>OX438882.1:25973474-27223474 GCA_949315895.1 Anania crocealis
TCTTAACTGCTTACGTACTAATCATACCACCAAAAAATGTAGACTATCTGGTTGTAAATATTGCAAGGCCAGACATAATACGCTTTTGCATATTGAATTAGCTGAGCAGACTTATCAAGACCCTATGCCATCAAATTCCACAAGTATTGCTTTATCAACAGATACAAAAAGACAGTCTATTAGTGCACCCAATGTTTTACTGTCCACAGCTATCGTGAAGGTGGTAAGCGGCAACGGTGAAAAGCTCAACGCTCGAGTACTGCTCGACAATGGCAGCACGGCGAACTTCATAACGGAGAGCCTCTGCACCAAACTGGGTTTGTCACGACGCAATTCCACCTCCACTGTGACAGGTATTAGTCATCAGTCGTCTTATAGTACACAGTCTTGCCATCTCAACATTGAGTCTTCTAACGGTGACTATAGGATTGATTTGGACTGCCTAATTTTACATGAAATTACAAAGGTTTTGCCCTCTTCATTTATCAATATAGAAAATATTCCTATTCCGTCAAGCCTTTGCTTAGCTGACCCTACTTTTAATATTCCTTCTGTAATTGATATCTTACTTGGGGCTGAAATATTTTGGAGTGTCGTAGGCTCCGCTTCTATTAACTTAGGTAAACAAATGCCAAAGTTATGTGAGACGAAATTTGGATGGATCATATCCGGTCCAGTCTTCAAAGGAAATTCATCCTCTTCTCAATCTCGTTCACATCTTTGTAATTTTGCCAATCCCACTGAAAAACCTGATTTGTCAAAATTTTGGGAGCTTGACTCAGTTTCTCCAAAGCACTCATTATCTCTGGAAGAAAAGGCTTGCGAGTTAAGCTTCTCCCAGAATACATTCAGAAATAAAGATGGCAAATTTATTGTTACGATGCCTTTAAAGGCCGATCCTTCAGTCTTAGGGGACTCTTACACTATGGCAAAGCACCGCTTCCTCTCTTTGGAACGGCGATTTCAACGCGATCCTGTCTTCAAGGCCAAATATGTTGAATTTTTGAATGAGTACCAACGCCTAGGTCACATGACAGAAAACATCAACAAACCAGCACCACATTCAGGTCACGTTGAATATTTCATCCCACATCACGGTGTAATTAGAGAGTCGAGTGCCACTACAAAATTGAGGAGTGTATTTGATGCATCGGCTCCATCTTCCTCAGGATTTTCCCTCAACGACCTTCAAATGGTAGGTCCTAAGGTACAAGATGACCTTCTGTCGATTTTGTTGCGATTACGGCAGCATAAATACGTTGTCTCTGGGGATGTGGAGAAGATGTATCGCTGCATTGAAATGGCACCCTCACAAAGGCCTCTTCTACAAATTATATTTCGTGGTAACCCAGAAGAGCCACTAAAAACATATAGTCTCAACACAGTCACGTATGGGACTGCGTCAGCTCCTTACTTAGCCACCAAATGTTTGGTGAGCCTGGCTGACTCAGCATCTACCGATGAAGTCAAGTTTGCAATATCGCGAGATTTTTATGTTGATGACTATTTAGGTGGGGGCCCTTCTATTTCTAAAACAATAGCACTCGTTAAAGAGGTTAACAAAATTCTATCCTCAGCACATTTTTTTTTAAGAAAGTGGCAATCTAATAGCCCTGAAATTTTAAAAATTATTGCAGGTAACTCACTTGATCAGAATAATCCTACTATTTTAGATATTTCAGACCACAACTCATCTTCGAAAACCCTGGGTCTTAACTGGTCGTGTACTACTGATTCCTTGTCTTTTTCTATAAATATTGACCATGTAGAAAAGGTTACAAAACGACACATCTTGTCAGTAATTAGCCAAATATTTGATCCCTTAGGTTTAGTCGGTCCTTGCATTGTCGAAGCTAAATTAATTATGCAAAGGCTATGGGTAGATAAATGTGAGTGGGATGATAAAGTTTCTCAAGAAATTATCGATATGTGGTCAAAATTTGTTCTGACACTTCCCTCTTTAAATAATTTAAAAATACCTCGCTGGGTTTCATTCGATACGTGTGTGAAACATGAAATTCACGTTTTTTGTGACGCGTCTGAGAAGGCTTATGGCGCATGTGTTTATGTCCGTTCCATAAGTCAGACCGGCTCTATTAGTGTTTGTCTTCTCCTGTCCAAAAACCGAGTGGCACCGATAAAACCTGTAACTATTCCAAGGCTTGAACTTTGTGCCGCATTATTAGGGTCAAGACTATGTACAACCGTTCTCGAGTCATTGACTATTTCAATCAATGAATGCTTCTTTTGGTGTGATTCGATGATCGTACTCGGGTGGTTGAACATTCCTTCAAGTCAACTGAAACCTTTTGTGCGTAATCGAATCAATGAAATTATTGAAACTTCTACCAGTCACACGTGGAGGTATGTGCCGTCGAAAGACAATCCGGCGGACCTTGTTTCTCGCGGGGCGAAGGCCGATTCGATCGGTGATAATAACTTGTGGTGGTCAGGCCCAAGCTTTTTACAAAGTCATGAACATGACTGGCCTACTATGCCTTCTAATAGCGTGAAACAGGATCTACCTGAAGTGATTTCTCATTTTATTTACAACAATAATAATTTAAATTCAAATCAATCACCAAATATTATACAATCATTAATTCATTATCATTCTAATTTCAATCGCTTGCAAAGAGTCTTAGCCTACATTAAAAGATTTATTTACAATATTAAAAATCCTAATTCTAAATTACAAGGCGCTCTTTCTAGTGATGAATTACATAATTCATTAATGTGTTTATTACGAAGCGCACAGAGAGAAATGTTTCCCGAGGAATTAATTTTATTAGAGTCTGGAAAGTCGCTACCACGTAAAAATAGATTAATTTCACTAACGCCATTTCTAGATTCAGAAAAAATCGTACGAGTAGGTGGCCGACTCGATAACTCTCCTTACGATTACAATACAAAATATCCAATACTGCTTTGTAGTAAACATCATTTCACAAAAATATTATTTAGGATGCAGCATTTGAAAATGTTACATGCGGGACCTCAACTTTTATTAGCGCATTTGCGTCTTAATTATTGGCCGCTAGGTGGCAGAAATCTCGCAAAATCAACAGTTAGACAATGTATTAAATGTTTTAGATTCAAATGCCAAAATGTACAACCCATCATGGGACAATTGCCTTCATCTAGAACGACCTTAGAATACCCTTTTTTAAATTGTAGTGTTGATTACGCTGGTCCAGTACTCATAGCCGACCGTAAAGGCCGCGGCTGTAAGCTCACAAAATCGTATCTGTGCATCTTTGTTTGTCATGCAACCAGAGCAGTGCACCTGGAGCCCGTCACTGACCTCACAAAAGAGGGCTTTATTGCAGCGCTTAATCGCTTTATTGCTCGTCGTGGCAAACCGCAAAGCATCTTGTCTGACAATGGCACAAATTTTGTCGGTGCCAATAACGATTTACAAAGATTCTTGTCCGACTCATATTCTGATGTTGCGTGTGGGATGTCTCGTGAAGGCATCAAGTTTTCTTTCTCACCTCCATATTCACCTCACTTCAACTCTATGGCAGAGGCTGCAGTTCGCTCTACCAAATACTTTTTAAGGAGACTATTAAATCTTACCAATTTCACGTACGAAGAGTTAGCTACCTGTCTCTATCAAATTGAAGCTGTTTTGAACTCTCGTCCTCTAACCCCTCTATCCTCTGATCCTTCTGATTTTTCTGCTCTCACTCCTTCCCATTTTTTAATTGGACGACCGCTTACGTCTGTACCGTGTCCGCAGATTCCTGAGAAGAACATCAGCTGCTTCGACCGCTTCAAGAGAATCGAATGCATTCGACAGCACTTTTGGCAAAGATTCTCTCATGAGTACGTTTCCTTGCTTCAGCAGAAAACCAAATGGTCCACTTCTTCTGGCCAGCTTACTGAGGGGATGCTCGTGCTTCTTCGGGACAAGGCGCTACCACCGCTAGTTTGGGCTTTGGGTCGCGTGGTGCGCACCTATCCTGGACCCGACGGCGTTACCAGAGTGGCAGAGCTACGGAAAAAGAGAGGAACAATCACAAGAGGGTTCAATAATATTTGCCCTCTTCCCTTTGAAGAGGTCAAGGGGCGGGAGGATGTTCACGCGCGGGGCGCGGGGGCCACCAGCGTAGGAACGAACGAAACGGCGAGCGGGAACGAACACCGAGTGAGGCGAATTCGGACGGTTTAAGGACCGAGCACTTGTTCACCGAGCGGCGCGCACGACACTCGCGTTCCATCCAATCAATATTCTTTCGATGTACTTTACATATACAATTAAACCTATATTATACAGTCCACTCGTTTCACAATTCGTCTACAAGCTACGAGCTCACCCATGCTCAAACAGCAGGGAAAAGGCCTCCATCATTGAATTCAAGTTACCACAGCAATGATGGGAGCTGGCATAATCACCACGCTTGCCAAATGCGGGTTGGTGATCACAAACCCGAGCAACGTTCGAAAATTCGAAAATTTTTGTTGCCCGACCCGGGGATCGAACCTGGGACCCCGAGATCTTGGCCCGGTATTTAAACCACTAGACCAACGGGGTGAAGCTTTTAAATGTTTTAAATTAGCAGTCTAAAGTTACGGGTATTAAATGTGAAAACATAAAAAAACCGTCATTGTGACCATAATGGGAAAGCCATGCCACGCCACCAAGAACTTAAACAATATATTTTTAAAATAAAGAGTCCACCTTTATCTATTTCTAAAATAAGATAAACCAGTCGAACAAACCGATCTAAAATTTGTGTTAAAAGAAGGATCCTCACTTTAACATTAACCTTTAAGATAATACAAATTTCCATTCAATAAAGTTAGATCGAAATCGAAAATGAATGTGGATTCTGCAGCGTGCCACCGACAGTCGAAATGAAACGCGAAATGTAATGAATTCCATCCAAATTTCATTATCGTCTCATCATGTGAGTGACTGACTTCGAATGGCTGCGGTGAATTTGTTTAGTAGCTGTTTGTTATACAGGATGTAAAAAAAACTAAACGCAGACCCTGAAGCTACGCAATCTGTAAAGGAAACCAAGTCATATTACAAAATATTACAGCTGGGAAATGATTTATATTTTTGGGAGTCAAAAAAATATTATAATTCATAGCGCGTTATGTATAGCAGCCGGAGCGTGGGCCGCTGCGCTGGAGATGGCTGCTAAGTTCAAAATATGTCCGCGTTGAGCCGTACATTGCGTATTGTTAATTATGTTTGTAAGAAGAAAAGTTTTTAGGTAACCTTTGGCAACAGTTTTTGTAATAAAATGGAAAACAAAATTGTGACTTTGACCCTCAATATCTTCGGAACCAGCTATTTTCCAGGTATGGTTCTAAAGAAAAAAAATATCCTTATGATAGGGACAGTACGTGGTTTTCGGATCTGCGTTTGGTTTTTTTACACCCGATATACATATATAGCAACGGACACGGAAAAACATTTAAGAATTAACATTTAAGAATAATTAGCTTGCCGACCGTAGGCATAAAAATGTGTTTAGTCCATTAATTTATATCGTGGACATGTACATAAATATGTAATACCTAAAACCTTTTTCACAAAAAATACCGACCTAATGCGTAAAGGCCACCACTCTAAGTCGGTGCACGATGATTGTCGTTAGTTCCTTACTTGGCCCCGACTGAAATTAAGGAATATTAATAGTTCTAGATAAAAATGTAGTTATGATGTCCTCAATAAAACGAAACCAAAACGAAACTAATATCTATATGTTGCCGCGTCTCTGCCTCCAACCATTTCCGATCCTGAACCACCATGAAAATATTTAGATCAAAAATTTATAGGTAAATAAGCGTTGTAGATTTTTATACTAAATGCGTCACATTCTTCTCTGCAAAATAGATAAAAAATTTGGTAATATCACTAAATTGCTGAATCAAATTAGGTAAATAGAGTATTTTGTTATCAATTTGGCATTTTCGCTCACTTTGTTAGTAGGTACCTACATTTTTTGTGTAAGTAGGTATATATATTTTTTTTATTAGGCTAGTAAAATAACTAAAAATTGGCTTTGCATGAATAATTTTTTCACCATGACTTTTTTTTCACTTTCAAATTGAAGTATGTACTTAACTTTTCGATTTAAATTCAACTTACGCACATTACATAAGCTTCAATGCGAATATAAGAGCACCGAAATAATAGGGCCGCGTTTATACAGAATGAAATTTTAACCACTTTCCAAAATTTTTATAGGCGTTCAGTATCGTGTTTAGAGCCTATTTATAAAGTTAAAAATGTAAATCAAGTTATGGATTTAGAAAATTATTTTGCTAATGATTTCCGCTTGTTAATATACCGGCCTAGATACCTTCACCACACTAACACTGATTTGAGGAAGCTCCTGCACCACACTAACACTGATTGAGCAAGCACTATTTCATGCAGGAAAACCGCCCGCCCTCCCTCAAAAATAAGTTATAAGTAAATGAAGTTGTCACCCGAAAATATTATTCGCGATATAGTTTTCCATTTTTACGGTCCTAGACCTGTTAAAGTATAAAGGAAAAAATCAAAAACATATGAATAGTATCGTAATGAATGAATGAGATACGCGACGTGTAAAAAAAGACGTGTAAGTGCTGATAGGCGGCCGTATCAAAAATTTTAGATTTTTGTCGGACATTTTCTAAGTGTTTTATCTTGGCATTTTTGTACTGGGCTATACCCAAAGAAAAAATACGTCATTTGTATTTTGTCTCGTAGATTGATATATTAAAATTTGGAAGGTGGGTAAAAATTTCACCCTGTATAGTGAGGGCGTTTTGCGGTCGATATTAGTGTACTTTTTCATTTTATATCTCTGAATATAAGCATATGGCGAAGGTCGTGGGAAGCCGTCTAGATGTAGGTGGCGCGGAAGCGATCGTTGTGGAAACCGGAAAGAGTTCTGTGTCCAGCATTGGACATCGTTTCACTGAGGTGATGATAATAATGGATAAAAGCAAGAAACTTCGTCATGCGATGAAAAAAAAAAACATAAAAATTAAAAGCTTTTGCTTTATGATTTTTTCTAAACCGTAATCAAGGCTAGTTCAGGTGTATTATTATGTGATTGATTTTAAGGCTTCCGTACCCAAAGGGTAAAAACGGGACCCTATTACTAAGACTTCACTGTCTGTCCGTCTGTCCGTCGCTCTGTCACCAGGCTGTATCTCAAGAGCCACGATAGCTAGACAGTTGAAATTTTCACAAATTATGTATTTCTGTTACTGCAATACCAACAAATACTAAAAACAAAATAAAATAAATATTTAAGGGGGCTCCCATACAAAAAAAAGTTTCTTTTGCCGTTTTGGTGCGGAACCCTTCGTGCGCGAGTCCGACTCGCACTTGGCCGGTTTTATAAAGTCCAATTCGACTAAATACCGTCATAGCTTTTGTAGATAGGTACTTACATATACAACTATTTGGCGTTCAGTAAGGCTAGAGGTGATAATCCTTAATTACCTACGTCTACCTGGCAACTGTTTACGCGTGGGCGTGACGAATTAAGGCTAGAATTGCAAATTACGAATACCTTTTCAACTCGTAACAAATTACCTAATTTAAATGCCCAAAAGCTGGAAAGCTTTACGGTGTGCTTAAACGGCGTGTCCCATTCGTCCCGCTTTGTACACGTCCCATTACGTTATGGGACGGTGTTGATTGTGCGGGCAGCCCATTTTGGGACGGCTAATACCTACGGCGATATTCTTTTTGTGATGTTGCCTTTTTGGGACGACCATTCTCTTTTGTTATGTTATTTGAATTACTCGTACACGAATCATTTTTATTAAGCTTGGGATTATTTAATTGTTAATTGATGACCAGTGTGTTACGTAAATGGAATATCAAAATCCCTTCTCTTCTCATAGGGGTCGTAAGAAGTGGCTAAACGAGTAAAGTAACAACCCATTTCGCTCACTGTTGAGCACGGGGCTCTCTCCTTTTTATGGAGAGGGATTAAGGCGACTACTAGAGCTAAGTGCTGTCCCTAATTGATTAAATTTTATTACTTCTAAACAAAACCAATCCTCAAAAATCTATAACAGTATCAATTTAGCAAATAACCTCTAATACTTATTGAATCACAGCATAGGGAAAGAAATATTAGGGGTTAAAGTATGAAATTGCCGTTTAGTATGGACGAAATCGAGAAAAGTATTTTTTCCATACTAACAATTTTTTAGTTTTTTTAAAAACACGTGAACCGTTTTCGATGCAATTAAAGGTGAAAGTTAGATGGTTATAAAGCTACGCATTATAGTATTTAAATTTCTGAAAATCAAAGTATATAATACAAATATACTTAATTGAAGCAAGAATGTCAGCTGACACATTGTAAGGGGTCTTTTCAACGACTTCCTTTGAAGTAATAGGCACTAGTATTGCATTTTTTTTTAGTCAAAAGTTACTTTATTTATTTTTTGATACAATACAAAAAGAGTTACGCAATAATATGACTATACTTAAGAGCTATAAACAAAATAAAAAGTGGGAAAATAATAGGCAATTTCATACTTTAACCCCTATTATATCACAGTAAACTTTTCATTTAGTCGTTTATAAAGTCGAATTTGTTGCTAACGCCAAAAGCGGCCGTTTTAGCAATAATGTACAATACGAAAGAATGCCATTTGAAGAATGATTCAATATTATACTAGAGGTAATTTGCTAAAATGATACTGTTCTAGATTTTTAGGATTGGTTTTGTTTAGAAGTAATAAAATTAAAGCACTTAGCTCTAGTAGTCCCCTTAAGGCCTGAGTTCCACCACGCTGGCCTGGTGTGGCATCATCACCCCGCCGTTGGACGTTCCTCAACAGTTCGTCGTTCGTTCGTTTCTCAAGCCGCCCAAATTACTGTTAACTATGTCTATGCATTTTGGGGTAGGTAGGTACATAATGTTAAAAAAACCAAAAACTTCATCAAATAATATTTATTCACTCCTTCCTTATCAACAATTCACTTAAAAAATTAATCTATAATTCATCACGAAGCACAATATTATTTCATTTAATCATAGATACAAAATGAGCAACTAGATACACCAGCGCCAGAACATTTAAGTTCTCTTACAACGAGCTATGTCTTGCCCTCAATTGATTTAATTTATAAAATCAATTCTCAAAAAACTAGAACAGTATCATTTTAGCAAATTACCTCTTGTACAGTCACCATCAGATATATTGGAGCAGACAAAGTGACCAAATACTTCTGAACAGTTGAAATTGTCAATAAGTTCCATACACTACAAGTTACCATTAATATCTGAATATTCATTACTTCATTAATGTCTGAGCAGACGCTAGTCAATAACTTCTATATACACACACAACTAACCAATAATATCTCACTCATAACGTCAAGTGTATCTACGCAGATGGTCTTAATTGAGGAAAATTGCAGAAGGAAGTGCTTTCAACTTTACTATAAATACTATTTTGAATACTATTTTACTAAATACACTTGACGTTATGAGTGTTCAGATATTATTGGTTAGTTTTGTGTATAGAAGTTATTGACTAGCGTCTGCTCAGACATTAATGAAGTAATGAATGTTCAGATATTAATGCTAACTTGTAGTGTATGGAACATATTGACATTTTCAATTGTTCAGAAGTATTTGGTCACTTTGTCTGCTACAATATATCTGACGGTGACTGTATAGATAACCTACCACAAAACGTCAAATTTCCTCAATTGACAATGATCTCTACTTGTTGGACTTAAAGTTGAAAATCAATTCAATGACCTTTAACTTTTTGGGTAGGTTGACCTGCCGTTGTCTGTACATTATTGCTAAAAACGGCCGCTTTTGGCGTTAGCGACAAATTCGACTTTATAAACAACTAAATGAAAAGTTTACAGTTCAATTCAATAAATACTAGAGGTAATGTGCTAAAATGATACTGTTCTAGTTTTTTGAGAATTTATTTTGTTAAGAAGGAATTAAAATTAAATTAATTAAGGGCAGGACACAGCTTTAGTAGTTCCCTTAATAGAATTCAACCTTATGTCATGTATGTGTGAAATATGACAACAGCTGCGTTAATTCAATGGGGACTACCGTTTCTTTGCTCACCAGTTGGCGCCACTGTAGACTGAGGTCCGGAGGTATAGCTGTCAAAGGCGACTTTATAAGAACACAAAGTTTTAAATCTTGAATCTAATTAGTTTATTATTTATGAATAACTAATCTTCATATCAACAAACTAACTTTTGAAATAGTTGCTCTTTGAGGCCGCCTAATTTATCGCTTTTCCTTAATTCCGCTTTCAAAACGTTCACATTAATCGCCAAATAATCCATATTTGCGATAATTTTACGAAGGAGATCACTTTCCAGCAGGTTAATTAAAGAAATTATAATTTATGTAACGAAGCCCGCTAAAACCAGTGAAAAGTGAATGTTATTGGACCTCACGCGACACAAGCGCCTCTAGTGGCAAATTCACTAGCGATAGCCCCCATTGCGGACCTCTGAAGTGCCACTTTGTATGGGACTGTGTATTTAGGTCTTATTTTTTATCAATGTATTTAACCCACAACTCTGACTGGCATAGATTTACAATACAATAATGATATACCAACTGCGGATTGTGCTCTGTGTACTTATACTGATAGAATAAATAGCAACTTGGCTCTGCCTACTACCGTGTGTGTAAGCCATATACATACGTCACAACACGGCTTGATTGTTTTACTTAGATCGGGACACCATTTCTACTAACGTAAATTATCAGAACGTAAACGCAACAATTGACGAAACACAACAAAATGTGAACTTCGGTTGTCACACCAAGACTGTATTTTACTAACTGCCGCACTCAGAGACGTCACTTAAATTTAATCTATAATTAAGTCTCATTCTGTCTCTTTCTTTGTCAATGAAATAGAAAAGGACGGCATGAGACTTAATGAAGGATTAACTTTAATTGACGTCTATGAGTACGGCAGTAACAGTTGTTACTAAACGAAATCTTAACGAAAGCTGAACCGCTAGCTATCTATCCAACAAAGAGTTCACTAACAGACGGTTAAAATTTAAACATCGTTTAAAATATTATTTGACATATTTTGTATGGGTATTGTGTCTAATTAATCGTCAATCTATGTTTACCGGCTGTTTAAATATTGGTGAACTCGGGTCTGATGCTCAACCGGTTATTTTGACAGTTGAAAAGTTGGTCTTCGGGACTGACAGCAACGTCAAATCACTAGTGGAATATGAATTTAGGAAATCGTTCAACTTAGTTTCGATCGATCGATAAGGTGAGCTGAAACGCTACCGATATAGCTAATATAATACGAAAACTTGAAGTTTAGTTGCGTTTTGTCAATTGTTGCGTTTACGTTTTGATAATTTACGATAGTAGAATTGGTCTCCAGTAGCGAATAACGAACAATTAACAACATTATATTCCAATGGTTATTACCTCTTTGTAAAACCAGAAAAAAGCCGCGACAATTAATATAACAAACATGTTTTGGTGATTGGACTTTTGCGTTTATAATTAAACCAT
Organism: Anania crocealis; assembly: GCA_949315895.1. NCBI lineage: Eukaryota > Metazoa > Arthropoda > Insecta > Lepidoptera > Crambidae > Anania > Anania crocealis. The sequence goes on from OX438882.1 coordinate 25,984,994, forward strand.
GTACCTTATTAATAATGAGTTTCCGATATTTCGGCACTGTTGCAAGCGCCATGATCACGGGAGTACTGTTGTATTTGCGGGTGGGTAGCTGTTAAGAGCAGACAAATCGATCTACCCTCCGTCATAGTCTTTTATTACACACGATACCGGTACCACTGTACGAATAAATAAGGTACATGGTATAAATCCCGAATCATATAACTCTATAGTGGTCATGAAAGTTTAAATCAGTTTATAATTAAAGTTGTATATTTAACTATTTATTACGTATGTCATTTTATAATCTCTATACTTGTGACCATAAACAACACCCTAATGCTATATTATATTAAATATTTGTATTACGTCAATAAATATGTATCCGCAGTTGGTTCACTAGAGCCTATGAATATGTATGATATAATATTTTTATCGTTTATAAATAAATAAAGCAAATTTGTTGTATATCCAGAAACAAGATATTTCAAATCATTAGTACTATAAAAACGTGCAAAACATCTATTAGATTAATATTGAATTGTTTCAAGATGTTCAACAAATATGTATTGTGTATATTTAAAAGTTTTTACTGGTATAACAATATATTTATTGGTATTATTGCTATACAATCAGTACGTTAATATTCTAATGAGGTCGTCAGTGTTTAGATTTCGTAATAACTATAACATAAAAATACAAAAGAAAAATTATAATAATTTCATGTAAAAAAAAGTACTAATATTGCAAGCTGAATACGGTTTTGTACAGGACGTATTAAAGTTCATTTATGTATAACGTCTTCTGAATTACTCACTGAAAACACCGTAAATAGCTTGAAATCGTTATTTACTTGTGACATTATCAACTTTATTCAATTAACTGCACGATCCGTACCCTTAAAGACTGTAACGACGTTACATCTCTTTTACATTACATTTCTTAGAAAAGGACAGCGTGTTTTCTTAAAATTTTGTGAGTGTACAGAAACGATTTCCAAGTTAATTGACAAAAATGATAAAGACACATAATATTATTAATAATTTATTATTAATCTTAAGGGTTTTTGAGCACACAAAAAACAGCACCCTGTCACGAAAGTAAAAAAAGAAAAACGGTTGATCCAAGGGCGAAATTACAGTCGATTTTAGGCCATCTGAAGCCGTGTAACTAGTACAGAAGCGTGTTTAAATGTACTTATTTTTTACTTATTTTGTGTTTCATTTAGGATTTATACTAATTTCTACACTATGATAAAGTGATTGACGATAATAATGACAAGACTGTAACGTATTAACCACTTGCTCAAGATTTACAGACTTACGTAATTTCAACCCTTCACATCGAAAGACCAAAGAAATAAAACTATACGAATATTAATTTATATGCTATTTGCGCTCGTTTCTAAATCGCCAATTTAAATAAACGAGACAGTGTCATTATTTATGGGCATTTCCGTTTTAGCACAAAAAAAAAACAACAACATAGACCACACATAAATACTGATCTTGCTAAATTCCTTTAATGAACTATAATAAACTAGAAAGCTTAACTCCAACACTTGAACTTGGCTCGCACTACCGTGCGTCTTATGTACAATGTGTGTATAGTGGACGCTATTACAGACAACAGCACGTCAACCTACCACAAAACGACAAATATTTTCAATTTATATTGATCTCTATTAGTTGGACTTAAAATTGAAAATCAATTCAATGACCTCTAACTTTTTGGGTAGGTTGACCTGCCGTTGCCTGTACTTCAATACAAGCTAGGGCAAAACGCACGTTCCGTTCAGTTGAATAAGGTTTTGTTCGGAACACAAATTTGGATATCTTAATAAAATACTCACTCCACATCGCAAATACTTTGAAAAGGGTGATTGGAGAATGAAAAAATATATTGTACCTGCTACAACATGTAGCTATGTACTATCGGGGACTCCTAAGACGAGAATTAAAGAGAAAAAACTGTGCATGCTCCTACGCATCAACGGCGGGAGTTGGCTCTTCCATATTTGGTCGTAGACTTATTTTTGCGCAGTACTTTTAATGATAGGGGTTAAAGTATGAAATTGCCGATTATTTTCCCACTTTATATTTTGTTTATAGCTCTTAAGTATAGTAATATATTATTGCGTAATTCTTTTTGTATTGTATCAAAAACTAAATAAAGTAACTTTTGACTAAAAAAAATGCAATACTAGTGCCTATTACTTCAAAGGAAGTCGTTGAAAAGACCCCTTACAATGTGTCAGCTGAACCTCTTGCTTCAATTAAGTATATTTGTATTATATACTTTGATTTTCAGAAATTTAAATACTATAATGCGTAGCTTTATAACCATCTAACTTTCACCTTTAATTTCATCGAAAACGGTTCAGGCGTTTTTAAAAAAACTAAAAAAATGTTAGTATGGAAAAATGACTTTTCTCGATTTCGTCCATACAAAACGGCAATTTCATACTTTAACCCCTAATACGAATTTGAGTGATCACACTATTTATGTAGTATTTAAAACTAAACACACAATCAGCGTCACAAAATGTTCACACTAAAAGTGCACCTCTCTACACTAACATTATAAATCTAAAGTGTTTGTTTGAACGCGCTAATCTCAGGAAGTACTGGTTCGAATTGAAAAAATATTTTAATTTGGATAGTCCAATTAACAAGGAAGGCTTTAGGCTATATAACGTCACGCTGCGACCAATAGGAGCGAAGCATCAGTGAAAAATGTTGCAAATATAATCGCGATCATAATAACAGAAATTGACGCGGACAAAGTCGCGGGAAACAGCTAGTTTGACATAAAGGTGCACTATTAGTACAACCTATATCAATCAAATAGTTACAACGTGACATAAATATCCATACTATTGCATGCCGACCTAATTTTGCCAGGTGATGAAGTTGACACTGACTTAAAATCAATGTCAGTCATTCATTCGAGGACTTTAGGTGTTGTTTTTGCATCGAATTGTGTATCTAGGTAGCTGGTAGCTCATGCGTGAGCCTTCCCGCAACCCTGCCTGGAGACCAATTCTACTAACGTAAATTATCAAAACTTAAACGTAACAACTAACGGAACGCAACTAAATGTCAACTTCGGTTGTCACACAAGACTGTATTCTACTAACCATTTTTACTAAACGAAATCTAAACATAAGCTGGATCGCTAGCTATCGATCCAACAAAAGTAGCCTTTTACTAGCGTATGCTCGACCGGTAATTTTGACAGTTGAAACGTTGGTCTTCGGCTGCGCGCGCTTTGACTGACAGCAACGTCAAATCACTAGTGGAATATGAAGTTAGGAAATCGTTCAACCTAGTTTCGATCGATCGATAAGGTGAGCTGAAACGCTACCTATATTGCTAATAGAATACGAAAAGTTGACATTTAGTTGCGTTTCGTCAATTGTAGCGTTTACGTTTTGTTATTTTAGGTTAGTGGAATGGGGACTACCGTTTCTTTGCTCACCAGTTGGCGCCACTGTAGACTGAGGTCCGGAAGTATAGCAGTAAAAGGCGATTGGCGCCGAAACAAAGTGTTATATCTTGAATCTAATTAAGGTTATATTGTTTATAAATAACTATCTTGATATAAACAAATTAACTTCTGAAATAGTTGCTCTTGAGGCCGCCTATTTTTGCGCTTTTTCTTAATTCCGCTTTTAAAGCGTTCATATTAATCGCCAAATAGTCCATATTTGCTATATTTTACGATGGAGATCACTTTCCGGCAGGTAAATTTAAGAAATTATAATTTATGCAACAAATTCCGCTTAAACCAGTACAAAGTGAATGATATTAGACCTCACGCGACACTAGCGCCTCTAGTGGCGAATTTACTAGCGATAGCCCCCATTGGTCTCCTGGTGTCACTGCGCCGTCGAGCGACTCATCGTCCGAGGATGATGAGTGGTTCGATGACTCAGTGGCACCAAGGTGATCGAGAGATGTCGTGTGGTTTTTAGTGGGTAGGCTCCTGTACATCAAACTGATGGAACTTCTACCGGCGGATGAATGTGCAGGGGAGAGTTCCACATAACTTCCGCCACACTCCCTTCAGTGGCGGTCGCATGCGTAACGCATTTTCCACACGTTAAAAAGAAAAAAAGTAGCTGGTAGCTGTAGACACGAATTGATTCGTAGCAAGCACGCCGTCTTTTTCATTCATATACAGGATGAAATTTTAACCATTTTCCAAATTTTTTGTAGGCGTTTAGTATCGTATTTAGAAGTAAAAAATGAAAATCAAGTTTTCACCCGAAAATATTTTTCGCAATATAGTTTTAAATTTTTAGTTTTAGGCCTGTTAAGGTATAAAGGGAAAATCAAAAACTTATGATTAGTATCGTAATGAATGAATGTGGCGTACTTTGCGTAAAAAAAGTGTTGCTAGGCGGCCGTATCAAAAATTTTTGATTTATGGCGGACATTTTTTAAGTGCTTTATCTTGACATTGGGCTATACCAAAAGAAAAAATACGTCATTTGTTTTTTGTCTCGTAGATTGTTATATTAAATTTTGGAAGGTGGTTAAAACTTCACCCTGTATAATACTAAACTTCACAGGTTATATCGTTGCTAATGAAATGCAAAGGATTCCAGTCGTAAGGGTTATCAGGCACGCGTTAGTACTTGTGGCGACAAGCGTTTGTTTGGCGGTGCTTAAACCAAGCTAAAATCATCGTCGTCCCTTTTTGCTTCAGTAACCGACAAACACAGAAACATTGGAGCAATAATTGTGCCGTTTCGCATCATAGTATTCGTCTTAAACTCTAGTATCGTAATTTATCGCGCCCGAGTTCTCAATGCTAGTTTCACTCGATCAAAATTCATCGAATGCGGCGCAGAGCCATCCAGTGACATCTTTGCTAAACAATTACAACCACAGCCACAACATAAATACATTTTCTTCAGGCAAAAGGTCTTTGACAAACTATAAAGCTTATTTATTATAATATTTTCGACACTGCACTAGTATAATTATATTTAAAAAGTTTTATTTAGCTATACAACTTTCTTAAGAGACGAATATATTGCTCAAATACTAATATATATTCAAGTACAGACGGTCAGCACATCAGCCTCAGCAATAGGGCACCTTATGTAGTTAAAATAAGTGCGATTTTACAACGAAAATGTATAGCTTGATGTGCAGACCACTGTACAATGAAGGATTCACTGTTCAGCAGATTCAAGTGGCTTTCATTATGCCGAGTTATTAATTTGATTAGTAATTCGTGTAATTTGCTCGCCAGAAGTCGTATGATCTCTAATAACCCGGCAAAACTAAAATGTCACGAATCAACTAAACAATTAAATACTTTGACTATAAATCCTATATTATAAGTTGACGGACCACAATTATATTAACATCACATCTAATTTGTACGTTACACAATGATGATAAAGTTTATAATTAATTCATAGCATTAATTTCTTTAGTGTCTTTTTCGTTGAAGCGTTTAGCGTCACTATAAAAAGTAACCAAACAACCGCATTTTGTGATAACAAATTATTTAACAATAGCAGGCTGTCACATTAACTAATTGAAATAATAACAGCAAGCAATAGAAAGTAATTTTTTTGTTGATGTTCAGGCGTTGTATTAGACTCTGCAATAGTATAACAATAGAAAAGAAAAGTTTATGCATCTTCTTCGCTCTCGTCACCGGTCATCGTTCATCTCTGAGGCTAGGTGGCTATTCTAGTCTATAATAGGGAAAGTAAAAGTGTCTGCATAAGGCGGGAACGAAAAGGAAGTTTGTCTTCGGCGGAGTCAGTTGCCGTCTCGGGGATGGAATAATAAGGAAGGCAAAAGAGAGGGGGGGGGGGGGAGAGGAGGCACTAAATATATCTCTATTAACGTCCACGCGTTGTAACAGACTTGGGGATAGAATAATAGCAAAAGTAAAACAACCAAGCCCCCAAATCCGCTAATTTAAAAATCTCTTGACACATTTAATATGGTAGTAATGTCAAAATATACGATTGCGATGCCATTGCGATTCTATTGAGCCATTTGTAAATTAGCAGAATTGGGGCTCTGCATAGAGGGAAAGGAATAAGAAGGGCGATCTCCGGTGTTGTAGCAGATTCAGGGATATTATAACGAAAGTACTTGCGAAAACCCAGCCCTCTTTACTATCCCGGGGATCAGAAGGGGCGGTAGGCGGTAGGGAACTTGGCCGGTAGGGCTCTGAGCACAGCCCTTTGCATGTGAGGCCAGTGTAGACGTTCACAGGCTTCTGCTAGGCGTTCGTCTATGTCGCGCGAGGGCCTCTCGTCCTGAAGGCGGGTCAGTAGGCGGGCGGCACGACCCCACTGCTGGAGCGTGAAGCAGTGCCATACGCCGTAGTGGATCGCCTGGGGAATAATTACGTTTGATTGAGAGTTTTTGATAATGTATGTGATGAATCGTGTTCAAAAGAACAGCTGACTATAATTTGTACATTATAAATTTATATAATACTATAAATTTCATGAGAACACAACTACCAGGTAGTTGTGTTCTCATGAAAGTTTGAAAAAAATTGAATTGACATTAAGTAACTATTACTCCTATTAGATAAAATTTAGATAAGGTATGTGAAAATGCAGTTAGTCAGTCAGTCAAACTTAAAATAAAAAGTTTAGCAACGTGGTAACTTAAATTCAATGATGCTTCGCCTTGAAGCGGGATTATTATAAGCCATCACATGTTATCTTGGCGTCGGTGAGGTCAGTGAACTTGAGCAGGTCTGCGAGGTTGCTATGCAACTCGTAGCACGAGTAGCAGCCGTAGCACGCATAGCAGTCGAAGCGACACTACACTGCGTTCTTGTGGTGCCTTTGTCTTGCAGTGGGGTGATTATAGGTCTTTACTATTTACCTTAGCATCGGTGAGGTCGGTGAACTTCAGCAGGTCGGCGAGGTGGCTATGCAGCCAGTAACACGCGTAGCAACTGTAGCACCTGTAGCAACCGCAGCAGACATAGCGGCCGTAGCAAACACTACACAGCGTTGCTGTAGTGTCTTTGCCCTGCAATGCATTGATTGTAGGCCGTTACCTTGGCGTCGGTGAGGTCGGTGAACTTGAGCAAGTCTGCGAGGTTGCTAAGCAACGCAGCCTGAAGCCGTTCTCGTGCGGCGCCACCAGCCGTCAGGGCGTGCAGGCGGCACAGCGCCGTTCCCTTGCGGCTGAGCGCTTCGATCAGGTAGCCCCGTTGCTTCTCTTGCTCCCTGCGATACGATATGGCATAGTCAAAAATGCATCCCTGTGATACGATATGGTATGATAAACAATCCATTCGAATAATGTACGTAACCAACGTTGATAAAACTATAGAGGTCAGTAGTTCCCAAACAAATACATTTATAAACACATGTATTGCAGCTAGGCCGAAAAAGAGATATCGATGATCTCGATAAGTTTTGAATCCCTAAGATATTTTATTCGTAAAAATATCGTAAAACTAACTAGCACTTGGCTAACTAAATTCAATCTTCTTCCAATCCATACAGAAAAACTGCAGATTATAAGTGTTATATTTAAGATTTTGCTTATTTCGCCGATTCACTCTGTACGAGACGAACAGAAACACGGACACGGCTTGCGGACACTTATGTGGCATCAACATGAGATTAATATTACCGAAAGAAGTCTGCAATCCTTGGGCAGCTATCCTTGCGACAGCAAATTCAATCTTACGACAGGAGCCGGGACCAACGGCTTAACGTGGCTTATAAACCCCTACTACTTCCAGGCCCAATACAATCCAGAAAACGCCGTTAAATGAATTTATTCGATCAGGAATCGAATTCATTTAAAGTTTGATAAAACATTTCGAGTTTACTTCAAAACTATTTAAAAATAAACTAAAACTTACTGTTTAATTTTATTTGCGTCGCTGCGTGTGTCATTTTTCATTCCCAAATACGCCAATAACTTTTCTTGGTCTATCGCTTTTATCACCTGTAAATACACCGTGAAATTTTAGTGGTTGTTTTCCCGCAGTAAAATGATTCTATCTTAGTAGTACAAATAGATTTGTGCATTTTTTTTTTATTCAAATAAAAAATATCAGTTTCACGATTGTGATAAACGAAACTCGAAAGCAACCTCGAACCAATGGTACCAGCCGCGCCGCAGCCGGTCACCGGCCGGGGTCATTGCCCCTCGCGCGGTGCAGTTTATGCTGTATTACTTAGTGCGTAGAGCTTCTTTTGCTTTGAACATTGATTTCGTGCGGCAAGCAGTACCCAAACACGTCACATTTTGTAAAGATACTATCGTATCTCACGCTTTTGAGTTGATGATTATTTTTTTGATTAGTTGAGAACAACGATATCTTTATTTTCAAAAAATAACTCGCACGATTCGATGGTGCTACTAAAAGTAAATCGTTCTGTTGCGGGAAAACAACCACTAAAATTTCACGGTGTATGAAACTGTTATCATACTTGCAAGTTAAATAAATACAAATTGTTCATAAATTTTATTAGTTTTAACCTTTTCAGAAGTGGCGATTAGCTGTTCACACCACGCAGTTGTCACGTCAGGCTGTTCGTCAGCGTGTGGTAATCTGAAAAAGGAAACGATGACAGTGAATAAGAAGCGTCGGAATTTATTCCTCTTTTGAGATATAACACATTTCCGGTGTGTATACAATTTTTAGGTTTCCGTACCCAAAACGGGACACTATAACTAAGACTCCGTTGTCCATTCGTCTGTCAGTTTGTCATCAGGCTGTATCTCATAGGCCATGATGATTAGACAGTTGACATTTTCATAGATAATAATATTTTAAGACATGCCACGCTGGGTCACAAAGAGCCATCTAGATCTAATTCCAAATTAAGCTACTACTAAAATTAATAGCTTTGGGTATGGAATACTAGATAAACGAGAAACTTACTTATAAACTTTTTTTTGTAAATATACACTTACTACATACATACATACATACATACACTCACGCCTTTTTCCCGGAGGAGTAGGCAGAGACCACATCTTTCCACTTGCTACGATCCTTACAGACTACTTTCGCTTCATCCACATTTATTAATCTTTTCATACACGCTCGCCGGTTTAGGGTACTCTTGACCTGACCTTTCTTTAGAACTTCCCCGATTTGATCAAGATAAGTTCGTCGAGGCCTTCCCCTTCCAACATTTCCATTCATACTCGCCATATATATCTTTTTAGTAACTTACTATACATAGAAAACATCCAGACCAGTACAAACAGACATGTTCATGCACACAATTTTTGCTACTGTGCAGGGATCGAGTCCTCAACCTATGGTTCAGAAGGCAGCGTGTTCCATCTGAAGTCCAACTCTACTCAATGGGGACTACCGTTTTTTTGCTCACCAGTTGGCGCCACTGTAGACTGAGGTCCGGAGGTATAGCTGTCAAAGGCGTCTTTATAAGATCGGCGCCGATACAAAGTTTTAAATCTTGAATCTAATTAAAGTTTATTATTTAAAAATAACTATCTTCGTATCAACAAACTAATTTCTGAAATAGTCGCTGTTTGAGGTCGCCTATTTTTGCGCTTTTTCTTAATTCCGCTTTCAAAGCGTTCACATTAATCGCCAAAAAATCTATATTTGCGATTATATTACGAAAAACATCTGTTTCCAGTAGGTAAACTGAAGAAATTATAATTTATGTAACGAAGCCCGCTAAAACCAGTGTAAAGTGAATGTTATCGGACCTCATGCGACACGAGCGTCTCTAGGGGCCAATTCACTAGCGATATTCCCATTACAAACATACGTCGTTCTATTCCGATCCAGCTCACGTTATGATTCTACTGTCCCACAAGACTACCAGTAGACTATAGTCCATAAAATATAGCTTGATTAGAATGACACCTGTCAAACTGAGATGACTAGTGATGGGACCGACTCGATTGATCAAACGAAAAAAAAACAGTAATGGCGAATCAAATAAAACGAAAATTAGATATATTAAGATTTAACAGTGAGTTAGTATCGTGATCACAATAAAAATAATTGGAACAATCATGAAAATCAATTAGAAAATTTTTATAGCATATAGAATCCAATAAAATTGAAAATTTTTCGTAAACTATTAATAATTGTAATTTGGTGTTCTTAGCATCAACTAATTCTCATTAAATCATTCGTAACATTTATATTACATTACTTCGATTTTTAAATATTGTTAATCTGTCGATTTTGACTTGTCGATTTTATGTCATCACTAGTGATTATGAAAAATGACGTAACCTTGTAAAGACGTCTTTTAAAGTTAAGTGTAATTTTTGTGACTGGATTATTTTAATGTTTATAACTTTAAATCTGTATTTTATATAATTAAATCGATCAATATGTACAGTAAAGTATAATAAAATATTCTTAACATGCCAGTTACCAATATTTTTTCGTGTGCAAATGTGTTTCACTCGTGTGACGCTGGTACAAAGTTACGTCGTCTGGTTTAGTGACACCTGTGACTCTAATCAATCAAGCTATATTTTAAGAACTAACCCCCGTATTTATAAAGAAGTAATTACTTATTGCTTAAGAAAGTCATAACTTAAAGTGTTCATACCTAGTGCTTCAGTGAAAGAAATTGGTCACCATTAATAGTCATATTATTTGGCTGAAAATGCTAACTTTTGGTAGATATAACTTCTAGTAATTTCTTGAATAAGGCATACAAATAGTCTCTCAAGTAATTACTTGTAGTCAAGTAATTACTTTTACTTGTTTATAAATACGGGGGTAAGAGCGCTAGTACTGACTTCTTGGCGTCGGCGGGCGCGTCCAGCCCGTGCAGGTAGCCCGCGTGCGCGCCCAGGTGCGCCGGGAAGCGCTCCAGCAGCTCCTCGTACACCTGCTGCAGCTTGTCGCCTTCTAAGGACAAGGAGCGAACAACACGACTATACAGGGTGTAACAAAAGGCTTAACGAAGCCGAGTACCGAGTATTCGAACTCATTGACGTTGAAGTTGACGACCTCCGCGGCGGAGTGGTGTACACACCGGTTTTCAAGGTGTCGCCTGCTCTGAGATCCCGGGTTCGATTCCCGGACGGGTCAATGTAGAAAAAAATTGTTTTTCTACATTTTCTTGCATCTGGGTGTTTGTAGTACCTTCGTTGTCCCTGGTTTCCAAAATACGAATGCTTTAAATAGTTATTCAAATTGGGGTCAGAACAATGTATGTGATGTTGTCCACATTTATTTATTTATTATTTATTTCTACAATATTTTATTTCTAAGTCACAATACTTGTGAGGTGAATTATTGTTACTTAGACATTTGAGGATAAAAATGAAAATGTTTTAATTAAATTTTTGTAGGTTTAACCTTTGTCAATTATAAAAACACAGTTATTTTATAATTGACAAAGCCTGAACCTTCTTTTATTTACTTAAAATGGTAACAATTTACAAAGTAGGTCCCGTAATGTGACATACATATTTTATGTACCCTTACAAAGGCCGATTTAAGTGCTCAAACACAACAATGGTATTTTGTATGAGACCAACGCCAAAAATTTAATAATTTATTTTTAAACTTCTCCCTACAAACCGTCGTAACAGTTACTTGGTTATTAAGTTTTAAATTTTAATAGTAAGAAGCTTGAGTACAGAATCGTCATTTAGGTTTTGCGTTAAAAGACCTTCCAACCCAACAAATAAGATACTCCGTCGATATATCGGACACCATACTTTAAACCTTATATACTTAAAATAAAATAGAAAACCAATGAATCATAGAAACATGCTATGCCCATTAAAGGCTAAAAAAAACATACAGTTTTTTTTTAAATAAAAGCAAACGACTGTTCCTATAACTCATTATCACTACGCCAATCTCCTAAGTAACAAACAAAATGTCCCTTACCCAACTTGGGCAGCCAGTTGGTAGTCAGCTCTTTGTAAGCCTCCATGTAGTCTTCGTGCGGTTTGCTCTTCTCCTTGTCTTTGGAGTTGGAGTTGGGTCGCTTGGGCGGCTCGCACACTATGTACTGTAGCGGGTACGTGTCAACTTTACGCCCGTATTCGTCCTTCGCGAACGTCACTGTGCCGGTTAACGTGTGCCCGATTGTGAGGTTCGATCTGCTGATTCTGATGGCAAAAGACAAATTTAATTTAATAGGTATTATTTGGCTGTTTTTATCCTACTACGGCCTCGGAATAGTGAATTTGTCAAGTAGAAAAGCAGGGCAAAAAATCGGTCACTATTGTTAGTCCTGTTTACCAGTAAACCCTTATGCAGATTAATTTAGATTTTAGCAAGATTAGGTACTTAGTTTTTAACATATGTGATGGGCGGTAATCCGAACGTCAAAACAAAAACGTTGTATTAGAGCCACAATACTCCATATTTAGGTTAGGAACTTTAAAAGAAACACGAAATCATAATCCAAGGATTAAATCTAATTTAAATAAAGCAAGTAAATTTTGTAACTTGTGGTAACTTATACTTTATTTGATATTTTAGCAACTTAATTGCACTTATAATATCAGTATATAAACTTGAAAAATTTTGTCTCAGGCGGGACTCGAACCTCAAGCGAGGAGAGTTATACTGATATTGTGGTAACTTTTAAATATAAATAGTAAATTTTTGTGTGGACCAGAAATAAATAAACACATTCACAAAAAATCCTTCCCTTTATTTTTCTATTTAAAATTTAAAGATATATCCTATGACAGTCACAAATATAGATTCTTAGTTTAAAGATAATTCTTAGAACTCATTTCGAATACCGGGTGAGTGATAAACGATCGTTGGCATGGCGATTATATCATGAATCGGTATTACTACTTTCCTAATTTAATTAACTTAAAACACATTAAATATACTGACTTGTCTGAAGGTAGAGCTGTGAAGTACAGCGGCATGATGTTCCCGTTTGATAACGATGCCGAACTGAATTTCTTGCCACCAATTGATGCCTGGAATAGAAGAGTTGCATTTTAGAAATAATCACAGCTTCGAGAATTAGTTACGAAGAAATTCTAATGAGTTAGGGCAAAAACAAATAAAGTCAAACATACCCGCCAGAGTCATACCAGTATAAGCTCTAGGGAGACGAGATGCAAGGTCTGTAGTCAGGTTCTACTCGTGGCTACACAATGTAACTGCTCGTGTAGCCATGAGTTATGAGATCCGTGGCTACACCAATGTAACCACCGATGCAGCGACATGGAACAAGGTCTGCGGCTTCACCATCACAACTACCAGTGGAGCCACGGGGGTTAAAGGCCGCAGCTACACCAGTATAGCCCATGGTGTAGTCAGGAAGGACGAATAGATACACATAGCAGTGTAGCCGCAAGGAACAGGGTTCAATAGCCAGCTCCTTCTTGCTACAGTATACCAGCCGCTGCAGCCTAGTCAAGTCATACCCGGTGCTGCGAGGAATATTCGTAGCTGCGAGAAACAAATCAATGGCCACACCACTGTAGCTGCAGTGAACAAAGTTTGAGGCCAGGTCGTCCTCATGGCTACAATATAGTATTTCATGTAGTCACGAGGAACATAGCCCTAAGACTAAACCAGTATAATCGCCTATGGTTTGTTGTATGGGAGCCCCCCTTTAAATTGTAATAGATCGGGACGTAGACTCTGAATGATACACAAGTCTTCCGTGGAATAGTCCTTTTATTCACCAATGATGGCTAGCCTTATGTATTACTTAACAATACGTGACAAGAGAGGCAAGCGTGACTATCTTCAAGGAAGATATTGTTTTAACTAAATATCACGTCCCATACGTACGTGTACAAATTGTACGTGATACAATTTGTCATCACATACCACAAAATATTTATTTTATTTTGTTTTTAGTATTTGTTGTTATTGCTGTAACAGAAATACATAATTTGTGAAAAATTTCAACTGTCTAGCTATCGCGGCTCTCGAGAGACAGCCTGGTGACAGAGCGACTGACAGACGGACAGACGGACAGACAGCGAAGTCTTAGTAATAGGGTCCCGTTCTTGCCCTTTGGGTACGGAACCCTAGAAAGGAACGCATCTGACCTGGTGCCGCGAGCAGTAGGCGTCGAGCGCGAGCGGCGCGGCCAGGCGCTGCTGCACGGCGGCGGGCAGCTCCTGCAGCTTCTCTAGTAGCGCACGGCTCTCGTGACGCACGTTCAGACGAAGCACGTAGTCGCCCTTCTCCAGCTTCACGGAGTACTGCAAAAGTAATCAGATGATTGAAAACAAACATCATTTTATATATGGGTTTCTCAAAGTGACCCAATAGGAATCTGTAGCAAGTGTATCAAGGGTACGCAGAACGACGCAGATGGGCTCAAGCGCAGAATATCCTCTATATAATATATAGAGGATATTCTGCGCATAATATAGATATGTTGGAATTTTGATATTGATATTGCGCAATAGTGGATATTTGAGAATATAAATTAAGAATATATAATATAGTGAAGATTATATAATATATATATATATTTATATTCTCAAATATCCACTATTCGCAAAAGGTCTATTTCGCAGAATGTCTCTTTCGCAAAATGCCCATTCTCAGAATGTCTCTTTCCCGAAATTCCCCTTTCGCAAAATGTCCATTTCGCAAAATGTCCCTTTTTCTTTCTAAGTTACTCTATTCATAATGCATTTAGGAATTAGCTTACAAACATTCACACAACATGTTTGACACACCACGTAAACAAGAAAAAATAAAATATTACTACAAATCACATTTATTTCTTGATATAACCGCTGGTTATGCAGATGCAGTTTTAGTAATTGCAATTATAATATTATTATCAGTATTTATATGATATCAGTAAATCTGTGTAAGCTAATCCCTAAATAAATTATGATTTGTTAAAAAGCAAAAGGGATAATATACGAAAGGAACATTTTACGAAGTGGACATTCTGCGAAAGGGAAATGTTGCGAAAGAGACATTGTGAGAATGGGACATTTTGCGAAAGAGACCATTTGCGACCAGTAGACATTTTGAGAAATGGACGTTCTGCGCCTGAGCCCAGCACGGCTAACCCTCCTTCTCATCAACTTAATAGTGAGTGTAACGGTCTTGGTCTTGTAATATCAGTACCGAGATTTCAAAGTCCTGGTTTCGATCCCAACCAGCAAGTTTGAGTAACAAGAATTTCGAGAATTAAATTCAATTCAATTTAAATATTTTCAAACATCGCTTGGATCATCACCAACCCACATTTGGGAAGCGTGGTAATTATACTTGTACCAAACATTGCTTGCAAATGACATTGGAAGCTCAAAAAACTGGCGGTGAAAGTTGAAAATCATTTTTCGATCTACGAAATACCAGAAAAACATTTACAATTATATGGTTTAATATCCATGTCAAAACAAACATGTATCGATTGTAATCATAAAGTGACTAGTAGTGGTGGAACCAGGGGGTGTTCACTCCCCTGCCCAATTAAGACAAGGCCTTAGTCTTAAAACACATTCCATTGCAATATTTCGTTTCATACCTTCGAGGGGTAGGCGTCGCCGACGGCCATGAGCTGCTTGCTGCTGTTGTACAGCATCCACATCTGCGACTCGAACTCCGACTCGTACAGCATGTCGCACAGCAGCGACACCACCGGCGATACCTGACAAACGATATTGATCACTAAATTAATAAGTTTGTGAAGCAATTTCAATCTATTAGTAGACACTGTAACACGTCGTTACATTTTTGTCTTTATTTTGTTGCAACAGCTCGTGTGCAGCTAAGGATTTTACTGATAACGCATCTATCCGACTGATGGAACCATAGATTTAATATACTACTGTTAGATTGGCAATGAAAAGAGACAGAATATAATGCAGCTATATGATAGAACGAGATAAATCACAGGGCCGTTCACGTACACGCTAAGAACTCGTAGTGTTTTTCTGAGTTCTGACGTCTGTCACTCGCAACACAATATTCCCTTTAGTTTTACTAGTTTCATTTTTATTATTGTAAAAAGTGTCGAGTTGATGTATTTTCATTATGGTTACATGTTCAGTACCTGGAAGTAACTCATCTAAAAAAGGGAACCAACATAATTGTACATTTCACACGTCAACACACAATCGCGATAATCAGCAGCAAAATGCAATGTTTCAGAGCTTTGACTAAAGTTTTGTATACTAATTGATAGGGCATTTCATCAGAACAAGGATTTAAATTCTTAAGAATTCAATTAAAAATAATATCAAATACGTGAGCAATTACTAACGTCACTTTTGTATTTTAGTGATTGACGTTGTCGATGATATCTTATCGACATTTCATTAGCTGACATATTTCACATTGTAAACTGCATACAGCCTAAATTGTTGAAATACGTTAGAAATGGTTGAAATTGCCTAATAGAAAAGAATGTTCGCCCAATAAATATTCGAGCATTTGCAGTTTACATTTGGACCCTAAGTGTTTTTAACACAGAGGCGTTCAGCCTGTAAAATTACGCTCTGGATCAATCTCCATATTGTTCAAGCCCCCATCAATCCCCATTAGTTAAACATTAAATATATGTATATTTAGTGTACGTTTGTAATGTGTAATTGAAAAATAAATATCAGTTTTATTTCAACTTTGGCGATCGCGATCGCAAAATGAGGCAAAATTGTTAAATACTGGCAAGTAAAGCCTACGATATTTTTTACAATAAATTGATTTTGTTCGGGGATAAGTAATTATAAAATAAAAAACATATCTAGGTATATATTTACTTGCAGTTTTTTGGCGTTCTTTTAATAATACTAAAAAATAAGTCACCTGCGTCAACGTACACTGTGTCGATGGAATCGATATCGAAAGCAAGCAGACAATGCAGTACCTGCATTATTTATCTCACGCACATGCTCACTTTATGCACACTAGCGTAACCTAGTTTTGGTCTCGTTTTCAGGATTCAATTGCCAATCTATCATCTATATTAAATCTATGGATGGAACACTATAGGTGCAACTTTGTGTCTGTCATCCCACAATTCCTTTTTTGACGTGACAACGTCTTATAAATTGGTTTGCCGGGTGACACTTCAAGAAACTGCGTTACGCTCCGCTCACGTTATGCGCTCACAATGAGAGCGAGTGAGAGGCACGCGTCCCTTCCACTCGGGCATGGTTAGCCCGCCTAAGAGCGAGAGAGACAGACATAAAAAGTGAAAGGCACGCGTCCCTTCCACTCGAGCACAGTTAGCCCGCCTAAGAGCGAGAGAGACAGAGCGAGAGAGAGAGAGAGTGAGAGAGATAGGCATACACACCGGTTCATGTCTTGCGCTTCTATAAAATCCAGTTCAATAAAATTTTGTTAATATGAAATTCAGTGCGAGATTCTTTGTATAAATTAATGTTTTAAATTGTTACTATTATTTCATCCTTCTTCCTACTATACGAATGAATATTCACATTAAAATTATTTTACCACTCAAAGTCGTTGTCACGTAAAACTTTCGCCCGTATACCGACTTTACAGGCAACCAATTTTTTTTATCAAATAATTTAAATGTTGTCATTTATCTTATGATAGGGCTTAAAGTATGAAATTGCCGATTTGTACTGAAAATCAAAATTTAGACCCCTAATAAAAAAAAAGTTAGACCCCTAATAGGGGTTAAAATATGAAATTGCCGTTTTATTGTAATAGGTTCTTTGAATTGACATAGAATCTTCATGGTTTGAGGTTTACGAATAAAACATTTTTCACATAGTTTCTATGATGTTCTTCTTTTAAAAAATGTGAAACATTTGAATATCGACTTTCAATTGTTTTCGTTATTTAACTTAGACAAGAAAGATGGATACTGCGAAAATTCGAGTGATTTTTGAATACGAGTTCCGACGCGGAAGTAACGCGGCAGAAACAGCCCGCAATATCAATGTTGCGTTTGGAGAGGGATCTGCTAATGAACGCACCGTGCGATTTTGGTTTAAACGCTTTCGTGATGAAAACTTCGACTTTAAGAACGAGCCACGAGGAAGACCGCCCATACAGGTGATTAACGATGAATTAAGAGAGATGGTGGATGCCGATCCTAGTCAAACTACTCAGGAATTAGCGGCATGGTTTAACGTAACCTTACCCACAATATTGACTCATTTGCGTCAAATCAATAAAATAAAAAAATACGAAAAATGGGCGCCTCATGATTTGACTGATGTGCAGAAAGAAACGCGTGTTGAAACTTGTGTTGCCTTGTTGAATCGGTACAGAAATGAAGGAATATTATGTTATAGGAATATTGTGACATGTGATGAAAAGTGGATTCTTTATGATAACCATAAAAGAAAAATGCAATGGCTGACCCCAGGTGAAACGCCACAACAGTGTCCTAAAGCAAAACTTTCCAATAAAAAGGTAACGGTAACTGTTTGGTGGTCTCAGCATGGTGTTATTCACTATAATTTTCTCCGATCTGGTCAATCAATAACGGCAGATGTCTATTGTGCCGAACTCCGAACAATGTTGGCAAAACTAGCAGTAAAACAGCCCCGACTCATGAATCGATCTTCACCATTATTGCTCCATGACAACGCGAGACCTCATACAGCACGAGAAACCGTTTTGACCCTTCAGGAACTGCAATTAGAAACCATTCGACATCCTCCGTATTCGCCAGACCTTGCTCCAACGGACTACCATTTTTTTCGTGATTTGGACAATTATCTACGTGACAAGAAGTTTTCTTCCCAGGAGGCAGTACAAAATGCTTTCACACAGTTTGTGCAGTCTAGATCCTCAGAGTTCTATCACAAAGGCATAAATAACCTTCCTATTAGATGGCAGCAATGTATAGATAATAATGGTAACTATTTTGATTTTCAGTACAAATCGGCAATTTCATACTTTATATATTATATATTATCTATATTATTATATATTATTATATTATTATTATTATATTAATAGGCAAATGTCTATTTGTGTCGACTTTTTTATGTAGTTTTCTACTATTTTCAGGGCTAAGTAGTTTCCTGCGTTGTTTGGCTTTATGTGTCAAGTTTAAGTTTTGGTTACAAGTCGTGAATGAAACGAATTAAAAAAAAATGGAGCCGTCACGGGACGCCTGGTAGATGTGAAACATCGACGTTATTTCGTAAAAGTAGTATGCAGAAAAGAACAGATTGTGGTAGGAACTAAAAATGTCAATAAAATAAAATAAAAAAGTTGTGCGTGTACTAGTGTACACACGTAAGAAGTGAAACTTCTTTATGGCCTTATTTTTCGAAAAATGATCTACATGCAACTTTCCAGAAATTGGTTAAATTAGTTAAATTGGTTAAATTGGTAAAATTGGTTAAATTAGTTAAATTGGTTAAATTGGTTAAATTGGTTAAGTTGGTTAAGTTGGTTAAGTTGGTTAAGTTGGTTAAATTGGTTAAATTGGTTACGTTGGTTAAGTTGGTTAAGTTGGTTAAGTTGGTTAAGTTGGTTAAGTTGGTTAAGTTGGTTAAGTTGGTTAAATTGGTTAAATTGGTTAAATTGGTTAAATTGGTTCAATTGGTTAAGTTGGTTAAGTTGGTTAAGTTGGTTAAGTTGGTTAAGTTGGTTAAATTGGTTAAATTGGTTAAGTTGGTTAAATTGGTTAAATTGGTTAAGTTGGTTAAGTTGGTTAAGTTGGTTAAGTTGGTTAAGTTGGTTAAGTTGGTTAAGTTGGTTAAATTGGTTAAATTGGTTAAATTGGTTAAATTGGTTAAATTGGTTAAGTTGGTTAAGTTGGTTAAGTTGGTTAAGTTGGTTAAGTTGCGAGCTCAGTGGAGCGAAAGAGATGGCTTAACGCCGGATCGAGTGAGAGAGAAACGCACAGTCGATTGCGCGTGGCGACGCGTCGCCACGCCAGAAATCGGTCTCACGTGCGCCTATAGATGTTTCACATCAAAAACTTGCTTGTCATAGAGGGGAGAGGTTTGGTCGCTTTATAAGCGGACGCCATTTCGTGGCCAGCTCTTTTTCCCACACTTCGCGAAATTCTCGATTAGGCTGTGAGAAGTTCTTGATGGAGCTCAAGCCTCCCAAAATGCCTGTAGGCATGTAAAGCCAGTGTATCTGCCTATGCCCACGTGTGGACAACGTGCAAGCAAATGTTTTCATCTCACCCTGCTACGATTGCACCTGCGGTCATATCTAAAGTGCTGTGCTAGTGCACGTTTTCCTTTCATATGCCATGTGCCCATGCCCACGTGTGGACCCACTGCTGTACTCATGCTTGTGTGTACCTTCCAGGCTTGAAATA
Source organism: Anania crocealis (assembly GCA_949315895.1). Taxonomy (NCBI): domain Eukaryota; kingdom Metazoa; phylum Arthropoda; class Insecta; order Lepidoptera; family Crambidae; genus Anania; species Anania crocealis. Next base: position 26,005,173 of record OX438882.1, read on the forward strand.
TCGCCCTCCTCGCTCCTAGCTACTAGGACATATACCTGCATCCTGCGCGCATGTGAAATCTCTGCTCGAGGGACAAATGGATATGTGTGGTTCTTCACGGTGACGATATAATTATTATTAGTGACATGATCTAATATCATGCGACTAGGTATTTATGAACATTTATTATTTTGATAGTTTTCATGCATTGGTGATACTCCTCAGCTCATAGGTCAGGCCAACCTTAGTTTTAGTCAGATGTGAGTGAAGGATTTCCTGCTTCTGAGCTTTCCTTCACTGAAACTGAGAATTTAAGTTTCTAGTTAAGCACAGAACTTTTGTTTAGCTGCATAATGGTAATTAGTACTTAAACCAAATATAAGTTTATTGTATGTGGCTCATTATTTATCTGCCAAGCTCATGTATGTGCATCAATTCACTATCTTTTATATTAGAATATGAAATAAACCAGGGGAGACAAATTGAAAAAAACCTTGTTTTCTTTTCTATCTTTAACTAACTCTTTCTTGCTTCTGAGTTAAAGCAAGTGGCGCCCTCCACAGTTTCTTAGTACGGTTCTCCGAGCGCTGATGAAGAACCCACGAGCTCATAACTCTATAAACACACCCAACACCTTAGCTTGTTTCAACACTACATTAACAATATTCTACATTTTTATATGAAATAAATCTATTCTATTCTATTCTATTCTATACCGGCGATAGCAACAAGTGACAAACGTGATTGATAACGGAACTTTAGAAAAAAATCTGTTAGTACAAGTCGGACTCAGGTATTGAGGGTTACCGAACCTTCACACAATACTGAAAGATAATACCGACGTAACAAAAAAAAAAACAGATTTCTATACTTTACAAATTGAATTGCTCTAGATTAACGAGAAGTATCTTTAATGTTTTGATTTCCTTGGTGGTCTCAATAAAAAGGGGGTTGAAACAGAAAATAGAACTTGATATTTTTTACGAGTGCTTTAAATAGTTATTCAAATTGGGATCAGAGCAATGCATGTGATGTTTGTTCAAATTTATTTTATTTCCTATTGAAAATTTTAAAAAACGTAACTCTAATTATTTCTTTTAAGTTTTGACTTGTTTATCATTATTAAAGCAACAAAGAGTGTCTGCTTTTCAACCTATTAACCTTACCTGTAATTAACTTGCTTAACTTAAATAAAAGTCTATATTTTATATAATTAGTTTATTAAAATAAATGATTATTTACTTACCTCAGCCGCTTTAGGCACGTGGAAATTGTATGTGTTGATGAGCTGATATATCTGCCGGCTGGGCGGGATGACATCGCGTGACGTCAGGGGACTGATTTTTGACTCCGACGGCCTGTCAAAAGATGTTTATTGTTAGTTGGTTACAGCGTTGACAATGATGTGGAATACGGTATGTCTTTGAACAATAATGGAGCGGTTGACGAACTTAAAAGAAATTGACACAGGAGAATTAAATTATTAGAATTATGGTGACCAAATTAAAGTTATCTAAATGAGCAAGTAAAAAATACAATTCCTTCGACTGCCTGAGAACCCCCAACCTTTCGCTAACGGGGACTACTTTAACCATTGAGCTACGCAGAAATTTGGGTTTTCAAAATGTTTATATTTATTTATGGAATTGTATTTTTAACTGTCATTGAGTGCTGCCCGCAATTGATTTAATTTTATTACTTTGCTACTATTTTAAAGCAGCCGCTTTTAGCGTTAGCGATGAATTCGACTTTATAAACAACTAAATGAAAAGTTTTCTGTGATTCAATAAATACTAGAGGTAATTTGCTAAAATGATACTGTTCTAGTTATTTGAGAATTGATTTTGTTTAGAAGTAATTAAATTGAATTAATAGGGGGCAGCACTTAGCACTAGTAGTCAAAGAACCGTTTAAAAACAAATGATCAAGTTTTAGCATGATGATTGAATGGGGGCTATCGCTAGTGAATTCGCCACTAGAGGCGCTTGTGTCGCGTGAGGTCCAATAATATTCACTTTTCGCTGGTTTTAGCGGGCTTCGTTACATAAATTATAATTTCTTTAATTTACCTGCTGGAAAGTGTTCTCCTTTGTAAAATTATCGCAAATATGGATTATTTGGCGATTAATGTGAACGCTTTATAAGCGGAATTAAGAAAAAGCGCAAAAATAGGCGGCCTCAAAGAGCCTATTTCAGAAGTTAGTTTGTTGAGATCAAAATAGTTATTTATAAATAATAAACTTTATTTGATATTTTAGCAACTTAATTGCACTTATAATATCAGTATATAAACTTGAAAAATTTTCCCGCCTGAGACAAAATTTTTCAAGTTTATATACTGATATTATAAATAATAAACTTTAAATAGATTCAATATTTAACACTCTGTTTTGGCGCCGATCGCCTTTAACAGCTATACCTCCGGACCTCAGTGTACAGTGGCGCCGACTGGTGAGCAAAGAGACGGTAGTCCCCATTCCAGCCAGATGGTAATGTGCGAACAAGTCAACAATATTCAGAGTTGGGTGAAAAAACATTTTATAGTCCATAAAATTTAGCTTGATTAGAATGACACCTGTCAAACTGAGGTGACTAGTGACAGGAGTGACTCGACTGATCAAACGGAAAAAAAAAACAGATATGGCATATAAAATAAAATGAAAATCAGATATAATTAAGATTTAACAGTAAGTCAGTGTCGTGATCATTATGAGAATAATTGTAACAATCATGAAAATCAATTAGAAAATTTTTATCGCATAAAGAATCTAATAAATTTGAAATGTTTTCGTCAACTATTAATAATTGCAATTTGATGTTCTCAGCATCAACCAATGCTTATTAAATCATTTATAACATTTATGTTACATTACTTCGATTTTGAAATACTGTTAGTCTGTCGATTTCGAATTGTCGATTTTACCTTATCACTAGCGATTATGAAAAATGACGTAGCCTTGTAAAGACGTCTTTTCAAGTTAGGTGTAATTTTTGTGACTGGATTATTTTAATGATTTTAACTTTAAATATCTATTTTATATAATTAAATTTATTAATATGTAGAGCAATGTATAAAAAAAAATTGGTTGTTTGTAAAGTAGGTTTATGATCGAGATGTTTACGTGATAACGTCTTATTGGTGATATAAGTTTTTGGGAAGTAAGGAATTAATGAAGATAACAATTTTTTCAAATTTTAAATTACATCTTAAACATTCAACGAAAACTTAACCGCACGAGAAAATCTCCATTCGTTTGTATGCCGCTAGAGCGAGAGAGACGGAAGATCGGTTCACTCACTCGAACGCTATGCCAGCCTCCGCTCGTGAGGATTCCGCGTGACAAGTTTCACGGAATGACTGGCAGCGCTCGAGATGAGACGGGAGATCGGTCCGTCTCTCTCTCTCGTTATACCTGCGATCGCGCTCGTGAGGTTTTGGTGTGACACAAGTTTCTGAACATGTCACCCGACTAAAACGATTTTAAAGACGTTATCACGTCAATAAAGACGTTATCACGTCAAAATTTTTCTTAACATGCCAATTACCAATATTTTTTCGTGTGCAAATGTGCTTCACTTGTGTGACGCTGGTACCAAGTTACGTCGTCTATTTCAGTGAGAACTGTCATTCTAATCAAGCTATATTTTAAGGACTATAAAAACTACGCTCACCTATATACGGGCTCGCTGTACTTGAGCGAGGCGATGGGCTGAACATCGTGCGGTCTCCTCGCCGCCACGCTGACGGCGCGCACGCCGTCCGCCGCGCCCAGCACGAGCCGCGAGCCGAAGTCCGGCTTCAGGCCGTGGAACTCCACCGTGTACGAGACCAGCATGTCGCCGATGTTCGCCCAGTACTTGGCGATCGCTATCTCTATGGTCAACCCGCCCTGGCGACGAATTTTTTGCAATTAGGACACGATATTGTAGGTATCGAAGCGCTCGTAGCCCAATACTTCTTAGTGATCGATCTCTGTCACTAATGTTAAGCAACGCTGGGAGCGATCTCTAGTTAGATGAGTGACCGTTTCTGGCATCGTACCATGAGCGCTGAAGTGCTTCGGATGACGCGTTAAGCCGTTGGCCCCGGCTGTTGTCACGAGATAACAGTCGTTAAGGCCTTCGGGCGGCTTGAGGAACATCCAAGGCAGGGGTAATAGTACCACAGCGGCGCCCTCGCCGTCCACCAACCCGCACTAGGCCAGCGTGGGGAACTAAGGCCTTAAGCCCTCTCCATAAAAAGGAGAGAGACCTGTACTCAACAGTGACCGAATTGGGTTGTTACTGTACTTTTTATAAGTACAGTAAGTACAGTATTGTATATGTGTATGGGGAAATGCCGCCAAGACACACCTGATACAGCTAGAAAGAGCCCAAAGAGCTGTATTAAGGGTTGCGTTGGGTCTTCCTTATCGATACCCAACAAATCAACTGTATCAACTGGCCAAGGTCCTACCAGTAAGAAAGCTTTATATCTTGCTGACACTCTATAGATTTCACAGTAAAATCGTTCCTTATAAGAGCCTACCTAAACAAAGAGTACCCAAATACAAGCCACACACTGCTCGCTCAACATTTGCTAAACGGCATTTTAAATACATTGCACCACACATTTATAACAAATTGTTAAAAGTGAACAAGTACCTTACTGAAACCAAATCAAAAAAATTTAAGTATTTGTCATTGCAGTGGCTGGATCAGTTTGATTACCACAGTTTAGAGGAGATGTTTGCCAACATCACCAGTATGGCATAAATTAAATAATGTTTCGTAGTTATACTCGTCACTTATGTCTACCGCTAAAGCTAATAATTTAACCCACATTCACTAAGGCACACACATTCACACACACTAGCGCACACACACACACACACACACACACACATACACTCTGTGCAATTGTTTAATTAATATTGTTAATTTCTAACTATCCCACTTACTATCTAATTGTGATAAACATGTATAAAGAGAAGCCTGACTCTCATAACACAGGTTAACCTTATATGAGAGCAGTGCGAATAATGTACTGATAAAAGTGTATTTAATAAAGATTTTTGATTTTGATTTTTTGATTTGAAAGTAACAACCCATAATCTGTTAATTAATTAATTAATTCTTTTATTGAGTTCAACAATTAGGCAAAACATATAAACATCCTTAAATAAATTAATTTACATCCGTGACTTAGGTTCACATATGATCCTACTTATCGCAAATGTTTAATACTTGTAGGATTTTAATCTGTATCACTTAAGGTCCAGTATCTTACTGGCAGAATAGACGGGTGTCAAACAATTTTGAACTGAAATTAAAATACAGGACCCAACTTATAGACATCTGTTGCGACTAAAAGCATTCGTCCCCAATGCTTTCGTGATTTGTAGTACATCAAATCAAATCCAAATGCCCACACATACTCCACGATGTCAATCGAAAGAGCAAATACGTCTACGTAAATGGCTCGATCGTCTTGCTTGGCAAGCAGAGTAAAGTAACAACCCATTTTCGCTCACTGTTGAGCACGGGGGGGGCGGCTCTTTCCTTTTTTTTTAAGGAGAAGGGTTAAGGCCGTAGTTCCACCACGCTGGCCTAGTGCGGATTGGTGACGGCGAGGGCGACGCTGTGGCAACACCACCCCGCCGTTGAGCGTTTCTCAAGCCGCCCGAAGGCCTCCAACAGGGCTTCACGACTGTTATCTCGTGTCAGTAGCCGGGACCGACGGCTTAACGTGCCCTCCGAAGCACAGAAGCGCTCGTGGTATGATACCACAAACGGTCACCCATTCAATTAGTGACCGCTCTCATCGTTGCCTTACATTCGTGACAGAAACTGATCACGTATAAGCATTGGGCTATGAGCGCATCGCAAAGCAGAGTGCCGATCGCAATTTCACGAACAGTCAAGAGAAGACGATGCTGCCAGTCTTCCGCTATTATACCCTTTCCAATCGTTTATTTAACTTTTGACAGATCACGCACATACAGTTTTGTAATAATTTTTGATACAATGTACTACAGGGAATACTGTACTTCATGGACGGGCTCCGCCCACTTAGAGATGTGTCATTCGTGATTAATGACCACAGACTATAAAACGGTTTTGAAATATATCGATTAACGACTATAATATTAATAAAATTATAGCGATTATATTTTATATCAAATCAAATGTCTCTGTTTTAATGCATAAATAATTTGCGTAATGAAAACAGTTCCATCGTACTCGTACCTAGTAATAGGATCGAATTTATTCGCTGCAAATTAATGAATCTAAAATAATCGTTTAGACTTACTGTAGCTGGTTCAAATAAAAAGCATGTGAGTGAACTGCGGTACCTACTTGTAATGAACAGGTGCAAAATGTTGAAATTCATAGTAAAAATAATGAAAATGAATGTTAAAATAATGAGTGTGTTAAATCGATTAAAAATTCTTCATGAATAAAATCGATCGATAAAAGGAATCGAATCGGTAACGGGTCAGGGTATCACTATTTGATTAAGTATTAGAGCTGTCAAAAGTTAAATAAACGATTGTAAATGGTATAGTGGCTCTTACTACAGCCACAGCTCTGCTATCAAATGGTAATGCCATCCTATTTACGGACAGCTAACTTCGTCATTAGGTTACAAAGGAGATTCACTTACCACAACTTGGAACGGCAAGATAGTAGGAGCTTCCGTGGTCACGTTGACCATTCTTTGCGTCTCGTGGCATCGGCAGGACTTGTGAGGAAGGATCTGCATGGTGTGTATGAGGAACCGTCCCGTCTTGTCCGCATCTCTGGTGGTCAGCCTGAGGACCCCCCAGGTGGCGTCGGTAGGCGCTGTGGACACCTTGGGACGTTTACTTTTCAGATACGTAACATTTCTGGCTTGAATCGACGTATAATTTAAAGAGCAGACTTACGTTATGCCAAAGTCCTTAGACATAGGATAAATTATTGGGAGTTTGATATTGTGTACATTATTGGTTCTATTTTATTTAGCGCAACTGGCAGTGTGTTTTACATTTGATTGTAATTATTTTGATTTATTTCAAGAAAACCAAACTGATAGGTGCCTTAATGTAATTTACATAATAAAATAGGACCCATTGAAATAAATAGTCAAAAAGCTTGGACGAATAAACCACTGGACGCGCAATGACAGGCAATTTCGCTTGTGCCCCCTTGGTAACGAAGCGGGCTTTTTAGCCTCACTTACATGTGACGTCTTTTCAGTACGATTTCAGAGCTCGGTGAGAAACATTGTCGAGAAAAATGGGTAAATGTGCCGTATTTTTGTGTAAAATTTATAGCGGCAAGACAAAAAATATTTCTTTTCATCCGTAAGTAACTTTTTATCCCAATAAAGCTGTTAATTTTTCTTAAAATAGTAAATGTGTTTTCCTAGAGAAAAGCTACATTGCCATTTAAAAAAGTAGTGGTCAGTTACTACAAAATCAAAAAGATGACGTATACTTCATTCGGTAGGATTATCGTACGTTCATCATTCGTTCCCTAGTCAATTTAGTTTTAACTGTGCTTGACAACTGTCGATAAATCATATCGATAAATGTACTAATAAATTTATAGTATAAATACTTTTGAAATAAAATGATAAATCTGTAAAATGATTAACTCTAGAGTAGATTAAAGTACTTAATCTTAAAAATACAACAGTTTGCTTTAAAATTTTAAACTTCATATTTTATTACAATACATCCTATTAATGTAATTTCAGATTTCCTGTAGATCCATTAAGTAAAACAAAGTGGGTCGAAGCCGTCCGAAGAGAGGCAAAATGGATCCCTACAAAACACCACCGAATATGTGGTGGTATCCAGTGTTTTAATGCTAACGCAAAAAATCATGCTAACGCACGCGTCTATTCGTTTAATTGTTTGTGCTTACTTAAACATGCCCATACTGTAATTTCTGTTTTAGTAATAAAAATAAAACACATTTTGCATATGATTCGGTCATTCATTCGTTCAACACATACTGATAGAGAAATATCGACACTTTCACGCACTATTTGTCAATAATTGACACGACAATCTCCCTCCCCCCGCCCCGAAAAAATTGGTTGATGATGTTTTCATACGCTCGCTCTTGCGTTTCATATCCAGTGGTTAATTCATTCAAGTCAAAAAGGGACCAAGGCCCAAATGTTTCTCTTTCCACTTGACAATTCATAAGCCCATTCACAAACCACGCTTTGTACTACATTTAGCTACGCGTAGTAGCTAAATGGAACTCAAGAAAACTGAAGTTAAAAGGATGATCTAAGTATACGGAATGGCTTTTTTATCACCGTCAAAAATTTTTATATGCTCTAAGTATCGTACAATTATGAAGTAAAAAACAAAAATTAAGTTTACACCCGGAAATAATTTTCTCAACTCTGTTTTAAATTTTTCGTTTCTAAGCCTGTTAAGGTATGAAGGGAACAACAAAAACTTATGAATAGTATCGTAATGAAGGAATGAGATGAGCATCGTGTAAAAAAAGTGTTGCTACGTAGTAAACATTTTATTTTTTTGGCGGACGGTTTGTAAGTGCTTATCTTTACGTTTTTGTAGTGGTATATTAAAACAAAAATATTTCATTTGTTTTTTGTCTCTTAGATTGCTATTGTAGTGACCTATTTGTTTTACATGTTTATATAAATTTGTGTTTAGTTATAATATTTTGTTTTCATTGTGTAAATTCATTGCATTCTTATATTTTAATAATAATTAACTAACAGGCAAAGTCGCGCTGCGCGCGTAGTATTGTAAAACTGCTGACGCTCGTGAAGCACGCGCTATTGTTCTCAACTGCGTATAGGCACGCCGTGTGGAGAGGGACACTTCGATTCTGTAACTGACGGCGAATGCACGTTCGATCTCGGCCCGCTCATTGTTTTTGTACGCGCGCGTAAGCAACATCGTACCGTAGTTTAGTATTTAATAATTCTCGTATTCATCATATTCGTATCTCCTCAAATTATCTTTTGTGCGCGTGTAACTGTTTTATTTATGAATTTATATATGGAATTTTTGTGTTGTGAATAAGACTATAATTTAATTAATCAGACTTTAATTTATCATTCCCGATAAAATTTTCATTCCATACTATATTAAAATTTGGAAGGTGGTTAAAATTTCATTCTGTATTGTAAGGCCAGTACATTTTAAATAAGGAATTAGAAGCGACTCGTATCTAGTTCCGAACGCCAATAGGAGCTCACCAATAACGAAGTGCCTCTTGATAGTGGCGGGGCGGAACATCTCGTCGTCGACCCGCAGCTCGGGCGCGGGCGCGGCGGCCAGCGCGGCCGGCTGCAGCACCGTCAGCGGCACGCGGAACACCGGGCCCTTCTCCACGCAGGACGCGTCGTAAGCGTTTATACTGGAATAGTAATAATAATTAAAATAAACCAGCCATGTACGAGTTGGAATCGCGTAAGATTAGGTCCGTACCATTATTAGGGTTCCGTAGCCGAATGGCAAAGAACGGAACCCTTATAGTTTCGTCAAGTATGTCTGTCTGTCTGTCTGTCCGTAAGTCACAGCCACTTCATTCTGTAAGTTTTAGCATTGGCAGGGGGCGGGGCGCACCTGGTGTAGTGGGCGCCGGGCGGCAGGGCGCGCGGGTCGAGGGGGGCGGGGCGCACCTGGTGTAGTGGGCGCCGGGCGGCAGGGCGCGCGGGTCGAGGGGGGCGGGGGGCAGGGGGCGGGGCGCACCTGGTGTAGTGGGCGCCGGGCGGCAGGGCGCGCGGGTCGAGGGGGCGGGGGGCAGGGGGCGGGGCGCACCTGGTGTAGTGGGCGCCGGGCGGCAGGGCGCGCGGGTCGAGGGGGCGGGGGGCAGGGGGCGGGGCGCACCTGGTGTAGTGGGCGCCGGGCGGCAGGGCGCGCGGGTCGAGGGGGCGGGGGGCAGGGGGCGGGGCGCACCTGGTGTAGTGGGCGCCGGGCGGCAGGGCGCGCGGGTCGAGGGGGGCGGGGGGCAGGGGGCGGGGCGCACCTGGTGTAGTGGGCGCCGGGCGGCAGGGCGCGCGGGTCGAGGGGGCGGGGGGCAGGGGGCGGGGCGCACCTGGTGTAGTGGGCGCCGGGCGGCAGGGCGCGCGGGTCGAGGGGGCGGGGGGCAGGGGGCGGGGCGCACCTGGTGTAGTGGGCGCCGGGCGGCAGGGCGCGCGGGTCGAGGGGGCGGGGGGCAGGGGGCGGGGCGCACCTGGTGTAGTGGGCGCCGGGCGGCAGGGCGCGCGGGTCGAGGGGGCGGGGGGCAGGGGGCGGGGCGCACCTGGTGTAGTGGGCGCCGGGCGGCAGGGCGCGCGGGTCGAGGGGGCGGGGGGCAGGGGGCGGGGCGCACCTGGTGTAGTGGGCGCCGGGCGGCAGGGCGCGCGGGTCGAGGGGGCGGGGGGCAGGGGGCGGGGCGCACCTGGTGTAGTGGGCGCCGGGCGGCAGGGCGCGCGGGTCGAGGGGGCGGGGGGCAGGGGGCGGGGCGCACCTGGTGTAGTGGGCGCCGGGCGGCAGGGCGCGCGGGTCGAGGGGGCGGGGGGCAGGGGGCGGGGCGCACCTGGTGTAGTGGGCGCCGGGCGGCAGGGCGCGCGGGTCGAGGGGGGCGGGGGGCAGGGGGCGGGGCGCACCTGGTGTAGTGGGCGCCGGGCGGCAGGGCGCGCGGGTCGAGGGGGGCGGGGGGCAGGGGGCGGGGCGCACCTGGTGTAGTGGGCGCCGGGCGGCAGGGCGCGCGGGTCGAGGGGGGCGGGGGGCAGGGGGCGGGGCGCACCTGGTGTAGTGGGCGCCGGGCGGCAGGGCGCGCGGGTCGAGGGGGGCGGGGGGCAGGGGGCGGGGCGCACCTGGTGTAGTGGGCGCCGGGCGGCAGGGCGCGCGGGTCGAGGGGGGCGGGGGGCAGGGGGCGGGGCGCACCTGGTGTAGTGGGCGCCGGGCGGCAGGGCGCGCGGGTCGAGGGGGCGGGGGGCAGGGGGCGGGGCGCACCTGGTGTAGTGGGCGCCGGGCGGCAGGGCGCGCGGGTCGAGGGGGGCGGGGGGCAGGGGGCGGGGCGCACCTGGTGTAGTGGGCGCCGGGCGGCAGGGCGCGCGGGTCGAGGGGGCGGGGGGCAGGGGGCGGGGCGCACCTGGTGTAGTGGGCGCCGGGCGGCAGGGCGCGCGGGTCGAGGGGGGCGGGGGGCAGGGGGCGGGGCGCACCTGGTGTAGTGGGCGCCGGGCGGCAGGGCGCGCGGGTCGAGGCGCAGCGCGAGCGGGCGCGGCGCGTTGCTGAGGTCGAGGAAGGCGGGCAGCGACACCCAGGCCGCGTCGCACGTCAGCACCAGCCGCAGCCCGAACGCGATCTGCTTCGGCAGCAGCGCGCAATCTGCAATAAGTCGTGCCGTGACAGAGGGCCTTTTCGGATATCTACCGCACGCAAAGATACGCAACCCTTTCAAACGACCCGCACTGCTTCGCATAGAAACTGATTTTAAATCTTTAAATCTATTATTCAGTGTGTTAAGTCTAATTACAAAATCACGCATAGCAGCTAGATAGGTAAACATTACCGACACACACGATCTGCTCCGTCCGAATCGGATCCGTTCACATAACATCGCATCTTCTAGTTCGTCTTCTATTGCAATAGCAATTGCTAAAATAACTTTGTTCAGACAGAACTGATAGTAGAATAGATTCCACTTATAAAAATAGGGGTCAAATTTTAACCAAAATACCGTGTGAAAAAAGGAACTCTGTATGTCTAAAAGTTAAAGTGTTAAGTTTGATGTGCTTTGTACGATTCACTACGTACGGCGCCAAGCGTCAACGTTGCAATCTCAGTTTGACTGAATGCACACACTGCCGCGGCTAGCGAAACGGAATCGTTACACTAGATCGCGAGTCATTATCATAGACTTGAATTAGCAACAAAGTCAACAAACACATGAAAACAAAAAGAAGCTAATATCTTCGTAAATAATATACTACATATTAAATCAGCTAGGGTGTCTGAGATTTTGCGTTTTTTTGCGTGCGTGCATTAACACGTTGTGTAATACTACCTAATATATAGATGTGCGTTCGCCCAGCAAAAAGTATCGCCTATTCGAAAATTGGATGATGCAGATAATTAGTGCCTTATATCGTGTAAATGTGCCCGAAATTTTATATTTGTGCGTCCAACAGCTTCAGAATTATTTAAGAAAAATTTATGCGTCTAGCATAATAATTATGCAAAAAGGTAGCTTATGTACTAGTAAAATTAATAGACTCAGGCGTTACTTTGCGGAAATTCATAACTAATTATGGATTTAGAAAATTATTTTGCTAATGATTTCCGCTTGTTAATATACCGGCCTAGATACCTTCACCACACTACCCGCACTAACACTGATTGAGCAAGCACTATTTCATGCAGGAAAACCACCCGCCCTCCCTCAAAAATGCATGCAGTACAGTTAATGCAATTATTAGTACCCAACACCAATATAATAAAAACCTCGACGCGTTTCGCCACTTCACGTGGCATCCTCAGGAGATGTTGTCGCCTTCGCTGCGCTCCGACCAGTCACACGACTTTTATCCTCGTTTAAAAAATCTTTCTAATATTCAATTATCCAATGACGAAGTTTCTTTACTAAACAAAGGCTTAAAATATAATATACACCCACAAATTAATCAAAAAACGTTAGAAGGGCTGGCGGTTGACGTGGAAATCGCCGTTGTATGTAACAAAAACGATCAACATGTAAAAAACTTAGTCACCAATATAGCGGCCAATCAAATTAGAAACGCTTCGAGGCAATCAAATCGCGGATCGCCTAATTCAGAATACCATATTTATAAAACCTTACAAACAAAAATCACCGAAAATAATTTGATTGTCTCCAAAGCTGATAAAGGTAATACCGTAGTAGTTATGTCGCGTAATATTTATAACCAAAAAGTAGAAGAAGTAATACAGAGTGACGATTTCGTTCTTTTGCAATCAGATCCAACAAAACGATTTTCTTCTGAAGTTAAAGAAGCCGTAAACTCTACCCAATTTATTTTCCCAGATAATCCACATTCGCGAAACCACATCCTTGAAATGAATCCGCGTAGTCCCTGTTTATATGGTTTACCAAAAATACATAAAGACAATATGCCGATGCGCCCTGTAGTTTCCTACATCGGAGCACCAACGTATAAATTAGCCAAAAAACTTAATACATTGTTGAGAGCGAAATCGTCATTCGACCCAAAATATTCCCTTAAAAATAGCTTAGACTTAATTAACAAGATTCAGTCTGTTTCCCTTCCTAGTAACGCTAAGTTGTTATCATTAGACGTAGAAAGTTTATTTACCAACGTACCATATAAAGAAAGTTTAGACATCTTAAAAACACATTTACAAAAACAACGATTACACCCGGGGGAGATAGACGATCTTATTTTATTAACTTCAATTTGTATGAAGCAGAATTACTTCCGGTTCAACAATCAATATTTTAAACAAAAAGATGGCCTAGCAATGGGTTCCCCTTTGAGCCCATTGATGGCAGATATTTTTATGGATAATTTCGAAAATAAATACCTAGTACACGATAGAAATATTCTCTATTACTATAGATACGTAGATGATATATTGATTTGTTGGACCGGAACCATTCGTCAGTTAGATATTTTCCTAAATAAAATAAACAACACACACCCAAAAATTAAATTTAAGCTAGAATTAGAACAAAATAATTCAATAAATTTCCTAGATTTAACTATTTCAAAAGCAGAGGGTACACATAACTTCAACATATATCGTAAACCGACACATACGGACACTGTCATTCATGCGTCCTCCTGTCATCCGTGGCAACATAAAATGGCCGCGTTTAACTCATACATCCATCGACTTTTTTCAGTACCACTTAGCAAAACAAATTATACAAAAGAACTAAATACATTATATCATATCGCCATATCGAACGGATACAGGAGATGCATTATTGACAATTTAATAAAAAACAAAATCCACAAAATCATTACCAATTTATTATACTCTATTCCCAACAAAAAAGAAAATAGGTATAGTTCTAGTATGGTTTACTTAGGTCAGTTATCAGAACGTATTTCTAAAACACTAAAAAATCACGACATATACGCGGCCTTGAACACAAATAATTCATTAAGAAAACTCTGTAACGGTAAAGATAGGTTAGATAAACTTCAGAAATCTGGTGTTTATAAGATAGATTGTAGGGAGTGTAACTCGTCTTATATAGGACAGACCGGCCGTAGTTTCAACACACGTTATAAAGAACACATATCCGCCTATCGAAATAATCACCCAGAAAAGTCTCATTTTGCAAAACATCTTATAGATTCGGGACATAGTATCCCAGACGATCATACTTTTTCAATTTTACACACATGTAAAAAAAGTTTAAAACTGTCGGTGTTAGAACAATTAGAAATTGTAAAACATAAAAAAGACAACACGCTTACATTGTTGAATGAACAGGTCAGTTTCGTCACTTCCCCACTACTCAATATTTTTTCAAATTCAAATCACAATTAAAATTTAAATTCAAATCACAATAATTATAATTTAAATTCAAATTTATTTAATTTAAAATCATAATTATCATTTAAATTAAAACTCAAACCACTTTCAATCAAATCAAACCAATTTCAATAACAACGCAGATTGAACGTCACAACCTGTTGTCGTAGTGGGGAGTTTCTATAAAAGGCCTGTTCGCCAGTTTTCACAGCTTAGTCGTCGGAGCGCAGCGAAGGCGACAACATCTCCTGAGGATGCCACGTGAAGTGGCGAAACGCGTCGAGGTTTTTATTATATTGGTGTTGGGTACTAATAATTGCATTAACTGTACTGCATGCATTTTTGAGGGAGGGCGGGTGGTTTTCCTGCATGAAATAGTGCTTGCTCAATCAGTGTTAGTGCGGGTAGTGTGGTGAAGGTATCTAGGCCGGTATATTAACAAGCGGAAATCATTAGCAAAATAATTTTCTAAATCCATAATTATGTACTAGTGTAAATGTGCCGTAAAAGCCAAATTTGTGCCTTTTAAGATGTCAGACTTATTTAGTTTTTTGCTAGGCGAACGTTTCGGTAATTGCTGTATATCGGAAACGGTTGGACGCACACTCATGATTTTTTGTATACGCATACAGTAAATTTGTGCATATTTGTGCCGCAATTTTCATTAACATGACTAGCATGGCTGAGGATCTATTCTTTTATTTCCTAAAAAATGGAAAAATGCTCTGGCTCTCGAACGAACAAGACCACGGACTTCGCGTTAGTGCCGAGTGATACCTATTATATATTCACATGATCATGTAAAGTTTCGCCGGCCTACTACATATCATTGCCGAGTTCTTAACGATTTTGTCTTTGTTTTGAGGTTATCTTGAGTGAAATTACTTAGAATACGAAAACACTAGTTTTCTGTGAGCTGGCTTATTACATGCTTCTACAATAATATGTGCGCTGTTTTAAGAATACGTATGCAAAAAATCATTTATGTATGCCCATTACTTTAGACAATACGATAAAAAACCATTCGTAATATTTTTGGTAGATTATCCGACCAAATTGTAGTGAACATTAAAAAGCGGCCGCACGATACATCGACCTATCCTTCCTCACTTGATGGCGTAACGATATTGAAATAGTACAGATGCATACAGAATTTTTAAGTTGGAAAATAGTTTATATGAGGGACATGAAATAAAATGTGAATTGCTTTATTTTTTTTGTAAAAATTACTAATTGATTATTGAAAATAAATTGTCGAGGCGCCAGGAGACCGCTGGTCCGTCCGAAAAAAAAAAGGCGGAACGAGTTGAAGCACAGCAGCATATAAGGCACTAATTATCTGCATCATCCAATTTTCGAATAGGCGATACTTTTTGCTGGGCGAACGCACACCTTTTTAAACTATCTACTAAAAAGGATATAACGACCAATTTACCAATAAAAATTATGTATGAACTTTTAATGCTAGTCAGAAATATAATGAAAAACTATTAAAGACTAACAATTCTCCGTGCTACATTTACATCTATTATTACAGGTTGAAACAACAAGATTAACAACAAAATCACAATGTTACAATATGAAATGTTTCAAAAGTAACATAAACCCTGTCGTTGCTTTAAGAGTCGTATGCATGATATACGAAGATAGTGAACATGAAGACGGATAGTGAACTCCACCACGTCAAGTGATGCTGTGGTCCGCTAATACGCAAGGATCAATTCCAGAATTCAATTTAGCTTAGTCCTTACTCTGCAACACAATGTCCCTTTATTCGAATGCATCTATCTCTATCACTCATACCGATGTCCTGTATCTAAAAGAGACAGATATATTCGTAAATACGAGCTTCGTATTGCAGAGTAAGGTCCCTGGAAAGGGTTATAATCATTAAAACACGTTAACCCGTAAACCCCAACATGATATGTTGCGAGATAGAAGTAGTTGAAACAAGTCTCGTCAGAGATCTTTAATCGACTTGGAAAACGCTGACACCAGAAAATCCTTCAAAGCTAATCCCACGACAAGAAGACTATTAAAACACATATTTTTAAATTTGTTTATCACAACCAAATAAGTATCTATCAAAGAGATGCTTCGTCTTAACTAAAAGGCATCCCTTCTGGTTGAGATTTTGCTTCGACAGAGACTAGAGACGCAAAAGTAAGCAGTTCCCTATCGCACGAACGACGAACATACTTCCTCACGCATTCGTCCCATTTACATCTCGAATTGACTTTACAATGTTCCTAAATGATTTGTGCTAGTAAAATATCTCGCTCGGATAACCATATTATGTTGCTGTATCTCGGTATATCTTTCGATGAGATGATAAGTAAACATTTGAGTGTTGCATACAGGAGTCCTCTGGACATAATATAGGTAACATTTATATGTTTATTGTACGAATCTTTTTATGAGACCCATAGTAAACGACCACGTCTCCCAAGATCACCAGCGAGCAATGGAGAGAGCGATGCTTGGTATTTCCCTACTCGATCGAATCAGAAATGATGAGATCCGCAGGAGAACTAAAACAACCGACATCGCTCGAAGGATTGCATCGTTGAAGTGGCAGTGGGCGGGACACATAGCACGGAGAACCGATGGCCGTTGGGGCGGAAAGGTTCTCAAATGGCGACCACGTACCGGACGACGTTCCGTGGGCAGGCCCCCTACAAGGTGGACCGACGATCTGATCAAGGTCGCGGGAAGCCGCTGGATGCGGACAGCACAGGACCGATCGTTGTGGAGATCCTTGGGGGAGGCCTATGCCCAGAAGTGGGCGTCGTTCGGCTGATATGATGATGATGATGTACGAATCTCATAATTTTGTCAACAGAAACTACAGGGTTTTGGTCACATATTTTATATTTCATTATACTACTAATATCTACTAGAATGAACGAACCAAATGTAATGACTACAACATACCCGCGTAAGGCAGTTTCTGAATCTTAAATCCACTTGAATTCTTTATTGAGCCTACAAATGGAAATATGTTTTAAAGATCAGTATTTAAGTATGATTTTGTTTTAATTTTATACGGCAATGGATGTCATTGCCGTACAAGGTAATAATGTAGGTGCAGAAGTCAATCTCGTGTATTTACTTCACTTTACCTTTGTAGGGACACATTGTATTTCACAAGTGCTTACAATTTAATGCAATTATGGCACAGTAAGGTGCGCGGACGGCGAGTCAGTCGTTCACCGTCACGTCCTTTGCTAACCCGCCTAGCCTTGTATAGTAGACGCGAAGTTAAGTACGTGTAATTTTATATTGTAAATTAATAGTGAAAATACAACGCTTCAGTGACTTTCGGACTTTCATTTATCTTCCGTAATTTCCTTATGTAGAGTCTAGTAGGTTGCTCGTTCTCTCAGTGCTATAGGTTACCCAAAATACCTACACCTTGTTTACAGTAAGCAGCCTTTTTAAAGTCACCTAGATGGATGCGGCATCGTTTTACGATACGACGTAGGAACGTTTATACAGGATGTAAAAAAACAAAACGCCGACCCTGTAGCTACGCAATCTGAACATCAAACCAAGTCATATTACAAAATATTATCGCCTGGATTTTTATTTTTAGAACTCAATCATTATTATTTTAATTTACTATATTAGCCGCAGAACCGACAACCGCTGGGGTAAACGAGTTCTTGAGTGGAGACCGCGTCTCGGCAAACGTAGTGTAGGACGCCCTCAGGCCAGGTGGAGTGATGATTTGCGTAAGGTGGCTGACAGGAGCTGGATGCGAAAAGCCGAGGATCGACCTAAGTGTCGTGCAATTGGAGAGGCCTATGTCCAGCAGTGGACTGTGATAGGCTGATGATGATGATGATGATGATGAATGTATTTTACATCCGTTATGTATGAGCCGTAGGAGACTATAATAGTTAATATAAACATTTATTTTTTCTCTTAAAATTAGTATAACTGTAGATGGTTAACATGCGACCACCTACGGTAGATAACAATAAAAGCATGCATTATTACAAAAAAGTTTAGAGTGATTCAATAAATACTAGAGGTAATTTGCTAAAATGAAACTGTTCTAGTTTTTTGAGAATTGATTTTGTTTAGAAGTAATAAAATAAATCAATCGGGAGCAGCACATAGCTCTAGTAGTCCCCTTAACAAGTCGACGGTGTTTTATCCAAATCCCGAACCCCACGTTTCTAACGCTAGGTTTCCCCTGAAAGTTACCTAGTATACTGACTAGTGTGTTCATTCTGGCAAGCGCTAATAAATCCTTTAACAAGTCGACGGTGTTCTATCCAAACCCCATGTTCGTAACGCTAGGTTTCCCCTGTAAGATGTGTTTCTCCTGAAAGTAAGACATATCTAGTATACTGACTTGTATGCTCATCCTGGCTAGCGGCGAAGTGCGGCTCGACGGTGACGGGAATATCGCGAGGCGCGTCCCCTTCGCGGGGCCGAAGCAGTACGCCCTTGCCCCCGCCGGGCCCGCAGGATATACTGAACGTGACGTCACGTTCCGCCGCGGAATGGTACGTGGAGAGAAGCTCGAAGGCCTGGCGACAACGTGGAAAACGTACATTTTTATACTCAATCGATCAATAGGTTACTTGCTCTAAATGCTCTGAAATCCGCGTGTATCTCTCACGATTCGGCCAGTATAACCGCGAGGTTAGTATAGCCATGGGTGGTTGGTGGGATTGCTCTAAATAGGGTAATTTTCACATTCGTATTTTCAACAAATTACCACAGGGTATTGATAGAATATGAAATCGTTTATTTGGCACAATAAAATGTTGCCTTGAAAAGAATAATGAAACAGTTAAGGCTGTACCAAAAATGTCCCCGCTCAGCACATGTTGAGGCACAAAGTGCCACAACGCTGGAATTCTGCGGGCTCTATAAGACACAATAACTAAACTAAAACATTGAGAAAATAAACGAAAATATGGTAGTGATGAATAAAAATATAACATACCTATACATATCGCTATCTTTATTTTGACTATTATTTAAACAGTTTTTGAATGGAACTGAAAATGGTTATACGGCCATTTGAACATTGATTAAATGTATCTTTTATTTAATTTTAGAAGCTGTAACTTCGTACCGCTTTAGTTTAGAACAACATAAATTATGGCGTGGTTGAAAACAAATGAGAAAAAATACTTTTTTTTTTTAATTATGACGATTACTTTACAATGTTTATGTAAGAGTTATTCTGCTATTCGGGACTGAGACAAATACAACAAATTAAATAGCTAAAATTAGGTATTAAAAACCCGACTTCTTTTTATACACTGTGCATTTTAACCGCCTGACAAACGAAGGCCACGTTATAAAACCATTATGTATAACATCTTGGCAGAGTTATTTTTTAATGAATAAAAATTATCCTAGAAAAAATTAATTAATTTATTCAGACTATTCATTTTGAAAGTTGAAACACGCTGTGACGCGCACAGACATATTTGCTGCGACCGGATCCCGGGTGAGTGAATCAACCTTACGCAGACACGTCCGTACGCGTCACAGCTTTTAAAAATTAATAGCTATTTGCTACGGCCGGATCCAGAGTAGGGTTACAGGTTTTTAAACTATTTTTACTTGTTAAATTACGAGGGCGGGTCAATAAGTCCGTGACTTTTGGAATAAAACACAGATTTTTTGATAAATAAATCATTTTATTTTTCAACGTAGTCTCCCTTGAGCTCTATACACTTTGTCCAACGCTTCTCCAATTTTTTTATCCCTTCCAAAAAATATGATTTCCTCAAAATAGACCTTTGTTTGCGAGATGACTTTATCATTGGAGTCAAATCTTTTTCCACCAAGCCATTTCTTCAGGTTTGGGAACAAGAAGTAGTCACTCGGAGCCAGATCTGGAGAATAGGGCGGATGAGGGAGCAATTCATAGCCCAATTCATAGATTTTTGCCATGGCAACTGCACATGTGTGCACCCTTGCATTGTCTTGGTGGAAAAGAACTTTTTTCTTGGCCAAATGAGGTCGGTTTTTTTTCAAATCGTCATTGAAGCGGTCCAATAAGTTGGCATAATATTCCCCATTGATTGTTCTTCCCTTTTGAAGGTAGTCAATGTAGATTATCCCACGTGCATCCCAAAAAACAGTCGCCATAACTTTATTGGCTGACAAACCCACCTTGGCCTTCTTTGGCGCTGATTCACCCTTAGAAACCCACTGTTTTGACTGTTGTTTGGTCTCTGGTGTGTTGTGATGGATCCATGTTTCGTCCACAGTTACAAAACGGCGCAAAAACTCCTCCATATTGCGACTAAACAACGCCAAACCTTCCTGTGAAGTTGTTACACGATTGCGTTTGTGGTCGACTGTGAGCAAACGCGGCACCCATCTTGCGGAAAGCTTTCTCATACCCAAGTGATCTTTCAAAATTGAAACCACTGAGCCATGCGAGATCCCTACGGCTTCCACAATCTCTTGCACTTTCAATCTTCGGTCGGCCAACACCATATCGTGAATTTTTTCGATTGTTTCGGGTGTAGAGACCTCAACTGGGCGTCCAGGACGTTCGGCATCTTCAGTGCTTGTACGGCCACAATGAAATTCAGTAAACCACTTTTTTACCATTGAAATCGATGGTGCAGAGTACCCATAGTATTTATCAAGCTTAGCCTTGGTCTCGGTAATGGTTTTTTTTCGCAAAAAATAATGCTTAATAAGCACACGAAATTCACTTTTTTCCATTTATTCCTCATATTACTGGGTAGTCTGATAAAGATAGCTGTCAGATACAAACTAACTGACGCAGCAAGTTCAAATTTTGGTAGGAGTCAACTGACAGATACCTGTTGCCAGGAGTAGTGTTGCTTTTTCGGTAAAGAGGTCAGAAATTCAAAAAGTCACGGACTTATTGACCCGCCCTCGTACGTAAAAATGTTACCTTCTCAATATTGACTAGTCCAGCGCCCTGCGCCCACGGCTCCACGTGTTCCAGGAACGTGGCGGAGTTCTCTAGCGCTCGCTTTATAGAGTAAGGCGAGTACGGCAGATTCTTCGCTTTCATACCCGATATTAGGGCAGCTGTGAACAATTCATATTTAATATTATTTGTTGTATTGCCAACAGCACGTCAACGTACCAAAAAACATCAAATTTTCTCAATCGATATTGATCTCTATTTGTTGGACTTAAAGTTGAAAATCAATTCAATGACCTTTAACTCTTTGGGTAGCTTGACCTGCCGTTGTCTGTACAAAGCACTGTTTAAAGCAAATTAGCTTAAGAGTTGCGAATATTGTTTTAAAAAAACCATGATCTACTGTGTTTGTGTGTGCGTGTGTGTGTGTGTGTGTGTGTACTGTGTAGCGAGCGGCGTCACGGATACCGGAGGGGCATGAGAGACGCACGGTACGCAATCACTGAACTGCGGCGAATAACACCGAACGAAAGTTTGGTTCGCGAACGAACTCCGATGCTCGGTCGAACGGCTCCCTTTAAGATCATCCATATACATGTATGAGCTTATATGGTGTATTGGACCTCAATAAGTCTATTATGTATAGATATAAACTAACCTACTACGCCAGCAACGTGTGGTGCTGCCATAGAAGTTCCATTCAGAAGTTGTGAGTTTCTTAATGTAAATCTGTAAATAAACAATTTTAATTACACAAAATGTTAAAGATTCAGTACAGATCGTCTAAGCTGAAATGACGCGCCCCACTAACGCATTAACGCACACAAGCAAATTAAAAATTTGGACGCAATACATATACAAATGCCGTTGTAATTGGTCATTCAGTTGCCGGTGAGATTCAAAGCTTTTCTTGGATTTGTTGTCCAACTTGTCATAATTTGCCTTAACACGCGAGAGAGCGGACGTCTTGTTTCATACAATACGCCAGCGCTGCTCCCTAAGAAGAGCGTTGTCAGATTTATCACGAGACTAGTCGACTGTGACGTAGGCATACAGATCGTAGTTCGTGGAGCAGTCGACGCTCCCACCCAGATGAAGTGTCAGTATTAATATTTGCACTCACACATCGAAATCAACTAATTAAGTAACGGGGCGCGTCATTTCATCTTAGACGAGCTCTATCACTTAAAGTTACAGATAAAATCCTGAATGAACTTTCAAGCATTCCTTAGAGACTATCTGCAGTAGTTGTAGCAGTATCAGTGAGTAGATAGTGAAGCACCTGGCGACGGAGGCGCCGTCGGGCTACAGCAATCCCACCACCAGCCCATGGTTCTACCTGCCTAGCGGCATACGAACCGAATCTCGGGAGAGCGCTAGGGTACTGCGTATAGGCTCTTTAAAGGCTCTGCGTATAGGCGTCGGGCTACAGCAGTAGAGAGTAATGAATACAGAGTATAGGGTGGTGGTAGATGCGTTTATCGTTCTCGGCCGAGACCGAGACCGGGAATAAAATCATATCTAGGCCGAGACCGAGAGCCGCCACAGAGAATAGACAAAGCGTGAAAAATTTTTTTTTAATATAGTAACTGTTTAACTAATCAGAGTTAAATAACACAACATAAAAGCAATTTGTTGGAATTTTTGCCCTTCAAAGAGTGTCGCCTCTCGTCATACAATTATCCAGCTTTGCTAAACAGTTGTTCACTTGCTACGTTAGTAGGCGGCACGGATAAAAGCTTATTTGCTGCAGGCCTAAGCACCTTATAAGGTGACGAAAACCAATACTCAAAAATATTAGCATTTCTTTGCAGTCATGGCTCTCTAAGAAAGCTTTCTAGCGCTATTTCGATCACAGAGCTCGAACTGTATTCGTCATTGGTTATTGGCCCGTCTTCCAACTCTATGGAATCATGAGCTGCTCAAGTTGGATTGATTTGTTGCAGTCATTTTTGACGAGTTAGTTGAAGATGCCCATGTCGTCTCACGAGAATCTCATCGCAGTTACAATCTCGGTCATGACCGAGAATCTCGGCTATAATTAGCCGAGAAGTCCGAGAACTGAGACAAATTTTTCAGTTGGATTTGTAGCCGAGAATGCCGAGATCTCGGTCGAGCCTTAGACAGCGCACAGCCGCCCCCGCAGCAGTACTGCACACTGGTACCTGGCGGTGGAAGCCACGACACGCCGCAGGCCTAGGACTAGACAGCACTGAGTAGAGAGTAAGGAGTAAATAGAAGAGGTGTCGCCACCTGGCGACGGACGCGACGGCGGCGCCGGGCGCGGCCACGCTGACGCCGCAGTAGACACTAGGGAGTGTGGAGCGCGCTCACCTGGCGACGGACGCGACGGCGGCCACGCTGACGCCGCAGTAGACACTAGGGAGTGTGGAGCGCGCTCACCTGGCGACGGACGCGACGGCGGCGCCGGGCGCGGCCACGCTGACGCCGCAGTAGACACTAGGGAGTGTGGAGCGCGCTCACCTGGCGACGGACGCGACGGCGGCGCCGGGCGCGGCCACGCTGACGCCGCAGTAGACACTAGGGAGTGTGGAGCGCGCTCACCTGGCGACGGACGCGACGGCGGCGCCGGGCGCGGCCACGCTGACGCCGCAGTAGACACTAGGGAGTGTGGAGCGCGCTCACCTGGCGACGGACGCGACGGCGGCGCCGGGCGCGGCCACGCTGACGCCGCAGTAGACACTAGGGAGTGTGGAGCGCGCTCACCTGGCGACGGACGCGACGGCGGCGCCGGGCGCGGCCACGCTGACGCCGCAGTAGACACTAGGGAGTGTGGAGCGCGCTCACCTGGCGACGGACGCGACGGCGGCGCCGGGCGCGGCCACGCTGACGCCGCAGTAGACACTAGGGAGTGTGGAGCGCGCTCACCTGGCGACGGACGCGACGGCGGCGCCGGGCGCGGCCACGCTGACGCCGCAGTAGACACTAGGGAGTGTGGAGCGCGCTCACCTGGCGACGGACGCGACGGCGGCGCCGGGCGCGGCCACGCTGACGCCGCAGTAGACACTAGGGAGTGTGGAGCGCGCTCACCTGGCGACGGACGCGACGGCGGCGCCGGGCGCGGCCACGCTGACGCCGCAGTAGACACTAGGGAGTGTGGAGCGCGCTCACCTGGCGACGGACGCGACGGCGGCCACGCTGACGCCGCAGTAGACACTAGGGAGTGTGGAGCGCGCTCACCTGGCGACGGACGCGACGGCGGCGCCGGGCGCGGCCACGCTGACGCCGCAGTAGACACTAGGGAGTGTGGAGCGCGCTCACCTGGCGACGGACGCGACGGCGGCGCCGGGCGCGGCCACGCTGACGCCGCAGTAGACACTAGGGAGTGTGGAGCGCGCTCACCTGGCGACGGACGCGACGGCGGCGCCGGGCGCGGCCACTCTGACGCCGCAGTAGACACTAGGGAGTGTGGAGCGCGCTCACCTGGCGACGGACGCGACGGCGGCCACGCTGACGCCGCAGTAGACACTAGGGAGTGTGGAGCGCGCTCACCTGGCGACGGACGCGACGGCGGCCACGCTGACGCCGCAGTAGACACTAGGGAGTGTGGAGCGCGCTCACCTGGCGACGGACGCGACGGCGGCGCCGGGCGCGGCCACGCTGACGCCGCAGTAGACACTAGGGAGTGTGGAGCGCGCTCACCTGGCGACGGACGCGACGGCGGCGCCGGGCGCGGCCACGCTGACGCCGCAGTAGACACTAGGGAGTGTGGAGCGCGCTCACCTGGCGACGGACGCGACGGCGGCCACGCTGACGCCGCAGTAGACACTAGGGAGTGTGGAGCGCGCTCACCTGGCGACGGACGCGACGGCGGCGCCGGGCGCGGCCACGCTGACGCCGCAGTAGACACTAGGGAGTGTGGAGCGCGCTCACCTGGCGACGGACGCGACGGCGGCGCCGGGCGCGGCCACGCTGACGCCGCAGTAGACACTAGGGAGTGTGGAGCGCGCTCACCTGGCGACGGACGCGACGGCGGCGCCGGGCGCGGCCACGCTGACGCCGCAGTAGACACTAGGGAGTGTGGAGCGCGCTCACCTGGCGACGGACGCGACGGCGGCCACGCTGACGCCGCAGTAGACACTAGGGAGTGTGGAGCGCGCTCACCTGGCGACGGACGCGACGGCGGCGCCGGGCGCGGCCACGCTGACGCCGCAGTAGACACTAGGGAGTGTGGAGCGCGCTCACCTGGCGACGGACGCGACGGCGGCCACGCTGACGCCGCAGTAGACACTAGGGAGTGTGGAGCGCGCTCACCTGGCGACGGACGCGACGGCGGCGCCGGGCGCGGCCACGCTGACGCCGCAGTAGACACTAGGGAGTGTGGAGCGCGCTCACCTGGCGACGGACGCGACGGCGGCGCCGGGCGCGGCCACGCTGACGCCGCAGTAGACACTAGGGAGTGTGGAGCGCGCTCACCTGGCGACGGACGCGACGGCGGCGCCGGGCGCGGCCACGCTGACGCCGCAGTAGACACTAGGGAGTGTGGAGCGCGCTCACCTGGCGACGGACGCGACGGCGGCGCCGGGCGCGGCCACGCTGACGCCGCAGTAGACACTAGGGAGTGTGGAGCGCGCTCACCTGGCGACGGACGCGACGGCGGCGCCGGGCGCGGCCACGCTGACGCCGCAGTAGACACTAGGGAGTGTGGAGCGCGCTCACCTGGCGACGGACGCGACGGCGGCCACGCTGACGCCGCAGTAGACACTAGGGAGTGTGGAGCGCGCTCACCTGGCGACGGACGCGACGGCGGCGCCGGGCGCGGCCACGCTGACGCCGCAGTAGACACTAGGGAGTGTGGAGCGCGCTCACCTGGCGACGGACGCGACGGCGGCGCCGGGCGCGGCCACGCTGACGCCGCAGTAGACACTAGGGAGTGTGGAGCGCGCTCACCTGGCGACGGACGCGACGGCGGCGCCGGGCGCGGCCACGCTGACGCCGCAGTAGACACTAGGGAGTGTGGAGCGCGCTCACCTGGCGACGGACGCGACGGCGGCGCCGGGCGCGGCCACGCTGACGCCGCAGTAGACACTAGGGAGTGTGGAGCGCGCTCACCTGGCGACGGACGCGACGGCGGCGCCGGGCGCGGCCACGCTGACGCCGCAGTAGACACTAGGGAGTGTGGAGCGCGCTCACCTGGCGACGGACGCGACGGCGGCGCCGGGCGCGGCCACGCTGACGCCGGCGGCGCCGTCGGGCGCGGGCCCACGCGAGCTCCAGCTGAAGGCGCCGCCGCGGAGCGTGGCCCGCATGGAGTACGCCGCGGACATCATGTCCGCCGACACGTACGCGCCCACGCCTGTGCGAATGAACTATTTTATTGATATTGTAATGTGTGTGTAGTAGGTTAAGCTGGCGTAAGCAATATCGATATCGATATAATATTGAGCACGCATCGATTGGAGCGCCATTATACAGGATGAAAATTTAACCACTTTCCAAAATTGTTATAGGCGTTCAGTATCGTATTTGGAGCCTATTTATAATTATAAAATGTAAATCAACAGTCCCAGACCTGTTGAGACTAGGTATGAAGGGAAAATCAAAAACTTGTGAATAGTATCGTAATGAATAAATGAGATGCGCAACCCATGAAAAAAAAAGTGTCGCTAGGCGGACGTATCAACAATTTTAGATTTTTGGCGGACATTTTCTAAGTGCCTTATCATGACATTTTTGTACTAGGCTATACCAAAACAAAAAATACGTCATTTGTTTTTTGTTTCGTAGATTGATATTATTAAAATTTGGAAGGTGGTTTAAATTTCATCCTGTATTATAATCATTAGTATGTTGTGTAGAAGAGCAAAACATACTGCGCCGACCCCAGATAAACTGGGAAAATGGGCAAGGAAATGATGATTATAATCATTACTATAGTTTGATTAGATTAATAATAATTAGTAGTAATAATAGTATAAAGTAACTATTGTTTAAAGTTAGATAGATATTGTTTAACCAGAATCAGTGACTACTATCATTTTGAGAAGACCTGTACAACATCGTAAACCTGTTGAACTGACCACTACTTTTTTAAATAGCAATGTTACTTTTTTTTGAGAAAACACATTTCACTATTATAAGAAAAATTAACGGCTTTATTGAGATAAAAAGTTACTAACGGATGAAAAGAAATATTTTTTGTCTTGCCGCTATAATTTTTACACAAAAATACGGCACATTTACCCATTTTTCTCGACAATGTTTCTCACCGAGCTCTGAAACCGTACTGAAAAGACGTCACATGTAAGTGAGGCTAAAAAGCCCGCTTCGTTGCCAAGGTAGCAACTTTCGATAATCATATAGGGTGGGTACCCACCTGTGGCGGATCGTGTGTTTGTGAGGCCGTGGGCTAATTAAAAAAGGCCGGTGGGTTAGACTTTCGCCTAAGGCAGTAGTTATTTTTTTATATCGTATTTGGTATAGGTAGGTCGACGTGTTAAGTAAAACTCAGAATTCTGGACATGTATTGAGAACACACAAGTACAGGTTGAAGTATAATATAGAGAGCGCGTATGCCTACTTACAAACTATGTATTTAAGTAAACATAATGCTGAGTCAACACCGTTCGCCAATGTAGCAGCGCGTTAAGTCGCGGTACAACTACTAATATCGTCATATCCTACAGGACATTCGATGTGGCGTACTATAGCTTTGACGATCGGCACACCGTTTTCGATGTGACGTTAGATGGTAGCAACGTTCGATAATCATATACACCGTGCAATTTTAACCACCTGTAAAACGAAGCCCACGTTATGTAACCATTATGTATAACATCTGGGCAACGTTAGTGTTTTTTTTTTTATTTTTTTTTTAATCAAATATTGATTATCGGTTTAGCTATTTATTTTGAAACACGCTGTGACGCCCACAGATGTAGCTGTGTAAGGTCCATTCAACCGAGACACCGACGCACCAAAATAATACGTCAGTGCGCGTCACAGCTTATTACAAAATTAAAAGACTGAATCAAAAATATAAAATTTTCAAAAATTAATTTTAGTAAAAAAATAATAACAATGCCATGTTATACATAATGGTCCAATAACGTGGGCTTCGTTTTACAGGTGGTTAAAATTGCACGGTGTATAGGGTGGGTAGTTGGGTACCACGGAACACAAAAAACGATAGAAGTAGCATCCACTCTTATTTGTATGACAACTAGTGTAACCAAACTAACACATTTGTGATTATATCACATTATCACGCACACCAAGAACGTCTTGTAGCAATTGGTTACCTTTCACTGTCAGATAGTTCTGCTACCCGACACTAGATGCCTCTTATTCACTATCAAATAGTTCCGCTACGCGACGATAGATGTTACTTGAAAACCATTGATAACTAGGGGTGGGATAGTTACGATAATCGTAACAAGAATATCGACACTTGTTAGTGTCGACATTTTTGAAGAACATAAGAGAGACAGCGTTAGGTTTACTCTCTTATCTTCTTAATTATTACATCTTAAGTATCATATTTTGAAGAATAGAAAACTTATTAATGACTTCCTTCCTCTAGGCTATAAATTAAAACTTTAGCCCAGAATAAAGGTTTAAAAATACTTAAAAGCAAAGTTCACTATGGAAGATAAACGCATGTTTAAGAAAAATCTGTATTTATTAGTGCTGGTTTTTCCGGGATACCTATTTTGATTACAAATTGCTTCAACCCAATTTGCTTTTATGTTTGGAACTTTACGGAACCTCAAATAAGTATTATCAAGTAATGAAACAAGTACGTATTTTAACTTATTTAAACAAGTTATTATTGATAACGAAAAACAAAAGAAAAAGACTACAAAACAAGAAAAAAAATTTAGGGCAGGAAACGATAGCAAAAGGCTTTCACTGTAAGCCATTTGAATTTGATACACGATGTAACAAAGACCTATTCAATAACCTTTTGTAACTTAGTACTTTCATAGATTACTATTTTTTTTGTAATTTTTATTTACATCTAAGTTATAATATATTACATTGCAAATTACATAAAAAACAAGCAATCTTTCAATATTTTTTTATAATTTGTATTTTTTAATGTGTCATATTAATTATAAATATCGGTAACTAACTTATCGATATTTTACCACATCCCTAAATGAGTAGCGTTTCGAAACATTACAAAAATAAGTAATTATCAAAATATAGTTTCGACCTTATCTCTATGAGCAGTGGAATGGTTTTAGGTTGTACTTTTTTTGGACTGATATTATCCGCAAAATTTATAATTTCTATTAAAATAACAATATTCCGATGGTATGTGACGTCTCGTTTGGATAAATTATTTTTAGTGCATGTATTTTTTGCACTATAATACTGTGCAGGTCGGCATATTTAAAGATTATTGTCTGAATAGCATAGCGGCATGCGTGGCGTATGTTTGATACGCGGGGCCCGCCTACTTACTACTTCTACTCGTTTTTTTGTTCTGTGGTAGGTACGCACTGTAGCGGCTAGCGACTCACCGATGAGGATGGGCTGCGCGATGTCGGGCGGCGCGCCCACGGTGCACAGCGCGGGCCCGTGGTTCCCGGCCGACACCACCCACGACACGCCGTACCGGTTCACCACCGAGCAGATTATGTCGCCTATTCGTCTGGAAACCACACTACATGTTTTAAAGAGGCGAAAGCGTATACATTCGAAACAGGATATAACGACCTTTTAAAACGACGGATCGGTTGTTGCGACCGATTGATTTTTTATATGTTTGAAAGATTTTAGTTTGTTTGTTTTGATATTTTTAATTTTAATGTAATTCAAATGTAATTAGTAATTATGTATTTTAATTATTATCAAGAGCTATATTTTAATGCCCTATCAGGGCTCATTTGAGGACAATATTATTATTAAAGACCTTGTAAACCAAACGAAACCACAATAATTCTTATCATGAATTATGATTGATTGATTGATTGATTGATTGATTGATTGATTGATTGATTGATTGATTGATTGATGATAACAAGGTCCCGGTCAAATCTATACTAATATTATAAAGCTGAAGAGTTTGTTTGTTTGTTTGTTTGAACGCGCTAATCTAAGGAAGTACTGGTCCGATTTGAAAAAATATTTTTGTGTTGGATAGTCCATTTATTGACGAAGGCTTTAGGCTATATAACATCACGCTGCGACCAATAGGAGCGAAGCATCAGTGAAAAATGTAGCAAAAATAATCACGATCATAATAACGGAAGTTGACGCGGACGAAGTCGCGGGGAACAGCTAGTCCTATAACGGGTGTAAAAAAACCAAACGCAGATCCGAAAACCACGTGTAGTCCTCATTACTATGTACATTTTTTCCTTCGGGACCATGCCTGGGAAACTGCTGGTTCCAAAGATATTGAGGGTCAAAGTCACAATTTTGTTTTCAATTTTATTACGAAAACTGGTGTAAAAGGTTATTTTAAAACTTATATCCATACAAACATACAAAAAGTTTTCATTATTTCGTTCATAATAAGGCTTTTTTAATTACAATACGCAATGTACGGCTCAGCGCGGACGTATTCGAACTTAGCAGCCATCACCAGCGCGCAGCGGGCGCGCCGCCCCGGCTGCTATACATTGCGCGCTACGAATTATAATATTATTTTTAATTCTAAAATTAAAAAATCATTTCCCAGCAATAATATTTTGTAGTATGACTTGGTCTTATGTTCACATTGCGTAGCTTCAGGGTCGGCGTTTGGTTTTTTTACACCCTGTATATACATTGACGTAAATATACCGCATACTACAACAACGGTTAAAGCGACCAAACTTTCAGTATATTATCGGCTATAACGACCAACCGTTATAATTATTCCAGACAAACCAATTTCAATCATATTCTAATTCATTAAGGACTATTTCGATTTATTATTAGTTACGCACTTTCTCCCACACCGATTCGCGACTCCTTGGTATTTGAGTGGTCGCAACATGGTTATTTAGTGCAATCGCTACGCCTAATGTGGATATCCAACGCAAAACTTTGATTTGATTGTTTTCTTGGTATTGTTTGTATATCGCTTATAACAACTATCGGATATAGCGTCGTAATTTCGCGGACCCTTGGATGTCGGTCGCTATAATCGGGTTTCGACTGTATTTTACATTTTAATTTTATTTTCAAATATTTTACAGAGCGTTATAAAAATTACCTTCTATAAGACGAATGACACCTTAGTCTACCTGTAACCACTAACGCTGTTAAGTGTTCGAAACGTCAAAATAAATTAATAACCTGACCAACAATATTATGTTAAGGAAAATCTTTAACATTATGGTCAATCTGTAATCGTTAACAATTTGTGTAGTCCACTTGCCCAATACCTATTTTAATTTCAGATTAATGTAAAGTGAGGCAATACGCTACTTGACTTTTTCTTGAAGTAGGTCTTCAATGATTAATTATTGCCTAGACGAATAAAAATTATACCCTATATTTTTAGTACCTAGAAAACCGCAAAACTTTATTCTAATAGTTCACTTATCATACATCGGCGAAAACGCTGTCCGCCATATTGGTCTATAGATTATCTGTTTTGCTTCACATACGGGTCAAAAGAAACAAATTTGTCATTTTACCAACATTCAGATTTGTACCACAGTCTATGAAACCATACAGTCGTCCGACGAAGACGTCTAAACAGGGCAATTTTGCGGTGTGTGAGGGGCGAGACGCGGGAAAGCCGAGCTCGACTGCGAACAAAACGATGTTAGTAGTTCGGGACACAGAATTAAGGGCTGACAAGTGTTTGTGTTTTTAAATATTTTATATTTGTTAATTTAAATGGTGTATTGTGTAGACGGTAAAAAATATCTAATAGTGTGTTTGGATTTTTTAATTCAAAATGATAACGATGCTTTCAAGCTTTATTGGAATGCTGATAATAAAAATAACATCTACATAATAATTGATTTAAGATTTAAACGAAAATGCTATCCTTTTTAAATCTAAGATGGCGGACTTCATTTTTATATAATTTGATACGAGTGTCAATTTTGAGGTTCATTGGGGTGCTGATTACCAAAATGCCATCCTTTTTAAAATCCAAGATGGCGAACATATTTTTTTTGTAATTTGATATGGGTGTCAATTTTGAGGTTCATTGGGGTGCTAATTACGACTGTTTATATGCAATAAATAAATATTTTTATATATTGTTTACTTGTGACAACCCTAGCCGTCGCGATACTGTTTAGACGTTGTCGACATTTTCCATGAGATCAAAGGCGTCGGACGACTGTATGGTTTTATAGACTATGTTAGTACTATCTGATCTGACATAATGAG
Organism: Anania crocealis; assembly: GCA_949315895.1. Taxonomy (NCBI): domain Eukaryota; kingdom Metazoa; phylum Arthropoda; class Insecta; order Lepidoptera; family Crambidae; genus Anania; species Anania crocealis. The sequence goes on from OX438882.1 coordinate 26,037,831, forward strand.
TAACAGAAAACTCGGAATAAAGGTTTATACAAATATTAAAACGATTACGATCACAAAAACAACCGCAATCACTGCATTTACTCAGACATTTGTTTCAAATGTGTAAGCAACGAAGTTTAATCCTAAGATCTGTCATGATGTTTGCTTATATGGAGTCCTATAACGTCGTAACAAAGGCCGACAGCGTTTTCAAGTTCAAAATTCAAAAAATTAAAGACCCTTTTTCAATTTGAAAATATTTAGATATACACACTTTTAATTATAGAAATGAACAAATAATGGTTTCTTAAGTGAAATACTACAGAAACCATACATTTGTTGCGCCAATTTTGATTTAAGCCTATTATTATTTGACGACCATTTGGATCAGCGGTAGTTAACGCTGCTTCTGAGCCATGGGTCGCGGGTTCGATCCCCGCACAGTACAAATATTTGTGTGCATGAACATGTCTGTTTGTACTGGTCTGGGTGTTTTCTATGTATTATAAGTATGTATTTACAAAAAAAAAAAAAAAAAAGTATATAAGTAAGTTTATCGGTTGTCTAGTACCCCATACGACAGGGTACTTAATAGTACCTTAATTTGGGACTAGATGGCTCAGTGTGGCCCGGTGAGGCATGTCTTAAATATTTATTTATTTATTTATTTATTTATTTATGTTATTTACGAATCTTTGACCTTTGCGATGGACTTGATTCTCAACTGGTACTACTACTGCCGACGTGTAGCCCCGTCGTTATAACACTCACTCACCCCGCGTTGGACCAGTGCGCGTGCTCGCCGTAGCTCATGTTGACGACGTCGACGCGCGTCGTGCGGCACAGCTCCATGACCTTCACGCAGGCGCGCACCAGGGCGGCGCCCGTCTCCATGGACCCGAGGCGGCTGTCGCCGATGGTGAGCGAGACCAGCCTAGCGCCGGGGGCCACGCCGTTCAGCTCGGGGCTGTCGGGGAAGTAGCCGGCGGCGATGGCGGCCACGTGCGTGCCGTGCGTCGCTGTTGAAGGAAACGGAAATATTCAATACTATGCTTGACATGATCGGAGAGAACAAATATCCTCAATCCAATATGGTATAAACAGAATGAATTTTGACATGGTTAAAGGAGATGTCCAAAATTGTATGGAGGCTAGGCCCAGTGAGGCGATTCTCGTGCAATAGACATAATGTTGAATTAGAGAAATGTCAAAATAAAATGGCGGCTGTCGATTGAAACAGAATTTTGTTATTCTCGAAATGTCACCTTAGAGATATGTCTATGCCTAGCCCTCGACTTGCAACGAGTAAATGTCAGTCGAGACGAATGTCGCGCGCCAATTGTATCGAAAAATTGCGCAGTTTTTCGTCAGCTTCTAGAAAGTCCACCAACCTCGACTTTTTTATTGAAGTCGGGTACTGTTTTTTATTACAATAAAACCCTCTTCATCTTGTTTTATGTGGCGAGCGAACTTAAGTTTAGTTTTATCTCTCTAATCTGTATAATTTAAACACGAAGGTGATTTAATGTATAATTTTTAAATAAAAAACAACGGTTGGCTGATACAATGTCAAAATTGACAGAAGGAAAATTAGGGAGTTTTGCGCGGGAAACGAAAAGAGAAAGATTAACCTTTTTCGTAATTTTGTGAAACTATCCTAAGCGGCATTTATTGTGATAAAGTGGTGGCATTGTTATAATAATGTGTCAGTGAGTAGGATAAATCAAATAAAAGTGTTCTCGCGTAAAAGGTTTACGTTCTCGAGTTAGGTTAGTTTAGGTCTAGGTTAGGTTAGGCTATTATGTTTAATATGTACCTAAGCATTTAAGATATTGTATGTATATTGTCATTTCAACTAAAGACTAGGCTGTATGGACTCGTCCGAAGCCGTAAAATTTCTATGAAAAAAAAATGAAAAATTACGTTACGTTTCATGCTTGCCAATTTATTTATTAAAAAAAGTTCCCTTACTTAAGAACCCGTATTAAATTGTTGATTTATGCAGTAGTTTCATATTTTAGAAACCTATCCATTAGATAGACAGATAGATAATACTTTATTGCACAAAACAAAGGTAGAATAAATTAAATTGAGACACATTCGTACAATAGGCGGTCTTATTGCTAAAAGCAATCTCTACCAGACAACCTTTGGGTAGAAAGGGAAAACTTTTTAGTAGAGTAGAAACCATTATCCATTTATCCCGATTATGATTTAACATCAAGAAAATGGAACGCAGCCAATGATAGATATTCTAAAACCCTGCGACAATTATCTCTATTGATCCCGAGAATACGATTATAGAAGTTTTGTGACATTTTTCAATAGACATTTAAAATTCGACATTATCTCGGATTAGAGATATCTCGCAAGAACTGAGAATCGCAGTCCAGAACATTTTCAAAAGATAGGGCAATATACCTACAACACTTTGTTATCATACAAATTCTTTAAATGAATTCGTTTAATGGCTTAAACAAAAAGAAACTTATTAGAATAGCAATACTAAACAACAAAAACTATCATGGCGGAAGATGACACTTTAATGACATCTGTCAGTTTTGACAATTTCAAAATCGCATATTACCTCGATTCGGACAAGTGATATTGTTTGCTTGCATGTGCTTGTTGTATTAACAACAAACAAAACAAAGAGTTTTAACTTATGTAATGCTTATAGGATATATATTTGCGATTATACACCATGAAATTTTAGTGGTTGTTTTCCCGCAACAGAACGATTTACTTTTAGTCGCACCATCGAATCGGGTGAGTTATTTTTTGAAAATAAAGTTATCGTTACTAATCAAAAAAATAATCATAAACTCAAAAGCGTGAGATACGATAGTATCTTTACAAAATGTGACGTGTTTGGGTACTGCTTGCCGCACGAAATCAATGTTCAAAGCAAAAGAAGCTCTACGCACTAAGTAATACAGCATAAACTGCACCGCGCGAGGGGCAATGACCCCGGCCGGTGACCAGCTGCGGCGCGGCTGGTACCATTGGTTCGAGGTTGCTTTCGAGTTTCGTTTATCACAATCGTGAAACTACTATTTTTTTATTTGAATAAAAAAAACTGCACAAATCTATTGTACTACTAAGATAGAATCATTTTACTGCGGGAAAACAACCACTAAAATTTCACGGTGTATAATATTAGCCTTTTACATGAGAATAAGACGAGTGGCAAAAACTTGAAAATAATGGTTTTAAATATCGGCAATTTACAGTGAAAAATTAATTCTAAAGTGTTATTTTATCATAAAAGACTTGTATACACAGAATACATAGTGAGCTATAATAATCAGTAAGACGATGCCCCGAAGACCAGACTCCGACTCTGGAAGGAGAGATACCCAACCTCACTGACTATACCACCAGCCGAAAAACTACCCCCCGGTAACAGCTTACCATGGCCGACGTGGAAGTCTATGAATAGACTCCGGACCCAAGTCGGCCGGTGTAAGGAAAATATGCATCGGTGGGGTTACAGCACATACGAGCCTTGTGAGTGTGGTACCTCTCCCCAGACCATGGCTCATTTGCTGAGCTGCCCAGCGTGTCCCACCACCTGTACACGCGAGGACTTGTACAACGCTACAGATAACGCTATCCGCGTGGCTGAGTACTGGTCCACAAAAATCTAGCGACAAAAAAAAAAAAAAAGCCATGATCGATACGCTAAGAAGAAGATCAGTAAGACGTTTTTCTATGAATTTTGTTTGTTTACTAAATAGGACAAGTAAGAATAAACAGACTGTACTTTAGTCCCCTCAGTTTGACAGGTGTCATTTTTATCAAGCTATATTTTAAGGAGTGCAGTGGCAACTCACAGCACATGCCGACCACCTCGAGCGTGTCTCCGTTGTCGTGCACGTTGACGCTGACCGTCATCTCGTCGAGCGGCGTGAGGTGCGCGTGCTCGTGCGTCGCGGAATACTCGCCCAGCAGCGGGCCCGACGACAGCTCGCCCTCTTCGGACGTGTCGATGCACGCTCTGCGGGTAAAACATATTGGTTAATTCAATGATATTATATTACTTAATTATTATTATAATACTAATTATGGATTTAGAAAATTATTTTGCTAATGATTTCCGCTTGTTAATATACCGGCCTAGATACCTTCACCACACTACCCGCACTAACACTGATTTGAGGAAGCACCTGCACCACACTAACACTTAAAATCAAAATCATCAGTTAAAATCAGTTTTATTTCTGCAAATAGGCCCCAGGAGGCGCTTTTACACGTCCCAATATTTAAACCTACCACTGCTTCGGGACAAGTCTGGGCTAGTGCCGAGAAGAAGCAGCACAAGAAACTCGGTCACTATTGTCAGCCTCTTTTTAAATACATTTTTACAAGGTAAGGTAATTTTTACAAGGTTTAAGCAAGTACGAGCTGGGACAACTTAATGCCATACATTTCTATCATTTAAATAATCATTAACAGTGTAATAGCCCTTTTTCATTAAAATAACTTTAACATACGATTTAAGTTTATGTACAGGGAGTTCAGCAATATCCTTTGGTAATTTGTTGAAAATACGGATACAATTTCCCATAAACGATTTTCCTACTTTTCGCAGTCTGAAGCCTGGAACGGCGAGTTTATCTTTATTTCTCGTATTAAAATTGTGTACGTTACTTTTCTTAAGAAATAAATGTATGTTCTTACGAACGTAAATAATATTCTCGAGAATATATTGAGAAGACACTGTAAGTATATTAATCTCTTTGAAGAGCTCTTTCAGCGAGTCATTTCACTGATTGAGCAAGCACTATTTCATGCAGGAAAACCGCCCGCCCTCCCTCAAAAATGCATGCAGTACAGTTAATGTAATGTTGGGTACTAATAATTGCATTAACTGTACTGCATGCATTTTTGAGGGAGGGCGGGCGGTTTTCCTATGTGTTAGTGTGGTGCAGGTGCTTTCTCAAATCAGTGTTAGTGCGGGTAGTGTGGTGAAGGTATCTAGGCCGGTATATTAACAAGCGGAAATCATTAGCAAAATAATTTTCTAAATCCATAATTAGTTATGGATTTCCGCAAAGTAACGCCTGAGTCTATTAATTTTATTATTATATTACTTCAAATAAAAATAATATTTGACGACTAAGGAGCTGAAATAATGTTATGATTTTGTTTTTATAATTTGATTAAATATAATTATGATTTTATTTGATAAATCGTGTATTATAATATTTTAATGATATGTTAAATAAGATAATTTATATTCATTGCGATACACTCGAACACTAATAATAAAGTGTTTAATAATAACCTTCAATAGTTCTACGCAACTTGTGGCAGAAAGTGCTGAACATTTAATAAATTAAGATCTAATTGTACCACCACTTTTTGAGATATAAATGTTTTGATTTGATTTAAAACGAAGCAGATGTTATAAGCGCGCGAGTTGTGAAGACTCAAATACGACGTGTACGTTTTTTACAACGTCACGGGTATCACACTGCATCCACCAGTAGGATTCCACCTGTACTCAGCAGTGATATACAAAATTTCCTCTCCGAAACCCTTTCTAAGGGTATGATCTTGTTTGAAGCAAATTTCATAAAAATAGGTTCAATAGTTTCTTCGTGGAAGCATAGAATGTCGTGAAGTATATGTCACATCATGTTTGCAGAGCATATAATTTAAGTTATAAGGGGTATAATATCAGAAACCAATAATTTATTTACATAAGATAACAAAGTGGTTACAACTAAGACTTTGAAGTAGACAATAGCTGATTGTGATAGCGAATGTAATCATTAAATGTTTATGTACCACTGATAAATACAACATACAGGGTTATTTGTAGAGCAGACAAATAACCTCTAAAGTACTTATCCATAAAACAATAAACTCCAAAATAAATTTACCTTAAAAAACAACACAATAACAACCCTGTATGTGGTAAAATACTTAGTTCTGATTTTTCAATGGTCAGAAAATAATAATCTGTTGGTTAAAAAATTATTGAAATAAAACTAAATACCCGACAGCATACCTATAGAACCTAATAAGAACTGAAAAGCAACCAACCAAAGAGACTGCCGATTTAATTGAGCTAGTCAAAGTAGCTTCGTCTGACTCTGCCATGCCATTTGGGCTGTGGGGCGTTGAAACTAATTATACATAGTAGTACTATAGTATAGTAGTAGTATATCCATCTTAGATTTTATCCAACAGATAACTTTTATCGGACCATTGAAAAATCAGACATGAATGCACTAAATATAACACCAAAACACGATACAATTTTGCAATCATGATGTTATATTTTTGCTAAATAGTATTGTTAGATTTCGATATTGTTGATTGCAATTTAGTTTATTAAAAATGTATGTCAAATGACATCTAGGTTTCCAACTCACCTCCACACTGTGCCATCATGGAAAAGCACACAATCGTATGTGGGTCCCAGGTCATTGTATTTCTTCTCTGCGGCTTGCAGCACCTCTACTCGAGCCTCCAGCTCTTCTTTGAGCTGCTTATCTTCCTGGCTTAAGTTGGTGCCTTTGGACGCTGTGAATTTTGTAAAATATCACAACCATATTATTATTTTATTTTATTTTCTTACTTTATTCTCTTACACTATCTTCACAGGAATGACCTAATACGATAGTATAACTTAATCATATAAAGACATTCACAAATTTTGGCAATTAAAATTACCTATAATTATATTGTTATAATTTTTATAACAATATAATTATAGGTTATAATTGCTTTTGTACAGTCCTTACTTTTCCCTATCCTGGACTATGCTGACTGTTGCTACGTCGATCTTAATGAAACTTTTCTAAGCAAGCTCGAGCGCCTTCAAAATTTCTGCATTCGCATCATCTATGGTCTACGTAAGTATGACCATATCTCAGAATACCGAGCCTTGCTAAAATGGCTACCTATACGTCGTAGGCGTGATTATCATATTCTTTCTTTATTATTTTCTATACTTTTCAATCCTAAATCTCCACCTTATCTGAAAGAGCGTTTCCAATTCTTGCAGTCTGCCCTGGGTCATGAAATGCGGTCTTCCAATAAACTCCTCCTCACATTTCCCCATCATTTTTCCCACTCCTACTCACAGTCCTTCACTCTAAAATCCATCCGCTTATGGAACTCGCTTCCATTGTTTATTCGACAGTCTGAATCACTTTTGTCTTTTAAAAGCAGACTCAAAACATATCTTCTGTCACTTTAGCTCTCTTTGATTATCATTATTGTATTATATTTTAATGTTTTCCTTCTATATACATAAGGTATATTTGGTCATTGGATCCTTCATAATAATATTTTAGGGTATGTTTATTAATGTATAGTATGTATATGTATGTATATTTATTTATGTAAGTATATTAATATGTAGTTTATGTTTTTTTTATGATTATTATATATTTTTACTTTTATTTTAGTTAGTAATGTTTGTCCACACAGTTAATCTTTTGTATTATAATGTTCACATTTCTGAAATTCTTTGCCACCTTCCCCTCTCTATCTATTTTCAAGTATTCTCTACCTGAAGGTTGTCTGGAAGAGATCGCTAACAGCGATAAGACCGCCTGAATTGTACAGTTCTTAATGTATTTTTTAAGTTAAACATTATTTTTGTATGGTGTGCAATAAAGAGTACCTATCTATCTATCTATCTATCTATCTATTGTTATATAGATAACACACAAAAAAAAATTCTAAGCTTTGGCTTTCCTGAATTGTCTGAGAAGGAGAGAGACTGCCCTAAAACATAATTATTGTTGGCCTCTTAAATGTTTGTGTGAAAAAGAGGAGATTTTTTTTCGTCACTTCTGTTTTATCACTATAATTGTTTTCATTAGGGGTCTATATCAGTCTTGATGAACACGGGCCTGATTTCCCCTTAGTCGCTTCGCTTGGCAAGCAAGCTTCCGATCGCAGTATGGCCTATAGCGTTACTTTGTCTTCTTCTAGAAGACACTGTTGCACGCCTTTTACTAGTTGTACTGCTTAAGTCGCTACTTCCAACCATAGAAAAAGTATAGTTGGTGCTATTCTTTTTATTTTCCGCGCCATAGGACCCTTTTGTAAGTAATTATTAATCATAGCAATTATGTTTTTAAAGTGAAAGATTTGTTTATGGACTTTGAAAGAAAGAAAGAAAGAAAGAATTTATTATTTGACAGAAAATTGTTTAAAAACTTAGCTGAATTAAAAGTGTCAAAATGGTCCCCGCTCAGCATTATTAGTCGTGACAGGCGTAGCCACAGAACATGGAAAAGAGGTTTCTATGTTCTGTGGGCGTAGCCATCACGACGCTGATTTTTAGCGGAACCCCGACGCCGGGTACGTGCGACGCGATAAGGGCCCAGAGCCTACCAGGCACGCCGAATCACCCCATATACCTTTGCACCTCGATAGAAGCCCAAAACCCACCTGGGGAAATCCGGCAGCCCCTGAGGTTTATAAATTTTACCATAATAGCCTTCTGTTGACTAGCCTTCTGTAGTAGTCTGGTTTATAATCATTAATCATGTTGTAACTTACTTAGGGGGGGAAAGCCGGGGCATGGTCTTGGTGGGAATTGCAGACGTAGTGAGTTCGGCATAAAATATCAAGCAGCCATCTGCTGTGTTAAGTAGTGGAACACCTATTATAGCAGAACCCTGGCCAGTCCGCGTCATCCACGCATTGCGTGTCCACTATCTTGAGTTGCAGCTGAGCTGAGGTTGCAGGGCGAAAGGCGAGTATTCTGCGCCTTAAAACAGAATCCAAGCACTAGGGAGGAGACCCGGAAAAAACCGAGCTCATCCGGAAGCTCTGAGGTGGCAGCCCCGCCACCGGAATAGGGCACAACAGGTTAATCGCCTGCTTGCCTGAGCACCCTTTGATTAAAGAAACGAACACAGTATGTTGTAACTTACATATTTCATTTTCAAAATCTTGCAAATTCTTGTTTGCCTCGGCATATGCAGGTTTGTGGCCCACATCCCATAAGTGCTCCTTGCGGTGCTCTTGCACGCGCTCCTTTAACTTCGTCGGGTACAAACTGAATGGATAAAGTACACCGACTCTCCATGAGCCCGTTGGATTTTTCCATGTATCAGGAATCTGTGATGGTATGTCAAACTTATTAGACAAATGTGTATCATTATCATTGATAAATCCTAATGTATAAGTAATGCGAAATTAACAATGTCTGCCTGTTATGCTTTCATGCCTAAACTACTGAACCAATTATGATAAGATTTGATACAAAATTGGGTAAAACCTTGAGAAAGGACATTGGTACAGGTCTCCGCCAGTGCAGTAGAACATATTAACAAGTAGAGATAGTAGCGGTCAAAAAGCTAGTAAAAGTATATGTTTAATGCTTTTCTTATAATTATAATGCCTGCAAAGGTGTACTATAAAAATAATATTACATTTGACTAATAAAAAATTAAATATGTCAGGAAAGTATTTGTTATAGTATTTCTATCCCTTAAAAGTAATGGTTTAGTAGCAAAAATAAGATTTGTTTTATACATGTTATTGTGTGCGTCTTATTTGGCTTTACCATACAGACATATAATATTTTAATTTGTTATTTATTAGCTTCCAATGACGAACATTTGCACGCCTGCCAGCAGGTTAAATACAATAACTAAGAAAATATTTTGTAACATCTTTGTAATATGTATTTATGCAAATAAAAATATTTGATTGATTGATTGATTTGATTACCTATTTAGTACATTATTCTGCAATGTTAGTACTTTGTATGTTTAATTAAGTTCTTCAATAAAATTTTACTTAAGTTTATTTTACACTAGATTCTGCGGTGTACTTCATTTTATCATATGAAAAAAAAATCTAAATCTAACAATGACAACCATCTAAATATTAAAGTAAAGCTAAGCATATTGATTAGAACTTTTTTAGAAGTTAGGTGATCATTTGGGACTAAGTTCAATAAAGGCAACATATTCATTACTCAAAACTAAAAGGTTAACAAAATTATTCATACAAGAAGGGCTCTTTTATTGTTACGCATTGCTAGCTTTATTTGATAAATCACTTGTGCCCAGTATCATCTATCAAATATAGCCTGCAATGTAGATGAAATGCGTGCCACCCGCAATGGGTCGGCGTGACAATAAAAGAACCCTAAGAGGCTTATTTGTAACAAAAAAACGCATCATGATAATTATCATAATCCTTCTCATGATCATCTCAGCCATACAATTCCTACAGCTGGACATAAGCCTCCTCTAAACTAAAGAGTTATTATATTCAAATTTAAAAATTTAATGAACATTCAGAGCCTACTATGAACTATAAAATAGAAAAACTATGTGTGTGAATATGTTATTAGTATGAACTTGTTTTAACATTATAGTTTTAAGCAATATAGTTAGGGTTTCTAATTTCTCGACCTTTTTAATTTCCCGGAGCACGTGAATTCTCGACCACTATTTCGCGGGAATTCCCGGGTTGTCGAGAAATATGGAAATTTTAAAAAATATGTGTGATTTAACAATAAAACTACGCTTTTTATGCAATAATCAAAAACATTTATTAATCAACAACATTTATTTTTAGTTTCATGTGACTTTAACTTTACTATAGAAAACTTTAATTAAGGGAAATAAACTCTAGAGAGATCTTTTTATCATTATTTCTACAAACAATTTTAGAACTAAATAGTATTTTTTGTCACTGTCTTGTCCAGAAATGTTTTGTTCTAAAGCTTGATTTGTTGGTTCAGTAACATCAACTTCGCTTGTATCGTTTTTGTTGCAAAATGTAGCGTGAACAACACAGATAAATGGATAGTGTGATTTAAGCATAGAACCAATTTAGCTGGGCTTTCGCGTCCGAACTTTACCATGACGTTTGGTCCATCACTAGTTACAACTACAAAGTCTTGTTCAAAGCATAATCCAAACTCTTTTAAGCGATCTTCTACGATTTGCCTCGTCTCCGTTGCCCTACATTGACCCGAATGAAAACAAGTAAATTATGAACCACGCAGTCTGCGTGATGGAGACAAAGGTTGGTCACAAACACACTGCGCGTGAGCAAGCACGTAATTAAGTTTTTTAAATTTTTTACTGAATTTCTTGATTTCTCAACCAATTTTTTTTTTCATCTCTAGTAAGGCAAAATTTCCCGGGAATTCTCGAAGAGAAACTCTAAATATAGTATTTATCTTGTATTTAATAACTCACAAAACTTGATAAAAAAAAAAAATTTAGCTGTTTCCTCTGATACTCAATTTATCTATTAAATGTGCAATAAATTTTTAAATAGCCTATATTTTGCATTCTTTTAGCATCATCTTTAGATTTTATACTGGTGTTAACCTCTGAATATGTTTACAGTTAGCTAATTGGTAAAGCTAACAGATATCAACTAAGTTAACTAATGACACAAAACAGCTGTACCACATGACAGTTCCACAGTCAATGACCTTATTGATCACAGCAGCAGCTGACAAGGAAACTTAGTAAAAAATTATAAACTAGAAATGATACGATTAACAATTATTATTAGTCATGTAGCGATGGAAGAAGGAAGGAAAGCTGGTAATTACAAGTGAATACCTTCAGTTTACGTCCGGTAATGCCGGTGATGCATCCGTCAACAACTTTTTTTATAACCGTACTAGTGTCTACATCGCCGCAGCCGCTGCAATCGAATCGCTCTATAACCTTCGTCTCACCATTGGGTGTCACCTAAAAACACCAAAAATCTAAATAAACACAAAGGAAAACAAAAAAGAAAACAACTTTATTAATCGTGACAAGACACATTTTTTACCTTTAACCCAGCCGCCGCCGGGTCCACACCCGAGTCGAATATTGCAATAACTGTGTCCCTTCCATCATAAGTTGGGTTTTTATTTATAAAAGAGACAACCCCTGTCTCTTTTTTTGGCAATAATCCCCAAACAGGGAACTCACAGTCGATCGGGACGTCTGCCATTTTTGATGATTCGATACTGAGTGTTGCTTGGTAATAAAAAAAGAAAAAAGTATAATTACCTAAAACTTGACAGCTGGCAGAAGACTACAAAAGGAATAAAAATACTACCAATATTCCATTATTATTAATATAAGTTTGCCCTTGCTCGCTCGACTACTTTATTAAATTTATTTGCAAAACTTCATTTTCTCAAAATACTAAATTAAATCGGACCAGAATAACTACTAAAAAATTTTTTATTCACGAGACTACTTAAGCTTACCCAAGGAAGTTTTACTACAACAATTCCGTGCCACCACCTTAGACTTTACACTAAGTCTATATCTACTTACACATTTTCAAAAATATTACATTGCATTGCATTGAACAATAAATTTGCATTTGTACACTATTAAACATGCACATGAAGAAAAGGAAACGAGAGCACTAGAAGAACCTTTTACAATGTAATCAATACTCCTTTGTTAAAACTTGTTGAAATGACAAAGTTAAAAAATTTTGGAATTGAGTTGTCAATAATTATTACTGAGTTCTATTATAAACCAGACCAAAACCGATTCCTGATACAAATTGCAGCACCATGTGGTTTGAATTATTACCTACTATAACTATTATAATCGGTAGTTTAGCGCTTCCTGGATACGGGTTATGGTGGTTTCATCAGTTAGCACTAGGAAACGTAAGTTATAAATCCTTTTACTGAACTAGCTTTTTACCTGCGGATCTGCGGAGTTAAGTAGTTTTTGAGTGAAAGCGTAACAAACAAGCTAACACTCACATTTGTAATACTAATTGTGAATATGAATAGTAATGACAATAAAATTAACAAGCAAGTAATTTTGCTGTCATTCTTCCACTGTTCGAATACAGCGCTAAAGCATACATGCATATCAATGTTTTCGTTGGTAGGAACTGCTGCCTGTTTGTAGCTACGACTACGACTGATAAGACAAAATACCAGTAGGTACCTATGCCTTATTACTTAGACCTAGTAGAAAACCATCAAAAAGATTTCAAAGTTCACTTTTTGAACACCAACAAAAGCGATGTCGGCCATTGGTGAACCTGCGTCATACGGATCAAAACAAACATTTGTAATCCAACTATCATCGTACGGATTTGTACCATCAGTATTTTTTGCCTTCGCGAATTTAACATCCATGTTTGATCTTACATATAATTATGAGAAAGGAGTAACAGAAACATTAATAATGATTACATTACATTAATAATAAAATCCATCATGAAGTTAGCTTAGACCCCAATGAAAAAATTAGAGCCCAACAACAGAAAGTATTTAATTAATGCGCCAATTTAATATGCGTCAAGTAGTAGTATATTGTATTGTCAATGAAGTGATAGTCATTATGTTACGACCAAGGTTACGACACTTACGACGAAAATTCCTACCTTTGTTATCAGGCTGGTCACACAGATGATGCGAATTCATATTTTTTACTGGCAAGTCGGCCAATGTAGCAGTAGCTTTGGCAGTAGCTGTCATTCTGTGAACTGTAGTAATAACTCGATTATCTGCACTTATTTTCGTAATTATGTGGTACGAAATTCTCCCGAGTTTTTTCATTGTAACAGCAGGTGTTGGCTTGCCTGGATGGGCTCTTTATCACATTCACAATTTAGCTATAGGCAATGTAAGTAAAGAAATAATAACCTATCGATTAGGTAATAGGTCTGCTGAAGATTCAACACTAAGTATATTTTTTTATTGGTTACCACAGAAAAAAAAACATAATTTGATAAAAAATAATGACAAACTGCCAGTAACTTCTTAATAGGTTAACCTTAATCAATTAACTATTTCAATAGTGTTAGTTATTTCGATATTTCTACCATGTACCTTGTTTTTTATGAGTTTCCGATAATCTCGAAATAACCATCTCTTACGATAGTGACCATAACAGTATATTTCATTATTACCCAAATATTAGATCCTTATAATTTTCACTTTATGATTAGAACAATGTCCATCCACATTTATAAAACTATAACAACAGCAATGTCAGTCAAAATGGAGCTAAGCTAAGAAACTTTAAACACATAACAGTCAATACGATTAACTGACTGATCTTTGTTTTTGCAGCATTATAGGCGTACTTTGCTCCAGCGATGGGATCGTATTCAGTACCAGCGTGACATGAGGTTGACTGGGAGCCCTTATAAAGTTAATGTAAGTTAAATCTACATGCATCAAATTTTTTATTGAATCTGCTACTACCACACATAAACTACATGTTAATATAGCACCAGCAGAAACCTGTGCCTTAAAATAAAATTTAAAATAATAATAAATGTATGGTGTAGTCCGTTTAGTACGACTTCGCATCTTACAACCAACCGATTTAGCAACGTAAGTATAGGCACATGTTTGGTTTTTATATGAGCCACTATGAAAGTACATCCGTTTATTACAACTCCGCTTACAGTGACCGACCGCTTTTAACGAGGGAGCGTTGACGTGCTTACAAATAAATTGTTAGTAAGAAACTATCTTCACCCCGCGACTGTTTATTTTACGACAGTAATTTGTGAGTTATAAACACGCTAGATTTATTTTTTAATCCGTACTTTTTACTGCAAAAATAAAAATCAAAAACAATCGAAAATTACAGACTATTGCACTAGATAAAATTTTTCATTGTTGGTTAGTATATAGAGGTACATTATGTAGGTGCACAGTTATTTTGTTATCCTAAATGTACACATACATTTGGTTACGTTTATGTGAAACTATTGATTATTATAATTACAATAAATATATTGATTTTAAATGTTGTTCTCTGAAGTTCACGTAAAATATTATAATAATATATCAAAATGATAATATTAATAAAAAAAAAAGTTGACAGTTTGTTTAGTACGACTTCCGGTTAGTACGACGTAATAACACCGGTCCCGGTCCCTTGGCCGTCGTTATAACCGGATTCTACTGTATTTTCTTTCGTTTAGTAGTATACAAAACAGCCTGTGTCCTTGAGGTCTAATAATATATCTTTGTACCAAATTTCATCAAATGTAGTAGATAAGGTATAGAAGAATAACAGACAGATACTTATACATTCTGCTTTCCCTATTGATATTTTCTTTTATTTCAATAATAACTATACTTTCATATCTGATTGAATATTTTATAGCAGGTACATTTTCTCATCAGCAGAAATTACCGATATCTCATACTTCATAAATTTTTAGGAAATCTTAAAGAATTGAAATTATCTCTGTAGGTTAATTTTAATTCATTTGGATCAGCGGTAGTTAACGCTGCTTCTGAGCCATGGGTCGCGGGTTCGATCCCCGCACAGTACAAATATTTGTGTGCATGAACATGTCTGTTTGTACTGGTCTGGGTGTTTTCTATGTATTATAAGTATGTATTTACAAAAAAAAAGTATATAAGTAAGTTTATCGGTTGTCTAGTACCCCATACGACAGGGTACTTAATAGTACCTTAATTTGGGACTAGATGGCTCTGTGTGGCCCAATGTATGCCACATTGGTCTTAAATAATTATTAATTATTATTATTAATTATTAATTAATTATTAATTATTAATTAATTATTATTAATAAATTCATTCTGCAAATCATTGATAGTGCCCGTCCCCTAATTCGCGTAACCAAATCGTATCACAATCGTAATTGAACGACAGGTTTTTGACTGTTCTAGTATGGGCTAAATGTCAAAATCGTCCAATTCAATCACGATCGAACTGCGATTCGGTTACGCGAATTAGGCCCCTGTTCTCATTGCTCTTTTTCAAGAATTTTTCATTGAGGTTACGAATATAAAATCAATTGAGTAATAATAAACATTGATTAAGCATGATGTCAAAATTAAATTATAGAATAGTATTAAAATATCTAAAATGTTTCCACAGCTCATTCGGATAGAATACTCTTTATTTCACACCAAAATAAGTAATTAAAAACAATGTTTACAAAAATATGTACAATTTAGGCAGCCTTATCGCTAAGAGCGATTTCTTCCATTCTTAAACAATACAATACAATACAATCTATACAATACACTTTTATTGCACAAAACAAGATACAAAGAAAAATAATATGAAAACCGAAAATTGGTACAATAAGACGGTCTTACCGCTGAATAGCGATCTCTACCAGACAACCCTATATTGTGTGGTTGAGATAAAAATCTAATTTAATTAATTTGTTGCAGGGGCTGGAAGCAATTCCTGATAAATGAACTTTCCTCAAAAATGTGTAGCTGTTTTGTTGTAAAATAAATTGTATCTAAGTTATTAAAATGTGATCAGCTTTTTATTTAATGCAAGTTGTTATTGGTATAAATGTCCTGAAATTATGTCAAAATCATAAACAATGATTTGAGCCCATTTAGGGCTCCCCAAGCAGCAGTACTCTTTATTCATGCAGTCTTATCCAACTCGAAAGTTGTGTCTTGGTATAGTCTTGGTGATCTTATTCTTTTAAATTGTGGCGACAGGCGAACTGGCGATAAGTGTTCTGGTAATATGACCGCAAGAGCAACATCATTCCGCCTAGATGTCGCGATATGGGCAAATACCTACACGGTAAGAGAAAAGGAACATAACTTTTAAAACGAATATGGTGTAGTGCTTGAATCATAGTTACATAGTTACGAGTTTTCGCAATTCTGTAGCTAAATGGTAGTTACCTATTTTTCAACTCGCGGAGTATTTTTAGAATTAGCATGGTTATGTGATTAAGTGGCTTTTATTGTGACAACGTGGTGGCACTTTAAACAATATTTATTATTTACGTATAGCTTCGCAGCATGATCTCAGACTTTAGCCGGTTCTGAAAAGAACAAAAATGTAACTAGTGATGTGTCAGAACTGTAGAGAAGTAGAGAAACAGAATCGATAACATTAGAACAAATTGTGTTGCTGTTAAAAGTAAGCTATGTGATTTTTTGCAGACTTGTTGATCATGTATAATTTTGTTACTGAGTAATTTTAATAGTGTAGTTTTTACGCGAAAACGTAGATCCGAGTCAAATAGAAGCGTCTTTCCTTGTTTCTCACTTTTAATGATTAATCCTATTCACTGACACACCTATAACAATACCACCAATTTATCACAATAATAAATGCCGCTTGATCATTTCACAAAATTAATAAATCGAAGTCCATCATTCTCTTTTAGTTTCCCGCGCCTGTTTTCCTTTTCACAACAAATCTGTCAGTGTCTTATACTGTCATTACTGTCATTCATTTCTCTGAGAGGTTTTGCGCGGGAAACGAGAAGAGAAAGATGGACTTTGCTTCGTTATTGTGTAAAATTATACTAAGCGGCATTTATTGTGATAAAGTGGTGGCATTGTTATAATAATGTGTCAGTAACAGCCTATAATCATCCCACTGGAGGGAAAAGGCCTCAATCATTGAATTCAAGTTACCACTGCGATGATGGGAACTGGCATAATCACCACGCTTGCCAAATGCGGGTTGGTAATCACAAACCCGAGCAACGTTCGAAAATTCGAAACTATTTGTTGCCCGACCCGGGGATCGAACTTGGGACCCCGAGATCTTGGCCCGGTATTTAAACCACTAGACCAACGGGGCGTTCCTTACGTTACTGACAGAAATGTGTCAGTGAGTAGGATAAATCAAATAAAAGTGAGAAACAAGGAAAGGCGCTCCTATTTGACTCTGATCCACGTTCTCGCGTAAAACCCCTATAATTATTGAAATGTATAAACCACCCATGTGTTTCAATGAGCTAGGTTAGTTTAGGTTAGGTTAGGCTATTATGTTTAGGTAAGTATTAATTATGATATTATATTTTAAACTGACATTATAACTGAAGACTAGGCTGTATGGACTCGTCCGAAGCCGTTAAATTTATAATAAAAAAATAACTACTGACAGTGACAACTGACAACAAACAAAATGTAAACAAGTCGATCGGCTATTTTATTCATATATATTAAATCTATGATTTTATTAGTCTAACAAACAAACAATATCGTGAATTGACTATATTCAATGGACCCATGCTTTCAAGACATCACTGTTGAGTTCCTAGCGGTTGCATTTAACAGCATACTATATTACGCATCGGTGTACCCAAAGAACGTTTTTGAGACTAGAAAGAAATACAATTTGGTGGTTTACACTTGCATTCACCCTGAAATAAAACAATACATTGATTTATGTTTAAAAAGTATCAGTGAATGCCTCAAGAACGGTCAGTTAAACCGTGTTGTGTTCGCCATCACCAATGCAGACTATGAGTCTGTCTTGAAGTTTGCCTTCGATGTCCACAAACGGGAAGATTACGACGAGACCTCAGACGCTTACTTGATTCAAGCGGAACAGAGTTTACGCGCATTTTGTCTGAGTTTGTCAACATGTGATAAATTTAAAAGGTTACCAGAAAATGCAAGTTTTACTGTTCATATCTACACAAATGAAGCCACAGCCATTACACTGGCGACCGATCCTACTTTTGAAGAATTTCCATTGATAGAAGTAATTGGGGAAAGTAAAGATACAGATAAAATTGTACCTCTCAGAAGTTTTCCGATTAGAAGCTATAGATTAGAAAGTTACATGGAATTATAGTAAACATTCAGTCTCAGAAGTTATTAAGATTCAACCCATTTAAATTGACCTCAATAGTTGAGTCTCATGAGATGGTTATGGTTTAGAGTGGCCAAGAGTGGGTGTGGAAAAAAAGATTCAAACATGTTAAAAGATTTGCTGGTAGTTGGTTGAAGAATCTACTGACTATGTTTCCGATTTCAAATAATAGCAGTTTATGAAATTAGCACAGTTGCATTTAAGTCAAAATTATTATTAATCCCTCGATCGTGAGTTATTCCAGACACAATTAAAATCAATTGTTATCGCGACAACCGGTTGTCGCTTGGGGTTCGAAGCGTTAATATGATGAACAATTGATTTCAATTGTGTCTGGAATAACCCACAATCAAGGGGCTAAGTAAAGCCATTTATTATAATTTTATTATTTAATGCTTAACCTCTTGATGGTATATTATTCCAGACACAATTATTATTAAAATCTATTGTTATCACGACCGCCGGCGGTCTTATGATCCTTTAGGAGTTAACTCCTACAGGATCATAAGACCGTCGGCGGTTGTGATAACAATAGATTTTAATTGTGTCTGGAATAACATACAATCGAGAGGTTAAACTAAGTCATGGTCAGCTCTTACATAAGTACACTCTACACAGAATTTGATTTTTATAATAAATTGTTACCATTTTTAATTTGATTTCGTTTTATTTAAAAAAAAAAAGATTTTAAAATTTATCTCTTAATTTTTCAATATGGCTTTTTTATAATTTAAGTAATATCAAGTAAACAAGTTAATCCATTCTAAACGTTAAAGTTTTAATGAAGTTCTTCTATTTTATGCTGTACTTATTACAAATTCAAGTGAGTAGTGAGAATATTTTGTAATCATCAATGTGCTTGTTGACATCACACCACCAATCATTTGAGATATTTTTTATTAGCTGTCTGAAGTCAAAACGAAAAGCTTTTCTTTTAAAGATGTTGTATGGTGATAGCGCGCCGTGACATCACGTTTTGCTATACCTGCAAAGAACTATTATCTTCTGAAGGTTGTTTTAAAACATGACTAATTATTTGTGTCATTGTCAACACTATTATCCTACACTCAAATACCATCTTCATTCTTCAACTTGACTGTCAGACAACGTAGTCGCGAGTACACCTCATCCCAGTCGATGTAGGCGCCAATCAGCTTCCTCACATTGGTGCCTTGGTCTTCATACGCGTTGCGGCCGTGGAGCAACCTAATGTTGTCGAAGAACAGTATTTCACCTGCTTTAGTTTTAAAATTCGCCGCGAAACGCTGGTTCAGCTCGAAGAACAAACTGTGGGCCTCATACCAAGGCTTCACAATTTCTATGGGACCAGGAAAATGACTGCCCCTTTGAGGTATCGAGAAGTTTATCCTGATTATGTCGCCTTTGTTATCTAGACAGATGACAGGTGCTCTGTATAGCTTGTAAAACTCGTTGCCGTGTTCAGTGCCGATATCGCACCATTCGACATCAGTTTCTGTCAGTAATTTAAACTGCTTTGTATGGTGTTCCTTCATATACTGAGCTACGTAATGAGCATCAGACAGAAGATTATCGCCTCCCTCACTTTCAGTCTGTACGAGACAATGAAGAGAATTCACCCCAGGACAATATTCATAATAGGGCAAATCTGTATGCATCTGCAAATTACTTGATAAATACGCCACGTTACTAGTATTAGGAACATTTTGAACAGTAAATTTGACCCCGTAATGTGTCCTTTTTGTGAAGCCAACCTTTTCTATGATAGCATCACCAGCAGTTTCGGTGTCTGGTGTGTTTTGAATGAGCGTTACTCCATATACCGAAAGTTTGTGTAGCCAATCGTAAAGGGCTTTGTCCGAGGTCAATATTTCGTTGTAATCGTGCTTGGTAAATATGTTATTGAAGTTTTCATTATTCCAAGTGATCTTCGATGGTCTGAATATCGTATCGTTGTAACGCCGTTGATTTTCCGGTGTAAAACTCCTGAATTTCAGCCAGTTCACCTTATATTGAGAGGTGTGGCCATCTGTCCAGGATATTTTGACGGAGTTACCGCTTTCGACAACGTCCTTCGGCTCGATATTTACGTCGAATTTGGACCAATCCAATATCCGGCTTTTGGCAGACTTGTGAAAGCATTGTTCGCACTGGCAGTTGTCTCGTAACCACACATAGGGGAACTTGAGTTTTTCACCGCTTATTTCTAGTTGTAAAAAGTCGTGCACAAAACGTTGCAATGGATTTAATGTCTTAGCTGCTAAAATTGGTTTTATAACTTGTTTAGACGCGAACATCTTTCGCTCTCGTTAGCTCGCGACTTGTGAACCGGTCTGGACTTTGATAACCGCAGATAAAATTTACATAAATTGTTACTCGTGCATATTTACATTACTTTATGTCCACAAAACGCCTCATTGATTAAACAAGATGATAATTCAACTAACGAATGTTATCAAATGTTTACATTACACACTTATTTAATATAAGTAGAGGTAGGTATTTAAAAACGTATGCAGCATCAACTTGTCGCAAGTATCGAAGACGTCAATTGAATAAATAATACAAACTATTTAATAACAAACTTGCGGTCCGTGCTTTTTCATAACGTACCCACCAATCACAGGCCTCTAACGTGGCTAGGTTTTTAGGGTTCCGTACCCTTCACCTTAAGACTTCGCTGTCTGTCCGTCTGTCCGTCGCTCTGTCGCCAGGCTGTATCTCAAGAGCCGCGATAGCTAGACAGTTGAAATTTTCAGAAATTATGTACTTATGTCTGTTGCCGCAATAACAACAAATACTAAAAATAAAATAAAATAAATATTTAAGGGGGGCTCCCATACAACAAACCTGTTTTTTTTGGCCTTTTTGGTACGGAACCCTTCGTGCGCGAGTCCGACTCGCACTTGGCCGGTTATTTCTTTTTCAGTTTGCGACAGAAGCGGGGAAAAACGGCTTAACGTACTTTCTGAACCACAATTAAACTGATACGACCGGGAATCGTACCCGGGACCCTTGTGTAGTAGACGGACCACCGCACCGCCACACCTCTATCGGGGTCGTCACGATATCCGGAGTTTCCTTGTAAACAATCGTGGGCCTGACCATT
The DNA here is from genome assembly GCA_949315895.1 of Anania crocealis. NCBI lineage: Eukaryota > Metazoa > Arthropoda > Insecta > Lepidoptera > Crambidae > Anania > Anania crocealis. The sequence continues at coordinate 26,059,460 of OX438882.1, forward strand.
AGCTTAAGTGTTATTCAAATAACACATTACAAAATCAACATTCATACCTAAAATGAGCGTACATTTTTTTATTGACTGAAGCAAATTAAAGAATGCGCTATTTCTCATACAATGCACGGTAATCTCAGAGATTGAGCTTGAGTACAAGTGGATAATGTGGATATAAATAATAATGAGAATTAAGACACATTAATTGTTCATAAAAACTTTTAATAAGATAATTACACGAATATGCAGACTTTAAGAAGAGTATTCATAGTTTTAACTTTGCACCTTCTTTTATCATTATTATTGCTATGAAAACAAGAAAAGCTAATAATAAAAAATATACACAATATTGTCAGTTAAAAAAATGCAATTGATAACGTTTTATAAACGATATATTTTCTTAAATATTGCTTCGACTGCATTATGGGGACTACTAGGTGCTGCCTCCAATTGATTTAATTTTATTACTTCCAAACAAAATCAATTCTCAAAAAACTAGAACCAAATCACCTCTAGTATATATTGAACTGCTTTTCATTCTGGCATTCTTTCGTATTGTACATTATTGCTAAAAGCGGCCGCTTTTGTCGTTGGCGACAAATTCGACTTTATAAACAACTAAATGAAAAGTCTTCTGTGATTCAATAAATACTAATTAAATTTAATTATGCTGGTATGTATGTATGTATGGGGTAATTTGCTAAAATGATGCTGTTTTAGTTTTTTGAGAATTTTGTTTAGAAGTAATAAAATTAAATCAATGGGGGCTATCGCTAGTGAATTTGCCACTAGAGGCGCTAGTGTCGCGTGAGGTCCAATATCATTCACTTTGTACTGGTTTTAGCGGAATTTGTTGCATAAATTATAATTTCTTTACTTTACCTGCTGGAAAGTGATCTCCTTCGTAAAATATCGCAAATATGGATTATTTGGCGATTAATGTGAACGCTTTAAAAGCGGAATTAAGAAAAAGCATAAAAATAGGCGGCCTCAAGAGCAACTATTTCAGAAGTTAGTTTGTTGATATCAAGATAGTTATTTATAAACAATATAACCTTAATTAGATTCAAGATATAACACTTTGTTTCGGCGCCGATCGCTTTTGACAGCTATACCTCCTGACCTCAGTCTACAGTGGCGCCAACTGGTGAGCAAAGAAACGGTAGTCCCCATTGGGGCAGCACTTAGCTCTAGTAGTCCCCTTAAGCGAAACTCGAACCTCGAACGTAGGTATTGTATTTTAAGCAATTCAATTGCTTAAATAACAAAAAAAAAACTAAGATTATAAAATAACAAGTTTTGTGTTTTTAAAACCTATCACATACTACAACATATAATCTCATTTTCTTGTATTTCTCACTGTTCAGTGGCCTGCACATCTGATAAAACATTTTATTGCAAAATGACACCTATTTGAACTACACAAGATGCTCTAGTGTTTCCTGATCTTGCTATCTGTACATAATCCATTGACATAATAAAATAAACGACGAAAACTTCATCCTGATAAAACGTGCCTAAACTTTATTTTAACTGAAAATAAACTTACTTTGTTTGTGGATTCTAGAACTACGTAAACAATATCGTCCCTGAATAACGTCAAGTAATTTTGCCCAATTATGTCCGAGCTAAAAATAAGCCGAGATAATATACGCAATGGGACTTTATCCGAATTTGGAACAATAAAATCATGAAAAAAAAAACATTCGGATCATTATTTTGTTTCTCGCCTCTTTCTCTCGCTTGTTCTGTGAGAGTGAGATAGTATAAATAAAAAATTGACACCAAATGTATGTCCGCGTAACTTCGATTGACTGCACCAAATTATTTCTTGTTCTGGTCGTAAAGGTCTGTATAGAACAAAATTTAATAATTACACAGAGAAAAAAAAAATGTACGTACATACTTACATGAAAAGTGTATCAATGGTAAACATTTTCTTGCATTTTCTTCTTTGGTAAACCCGTTCAAAGCCGGGATAGACAGTTATGTATAAAAGTAATTATCCAACAATGGCAGCTTCGATTTTAGTTCTACTTACGCACACAAGTAAATAGCAAGTACATCGAAACACTAACACTGTCTTACAGACAAAGCTTGCCTGCTATTGGTTGCGTCAATTGCTGTCCCTATTCTACGCACCTAAGGGTTCTATTTCGTAGAGCCATTTAAATTGATTAGATACGCTTATTACTATTCATTGATCCCTTCACACTCAAATTTTCTTTGAGTGTACAGTCAAAGACGTGGCCTAAAGACTTTTAGAGTTCTTAAACCCTTACAGTTTCGTCAAGTCTGTCTGTCTGTCTGTCTGTCTGTCTGTCTGTCTGTCTGTCCGTCCGTATGTCACAGCCACTTTATTCTAAAAGTATTGGTATTACACAGTTGAAACTTGGTAGGTAGGTGTATCCTGTTGACCGCTTTACGATTCTCATACAAAAAATAAAAAAACAATGATATTTAGGGGGGGCTTCCCATTAATTCCCATACATGGAACTAAAACAATAAAAATGTTTTTTACTTCAACCTATGCGTATTGGGTATCTATGGATAGGTCTTTTAAAATAATAATGAGTACTAGAACCATTTATCTAAAAGTCTAACATTTGGATGGGCATCCCCCCCCCCTCAAACTTTTAAACTAAGCAAGTGAAAATTTAAAAAAAAACACAATGTTGATCTTAACAAATACTTTCAACGAAAATTGGTTTTAACGAGATCAAACCGATAGTTATTGAGAAATAGCACATTTTCAACAACCGCATATATAACTTTCTCCTTCATACAAACACTACGAAAAAAAAAAGTTATTTTTGCAGTCAACAAAATATTGTGGTATTTTGGCTAAATAGAAGTAAGTGGACCCCTAATTCAGATGAAAGTTGGTACGGAACCCTCGCACTTGGCCGGTTTTTTTAATCAAGGTAGATATTAATGCTGAACTTTAACTTTGATCTTGTGGTAGGCGTTGCTGAGGATGCCTCGGATGTTCCAAATGTCGTCGAACTTCTCCGGCTGCGTGTTGAAGTTGCCGTCTGTGGCCTTCACCCACAACTCCACCTAATAAAAGTTACATCTTTGAATTATACAGGATGAAATTTTAATCGCTTTTCAAATTTCAATACAACAATCTACGAGACAAAACACAAATGAGGCTTTTTTTTTGGTATAGCCCAGTACAAAAAGTCAAGAAAAAGCACTTAAAAAATCTAAAATTTTTGATTCGGCCTCCGAGGAACACTTTTTAACGCGATGCGCATCTCATTCATTCATTACGATACTATTCATAAGTTTTTGATTTCCCCTTCATACCTTAACAGGCTTAGGAGGTAGGACTGTAAAAATATAAAACTATGTTGCAAAAAACATTTTCGAGTGAAAACTTAATTTACATTTTTTACTTCATAAATGGGCTCTGAATACGATACTGAACGCCTATAAAAATTTGAAGATGATGAAAAAATCATTCTGACTCAGCAAGTCAGGCTGTTAAAAATGCACAGTGTACCTATATCAGTGGACTAGCTGTTGCCCGCGACATCGTACGCGTGAATTTCTGTTATTATGGTTGCGATTATTTTAGCAACATTTTGCACTGATGCTTCGCTCCTATTGATCGCAGCATGATGTTATATAGCTTAAAGCCTTCCTCGATAAATTAACTATCCAACAAAAAAAGAATTTTACAATTCTAACCAGTACTTCCTGAGATAAGCGCGTTCAAACAAACAAACAAACTCTTCAGCTTTATAATATTATCTATTATATCATTAATTAATGGTATAGCGCCCGCCCGGCATGCGAGGAGATACGGGGTCGAGTCCCGCCTGAGACATAATCTTTCAAGTTTATATACTGATATTATAATTGCTAAAAATATCAAATAAAGTTTATAATATTAGCATAGATACCATAACTATGATTAACATAATACCTCGGTCTGGTGGCGGGCGACGGGCACGCGCGCCTCCCACAGCGCCCAGGCGTGGTGGCGGCCGTGCGGCGCGGGGTCCACCGCAGATAGTGCCGCTTCAACCCAGGTTCGACCCCCGTCCGCACTGACGTCCACTCGGATCACCTTAGCGCCGCCACCCGAGTAGGCGTACCCTGGACGACAGATATTACGCTTTGGAATCCATTGGTCGTTACAGATCAATGATACATAAGATAATCTTTAAATATAAAACAAAGTCGTGTTAGTTACACCATTTAGAACTCAATAACGACAAATTATGTCATAAAATCATGAAATTGTTTATTTTAAAACTTAAAATAAAAAATGCAAGAACTGATCCTGAACTATTACCAATATGTATCCTACAGATTGTACCCCAAATGGGCGGATCCGACTAGTACTTGTCCAATTATTTTTAATATCTTCATTATGACAACAACAACAACAACACAGTAGGTTTTTATGAAAATAAAATATATTTCTAGAAATTATTTAAACTAACAACATAACAGGTCAATAATTTCAGTATTTGAAGTGAAAAAAGTTTGTCTCAGGCGGGAATCGAACCTGCACCCCCATGCAATACTTTGTCCTTTAAGCTACTGAGATTACGTCGCTGCGTGAATTTTTCAAGTATGTTTTTAGCGCTGTCAACCAGCCTAGTTTATCAATGTTAGAAGTTTGCACTCTTAACACCCAAGAGAAACATATTTACAGATGGTTGACATTCAGTTAATATGAAACAGCTGCTTAATAAGTTTCTATGATAGTTTTTGCAATTTAATTGCAATTAAGACAGTCAGTTAAGATGAAACAGCTGCTTAATAAGTTTATATGATATTTTTAGCAATTTAATTGCAATTAAGACAGTCAGTTAAGATAAAACAGCTGCTTAATAAGTTTATATGATATTTTTAGCAATTTAATTGCAATTAAGACAGTCAGTTAAGATGAAACAGCTGCTTAATAAGTTTATATGATATTTTTAGCAATTTAATTGCAATTAAGACAGTCAGTTAAGATAAAACAGCTGCTTAATAAGTTTATATGATATTTTTAGCAATTTAATTGCAATTAAGACAGCCAGTTAAGATGAAACAGCTGCTTAATAAGTTTATATGATATTTTTAGCAATTTAATTGCAATTAAGACAGTCAGTTAAGATAAAACAGCTGCTTAATAAGTTTATATGATATTTTTAGCAATTTAATTGCAATTAAGACAGTCAGTTAAGATGAAACAGCTGCTTAATAAGTTTATATGATATTTTTAGCAATTTAATTGCAATTAAGACAGTCAGTTAAGATGAAACAGCTGCTTAATAAGTTTATATGATATTTTTAGCAATTTAATTGCAATTAATGGCCTGCTTTCCAAGGTATTCTTGTACGTAATCGAGTCTCCGTCTGCAATCAGTTTTTTATAGGCCAAATTATGTGTTTCCACGGATTTTTGAAACCCCTCGACACTAACAGATTTTTCTATACTGGCGAAGTAACTTAATGATTTTTGTTGCACTGATGTTTCGGAGGCGTTATATTTTTAATGTTTGCACAGGGACATATAACGCAATATTTATTTTTGATACTAACGTTTAAAATTTTGTCTGAATTCAATCCAATTATTACTCCCGCGCCTGTTGCTAATTAATAATATCAGTCATTTACTTGAATTTTTTTTACTACAAAACCAATACTGTCGAGGCAGCCAGTGTTGTAAAATATTATACCTTGCAGCTGTATGTGTCCCTCTACGGCCGGGACGCTGTCCCCGGGCCCCGGGCGGCTGCAGGCCGAGGTGACGGGCAGGCTGTACACGGGCGGGGCGAGTGCGAAGTGCGCCGTGTCCCACGTGACGCTCGGGTTGCAGTAGTAGTATACCTTGCAGCTGTATGTGTCCCTCTACGGCCGGGACGCTGTCCCCGGGCCCCGGGCGGCTGCAGGCCGAGGTGACGGGCAGGCTGTACACGGGCGGGGCGAGTGCGAAGTGCGCCGTGTCCCACGTGACGCTCGGGTTGCAGTAGTAGTATACCTTGCAGCTGTATGTGTCCCTCTACGGCCGGGACGCTGTCCCCGGGCCCCGGGCGGCTGCAGGCCGAGGTGACGGGCAGGCTGTACACGGGCGGGGCGAGTGCGAAGTGCGCCGTGTCCCACGTGACGCTCGGGTTGCAGTAGTAGTATACCTTGCAGCTGTATGTGTCCCTCTACGGCCGGGACGCTGTCCCCGGGCCCCGGGCGGCTGCAGGCCGAGGTGACGGGCAGGCTGTACACGGGCGGGGCGAGTGCGAAGTGCGCCGTGTCCCACGTGACGCTCGGGTTGAACGAGCGGTAGTCCTTCTGGTGCCAGTGCGACTGGCTCTCGTCTTTGGATACCGTTATTGATTCTGTAACGAGTTTTTTTGGTTTAATGTCTTTATTCATTTAAGTTTGTCTACCTCAATTCAGATTATAAGTACCTACTAGTGTTTTGCTAAGTAACTCATAACTTTTCCCTAACTGAGCTACTGCTTTTCCAACGGAAGGTTGTAACTCCAACTCTCACAGTTCCATTGCGTAACAGTCGTGAAAAGTACTTAATATAATTAAGTAAATTTTGTGAATATTTTTGAGTCTACCTATTACTATTTACTGAAATTGTATGGTATTTTAATATTTATTTTATTTAAATTTTATTATAAAAATAATAATACAACTGAGTATTTTGTGAATATTTCAAGTGCCTACTTGTTGGCATTTTTGATATTATCGAGCAAAAAAAACGCGTGTGTTGTAAGGAAGCGCCCCTTAAATATTTATATTATTTTGTTTTTAGTATTTGTTTTTATAGCGGCAACGGAAATACATAATTTGTGTAAATTTCGACTGTCTAGCTGTCGCGGTTCTTGGATACAGCCTGGTGACAGACAGACGGACGAACTATGAAGTCTTAGTAATGTAGTCCCCTTTTTACCCTTCGGGTACGGAACCCTAACAAACGACGACCATTTGGATCAGCGGTAGTAAACGCTGCTTCTGAGCCATGGGTCGCGGGTTCGATCCCCGCACAGTACAAATATTTGTGTGCATGAACATGTCTGTTTGTACTGGTCTGGGTGTTTTCTATGTATTATAAGTATGTATTTACAAACAAAACAAACATAAGTAACTTTATCGGTTTTCTGGTAACCCATACGACAGGGTACTTAATAGTAGCTTAATTTGGGACTAGATGGCTCTGTGTGGCCCAGTGAGGCATGTCTTAAATGTCTGAAATGTCTTAAACAGCTGTTTTTTTTTTGTTGATCACTTACCCCCGTATTTATAAACAAGTAAGAGTAATCACTTGACTACAAGTAATTACTTGAGAGACAATTTGTATGCCTTAATCAAGAAATTACTAGAAGTTATAACTACCAAAAGTTAGCATTTTCAGCCAAATAATACGACTATTAATGGTGACCGATTTCTTTCACTCAAGCACTAGGTATGAACACTTGAAGTTATGACTTTCTTAAGCAATAAGTAATTACTTCTTTATAAATGCGGGGGTTAAAACGTACCCAGCCACTTGACACTGCGCACGGCGGGCGCGCCCGGCACGACGGCCCGCAGCGGGTGCCCGTGGTCCGGCGGTAGTTCCTCCCCGTTCATCCGCGTCGCCAGTAGAACCTGCCGCGCGGGGTCGGCCGCCATGTGCAGAGGGATGGACGTGCTGAAGTTCACCCCCGTCGCGTCTATGTCCGACCCCGTCAACTGGGGAACGAATTATTCAAACTACTCTTCGGATAGGCACTTGTATCTTAAACACGATGACCTCCGTGGCGGAGTGGCGTACACACCGGTTTTCGAGGTGTCGCCTGCTCCGAGGTCCCGGGTTCGATTCCCGGACGGGTCGATGTAGAAAAAAAGGGTTTTTCTAAATTTTCTCGGGTCTGGGTGTTTGTGGTACCTTCGTTGTTACTGGTTTCCACAACACGAATGCTTTAATTACTTATTCAAATTAGGATCAGAACAATGTATATGATGTTGTACACATTAAAAAAAAAAAGGTCACATCTCTGCATGCGGCACAGTTGGCAGATAGTTACTACTAGCTGATGACTGCGACTTCGTCCGCGTCAATTTATGTTATTATGATCGCGATTATTTTTCAACGTTTTTCACTGATGCTTCGCTTCTATTGGTCGCAACGTGATATTATATAGCCTAAAACCTTCCTCGATAAATGGACTATCCAACATAAAAATAATTTTTCAATTCAAACCAGTACTTCCTGAGATTAGCGCGTTCAAACAAACACTCTTCAGTTTTATAACATTAGTATAGATGTAACAGCCGAACTAATTCAATACAAAAAAAAAGTTGTGTAAGAAGTGAAACTTCTTTATGGCCTTATTTTTCTAAAAATGATCTACATGCAACTTTCCAGAAATTGATTAGATTGGTTAAATTAGTTAAATTGGTTAAATATTATTTCACTTTACCTTTTTGCTATCGTCTGAACCAACCGTGGTAGGGGCAAGAAAAAGATGGCGCGTTACCGAAAAATGTGACGCTGTGACGCGCAACCGAAAAACGTGACGGTAAATTTTTTTCCAACGCCCATAATAAAGTTTCACTTCAAAATAATAAAGACTTTGGCTATAATAGCCTACAAAATCATCATGCTGTTTGCGGCAAGAGGAAATGGCGTTAAAAATTAGCGTGCAAGCAAAGAGACAAGTTTGTGTTGCCCGCCACCGTGCGGATCACCTACAACGAATGCTTGAGGCTTGAACTATGATTTTGATAATAAAACGAATGCTGCCAAATAACCAATTATTTTGTTGATCAAATATGTTAAGTTTAATAAAATGATGTGAGTATCACTATTTATTACTTCTCTGAATTATCAGTATATAAACTTGAAAAATTTTATCTCAGGCGGGACTCGAACCCGCCTCTCCTCGCATGCCGGGCGGGCGCCATACCATTAGGCCACCGAGACACTGCGACACGGCGCGAATTTTTCAAGCATATTCTTACGCTGTGAGCCAGCGTTGTTTCATCAAATGTTAGGAGTTTGCACCCTTAACACCCGAAAGAAACATCTTGGCAGATGTTTGACAGACAGTTAAGATTAAACAGCTATTTATATACTTTATTTGATATTTTTAGCAACTTAATTGCACTTATAATATCAGTATATAAACTTGAAAGATGCGGGTTCGAGTCCCGCCTGAGACAAAATTTTTGAAAATTATTATAAATCGCGTAAATAACTCCAACAAGTAATCATGAAAAAAAACAGGCGTTAAACGAAGACAAAAAACCGTTATTAAAATTTCCAACACGATGCTGTTTCTTATTTTTAAATATAATTTATAAATGTTTCTTGTAGGACATTGAGCCAACACAAAAATATGAATCGTTATTAAAGACTAGAAATGATGCGGTGCTGTTTCTTCAACGCAAGATTTCTCCTATAACCAAGATTTGAAGCTAATGCTGTTGTGTTTTGACTATGAAACCTACCTACTGCACATACTTACGAGTACGTAATCGCAATCATCTATAGTTTGCTTTGGGCTGTGGCTTGCTTAAGAGGAAACACCACGGCCGTTTTTCCATACAAACGTAGTCCCCTGCTTCCTCACTGGATAATGCCAGTAGAGTAATATTTTTATTACAAAAATTTATGGCCACTATTAGCATGTTTCTATGTTTTCTGTTTTTTCATAAATTAATTAATAAAAAAGATATGAGCCCCCAAAAATCGAAAAAATTCGCCAGATTTTCCGCTGTGTTCAAATATCCAGAAAACAAATTTGGCAAAAATTTAGAAAAGAAGGAAAACATACGAACACGGCCAAAGCCTTTCTTTAATTTTTAATGAAAAAAGTATTTAAATTGGTCTAGTTTTGGAAAAGTAATCGGGGTCTACGAAACGTTGATTTAGTGTGTTTTTAGTATGTATTTTCGGTCCAAGAAGCAGTTATCTCTATCACACTCTGCGGTGAATGCGTTTGGCACTGCGCTACAGCAATAGATTTTACAAATACCTATTTTTCAATTCTCTCGCCCGTAGTGTTTCCTCTTAAGACGCTGACATGAGCCAAATTGAGCTCAATGAAGATTGTTTTGCTTTAAGCCTATGGCTCGTATTTGTGCCGGATGACACGTGGCCGGGTTTGGTACGAAGATGAGGGAGGAAGCCAGACGGTCAGACGCCCGTTTTGTTTGATGATGATGTTGATGAAATGATAACGCCTTATGTCGGGTTACGGAGTAACAGCCAACCCAATGTTTACTGTGTGGACTGTATTGTATGCGGTGAGGTGGCTGTGTATTCTTCCTATTTTTCTTCCCAGGATCTGTTCAGGTTGATCTTCTAGGGCTCTTCCTACTTGCTTAGGAGAGAAGGTTCTTCCTTGCTACTGCTGGATCGAATGATTCTATGGACCCCCTGCTCGCCTTATATTCACAATTTTTGGCGGGAAAATCCCCACCCACGCAATCACTGTGTGAGCGAGAGGTCGGTGCGAGCGAGAGGGGAGATGGCATGCGCGTGTTTTCCGCGGTCGATCGGCAATACCGTAGGGAGAGCCGCATGCCATCTCACAATTAGAAAGAGAGGGAAATAGTACGGGCTTGCATTTTGACTCGAAAAGGCAATACCGTAAAGAGAGCCGCGTCCTATTTCCCTTCCTAGTCCTCGTTATCCTGTACGAGGGTGTGTGCCTACTTAGGGTGTGTTTCCTAAACCCCCGGCTGTCATTCATTTATTTCCCATAAAGTTTTACAATAATTTACAAATTCAAAGTTCAAACATATCACAATATAACAAAACATAATAAATAACAAAAACTTTATACAATTAACATTTTATAACGCTGTCCCGTACATTCTCCCGCCGTGTGTCGCAGCGCAGTCGGAGAGACACTCATCTTGTGCAAGGGGCGGCGTCCTTTTCTTCTATTTGCAGATTCACCAGCTTTTTCGTAGGGCGTCGCAGGATACCTCCTCGGGTCAGCACGTCTGCAGCTCGCACGATGCCGTCGGGCCCTGGGTAGACAGCCGTTACTCGTCCTAGTGGCCAAGTGTTTCGTGGCAGAGTGTTGTCCACGATCAGCACGACGTCTCCGGTCTTCAGTTCTGGGCCACGGCCGTGCGGCTCCCGCCGGCCTTGGAGTTCAGGGAGGTACTCTCGTATCCATCGGCTCCAGAACATGTCTGCTATTCTCTGGGACGCCCTCCAATGGGTCTTGCCCAGCAGGTCTTTGTCTTCAAATTGTCCCATAGCCGGTTCGTGTGCAGGCTCCAAAAGCAGGAAGTGATTCGGCGTCAATGTTTCAGGTTCATCAGGGTCGACCGCGACGTGGGTGAGCGGCCGACTGTTGACGGTGAATTCCACTTCTGCGAGGACCGTGGCTAGGACTTCGTCGTTGGTGGTGCGTCCATTCATCACTGTCGATAGCGCTGTCTTGACTGTCTTCACCAGCCTTTCCCAAGCGCCGCCCATGAACGGCGCGCCCGGTGGTATGAAGCGCCAAGAGATGCGGCGTTTGCTGGCTTCAAGTTCTGTTGCGCTGTCGATGGCTCGGCGCAGCTCCCTCTCGGCGCCGTGCAGGTTGGTTCCGTTGTCAGAGCAGATCTCCTTCGGGCAGCCTCTCCTCGCGATGAATCGCCTCAATGCCATCACCGCTGAGTCAGTGGATAGCGTAGCGGCGAGTTCCAGATGGACCGCTCTGGTCGTGAGGCACGTGAAGAGGGCCACGTAGCGTTTGTGTGTGGCTCGTCCGACGGTGACTTGTAGAGGCCCGAAGTAGTCGACCCCTGTGTAGGAGAAGGGTCGCTGATGATGGGCCAGCCTGCAGGGCGGATGGTTTCCTGTTGATGGTGCTGAGGGTGCCGCTCTTCGTTTGCGACAGTGAAGGCACTCTTTGACTATCTTTTTTGCAGTCGGCCGAAGTTGCAGGATGTGGAACCTCTGGCGACACTGGTTGACGGTGGCTTCCACTCCCTGGTGATGACCGGTGAGATGGACGTGCGCGATGTAGAGTCGCGTGATGTGGTGACGTCCATCCAGGATCGGTGGTCTTCGTTCTACTTCGGGTATTCCTTCTGCAGCGTCGATTCGAGACTTCAGGGTGATCAAACCGTTGTTCATTTCAACAGCTAATTTCTTCATTCTGCTCTGACGGCTGATCTGATGTCCTCTTCTTAGGTTTTCTATGTCCTCTTCGAAGGCGTCTTCTTGGCTCGCCTTGATGAGAACCTTCTCAGCTTCGATGATGAGTTCAGCGGGAATCTTCAAATATTTGTCTTCTTCATGAACCTTTTCAATTAATTTCTTCAATTTTCTGTCGACACGCTGAGCACCCCAGGAAGGATCTTTTGTCTTGTTCGGCTTCGTTCTTGAGAAGAATGTTCTGTGTTTCTTTGTCTTCAGCAGGCTGACGAACTGTAGGACTCTGGCTGTGGTGCGGACCAGACGTTCCCATCTTGAGAACCTGGTTACGTCAGGCACGACTTGTGTTGCGGTCGATGATGACTTTCTGAGGTTCAGTGTTCGTTCTTCTCCCGTTGTTTCAGGAATGGTCTTCTTCTCTTCCGGCCACGTCGATCGATCTTCTTTCAGGAAGCTGGGGCCGGTGAACCATCTGTGGGTCTCGTCGAAGTCCTTGGGGACGTCCCGTGTCGCGTCGTCAGCTACATTGAGTTTCGTGGGAACCCAACGCCATTCCTCTGTCTTGGTGTTTTCTTCGAGTTCGGCGATCCTGTGGGCGACGAAGGGCTTGAAGGATCGGGCTCCTGTTCTCAGCCAGGTCAGGACTGTCTTGCTGTCGGTCCAGAATGTTCGGGACACTGGCTTCCGATCGTGTTCCTCGATGGCTGCTTGCGCCATCCTGCTGCCCATCACCGCTGCTTGTAGCTCCAGCCTCGGGATCGATGTCACCTTCAGGGGAGCCACTCTCGCCTTGGCCAAGATGAGTGGTGTTTGGATGTTCCCGTCTTCATCTTCGATGCGCCAGTAGACCGCAGCTGCATAGGCGACCTCGCTGGCGTCGACGAACACGTGGAGCTCGATATTGTCGCTGCGACTGTAGTTCGGGTAGCACCGGGGTATGTGGATTTGGTTCAGCCTCTGGAGGTGCGTCGTCCATTGTTTCCATTCCAGTGTCAGGCCTTCTTCCAGTTGTTCATCCCACGCCGTGCTCCTTCGCCATATCTCCTGGAGGATCTGCTTTGCCCTGATTGTGACAGGCGAGGCTAGTCCTAGAGGGTCGAATAGGGACATGACGATCTTCAGGGCTTCCCTCTTCGTCGGCCTCTTCTGTAGGATGTCTTCAGGCAGGCGCGACAGGTCCAGGTTGAAGCCCAGGTGGTCGGTTGACGTTCTCCAGGTGAGCCCCAGAACTCGTTCAGTCTTGTCATCTTCGGCCAGGTTCATGTTTTCTTGTTTCTTTCCCGGATCCAGTTGCTGCAACACTGCGTCGGAGTTCGATGTCCACTTCCTTAGTTCAAAGTGTGCCCGCTGGTGGATGTCTCCAACTTCTCTTGCGACCTTGATTGCCTGTTCTTCAGTCTCGAAGCTCTGGATGTAGTCGTCCATGTAATGGTTGCGTTCAATGGCATCGGCAGCTTCGGGATGTTTTTCGGCGGCTTCTTTCGCGTTGCGGTTTTTTACGTAGATCGCTGTGGCAGGGGACGAGGTGGCTCCGAAGATCAGTGACGTCATTCTGTATTCGGTGGGTGGAGCGTCACGATCTGTTCTCCATAAGTAGCGGAGCGCATCCCTGTCTTCTGGTCGGATTTTCACTTGCAGGAACATTTCTGTGATGTCTGCTGATACTGCGATTTGATGTTGCCTCATCCTCAGCAGCACTCCAGGAAGTGATTGCAGCAGGTCTGGTCCGGTGAGTAGAGTGTCGTTGAGCGATAAACCCTTCGTGATGGCTGCTGCGTCATGCACCATCCTGACCTTGTCCGGTTTCATAGCGTTGATCACCGGGAAACAAGGCAGGTACCATGTTCTGTTTTCAGTCTTCTTCGTAGGTGCAACTTCAGCGTAGCCTTTTTCTATGAGCGCTTTCATTTGTTCGTGGACCTTGGCCTTCAATTTGGGATTCTTCTCAATTTTCTTCTCGGTGGCACAAAGTCTTCTTAGCGCGTAGTCTCGATTATCAGGCAGCTTGATGTCCGCCGATTTCCACAGCAGCCCGGTCTGGAAACGGCCGTCTTCGAGGCGTTTGGTCTCCGCATCCAGAATCTTCAAGGCTTGGGCTTCTGGATCGTTCTGTGGTTTCTTCGGCGCGACTCCGAATGACTCTAGAGAGAAGAAGTTCTTCAATTGTTCGTCGATTCTCTCTGATTCTTCTGTTTCCGTTGTCACGTGGTTCACGAAGTGGACTCTCTGTCCCAGCGTCCGCACCTGTGCTCCGTGAAGGACCCATCCCAGTTTCGTAAGTGAGGCGACTGGTTGCTGTCTGTCACCGACGCGAGTGGTTTCTGCTAGGAGGAGTGGCCAGTTGTCTTGCCCGATGAGTATTCCCGGCTTGGCTTGTTCGTAGGTGAGATTCTTCAGGCCCTCCAGGTGACGGCAGCCAGCCAGATCGCGTTCGTCGATGGTCTGCGGGGATAGTCGCAGCTGATTGATGCTTCTGGCTTGTATGGTGTGGCGCTTCTTCTGGTCACCCTGGATCGTTAGTTTGAGCCGCCTTGAAGATCCTGTTTCAATTTGCCGTTCACCGATCGCTTCGATGCGTAGTGGTTCCACTGGTCCTCTTAGTCCGGCGCGCTGTGCCAAGCTCTCGTCGATGAGCGTGATCGTAGAGCCGTCGTCGAGAAGCGCGTACGTGTCGATTTTCCTCTTCGGTCCGACGATGGTCACAGGCAGTATCTTCAGATACGCTTGAGGCTTCCTTGGCGTCCACGTGGAACTGACTACTTCACTTTTCTTCTGTTCTGTCTTCTGTTCACCACTCTTAGTGTGATGTAGCAGCTGATGATGTGGATGGGGGCACCCGTCTATGTTGCATTTCGTGGTGCGGCAGTGATGTACTTTGGTTCTATACCGCAGGCACCGAAAGCATAGTCTCTTTTCTTTGGCGAAATCCCATCTGTCATTGACGCTCAGCTTCTTATATTCTTCACAGTTCCCGATGGCGTGCCCTGTCTTCTCGCAACGTAGGCAGCTGTATGTCTTCTGTTCGGGTTCCGTGGTGTTTGTACTGTAGGCCCGTTGAGGCCTCTTCGCTGGCACGACGTTGTCCGGTTGTTCAGGTTGCGCGTAGGGGCCGCATCGTTCGGCCTCCCGGTTCAGGAAGCGCGACAACTTGACTAGGTCCGGTTCTTCACTGTCTTGTTCAGCCGCGAAGTCGTACCACCGATATCGCATGGTGGAGGTCAGTTTTTCTATGGTGTTCTTCGTGATTTCCGGGTTGTACAGGTAGTGCCTCTTCTTGATGGCACCTAGTGCTGCGACGATGTTCGAGACCCGGGAGGCAAAGATGCATAAGTCCCGCGCCGTGTCTTGAGGTTTCGATAGCGTTCGCAGCCGCTCCAGTTCGGACATCGCGATAGCGTCCGGACGACCAAACCTTGCTTCTAAGGTTTTCACGACGTCTTCTGGGTTGCCGTTGTATAGAAGGAGACTCTCTACTGCTTCCCTTGCACGTCCTTTGAGGCTTCGGCGAAGACGGGCGAGGTTCTCCAATGATGTCAACCCGTTCTTCGATTCTTCGTAAGCAGCTTTAAATATCAGCCATTCTTGATGGGACCCGGCGAATATCGGCAATTCAATGTTCATTCTCGGTTGACTTGCTCTTGTAGCCATAGTGATCGCGGCAGCTAGTTGCGCGATGTCACTCTTCATTGTTCCCGCCGGTGGGGCGCCGACGCATGCCGTCTCACTCACTCCCGCCGGTGAGACGCCGATATGTGCTGTCTCGTTCACTCCCGCCGGTGAGACGCCGATATGCGCTGTCTCGTTCACTCCCGCCGTAGGACACGTCGCGATCTGCGGGGCAGACGCCTGCGTCGGTATCGGCGGTAGCGGCTCTGGGTTGTGTGGTTGCTCGGTGATAGCCAGCACTTGCAAGCGGCTATCGTCAATCCAGGCGACAGTGCGTTCGTTGTTGTTGTTGCCGGAGTCATCAATCACGGTGTCAATGTCGTCTTCGTCGGTGTCCGTTTCCGCTTCTAATGCCGCTATCTTGGCGGCGGCGAGCTGTAGCTGGATGTGCAGTAGTTCTTCCCTGGCCTTCAGTAATTTCTTGCTTTTCTTTGATATTACAGAAGGTGCTAATTTCTTCGTGTGTGCTGCGGGCAGCTGCGCCTGAGCGGGCGCAGCCGGCGGCGCCAGCTGCTCTTCTTGGCGGCGTTCTGGCTCAGTAGCCAGCGGACTGGTCGTTTGACTTGTGGCCGAGGTATCTGGCATAGTGGTACCAGTGACTTCGGTCCCCGACGATGTTTCCGTCTCCGACGTAGGCGATCTTTCTTGTGTACGGGAACGAGTGACGGGCATCTTGACAATCTTCAATCTTCAATCTTCAATACGACGATCCGGCTCGAAGGACCAACAATGTGCCGGATGACACGTGGCCGGGTTTGGTACGAAGATGAGGGAGGAAGCCAGACGGTCAGACGCCCGTTTTGTTTGATGATGATGTTGATGAAATGATAACGCCTTATGTCGGGTTACGGAGTAACAGCCAACCCAATGTTTACTGTGTGGACTGTATTGTATGCGGTGAGGTGGCTGTGTATTCTTCCTATTTTTCTTCCCAGGATCTGTTCAGGTTGATCTTCTAGGGCTCTTCCTACTTGCTTAGGAGAGAAGGTTCTTCCTTGCTACTGCTGGATCGAATGATTCTATGGACCCCCTGCTCGCCTTATATTCACAATTTTTGGCGGGAAAATCCCCACCCACGCAATCACTGTGTGAGCGAGAGGTCGGTGCGAGCGAGAGGGGAGATGGCATGCGCGTGTTTTCCGCGGTCGATCGGCAATACCGTAGGGAGAGCCGCATGCCATCTCACAATTAGAAAGAGAGGGAAATAGTACGGGCTTGCATTTTGACTCGAAAAGGCAATACCGTAAAGAGAGCCGCGTCCTATTTCCCTTCCTAGTCCTCGTTATCCTGTACGAGGGTGTGTGCCTACTTAGGGTGTGTTTCCTAAACCCCCGGCTGTCATTCATTTATTTCCCATAAAGTTTTACAATAATTTACAAATTCAAAGTTCAAACATATCACAATATAACAAAACATAATAAATAACAAAAACTTTATACAATTAACATTTTATAACGCTGTCCCGTACAGTATTGTTGCCAAATTCTATGTAGTTGTAATTGATCATATTTTCGACCAGGTGGCTGTTTCCAAAACACGATTCTAAAAACTTTTCTCGATAGAAAAAAATCTCAAAGTAGCCTCTGAAAATACATAAATTACCATTTTTCTCAGCAGTCCGTATAACAATGATAATAAAATTTTGCTATATTGTATATTACATGTTGCTTAAGCAAATGGCTGATTTAGATTTTTTAAAAAATTGCAATTTTAAATTGCACAACGAATTTTGTTGTTTGGCACTTAGGCCCTTATATTCCATGCGCTTTTTCTCTGTCACTCCTACGAGAATCGACAGTGATAGCTGTGGCGCGTTCCAAGGAAATTAAAAGACGAATAAATTTGTGGGCGTGTTCATTGCTCAAGGTCATCGGCTGCAGTCAGCGTCTTAAGCAGTGATCTTGAGTTGCAAAATTATTCCAATTTCGCTGTCACCTGTCGGCAGCTAGTATTTTCGATAATTAGTCGCCGACGTCTAATGTCGGCTGCAGTCACAGATGTCAGCAACAAGCTTATGTCGCGTGTAAGTGCGCTAAATGTACAACTTTTTATTTACTGTCGGGACAGTCCATTAATGTTCTTAAAGCTCATCTAATGATCGTGCCTAAGCCTGGTGTTGATGATGGGTGATGATAATAACTTACAATAACGTGCAGCCCGTCCGTGCGGTCCAGGTCCACCCCGCAGTGTATCAGGACATCTCGTAGGTACACGCCCTCCCAAACGGCGTTTGATATGGCGCCCGTCGTCCAGCTGATGCCTTTCACTGGCTTCACCTGCGTAAAAGTAGCCTATAATCATCACTGCAGGGCAAAGGCCATCATCATTGAATTCAAGTTATTACACATAGGCGCTGATCAAGTTGCAAAGGGAAAAACTTGCAGCATGCCAGAAAGCAATGGAGAGGAGTATGACCGGCGTGAAAGGACAGGATAGAATAAGAAACATTGATCTCCGATCGACAACAACCGGACCGGTCACAGATATCCCAGTCAGAATCGACAGCCTTAAGTGGAGATGGACAGGCCACATGATGCGCGACACAAAAGGCAAATGGTCAAAAGCAGTGACTGAATGGTATCCCCGAGACGGCAAGAGAGCCAGGGGAAGGCAACTTGTCAGGTGGGAGGATGATTTAAAATTGACAGCAGGTCCGAACTGGAAAAGGGTTACCGGCGATAGACGACAGTGGAAACTATTAGAGGAGGCCTATGTCAAAAGACACCCCGAAATTAGGGACATTTGATAAGGCAACATAAATCTACACATGTAATGTCTGCCTCAGTATCGGAATAAAGGGTTTTCTTATAATTATTATTGACACGAACTTCCTTATTGCGCGTCGCGAAAGTGGGAAACGGAAAAAGAGAGAGAGAGAGAGAGAGAGAGAGAGAGAGAGAGAGAGAGAGAGAGAGAGGGAGATAGATATTTAAAAATAAATTTAAAATAAAATGAAATTTTATTACAATTCCTTCACTAAAAAGGAACTTCGTTCCATCCGGGTGTCCCTTGACACCTCTCAAGTTTTTTAAATTACACCATTGATGAGCACAGGCGTAAACCCGAGCAATGTTCAAGAAATCCTAAACGGAAGGAAATCCCAGGAAAAACTGCACCCTGGATTCCGAGGTCGTGGTCTGATGCCTTACTCTAAGCCACAAAGCTCGTATTAACGGATATATCTGTCTCTTTCAGATACTTTAAGAGATCGGTATGAGTGATAGGGACAGATGGATTCGAATTACATTGTGTTGCGAAGTAAGGCCTCTGGTACTGAAACCACTTGACCAACGGGGCTTGCATGGAACTCCTTGTTCATGTGTGGAATTAAATTGTCCTAGTTATATTATTATTTTAAATAGAAGCTTACGATAGTGACCGCTTGTTAGCTAATGTTTTTATGAAAATTAGAAACAACAAAGGTACCACAAACACCCAGATTTTTTTTCTACAATCAACCATCCGGGAATCGGATCCGAGAAATGAGAGCTGTCGAACCCTTGAAACCGGTGTCTAAAGCCACTCGACTACGGATATCTATAGGCAGATCAATTCGACTTTTCCTTTATCTCATTTTCTTTTATCTCCTCCACTAGAGTAAACAAAAACCAAAACGTTAAAATTGGCAACACCATGTCAAAAAGCAATCGAAAAGCATAGACAATTAAGAATTAGATAAAACCAAAGACAAGCAAAAGCTACCTCGTTCATCTCACTGCGGCGGTTGCCCGCGCACATGAGCGCCGCCCTGACGGCGACGCGCGGGAACTTGTCGAGCTCGGCGAGCGTGAACGAGCATTCGCGCTCGCGCTCGCCGATTCTCACGACCACGCGGAGGCGGTGGCTAGCCGCATCGATGTCTGGAACAGGCATGTGTTGGCGGACGTAAAATAATTCGCTGCGAACAAAAATCAATTTTATTCTATTTCGTTGTGGGTATGTTTATTTTATTTGTATTTTGTAAAAATTTTAAAAAAAACTTTTGGTCAAAGTCAGTCGTTATAAGACCTGTAGAATCATAGGGATAGGCTTCAGACAAACAACGAAGACTCGATATTAATTTGATATTACACTACTATTCTACATTATGTAAGATCCTTACTTCAAATATAATTCAGAGCTTTCCTATATTATCTACGACAGAACCCGGGACTAACGGCATGACGTGCCTTCCGAACCTTACACTAGACCATCTCGGCATTAATACTTTGATTGCTTTTTTCGACATCCACAAGACGAGATATTAAAGTTGGCATACATCACACATCAAGACAGAAAGAAAGAAAAAAGGAAAACCGGAAAAATAAGTAAGATAAATGGGGAAAGGAAAGAAAATATCATAAAGAAGCAAAAAAATATCAGTATTTAAACTTGAAAAATTATGCATCTCCTTCTATGCGCACATCTCTTTATGCATGAAGAATTGGAGATGCGGTTCGAGACCCGCCTAAAACATAATTTTTCAAGTTGAAATACTAATATTATAGTTGCAAATAAGTTGCTAAAATATCGAATAACCTTCATAATAATTACTATCATATTACATACTTGGGCGTATCGAAGTGTTCCACTTGGTGCTGAGGCGGTATCTCGGCGTTGAACGGCTTCTCAGTCTTCACGATCAGCCTCTTGTCGCGGTAGGGCTCGCGAGCCCAGAGCTCGTCGTCCGTGTGGTCCACTACGTCAGAGTCGTGGAGGTTTCCTGAGTGACAAGTTAGTCGTGAGCTTACTGCTATGGGCAAATCTTTCTCAACTATAAGACTCTCCTCAATTATAAGGCCTCGTTCTCGAAGGCAGGAGCGCGGCGGGGCAACGCAGTTCCCGGCCCCCGCTCTACGCTCGCTGACTTAGGACCGGGGCCTTATAATTGACTTAATCGCTATCCAAAAAGAGGCTACTCTTGTCATTTATTTGAATCCGACTCTCGAGACCCAGGGCACCAATTACTGCAATGAGTTAGTTGAGTATAGTATAGTTAATAAAAATGTGCCCATAGCAGTGAGTCATAAATTAATGTAGAATGTAGCAACAATAATCAAATCAAAGGCAAATATGCGGCAAAGTGGAATTTGTAATTTCTATTAGAATCACTAGACAAACCATAAAACTCTTGCCTGTCATAGACCTAAAATGGCCGCGTGGTGCCGATCTAAAATAAATTAGCACGTCCTTCAACCAGCTGTACAGATTTTTAAACAGAAACTAAATGAATACTGCCAGTGGACGTCGGCAGCGGCGTCTTCTTTTTGTGGATACATTAAAATTCTCCTAATAGATAGGCCTATATTTATTGACCTACGTGGAGTGGCGTGCGCGCCGAAATTTAAGGTGTCACTTGCATCGAATTTGCGTTCAGTTCCCGGATGGATCAATGGTGGGATCTACCTAGTGTCCACCCTGGGCAACGGCATCTTTGGTTTTCTAACCATGATGATGACTAACAGATCCCTCTGCGGTGGTAGGCTTCGTAAGAGGCTGCCTGGATGCTACCACCCTCCTACCGGAGTCAAGCGCCAAACAGTTTTTCTGTGCTCCGCTAGTGTGTGGGAGAACCAGTAACACTTTCTGGGTAAGCTCGCACCATCTTAGGCTTCTTATCCGTAGAGTTAAGTATGCAGTCAAGAGCAAGCCCATTGATTATAAAAAAAATTTAGGAAAAACTTATTTATTCTATGTTCTGGGTCTTTGTGGTGAGTATACGTCCGTTGTCTTCATATTCACACAAGAAGTGCTTGAAATAGTTACTTACTTTGAACGATGTTTGTCCACATTTTTTCATATCCTGATTTAGGCTAATACTGACCTATCCTATAGGACTCCAGCAGACGCAGCACTTCCTGCGTCTTGTGCATGCCGTACACGTTCCAGAACGGCTCGATGCTGAGCCCGGCCGCGTTCAGTATCTGTTCACCGCCGGGGTGAGAAGGCAGGAACTTTGTGACGTCGTACACACCATGCTTGTATGTCACCCAGAAGCTTTTTCTGTGAACCATAAACCATATGAATCAGTGGTAGTAAACGCTGCTTCTGAGCCACGGGTCGCGGGTTCGATCCTCGCACAATACAAATATTTGTGTGCATGAACATGTCTGTTTGTACTGGTCTGGGTGTTTTTTTATGTATTATAAGTATATATTCACAAAAAAATAAATATATATGTTTATCGGTTGTCTAGTAGCCAATACGACAAGCTTCGTAGTAGTTGCTTATTAAGCTATTGCATAGCTTCTATCGCGGGCCTTGAGCGTGGAGACCGAATCCAGAAATTCCGTAACGAAAATAATCCTAACACCCACACCCACACACTCGGGGCGAGGCACGATCGAACAATTTTGGATTTCCGAAATTTAAAAGAATTTAGAAGAAAATATGGATTTTGACAGTATGGTTGCCTATGTTAACCATATCTGCCAAAATAACAGAAAAATTCAATTACAAAAGTCAAAATTAGAAAATACATAAAATTATAAAATTAAGCTATTGCATAGCTTCTATCGCTGGCCTTGAGCGTGGAGACCGAATCCAGAAATTCCGTAACGAAAATAACCTAACACCCCCCACTCCGACCGGCACAGCGGTGATACTTTTTAGTTTTATAAGTTGATAAAAAATGCTATGCAATAGCTTTACCGCGGCAGTCTCCGAGTGCCACGTCTTTTTTTGGGACTAGATGGCTCTGTGTGGCCCACTGTGGCATGTCTGAAAATATTTATTTATATCTTAAATGTGGACATACATTGTTATGATACCAATTTGAATAACTATTCAAAGCACTCGTTTTGAAACCGAATCTTAAGCAAATACAATATTTTTATGTTATCTTTAAAAATGCTACTATGATGTGGTACAACTATTCGAGTGTTTTCCTATGTATAGTAAGTATGCCACTAAAACATTACTTGTAAAAAAAAGTCTCGCAACTCAGTAAATAGTTGTTTGAACCATAATCATAATCCATATTTATTCATACTTAAGGTAAATTCTGTCTTCTTAACTTATTGTGTAAGTATTATTTAACCTAACAAAACTTTTATGTTTTAAATAAATAGATGAAGTTTATTATTAGTAGCTTTATTTGGGACTAAATGGCTCTGTGTGGCCCAATGAGGCATGTCTTAAAAATTTATTATTATAACATTATATTTAGTTGCTAGCTTCAGTAGCCCGGTTGGGAGACCTCAGGGGATGTTTTTTGTCAAGTAAGTAATTACATACTCTTGGTAGTGTAGTCACCGGAATTTGATTTTAGATGGGAGGACTCTAATGCTTTTGCCCCCCCCCCCCCATTTCTACCCGTGAATCCGCTTCTGGCCAACTTGACTAATACCAATGACATTGGAATGGGCCAATTATTGATAAGAAAGCATTAAGTGGCTTAATTCAACCATCAGTTCCGCAAATAGAGCATGCTCTAGTGAAGTCTAGTGACCCTAGATAGGAAAACCAAGTTATGAGTTTAACACATGCAGTTCTAACTGATCTATGGTTCATCATAGTGAACATATTTGTAGGGTTTGTTTATTCTACATTTATGGCAATCCTTTTTACAGTAGGTACTAATAAAACTTATTAAAATAGTCGCGGGATACTCAATACTCATAAACGGGACAACCGTAAAATACCGATTTGCGATTTTTAGTTTAACTAAACTAAAAGCCAATGAAATAAAAAAAAATGTTACAATAGACAAAAACAAATTATACTTGACCATTTTTTGTGGATAGATAAACAAAGGCACACCTTGCAATTAAGCCAATAGACATACTTATTCTAGTCACTATAAATATTATTGTCATATTACTAAAAGGTTTTAGTACCACCTGGCAGGCAGCATCACAAGGATTGTTTCCTATTTACATAGGAAATTGTAAATTGTTGAAATATGAGCTCTATGAGAATACTATGGTTATTTTTTACTAAGCATTTACTATCTACTTATTAATGACTGTCATTATTTGCTATTGGTCAACGGAATTATGTTAGTTATAGAATACCCTTGAACCAAAAAAACTAAAATGTTTATTTAATTATTTAAACTAGTAACAAGAAATGAGCAAGATTAAACTCTTTTTGGTGTTATGATGTTTCCTTCGGGTTACACAATTGGTATTGTTTTGTTATTTCTCGTAACCCTAATGAGCACAATTTTCTCATTTGTTTGGTTGAACAGAATGAAGTTTTGATTAATGGACTATATAATATAATGATGTTGACCAACACAAGTTAGAATCAATAAAAAATGATGGAAACAATATTCTCTTTGATAGTTTTCGTTGAGTGTGCTGTGTAAATGATTAAATGTTTGACGGAATTTCTAGAAAAGTTTCCAATGGCATAAAGTTTTTTAAAGTAGTGAAAACATTAGTTAATTTGTTAATATAATACATTATTTGCAAAACTACTTTCATGAGTATGATATTAATTCTTATCCAAAAAATGTGTTATTCAGTTTTAAACATAATTGCCCCTGCCATTATTTGACTTTCATCTATACCTTAGGAGATTCCACAGTTTAAGAATAACTCCACAGCAAAATAATATTCCTATGGTGGTGTGGTAGGCCTAAAAAAACAATGAATGATCACTTGTCACTGCAATGGATTTGGAACCTTATAGTTTAAATAGAAGTGGATGAGTTTCAAAGTAAAATTAAAACTTACTTGCTGTTGTGTTTACTGACTTCTTTGGCAGTGAACGTAGGGAGGTCAGCCCTCTTGGAACCAGCCTCAAATGGTTCAGCTTTGTCTTTTTTACTATTTTGCAGATTTTCTTTGATGTCTAATTGATCTGAAATAGTTTTTATTACTGTGCTAAAAATTTTCATAATAAATTAAATTACATTTAAATGTAATAAATTTATAAGTTTGATTTTAGGCCCAGCACATTTTGTAAACCTGTTTGCGCGGTTTTGTAAATTATAAGTAACATCAATAATTATCTTTGAAGGATAGGTACACACACATCGAGAAGTATTATAATATACCTGTAATGGCTGATCCAACCATAACAGATCCAAGTAGTACAGTTCCAGTTATCTTCAAATTTCTGGTCCATCTTTGATGCTCGTCTCCTGATTTTCCCTTATTAAAGTTTCTGATAACTATAGGTGTAAAATTTAAAATCCGATGTCTGGCTACATCACTGGAATAGAATATAAAATTAGGAACAGAATAAAAGTTCTCATTAAAATACAATATATATTATTATTATTCTAAGATATAAGACTATATTAAGTAAATTATTATTGTCTATCATTTTTTTGATGGGTGTTATTAATTTAGGAAATGAAGTGAAAAAGTTTAGAGGGTCTACAATATTCACGAAAAGAAACTTAGAAATTAGGGTTACTTACCGCAGCCGCAAAATGGTTTTAAGAGACATTTTCGGATTATTCAATGCAGCAAGAACATAGTAAACACCGATAACGCGCTGTTATCAGGAGTTAAATCTTGCTTTGACCTTGTCAAAAGTTGTTAATAATACCGTATAAAAATTGATAGATATCTCTTTACAGATTAAACGACCAACAAAAAACAAGTCCAACAAAGTTCACAACAAAAACAGATGTTTCATTTGACAGACAAACAGCTGACAATGAAATGACGTTCCGGATATTCCGATTTAGGGTGAAAACAATTTTAGCGTGTTCAAGATCCCTGCGTTTAGATTTTGCAACTAGTTCCTCGCCTACGTTCAAGTGTGCGATCATGACTTTGGAGACGGATTTAGCTAAAAGTCGGTCCAATTTGGATTTGACAAGAGAAGTCGACGAAAAGCAAAACATAACACAGTATTGGAGTCGTTGCCTAACATGATATCACCCAGGGCATCACCAATGTTGGCGATCGGTTTTCCATCCATCGTACGACAGAGAAGACGTGCAGGAGGTGGATGCAGCCGAAGGCATAGCAGGGGGGTGCCACTCTGTAGTTATGGTCGTGTGGCGCGCGCCATACGCGTTCGGCCGTCATTATTTACTGTGTTTTTTGCAACGATACATGACTTCTATCTAAACATTAAGGAGTTTATTTACCTAAATTAAGTAATACACACGCAGCTACCCTTATTGATTTGCTTGAATAACTAATTGTACTCGGCAAGTACCCTGTGATGTTGCTGCCATGTCGAAATGGAACCGCTTTGGGAGCAAAAAACCGCGGTGTCATGGATTATTCAACGGAATATTAACGCTCGTTTCCTTACTCGTTTCACACGTTAAGATTCAATTTTGCTTGCATAGTACCTTCTTTGTCACTGATTTTTATAAATTAAGTGCTTAATTAAATATGTAGTTACTTACTATGGCAGCAGGCACTATAGTAGTAGGTACTACCCGTTCGCTTCGAGATGGCCGTCGATGACCGTTACAAAATGACGTCACAGGCATATATATACCTATAGCGGTACCGTTGGCAAAAAGAAATAATCGTATTTTAATTGCAATATTTTTTTATTATTTCCATACATCTTGGTTTGATTTGATAGAGATACGAAATAATATGTACCTGCGGCCTAGACGATATGTGAGTTATTAAAATAAATAAAATGGAGAAATTACAATAGATTATTTATTTATTCCTAATGCACAGTCAACCTTGAGGAGGTGCACAGACCTGTGTATATTAATTAAATCGAAATCATTTGTGGTGTGAGGGGGTTCCATAGTGGCTCACCTATAGTTCTTTACCCGAAACTATTCTGCCTGCGTTGCAATTGTTGCAGACGGTACTAATAGGGTCTGTCAAGGAGCGCGGTGCGGTGTGGCGGTGTAGCGGCCAACTCGAAACGAACACGTAGTACCTATGTAATGTCGTCCATAACACGATTAAACACTATTCCATAACATTATAAGATTTCTAATAATTTTGGATTTTATCAGTTCTCCCGTGATCATAGCGCTTGCAACAGAGGAAAAATATCGGAAACACATAAAAAATCAAGGTAAGTACGTGATATAAATAAATAAACCCCGTATCAATATTAACTCTATTGATCCAAATTTTATTGTACTTATATCTACTAATGATTGAATATAGGTAACTGAAATAGTATCTGGGTGTAGTTGGTTCTCGGGCCGGTAGGGGAAGCCTCCGTTTGAATGTCGTTAGCCCAGATGTCTAATGAGTTTTTAAAGACTTTCTGCATTACATCTATGGTTGCTGCATCTATTTGAGAAATGGAAAGTTTACTTATCAAAAAGATACAGACAAAACTACGCAATAAGTCAACAACTTCAGATGGTGCATAACAAACTTAAATAACTAGGTACTTAAGTATTTTGAAGATTTTTTGTCCTGTTTCTTGGTTTCCGTCTGTTTCGCAATACCCGACATACCAAGTATCCTAAAGCAGGGAATCGCGTAGAAGTTGTTATGTCGGGTTTAGGTAGTGGGGCCGTGTGGTGTGTCAGCACATAGAGAATAGTACCAGCTCATCGACGGGTGCCAAATGAAGCTATATAATGAGCACCACCAGGAAACGGTCCCCTCCTACTATGATACGAACGTATGGCATTAAATTGTCCTAGCTCGTACTTGCTTAAACTTTTGTAAACATTTATTTAAAAAGAGGCTTACAATTATAGTGGCCGAGTTTCTTGCGCTGCTTCTTCTCGGCACTAGCCCAGACTTGTCCCGAAGCAGTGGTAGGTTTAAACATTGGGACGGGTATAAGCGCCTCCTGGGGCCTATTTGCAGAAATAAAACTGATTTCACATTGGCCAAGTTGCGATCGCGGCGATTATGGCGAAATCGTCCTATTGGAGAGCTGTGTCCAGCATAGGCTGATGATAATTATGATGATGATGTTGGGTTATAGTTATGATATATAATATTTTGATTGGGTAGTAACATACACCTAAATATAATGTAAAACCGTTAAACCCTATTAAACGCGATTCAAGTCCATAATTTTATCTTTTATTTATTCTAAGAGACGTAAAAAAAAGACGTGTGGCACTCGGAGACTGCCGCGGCCCGCGGTAAAGCTATTGCATAGCATTTTTTATCAACTTATGCAATAATAAAACTAAAAAGTATCACCGCTGTGCCGGTCGGTGTGGGGGGTGTTAGGTTATTTTCGTTACGGAATTTCTGGATTCGGTCTCCACGCTCAAGGCCCGCGATAGAAGCTATGCAATAGCTTAAAAATTATATGGATTACAATTTCATTAAAACTAGTAATTATTTATGTAATGTATAAAATTTATGTTATTTGTTAAATATCGGATATAATAATATACAAGATTTGTATAGGTATGTTTGAGTCGTTAAATCGCTTTTTACATGCTTCAACTGCAAACGCTTGTATTTTTCGCAATATGAACGGGGTATGCTGGCTGCATTGGTTTGATATATCATTATCATTATCATTATCAGTATATATATAATAAAACTAAGTTGATAAAATGTGCGAGCCGATAAAACTTAAAAAGGAGTCCCGACACGATAAAGGGACTTATAACGGGTGTAAAAAAACCAAACGCAGATCCGAAAACCGCGTACTGTCCCCATCACTAGGATCATTTTTTTCTTTAAAACCATACCTGGGAAACAGCTGGTTTCGAAGATATTGAGGGTCAAAGTCACAATTTTATTTTCCATTTTATTACAGAAACTGTTGCCAAAGGTTACTTAAAAACTTTTCTTCTTACAAACATAGTGCTTTTTTATATTATTTCGTTTATAATAAGGGCTTTTATAGTTACAATACGCAATGTACGGCTCAGCGCGGACGAATTTTGAACTTAGCAGTTTCTCCAGCGCAGCGGCCTTAGAGCATAAATAATCAAAGGCAGCGGCCCACGCTCCGGCTGCTATACATTGCGCGCTATGAATTATAATATTTTTTTGACTCCCAAAATTAAAAATCACTTCCCAGCTAAAATATTGTGCTAAATAACTTAGTTTGCTTTTCAGATTGCGTAGCTCCAAGGTCTGCGTTTAGTTTTTTGACGTGACAACGTCTTAAATTAGGTTGCGGCTGGGAGTCACTTATGAAAAAGTGTAACGCTCGGTAACGTTACGATGAGTCACCGAACGAGAGAGAGGCCCGCCGAATGCCTTGCGTCTCTCTCCCACTCAACTATGATCGGTCTGCCGCGCGCGCAGCACTAGAGAATTAGGCGCATTGAATCGGCGCATGCTTGTGTCTCTGTCTTTGTCTTTCTCGAACGTTCTTGGCGTTGGAAAAAGACTTGACTTTCGCAAGACACATTACAGCAGAAACACTTCCTTTCATTTCATATTTCTCCTATCATCGTCCTATCCTCAACAAAATCACTCAAATAGGAATTAGTTAAGTTTAAGTTTACATGTACAATGTTTTAGTAAACAAAATATATTTCTATAGTTAAAATTTGTGCAATTCTTATTTTCATTCAATTCCTTGTTCCTATTGTGCAATTTAATTATATTCATATCAATAAATATTCTACCGAGAAAAAGACGTTGTCACGTAAAATCTTCGCCCGTAAAACCGACTTTACAGGCAACCATTTTTACACCCTGTATAGTGTGATAGCCCTTTATCCCCCCTCGAACAAGAAAGTTCCGGTTTTAACCTAAAGGGCATCCCCTTAAAGATATAAGGGCATTTCCAACTTTTCAACATGAAAATTAAGTGTAGTGGCGCCATCTGTTGTCGAGTATTTGAGTGAGGTCTTGACTGACACTAAGTAGTACTGCTAATGAACAACAGAGGGCGCTATTATTAGAAGAAACATTTTCTAGAATTATCTATTCTCAAACTTTTTCGAATATCCTAGTGCCTAGCTCTCTGAGTATATAAGAGCCCGGTGTCGCCCGCCAGAGTTTAAACTTACATCACAAATTTATCAGTCTTCTCTGGTGGGGGGTGTCTCTTGTGTCTTTTATAGTCATTAACCCCCCCTAGTCCCAGCCACCATGGCTGATCCCAGCACCGAAGAAGCCATTAGAAGACTTCTGGACACATCCCCAGAGTTCCTAGATTTCGTTCAGGAACTCATCCCCCAATTCATTGGCAATGCTGCCCCCTCTACCTCGACTGGTCTAACTACTTCTGAGGACGCCCAGACCACAGACGGAATGGAGTACGTCTGTTCAGCCCCACCTACCATGAAGAGGACCTTATCTGATAGGTCCACCTCGCCGACTCTATCCCCAAACTCATTCTCCTCCCTCCCTCTCGACGAGGCGTTCCAGCCTGTTACAGGGAAGAAGAAGCGTGGGAGACGCGCCAAGAACCGGAATTCACCGGTTCTTGAGTCCCCCGCGTCACCTTCCCCAGTACCATCCCCGGCCACCCCGGCCTTCCCCACTGTCAACATCCCTCTGCATCGAGCAGGGACCGCACCAACGGTGTCCCCTGCTCCCGCTGCTCGCCCAAACTCACGGTCTAATCCCGCTCCCGCCAAATCAAAGAAGCCCCCTCCGGTTTTCCTTAGATGCAAAGAGAAGTGGACTGAAGTGTCCCGGCTTTGCATCGAGGGCAAAATAAAATACACCCGTGCATCCAACACGGGTGAAGCCATCAAAATAGAGGTGCCGAGCATCTCAGACTTCCGTAGCCTCATCGAGCTACTAACTCATAAGAAACTTCCCTACCACACTTACGCGCTCCCCGAAGAGCGCAAAGTACGCGCGGTTCTCCGCGGTGTCCCAACTGAGATCCGTACGGATGAGGTCAAAGCTGACCTCACAAAACTAGGTTTCCCTGTTGAAGCTGTACATCCAATGTACGGCCAGGGCAAACACCGTTTCCCCCTGGTGTTGGTCGTCATGACCAACTGTCCCCGCACCCGTGATTTATTCAGTCACAAAGAAATAGTAGTCTGCGGCCTGTCCAATATCAGGGTAGAACCCCCGCGCAGCCGCGGGTTCACAGCCCAGTGTCACCGCTGCCAGCTCTGTGAGTCCAAAAAAGTTGTCTGTGAGCCTTTATTGTGAAATATCAAATGTGAGTATTTTTAATAGTGTGTTCAATTAATTGTAATGTTTTTTTTTTCTTATCGTTTAATTGTAATTTCCTTAACCTTCAAGCAGTCGCGTGACGTTGAATAATTTTTTTTCTTTGTCACAACGTACCTACCCCACGTTAACGTAACAATATATTTGTCTATAAAATGTTTATTTAATTTATATTTTGCAGAATACAATGCCTAGACGTAAAAGAGGAGGAGATCTTGCCAGTTCTGCAGCGAAACGGTGGAAACAAAAAGAATATCGAAGAAATAAACGGAAGAAGAGCACGAAGCACGTTTACAAAATCAACAAAAGAAGCAGAAAAAGCGAAGAAAGAAAAGAAAAGAAAAGTATTGAAGAATTGAGAATTTTAAAAGATAATCTAACAAAGGAAGCATTCCACTACGAACCAACGAAAAATATTACAATCATAAATATTATATGTATGTATCATCATAAGTTTAAATCAGTAAATCATAAATATGTTGTAATCGGAAAAATTTATAACATTTGCCAATTTTGCCACGCGAAAAAATTCAGTAAAGAAACACCATGTCTCTGTTGCATGTACGGAAAAATTCGATTACCACCACTGGAAGCACCTCAGCAGGAATTTCCACATTACATGACCGGGGAAACACTAGAATCAAAACACTTTCTTCAAAATATAAGATCATACAACTCCTGCTTTCAAATGACTTCTTTCGGTTTTACTTCGACTAACACTAATAGAAATGAATTTGTTTAGGTATTTTCAATTCAAGGGCAAAATTATCATAAAATAGGATCGTTACTACCAATGTCTAACGAAGAATATAAATTTCTGCAAGTATATTTCATCGGAAATGAGGAACAAGAAATTGATCAACGATGCACAAATTTTAATGGATTGAGACGCGAAATAATCCAAGATGTACAGATGATCTTACACAAATACAATCAACTGATTTACATATTCAAAACAACATTAGACCGCATTATTTCTGATGACTATAAAATTGTAGTTCGAGCCGATAAAAGACCACGTGGAGAACACGAACGTAGATTTAATGCACCTTAGATAGATGAAGTCACTATCGTAATTGTATAAAAAAAACTAAAAAAACCACGCTTTTATTTAATCGAACTAAAAAGTAGAAAATAATTTTTAATTACAAAAAAATATATATTACAGCAGTAGAAGATCGAACAATCAATCATAACTAATTAATTCAAAATAAAATTATAATAAAATTTAAATTATTAAGAGAATAATGCAATTCAGAGTAAAAAGCGTGGGGTGCATTTTACTATATTTTCATAACTTTTAACTATGTTTTCATAACTCCGCACATAGATAGTTGCAAGTAGAATAATTGTTACGTTTAATATATCAAGCACCCCACGACTTTTACTCTGAATTGAATTATTCTTCTAATAATTTAAATTTTATTATAATTTTATTTTGAATTAATTAGTTATGATTGATTGTTCGATCTTCTACTACTGTAATATAAAATTTTTTGTAATTAAAAAATATGTTCTACTTTTTAGTTCGATTAGCTTTAAAAGCGTGGTTTTTTAGTTTTGTAAGTTATAATTTATTTTTAATTTTTATGTCCGATTTTTAATGTAAACAATAAAAGAATAACTATTCCGCGCCGAGCGAAGCCACGAACTTACGCCACGCGAAGCGGGCGGGAAACAGCTAGTATATTTTTTAAAACAAGGTGGAACAGTTATACCTCCTGGGATTCTCGTCCTATTAGTTACTTCGTCCGGGGCAACCCTGGTGGCTAAAGCTCGTTAACGCGTGTGATTGCTCTTTTATCTAGATGGATAATTTAAACATGACTGTTAAATGATAATGGCTAGAGTAGCTACAGTAAAACTCTACATGTATTCCGAATTAACTTAAAAGTAACTGTTTCAACTGCATACATTAAAAAATCATCTGGTAAGTAATGTTTATTTAAGTTTGACTATAATTAATCACAAGTAAAATTGCCTCCACCAAGCACCGATAATATCTTGGGTGTGATGTAGTTAGGTATGTCCTTGCCATAGATGAAGTCCAAATGTCCAAAGGTTTCGTCGGGTAGGATACATTCTTCGACGTCAGACAATTGTTCCTTTAACATTGCAATGTCCCTTACATCGCCAACATAGTCGTTTAAACTAGAGATAAAGTACCACTTCATAGTCACAGCGCTCAGGTCAATTAGAGGAGGCTTCAGTTTTCCATAGTTCTTCAAGTTTCCGAAAACACCATGATCGTACTCTGAAAATCCATTGTCCCTCATCTGACCCCAGCGAATAAAATCCTTGAAGGAGGTACCTCCTGGTACGTGCCCTGTTATCACTGGTAGTGTCTCATTCGTGATTTGGAACTTGTTGTATCCTAACACGGTAAATATTAGAACAGAGCAGAAAGGATATTCCAACTCACTCATTCCACATAGCAGTTTTCCAGTTTTCTGAACGATTCCACCATGAGGTAAGAACTCAAAATTAATGTTGTCATTCCCTTTTAATAAATCTGCGGCGAGACCTTGTATGGGGATAACAATGAATCTAGCGTGTTCCAAATACGCTGTGGTGGATAGACCAAAGCCAACTTTTATTTTGGCATTGTACTCCGGTTTCTTGGCGCAAAGTATGATGAGACTAGCTACTCCTTGACTGTGAGCAACATACGTCACTTGTGGTTTTCCTGTGTGTTCTAAAATATAGTCGATGAATGCTGGCAAGTCGTAAAGCGCCATTTCGTCAACACTGAAGTCCCAAAATTCGGAATCCGTTGTAGAGTTTAGGGTCTCGTGACCTAAACTGTATCTGTTGCCCCGGTTGTTGGGGATCCATACATCGTAGCAGTTGTCGGAGTAGATGTAGCAGTGAGATTTGCCTGGGCCAGGGATGATACAGTCATCTCCAGTAAGATACAGTCCGTGCATGAATATATGAGGAAGTCGGCTGTCGTCTGGCTCACAGGATGGGTTAAGAGGGATGCGGAACAGAGATAAGATGTACCCATCACTGGTGGTCACGTTGTGTATTTCTACGGGATAGTTGTCGTATTTGACCAGATCAGGGAACGGCAAATCCCTTCTGGGTGAATCGCCGAAGAGAGCTTTGTAATCGATCGGGTCGTTGTCATTGTCAGCACCGAGAGACGATGATAGGATTGATGTGAGGGCGACGAAAGTCCATTTCCATGACATTTTCTGGAATTGAGATTAAAATGTTACTAAAATACACAATATATTCACACTAACAAACCAGTTGAACAAATAATTCATTATTATAGACGATGCAATAGAATCGAAACTCTGAGATAATTTGACCACTTGCTGTTTTTTAAATGTCATAATATAAATGGAAGAGAAAACACTAGAGGTCATATCGACTTTTAGGTTGTTTGCCCTTTGTAATCCCTTATAACATAATTTTAACTTCATAATCATTCACATAAAACTTTTTTCGTTTGTTGTTTAAAAACTAAATAGAGGAATTCCATGTGTACCTTGTTTGATCAGATGGCTGTAGACTGTTCTTGAACGCAACTGAATAACAACATTTTATAACAGACTCATTAATATTCATGTTTAGGTACGCCTGATATCTACTTAAGCCCGCCTATCTCCGAAAAGTAGGAATCAGTTTTATTTTTTATAGGTTCCGTATAGAACGTGACATTAAAAGTCCACAAGCCATGGCACTTGGCAGCACTGCGAATATCTCGGACACAGTTAGCTCATATAACTTGGATACCAACTATTGAGTTCCTAGTTGACAATAGAAATAATCCTTATTAATATTAATATTATAAATTATGTAAATGTAAGTTTGTTTGTTACGCTTAAACGCGAAAACTACTTAAACAATCATCATTAAGGCTTTGTACACATATTTTTGGAGGTATTAGAAGTAATATAGGCTATTTGGTATCCCACAGTTGGGCACAAGTTTTGGCACGCGTGATACAAAGTGTAGTTCACGCGGGCAGAGCCGTGGGAGAAAAGGTAGTAATACAGGATGAAATTGTAGCCACCTTCCAAAGTTTTAATATATCAATACGAGACAAAAAAACAAATGACGTATGTTTTCTTTTGGTATAGCCCAGTACAAAAATGTCAAGATAAAGCACTTAGAAAATGTCCGCAAAAAATCTAAAATTTTTGATACGGCCGCCTAGCAACACTTTTTTTACGCGATTCACATCTCATTCCTTCATTACGGTACTATTCATACGTTTTTGATTTTCCTTTTATACCTGATCTTGGACCGTAAAAATTGAAAATTATATTGCGAAAAATATTTTCGGGTGAAAGCTTGATTTACATTTTTTACTTCATAAATGGATACGATACCGAACGCCTTTAAAAGTTTTGGAAAGTAGTTAAAATTTCCCCCTAGTGAGGTGGTAGTTTCAAACATTTTTCATATTACCTCTGTACGACGAACACGTCATTAGTCTAGGTACTCGTCGTGACCTCGAACGCTGTAATTATAAAGAGCTCAAAATGTGGGGATATACGTAATTTTTATTATATTATTTTAATCAACCAACTAAATAAGTAACACCATATTTTTTATTTTCTATTTATTTAATTATCTTACACTATCTTCACAGGTGAATAACCTAATATGATAGTATGATCACATATCTAGGTACTGTGTATTATTGTTCAGGCCACTTCCAACCTCTTTTCACTTTTTAAATTGACGCGACCATTCGATAATTAAGAAAGCACCGAATGCGCGCAATTCAAAATTCGAATCTGGTGAAAAACAAATGAACGCAAGTTACGCACATTGCAAATTATTATCACCCCGCTATCACTGTCTGCTGTTCCTGTTGTGTTTTTATATCTTTAATACATTTGAAACATAGGTATTGTATACCAAGTCTAGGAATATTTAGGAGCTGCATTTCAAGATTAATCTGATAAACAAGAACCCATAGACCGACCGGAGTCGATTCAAAGATATCTAATAAGTACATATAATATTGATACCGAAGCCGCTGCAAGTAAGTGTTTTATCTGACTTCTTATGCTAGCGAATGTTTGAATTGTGTTAGAGATAGGAAGTGGTAAATATACTTTTACCTTCCTTATATTTTTCCCCTGCAATATTTCGTTCCTTCTTTAACTATTACCTTTGTACACCTGCACCTTTGTACTGCTCAAAAACTGCCTATGTCCTATGTATGTCTTAATGCCTGCCTATGTATATCTTAATTTAATAATATACATGAAACAAACTGATAAAATAAAACCTGATTAAAAAAATGGCCAAGTGCGAGTCGGATTCGCGTACTGAGGGTTCCGTACCAAGTTTAACAAAAATACCACAATATTTTGATGACTCCAAAAACAACTTTGTTTTTTCATAGTGTTTCTATGGAGGACAAAGTTATGTTTGCTGTTGTTGCAAAATGTGCTAGATTTTCAAAACTACCAGTTCGATCTCGTTCGAACCAATTTTCGTTGAAAGTATTTGTTAAGATCTACATTAGTATTTTTTTCAAAATTTTCACTTGCTTATTTTAAAAGTTTACACTCATTTTACCTCTTTGGAAGCGTCTATCTTCCAAATGTTAGACTTTTGGAAAAAATGGTTTTAGAAACCTCTATGTCATTCTAGAAGACCTATCCATAGATACCCCATATGTATAGGTTTGAGTAAAAAAAAAAATTTTTTTTCACTTCTATGTATGGGAAGCCCCCCTTAAATATCATTATTTTTTATTTTTTGTATGATAATCGTTAAGCGGATAACAGGATACACCTACCTATCAAGTTTTAACTGTGTCATGCTAATACTTTCAGAATAAAGTGGCTGTGACATACGGACGGACAGACAGACAGACAGACAGACTTGACGAATCTATAAGGGTTCCGTTTTTTGCCATTTGGCAACGGAACCCTAAAAACGGCCTAGTCATTCCCCGGCAGGGAAAAGGCCTCCATCACCGAATTCAAGTTACCATGCCATAGCAATGATGGGTGCAGGCATAATCACCACGCTTGCCAAATGCCGGTTGGTGATCACAAACCTGAGCCGATCAAAAAGTCGATCGGGGATCAAACCCGGGACTCCGACATCTTGACCCGGTTTACAAACAACTAGACCAACCGGTCGTTAACTAATCTTTATTATACAGAATGACTTTTTCAATATCTTCAAAAAAAATATATAGGCATTCAGTATCGTATTTAGCGCGCATCTATGAAGTAAAAAATGTAGGTTTAGTTTTCAACCGAAAATATTTTTCGCAACATAGTTTTACGGTCCGAAGCCTGATAAGGTACCTATGAAGGGAAGATCAAAAACTTATGAATAGTATCGTAATGAATGAATGAGATGCGCATCACGTATTAGAAGGGTTGCTAGGAGGCCATATCTAAAATTTTAGATTTTTGTCGGACATTTTCTAAGTGCTTTATCTTAACATTTTTGTACTGGACTATACCAAAAGAAAAAATACGTCATTTGTTTTTTGTCCCGTAAATTAGTGTATAAACATTTGGAAGGTGGTTAAAATTTCATTCTGTATACCAGAAAGTCGTGTTACACCACTTTTAAGTCGAGAGCGGCTGGATCGATTTGTATGATTTCGGTGTTCCTGGATTTGTCTTCGTTGGGAATAGGATAGTAACTATTAAAAACATTAGAAAGTTAGCGTAAAAATAATTAACGAGGAACTGTTTTTCCTTATAAATTTATCCATCCTCGCCATATTTAATGACAATGAATGTATGACGTCGAAATCAAGTAAGTATCTGAGACGATACGAAGTTCGTGGGGTCTGCTAGTTATATAATTAACATTAATTACTTATTTTACTTAAACTAAATAGCTGTCTTGGCTTAGCACAAGATTCTTTGAAGAATGAAAGCAAAATTGGTCTCTTTATGACCCTTATCATGAGGGTAAATTCCAAAACCTTTTCTTCCATACAAATCTTTTCCTGATCAGTACAAACATAACAAAAAACAAAAAAGAAATAGGTAATAAAATTTGGTGCAGTGGATCGGGAGTAACTCGCGTACTACATTTAAATCTTTTTAGTTTACATAGATAGTTTTAACAATCTATAACTACTAGCTTACTAACTTAACAAATTTTAATCCTATCTAACAATACAAATCTTATACCTACTTTGATGACAGCTGCAATGTGTTTCAAAGTTGATAAAAACACAATTTTCATACGGCGTACAGTATTGTAGTAGGTATACATACATATCATATTCAAATAGACAAATACAGGATGAAATTTTAACCACTTTCCAAAAATTTTATAGGCGTTTAGTAACGTATTTAGAGCCCATTTATGAAGTAAAAATGTTAATCAAGTTTTCAACCGAAAATATTTTTCGCAATACAGTTTTAAATTTTTACAGTTTTAGGCCTGTTTAGGTAAAAATGGAAAATCAAAAACTTATAATTAGTGTCGTAATGAATGAATGTGATGTGCATTGCGTAAAAAAAGTGTTGCTAGGCGGCCGTATTAAAAATTTTAGATTTTTGGCGGACATTTTCTAAGTGCTTTATCTTGACATTTTTGTACTGGGCTATACCAAAAGAAAAAATATGTCATTTGTTTTTTGTCTCGTAGATTGATATATTAAAATTTGGAAGGTGGTTAAAATTTCACCCTGTATGTAGTCACTTTGTGTAATCAGTTGGCTGAAGGATATTAAACTGAAAGAACATTATTTTAATAGTAGTGTTTTATTTGCTGTCGTAACGATAAACGAACAATGTTTACTTTAGTTTTAGGTATTTGTATTCTAAATAGTTTCAGTTTTACGCCTACAATACAGATAAATAATTATTTTTTTATAAAAAAGCGATGAAGATTCTATTAAAATATTAAAGTGAAAATATATGAAATATTAAAATTTTAAAAATATATCGGAAATACAAAATAAAATACAATAATGTAAAAAACAACCACATTGGTTCATAACTGGGTCGCAGCTATTAGCGCCCTTCTCCGACGTGTTACTACAGAAAACTATCCATTAACTAACGTCAACAAACTAAATTTAAGTCTTAAACATTAAATAGATAAATGTAGAAAACATCACATACATAGTTTTAATTCCAAAGTAATTAAACCTCACGGAGGTCGTCATTTACGTTATATACACCGTGCATTTAGCCCGCGTTATGTAACTATTATATTACATCTTGGCAGCGTTATTTTTATTTTTTTATTAATAAAGAAAGACAAACTTCTTAGCGTTCCATGGATTCACCGTGCGGGTGCCGGGTCCATCGTGTGGCAGAAAGAGAAACTCCGAGTAGCTCCCGGGACTTGTGACACGGGTGTAGGTTTAAGGGGCCCCTTTCCGACGTACATCAACACTCACTTTCACTACTCGTGTTTCTCTCCCTGCCCAGCTAAATCTGGTATGAACTTACTAATGCAGCTTTAGACACTCGCTTTAGTAAAGAACTTACTGCTGTTCTGGCCAAGCCAAGGTCTTTCAACAGGTTATAGAGAGATTTTGCTGGTATACCTCTCGCTCCTACTTCTACAGCATATAGACTAACTATATAACCGTTTTTCGTTAATTCATTTAGGAGATCATAGTATTAGTTTTCTTTCATTGCGTGGTCTTTTGGTATATTAGTTTCCCACGGCACGGTAAGCTCTACAAGTACAATCCGTTTTGTAGATCTAGAAAAAAGAAAAATGTCCGGTCTGGATGATGAAACACACACATCCTCTGGGATTTTATAGTGCTTTTCATACGTGTCCATTAAAATAGTCCAGTCAGGTGCTGTACCCAGGATTAAGTAAGGCTTGTCCTTCGAATTTACAGTGGAGCCTTCTTTGATGAAGTTAATTTGTCTTTTGTTTGTAGTCAATCCTTTTTGGGCCCTAGCCACTGAAAGGCTTATAGCTTCACGTATGATTTGAAGTACTCTGTCATGGCAATGTGAGTAGTCACCATTATTCAAGAGCACCTTGCATCCCACCAATAGGTGTCTTGCTGTACATATCGCCTCTCCACAAATATAACAACATTTTTCAGAGGCTTTTCCCCACCTTACTAAGTTACTCTGGTCAGGGAGGGTCATTTGGAAGGCATTTAGATAAAATTTTAATAAGGCAGGAGACCAATCGTACAGCAAGGTGCGCCACTTCATAGCTAACGGGACACAAAACTCACCAATAGTTATCCACTCGTTTTGCATTTCTAAATTCATAGCGTGCACTTTGTAACTGTCATTTTCATCTTGTCGTAGAAAGTTTTTTACTATGTCTCGGTCTTCCTTCTTTTTAATCGTACCTAACCCAGCTCTATTTAATTGTGCACCTGCCATAAATTTTTTGTGGAATTGAAGTCTTGATTCAAGTTCTGTGGCCTTCTTGTCTTTCAGAAGGGATGAAATTAATTCGTCTTGTGACTTCCCCAAAACATACGATTTTGTAATTCTGAGGTGTTTATAGAGTTCCGATGGTTTCTTTAATTTCAACCCAAAACTATTGTGATCCCTAAATAGAGTCGAGGGATCAGCCGAATGTGCTAGACCAAACCATGACTTCAATATCTTTATGACATTAGCATCTAGCTTTGCCAAGAGGGTTTTACCGATATCATATACTAGGAAAGGCCAAGTGAGACGCGATGTGAGATAGTTGTATATCCACGCTTTTTTAATATTATTGATTGGCAGTTGGTGTACCTTATTGATGTCATTCATGAAATTTTCGACAACCACCCCTAATGATGGTGTGCGTCCTTTGTAGTCTATCTTTCTACCGAGAAATTTGAAAGGCACTGCTTCTGCAACAATGGCAACTTTTTGGCCGCTTATACAGGATGAAATTTTAACCACTTTCCAAATTTTAATATATTAATCTACGAGACAAAAAACAAATGACGTATTTTTTCTTTTGGTATAGCCCAGTACAAAAATGTCAAGATAAAGCACTTAGAAAATGTCCGCCAAATATCTAAAATTTTTGATACGGCCGCCTAGCAACACTTTTTTTACGCATTGCGTATCTCATTCATTAAATACGAAACTATTCATAAGTTTTTGATTCTCCCTTTATACCTTAACAGGTCTAAGAACGCAAAAATTGAGATCAATATCGCAAAAAATATTTTCGGGCGACAACTTGATTTACATTTTTTACTTCATAAATGGGCTCTAAATACGATACTGAACGCCTATAAAAATTTTGGAAAGTGGTTAAGATTTCACCCTGTAGAGAGTAATAGAGTAATAGTCTTAGAAAAGTAAAGTGAAATAAGACTATTCACTTTGAATCATACTGTGACACGCACGGACGTATTATTTTGCTTCGGCCGGATCCTGGATTAATGATCCTTTCACAGATACATCCGTGTGCGTCACAGCTGGTTTCAAAATGCTGAATTAATATTTAACATCTTTTAAGATATATTTTTTTTACTAAAAAAATTAAAAGAACTCTGCCAAGATGGTATATGTATATAGTGTTTACATAACGTGGGCTTCGTTTTACAGGAGGTTTAAAACGCACAGTGTACTTATATTCGCACTGTACCAACAAATGTTCTACTTCTACCCTCGGAATTTTGAACTGTGTATTGCTTCGTTATTAAGCGTTTTTTAGCTATTGCATAGCTTCTATCGCGGGCCTTGAGCGTGGAGACCGAATCCAGAAATTCCGTAACGAAAATAACCTAACACTCGGGGCGAGGCACGATCGAACAATTTTGAATTTCCGAAATTTAAAAGAATTTAGAAGAAAATAAGGATTTTGACTGAATGGTGGCCTATGGTAACCATATCTGCCAAAATAACAGAAAAATTTAATTGCAAAACTCAAAATTAGAAAATACATAAAATTATAAAATTAAGCTATTGCATAGCTTCTATCGCGGGCCTTGAGCGTGGAGACCGAATCCAGAAATTCCGTAACGAAAATAACCTAACACTCCCCACTCCGACCGGCACAGCGGTGATACTTTTTAGTTTTATAATTGCATAAGTTGATAAAAAATGCTATGCAGTAGCTTTACCGCGGCAGTCTCCGAGTGCCACACGTCTTTCTGCTGCATTGAGCCTGGTCTCCTTATATCAACAACCAAAAAGTTCATGAGTCATAAGTAAGACCCTTGCGCAGTTATGTTGATATGTCTTAATTATGTGGTATTACTCTATAGAAATGTATGTAGTTTTCAATAAAATTTTGTGTAAAAACATAACTTTTAGTTATAGAAGAGCCATACCTCCTGCTGGTATGGGTAGGTATATTGTTTACCTACCTACCTGCTGGTATGGGTAGGTATATTTTTTACCTACCTAACATATGTATAATAGGTTGCTAATTATGGTCATGTTATAATAATTTAATTTTTTCCATAGCAAAATCATTTATATGGGTATTTGCGACGTAAACTAGCAAAAGCTACCTTGTTGTCTTAACTCCATTTTAAGTTTTTTTATGTGCCAATACAAGGAATGAGCTTAAATATTAAATATCTATACTTTATACAAATTTTGGAAAATTTGTACGCAAAACCGCAAAAAAAAAGTAATGCTCTAAAACCGGTGTGATAACAGTAGGTAAGAATATCTAAGGAAGGTTCTCGATTGTTTTCCCTCGTGATGGATCGGCTCGTTTCAACTGAATCGGCTTTTATAATCGACTCCTGTTGATAGGTAATTTATTTTTCATTTCATGCCAGAATCTTCATTACTCCTCTGTAAAGTTTTAAGATAAGATAGTGTTTAATAGAAATCGAAGACAACTCAAAAATTGCCATTTTTTATGGGATGAAAAAAACATATATCAAAGTATTTTGTTGAGGAGTGTTTTAACACACAATTTAATTTGATTTTAAATAATAAATTGCTTTAAAATGTGCTAAAATTAAATCCTTTTCTTTCGACCCAGAACTGATTTAATTGGTAAGTAAGTACTGATATTTTAATCTAACTCTATTCTAGATTGTTCTTAAAGCGGTTTTTGCAGGAAAATAATAGTTATTTGTTATACTAGAGTGCAAAGTTTTTTTTTAACCGCGTGCTCAACTTTGATGACCGAGCAAGCAAAGGATTCTAAAAATTAGAATCCTGAGCGTTAGCGAGGGAATTAAAAGAGCACAAGGTGAAAAATCTTTGCACTCGAGTGCAACACGTAACTTTTCATCCCCCCTGAGCGAGGAAATGACTAAGTGCCAAATAAAACATTTACAATCACAAGATACTTTTATTTTAGTTTAGGTACATAAAATATTTACTACAACATTATGATATGTAAGTATTAAAATAAACTTCTTCGTCGCTGGAATCACTCATTTTCGTTTTTTTTTTTTACTTGTTTTCAAGTTTCTTATTTATAACAATACGAATTTAAAACAAAATAGCGAGCGCAAAGCAAATTGAAAACAAAAGTACACTAAGGAGGTTAAGAGTCTAAGTTTTCAACAAATTAAAAAAAAGTTGTATGATAAATACGGCACCATGGAGATGAAAGTAAATAGACTTAATGATGTTTTGAAATCACATGCCTAGTGCACGCGATGTTCTAAATTCAAATTTACTTTATCCTCTAGCGAATAAAAACCGCTTTTGCACTCAGATATCGAAGAGCAAAAATACTCTTTCCGAGATGGTGGGATGAAAAATATTTTATTAGTGATAGTTACTTACTTCCTATGAAAATTCAAAAGAATATTTATGTAGCAATTTTTGATATTTTTGATAACGGATCTTTTACTTTCAGAAGAAATACTATTCATTTATTCATCAATTCATTCAATCATATCTTATTTACTTTATGAGTCTTATTGATATCAGTCAGTA
Source organism: Anania crocealis (assembly GCA_949315895.1). NCBI lineage: Eukaryota > Metazoa > Arthropoda > Insecta > Lepidoptera > Crambidae > Anania > Anania crocealis. The sequence goes on from OX438882.1 coordinate 26,102,965, forward strand.
TTGAGTCAGCTGTAACGACTTAACAACCGAAGAAAAAAGTAGGAAGTCCATTGCTCAGCTTAGATGTTCTTTTTTTTTTGTAAAACCACGCATAAGTTTTTTTTAGGGTTCCGTAGCCGATGGCAAAAAGGGAACCCTTATAGTTTCGTGAAGTCTGTCTGTCTGTCTGTCCATCCGTATGTCACAGCCACTTTATTCTGAAAGTATTAGCATTACACAGTTGAAACTTGATAAGTAGGTGTATCCTGTTGACTGCTTTACGATTCTACTACAAAAAATAAAAAATAATGATATTTAGGCTTCCCATTCATAGAACTAAAACAAAAAATTTTTTTTTGTTTAAACCTATGCGTATGGGGTATCTATGGATAGGTCTGTTAAAATGACATAGAGGTTCCTAGAACCAATTTTTTCCAAAAGTCCATCGCTTCCAAAGTGGTAAAATGGGTACCCCCCCTCTAACTTTTAAACTAAGCAAGTGAAAATTTTGAAAAAAATACTTATTGCAGATCTTAACAAATACTTTCAACGAAAATTAGTTTGAACGAGATCAAACTGGTAGTTTCTGAGAAATGACACAATTTTAACAATCGCAAATATAACTTTGTCCTTCATACGAACACTATGAAAAACAAAGTTATTTTTGCAGTCAATTTAATATTGTGGTATTTTTGCTAAGTGGAAGTAAGTGGACCCGACTGGACCCCTAATTCAGTTAAAGTTTTTTATATGTAAAACCACGCATAAGTAGTTTTTTTTTAAATTATGTTTGATCAAGTAAATGTGAGATTATTTTCGACGACTTTTCAACCGCAGCTCTTTCATATAAGGAATATTCCACTTTTATGTACGGATTTCTCAGCGTAACGATACACTTTGTAAAATCTGCCCTGATTGCGGACTGCTATGTTAGCGTGAATTTATATGGCAACACTGCCACTCACCTCTCAAAAGGCGGGATCTAAAGTTCATTTTGAGTTGTAAATTGTTCTGCGCATTGACTTTTTGGCGTTCCTTAAGCCATTTAGCGTTTAGAGCGCCCCTCTTGCGTAGAGCCTGGTCCTGGTTTCTGCTCCCGGGCCTGGTTCTAAATATTGATACTCGTAATGGGCTTGTTTATCGGTTTATTTAAACGTTATCGTCTTAAATGCCTAAGAACGCTTTGATTTCGGTTTTATCCGAACGGAACGAAATAAAAACGTTTTCGAAGAAGAACATTTTCATTTCGTTTTTGGTTAAAATTAAGGTTTAACATCGTTTTTATTTCGTTCTTTCCCGTCGCGTCGATACCTACATACAAAACGAAGGACACACTATACGAATTTTACAGTTCATCTTGTGGCCTCACAAGGCGGAATTAACCGGTATTTGGATGACGTTCTTATTTCGTTCCCGTTCCGAACGTAGTACGAGAACGAAACGCTTTTATGAACAATCAGTTTGTAGTTCATAAACGATAAAAAAATAACGGTTCAAGGCCCTGCTCGTAATCTTACTAATTATTACTTAATATCTATACTAATACGAGTATTATAAAGCTGAAGAGTTTGTTTGTTTGTTTGTTTGAACGCGCTAATCTCCGGAAAAACTGGTTCGAATTGAAAAATACTTTTTGTGTTAGAAAGTCCAATTATTGAGGAAGGTTTTAGGCTATATAACATCACGCTGCGACCAATAGGAGCCAAGCATCGGTGAAAAATGTTGCGAAATATTGATATTAATCGCGATCATAATAACAGAAATTGACGTGGACAAGTCGCGGGCAACAGCTAGTATCATTATAAATGTTAATGTAAGTTTGTTTGTTACGCTTTTACGCAAAAACTACTTAACTGATCATCATGAATCTTTGTACACATGTTCTTGAAGGTATTAGAAGTAACATAGGCTATTTAGTAACCCACTGTCGGGCATAAGTTTCCGCAGGCGCGATTAGTCTAAGATCCCACCATACAACGACCTTCACCGAGCTGTTTATTGGATGAAAAGTTTTTTATATACAAATAAATATGCCAAAAAATATATTGCAAATGGGTTGATTAAAAAATTCAGTCCAGAGTATGATTAATAATTTTTTTTTGAAATATTTTAATTTAATATTTTTTTCTGGTTTGGTTAATAGACAAATTTCATACCAATCGAAAATATGAAGCCCAAAGAATATGCAAACGTTAGGTTGACTATTTTTTTTCCGTCATAACTCTTGAGTAGGCAGATATAAACAGGTAAATCGAACTAGTAACTTGCACCGGTCTGGTTAATTAAATAAAGTTAAATACAAATAAATATTATTCATTTATGAACACGGTGGTATACGGTTGAATGAAAAAAAAAGTCATGAAATTCGGTTGTCAAATTTTAAAAATTCAACTCTGGACTGAAATTTTTTAGGCAACCCATTTGCAATATATTTTTTGGCATATTTATTTGTATATAAAGAACTTTTCATCCAATAAACAGCTCGGTGAAGGTCGTTGTATGGTGGGATCTTATACTAGATATAAAGTGTAGTTCAAGCGGGCAGAGCCGCGGGTGTTTTATAAATGTAAACAATCACATGGATGTTTGTCACTCAATCCCGCTTAAACGATTGAACGGATCTGAATGAAATTTGGCAGGGAGGTAGTATGATCAGGGATAGCGTACACATCCGCTTACTAGAAATCTCGGGAAATTTTATGCTTCCTATGCTTACTGTTTGTTTTTCATTTTTAAAGAAACCGTCATAATTTTTTTGTGCAGTGGTCGTCTAGGTATCCAAAAATGACATGGCCAAATTTTATCTCTAAAAACGGTTCCCGTGGAATAGACTAATTATTTTTTCATCAAAGGATTTAAACGCGAACATAGTTGTACGTAGAGACTAAATTAATTTCAAATGTTCCTTAACGCGTGAATAATCCTAAAAAAATAATGTCTTTTTCTTTTGTTCCCGGCTGAAGGCAAGCCGTGCAAGGCATATAGGTATCCTTAGAAAAAAGTAATGTGATTCCTAATTTGAATGTTTTATGAACTACAAACTATATATTATATATATATTATATACTAGCTGATGCCCGCGGCTTCGCACGCGTTGGTTTTGATCTGTTACAAAGTTTTCGTCACGATTCACCCCCCTCTCCTCCACTTCCTTTGCCTACGGTGCCGAGGGTGCCCATCTCGGGCGAGGGGTGGTGGGCACTTAGTGGGAGCCGATACGTCGTTGCCGACTTACCGGGGCCCGTTGATACAATTGTTGGATGAAAGGGGCCGATTTAAACTATTTAGGGATCCGGTGTTAGTTCTCCTAGCGAACCGTGGTCCAAGCGAGCTCGCACCACATCTGTTTGCATTTACATGAAATCTGAAGTACAATATCCTTTGAAACTTTCAAAACTGTCAACGCTGTAGTACAACAAACCATTCAAAGCAGCTTGCAAGGCTTTTTTCGAATATGATCAACACTGGCGTAGAGCCCTGGAAGAAGTGGCCCTGTGTAAAAAAACACATTCTTAATTTCCAACAAAGTAGGTTACCATTTTTCTCGATCCATTAGCGTTAAAAAGGCGATTTTACAAAGACAATTTGCTTGCATACTACGTTTCGATAGAAGACCGGTGTAGTACCAGCATCGGTGTAGAGCTCTGAAAAAGCCAGTCCTATGTCATTCTCCCTTCATGATCAATAAACGAAGTTTCAAGTACCTCAATATGATGTTAAACACAAATAATTAACCACAAAATTTTCAACCGTTTTTCACCCCCTCAAATATTTAATTATAAAAAAATCCTTATAAACAACATAACAAAATTTATACCAAAAAGCTGACGTAGTTTCACAAAACTTTCATGTGGGATGTGGGTTCGAGGCATGAATGGTAGAGGATGATCAGTAGGATAAAAAGTGTTCAGAAACTTGACAGGATAGAGAACTGATTCGACTGTACTGACCACTGTGTCTACAAATTTTTATATTTCTTCAGCTTCAAATGATGTCAGCAAAACATCATTAATTGCTGCTGCTTGGTCATTAGTGGGTGCGTGGTGGTAGCTATTCCTAAGTTAAACAACACGGAATTATGAAGTGAGGTGATTTTTTTTTCAACGTTTTATTTTCATATTTTAAAATTGTATTTTTTGAAATATGGAGGATATTAAATAAAAAGATAATTTGGATGCGTTAGAAAGGCAGTTTTACTAAACAAACTTTGCCAGGCCCCCAAAAGCGGTGCGTCCTAGAAAAAATAAATCGTTACTAAATGGAAGTTTATCAAATTATCTTCTAAATGGAAGCTTGTCAAATGGTCTACCAGTCTATATTGATTTAATCCACCAGTCAGCTGCTTAGTGTTGTTGCAAGACACCTGTTACCTTTTCTTACATGAGATACGGGTCTATGCGCAGTTTAGGAATTATTTTTGTACTGCTTAATATAGTTGATAATGTCATAAGGTACAACAGTGTAATTCTTTACACTATACACTTTTTTCGATTTCCCAACATTTGTCTCTACCGTATAAACAAAAATCGGCCAAGTGCAAGTCGGACACGCGCACGAAGGGTTAATTACGTAAATCTACCTACTTATACGAATATCGCTGACTCCTAAACCTCTAAGGAGGACACAACCGAATATTGCAAGATGACGAAATCGCTGATGCAACTCTCGTGCAAATTCAACGTGACCACGCCATCGCGCCACCAACCCCGAGATCATCATCATCGCCGCCACTTCGTATCCAACCTCGATCGGGTCAATTTGTAACTAGTTGTAATTTAATTATTAATAAATTAGTTTAAAAAATTAATTTCGGTTTTTTTCGAACCTCCTGCTGTCGCTTCTATATTTGGCGCAGTCGGTAGGATTCTCGCGGTCGGTTTCGCGCTTCATCACGAAGATTTCCGTCATAACGAGCCGCCCGTGTGGCTATCAAGTCGCGTTCGAGAATCCAGAACCAGAAGCCAGCCAGCTAGAGGGTATCCAGACATCGATACACAAGAAAAGCCGAAATATGTTCATGTAAGTGCACTTGAATCATTCTCGTGTTTCCTATCCTATCCTATCTTTAGTCCCTAATTTTAGTCACAATTTTTCATCCAAGAAATTCTGGATCCCGTGGGTCTGCATCTAGCAGGCAACGCAGGGAACATTTGCTAGACTTAAATAGGTTATTTAGTTTATCATAAGAAATGGAAATTGATCCCGATAGTATTTACAAGGCCTTACGCCTTGTTCCCGATTTTGACGGGAACCCCAACGTCTTAACTAGATTTATTAATATTTGTGATAGGTTATGTTCAGACTATTTGCGAGATGATCCCAATAGTCAACTTAATAATTTGTGTCTCCTAAACGGCATCCTGAACAAAATCACGGGACCCGCCGCTACCATTATTAACTCAAATGGCATCCCAGATAACTGGTTAGGGATTAGAAATGTCTTAGTACATAACTTCGCTGATCAACGGGACGAGACAGCACTCTATAACGACCTCTCCCTAGCTATGCAAGGCAATAGTAGCCCACAAGAATTTTATGACCATTGTCAAACTCTTTTTAGCACGATAATGACCTATGTTACATTACATGAGACACTAGGAACCACTATAGACGCTAAGAGGGTTCTGTATAAAAAGTTGACCATGCAAGCCTTTGTACGAGGTTTAAAGGAACCGCTTGGATCTCGTATAAGGTCTATGAGGCCAGACAGTATAGAAAAAGCTTTAGAGTATGTGCAAGAAGAATTAAATATTCAATATCTTCAGCAACGTAACGAAAGTATGCCTAGACACCAACTAGCCCATCGCACACCAGTTGCCTTACCTATAGCCTCCTCAATGCCTAAATTAAATAACTTTAATAGTATATCTAATTTTAATAATCAGGCAGCGCCGAGATATAATCCGCCGCCGCCTCCGCTCCGCTTATCAGTGCAACCGCAACCTTTTAAATTTAACTCGCCTAGTATCGCACAGTCTCAACAGCCGCGTATGACCCGCACACAGCAAATGTTTAGTGCACCACCACCGCAATATAATGCCCAAAGTAACATGTTCAGGTTACCACCTAGGCGTCAGCCTCAGTACCAGCCGCCTCCTAAACCTATGAGCGGAGTACAGCAATTCACACCCAGACCTTTGCCACCAACTTCATTTGGACACGATTGGCAAAGATTCGGCAATCCCCCACCAAATAATTACTTCAAATCACGCGAAGTCAATTTAAATGAATGCGCATACGATGATCCATACTACTCAGATTACTACTACGACACAGAATATTATAATGACTTAACTGATTGCAATAATTACGACGCATCTTATGACTATGACTATGCCAATAGAGTTCAGTATTACGAGCCCACTGGTCACAATAACGTAGAGTCAAGTAACGAGCCACAAGCATCTAGTTCCACAGAACAGGATTTTCAGATAGCCCGCCCGTCAGACAAGTTAAAATAGAGTTGAATATACAAACGCAACGGCAACTTCCTTACATTCAAATTTTAAACCCGCCGCTTAAGTTATTAATAGACACCGGCGCAAATCAGTCGTTTATTAGTCCCGAATCTGTTGAGAAATATTTCTGTAACTTTCCTTTAGATTACGACCCTTTCGAAGTGACTAACGTTCACGCAACCAGCCGTAATGACTACTCTATAACACTACCGTGCTTTCCCGAACTAAAATCCCAAGATAAGATAAAATTATTTGTGTACCGTTTCCATAATTATTTCGACGGTCTTATAGGCCTAGATCTACTCACTAAATGGGAAGCGAAGATTGATCTTAAAGATCAGACCCTCTCAACCCAGTTTGCTGTCAATCCTATTAAGATGTACAACTCGCTGAACGTCAACCTCTATGAAGACATTATCCCGGCAAACTCTTCAAAAATAGTTCGAATCCCAATTAACGCCCCGGATGGTGACGTCCTCGTCGAAGAGCAAATTATCTGTAATTGCCACATTTCCGATTGCATTACATCCGTTAAAAATAGCCGCGGAATCTTAGAAGTCTATAATCCTACAAATAACGATATAATATTCTCATTAGACCACCCAGCGCAGGCACAAGTTTTTAATATCGAGTGCATGCGAACTGAGTCCGTGCCTACGTCACGCGCACGCGCCGTCATTTCGCGCCTTAGGACAGATCATATGAACGCCGAGGAAAGAGCTAATATAGAGACTTTATGCTCGCGTTATGCCGACGTATTTTATTTGGAAGGCGAACCACTAACATTTACAAACCAAATTAAACACTGTATTAAAACGACAGATGATGTTCCGATTTATACTAAAAGTTATCGCTATCCTTATGTACATCGACAGGAAGTCCGTGATCAGATAAATAAAATGTTAGACCAGGGAATAATTAGACCTTCCACGTCAGCCTGGAGCTCACCCATATGGGTTGTGCCCAAGAAGGTTGATGCTTCTGGTAAAAAGAAGTGGCGTATAGTTGTGGACTTTCGTAAACTGAATGACAAGACAATAGACGATAAATATCCAATCCCCAATATAACTGACGTCCTTGACAAGCTTGGCAAATGCATGTACTTCACCACACTCGATTTAGCATCTGGATTTTACCAAGTGGAAATGAATGAGAGCGATATACCCAAAACAGCCTTCAATGTGGAGCATGGGCATTACGAATTCTTGCGTATGCCTATGGGTCTTAAGAACTCACCTTCTACGTTCCAAAGAGTGATGGATAACGTCCTCAAAGGCCTACAGAACGAAATTTGCCTGGTATATTTAGACGATATAGTCGTGTTTGGTTCTTCGCTCCAGGAGTCCATAATTAACCTTGAAAAGGTTCTCCAGCGGTTACGCGAATCCAACTTTAAGATTCAGATGGATAAGTCCGAATTCTTAAAGTTAGAAACAAGTTACCTTGGTCATATCATCACCAGAGACGGCATCAAACCGAACCCAGATAAGATTTCTGCAATAGAGCAATATCCCATTCCAGAAACTCCCAAACAGATCAAACAATTTTTAGGTCTTATTGGATACTATCGTAAATTCATTCCCGATTTTGCTCATATCACAAAACCTCTCACTCAATGTTTAAAAAAAGGTAAAAAGATAACGTTAGACTCAAACTACGTACAAGCATTTGAAAAGTGTAAAAAACTCTTGACAAACGACCCTATACTACAATACCCCGACTTTACTCGTGAATTTATCTTGACCACAGACGCATCAAATTTAGCTATTGGGGCCATCCTATCCCAAGGCCCAGTAGGTTCAGATAAACCCATCTCATTCGCATCCCGTACTCTCAACGATAGTGAGATAAATTATAGTACCATTGAGAAAGAGTTGTTAGCCATAGTTTGGGCCACAAAGTATTTCCGACCGTATCTGTTTGGACGTAAGTTTAAAATACTTACCGATCACCGCCCACTTCAGTGGATAATGAATCTCAAAGAACCTAACTCGAGATTAACTAGATGGAGGTTAAAGTTAAGTGAATATGACTTTACTGTTATTTACAAGAAAGGCAAAAGTAACACAAATGCCGACGCCCTGTCTAGAATCGAGATCAATAATGAAGAGATAAGTAGTATAACCGCGAATCCCTCAGAGAAGCCAGCATCTCTATCTAACTCCGACACTCTAACCGCTCACACTAGCCATGAACACCCAATCCTCGAAGTCCCCATTACCGATGAACCTATAAATAGATTCCATCGACAATTGCACATCACTATTGTAGGTGACGTCAAACGACGGCCCGTAATAACAAAGCCATTTGACACCCATACTCGTATTTCGTTGCAAATTAGTGAATCGAATTTAGAATCCGACATTATAAACGCAATTAAAGAATATGTGAATCCCAAAGTTAAAACTGCACTTTTAATAAACCCACCTCTCGCCATGTACTCTGTGATCCCAATCATTCAAGATAAATTTAAGAGCTCATCTATAAATCTCATACTCTCTAAATCTGAAATAGAAAATGTTAAAGAGTATCTCAGGCAACAAGAGATCATTCGTGATTACCACGATGGTAAAACCAACCACAGAGGTATTAATGAGTGTTATCTGGCACTATCTAAACGATACTTTTGGCCTAAAATGAAGGAACAGATATCTAAATTTATAGGTGAATGTTCCATATGTGGACAAGCGAAATACGATAGACATCCAATTCGACAGAGATTTAACGTAGTACCGCCAGCAACAAAACCGTTTGAAACCGTTCACCTCGATTTATTCACAGTTCAGAATGAGAAATACGTAACATTTATAGACGTCTTCTCTAAATACGGACAAGCATATCACCTGAAAGATGGTACAGCAGTCAGTATCCTCCAATCCTTATTACAGTTTAGTTCTCATCATGGCCTTCCGTTTACAATAGTTACCGATAACGGAACTGAATTCACTAATCAATTGTTCGCCGAATTTGTTCGATTACATAAGATAAATCATCACCGAGTTCTAGCCCACTCACCAAATGATAACGGAAACATAGAGCGTTTTCATTCGACTTTGCTCGAACATCTCCGCATATTAAAACTACAGAAAAAAGACGAACCCATAATAAACCTTATGCCATATGCTCTCATAGCTTACAATAGTTCAATACATAGTTTTAATAAGTGTAAGCCCTTGGATTTAATCACAGGACACTTTGACCCTAGAGATCCTATTGATATAGACCCAGTTCCTCACTTATTACAGCAGTACCTTGTCAATCATAAAGAACAGATGAAAACCGTGTATGATTTAATCAATGACACATCCTTAGCAGATAGAACAGCCCTTATAGAGAGTAGGAATAAATTCCGCGAACCAGAAATAGAATATATTCCGGAGCAACAAATTTTTATAAAAAACCCTAAGGCCAGTAGACAGAAAGTAGCCCCAAGATTTACCCAGGACAAAGTTTTAGCCGTCTTACCTATCCACATTTATACCTCCAAAAAACGGGGACCAGTAGCTAAGTCTATACTGAAACGAATTCCTAAACATGCTAAATTGCTGCAGAATTCTGCCGATACTGATCCTGACGACAACAGCCCAGGAGATAAGACTTGAAACATTGGATGACGGACCAGAACTTTTACCGTTCAAACTGGGACCAACTAGACTCATAACACACTACCACACCTTTTTACAACGCATTCAGTTAAATGATGTCGAAGATAAAATCTTACAACTTCAGAATCAAATTCAAGCTTACGAGACTAGACTTCCTAACGAAACTTATGCTTTATATGAACTCCAGATTAATTATTTAAATTCTAAATTGAATATAGTATTAGAACAGTTACATAGCTTAGAGCCCAGCCGAACTAAACGAGGCCTTATAGACGGATTAGGATCTGTTATAAAAAGTATATCGGGTAACTTAGATCATTCAGATGCGATTAAATATGATAATGCCATTAAAACACTTCACAATAATGAGAATAAGATTTCATTTGAGTTAAATAATCAGATAAGCTACAGTAAAGATTGGATGACGAAAAACTTTGGTATTCTCTCTAAATTAGTCAAAAATCAGCGTATTATTAACGGAACTTTAATTTTTATAATGAATAAAGAAAGTCAGCATTCTGAGACTTTAACTAAATTTGCAAAGTTTGCTCAGCTACTAGTTATAATTACTGAAAATATAGATGACTTATTAAGTGAGTTAATTACAGTAGAAAATACTTTAGCATTTATTCGTGCATCGAGCACACACCATTCAATGCTAAAGATTAACATCTTAAGTAACATGTTAATTAGATTAAAAAATATATACGGTAGAGATAGCATCTTAGATTTAGAATTACGGGAATTTTATGATCTTATAAAGCCCGCTTATTACTTTATAGATAAAGAAATAGTTTTAATATTCAAATTCCCGATTGTGACTAAAATATCCTATGACCTATATAAACTATCAATAGCACCTAATAAATATCATCAAGCCCTCATACCTACTTATCCTTTCATTGCTACCAACGAGAATGCATTCGTGTACATAGAGGCAGAATGTCCGAAGTTATCTCACGGCTATCTCTGTGAAGAAAACATCAACCATCAGATCCGTACCGTACCTGACTGTATCCAGCATCTCATCTCACAACAATCTCTGGAGAAGACCTGCAAATTTACAAACATCACTCTGAGTAAAGAAGCAATGGAAAAGCTAGACGACCAACACTATGTTATCTCGCTGCCACATCCCACGAAGATTCATCTTATCTGCGGCCGAGAAGACTACACTCAGCTTCAAGGAAGTTACTTTGTCACTATCCCACTCACCTGCCAACTACGCACACCCGAATTCACTATAATCAACGATAGTGACGAGATAAAAGGTCAACCTCTTAAGATAATGAAGATACCGAATATTGAAATGCAAGCCACAGATTCATCCCGCATTGATTTGCACTCAATCAACCTGCAGAGCCTTCACAGCATCCAAGATAAAATAGCGCTCCAAACGCCTGTACAAATCGACACACCGCCTGCCGAGATATTATACCACACTACCATACCATTCTATTGCGTACTATTAAGTGCAACTGTACTCATCTTCGTAGTCTTGCTACGACGCTACGAGATACTTACCTGCAAACGTACCAGTAATCAAGAAAATATGAAGTCCGAAACTCACGAATACGAGAGCCCGGATAAATCTGTAATAGAAAGAGAAAGAAAACCGGGAAGCAGTCATATTACCATACCAGCAACATTTCCTCTCAAAGTTCTCAAATAGTTGCTGATCTGTGGGCGGAGGAATTACGTAAATCTACCTACTTATACGAATATCGCTGACTCCTAAACCTCTAAGGAGGACACAACCGAATATTGCAAGATGACGAAATCGCTGATGCAACTCTCGTGCAAATTCAACGTGACCACGCCGCGCCATCGCGCCACCAACCCCGAGATCATCATCATCGCCGCCACTTCGTATCCAACCTCGATCGGGTCAATTTGTAACTAGTTGTAATTTAATTATTAATAAATTAGTTTAAAAAATTAATTTCGGTTTTTTTCGAACCTCCTGCTGTCGCTTCTATATTTGGTTCCGTACCATTGACTACGAAAACAACAGTAAGTACCTACATTAATTTAGTTAATGTAGTGCCTACCTGTTACCATTTATTGATATCAAGCAAAAATAAGCAAAAAATAGATTTTTTTGTGTGTAAATATAATTTAATTATTGATTATTAAAGTTAGAAATATAACTGAGTGTTTTGTGAATATTTCAAGTGCCTACCTGTTGCCATTATTAATATCGAACAAAAAAGGACAAAAAAATCGCGAATTTTTCGTCCCTTCAATATTGTTTTTATTTTGTTTTTAGTATTTGTTGTTATTGCGGTAGCAAAAATACATAATTTGTGAAAGTTTCAACTGTCTAGCTATCGCGGCTTTTGAGATACAGCCTGGTGACAGGCAGACGGACAGACGGACAGACAGCGAAGTCTTAGTAATAGGGTTCCGTTTTTACCCTTTGGGTACGGAACCCTAAAAATGATTAAGTTCTAAATAATACCATTCTTATGGTAAGTACCGATATTTATTTTCTGAATATGTACCAATATACGTATAGATAAGACATCCAATAGGAATTTTCAAGTTTTGTCTTTTCGTTACATAGCCTCCTTATTTCTTCAGGACATATGGAATACGTCGCGGCTAGATGAAAATTGGTGTCACATTTTATTGAAGCACTAATTGAGCTTTATTAGTTTGATATTCAAACAAGAGTTCCGTCAAACACCATTGTTAAATCTTCTAGTAATCTTTCCGATTTTGAGTTGTTGATAATTTACTAACTGAATTTTATCCAACTCTTCAAATTCTAACTCACAAGGATCCCGTGGAGCACAAAAATATAATATAATACGTTTTCTGATATAATTCTGGGCTCAAAGATGTATGATTGACGTGTATTTCCTTGTATCGATATCATCACATCTGTTCAGTTTTAAGTACGTATCCAACCGTTTAATGATGTTTTTGAATGTTTCGGCCTTGTCTAATGGTACTGAGTTCAATTTAGATGTCCTAAGATTTGTTTGTGACCGACCTTTGCTCCTCAGTACCTTCTGCATACATGGAATTGTTTCGTACTATCGAATTCAAACTCTGCAGTTTTAGTTTAAGCTGTGTTGTAATACCCTGAAGGTAATTTTTTTCTTCAATCTCAGTTTCCAACTGTTCAGTAATATTATTTGTAGTCGTATCTCTTCCAAATTATTCTTGGTAAATTTGTTCATTTGTCACTTCACCAGCTGATCACTCACTAATTTTAATTCATAATCAGAAATTTCTCGTAGGTTTTGTATCTGGCTGCCGAATTTTGTAATGCAGCATTTAATTAAAATTCTACACGTTTTAATTCAGTTAATTCATCCATTTCGGCGCCAATTATTAAATTCTAAAATAATAACATTCTGTTTATAAGAAAATACCTATTTATTTTCTGATTGACACATTGAATGTCATAACAAACTAAGTAAAGTCAGAGAGTACAAATATGTAAAGAGTATGGATATGACGCGGAACCGAACAAACTTTGCCCCCATTTTTTATCCCCTTAAAAATTAAATTTTCAAAAATCCTGAAAGACGTCATTCTTAATTTTTAATCAGGTAGCTGCATACTAATTTTCATCGACTTAGCTTCAAAACTGACGGAGTTTCATACAAACTTATGGGGCCCTTTTTACCCCCTTAGAGGCGGAATTTCCAAAATTCCTTTCTTAGTGCTCACCTACACTATAAAAGGAAGCACGGTGAACATTTTCAGATTTTAAATCCCAGTAGTTTGGGCTGTGCGTTGATATGTCTGTCAGTCAGTCAGTCAGTCAGTCATTAAATCAGTTTTCATTTTTATATATTTAGATTACGAGTATTATAATAGTCCCACAGCTGCACAGGAAGCATAAAATTAATGGCTTGCAACTATCATAATATAATAGTTGCAAGCCATTAATTATTATTAAAAAAATATTTGTGATTCCTATTTTGAATGTTTAAGAACAACAAAACCTATATGTACTGGGGCCTAATCGCGTAACCGAATCGCAGTTCGATCGTGATTGAATTGGACGATTTTGACATTTAGCCCATACTAGAACTGTCAAAAACCTGTCGTTCAATAATTACGATTGTGATACGATTTGGTTACGCGAATTAGGGGACTGGTTAAGCATTTCAATAGTTTTATTTCAATCCAACCAATGATACTTATAAATTGAATCCAACATAACTATTTCTGTTTGTAGAGTAGATAAGAAAAATATATTATACTTATTAAACTGTAGGAAATCATATAACTAAGATTGTAAACTGTATACATACACAGACAGCAGTTAACACCAAGATAAGTGGATTTTTTTCTAATTACAAAAATTTCCACTCGTTAGGATTATCAAAAAAGCAATTAAAATGAACTTTTTTCATTTGCAATTTGCTAGTAATCTGTTTTATAAATAATTGAATTGCATTTTATAATGTACCTAAATTGAAAATACAATTACTTTCACCTTTAGATAACGTATTTAGTTGCATTAAACCCCGAAGTGTTATGTGTAAAAATGGGAAAAAAAAGTTAAAAATCCTGTACAATTCCTTTTTTTTAAAGCAAAATTTTCGATACCTTCTGGTGTTGACCGACTTAAATCCACAACTACTCGCTTTCAGATACTGTTTTTCACTGTTTTTGTCGACAAATTTATACAAGGCTCATTATTTTTGGTATTCACCTCCAACATCAATCAACAGCCATTGTCCGTCCACTGCTGATGCAGTTCAAATCTCTATACTGGGCTTTCGAGTCACAAGGTGTCCTACACTAATCTTGCCTAAACGCGGTAATCCTAAACCTTCAACATTATAAAGAAATATTTACTATGTTGACATTTAACAAGCCCAAATAAAAAAACTTGCGAGGTGTCAAGGGACACCCGGATGGAACGAAGTTAGTTTTTGGTGAAGGAATTGTAATAAAATTTTATTTTATTTTAAATATATTTTAAATTTATTTTTAATTCTCTCTCTCTCCCTCTCCGTCTCTCCCTCTCCCTTAATCTCTCCCTCTCCCCCTCCCTCTCCCTCTCCCTCTCCCGCAAGCGCACGCCGCACGGCTTACAACTAATAATATAGCAAAAAGTGTCGTTCAAAAAGTGTCGTTACAATTTTTTTCGTCTAGCCCCCTTTCGCAATGCGCGATAAGGAACTTCGTTTCAATAAATAAATAAATAATAATATGGTTGTATAAAGGTGTCGACACAACATGTTGATAGCTCAAAGGTTGGAGCCCGGAAAGTCGTAGGTTGTGAGTTCGAGTCCCATCTAAGGCAGTCTCGAGTTTTTATTGTTATTTGTATTTGGAATGATGATTGAAAGTCGGTATAAAATACTCCTATTGATTAACAGTGGGTTCAGTATTTGTTTAAGTGACATTCGGGGCGGTAAACAAAATGGCGAGAATTAATCAAATTAGTCCTGTCCACCCAACTTATCTGCGAGCGTAGAACAAATGTCACTGGTAATGGGTTAGATAATTTGCTATTACGTACACAGTACGGCTTAGGGATTATTTTCCCTTGGCGGGCATACCATAAACGTAGACTCGTAAAAAGTAAAAACACTAAAAGAAATATAGGATTTTGGAACTATCTTGTTGCATGTTTTTAAATTGTTGTTCTAAAAATATAAAAGCTTGAAAAATTTTGTCTCAGGCGGGACTCGAACCCGCATCTCCTTGCATGCCGCCCGGCCGGCCCGGTTTATATACTGATATTATAAGTGCAATTAAGTTGCTAAAATATCAAATAAAGAATATAAAAGCTAGTATAAAATAAAAACAATATTTTTTGTATAAAATTCAGATTGCCTGAGTTGGGACTCATTTAGGACTTGTTGCCAACTCAGGCAGACGTAATATTTGTATATTTTTTTGTTTCATTTTTACACTTAAAAGTTAACACTTCACGGAATTGACGGCAACCGAATTAATTTATTTAAAGGCCTGCCCACAACCATAATTCGTGCAATCGAAGGTAAAATGCTATAGGTATTGACGACCTCCGTGGCGGAGTGGCGTAAACACCGGTTTTCAAGGTGTCGACTGCTGCTCCAATAATAATAATAATAATAATAAATTCTTTATTTGCAATAAAACATGGTATTACAGTTGTTTTACATTTTACAATAGTGGAGCGACATGTTTTGCCTTATTTAAATAAAAGCATGCAAATCTATAGGTAAAACCAAAACAGTCAACACAGTCTATTTGTTTAAACATACATAGCTAAAATAATCTTTGAGATCATAAAAATTTTTCTCATTAAGCCATTTATATAATTTAGCTTTGAATTGTCTATTATTTAATAATTTAAAAATTTTAGGCAATTTGTTGTATATCTTAACACTCATAGCTAGGCAGTTTACATTGTATTTTCTGAATTTCGGAGCTACACTTAAAACTAGTCTCTGGGGGTCACGTTTCAGACGTGAATTCATATCACAAGCTCTCTTAAATAAATATGAATGCTTCCTAACAAAGAGGCATATTTCATAAATGTATAATGAAGGCAGCGGTAGTAAACCAAGCGATTTAAATAACGGTCTGCATGAATTTCGAGGCGATTTGCCGCAAATAGCTCTAATACATTTTTTTTGTGTGATAAAGGCTCTTTTCATATCGATACTGTTCCCCCAAACTATTAAACCATAACGAAGTATGGATTCGACATAAGCGTGATAGGTTACCATAGCCGTCTTTAGGTTTGTTATTTTCTTTATACGTCTGAGGGCATACACAAATCTATTAAGTCTCGATGATAGATTGTTCAAATGTGCCTTCCAATTTAATTCTTGATCGATTATAACTCCTAGAAATTTTGTTTCATGTACTTTTTTTATTTTATTATCTAAATACTTAATATTCATGTCAATGTTTTGTTTTATTCGATTATTATCATTAAATTGAATGTAAAATGTTTTATTAATATTAATTTTTAAATTATTCATGTCAAGGTAATCAATTATATTATTTATTGTAATGTTAATGTCACGTTCGTGGTCTTTAATTGAATTATGTTTTATATCAGACGATACAACTATCGATATATCATCTGCGAACAAGATGCATTTATGATTTGATACATTGATAATGTCATTTACATAAAGAATAAACAACACTGGGCCCAACACGCTTCCTTGTGGGACGCCACAATTTATTTCTCTATACTCTGATGCGTAGGTCACTTCTTCATTTTTGTCGTTAATATTTGTAATCATGACACATTGTTGTCTATGCGATAGATATGTAGATATCCACTGCAATGGGAGTCCCCTAATACCCATATCATCTAATTTACCTAACAATATGTCATGTGAAACAAAGTCAAAAGCTTTTGATAAGTCAATAAATAAGCCAGTAGTCCAATTATTATTATTAATATTAGTCAAAACAATGTCAATTAGTGTAAATATTGCAAGAGTAGTAGATTTATTTTTTTGGAACCCATATTGTTCTGCATTAATTATTTTATATTTTCCACAAAACTCTACTATTCTCTTCAACATGCACTTTTCAAAAATCTTTGAAAAAATTGGTATTAGTGCTATCGGACGGTAATTATTGATATCTTCTCTATCATCCCTCTTAAAAAGAGGCTTGACGACTGATAATTTCAGTACTGCTGGAAAAAATCCCTCTAAGAATGATGAATTGATAAGATGTGTCAAGACCGTAATTATTTCAGGAATACATAATTTTATAACTTTAGTGCTAACCTCGTCAAAACCTTCCGAACTTGTGTTATTTAAAGAAATAATCTCATTATGAACCTCGACCTCCAACATTGGTCTGAGAAACATTGAGTTAGGTAACCTATTTTTATGACCCGTTTGCTTGCAACTGTCAGCAGTAGATGTGTTCGTAGATTCAATAAACTCATCATTAAATGCAGCGGCGATGTCTTTAGGTTCTGTTAGTAATTTACTTTTACTATTTTTAATTTTATATATGTATTTATCAGTATTTCCGTTATTGAGTTCGTCATTAATTAAGGTCCATGATGCCTTACATTTGTTTTTGCTTGATGTTATAAATTTGGCATTTGAATTCCGTTTAGACTTAAAGATGCACTTTTTCAACATGCTAGAATAAGTATAATATTTGTTCTTATTTATAACTGATTTATTTTTATAGTAGGTATAACGTAACCTTCGTTTAGTTTTACAACTCATTATTAACCCTTTACTTATCCAATTTCTTTTTTTATGACAATTACTATTTTTGCTTACTTTAATTTTTATCATAGGGAAACATAGTTTATAAAACAGGCTAAACAGCTCATGGAATACTGTAAATGCTGTGTCTATGTCAGATTTAATGTAAACTTCTGACCACGACAATTTACTTAAGCAGTATTTGAATTTTAAAATATTGTCAGTACTATAATCTCTTTTAAAAATAGTGTAGCATGGCGGCTTAAGCCTTTTCATTTCTACTTGAAACGACAACAACTGTGCCGTCTCATGGTCAGAAAGGTGAAGAGGCAGCACGGTCGCTGTCGCATCTTTGATGTTGCTCAGAATGTGATCTATGCATGATTTCTTCCTTGTAGGCTCAGTGATATGAATTATTAAATTATAATTATTTGCCAGGTCCTGAAGGTGTGTTGTCACATTGCCGCTTTTCAAAGTATTTATGTTAATATCACCGGCTATTATTAATTTTACCTTATCTTGATACTTTTTTGAAATGTCATTTAACAAACAATCTAGTTTATGGAGAAATATACTAGGGTCAGAAGAGGGTGTTCTATACAAACAAATTATTAATGTCTTAGATGGTAAGATATGTATTCCACACAGTTCAAATGTTTTTAGACTAGCATAGCTTTTTAGGTGTGTTAGTTCCTGAAAAAGTAGGCCCTTTTTCACTAAGATACAGGTGCCACCTCGCTGTTGATCTCTACAAAAACTAGCCGCAAGTTCATAGTATTCAAGATTTATATAACCTTCATATCCAGCTTTTAAAAAGGTTTCGGTCAAGCAGATGACATCGGGTACATTTCCTTTATCATGTAATTCTTTAATCGTTAGTTCTAAGATCTCCTGTTTGGCCAGTAAACTAGCTATGTTTTGATGAAATATGGTAAGTGTTTTCGATGTTTGATTTACGGCCTCGAAAAAAGTCCTCATTCTTAAGCAGAGGAAAATAAAACGGTATCTTTCCTTTACTGACATTAGGGGAACGGACAGGGGTCGTCGATATTGAGATACAGCCTTTATCTACCTTTTTAGTATTATTTTTTTGTTTTTGCGAGAAGTAATATGGAATTGTACCCCTACGATGAATGTTTCGCGCCTTTAAGATATTCTGGCTTGGCTTAGTACACGCTCTGTCACGAAATATTTTTTTAAAATTTTTGATATATTTGTCATTGTAGTCCATAGAATCAATGTGATAATTTAATAATTTACAGATGTCAAATATATTACTATTTTTACAATTAATGAAATTACAATTTTTAAATTTTTTACATATGTTTTCAATACAATAATTTAGTTTATTTAAGTTGACCTGAATATTCTTTCTCACACTAAGGACAAAAATGGGAACATTATTTAATTTATTTAACAAGGAGTGTAATTGCTTTACCACAAATTCGCAATTGTTATCATTTTCGCCTACGCATAACACTATTTTGTCGTCTTTATTCAGCGATATATTGTGAAGACCATTTAGTACATCTAGAGTCCGCGCGTTAGACTTTAAGTCAGCGATCAAAGCATATTTTTCATAATTATTTTGTTCCCTTGAGTAATACAGAGCTGAGGCCAATCCCACTGCCTGTTGGGTTCCAAAGATCTTTATTTCCCTTTCCTGTGATTGGTTTTGGAAGCTTGCAGTTTTTGACTTTTCATTTATGGTCATACTCTTAGAAACAATATGTAGTAATGGAGGTTTAAGTTTATTTGACACATTGTTGATTTGATCATTCAGTGCTTGTATTTCACGTTTAGCGTTACTCAGTTCACACTGTAAGTTGATGATTCTCTCTTTTAGTGACCTGACTTGATTGCCAGGAGAGAAAATCGACTTATCACTTGGTATTCTACTTGATGGTGGCGGAGTAAATGTCCTGAGTATATCTGGAATCCATGTAGAGCATCTCTTCCTTTTTTTTATAGTACTGTTAGTGATGGTCGTTATTGTGGGTGATTTACATAAGGTTTTCAGTAAATTTATTTCTTCAATTAGTCTATCTAGGTGTCTTTTTTGTTCAATATTTTCTAATATTTTATTGTCTAGTTCTTCTTGTGTAATTCCGAGCTCTTTTTGTGCATTTTGAAGTTCCGAGGTAATCTCTTTTATCGTATGTTTCATTTCCTGGATTGTTATCGTATTATTTAGTGTGCAATCTAAACTCTTTGATAATTTATCTGGTGACGCGAAGGAGAATGAGTCCTCAGACGGTTCGTTTTCAGTTAGAATTTGCGAGTCGTTTAGAGCCGATGGTTCATTATCTGTCAGAGTGTATGAGTCATTTAGTGTATCAGAGCAGCTTATTGAGCTGGGCCTAGACGTTTTTACAGTGTCATCGATGTTTGCACTCAAATTTTGACCCGTATTATTGCTTTTTACTTTATTGTTAATGCCTGTGGTTGCTAGGTATAGTTTTTTTCTTGTAGTTACGGTGCTTTGGGGCATTTTAGGTTTATATTTCCCCGTCTGTGCACATTTGTTACACCTCCATCTGGTTCTCGCTTTTTGGTCCAACATTCTATATAATTTTTCAGAGAAACCTGCACAGTCAAATTCAAAAGTATGCTTACAGCTCGTACACAGCAACGCATTTCGTGGGTCAATAAAAGATTTACATACAAAACAAACAACAGTTGGAGCCATCTTGTGGCCACTTGTCGTAGCTTTCACTCGTCCTTTGGTCGACGCCATTTGAAATATCGTGCTTAAATATCACGTCCTATTATAAAATACAATTACTTCACACCAGATGGCGGACTATTCTGATCTATTTCCCTTACTTTTGAGTGACCTCTAGTGTTGAGTGATCGAATTACACTGATTTACTTTCTTAACTTTAAGTGACCTCTAGTGTTGAGTATCTGCACCAAAAATCTCAATTTGGTCGTTTCTTTATATTTCCTCTAGATGGCACTACCTATGCTTGATATACATTTCTTACGTGTAGTGCATCCGTATAGATTTACAACGGCCTCCAGCGGTGAGTATCAAAACCAAAAAAACACAATGATTCAGTAGCTGGTAAACTCTTGTTATATATTTGAATCAGTAACGTAAATTTAAAATTGTTTTCACTGATTATTGTTTTAATTTTCACCGTGCACTGTTATTGTTTTTATAGTGTGTTTTCAGGGTATAAGGTGATGATAATATATCCTTTTTCTAGGGTTTGTTCAACAATATCACACATTTAAACCACAAATTTTCTCACGCACGAATATTGTTTATAACACCGGAGTTCTTTAACTTTTTGTCAAGATAACACTCACAACTATTTATTGAGTTTATTTTTACGCAATGAACACAATTATTTCCACTTTTACAATATTTTAATATTATTTTGGATTTTTTAATCACGGAGTCAATGTTTACTGTGGCAACAGCGCCATCTGTTTTTTCCAAGACGAGTCGAACCCGGGACCGGTTCGATTCTCGGACGGGTCAATGTAAAAATGGTGTTTTTCTACATTTTCTTGGGTCTCGGTGTTTGTGGTACCTTCGACGTTTCTGGTTTTCAAAATACGAGTGCTTTAAATAGTTATTCAAGTTGGGATCAGAGCAATAATGACTATGTGATGTTGTCCAAATTGTTATTTATAGGTAGGTAACCTTTATTTTCAAAACAACTTATCGCCGCGGCTCTGCCTGTGTTGACTACTTTCACATTCATAACATTAGCAAGGATAATAATACCAAATTTTTGGCTTTGCATGGATAATATCTAATTTAATAAATAAAAAATAAAAAAAAACTAGCAAAGGCTGGGGCCAGCTTGTTGTACAGACAACAGCACGTCAACCTACCACAAAACGTCAAATTTTCTCAATTGATATCGATATCTACTTGTTGGACTTAAAGTTGAAAATCAATTCAACGACTTTATTTGATATTTTAGGATTTTTTTTTCCCGCCTAAGACAAAAAATTTTTCAAGTTTATATTTCAATTCAATGACCTTTAACTTTTAGGTAGGTGACCTGCCGTTGTCTGTGCAATAACCTAACAACCAGAGCTCTAACTAAAAAGTATCTAAGCCTTCCAATATTTCCGATATTTGTCTGAGAGAAAAAGAAAGATAGACTCCTATACACTAGCACTGTGTAACTGGGACTATCGGATAAATAAAGTAAAAACATATCCGTAACCGGAACAAAATCCGATACTAACGTTTCAGATAGGGGCGGAGTCTAGATGAGACACTTTGTGACAAGAAATAGTTAGGTATTATGTCCGATTATGGTAATTACTAAAGACTGCCTACATTGGTATCTTAGAATAATAACACCTAGAAACCGAATGTAAGCACGAAAAACGCCCAACTAAAACTGAGCCAAATCTGGCTAACTTCGTTCCGCCATTTAAAATGACTATTTGCACTATGAAGAAGTGTTCTAGCATATCAGAGAAACAAAAAGAAAGTGATAAAGTTTGATTTCACAGGTAAGTACCTTCTTACATTTTATACATTTTCTGTACGTAAATCGAATTAAAAACGAATAATTTGAAACACAAAACCTATCAACATCAGTGTTGCTAGTTGTGGGAAAAAAAATTGCACACAGATTTTTTAGTTGGTTTTTAATATTGAGAAAAATATTGAATTTGCCATAACTGCTATTTAATACTGTTTAGACTAAATGTTGGTGTTATTAATTCTATAACAATAATTTCTTAATGTGAATTTAACAATCATACAGGCATTTAAATTTAAACACATTGAACGGTGGAATTCAATATTAGATTAATAAATATGTAATATACTTATGAATGTAATCATATTTTCTTATGTATTTAAAGATCATACTAAACACATGGCAAATCGTCGTATAACAAAACAACACGTTTTCCCATTTTTTGTGGGTAAACGCCCGATGATGGTAACACTGAAGCCATATTTGTGTGCGTTAGAAGTGCGTAGATTTATTCAGCTTACGCACACAAGGATAATTAAATGGCACGCGTTTACGCTTACGTTTTGGTTCAGACGCGGCTTCTAGGTGTTATTATTCTAAGATTGGTATTTTAATATAATAATCTCTTAGATTTTTTTTGGATTAAAAGATAATTTAAAATAAAGAAATTATCATTTGACCATACAATCTATGTACTTCTGACAAGCGGGAAGAAAGGCCGAAGCTTTTCAACTGTGCTTGTCATCTTATTGCCACACCATTCGGTTTTTATCGAATTATTTATTACTCGTAATTATCATATATTGTAACAACTAAATTCACAATAAAAACCATGAAGTGTCAAAGAAACGTTTTATATTTTCAAACTGTTTTAAAAGCAATTGAATTTCTGGTGCTGATTCAAAATACGATTGGGATACTTGGTTGAACCTAAAACATCCGCTTACCACCGGGTCACTATTCTATTGAATTGAGTAACCAAGTCATAGTCAAAAATAGCATTCTAAGTTTTCAGTAATACGATCATGTTGTAACCGAATCCAAAATCGAAAAAAAATACTCTTGCATCCGAAATTCCGGATACGCATTCAGACCCGAAATTATAACGAGAACATCACTGTTGTTAGATTTTCAGCTGCGATTCGCTCGACGATGCGTCAACGTGGATGGTGCAGTAAGCCATGTTTTATGATTATTGTTAGGCCCCAACGGGAGCTGTGCCGATATTGATTCTGTTTAAATTTCAAATATGACCATGTAGGTACTAGTCATTTCAATGTAAGAATTAATGTATAATGATGAAGTCTGAAGTATTTACATGGGCGATTAACCATCGACGGTAACGTTCGGTCATTGAGTTTTAATTTTTAGTCATCATTATTCATTAACAGAGGAATAATTGCATGTTAAATTAACAAATTAAAAACCAAAAAGTTTGGAAAAGTAGCGTCGCTGTCCTTAGTCTGTAGTCTTTTTGTTTATGCGACTTTCATAAAACGAGTAAGAGTGGTGCTATCCCACTTTCGTATGGTACCTACCACAAGACAGAGTTGAAGTGTTCTAAATTATTCATTTATTAATTAACACTTCATTGCTTATATACAAGGACAGTATAAATGGTGGACTTAATGCCAAAAGCATTCTCTACCAATCAAAAAGTCATAGAAAGATATAAAGTAAGTAACCAAACAATTTTTGCATAAATCACTGCTTAAAATCCGGTCCCGTGTTGCTTGAACAAGAATGTTGCAAGCATCGTTAACATTGTCGTAGTATGCTGTATAGTTATTGTCGTAGCATAGATACTACAGAAGAGCTACGAAAATGAATGTACTACGAATTATGGGTAGCGCTACGAAATCTGTATGGATCGGTGAACTGTGATTCCTATGACAGAATATTTAATCTTCGTATTTTAATTTTTTTATTTTGACTATCCTGAAGAGTGAGTGTGAGTGTGGAGTCAGATTTTTAAGACGCAGCCGCCTATCACAGACCTCAGGCCTTCTTTTTACGACTTCCATCTTGCTTCGGAACAGAATATTCTATGCATTAGTTAACACACTCAAGTAATATTATTTTTTTTATAATAACTGGGCTCGTTCTTGCGCTGCTTCTTCTCGGCACCAGCCCAGATTTGTCTCGAAGCAGTAGGTTTAAATATTGAAACGTGTATAAGCTCCTCCAGGGGGCTATTTGCAGAAATAAAACTGATTTTGCTTTTTCAGGTTATAATGAATAGTTTTTTAAAAGAGATGTTTAAAGTATACACAAAATTATTAATTTATCACTAAACGTGATACGTCTTCAAGAAGGTAATTTGAAAATTGCTTTAAGCCATATCCCCTAGTTCTATCGTCATTAATGTTAGGTTTGACCTATGCAATAAAACACCAATTTCATTTAATTGTACAGTGTTCGCCTAAATTTAACAAAGCAATAGACTAGTATCTCTTAAGGCAATTTCCCATGATCGAATATTCCCCGTTACGCAGTGTAGGTAAATTATCCGTTCGTGTCATCAATCCACATCAGTAACAGTGGACCCCAAGAAAAATATTTTTTCATAATCGCTACGCTTAGGGTTGTCAATATTTTTTTAACCAAATTAATATACTTTTTAGGGTTTCGTACCCAAAGGGTAAAAACGGGACCCTATTACTAAGACTTCGCTGTCTGTCCGTCTGCGTCGCTCTGTCACCAGGCTGTATCTCAAGAGCCGCGATAGTTAGGCAGTTGAAATTTTCACAAATTATATATTTCTGTTACCCCAATAACAACAAATCCTAAAAAAAATATATATATATTTAAGGGCTCCCATACAACAAACTCGTTTTTTTGGCCTTTTTGGTACGGAACCCTCCGTGCGCGAGACCGACTCGCACTTGGCCGGTTTTATTTTGGATTTGGTATGTTACTCGTAAAAATATATTAGGGAGCAAACAATTAAGTACTTAAAATACTGAGACTTATATGTTCTAATCGTGTCATCAATTCACATCAGTCACAGTGGACCCCAAAAAAATATTTTGCTAGAATCGCTACGGGTTGCCAACTTTTTTCAACAAATACCTATAGCATTCTTTAATTTAGTACGCGTAAAATATAGTACCTACTATTTTAAACAGTTGCAATGGGAGCAAGCAATTAAATACTCCAAGTACTGAGACTAAATGCATGTATTTTTTTAAACGCATGTCATCTGTGTGCTGCCAGTATTAGATTATACTAGCTGTTGCCCGCGACTTGTTACGCGTGGAGATACTATCCCATTGAAACAATACTTTTTTCCAAGACCTTCACCTAATCGTCAGTGGGGACATCTGGCAACTTCAAAAATAAATAATTTAATTAAATTAAATTACGAAACCCTTCGTGCGTGAGTTTGACTCAAACTTGGTTGGTTTTCTTCCTCATTGACCCCCTTTGGGAACCGAAGCCGGGACCTTGGAACAGGCGACTGCACAGCTAACCATGTACCTACCATACAGATAGTCTAAAAATCTCTGTTTTAGAAGGCGCGTCCTGCAGTATTCGGAGCTCGAAGCAAAATTGAAATCAATAGAATGTCCGGTATGTTGTAAATGAAAACGGCTCGGGTATTGGCCAAATTGACCGCGGGGATGGTCGCTCGCCGCCATACCAGAGATAACATTAGCAAACTTTGGGTTTAGATAATGTATCTAATGCTAGCTTTAACGAATCTACTACTTTACGCAGTTTGACACCTGGGATGGCAAGTTTGTCTTTATGTCTATTATTATAATTTAGTTTGTTACTTGTTTGTAATGTGTACCTACTTATTATATTTTCGTAAATAATTATCGTGTTGTGTAGGTTAAAAGAATAGCACCACTCCTATTTCTATGGCTGTCATAAGAAGTAACTAAACGAGTACTGCCAGAGGAAGACAGGCAGCACGTCTTCGGATCCTCCATTGGCCAAACTGGCCAACTTGTCTGAGTATGGCGATTATGGCAAACTCATTCTTTTGGAGAGGCATATGTCCAACAGTGGGTTATTATAGGCTTTTGCTTAAGAAATTAATTGATGAATTTATTCTTTTTATGATACTTTAAAAAATTAAATGCAATTATAATATTAGAAGATAAACTTGAAAATTGACGACTGTGACGTAGTGTCTCGGTGGATAATGGCAAAGCGCTGCGTCCGGTATGCGATGCGATGCGGGTAAGAGCCCCGCCTGATACATATTTTTTTAAGTTAAATATACAGATATTATGAAGATATTATTGCCGCAACAGTCATTCTTGGCAGGAGGGTAGTCGATCGTTATTAGGACAATGATGAAGAAGAGACAGTGCTTCGGGTGCTTTTATTTTTCGACTGTGCTATCGCCTTTTACGAAAGCCACACGACAAGAGGGGGTGGTGTAATTATAATTTAGGTCACCAGCACTCAACACAAATAAATAAAGAATTCATAAAATTGTCCTGGTTCCAAGTCAGGTAATAAAATCCATGTGTTATCATACATTATTTTCAGAAACGGCGTCACACAGCCACGCCTATACCGATTTAGAAATCGAAAGGGAATCAAAATACACGGAAAATTTATATTACGATACAAACAACTGTGCTTCTACGCAAATTGAAAAATAAAATGTCTTTGACCGGTTAGCAAAATACAATTCCTTGCATAAATATTTTTCGATTATCTTAGGACTAAAATCCATTTCATAAATTCGTCGACACAAACTATGTCTACGCACAGAACACGAAAAAAAGGTTGAAGAGGCGACGTAGGCGGGGCGCGTCAGATGCTCATACTTCTGGCCAAACATGAATGTAAGTGAGCGCTGTGATTGGTTTCTTTTGAAAGAATTCACTTGATTGGCGTTCTTCAAACTCGTTCACGAGTACGAAAGCTTGTATTTAGGTATTAAGTGTACAAGTAGTAATGGGGCGCAAGCGGCAAAATCAGTAAAATCAGTTTTATTTCTGCAAATAGGCCCCAGGAGGCGCTTTTACACGTCCCAATATTTAAACCTACCACGGCGACATAGGTTCTCATAAATAAAACCGGCCAAGTGCAAGTCGGACTCGCGCACGAAGGGTTCCGTACCAAAAGGGCCAAAAAAACGGGTTTGTTGTATGGGAGCACCCCTTAAATATTTATTTCATTTTGTTTTTAGTATTTGTTGTTATTGCGGTAACAGAAATACATAATTTGTGAAAATTTCAACTGTCTAGCTATCGCGGCTCTTGAGATACAGCCTGGTGACAGAGCGACGGACAGACGGACAGACGGACAGACAGCGAAGTCTTAGTAATAGGGTCCCGTTTTTACCCTTTGGGTACGGAACCCTAAAAAGGCACCTGACAGCCTTTCTAACTTTTTTCAATGTTCTGTGGTTAGACCAGCCAGCGGAAGGCTGTGGGTAGTGGCCTTGAAAATAGTCTTAAAATAAAGGTGAGTAAAATTTTTTTTTGATTGCTTGACTTGACTTTTAATCCGGCAATTTCTGAACGATGTTCGCGTCAATTTTCACTATACTACATACTTCGATTAAAAATAAATAAGTAGTACCTATACGTTTATGCGTTACGTATACTACTTGTATACAAGTATGTAAATTGCTTTTAGTAAAATAACAAAACAAATAGCATACCTACTTGTTCCTTTTTTTCAACATTCATTTACATATTCAAGTTAAGTGAAAAAACAAGCCATTTAAAAAGATAACCGACCGCTGCTGATTATGTAAGAATACAAATACAGACTGTTAGTTACTATACAGGTGAAATTTTAACCACCTTCCAAATTTTAATATATCAATCTACGAGACAAAAAACAAATAACTTATTTTTTCTTTTGGTATAGCCGAGTACAAAATTGCCAAGGTCAAAGCACATAGAAAATGTCCGCCAAAAATCTAAAATTTTTGATGCGGCCGCCTAGCCACACTTTTTTTACGCGTTGCGCATCTTATTCATTCGTTGCGATACTATTCATAAGATTCAGATTTTCCCTTAATATACCTTAACAGGACCAAGGACCGTAAAAATTGAAAACTATATTGCGAAAAGTATTTTCGGGTGAAAACTTGATTTTAATTTTTTACTTCATAAATGGGCTCTAAATACGATACTGAACGCCTACAAAAATTTTGGAATTGGTTAAAATTTCATCCGGTATATGACTACAATTGACAAGGATGACATAATAATAGGGCTTCTGATTTGCTCTTTTTCTCTAATCGGTCATCATACGCTGTTTTTGACGCATTTATTTCATAAGACGTTACATTCTTTATTACACTGATGGTTTACTGAAAAAATAAAATAAAATAAATAAATATAAGACTTTTTATAATAAAACTTAATGTCACGCACATCAGCGAAGCCACCAATAAGTATCTATTATATTACAAAGAGGTTTTCATTTTTGTTTAAAAAGAATAAAACACGTTGGATCCACAAGAAAAAGGAATGTTACTAATCATGACTTGTATAAATGCGAAAGTATATCTGTCTGTCTGTCTGTCATGCCAAAGTTACTGAACCGATTTAAATGAAATTTACACAGATACTAGAGCTTGAGAAACTCTACTTTTCATGCGCAAAAAAGAGTTATAAGGGGTTGAAAGATTGCATGGAAGTATCATCATTTTTAATGCAATCAGTTGCTCAGGTTTGTGATCACCTGCCCGCATGGCGAGCGTGGTGATTCAATTCAATTCAATTCATTTATATTCATTATACCATTATACCGTGGTGATTCAATTCAATTCAATTCATTTATATGCCCATCCCATCATTGCTCCAATAACTTGAATTCAATGTTGGAGGCCTTAGCCCTGCAGCGGGCTGATTATAGGCTGTTACTTTTTACTTTAAGCTAAAGTGTTAGTTAACCACTTTTGACGAAGGCGCAGGCCTTTTTGTGTCCCAAGGGATGCTTCTTGCGGAAAACCATTGAAAGGGTTAGCCAAAAGGTGCTTGTATTTAATGGGGACCTTTTTAAGCTATAGCCCGTTGTCCAAGACCGTGGTGCGAGAACGTTAAAAACATTAATTTAAGACAGGCGTGTGGGGAAAAATAGTGGATAAGAATAATCTACTTAAATAAAAAAGTTATATAACAAAGCCAAATTGATAAAGTTATGCATATTTGTCAAATATACCGCCAGGCACAGGCAAACATGTTTATGACTTTGTTATTTGATTATGTTACTGAAACATCTAACCATATTGGTTTGTGTTTTAAAATAAAGTATAATTTTTCCACGATTTATTCTGAGATACAACTTTAATCTATACTAATATTATAAAGCTGAAGAGTTTGTTTGTTTGTTTGTTTGTTTGTTTGAACGCGCTAATCTCCGGAAGTACTGGTTCGATTTGAAAAATTCTTTTGTTGGATAGTCCATTTATTGAGGAAGGCTTTAAGCTATATAACATCACGCTGTGACCAATAGGAGCGAAGCATCAGTGAAAAATGTTGCAAAAATAATCGCGTTCATAATATCAGAAATTGACGTGGACGAAGTCGCGGGAAACAGCTAGTTTTTAATATAACCTTAATAAAATAGAACCTCTAATAGAACCTTTTATGGCCGGTTTGTCGTTTATTGAGTACTAGCGGCCAGTCCCGGCTTCGCACGTGTAGACATAATTATGTTTTTTTTTATAAGGATCTCTAATCTTTTCTAGTCATAAATATAGCTTATGTCACTCAAGAAGAATGTAGCTTTTTAATGGTGAAAGAATTTTTAAAATTGACACAATAGTTTTTGAGTTTATTCATTATAAACATACACACACACAAAAATACAATTTTTTCCTCTTTATAACATTATTGTAGATGAAGTGTAAAGTGGTACAAGATCTTAATAATATAATATGGATTCAAGCACATTATGTCTCTAATGAAAAAAACTTACATTAATTTCTTAAGAAAAGTGTCGTACATTTATATATAATATTTAAAGACAAACCAGTCTTATATGTAGATAAACTTGCCTTCCAGGTTCAGACTGTGGAAAATTCGTTAATAGGATGGTATACCCTACCAAACTACCGGCAAATATGTCAATATTGCAGCCCCGAGCAAGCATAATGTCATCCGTCAGCAGTGAAGCAAACGGTCGGAATGTTGTGTGAGGAAAAACTAAATATCGATTCTAATATTTATAACTAACAATACCTACTATGTAAATTTATATATTACGTACAAGTAATTTAGACGACCTTCGTGGCGGAGTGGCGTACACACCGGTTTTCAAGGTGTCGCCTGCTCCGAGGTCCCGGGTTCGTTTCCCGGACGGGTCAATGTAGAAAAAATGTGTTTTTCTACAGTTTCTCGGGTCTGGGTGTTTGTGGTACCTTCATCGTTTCTGGTTTCCAAAATACGAATGCTTTAAATAGTTATTCAAATTGGGATCGGAACAATGTATGTCATGTTGTCCACATTTATTAAAAAAAAAAAATAGTTGGTCTAGTGGTTTAAATACCGGGCCAAGATCTCGGGGTCCCAGGTTCGAATCCCGGGTCGGGCAACAAAAAAGTTTCGAATTTTCGAACGCTGCTCGGGTTTGTGATCACCAACCCGCATTTGGCAAGCGTGGTGATTATGCCAGTACACCCGTCATTGCTGTGGTAACTTGAATTCAATGATGGAGGCCTTTTCCCTGCAGTGGGATGATTGTATTTTACAAGTAATTTAAATATAAATGTATAAGGACTTGATAAAAAAGGGTTCAAGCCGAATTGCAACTTTTGAAAATCATAAAAAACAATTGATGTATTTACCTGTAAAGGCATATCTTTTAGTCATGCCCCCCATGTATTTTTTTTTCTTACTGAATGTGTAATGGTATGTCGTTGGTAAGTCTTTTTCAATAAATAAATAAAATAAATAAATGTATAATATTTAGCGGACCCCGCGAACTTCGTATCGCCTCAGAATACCTATACTATTTGATTTTAACGTCTTAAATGTGTCATCAAAAATGTCATGATTGGTAAAACTACATTTTTTTAACGTTAAATTTCCAATGATTTCAATACTTATCATCCTATTTCTGACGAAAAGAAATTTTGGGGTGGTGGGATCTACCTCCTAGTGGTCCACCCTGGGTTACGGCATCGTTGGTTTTCTAACCAATGATGACGGCTAACAGATCCCTCTGCGGTGGTAGGCTTCGTAAGAGGCCGCCTGGATGCTACCACCCTCCTGCCGGAGTCCAGCACCAAACAGTTTTTCTGTGTTCCGCTGGTGTGTGGGAGAACCAGTACCTCTGGGTAAGCTCGCTTCAACTTAGGCTTCTTCTTAACCGTATAGTTAAGTATGTAGTAAAAAAAAACATAATTTTATAAAAATCGGTCCAGCCGTTTTTGAGTTATATATTAGTGTCAATGTTTATGGGAAATTGTATTCGTATTTTCAACAAATTACCACTGAACTCCCTGTACATAAACTTAAATCGTATGTCAAAGTTATTTTAATGAAAAAAGGCTATTACACTGTCAATGATTATTTAAATGATAGAAATGTATGGCATTAAATTGTCCCAGCTCGTACTTGCTTAAACTTTGTAAAATACACCTTACTTTGTAAAAATTTATATATATAATACGAGTATATTATTTTAAAAGAGGCTGACAATAGTGACCGAGTTTCTTGCGCTGCTTCTTCTCGGCACTAGCCCAGACTTGTCTCGAAGCAGTCGTAGGTTTAAATTGGGACGTGTAAAAGCGCCTCCTGGGGCTAATAAATAAATCTGATTTTAACAGATTTTAACTGATTTTATAATATAGCTTACAAAGAGTCAGAAACCAATAAAAGATAGGCTCTTAAAACATTACAAACAAAACTATTTGCTTTTCAAGAAGAAACAAAGAGCCTCGCATGGTTTCAGTCTTGAGATATTGCTAGACTTGACTCGAATGCGGGCGAATACTCGTCTCATTGACAAATTTATTTGTTTTGTCGGCTAAAATAAGGTTCTTCCTCTTTAGTATTTAAACATGAAAAATGTTGTCTCTAGCCGGAAACGAACCCGCATCTCCATGGGCGCGGTGCTTTGTCCAATTAAACTACCAAGACATTACTTCCTCCTTTTCTTTTTGTTTCTCCAGGCATTTCGAGCCTCTAGCTCAGTGTGTTATCATCCTAAGCTAGCTTCATGATTGTGCCATTTCACACCGGGTGCCTCCCTTCAAAAGCCGTATTATAACATGTTTTTATTCATCGCCATTGTAGTCCGCGCCGCCTCACTGACGAAGGTATCGTCCGTGTAATAACTAATATAATAAGCTTTGTAACGTCGTTATATGACCACTTTATGATACTTTTTTATGACTAGTTTTTAGAGTTATGCACCTCGAAGAGAAATTATCATTAGCGGTCCACAACATAGCTCAATAGAAATATGTTTTCATAATCGTCACAGGTTGCTAGATTCTATGAAACAGATCCACTGATTAAAACTATCAAATACTTAAAATTTGCCTTATAAAAAAGCTTTTTTTTATACAAATGCTTTGTCAATTTTTTTTATACGTGATGTATAGTATGGTGTCAGAGTACTGCCATTTGCCTTTACATACTTCTGGCATGATTTTCGCGATGATTATTAAATTATCCCAATCGGAAACCCAACCTAGAACTCTTGAATAGTAGGCAAATCACTCCTCCACAACACCAACTGGGTCTTTTTGGATTGAAACCGATGAAAATCATGAATCGATTCTAAATTGATAGTTTGTTTGACACCAACTCTCAATTGGTGGCTCAAATATACACTTTATTTATTGGACTTACTTTAACAAGATATTGATTAAAAGACTGGAAAACCAAACGAACAAAATACAGCCTTGACCTATTTTTCCTATAACTCAATAAAAAGCCTTTGAAGAATTTCTTAAACTGTTATTTCTGAAAGCTAATCTCAGATAATATTTCTATTATATAACTTTAGGTTCAAACCAGCTCCATAATAGGTTCTTAACTCATAAATATGGGCGATTAAAAATTCCTCAACCGTGACAGAACAGCACAAATCGCTCAACGTTTTGTAGTTATTCCTTGATCGGCATCAGCCCAGTTGTTTCCACCCGACGCGGTCAATATAAATATGAGACGGAGAACAGACGTGACTCGAATCGAACTGCCCGGGGGCTGGTTGGTTGCGGCCATAGAAGCAGCGGAGGAGCATAAGCCCGTCTCTCCGCTATAAGATTTTAACAGGGTCAAGGCAAAGAATTGGATTAGCGTCACCCCAGCGCCACTTTTTTTTCCTGAAGTCTTTTCTGAATACAAATTAGCCAGGGAATTAGAGTATAACGTGCTGTATATGTGCGTGTTTATCTTAAATTTGTGCGCCTGAAGGTTTTTAAGTTATTCAAAATGCTGCTGGAGTAACGTTGGCGTAGTTTCTGTACATCTGGAACGGTAAAACGCACAAACTACATTTTTTACACACGATTTGATGAATTTGTGCGTGATTGGACCAAAAACAGAATTTAAAAAAAAGGCACCGGTTAGAAGATACAAAATAAAATAAACTATAATCAGCCCTAGCACTCTAAATAGGAGTCATAGAGATGAATATTGACAGTGATGCATAGCTCTTGATCGCCTGCAACGTATAGTTAAGTCTCGTTAGCCTACTGTAAGCCAATAACTAATATGCCTCTGCCATTTGGGACCCCTTTTACAATATTTATACGGAGAAACTGGAAAGAGTACAAAGAAAATTCCTGTCATGCATACACTATAAATGTTTCCGAAGTCGCCTATCGTATACGAGACTGTTACAAAAATACAATATGCCTAATCTTAGATGTAGAAGATCACAACTACAGGCAATATTGTTGTATGATCTCTGCCACAATAAATATGTCACACATCTGTCAAACATCTGCAAAGATGTTTCTTTCGGGTGTTAAGGGTGCAAACTCCTAACATTTGATGAAGCGACGCTGGCTTACAGCGTTAAGAATATGCTTGAAAAATTCGCGCTGAGTCGCAGGGTCTCGGTGGCTTAATGGTATAGCGCCCGCCCGGCATGCGAGGAGATGCGGGTTCGAGTCCCGCCCGAGACATAATTTTTCAAGTTTATATACTGATATTATAATTGCAATTCAATTGCTAAAATATCAAATAAAGTATGATTTATTTATTTTAAAATTTTTACTCCCAAACCGATAAATATGTCAAAGGCATCCCGCCAACTGTCAGGGTCAAGCAAAAATGTTACAGGTGACATGATCCCGGTGATCATTGCGTTAAATGACTTAAAAGAGTTCCGCTCTTGTCGCGGCCACACCAAAAGGTCTGTTCCATTAGTCGCAGATTCGTCCGCCGTACCTACTTCATTTCTTTAGATTTATGTTGCCTTATTTCTTTAGAGACAAGCATGAGACTGTTATACGTTAAACCTTTCTTTGAGAGATATAAATAATGCTTTTTGCCAATTTAATGACGTATTTCCAAACGTTGTTTAAGTAATGTTGAAAATATTGTTAAGCTAATGACGAAACCCGTAAAAAAGAATTTATCTTTCCCGATTATCTTAAGTGGCATAAAAAAACCTACTTTTTTAAATATAAGTACTAAGGGCCATGCCACACTGGCGGATTACAAGCGTTTTCAAAGCGGAGCGGCCACGCAGCGAACACGCCGCGTGTGCTCGGCGAAAACGTCGCGGCTGTACAGCAAATACGTTGCGGACGCGCAACGATTTCGCCGCGAAGAGAAGCGTGGCCGCCATTTTGTACACTCGCATACCGAAACCACCGCTCCCGCGCTACATTAGTTTTATTTTTTAATAGTACATAGTTTTATTACTACTAGTTTTATACTACTTTAGTTATATTTTTTATTAGTAGTTTTATTTTAGTATAATTTTTTATTCTTTTGCAAAACAACACATAGTAGTCGCTTTCATTCAGTCGATTGGTTGTTATTGGATCCTCCCAATATCTTCGAAGTATTGGTTTACGTTTCTTGCGTCGTCGAAGTAACAAAGCTAACAGCAGTATTTCCTCGTCGGAATCCATTCTGTTACTGAGTGTATCGTTCGCCGCTCACTCAAGGCGGAAACGTTGCAAATCCGCGACGCGTACGCTCCACGTCCGCAACGTGCTCGCTGCGCAGCCGCGACGTTTTCGCCACACACCCGCGGCCTGTTCGCTGCGTGGCAGCTCCGCTTTGAAAACGCTTGTAATCCGCCAGTGTGGCATGGCACTAATTGTACAAGCGGAAGGAAGGGATTGTATTGCATATACGTTGGTGCTGTTTAACACTTACACACTA
The DNA here is from genome assembly GCA_949315895.1 of Anania crocealis. Lineage (NCBI taxonomy): Eukaryota > Metazoa > Arthropoda > Insecta > Lepidoptera > Crambidae > Anania > Anania crocealis. The sequence goes on from OX438882.1 coordinate 26,138,903, forward strand.
CTAAAATGAAATGTTACATACATTTAATTCACTGTTTTTGTTTGAATAGTCTAGAACCCTGTTAGGGTTACTTCTATAGCAAAAGTTATACTGCTACCGGATTTAAGCCGGTTAAAATAGTAAGGTCTATATAAACTGCGGCACAGGAATAGTTTTAAGTCAAGAATAGCAGCTATTCATCTACTTTACAATTAAATTGCTAATGTAAATTGAAAATACAAATTTTTTGTTTTAGATTGGCTCAAAACCACAAATTTCAGCGTAATCTTTAGAGGTAGGTTGTGGTTCGAGGCCCACCTGAAGGCAGTCGAAGATTTGTATTCAAAGACTCGAATTTTCAATTTAGAATACCTTGTTTTCGGTTAAACACATAATTGCGGTTTCCGTGGGATAAATATTATTTGATGCATAATAAAAACTTATACTTACATACTTGCTACCCTTTAGGGTGGTTCTTTTTTTTCAACAGAAACATAAACAAATTAAAATCGGTTAATCTGGTAAAAGTTATACGTCATATCAGTATTTAAACTTGAAAAATTATGTCTCAGGCGGGACTCAAACCCGCATCTCCTCGCATGTCGGGCGCGGCGCTATCCATTCAGCAACCGAGACATTACGTCATAGGCGTCAATTTTTCAAGCATATTCTTATCGCTGTAAGCCAGCGTTGCTTCATCAAATGTTAGGAGTTTGCACCCTTAACACCCGAAAGAAACATCTTTGCAGATAATATCCCGAACCCGCATCTCCTGCCGGGCGCTGCGCTATAACCATTCAGCTGAATTACCTAAAATTGCAATTTAATTGCGTAAAATATCATTTAAAGTATTCATACGTCATAAATGAAAAAAACTGCTTGTACGGGTTATTTTAGCCCTATCAGATGACTTTAGCCCAAACAAAACAAAAGTTTGGAATTGGAAAACACATTGGAATTTTAGAATTTTTATGATTGGAACTCTTATGTTTAATTGCTAAAATGCTAACTAAGCAAAATAAAAAAGACCAAGGCCAAGTAAGTAGCATTAAAATGTAATTCAAACGTTTAGGTACCAAGTAACCTGATAGGGCTAAAAGTAACCGGCATTTACAGTACGCATCGAATTGTGAGCCTTCTCCTTTTTTGTCGGTTAAAAGGAGCCTCGGAAGGAGTCCCGCGAGTCGCTTCATTCACTATAATTGGGCGCGCTGCGTCGCCATATCTCATCATTTGAGCTGGACGCGGGGGAAATGGAAAAACTTAGCTTTCAATTCCTTCCAGCGATCCCTGGCTTCGATTGGGGATACTTGATATTTTTTAAAACTTCGTAATGGCAATCCTGCAAATAATGTTAATAATAATATTTTAAGACATGCCACACTGAGCCAAACAGAGCCATCTAGTACCAAATTAAGCTACTACTAAGCTTATAATATGGGTGAATAACAGATAAACATACATAATGTTTTGTAAACAAATACTTATTATGAAGCTGATGAGAGATGCTAGATATTAAACGCTAAATAACTGAATCGCATAAACACTATGCGTCAATGTATTATCCAAGTAGAAGTGTAGTGTAGAGTTCTACCAAAACTTCCTTTCCTTTTTTTATGGGGATTATTAGAGCTATGTGCTGCCCCCAATTGATTTAATTTTATTATTTCTAAACAAAATTAATTCTCAAAAAACTAGAACGGTATCGTTTTAGCACATTACCTCTTCCCCTCCCCCCTTTATGCAGCCGTATCTTCTTTCTATCTTTAGTCAAATTCACCTGCCAAGCTTTTGGAGTGGCTGTTAATACTTTTGGGCTACACCCTCTATAGAAACGCTAAAACTCAACGAAACTTATATTTTAATGGCACTTCACAGTTCGCCCTCGACTTAGTTTATAAAGAGCTTTCAGATATATTGCGTTCTCGGTTATTTCGAATTCAGCTATATCGTCAATATATATAATTTAAAACCGATTGATTCCCAAAATATTCACACCTTTAAGAGGAAATACAACGGCCGTTTTTCCATACAACCGTAGTCCCCTGTTTCCTCCCTGGATGATGCCAGTAGAGCAATAATTTTTATTATAAAAATCTATGGCCACTATTAGCATGTTTCTATGTTTTCTGTTTTTTCATAAATGAACTGAGGGATTAATAAAAAAGATATGAGCCCTCAAAAATTGAAAAAATTCGCTGTGTTCAAACATCCAGAAAACAAATTTGCCAAAATTTTTGAAAAAAAGGAAAACTCACAATAACGAACAAGGCCAAAGCCTTTTTTTAATTTTTAATGAAAAAAGTATTTAAATCGGTCTAGTTTTGGAAAAGTAATCGGGGGACTACGAAACGTTGATTTGGTGTGCTTTTAGTAGGTATTTTCGGTCCAAGAAGCAGTTGTCTCTATAACACTCTGCGGTGAAGGCGTTTGGCACTGCGCGACAGCAATAGATTTTACAAATACCTATTTTTCAATTCTCTCACCCGTAGTGTTTTCTCTTAACCCCTTGTGTGTGGGTAATCAGTGGCGTGCACTCCATAAAGGCAAATAAGCTCTGCATACCCTGCACATACTACGCCTAACCTGATTAAACATCGATCCCTGAATTGCCTTCTATAGTTTATTAATATTTTAATTTAAAATAAAACCCAACATATACATTTTAGATAAAACTAAAACATTTTGCAATTAAGCGCGCTGCCCTGATACCGCCGATTCAAAAAAACCTGCGCTACAGGCGCCACAGGTGCCTCTAGCGGAAGGAGGCACAATCACAATGTGCCTCCATGAACACTAACACTGCTTAGCCTAATTTGCACCTTATGTCCGTGCAATAGGCGCGCGCGCGACTTTACAAAAATAATTGCGCGGCTACCGTACGCGAATTTGTTACAATTAACGAGGTGAAATGTATGGCAAAATAAGCAGTGCTTCTCGGAATATATAAGATGTCAAAATAATTTAGGTACTTATGAATTGTATTGTAAATGGATAAATGGCTTGCAATTTTATGTTTACTCGTATTTACGCAACTTTGTTTTAATTGTGGTTTTATAATAATAATTGAATTCAAATTATGGGATTAGTGAGTTTTTACTATTATGACGGAAATATTAGTTTTGTGATTTGTGGTAGTGATGTGTGTTTAAATAAATTTAAAACCAGGCGCTTTTCCTGCGGTGTCTTTTGATTAGATATCTAGTAAATAAAAAAAATTAACGTAAATAATAGGGGTTAAAGTATGAAATTGCCGATGTGAAATTAATTTAATCAAAATAGTTACCACTATTATCTATACATTGCTGCCATCTAATAGGAAGATCATTTATGCCTTTGTGATAGAACTCTGAGGATCTAGACTGCACAACTTGTGTGAAAGCATTTTGTACTGCCTCCTGGGAAGAAAACTTCTTGTCACGTAGATAATTGTCCAAATCACAAAAAAAATGGTAGTCCGTTGGAGCAAGGTCTGGCGAATACGGAGGATGTCGAATGGTTTCTAATTGCAGTTCCTGAAGGGTCAAAACGGTTTCTCGTGCTGTATAAATGAGGTCTCGCGTTGTCATGGAGCAATAATGGTGAAGATCGATTCATGAGTCGAGGCTGTTTTACTGCTAGTTTTGCCAACATTGTTCGGATTTCGGCACAATAGACATCTGCCGTTATTGACTGACCAGATCGGAGAAAACTATAGTGAATAACACCATGCTAAGACCACCAAACAGTTACCATTACCTTTTTATTGGTAAGTTTTGCTTTAGGACACTGTTGTGGCGTTTGACCTGGGGTCAGCCATTGCATTTTTCTTTTACGTTTATCATAAAGAATCTACTTTTCATCACATGTCACAATTCTATTTAATATTCCTTCATTTCTGTACCGATTCAACAAGACAACACAAGTTTCAACACGCGTTTCTTTCAGCACATCAGTCAAATCATGAGGCACCCATTTTTCGTATTTTGCAAATGAGTCAATATTGTGGGTAAGGTTACGTTAAACCATGCCGCTAATTCCTGGGTAGTTTGACTAGGATCGGCTTCCACCATCTCTCTTAATTCATCGTTAATCACCTGTGTGGGCGGTCTTCCTCGTGGCTCGTTCTTCAAGTCGAAGTTTCCATCACGAAAGCGTTTAAACCAAAATCGCACGGTGCGTTCATTAGCAGATCCCTCTCCAAACGCAACATTGATATTGCGGGCTGTTTCTGCCGCGTTACTTCCGCGTCGGAACTCGTATTCAAAAATCACTCGAATTTTCGCAGTATCCATCTTTGTTGTCTAAGTTAAATAACAAAAACAATTGAAAGTCGATATTCAAATGTTTCACATTTTTTAAAAGAAGAACATCATAAAAACCGTATGAAAAAAGTTTCATTCGAAAACCTCAAACCATGAAGATTCTATGTCAATTCAAAGAACCTATTACAATAAAACGGCAATTTCATATTTTAATCCCTAATACCTAAGTAAGTATTATTTTATTATTATGTGCTGCAGGCTAATTTAATATTATTTAATAAAATACTGTAGACTAATTATAATATTGCCTCAATTTGTCGTCTGGTGTGGACCTAGACCCAGATCCAGAGATGCTTATTTGATAATTTTGTTAGTTGAAATTGACAGTTCTAAATTGGACAGGGTCTTAGTTTGAACAGACATTTTAAGTTGTACAAAATAGACATTGCAGAGGGGGAAGAATCATAATTGCTGATACTCGTACAAATAAGGCCGTTATAGGTGACAACACTTGTTTTTATAAAATTGTGTTGAAATTGGTATGGTTTTTTGGTTTGGCGTAGGTAGGTACATACCCTTACCCAGAATTAGCGATGGGTCGTTATAGGTTTTTGAGATAACTTAACGTAACCGTGATGTGATTTCCAATAACTGGTTTCATAACTAGTGATTTTTGTAACTAGTTATTTTTACAACGCTCTAAAGCAAACGTGATTATTATAAGGATAAAACGTTTGGTTATATAGCAGGTATAACTTAATCACTTCACGCACACGTATCGTCAAATATCGAATCGATCCTTTAAGAATCTCTGCCCTTCAAAATAAGACTCAAATTCCATTAAGTACAAGCGAGGGAGTGGATGAGAGCTGCTGACCGAAAGCCGAACATATACCTGTTTCATTCACACTTACGCTCGCGTCCTATAGTTGTTTCTAGCGATGGGTCGTTATCGGTTTTTGAGATAACGTAACCTAACCGTGATGTGATTTCCAATAACTGGTTTAATAACTAGTGATTTTTGTAACTAGTTATTTTTACAACGCTCTGAAGCAAACGTGATTATTATAAGGTTAAAACGTTTGGTTAGATAGCAGGTATAACTTAATCACTTCACGCTGCTGACCGAAAGCCGAACATATACATGTTTCATTCACACTTACGCTCGCGTCCTCTAGTTGTTTCATTCATACACGCAACAAAGCTATCACTCTTTTGTTGCGATTCTTTTTTTGGACCCTTTATACATTACTCGTTTTACTCCTTCATGTAATCAAAACGATGTGTGGGATGTGCAATGTAAAACGTCGTTTTCAACTTGTCGTAACGAGTAACTTAAAACCAGTGATTTTTCGTGAGGAGTGAAGCCAACCAAATAACTACGCTAGACCTTTCACATAAGAGTGAATTCAATTTAACTTCAGAGCGTTGTGATAAAAAGCAGTTATTGAAGACCTATGCCTATTTCGATCGTTTGAATGGCGTTATGAATCTAACTAGTTATTGTTGTTGCGGATAACGAGTGATCACTGTTTGGGCTTGTAACTGCTTAAATAACTAGTTACGGTTAATAACGCCCATCGCTAGTTGTTTCATTCATACACGCAACAAAGCTATCACTCTTTTGTTGCGATTCTTTTTTTGGACCCTTTATACATTACTCGTTTTACTCCTTCATGTACTCAAAACGATGTGTGGGATGTGCAATGTAAAACGTCGTTTTCAACTTGTCATAACGAGTAACTTAAAACCAGTGATTTTGCGTGAGGAGTGAAGCCAACCAAATATCTACGCTAGACCTTTCACATAAGAGTGAATTCAATTTAACTTCAGAGCGTTGTGATAAAAGCAGTTATTGAAGACCGATGCCTATTTTGATCGTTTGAATGGCGTTATGAATCTAACTAGTTATTGTTGTTGCGGATAACGAGTGATCACTGTTCGGATTTGTAACTGCTTAAATAACCAGTTACGGTTAATAACGCCCATCGCTACCCAGAATTGCTGTGCACGCCCCTGGGCACTTCCCACCATAGAAATACTACGGCATACTGCTACGGCAGTCATACGGGTCAGTTATGAGACTGAGCAGCCGACCGGTTAAGAGATGATTTCCAGGACAACATTTTATTTAACACTGATAAAAAAAATAATATGATGTAAAGGCAGTTGACGTACAAAAAATGGATTTTTCCTGAAAGTGTCTGTCGTTAAAAGGCTTACTGTCTTGATAAATAAAAGAGGAATTCGTAGGACAAACATTAATATCTCTTTGGAGCGTCTCTAAAAAATATTTTCTTTGAAAGGACTCTTGTCTTGTCTCTGAAATATCGGATATAAGGTAAACCAATGAATAATAAATGAGCTAATCCAAGGAAGCAAGGTGATCTGAGAACGATTGATCGAATTGACTCAATCCAAAGTAATCGATTTATTAATCTGATATTAACTGAATAATTGCTTTAGTGAATATTTCACATAAAAACATCGAGATATTTTATTTCATTTAATTATTCTTACGGTATTATTTATAGACACTATAAATTATTATGGTTTCTTAACATAGCAAGCAACAATTTTATATAGCAAGTGAGTATCGTATTGTGGTAATCAGAAACAACGAAGGTACCACTAACACCCAGACAAATGCAAACAAAAACACTTTTTTTCTACATTGACCCGTTCGGGAATCGAACCCGGGACAGGAGCAGGCGACACCTTGAAAACTGGTGTGTACGTCACTTCGCCATGGAGGTCGCCAACATTATGTTAATTTTGTTTACCGACAAGACAGAGCTAAGCGCTCTCATAATATTATATTTATTTATTACAATTATTTAACTGTGTATCACGAATAAATAATTTGTTATGGTTTGAAATCTACAAATGAACTACCTTTTTAGGGTTCCGTAGCCGAATGGCAAAAAATGGAACCCTTATAGATTCGTCAAGTCTGTTTGTCTGTCCGTCCGCATGTCACAGCCATTTCATTCTGAAAGTATTAGCATTATACAGTTTGAATAAATAAATAAAATAAATATTTAAGACATGCCTCAATGGGCCACACTGAGCCATCTAGTCCCAAATTAAGGTACTATTCAGTACCCTGTCGTATGGGGTACTAGACAACCGATAAACTTACTTATATACATTTTTTACTTATAGTTGAAACTTGGTAGGTAGGTGTATCCTGTTGACCGCTTTACGATTCTCATACAAAAAATAAAAAATAATGATATTTAAGGGGAAGGGGCTTCCCATACATTGAACCAAATTAATAAAAAAATTTTTTTTACTCATATCTATGCGTATGGGGTATCTATGGATAGGTTTTTTAAAATGACAGAGGTCTATGGAACCATTTTTTCCAAAAGTCTAACATTTGGAAGATAGACGCTTTCAAAGTTGTAAGTATAGGTAATGGGTATCCCCTCTAACATTTAAATTAAGCAAACGAAAATTTGGAAAAAAATACACAATGTAGATCTTAACAAAAACTTTCAAAATTAGTTTGAACGAGATCAAACCAGTAGTTTTCGAGAAATAGCACATTTTTAACAACCGCAAATATAACTTTGTCCTTCATACAAACACTATAAAAACAAGTTATTTTTGCAGTCAATTAAATATTGTGGTATTTTGGCTTAGTTGAAGTAAGTGGACTTCTAATTCAGTTAAAGTTGGTACGGAACCCTCAGTGCGCGAGTCCGACTCGCACTTGTTTACTTTTTCAGTCCGTCTTTTTCTGGTAGCCTCTTATTAGGTCTATCAGGGTTAGTGCAGATGTTGTATTATGTTGCGCCGGCACCGCACGGCAGATATAATCGATTTTAAAGAAAACTATACCTAATTAGATTTGTTTCTAATCGATTCAAAATCGTTCGTTTTTTTTTATCAAACGTTATCCCTAATCTTGCGTAAATCTTCCACACTCTGCTCCAAAACTTTACTCGCCAGTTATAAGTTTAAATCCATTTTATACTTTCTTTACAAGATTGTGCATCATTGAAATGGCGCGGTCAATATAAATCTTTGTCAAGTCGAAGCTACAAATCTACTCAGATTCACACTAACTTCATGCACGTGTAGTTATTTATTACAACAGTCCAGCACAGATACAACTTACCACAGTACACTAGAGATACAGCAAGCTCATAGGTTAGATAGAGATCCCCTTCTAACGTACGGCGTAATCTTAAATTTTTTGAAAGCTTACTGCTTCAAAAGATACTGTGCAACAAACATTTTTATTAGTTATCGAAAAAAACGATTAAGGATTGACATAAAATGTTGGTTTTGTACAGACGGCCAAGAAAGTAGAGGTATTTGCGAAAACATTATTTAATGGGATATTTTTAAGCTATTGCATAGATTCTATCGCGGGCCTTGAGCGCGGGGACTGAATCCAGAAATTCCGTAACGCAAAAAACCTCACGCTCCCCACTTCGACCGGCACAGCGGTGATACGGCAGTTCGACGAGGTGCGTGCGGTTTGACGAGGCGTTTGCCATTCGACGAAGTGGGTGCCGTTCTACTAAGTTGGTGCCGTTCGACAAAGTGGGTGCCGTTCGACGAGGCAGGTGCCGTTCGACGAGTGGGGTGCCGTTTGACGAGGTGGGTGCCGTTTGATGAGGTGGGTGCCGTTCGACGAGGTGGATGCCGTTTGACGGGTGGGGTGCTGTTTAACGAGGTGGGTGCTGTTTGACGAGAGGGGTGCTTTTTTATTTATTTATTTATTTATTTATTTATTTATTTTTAAGGTAGATAAATATGGGTTATAATAGAGTAGTGTAATATAGGATAATTATCGAAGATTGTCGAACTAATCAAGTCAAAGATTTGGCATTAATTGAACATGAAACAATTGACACGGACGACGTACCAGTTTTATAACCTGAAAAATAAAGGCTAATAGAATCTGCTGAACAAAAAAATTCCTTGTCTGTAGATAAATTTATGACTCATTTCCAATAATTCACGCTCATCACACAAACATCAAATTATTGCAGATCTCTGCATTATTATTATTATTACCAGACCGTTATCATGTAGATCTACTGTTTATATTTAAACTGTAGCAGTCGTGGTCGCAGGTCACTCACCTTAATTACAGACGTTACTCCAATCTGGATTAAATGGAATGTGATATGGGACGGACGGAGGGATGAAGGAACAGTACCTCCCGACTCCCATGTCAAAATGTCCGAAATGTTGTTCGTTAAATAACTGTGTTTCCCTTAGAGTAGGTTTTCTTACAGAATCTTCATGGATGTTGTAATAAGTTGGTTATACAATTTCATTAATATACATTTTTCGCCTGTCTTATGTTTGTATGTAACGACGACCTCCGTGGCGGAGTGGCGTACTCACCGATGTTCAAGGTGTTGCCTGCTCCAAGGTCTCAGGTTCGATTCCCTGATGGTTCGATGAGGAAAAAAAGAGTTTTTCTACATTTTCTAGGGTCTGGGTGTTCGTGGTTGTTTCTGATTTACAAAATACGAGTGCTTCAAATTGTTACTCGGTAAGCGAAAGATTGTGGTGTGGTTCAACATAGTAGTGGTCCTACATAGTATGAAAAATTATGTCTCAGGTGGGACTCAAACCCGCATCCCCTCGCATGCCGGGCGCGATGCTTTATTAATTCAGCCACAAAAAGAAATGACGCCTGTCAAGTAGTGTTTCGGTAGCTGAATTACTAAAGTGGTTCGAGTCTCGCCTGAGACATAATTATTCAAGTCCAAATACCTAATGTAAGAGATGTTGTCCACATTTGCTTAATTATTTATTTATTTACTATGTAGGACTTGAACCCACAGTCTTTCGCTTACCGAGTGACTACTCTGACCAATTGAGCTACCACATAAGAAAAAGACACAGGATGCTTTCGTCGCCAAAACTGGCCAAACCGTTATTATCCAATCCATGGCGATTATATCCAACTTCAGGCTTTATGTATTCGATATATTTGAACATTAGAGTCATATTGTAAATTGTTACATCTTTACTATCGTGTGACTATTCGTCAGAGCCTCTGACGACGATTAATTTTGGGGTGATTGGATCTACCTCCTAGAGGTCCTACCTGGGCAACTGCATCTTTGAATTTCTAACCAATGATGATAGCTAACAGATCCCAAAAAAAACTATTATTTATCTGCCTCATTTTCCTTGTACAAGTATACTTCCAATTTACTATATACATTCTTGTTTCGCACAACATGACGCCAATTCCAATAAAGTGCTAGAGTTGACACGGGGTAATGCCAGACATGTCTGGAATAACTAGAATATATTTACTTCCTAGGCCCGAGGAGAGGGGCTGAATCCACTTAGGACGGCTAAGGATCTGTATAATTTATATTCACCTTACTAATTGAATGGTGTACATTTGGCACATGTATTTGAAAATACAGCGATAGTTTTGAAAAATCACTCGAACGCACCGGGAGTTGAGTGATGTCGCTATTTTGAAAGGACAAAAAATAAAATGATTTTCATTTAGACCCGATTATTTTCTCAGCTCCTTACATACGCGTCAGCCCCACATTATATTTCGCTTATATGTTTAATTAGCGTTATATACTTAATTTACTTTACTTTACTTTAATTTGTTATCGGAATTTCAGATATCATTGCGCATAAGAGCCCTAGTTTCTTTCTGAATTACTTTTGTATTTTTCAAAGTACTCGTACCTAAGTTTCGATACACGAAATTAACGAAAAAAGAGTGGTAGGGTAAGCCTTAGTGGGATTTTATCGGTAATATTCTTTTGTAAGATATAATACAATAAGAATACATAATTAAACTCTTAAGTATTCAACAGTTCACTATTTTATAATTTATTGATGTGGAGACGATTCGATTTCAAACCCATTTGTTCGTTTGTTGGGGAGGCAAACAGTTTTTGAGACGTAAATTCTTCAGCATACAATGTACAGAGACTTTATTATTATAGGGGCGTGGTGCTGGTAGCAGCGATACACGACAAAAAAACTACTTTAATAACCACTTAACTGAAAAATTTTAGTACCTACCATTAAAAAACCTTTTTAATTCAATGTCACATATTGAATTAGCAATTAGGCTAGTAACTTTTTATCCAGATGGATTTTAGGCTGGAGTCTGACTACATCAAGATCCATTAAGCCATTTTGACGTGATTGAGTATAAACATCCATCCATACTATCCTAGAATATTATTGATATGCAGTGATTCTAGTAACAATTTACTGCAAGGCAAGATAATGTTTAATAGAGGTGCTTGTCTATTGTTGTGCCGACACCACACGGCACTCTCGCTAATTAGAATAGAGATAGAATATAATAAAAGTAGTAATGTATCGCTTTGAATGAAATAAAAGAAGAAAGGCGCTAGATGAGGGCAGCGCGGAACCGATCGACATAGAGATTCTTAGGCCTATGCCCAGCTATGAACGTTATTTTACTGATGATGATGAAATCAGAATGTCTTAAAAATATTTTTATGTCTTGGAGCAGTGGTCTGGCATATTTTACTTTCTCTGTTCCACTTTCTTCAAGGATAGGCTGCAGTGATGATTGGGTGTTTGGATCCAGTTGCACGCCGACAGTGGCGCCCCACCTTGCCCCAGCGTACGCGAGTAAAGCGGTCGGTTGGGACATAACGAGGGTCATTTCCCCGCGTCCGATCAACCTTTTTTGATTAAACGACCTTGTTGCGCTATAACCCGTTTATGACCACATTTCGCGGTTTCTTTACCACTGATAGCGTGCCGGGTTGAAGAACTTTTAAATGGTTGGTACCGTCAAAGATCCAGATCGACTAAATAATGGCGGTAACCGTAATAAAGGTCCAATTTACTTTAAATTTAAATGTTATATTATTATAAAAGCATTGTTATGATCTTAATAAAAGTCGTAAAACTTAGACCGAAGAAAAACATCAAATAATAAGTTAGAAATTGCGTTTCTGAGTAGCCAAAGAAGATATTACCTACAATCATCGTAGGTCTTTACCTATGAAATTGTCGTTTTGTATGAAAAAATTGGTAGTTATGACACATGATATTGGCTGCTTATACACCGTGCTTTTTTAACCACCTTTAAAACGAAGCCTTTTATATATTGTAAAAAAAAAAATTTGATTCAGACTTTTATTTTTGTAACACGCTATGACGCGCACAGACGAATTATTTTGCTGCGGCGGGGTCTCGGTTGAATGGACCTTACACAGCTACATATTATGTGCACGTCACAGCGTGTTTCAAAATCAATAGCTAAACCACTAGGTATTTAATATTTTTATTAAAAAAAAATTGGTAAAAAAATAATATAACACTGCCAAGATGTTATATAATGGGTACATAATGTGAGCTTCGTCTTACAGGTAATCGCATAATACATTTAGGCCGTCGACTATATAAAATAATGATAATAATCGTAGGGATGGATTCTACTAACTTTAATTTCGAAAGCTCCAAAGTTGCGTGTTTCCTAGCTTTTAAGTTTTAACTTAAACCCACTAGGTATGTGAGGTGTGCGGCTCCCTTCACTGAGCTACCCATGGCACTTTTACTCACTTACAAATCGATAATGTAGGTTTTATTCTCATAAGAAATTCAAGTTTCACTTATAATGAGATAAAATAAAATTTAAAATTAAACTAATTATATTGGCCGCCAGTACCCGCTTCAATGAATGTAGCCCTCAAACCTCAGGAGGCACTCGGCTGCCACGATACCAATTGATTTCAATTGTGTCTGGAATAACTCACGATCGAGGGATTATGCTTCTTTTTAAAGACTTATATAAGGTGGCAGTTCTTTATAAAGCTTTGCTCCCTCAACAAAATAGTCTTCCTTCCATAACCAGTCCTAGGCATCCCTAAATTTAGTTCTTTTTTATTCCGAAGACTACGAGTGTGATTACTTTTTTCTTGTTTTAAATTAGATTTTACAGCACTGTTGATTATTTAGGTTTATAGATCTTTATTTCTCAAAAGAACATAGTTCGCTTACATGAGATTTAAATATTATTATAAATAAAGTTAACAATATGGTGGCAAATCGAAAAACAGTGCGTCGACAATAACTAAATATGCTTAATAAATGTTGGTATAGATATATGATTTCAGTTTTCTCTTAAATACAATTAAAACTTTCAGTCTCCTTAATTTCTATTGGTAACTTATTATATAGCTTTATATATTAGTAGGCAGGTATTGTAGTGGTTAAATTTTTTGTTTTATATAACTGTTCGGTCGGTGTATGAAACGGATAGCGATGTAGGACTTAGATAATTTTGATTTGGCGTCTCTGTAATGAATTCAAATGAGTAGCTGCGGTGAGTGTAGAGTGAGTGACATGTAGTGGGAGATATTGAATAAAAAGCAATCAAAATTGGATAATTCATAAAGTCCAAACTAATAAATAAATGTGGTAAACATCATAGTTCTGATCCCAAAGTAAAAATTCAGAGACAACGAAGGTACCACACACACCCAGAGCCGTGACAAAGTAAAAACTTAAAAAAAGACGTGTGGCACTCGGAGACTGCCGCGGTAAAGCTATTGCATAGCATTTTTTATCAACTTATGCAATTATAAAACTAAAAAGTATCACCGCTGTGCCGGTCGGAGTGGAGGGTGTTAGGTTATTTCGTTACGGAATTTCTGGATTCGGTCTCCACGCTCAAGGCCCGCGATAGAAGCTATGCAATAGCTTAAAAACATTTAGTGATACCATAATAATATCAGTCGCCAGATAACAATATAATCTCAAGACATGTGTTATTGACCTTAGAATAGGTATGTTCAATGTGCACTATACCCACGTCTGGCTGCACCGCCAACACCGCGGAATGCCCTAATGAACTGCCGAAGTTAAGGGATTGTTCACACTGCCAGTGTTAAGCAATGTGCTGTATTAGGGTTTAGGCATATTCAGGACATGCTTGTATTTGTATTCACTGAATTTGGAAACTAAACCTTATGTTTATAATCTGATAAATCATGTTTGTATATCATATAAAATTGCACGGTCAACTGATTAATTCAAATATCAGCATTTAGGTGCTGTGTGGTGCTGATGCGCTAGTTTGAAGTAATTAGGTCTTTTACATTAAATATTTATAACGCGTAGAGATTTTTCTAAAATGCATTGTGGCGAAAGTCCCGTGTCCCGAACCGTGTCTATTTGCAATGTTGCTGGCTGGCACGGCCGACTTTCGCCGACTAGATCGGCAATTTTTTACTGTATGACAGATGATTGATTATGATGTACAATATTATCGTGGTATTTGAAATTGTAAAGCTTATTATATTTAATATAACGATAACAGTGTCTCGCGTGCTAAAATAAACATTTACCACCAACTCTGGTGTTCATATTTTAACGGGGATCGTATCCCGATTCCCGCAGCATTATCTGTATTGCATGCATTTCTGAGGGAGGGCGAGCGGTTTTCTTGCATGAACATGCTCGCTGTTGGTTCGAGTAGTCAAAGGCCAGAGTAGGTACACATAAATTATGATCATAAACTTTTGGTTCATGTTGTTTTAATAGATACTTACTTAAAAAAAACGGAAGCCTTATTTGGAAAAAATGTGTAAGCTTCCAAGCTAAAACTACTATAAAAAAATAAATTTGACTTTGAGAAAGAACAATGCTATTTCGTATCCCACTTCTGGGCATTGGTTTACGCCCCCGAGCCACGATATAGACACGCGGACAGAGCCGTAGGCTCAAAGCTAGTAAGAAAGAAAGACAAAATTTTAAAATTCATTCGGTCATGCCAAATGATCTTTAGTGTCAGTTCAGGTGCAGACCGACTTTCAACCTGGGGTAGTTTTTTTGCCCACTGTACATCTAATGCAGAGGTATCATAAATGCTAGTGAAGTGCTAGTAAAGTTTGACGAGATTTCCCAACTTCCCAACTGCCAAGATGACGCCGAGGGCCTTCAACGTGCCCGCGATCATTATTCGTGCAATCGCATAGGCTTACTGCAACCAAATAATTAATTTGGATGCAGTAAGCATTTTCAGTAATATTTTCATATTTATTAGCCCACATTTTTCCCGAAGCAGTGGTAGGTTTAAATATTGGGACGTGTAAAAGCGCCGAAAATGCTATCCGAGTGGCGGAGTATTGGTCGCATAAATATATATAGTTCGTCATCGACACGATAAGAAGAAGAAGTGCCAAGATCTGACCCAAGGAGTTTTGAATTTGCGAATGTTGCTCGGAATTTGTGATCACCAACCCGCATTCGGGAAGCGTGGTGATTATGATTATACCAATTTATTGCTGTGGTAACTTGAATTCGATGATGGAGGCCTTTGAAATTGGAGGAGTATTTTAAGCTGTTACTTTACTTTTCTTTACGACACGAATAGAACGAAACGCAGAGCAGTAAGGGTTACTGTAGTTTCTTCAACTGTGCGCCTCTCGTTCGGATGCACTCTGCAGCGGCGTCCGGAGCCGCCGAAGCGTTTTGTGCTGATAGTGACGACGGAGCGCTATGTATTGGTTTCATGGATTGGAGCACAACCGACATGTTTCAAATTCTTTACGGACTGTCAGTGTTATAGCTCGCGGCTCGTATGTCGTATTATTTGATTTCGTTGTAAGTGCCATATTTAATGTTGGTTTAGTTTAGTAAAATATTTTTACCGATGTTTTTACTGACTAAGAGCCTGTTATTCACTACAAAGAGCATGAAGTAAGTAAAGATCTTGGGTTCGAATCCTACTAGAGTCAACTGACATAATATTTCTCCTGATCATTACAACCACAACAAGGAAAAAATCCGATTTGGTGCAATCGATCGGAAGCTATGCGCTCGGTTTTTCATTTTTATCGACAATATCCATAGTCCATACAGCACAGTAACTCTACTGTAGTTTCTTCAACTGTGCGCCTCTCGTTCGGATGCACTCTGCAGCGGCGTCCGGAGCCGCCGAAGCGTTTTGTGCTGATACGCTCAGTGACGACGGAGCGCTACGAATTCGTTTCATGGATTGGAACACAGCCGACACGTTTCAAATTCTTTTTGAATTGTTTTATTGATCGCGGCTTGCATGTCGCATTGTTGCAATATTTGTTTATATTTCGTTGTTGGTGCCATAATTGTATTTTGTATGTGTTTAATGTATAACAAATACTACATTGGTAGGTTTAAATATTGGGTACGTGTAAAAGCGACTCCAGGGGCCTATTTGCAGAAATAAAACTGATTTTACTGATTTTAACAAAAAAAGTTTTTACTGACGAAACGATCTTAGGTTTGAATTCTACGTATGTCCGACAATGGAAAATGATTTTGTACTTTGAATCGTGCAAGATGGTCGACGTCGTTTCTTTGCTTTAAATTTTAAGACCGGTTGCTACTCAATAGTGTAGGTATAGACCATTTATATTATATTAATGCTACATATCTATTTTGAAGTCACCTTTTACATACACACACGGAATTTGTAAATACATGCTATTTTCTTTTGATCAATTAAAAAAAATGATTATTTTGTTTTATTTTACTCGTGAACTATGCATTGAAATGAAAGATAAAACTTTGACAAAATTAGCTCTGATGCGTGGATAGAAACATACCTGACGATTATTAGAGGCGGTAGTATTAAATAAATTTTCAAATTACTTTCTAAAGACAAATAACACCTCTCTCTATCATGGTCCATGAACGCTGTAAAGTGTTCGGAACTTAATACTATAAAAAATCCTAATTCACGCTATAGAAATAATAAGTTAAATCTGTAATGGTTCACATAAATACAATATGTTTACGGGTCAAACATCCCTATTTGACCTCTAACATTTTTTATGATTCCGAAACGTATCTCCTTAACGTGATTATTAGGTTAAAAATACAAAATCAATATCGGAGACGAACATCAAAGACTTTGTATAAGATGTAAACGTGCCCTTAGCATCTTCATTGAAACTGTAAGGGATCTAGTCAGCTAATTAATTCCTGAGATGTGACTCTAACAAGATGTGTGTGTCGTCTACCCACTAATTAGCTGGCGAGATCGGAATAATTAATGATTTGGCAGATACACTCATCAGTAAAGGTATCTCATAAAGTTCTTGAAAATGATTTTCAAATACATCACAAACTCTTAGAGCTAGTTCAGACACGGCGATTCCAATCCGCGAGGATTGAAAAGAGTTCAGACACACGCGGTAAGTGTGAGGAGTAGGTTAGGGTGACAGCCGCTTCCTTTCAACAATGGAAGTCCAAGAAGCAATATGTGTGTACTTCTCCTTAAAAAAAGAAAAAAAAAACGAAAGTATTAGGTGCATACAATTTTTCGTGATCTCATGCGGTTCACCCAAGGCCAGTGACCGAGTTTCTTGCGCTGCTTCTTCTCGGCACTAGCCCACATTTGTCCCGAAGCAGTGGTAGGTTAAATATTGGGACGTGTAAAAGCGCCTCCAGGAGCCTATTTGCAGAAATAAAACTGATTTTAACTGATTTTAAAAGTTTAAGTTGAGGAATTTTGAGCCCAAATTTTTAACTATTTATGTATGTCTCTAAAGATGTTTGATGAATTACTTCAAAGAACAAATTGCATTTTCTGATATGAGCTCAACCTCATATCAGAAAATGCAATTTGTTCTTTGAAGTAATTCATCAAGAAGAAAAAACGATCCATTGTCAGGTAAAGGGTATGAACGAATGACAGGCGCTAATGTAAATAAGATCCGCGCAGTCGAACATGTGGTCGAACCGCGCGGTTCGCAACCGAGCGAATTCCGCCGTGTCTGAACTAGCTCTTAATTGCTCGTACCTTCTACGCAATATTAGTTAGATTTTGAATTTAAAATTAAATTTGTTACCTAAGACTCTGTGGAAAAGATTGATAGGTACGGATTCCAACAGATGTTTACTAAAAAACTAAATTAAGTAATTATGTAAATCTCATATAATTATTGTGATTTTAACATATCGATAGAAATAAATTTAAATATATCAACTTTATGAAACTGAATACACCATAAACATAGTATATGAAGGAGTAGACATATGTGTCTATGGGATACACAGTCCTAAATGAAATTGATAAAAAACAAATGACGTATACGACGCCTTTGGTATAGTCCAGTAAATCAAATCAAATCAAATAATTTTATTTGTAGAATGCAGAATGAATGTTATAACATTACAGGTGTTCAGTGATAAAGTTAGTTTCAAATACATTCTACCTGGCCCCCAATTCCGCTAATTTACAAATGACTCAATAGAATCGCAATTGCATCGCAATTGTATATTTTGGCACATTTCATACGGTAGTAATGTCAAAATATACGATTGCGATGCCATTGCGATTCTCATGAGCCATTTGTAAATTAGCAGAATTGGGGTCCGGGTAATGTACCGGTGTGCAAATGTTTGCATGTCAAATATTAGTTTGGATAATACATTAAAATTTATTAATCTGAATACAAATGGCAACAAATAATTATCAAGCATAAAAATATGTAATAATGAATAAAATTAAAAATACACACATGCTAGAATTGAATAAAATTAGATGAGTAAATATAATTACGTCATTTATCATTTAAATATTGAGTAACACTATAATAATTGTCATTTGTCAAGAAGCCATTAATTTAATACATTTTAAATATGTTGGGAATTAGAATAAAATTTTGAGTTAGGTACCTACATTTTGGATAAAACAATCTATTCTTATGGCGAGTGTGCCTTTCAATAGATTCAGCATGAGTTTTAAAATAAGCCGGATGTCGTTTCACAAAAATACATATTTCTCTGATGTATAAGGATGGTAGTGGGAGTACACATATTTTTTGGAAAAAGGGCGCAGTCACAACTCTCAAGAAACCACGCACCACAAACTGCTCGCACACATTTCTTTTGTAATTTAAAAGCTCTTATCATGTCGAAACAATTAACCCACAAAGGCAGACAGTACAAAAATGTCAAAATAAAGTATGTCCACCAAAAATCTAAAAATTTTTAACGGCCTCCTAGCAACACTTTTTTTACGCGATGCGCATCTCATCCATTTAAGAAAAAGTCTAAATTGCTTATCACCAAAGGAATAAGTAGGATAAGTAGACCCTCCACCGTTTTGAATTTATCTTTTAAATATGCATTAATCAATTTCGAACTCTTAAAACTCTCAAAATAGACCTATAGGCGTCCCAAAGAGAAAATTAAACGAAAACTATACAATTATGACATGATCTCTTTCTCCTCAGTTAAAAAATCAATGCATGCTTATCAAACAAGCTCTCCTCTTTTTGGAGTCCATTGTCGCCACTGGAAGACATACTAAATAATTTCCCCGTCTGTCACATTTTCCACTTTTATAAACGTGTCCGTACCACGTGTAAGCAAACGAGGGACAATTCACATAATGTAGGCAGGCTACGGCCGTGCCTGTTGCCATGGAGACTAGCTAAGGGCAAGACGTTTTCCTTAGAAATAACAAATCCACAATACGTAATCAAATTAAATTCAACAATCACACTGATGCTAGTATTGTCAATGAATTTGATTGTTGAGAGCTTACTCAAGTCACTGTGATTTTGCCGGGTTATGCACCTGATCGCCTAACGCCTCGTTGGTCTAGGTTTAAATATTAAGATATCTGGGTCCTGGGTGTGATCCCTGAGCCAGACAACAAAAAGTTTCGCACATTGCTCGGGTTTGTGATCACCAACCTGCATTTAGCAAAAATTATGCAAGTGCGCATCATTGCTGTGGTAACTTGAATTCAATGATGGAGGCCTTTGCCCTGCAGGGGGATGATTAAAGCCAGTTTCTAATAATACAACTCATCGTCATACGTCTGAATCTGATCTCTTATAACTAAATCAGGCAAAATTAAAATTACGCAAGGATTTATTTACGAGCATTTAAGCTTTACGGAAACACGCTTACGTGGTATAGGTAGTAATTGATGTAATATGAAAAACTAGGTGCACTATCAGTTCAAAAAAGTGAGCCAACTAAATGTGCACCCATTTGACATAAGAAGCACTTTTAGTATCTACGACCTATCAATTGAATATCGGGTTTAATTAACTCCTACAGGATCGTAAGACCGTCGGCGGTCGCGATAAAAATTGATTTTAATTGTGTCTGGAATAACATACAATCGATATTTTATTTTCTCAAAAAGAATTTACAATTCACTTGCATAAGAAATTAATACTAATTACTAAGTCTACAAGACTACACAGAACAGTACGACTAACATGTAGGTAGTTTTGTATCTGCTCGATCGCTTAACAAAGATGCCGTTTGGCAACTTAAGATGAATAATATGACAAATCAAAGTCTTCTTCTTTTTTGGCTTGTGGCGAAGCGTTTTGACATACGTCTAACACGATTCAGCCAATGTCACGACACGAATGGGGCAAATACACGGTAGGTAAATGAAAAAAAAAATATATATCTAACCATTGTACTGAGTCTAAAACTAAGCAAAACTAAAGTAGATATACTCGTATAAGTGAACAGTGCAAAATATATAACACAGATTGAGGGGTTTAGGAGAGGGAATCATTCAATCGAGGACAGTTTAAGTGTAATTTTTGTTACGGACTGCGTATCTTGTTTATATTTTACTAGATGCTGTTTCCCGCGACGTCGTCCGCGTCAATTTCTGTTAATAAGAATTCGATTATTTTTGCAACATTTTTAACTGATGCATCACTCCTATTGGTCGCAGCGTGATGTTATATAGCTTAAAGCCTTCCTCGATAAATGGACTATCCAACACAAAAATATTTTTTCAATTCGGACCAGTACTTCCTGAGATTAGCGCGTTCAAACAAATAAACAAGCAAACAAACTCTTCAGCTTTATAATATTATAGTATAGATATCGATGAGGGTAGATAATAGCGGTTAAAGTATGAAATTACCGATTATTTTCCCACTTTTTATTTTGTTTATAGCTCTTAAGTATAGTCATATTATTGCGTAATTCTTTTTGTATTGTATCAAAAACTAAATAAAGCCTATTACTTCAGAGGAAGTCGTTGAAAAGACCCCTTACAATGTGTCAGCTGACCTTCTTGCTTCAATTAAGTATATTTGTATTATATACTTTGATTTTCAGAAATTTAATTACTATAATTCGTAGCTTTATAACCATCTGACTTTCACCTTTAATTGCATCGAAAACGGTTCAGGCGTTATTAAAAAAAACTAAAAAATTGATAGTATAGAAATATGACTTTTCTCGATTTCGTCCATACAAAACGGCAATTTCATACTTTAACCCCTAATATATCGTCAATGTTTAATTGAGAAATGTCACCAATTTTAGATAAAAGTTTAGCTGTGGTGCCTTCGCTAAAAATAACAAATAAATTTTAACGATATTTGAAGCAAATAAATTGGTGGAATGAAAATATGCTTTTCCTTGAATAAAACTTTTGACTGTCTTAGGTGGGACTAGCAACCACAGCTTATCACTATTTTATTTAATAAATTGTATTTTGATAACGAATAATGTACTTAATTAGGTTTATATAACGTCCAAAATTAACGAAGTCGACTCATCGGGACCTGCCGGGTTCCTTCGGTCAGACCGATCAGGTAGTGGCCTGGTGGGTCTACCCGCCTCTGTCACACCCATGCTCCTGATCAGGGTCCCTGCTGAAAATCAGCGTCGTGATATGCCTCTAGCTGTCACGACTAATGCTGAGCGGGAACCTTTTTGACACTTGTTTCCTTTTAACTTTTTAAATTTTTGTGATTTGTGTTTTGGGAAAAAAAAATCTTTCTTTTTCTTTCTTTAAGTTATACGGGATCAAATTTAGAAAAATACAATTTTTCATACAAAAAATCTTCTCTGACGCTGAAAAAAAAACCTTGCGATATTGTATCAGTGGATACAACTCGGCGAGATCCGTGGCCAATTCGATCTGATCCCGGGATCGGTGGAGACAAGCCCGCTAAAACGTTTACCTTGTTGATATGTAGTTTTAAAGGTTGTGTTCCTTTTTCTATATCAATAATATACTTGACACTGTTGACATAGTTCTTATAATAAGTGGCTTGGGTAAACTCTGACGTTAGGATGATGAGTAGAACCATGTTCCGTTTCGGGCTTTACGGCAGTAAAATGTATGTGAAGAAAATGTCTGTAGTGAAACAAATGAATAAATGTATCTAGAACTTTCGCTAACATTGTTAATTAGGCTCAGCTGAAAAGGTTTTCAGTAATCTCATTTGTATTCGACAAAATGTTGTGCATGTTAGGAAATACCGAGTACTCATTACGTTTAATTGGAAATTAGTTAAACCGTTTCCATTTCGACGACTCAATGATCCGATTTCAGAGACGTAGCGAACAAACAACGGGTTTCTAAAAACGCTGACGTGAGCGGCCTGATATGTTTAAGGAATCTGGAAATTTTAGATCACGTATCTCTGGTTGTTTAACCGACAAAAAAGACAATGTTTTTAATTGATGTGGCTTCTGCTTTATCATCATCATTAGCATTATCTGTGGCGGAGTGGCGTACACACCGGTTTTCAAGGTGTCGCCTGCTCCGAGGTCCCGGGTTCGATTCCCGGACGGGTCAGTGTAGAAAAAATGAGTTTTTCTACATTTTCACGGGTCTGGGTGTTTGTGGCACCTTCGTTGTTTCTGGTTTCCAAAATACGAATGCTTTAAATAGTTATTCAAATTGGGATCAGAACAGTGTATGTGATGTAGTCCACATTTATTTATTATTTTTTATTTTCTGGAGCCTAATTTAGTCCACTGCTGGATACAGGCTTCTCCAGAAGGAGGATTTTGCCATAATTGCCACGGCTGGCAGGCGGGTTGGCGATCGCAGTTAGGCCAATACTGGAAAAAAGACGCTGCTGCCCTTTTTTTTCTGGCAGTAAGTTGGCTTGAAAACTCTGACACCAGCGCCCTTAGACAATGACATTAGCTAATGATCGGTCGCTTTATGTCATTTTCATACATTTGTTATCTATTCGTCTAATTAGAGAGCATCGTCTAAGGCCGTAGTTTATCCTTAAAAGATAATAACAAGAAGATCAATTTTATTTTAGGCTCGTGCCAAGTGTTGATTGTCATATCCACAGAACACGGAAAAATGGTTTGAATGTCATGGCAGCCTATAAGTAAGGCAACACTGTAAAATTGGGTTTTAATAATAAATAAATAATAATAATAAATATTTTAAGACATGCCTCACTGGGCCACACAGAGCCATCTAGTCCCAAATTAAGGTACTATTAAGTACCCTGTCGTATGGGGTACTAGACAACCGATAAACTTACTTATATACTTTTTTTTTTGTAAATACATACTTATAATACATAGAAAACACCCAGACCAGTACAAACAGACATGTTCATGCACACAAATATTTGTACTGTGCGGGGATCGAACCCGCGACCCATGGCTCAGAAGCAGCGTTAACTACCGCTGATCCAAATGGTCGTCAAATAATATTAAGTATGTTAAATGTGGTGTATGCTTTGTTGGTTGTCCTTAACAAATAAAATAAAGGCCTTGTAGGCGGAGCAGACGCGCCACAGACGTTATGTGCAAACGCACAAACTTCTGTCCAAACACGAATGTAAGTGAGCGCGACATCGCGCGACCAATAAATAGGTCGCTTGATTGGCGTTCTTTGAACTCTTTTATGTGTGCGGAAGCTTGTGTATATTCTGTGCACAAGTAGTAGTGGGGCGCAATCGGCGACATCGATTCTCATACAAATGGCGCATGACAGCTTTTCTAACCTTTGTCCATGTCACAGAACATGGAAAAAGGTTAGAAAAGCTGTCTTATTTTATTTTAAAATTTGATTTTATTGTCACTGGAAATTTGAAATGTTCCTTCCTATAATGTTTTTACGCAACAGGTTTGTTTTCGGGCCTGGATGAGCAAACGAACCGCGAAATTGGATGGGGCCACAGCAATTACATTGACAACGCTTGATTCAATCTGTTTTGTTTGCCAAAGTTTTGCGTTAAGCCCAGACCGCAAATCGTAATATTAAAAAATCACAAAAATGTAAATAAAGAGTAGCAAGAAATAAGTCGTCAAGTTAATTTGAGGGATGTGTGATGATTGACGGAGATTTATTACTTTCACCGACTCATATTTATTGACGACCTCCGTGGCGGAGTAGCGTACACTCTGGTTTTCAAGGTGTCGCCTGCTCCGAGGTCCCGGGTTCGATTCCCGGACGGGTCAATGTAGAAAAAATGTGTTTTTCTACAATTTCTCGGGTCTGGGTGTTTGTGGTACCTTCGTTGTTTCTGGTTTCCAAAATACGAATGCTTTAAATAGTTATTCAAATTGGGATCAGAACAATGTATGTGATGTTGTCCACATTCCATATACCAAAAAAAAAATTGAACTCTTTCAGTAGATATAAAGAAAAAAACAATAATTTGTTGCCTGTTAATACCACTGTAGTACCTCTACGGATGGAAGTTTCGTATAAAATTGAGATATGACTCACTTTGAACCTTACTGAACTTAAAACATCTAGTATGCTTTCACTTTAGTATAAAAATCATAACTATCAAACTCTCTAAAAAGTTATGGGTAGTCACATATTCAGAACTTTCGCCTTCACGATTGGAAGATACAAAATAATTGATCCATTTTCTTCATACAAAAGTTGAGATAAATACTAACATAATTGTGAAGTGTTAAATAACTTCGTTTCAATATAAATATGTATTACGCTATGTACCTACCATGCATTCCGTGAATGGTTAGTTAATTACTGTAAGCCAAATTATAATACTTCGCACAGGTTGGCTTTAGTACCGTCACAGCGCAAGGAGAACGGTTGAACCATGTACAGTCTTCCCTAGACAAGTCCTGCAAACTTATAACCCTGATGCATAGTAGAAAGGTATGCGGTCATCATTGATATATACTTAGTAATAAAGTAGATACGCAATTAGTTAAAAAAAAGGGAAGTAAAGTAACAGCCTATAATCGCTCCACTGCAGGGAAAAGTCCTACATTATTGAATTCAAGTTAGCAAAGCAATGGTGGGTACTGGCATACTCACCACGCTTGCCAAATTTTAATGCGGGTCGGTGATCATAAACCTGAGCAATGTTCGTAAATTCGAAACTTTTGGCTGCCCGACCTGGGGATCGAACCTGGGACAAACAGTAAAGATATTTTTTTTTGCTAATGAAATGATTTTTAGTCGACGAAGATTAAAAAAAATACAATTTGGAAATCATTGGAAATGAACATTTTTATTTATTTGCATTACGTAAGTAACGCTACTTATAGATATTTGGTAGTCTGAATTTATCACGAATAAATGTATTGTTTCCACAGGCTAATTTAAATTTGAAACTACACGCGTTGTCGCAGAAAAATTTAGGTAGTGAAATGATATAGGTAATGTTGACTTAGCTCGCGTCATACAATGGTTTGCATATCATAATTATAATAGTCGTTCGCAGCTTTTTTCACAGTTTTTCTCATTCTTTGGCATGGTAAATAAATAAAATTTTAATAACCAACTAACATAAGAACTGTTCGTAGTATTTGAGCTTCGCTCGCAAATTTTTGCTAACCCCTTTTAAGTCTCGACGCAAAAACTGTAATTTGAGTGTGCAGGATGTTTTTCATGAGCCCGAGTCAGCTGAGGCAGTAAAGCCAACGTTAATTTCCCTAGTCCAATTGCCTTTATCTTGTCTAAACATGCAAACTCTTGGCGGTTTGATGAACTTCATTTTGCAGTATCTAAGTAAGACGTACGGCGGGGGTCTCCGACGCCTAACCACTTTCAAAAGAAAATAGCGTGCAGTACCTACTACTCAAAAACGGATGTTACTTTAAACAATAGACGACGCGAGCTGCTAGCGATTTTGCTCTTAAAGGTGGTCAGGCGATGAAGAAGGCGATCTAATAGGTTAATTTTGTTACAGTTTTGTATGCAATCTGATTTGATTGATACATATTTCTGATTAATAAATCGCAGTAAAATCATTGGCAAAAAAACATTTTTAAAATGGAGACTATAGCATAGCATTTATGGAATCAGAAATAGTGAAGGTACCGACATCCAAACCCGAGACAACAAGTAAAAGTTATTTTCCATCTTAGTCCGGGGATCAAACCTGGGACCCGAGGGTATTTCACTAAGATGACTAAGCCACACAACCACGAAATTCGTCTAAGAATAATTCTGTTCGGAGTCCACTCGAAACACTTAACAAATAATTGCTTAGACAGAATTTGAAGAACTTTTACTATGAGTTTACTCCGATATTTAGGTAAATAATTGTAATACCTCATTAAACTCATTTGGTAATTAAATAATTATGTAATTACACTTATCAAAAATACGAACCCAGTTAACCTACCAGAGTTCGAGTGGAAGAGGGTTACGAAATAAATAATTTTTAGATTTGGCATTATTTCCACAGATTTACTACTATCGAGTTATTCCTACGAAAAATAACAATTTAAAAATTGAACATTCACTCTTATCAAACCAAACGTTACGTATTTTTGACACAATAGGACACAATTATCGTTTCTCACATACAAAATTTTTAACATTATAGAAGAGTGGAACAAATAAATATTGAGACAATATTTACAAATATCTTTAGGGTCGTATGTGTCCAATAATCTTGAGGACAATCAATAAATAAACAAGTTCTTACAAATTATTACGTAGAAAAAGTAAATCAACAATAATAATAATAAGGCGTAAATAAAACACTTCGTTGGAACTAATAGTATTATTCTAATAAAGACAGAAAAGATATCATTTAATTACTTACAAATGTTTTTTCTCCAGATCTGACTTATTCAAGAGCTCTAATTGAGACATTAAAGAAATGTGTAATAGTAGTGATTTATGAAAATGTGCCTACAGCAGTATATTACTTAAACTCAGTAAAACGAGGCTCAAACTTAAGAATATAGACAAGGATAACGATATAAGTAAATAAATGATCTTAAATAACCAATCAGGATAATAAACTATCACTAGAGTTAATTGATTCGGATTTTATATAATCTAAGTACCTCGTTTTTTGAGTTTCCGATATTTTGGCACTGTTAAAACACCAGATCACGGAAGATCTCCTCGTATAAACCCGAATAAACTGACCCTAGCAATCGCTACACGCGGTAAATATGGGAAAACCCTCTTCCTTTAAAGTATTTCAAAAGGCTGATCATATAATGATGAACTTGAGATTTTATGTAACTGTTCCGGAAATATTAAGAATGTTGAGCTACTTTTACATCAGAGATGTAGATATAAAAGATACAGTGATATGATACGTGGCCTAACTATAATTGGTGTATATCGAACGCATTTATAAGAACGCAGCATAGCACATCTCTGGTAGAAAGGCAGCCTTACCTTAAGCAGTTGCAGTTGTAAAAGACGATTTTAACAAACACTTTCTTCATTACGCTGAACTTTGGTGACTCTGTTTGTGGTCCTTTTCAAATGAAATAAAATAAAATACATGTACTATCACTATCTAAGCTGTAAGACATTGCTGGACTGACTAAAAAGAAGTGCATTATTTATTTCGAAAAAACGACTGTTTAAAATTCATGAAGTTTACTTCTTGTAATGAACGTGACCGCCCCAACTGCTTTCATCTAATTTCGGCTGCTTATTTCCATCATGGCCTCTTGCTACTTTGTCTTTTTCCTTTTCAGGGAAACATTGTTGGTCTGCCCAATGATGCAGATTTATTCCGGGTATTTCCTTACATGAAACTATCTCGTTCCTGCAAATAAGAATGAAGTGAGATAAGAAGGTATATTTGTTTAGTTATCTTGCAATGTATAAATTTGAAGCTAATTAAAATGAACCTAATTGTGTCGGTAAATTTAAATAAGCACCGTTTAACTAAACATCAATTTGCCACTATACGGGGATTTAAATAATGATTTTATTAGGAAAACATAAAATCTAAATACTATTTATGATTAAAAGTAAAACTAGAGTCTTCTTAAGCAACAAAACTTATTAGGGTCATAATTATACTAAACAAAACTCATAGTTGTTGCTATGTTACGGTTTTTAAGACAAGTTAAAGATAATATTTACCCGATCCCTGCGTTATGCAGAGCTCTCGGTTGGATTCTGTCGACTTGGTCACCATTATCACATACAATCCTAGCGGCGCTTGTCTTCCTTATTTCGTTCAGTTGTGCTAAAATCAAATAAATGTTATTTAAATAATTTAATATTACTGTTTTCTTGAGTTTACGCGAACACTATACATTGAAATGAAAGATAAGTTTACGGATTTAGAACGCGTTTATTTTTGATTTAACCCGACGTTTGTAACCCTTTACAGCGTTCATGGTCACGGGTAGACCTAGACACGGTCTACCCGTGACCATGAACGAAAATTCTGAACTCTTGTTATTCGACCCGGGGATCGAACCCCGGACCCTGAGATCTTGGCCCGGTATTTAAACCACAAGACCAACGGACCAACTAGGTATACTACTATAGTTTATACATAGCATGTATAGTTTTTGGGGTAATCTTATCTTATTAATATAAAAATTGGAAAATTTTGAAGCATAATTTTTACTTAATCACACAGAAGAGATTTAAATGAAAATTAACATAGAAATGCATGCTTAAATTTTACTTAGGAAAAAATTGTCTCATGTGATATTTTCAAATTCAAAACTCTACCCGTATTTGTGAAAGTAAGTTTATCCTTTGCCTCACGGCCCACAAGACAAGCACAATAGCCGAACAGAAAAGTACTATAAAATAATTCACCTTCTCTTTCGTGCAAGAAAGTTTTACCAAAAGATTAAATCACAAGGTTCAAAATAAACTTCAATACAATATTATAATATTTACAATCGGACATACACAATCGTTATAATATGCAGACGCTACCAAATATTGTAATTGTGAGCAAGGTGAAATGCTTATGCGTAATTATTGATTTTGAAAATTATTTCTAATTAAGTATAGTAACGTCTGAGTCTATTAATAGGCTACTTGACTGCTATAAATTTTGGCGCAGTTGATGAATATTATCTTTACTATATTGGTTAAGAAACCGGTATTTATCATTTTCAGATGTTAAAAGTTTGAGATCGCTAAATATTTCTAAAATGAAATTATTATTATTTACTTTTTAAATTTAAGCTTTGAAAACGCTGTCGGCTATTTTGTGACGTCATACATCTTTAAACAAACTGCGCGCGTCATTTTAAGCGTGACATTGACATTTATGACACAAGTAAATATAACACTATGAGGTAGTGATGGACTAGTAGTGTTTGTTTATTTTGACTCGTATGACGTCACAGCACAGGCCACAGATAGTCTAAAGCTTTTCAGCGTTTTCATACGTCGCACGAAAAGTGAACTTTAAACTTAAGTTTTGCGGTTTTCTAGGTCCTACAAAAATCTAATAATAATTTTTTAGGTCTATTTGGACATTAAATAATCATATAAAACCTATTTCCAAAAAGAGTCAACTAGCCTATTGTATGCTTATGCGTCACATAGGATAAAAGTAGGTAGATAGAAATAGGTTTCAGTATTTAAACTTGAAAACAATTAAATTGCTTAAATCTTAATCTTTCTTTAATACATATAAATTACGTGTCACGTTGTTTGTCCGCGATGGACTCCTAAACTATTCAACTGATTTTAATAAAATTTGCACACCGTGTGCAGTTTGATCCAACTTGAAAGATACGATAGTTATTAACTTAATTTATTGGCGTATTATTTTTTTATTGCAAATTATTTGTTTAGGGCCCTTGCCATAAAATTACCTTAAATTTAGTAAAGACAAACGCCATGTTTGATGACAATGACATTTTAGACGTCATAATCAAATTATACTGTGGCGATACGACGTTCGCAAGCTCAGCTAGTAACATATAAACATAAGAATAGGTTATTGACATAGGCAGACCTAAGCTATTTTTAGCATTTCGTAAATCTAACTATTTGTTAAACTTAAATTTATTTCAAATGTAGTTTAGTTACCAAATTTAATATATTTGATTTATGTAATATGGCTTGCATTTGATTGGACGTTTATTTATAACTTTTCCACTATAAGCCTGAAATACAGGGAAATCTAGTTCAGGCACTTCCGTTAACATTTTTAACACTTTGTATTTGTATATTTTAATATTGTTTTTTTGTCTTAAGATTTGAATCACTAAATTTTATTTAATAAATCTTACGTAAAGTGAGAGAGGACGGCAGATCTCCATGCTCAAAGAAGTGCCTGTCCGACTTCCGCCACTGCACCAGGTTCCGCGCCATGATGCAGAACAGCGTGGGCCCGACGTGGCCGCCCTTGATAAGCTTCTCGCTGTATATTGCCGGCATCAGCTCCACGTCATCCACCTCTTCGTATATCCGACGGAACTGTTCCACTTTCTGTGGGACGAGAAATTTGTTTTACCTATTGAACTGCAAAGCAATTAGGTTCGAATTCGCATCTTCGACCAGTCTCGCCACTTTATAATTTATTTATTTATTTAATCTTCATTGCATAAATGAGTTAAAAATTTACAAATAGTGAAAACACCGCAAAAGAGAACACCGTGCGTTTTTGGTTCCAACGTTTTCGTTTTGGAAATTCCGACCTGCAGAATAAGCCCCGTGGACGGCCGGAGACCCTAGTTGATAATGAAGAATTAAAGGGTATCGTGGAAGCGGATACATCGCAAACTACGTCAGAGTTGGCAGCAGGCTGCGGTGTTAGTGATAAAACTGTTTCAATCAGCAATTGCAAACCGCGATGGAAAAGCTAGCTGCTAACAATCGAGGCTGGTCAATCGTTCTACGCCACTGCTGCTTCACGACAACGCTAGACACATAGATAACAATTTTGATTAAATAAATATATTAGATTACTGGTAAAAAATATTAAGCCCCAAAAAATAAGCTTGCATTTGGTTATATGGTGGTAAAAGCAAATTTATTCGTTTCTTCCCAAATTCCCGCTTGTCGAGTCTGTCGTTTGAAGGACATCTTATTTCCTACACTTCTGATGCCCACGTTTTGTTATTACCCAAGTTCTTTCGATTTTCCTGTAAATACTTATGTTGTGTTGAAGAATACGTTATGAATAAAACTTTCAATATTATAACAACTTGGTAACTTTTATTGCGTTTGGACTTTATTAATTTTGTTTAACAAGTGTAATGCTTAAATAGGGTGAATCTGAAGAAATAAACAAACTTTTAATGTATGCATTGCGTTTCCCCTAAAGTTAAATGGAAACTTTTTATAGGTAAGATGAGTTTTAACCGGGAGTATATCACCGCGATCGCAAGATAACCGGGAGAGCGATATAACTGGAAGTACGACAAAACAAGTAACGTGATATAACCGGGAGCTCGACACAACAAGTACCGTTATATAACCGGGAGCACGACACAACTAGTAACGTGATATAACCGGGAGCACGACACAACAAGTAACGTGATCTAACCGGGAGCACGACACAACAAGTACCGTGATATAACCGGGAGCACGACACAACAAGTACCGTGATATAACCGGAAGCACGACACAACAAGTACCGTGATATAACCGGGAGCACGACACAACAAGTAACGTGATATAACCGGGAGCATGACACAACAAGTAACGTGCTATAACCGGGAGCACGACACAACAATTACCGTCATATAACCGAGAGCACGACACAACAATTACCGTGATATAACCGAGAGCACGACACAACAAGTACCGTGATATAACCGGGAGCACAACACAACAAGTAACGTGATATAACCGGGAGCACGACACAACAAGTAACGTGATATAACCGGGAGCACGACACAACAAGTACCGTGATATAACCGGGAGCACGACACAACAAGTAACGTGATATAACCGGGAGCACGACACAACAAGTAACGTGATATAACCGGGAGCACGACACAACAAGTACCGTGATATAACCGGGAGTACGACACAACAAGTACCGTGATATAACCGGGTGTGTGATTTAACCAGAAGCAAGACTTAATAAATAACGTTATATAACCGGATGAGCTAGATTTCACGAGGTAAAAGTTGCGGCTGGACTCTCTCAGTATGACATAGCTGTCCCGGTCATAGTCCTTGGTCACCGTTCTCTAGCCCATATTCACGTCAGGGTAGATGGTGTCGTGAAGATCTTCGAAGGTGTGCGCCACGGGCAGGCCGCACAGCTTGCGGTACTCGTTGTAAGGGGGCAGGCCCTGGTCGCGGCCACGCGTGTTGTCTATGGCGCTCAAATCCGCCGCTGTTTGAACCTCGTCGAGACACACTCTAATAGCTGTGCAAGCGCGATATGACGGGGAGCGCGATATAACCGGGAGTGTGATATAACCAGGAGCGTAATATACTCGGGTGTTCGATAGCCGGTTGTGAGTTATGAACGAGAGCGCGATATTTCTAAAAGCGCGATATAACTGTGTGTGCGATGTAACTGGGAGCGCAATATCGGGCAGTGCAATATAAACTAACAGCGTGATTTCAGGGAGCGCTATATAACCGGGAGCGTTAAATAAATGTTGCGAATGTTGAATATTGCGCTAGCAATGTGACTGAATTTCACGCCTACAAAGTTAAAGCTGGACTCTGGAGTATGACGTAGCTGTCCCGGTCATGGTCCTTGTTCATGGTTCTCTAGCTAATACAGCTAATACCTACTCACATCAGGGTAGATGGTGTCGTGCAGATCTTCGAAGGTGTGCGCCACGGGCAGGCCGCACAGCTTGCGGTACTCGTTGTAAGGGGGCAGGCCCTGGTCGCGGCCGCGCATGATGTCTATGGAGCTCAAATCCGCCGCTGTTTGGACCTCGCCGAAGACTCGCTCTACGAGCTGTGGAACAATCTTTCTAATGTTATAACTGCTTTGAATGCAGGAGTTTGTATGAATGTTTGTAATTCAATTACTTAGTGATAACTATTACTGAAATCAAGAGTACATTTTCGATGTTTGTGAGCCGCTTGAGAATTGTTTGTACGACATAATTTTTTGCACAGTGTCAGTTTAGGGGTCAGCGTATAACATTGGCTAAATTCTATCCACAATCAAAGTCGTGGGTAACAACTAATTTGATAAAAAAATATTGTGGACAACATTACATACACTATTCTGAGCCTAATTATCCCAATGTAAACTTTAAAGCATTTGTTTTATGAATACTAGATTTTTAATTTTAATTTCATCGTAGATTTGAGAAAAGTTAGATTCATCAACATTTAGATTCGAAAAAGTACCACTAACGTCCAAATAAGATAAAATATAGAATAACACATTTTTCTAAATTGAATCAAAACGGGACTGAAGGCGATATGTATTGCGTAACAGGTGAATTGGTAAATATTAGGGGTTAAAGTATGAAATTGCCGTTTTGTATGGACGAAATCGAGAAAAGTCATTTTTCCATACTAACAATTTTTAAGTTTTATTAAAAACGCCTGAACCATTTTCGATGCAATTAAAGGTGAAAGTTAGATGGTTATAAAGCTACGCATTATAGTATTTAAATTTCTGAAAATCAAAGTATATAATACAAATATACTTAATTGAAGCAAGAAGGTCAGCTGACACATTGTAAGGGGTCTTTTCAACGACTTCCTTTGAAGTAATAGGCACTAGTATTGCATTTTTTTTTAGTCAAAAGTTACTTTATTTAGTTTCTGATACAATACAAAAAGAATTACGCAATAATATGACTATACTTAAGAGCTATAAACAAAATAAAAAGTGGGAAAATAATCGGCAATTTCATACTTTAACCCCTATTATTAAGTGCATTAAATTAATGGTAGTATCTCCATCACGTAATGCCTATCGCGTTCAGTCCCATTTTCGTAATTACCAGGTTTTTGGTTTCGTACCGACTCTAAGTTGGTGGCTCATTTTAGGCTATTGGTTAGTTAAGTTTATTGTGAAGAAAGTTTTATTCTTTGATTTTTTGAAGGCTGTCATCCCATTCGTCTATCTTTTTGGGATGATTTTTAAAAGATTTATTTATTGATTGATGATCCCAAGTAGAAATGCGTAGCGAACGATAAAAAAAAGACATCTGTAAGTAAAGTAACACGTTGGTTACTCTTCTACTATGTTTATATTAAGTACTCAAAGCCTCGCAAATAAACAGAGTAAGCTCTGTAGTAATTGCTGACGCTTCTTTGTGAATTAAGGTCGACTTTCAGCCTTCCTTAAGCTTTTTAGCGGTCAGCAAACTTCTCTCTGCTTCCCTAGATAAACATTCAATATTGATTAAATCGTTCTCAAACGAGTTTGGGGACGAATCGAATAGCCAATCAAACAAAAACTAATCAAAGTTTTGTTTATTTACAGTAGCTTATTTGTGTTGCCTGATACGATGTCATGAAAACTGTTGCTATGGAAAAGGGGTTACACGGTAGATTTTGTGAGTACTTAACTAATGTGTTTTCCGACCCGACGAAGACCATTTGGGTCAGTGGCAGTAAACATTGCTTCTGAGCCATGGGTCGCGGGTTCCATCCCCGCACAGTACAAATATTTGTGTGCATGAACATGTCTGTTTGCACTGGTCTGGAAGTTTTTCTATATGTATATATTCGGAAAAAAATTCATAAGTAATTTTATCGGTTGTTTAGTACCAAGCTACTTAATAGAAGCTTAATTTGGGCTGGCTGGATGGCTCTGGGGATGGGACTAGATGGCCCAGCGTGGCATGTCTTAAATAGTATATAGTGTTGTGGTACGGTGGTCCTACGTAAGGGTCGATTCCCGGTCGAGACAATTTAGGAAACGATATTAACTAAATTAACTTGAGACTGGAAGCAGTTATTCGTCGTGCTCCAGAAGGCACGTTAAAACTGTTCCGGTTTCGTTCGTATGCTGGATGTAGTAAATACCCGACATGCCACAGACTTGTAATAGAAGGCTTGAAAATTCTACCACTAGCCCAACCTTAAAGATAGATCACACGATAAATGACATTACAAGACACCCCGTTGGTATAGTGGTTTAAATATCGTGCCGAGATCACGGGGTTCACCTGGGTTCGATCCCCGGGTCGGGCAACCAGATTTTAGTATTTTCGAGCATTTATTTTGATTTATTTAAACTTTCTGGCACAAATGAGTAAAAAATGTACAAAAGGTGGACTTAATGCCAGATGGCATTCTCTACCAGTCAAACCTTGGGGTCAAACAGAAATGTTTTGTTGGCGGTGCGACATTTAAACAAAAAAAAAACCTTGAAAGGGTTTGTGATCCCTAACCCGCACTTGGCAAGTGTAATTTTTTTGCTTATACCTCTATTGCTTATACCTGTAATAAAATGATGGAGGCCTTTGCCCTGCAGTGGTACGATTTTAGGCCGTAACTTTACATTACTTTGAACGACATTTTAATTTTAAATTGTAACTAATAGCTTTTTATACGATACATAACTCCGTCCGTATTGTGTTATGTGGCTGCCTTAAAATGATTTTTACATTTTGTATGTGTCACCTTTACTTATAAGTTTATACAAGTAATCTATCAATGTGAATTTCTTTAGCGGATCAAATGATTCAATAAATAATAAACATTACTAATCTCTTATAAGAAGCGCTCATAGCCCAATGCTTCTTAGTGATCAGTCTCTGTCACTAATGTTTACCAATACTGGGAGCGGTCACTAGTTGGATGGGTGACCGTTTGTGGCATCACACCATGAGCGCTTCCGTGCTTCGGAGGGCACGTCAAGCCGTTCGGTCCCGGCTGTTATCATGAGATGATAACAGTCGTTAAGCCCTGTTGGAGGCCTTCGGGCGGCTTGAGAAACGTCCAACGGCGGGGTGGTGTTGCCACAGCGTCGCCCTCGCCGTCCACCCACCCGCACTAGGCTAGCGTGGTTGAACTAAGGCCTTAACCCCTCTCCATAAACAGGTGAGAGATCCGCGCTCAACAGTGAGCGAATTGGGTTGTTTCTTTTCTAATCTCTTACATCAGGATCCATGACGTAGTCGAACTTGGCGGCGGGCTGTCTGAACGCGCCCTGCGTGAGGTCTGCCTCTGTATTGTTGATCTCGAGGATCCCGCTGCGGAACTCATCGTCCACAGTCGTACGGGTGCCGAGGTAACTGCCCTTCTTGCTGTATAGACTGAAACAAATATCAGGATAAGTTTGCTTTTTGGTAACCCTATTCCTATTGGTGCATTATTATCAGCTCCTATGAATACATTGCTGGACATAGGCCATTAATTAATCGCCACGCTTTAGAAGCACGTTAGCGAACACAAAGAGAAGTCATCATTATTGCCCTTTATAAATCAAATTACGTGTGCTCCTGTAGTTTTAATGTTTGCTATTGCTATTCCCAACAGGATTCATGAAGACTTAACTTCAAGCCTAATGTATGAGATTATCTATGTATATATCATTATAATGATAAATGAAATAAAACGTGGACGCTGATTATCGTCTTTCAAGCGACATAGGTTAAGAAATAGTATGCGGTGTTCTATTTTCAATTTGCAAAAAGTCCAGGGGCCTAATTCGCGTAACCGAATCGCAGTTCGATCGTGATTGAATTGGACGATTTTGACATTTAGCCCATACTAGAACTCTTAAAAACCTGTCGTTCAATTACGATTGTGATACGATTCGGTTACGCGAATTAGAGGCCTGGACACTAAAAGTTTCATCTAAAAAGTTTTTTTCGAAATGGTGTCTGGTCTTGGTATTCTAGCTCGGTATCAAAGACAGTTAAATTTTTACAAATAGTTCTATAGGAACTTGAACACCAACCTCATAAAGGCATAATATACTTTTTCCAAAGATCCGCTGTCAGTGTCCAAGTTTACGATTCGTGTAGAAATATTGTGAAGACAAAGCTCCAAAAATGAAAAAAAAAAAACAACATAAGAAACCTTTGGTCAGAGTTAACTGTTTGATGATCTTATAATTATGAACTTACTCTAATCTCCCATCCTGGAAGGTGTGGAACCATCTGGTGCCGACTACGTACTCATGGTAGACCCCTGGTTTGTAGTGCTCATCAAAGTCATTGACAAAGCCATCAGTGTTGTGAATGATGCCGGCGTGAAGAGAGTTCTTGTAACCTTGAAAATGGGAAACCTCCTTTTATTGTATTCTAGCTCGCCTTGGATCATTTAAAATTTTCTGCAGAATCTAAACCAAGTTAAGAAATTGATTCCCCCATACCAACATCTATTTCCTTTTAGAATGTTTGAAATTGGATTTTACGCAATTAAACTGCTTGTGTTGATTCAAAATGCAATTCTTTAAAATATAATTTCAACCTCCGTAGGTGGGAGCTGAACTAAGTCAGAAATTATATTGTTATTTTGACATTTATGATTATGGTTTGTATTGTAATTTTTGACATACTACTATTTTTTAATTTTAGAACATTGTAGCTTATTAATTTGACATCATTTTGCTACAATAATTTTATTTGACATGTACATTAAGTACATGTCAAATAAACTTGTATAAATCATGTAATTATTCACAGTGTAGATTTTTTATTCTCTTGCATGTATTTAAGAATAAGCATGTTGGTCTTTTGGACATACTGTGAGCCAACATGCACACTGTTATAATAATAAATAATAAATAAAGCACACGCTTGGTAAGCGGAACATTGTGGGTAAAGTCTCATGTAAGGTAGTGTAAATTTTCTCTCCTTTTAGAGAGATTCGTATAAAGTAGTGGACTAATACAGGCTAGCGATGATGACTATAAGCATTATATGTTTTCTTCTAGCAGTACTGGTTTTAGTCGGTCAGTTATGGTATTATATTATGGTATCATCATCTTTTAAACTTGAAATTCTTGTATTTATATAATCTGGATCCCGGAAACGGCCTTATATTATATCGATTAAATAAGGTTAAATTTTTATAAAACGTTTATCAGTGTTTTCTTTGCTTAGTTTAGTTTAGAATATGAAGGCAAATTTCGTCACCATCAAGGTTATAATGTCTCAGGTGGCAAATCAGGCGGTCCCGAAACCAGAATAAATGATATTTTTGAAATGATATTATTTTTCAAAAGCATGTAATTCGTATACATATAAATATGACATTCAATCCTGGAATTGATATTGAAGTAGGATATAACTTTATGTATTTACCATATTAACCAATAATTTACCAAGAATGGATCCCATCAGCTCATAGTACAGAATGTACTGCCACTC
Organism: Anania crocealis; assembly: GCA_949315895.1. Lineage (NCBI taxonomy): Eukaryota > Metazoa > Arthropoda > Insecta > Lepidoptera > Crambidae > Anania > Anania crocealis. The sequence continues at coordinate 26,177,305 of OX438882.1, forward strand.
TGCTATGTTGATCTGCCTGGCGGCGTCATACAGCTGCTGGTCAGACCAGCAAGGGTTGATGGTGGCCAACTGGCGAGCCAGCCTGTTGTGTTCCCGGTAAAACCATAAGGATGTCAAGCATATACCAGAGAGGAGGTTGCCGTCGTATGAATCACCTGAGGATTTAAAATTAATACTACAAACACGGCCGACTATAGTCCTTAAAATATAGCTTGATTAGAATGACAGGTGTCACTAAAACAGACGACGTAACTTTGTACCAGCGTCACACAAGTGAAACACATTTGCACACGAAAAAATATTGGTAACTGGCATGTTAAGAATATTTTATTATACTTTGCTGTACATGTTAATCAATTTAATTATATAAAATAGAGATTTAAAGTTAAAAACATTAAAATAATCCAGTCACAAAAATTACACTTAACTTTAAGAGACGTCTTTACAAGGTTACGTCATTTTTCATAATCACTAGTGATGACGTAAAATCGACAAATCAAAATCGACAGATTAACCATATTTCAAAATCGAAGTAATGAAACATAAATGTTACAAATGATTTGATGAGAATTGGTTGATGCTAAGAACATCAAATTGCAATTATTAATAGTTTACGAAAAATTTTCAAATATTATTAGATTCTGTATGCTATCAAAATTTTCTAATTGATTTTCATGATTGTTCCAATTATTTTTTTTATGATCACGATACTGACTCACTGTTACATCTTAATATATCTGATTTTCGTTTTATTTCATTCGCCATTACTGTTTTTTTTCGTTTGATCAGTCGAGTCAGTCCCATCACTAGTCATCTCAGTTTGACAGGTGCCATTCTAATCAAGCTATATTTTAAGGATTATAACTGCATTATAAATGTTCACTTGAGTGCGATGGACCGCCTGGGCGGTAGCACGTTAACGCAGAATAGCACTTTTAAAGGTTCGCGTAGAACCAACGTAGCTATTGTCATGCTTTTTAACTGCCTTTTGAAGTTTTCCAAGTTTAACTACTGAATTAATTGCATTTAAGTTGCTAAAATCTATACTAATATTATAAAGCTGAAGAGTTTGTTTGTTTGTTTGTTTGAACGCGCTAATCTCAGGAAGTACTGGTCCGATTTGAAAAATTCTTTTTGTGTTGGATAGTATCTATCGAGGAAGGCTTTAGGCTATATAACATCACGCTGCAATCAATAGAAGCGAAGCATAAGTGAAAAATGTTGCAAAAATAATCGCGATTATAATAACGAAAATTGACACGGACGAAGTCGCGGGGAACAGCTAGTATCATATAAGGAATGATCGCTACTAATTTGAAAGGGCACCGAAATGGCAGTGATTTAGTGATGTTTTTTGATCACCGATTGTGTATTTTTTTCAATGTATCCCTTATCTTTTACATGTAAGTGATGTAGGTATGCGTCCAAAGTTAAAATAAAAATTGATTCTCCATTAAAATCCTTACCGAACTCATAGCAGGCGTTTTCGATTGGTCTTCTATTTAATACACAGAATGGTGAGGTGCCCGGAGGTCTCTCCACGCCATCCTTCATCACGGACCTCAATAGACCACCTTCGTTTGCTCTGACCTCCCTCGCTCTGTCATTTGTAAACCCATATATGACTGAAAGGTCTGCCAGTGGAGTGGGGAGGGCATACTGTACAAATAAAGTAAGAATACATAATTAAATGTATTTTTTAGAACGCCCCGTTGGTCTAGTGGTTTAAATACCGGGCCAAGATCTCGGGGTCCCAGGTTCGATCCCCGGGTCGATCTACAAAAAGTTTCGAATTTTCAAACGTTGCTCGGGTTTGTGATCACCAACCCGCATTTGGCAAGCGTGGTGATTATGCCAGCACCCATAATTGCTGTAGTAACTTGAATTCAATGATGGAGGTCTTTTCCCTGCAGTTGAATGATTATAGGCTGTTACTTTTCTATTAGAAGTCAAAATCACAATAATATTTTAATTTACTTCAACATTTACCTATTTGGTAAATGTTTGATTTTACAGTAGTGTTCTAGGAATCCCCTGAGTATGACTGACATACGAATTTAGTTTGTAAGTTTGCCTCGTTGTGAGACAAACCTGAGTAAGTCCTCTTTACCGATGTGTACAATTTCAATGATTTGAGATATTGACATCTTTCAAGACCTCGTGCATAAATTTAGATTTAAATGTTTGGAATGGTGAATTGCAGAGTACAACAACGCAACTTAAATTTATATCTCCACAATGATAGGTCCCGCGCCACTTGCATCCAACGGCTTCATACGACCTTCGCCAGTACGTCAGTTCACTTGATAAATCGCCTGCCTACAAATCGTCGTCCGATGTGCGGTCGTCATTCCAGAAACTTTCCACCCCAACTGGACATCCAGTGGTTCTTACTGTGTTGTGTGTGTGCCGAGCTGGTAATTGAATAAGATTTGCTAGAGAGTTAAACTTACTTTTTTCGGCTGTTATCTGGCAGATATCCTTACTCACGATAAGTTGAGAAATGTTGTTTGGAGTGGAGTTTCTACAGCACACTCCGATTCAGCGAAGTATGTATTGATCTTTCGGTACCAAGATGAGGGAAAATCATTGCTGATGCTTACCCTTTCAGCAGGCAATGTGTTTGGCAGACATCCCATCTCTTGGTACGTGGTGAAACGAGTCAGGTTCATGCATTGGACCCCGGTTCTGCGTAGGTACGGGTCATCTCTTGGCACCGTGATGGGAATGCACTGCGGGTTGACGCGGTTTGGTGTGTTGCCCAAGCAACAATCGCTTACAGCGGCGTAGCGGACTGGATAACATAGAAACATGGGTCATTTTATTTTTTTAATACTAAACTTAAAAAAGCAAGCTACTCTTCAAATCCCTCTCGGTGTTTTCAGCACATAAAACCGATAAAAAATAAACAACATTCAACCTCTTTGTCGGAGTGGCGTACACACCGGTTTTCGAGGTATCGCCTGACCGAGGGACCAGGTTTGTTTCTCGGATGGGTGAATGAAAGAAAAGTGTTTTCCTATAATTTCTTGGGTCTGGGTGTTTGTGGTACTTTCGTGGTTTCTGATTTCCACATAAATAAGTACTTTAAATTATAACTTTGAGATCACAACAATTATGTGATGTTGTCCACATTTATTTATTAGTTTTCAAAAGATACTTACGCAAAACGTTCAAATCAACTGAATCGACAATAGAAAAGACAAGGATGTGGACGGCGACAGTGCTGAAGTCGTGGTCCTGCGCGTACCCGTCGCTCAGGATCCGGGTGCGCAGGAGTCGAGCCGACGGCAGCTCGGACCCGTCCGAAGATGGCCGAAGGTTGTTACCTGCATAAAATTACAGAACAAGATCAGATAAGATCATACTTGAAAATCTAACGCTGTGATTAATGTCTCTTGCTTTAATGGACAAATCACCGCGCCTGGTATAATGGGGATGGGGATGGAGGGGATGTTTAATTCCCGCCTAGGACAATTTTTTAAAAGTTTAAATATTGACATTATATTTGCAATAAACTAGTTAAATATTATTGAAAGTATACAGAATAAGATAATTTTTTTTTATTACGAGTACTTAATCTTTTATGCTTTCTTGAAGTTTTCTTTCTTTTACCGATGGGACGGATCATAATAACCAAGTTTGCAATAAATATGTATAAGCATAGTATGTAGTTATTAATAGATGCTAAAAAGCCTATTGCAACGTATTTATATATTCGTGTTGTATGAAGCATTAAGCATACCTCTCAAAAACATAAAAGAAGGCAAGATATTATATTCGGTACTTTAACAAATAATCAACCTTTAAACAGGTTTATTTTTCAACAGACTAAAACATTTTTTTTTGTTAGGTAAACCGATTTTGTAGATTACTTTTGCTTGATAAAGTTTATCGCTGAAAGAGTAAAAATAATCAACTAGAAACTCATAGACAAATATACAAAAAAAAACACCCAATAAATAAAATACACACACATACAATTCACCAATTTTGAGTAGGTGCCAAACAAAAATAACCGACAACCATCATACACCGATTCAAAATTGATGTCCTTTTAATGCTTTTCATCGTTAATGAATTAACAACTTTTTGTCTGAGAACTTTATTTAAATGTATCTACATTTCCTCATGATATTTGCTATGCGTCAATCAAACGGTACAAATTCGGATATTCGTGAAATCTGAGTGTATTTATGTACAAGAATAACTTAACATAATGTGTAAAGAATATTGCTAATTGCACATGAACGTTCTGCATAAAAAACGTTGGTCACGGATGCATCAAGCATGTTGTACGAAGGCCGCAGCGAACATGCAACAAGTGCTCCAAATGAGTTTTTAATTATCGCTTGTTAGTTATATGAAATGCCAGTTTATGGGCGTGTAATCTGTAAGGGAAACATTTTAATTTGTTTTTTATTATCAGTTTAGCTGCACAGACACGGAATTTATTTTTGTCGGGTTTAAACTGTTGTTGCTTTGTCGACGAAGTCCTAAGAGGCAGCGTTTTTGAGTTTTTCAAACCTGTTTGAGAACTAAAAAAGGTTTTAACAGCCTGAAAAAAATATATGTTTTAGTTAAAAATCTAGTCTAGTCACATTCGTTATTGGTTACACGGTTTGATTAACTTATCTCGATAAAAAAAAACAAATCTAATTCTTTTCGAAATGTTTTTTCAATATGACGACTAAACGACGGACATTTTAAACAAAAAATTTATGCTAGCTAAGTAGCTAGTAACTTTTTTAGACAAATCGCTGAGTTTGCTTTCATTAAATGATATACTTGATTACTATGTATAAACAAGTACAAAAACGTGAGCGCGGCGGCTCGTCAGCCCCGTATCACAGTTTATGAAACCATACAGTCGTCCGACGAAGATGTCTAGACAATTGTGCGGGGTGTGAGGATCAAGACGCGGGAAAGCCGAGCCCGAACTGCGAACAAAACGAAGTTAGTAGTTCGGGACACAGCATTCAGGGCTAACAGTGTTTGTGTTTTAATTTAAATGGTGCATACGACGTGTTTTGTGTAGAGTGCACACAATAATAATTTTGTTTTTGTCATGTCATGTCACGTTAATAACGCCAGCAAAATGGATGAATGGCGGACGGTAAAAAATATCTGATAGGTACACAGGAGGTATAGATAGGGCATGAGTGTTTGTATTTTTTTTAATTCAAAATGACAACGATGTTTTTAAGCTTTTTTGGAATGCTGCTAATGAAATAACATCTACTTAATAATTGATTTAAGATAGCGAACTTTTTTTGTCATTGACTAAGGGTGAATTTCGAGATGGTGGACGTATTTTTTTTTAATAAGTTAAATAGTTTTCAGGGGTTCTGGTTACGAAAATGCTATCCTTTATTAAATCCAAGATGGCGGACGTAATTTTTTTATAATTTGATATGGGTGTCAATTTTGAGGTTCATTGGGGTGCTGATTACGAGTGTTTTTCTGCAATAAATAAATATTTTTGTATATTGTTTACTTGTGACAACTCTGGCCGTCGCGATACTGTCTAGAAGTTATCGGCATTTTCCATGAGATCAAAGGCGTCGGACGACTATATGGTTTTATAGACTGTGCCTGTACTGTCGCGCGCTGGCGCTTAGGGTGCGCATAGGCGCTCCGTAATAGCACAGATAACATAATACTGGTACCGGGCCTTAAGTGTAAGTAGCATTTAAAGGTTTGGCGTGTGCAACTGTCAAATTTGAATTAAGAACTGCAGTTTAATCTTGATAGCTAAAAGATGTCGTCAAAAACTATTATTGAGTCGCACCAGTGTTTGGTTTTTTACCTTCTAGGGTCACTTACAGAAAATAACTATTTCATTCAGTTGGAAATTGTAAGTAATTATCACAAGAGATCAATTGAATGTGTAAAAGGACTTTATTGTAAAACTAAAAGCATTAGCTTTAAAAAGTAATGATTAGAGCTGTACCTACTTGTCATCAAAGTTTTACATCACCTCTGTACATCGTTTAATCAAAATACATCAATATTTGTAAGGATGCGATTTCAAGCACACATCTATGAGTATTATGTTCGCCTTTTATTTAAATTGCAATTGATTGCGCTCTTGATTTGCTCTTGATTTACATAGACAGTGTTATAATGGTGTTGTTGTAAAGTATAACTAAAAGCTTTGGTATGTTTGCAACCATTTTACGTCCCTTTTCTTTTTCATCATCATCATCATCAGCCTATCGCAGTCCACTGCTGGGCATAGGCCTCTCCAGTTGCACGCCACTTAGGTCGGGCAAATCATCACTTTTCTTTTTATTCTAATATTTATTTTTTTATATAATCAAAAATGCTTTGACTGATTCAATTTATTGTATCTACGGATATACTCTTTTTTCGACATAGTTTCACACGTCTACATTATTGATATTTGCAATTTTTCAAATATAAACTTACCGACTCCAAATCTAGCTGGCAGCATTCGAAGCAGTGGGGTAGGCGATGCCCCCCTCGAAGGGTACTTGGGGTTGGCACAGGACCCGTCCACTCGACGGCCTTCGTCCTTCTTGCATGGTGGAACGGCAACCGTGCATGGCCTATGATCATTATCATCTTTATAAATTTATGGAAAATTGAAAAACAAATGCGTAATTGGTTATTTTTTTCGCGGGATACATGAATGGTAGCTTAACGTGGACATGTTCTATTCCGGGATTTGATCTTCTTGATTTACTATTATCTATTTAAAAGGAAATAAATTTGTTAATTGATAGGGATAGGTTTATTCGTATATATTTTTTTTTATAATCACCTTTATACACTTGGTGTATTTATAAATACAACTCGCGTCACAAATACCAAAATCATTATAGCGTGCGCGACATTAGCACGGTCCGGTGTTCTCAGGACGGGTGGAGAAAGACTTGCTTAAGTTGTATTAACAACAATTAAAGCAAAATATCGCTACTTGTACAGTGAACAGGTACTTAATCAATAGAATCATGGAATCCCTGGATCCCGGGAGTATATCCATATTATTCATAACGTTTGAAGTCGTTTACCCCAAATAGCACTACTTCGCCGACCACTGTTAATTAAACAGTTTTTTCGATGGAATGTACAGCTTAGTTAACGATAACGATTATAATTGCAGAATCTAATCAATAATACATTGAAGCAGGAACATAAGTAGGTAACAACACCAAACAATACATCGCTTGTTAACAACCTTATAAATTGCAGTAGAGGAGGTAATATTATTGGCCCAGAAAGTATTCAACGTGCTCTATAAAATATTTTAGCAACTTAATTGCAATTGTAAAATCAGTATTTACACTTAAAAAAATGTCTCAGGCGGGACTCGGAGTCGCATCTTCATGCTTAACGGACGCGGTCCCACCTGAGTAGCGTTGCCAGGCGTCCGGATAAAGCCTTTTTGATATTGTGTCCGGCCAAAATAAACGGTGTCCGGCCTGTCCGGGTTTTAGGCTTTTTACATTTTGCTAATGAGCGAGCGCCAAGCTCTCGAATTTACAAAGATTTATGATAACAATAAAAAAAGCTTGATTTTACAAAACATTTTTTCGTACCTATTAATACTGAGACACAAAATCGTCAATAATGTAGGGTGTCCGGCCTTTCTACCCAAATGTCAGGCCGAACTGGCTGGTCTGTCCGGCTTTAGGTTTGCAACCTGGCAACCCTACACCAGAGGCACAATTTTTCAAGTTTTATTACTGATGTTCAATTGATCTAAATAAATTGGTTAAAATCATTGGTAACATTATACTTTATTTGATATTTTAGCAACTTAATTGCACTTATGATATCAGTATATAAACTTGAAAAATTTTGTCTCAGGCGGGACTCGAACCCGCATCTCCTCGCATGCCGGGTGGGTGCCATACCATTAGGCCACCGAGACACTGCGACACGGCGCGAATTTTTCAAGCATATTCTTACGCTGTAAGCCAGCGTTGTTTCATCAAATGTTAGGAGTTTGCACCCTTAACACCCGAAAGAAACATCTTTGCAGATGTTTGACAGTCAGTTAAGATGAAACAGCGATTTATATACTTTATTTGATATTTTAGCAACTTAATTGCACTTATGATATCAGTATATAAACTTGAAAAATTTTAAAAAAAATAAATATATAATAATAATTTCAAAATAAAATTTCAAGTTTATATACTGATATCATTAGTAACATTTTTGACTTTAAAGTCCGATTACGCAACGGGCAATTGTCTATGTAATAAGTGCATATTTAAACTTACTATAACTATGTTTTTGGAACCTTTTTAAGTAGAACCTCTAACGGCCATTTGTAAAATCAATAACCTATCTATCTTCAGTTTTGGCATATCGGAGATAGGAAACAGTTTGTATCTCTGTTTTTGCCGTCCAGAGAAACAAAGACAGAAGTTGTTATCTATCTCCGATATGCCAAAACTGAAGATAGATAGGTTATTGGAAATGGCCGTAAGAGAAAGATAATCTACGGATACTAAATAAATAAATGACATCTGTGTCAACATAATTTACATTGATCTTACTCAAAGTAACAACCGGGAATGGAGCCTTAGACCTCGGAGCTACTCCAATGAGGTCTTTACGTGCTCATTATTCACCTATACATCATACAAATTAATATAACACAAGCAATTCGCTTTCATATATTGCCACGATACTTTAAGCATTACACAATTGACGTAAATTCGAAAACAATAAAAAAATCAAACCTATATGTTTAAAATTTGTGCAAAACTGCACAACTTGGCTAATCGAGCCTCAGACCTCGAAGCAACTCCATGGAGGTGTTCACGTACTCATTATTCATCTATTCACCATAAAAAATTATATAACCCAAGCAATTCGCTTTCATATTTTTTTTTCCTTTTTTCATATCATATTGCCACCAAACTTAAAACATTACACAATTGACGTAAAATCGAAACACAGTAAAACAATCAAACTTAAGTGTTTAAAATTTGTGCAAAAAGGGTAAGAACTGCACAACTCAGGTATACCCAAGCAATGTCACCCAGACAACTTACAGCATGCAAAGAATTATGTATATGTGAATATATGTAAAATACGTTACTATGAGAAATTCGCCACAGGCGCTACTAGTTCTAAAAATAGCCATAAACATACCCAGTAACTAGAGTTAATTGATACGGGGTTTATACCATGTACTGTACATATACATATTTCGGCACTGTTGCAAGCGCCATGATCACGTGATCATGGCGCTTGCAACAGTGCCGAAATATCGGGAACTCATAAAAATTAAGGTACATGGTATAAACCCCGTATCAATTAACTCTAGTGATAGTGACCATGGAAGTTCAAATCAGTATAATACCCAGTAACGTTCAGTCTCTCCAGAAAACTCCTTCTGGCATCAGTGATCGGCTTCCCGAAGTACGCGTCATACAACACCTGCGCACACGCAGATTGAACCAGGAACACCCAGAACAAATACCGCATATTTACCACTTAAAACTAACACTATACTAATGTCAGTTTCCTCTATCTACCATTTATATTGCTATTACTGCTTCCAATTTCCGTTGGTTAATTGAATTTGATTGCCTGTCAGTTTTGGCAATGAAATATTGTTAATTAAATTATTATGTGTATTGATTACTAATAAGTAGTACCTACTTAAGCGTACCTTAAATAGTTTTTCTAGTTTATATACTGATATTATAATTGCAATTTAATTGCTCAAACATCAAATAAAGTATATAAATAGCTGCTTCATCTTAACTGACTGTCAAACATGTGCAAAGATGTTTCTTTCGGGTGTTAAGGGTGCAAACTCCTAACATTTGATGAAGCAACGCTGGCTTACAGCGTTAAGAATATGCTTGAAAAATTCGCGCTGAGTCGCAGTGTCTCGGTGGCTTAATGGTATAGCGCCCGCCCGGCATGCGAGGAGATGCGGATTCGAGTCCCGCCTGAGACATAGTTTTTCGAGTTTATATACTAATTATATAAATCAAAATTATGGTCTTCCCATACTTAAATAGAACTTGTATTTTTGCCTATCTTACATACAATTACCGTTACTATAGTTACAAATATACTACATAATCGTTACTATGCCAATTATATGATTAAAACATAGGTTGTAAAACATAACACCGATTTAATTACTTAATAATCGACATACGGCCAGTCCCAATAATCTATCTATCTTCAGTTTTGGCATATCGGAGATAGGAAACAGTTTTTCTCTCTGTTTTTAAATTTGCCGTCCAGAGAAACAAAGACAGTAGTTGTTTTCTATCTCCGATATGCCAAAACTGAAGATAGATAGGTTATTGGAAATGGCCGTTAGTAATTCATAATACAACACATACGTTATTCTGACATTTAAAACAATGAATATGATGTCCGAGAATCGAGCCCCGGGACTTTGGAGCAGGTGACATCTTGAAAACAGGTGACGTGCAGTTTGACTAAGACCCAAGTTCACCAACATTTAAACAGCCGGTAAACAAAGAGTGACGATTAATTTGACACAATTCCCATACAAAATATGTCAAATAATATTTTAAACGCTGTTTAAACGCGGTTTAAACTTAAACGTCTGTTGGTGAACTCGGGCCTTAAGCGTTGAGAAAATGATGTATTCGCATCTCTTTCTAGGAACTCATATTTCAAATTGACTAATAATAACTCCAATACAATCGCAATTTTAGGGACAAAAAATATGTTAGTTCTTGCCAAAGAACCAAATCTGAACCGAAATGTTATCTATGATGTCTAAACAGATAGACAGACAAAGCTACTCTCACCTTTAGTATCAAACTGGTACATCGACATATTTTAACCGGTATTTCAAGCCCTACTTATTCCAAGTTTTCAATAAGTTGCTAAAATGAATCTCAACCTATGTCTTTTCTCGATCTCCATATTACGAATGTAGACGTTCGAACTTGCCAACTTAAGAATACACGGAAAGGCACTTAGAAGTACCTGCGTCTTGCGAAGTTATTTTTTTTATTCAACCCCACGTCGAACGCAAAGGTCTTGATTTAGATGTTTACATTGTGCCTAAGCTACTAAGGTGTGCCAGCGTTAAATAAAATAGCAGTAACTCCTAAGGGGGCTACTAGAGCTCTTACTTCTAAACAAAATCAATTGGCGGCTTTCGGCGTTATCGACAAATTCGACTTCATAAACAACTAAATCAAAAGTTTGTTGTGATTCAATAAATGCTAGTAGATAAACTTTATTTTGATATTTCAGCAACTTAATTGCAATCACAAATATCAGTACATAAACTTGACAAATTATGTCTTAGACGGGACTTTAACCCGCATCCCCTTACAATACGGCAGTATGAGAAGGAATACGCTGGTTGACAGCGATAAGAATATGATTGAAAAATTGACGCCTATGACGTAGTGTCTCGGTGGTGTATTGCACCGCGCCCGGATTGCGAGGAGATGCGGGTGCGAGTCCCGCCTGAGACATATTTTTTCAAGCTTATGTACTAATACTAGTAGATAAGTACTAATAATAAATACCTACTATAGAGGTAATTTGCTAAGGTAATACTGTTCTAGTTTTTTGAGAATTGGTTCCCTTAGAAGTAATATTATTATTATTTATTTTTTTTATAAATTAAAATAATTGAGGTTACTAGGTAGACGTCCGTGTACTTTACTCACCAGGGCACACTGAAAACCAGCGCCATGGCCTACTCGGGCCATGGCACATGCTGATTGAGGTCCTTTTAAAGTGGACGTCACGGACACGTAGTGGCACTGCTCGATATTCTTGTTGTTCTTTATGTTTTTTTTTTGTGTTAGTTTTATTATTATTTTTTGCCGACTTCAAAAAAAAGGAGGAGGTTCTGTGTTTGTCTGTTTAAATCTTTTTTGTGTGCTACTATCTGTTTGTGATGTCCAAATTTTTAATAAATGTATTTTCTTTCTTTCGTTCTTCTTTCTAATAAAATGAAATCGATTGGGGGCCGCCCATAGCTCTAGTAGTCCCCTTATGTCTTTTAGGCCTTAGATGCTGAGCAATGTTCGAAAAAGCCAGTCTAACTGCGATCGCCAACCCACATGCCAAGCGTGCCAATTATAACCTACTTACGAGAATACGGTTTTCAAGATGTCGCCTGCTCATTGGTCTTGGGTTCGATTTACGGACAGATCAATATAGTAAAAAAGTAGTATGACCTCCGTGTTGACGTGAACACACCGGTTTTTAAGATGTCGCCTGCTCGGTGGTCCGATGTCGAAAAACGTTTTTTAAGCTATTGCATAGCTTCTATCGCGGGCCTTGAGCGTGAAGACCGAATCCAGAAATTCCGTAACGAAAATAATCTAACCTAACACTCGGGGCGAGGCACGATCGAACAATTTTGAATTTCCGAAATTTAAAAGAATTTAGAAGAAAATAAGGATTTTGACAGTATGGTTGCCTATGGTAACTATATCTGCCAAAATAACAGAAAAATTTAATTACAAAAGTCAAAATTAGAAAATACATAAAATTATAAAATTAATTACATAGCTTCTATCGCGGGCCTTGAGCGTGGAGACCGAATCCAGAAATTCCGTAACGAAAATAACCTAACACCCCCCACTCCGACCGGCACAGCGGTGATACTTTTTAGTTTTATAATTGCATAAGTTGATAAAAAATGCTATGCAATAGCTTTACCGCGGCAGTCTCCGAGTGCCACACGTCTTTTTTTTACTATATCAGGTCGGTCGGTATAATTACCAACTGGGGCAATGTAAAAAAAAAGAGTTTTTCAAAATTTTTTCGGGTCCGGGTGTTTGTGGTACCTTCGTTGTTTCCGATTTCCACAGTACGAGTGCTTTAAATAGTTACTTACTTTGGGATCAGAACTATGTACAGACCACGGCAGGTCAACCTACCCAAAAAGTTAAAGGTCATTGAATTGATTTTCAACTTTAAGTCCAACAAGTAGAGATCAATATTAATTGAGAAAATTTGACTTTTTGTGGTAGGTTGACGTGCAGGTCTGCACCTATGTGATGTTGTCCACGTTTATTTATTTTCCCACGCAATAAATTTGAAATGGAATACGACCTCTTCTTTTCATTCTTTTGGTATTGTATTATATAATTATTTTTCATCTTGACATCGACATGTCGAAATTTGATTGTTGTTTGACATGGAATATTATTGTAATCATTATTAATTAATTCTTTATTCTATTCTGTATTCATTCTTTATTTTATTCTATTGACATATTATATAATTATTTCTCATTTTAAGATAAGATAAGATAATATTTATTTGCTATTAACATGGTAATTTAAAGCTGTTACAATGTCAAAATGAGTCCAAATGTTTAACCTACGGGTCATGCAAATATCATGATATAAAAATTAAATAAGAAATGTCACAAACTTCATATAAATTATTTTTTCTTTTTCATCGCCAATATTCTAAAAATAAAAATACAATTGATCAAAAATTACAAAACTATTGAAATTATAAATGTTACAAATAATAAATACAAAATGAAAAATGTCACATGTGAAAAAAAATTCAAATAGACATCTCGAAATTTGATTGTTGCATTGTGTTGCACGAATTGATTATAATTTAATTAGTTGACATTTTATTAGGGGTCAAAGTATGAAATTGCCGTTTTGTATGGACGAAATCGAGAATAGTCATTATTTCCATACTAACAATTTTTAAGGTTTTTTTGTAAAGCCTGAACCGTTTTCGATGCAATTAAAGGTGAAAGTTAGATGGTTATAAAGCTACGCATAATAGTACTCGTATTTAAATTTCTCAAAATCAAGGTATACAATACAAATATACTTAATTGAAGCAAGAAGGTCAGCTGACACATTGTAAGGGGTCTTTTCAACGACTTCCTTTGAAGTAATAGGCACTAGTATTGCATTTTTTTTTTAGTCAAGAGTTACTTAATTTGTTTCTGATACAATACAAAAAGAATTACGCAATAATATGACCATACTTAAGAGCTATAATAAAAATAAAAAGTGGGAAAATAATCGGCAATTTCATACTTTAACCCCTATTATTATTGTGTATTGTATGACTAAATTTGCAGGCGCTTTGGATCACTCTGAAAGCCTGCAAATTTGTTTGCTTAAATAAATAATAAATAATTACTTAACTTAGTACTGCCAGAAGACGGAAAATATTACCTATCTATTGTAGAGGCGAGCAGTGGACTGACGTATGACTTTTTAAATGACACTTTAGATACGAATACTTGTAGACGTTGTATCATTACGTACTTAAGTACCTATGTTGAGACTACAGTGCCCATCACATTAGGCTTTACATTTCGTTGAAAACTCACACCTAAGTCAACAACATAAGACAGTGTTTAGCTTGAAGTGCCGTCGCCTGTACGCGTAATACACGAGCAGTAGACGTGAGCAGGACATCCTTCTCAAACGCCAGGTGGCACGGTATAATTTAATTCCTACGCAAAACTGTTTAGCCGGTAGTTATTTATAGTTGTTATTCATTGACGACCATTTGGATCAGCGGTAGTAAACGCTGCTTCTGAGCCATGGATCGCGGGTTCGATCCCCTCACAGTACAAATATTTGTGTGCATAAACATGTCTGTTTGTACTGGTCTGGGTCTTCTCTATTTATTATAAGTATATATTATTTACAAAAAGAATATGTAAGTATGTTTATCAGTTGTCTAGTAGCCAATACGACAAGCTTCGTAGTAGTTGCTTAGTTTGAGACTAGATGGCTCTGTGTGGCCAAGTGTGGCATGTCTGAAAATATTATTATTATTATTTATTTATTATTGAAGTGAAAGAACTAGATACAAAATAGTAACACCCCGCTAAGTGATGATGATGATGATGTCCATCCGATTTCGGCCATGGCGACCACTTCTACTCCTGGCCGGTGATTCGGCGCTCTTGCGCCCGAATATGGCTTATGTAGCCTATCTTAGCGGCGAAACTTCGTGCACATTCAGGACACGTAAGCACGCCGTTGTCGTAATTGTATGTGATGGCAGCAGGTTGGCGGGCCTTGGACTGGTCGCGTTCGGTATCGCTCAGCAACTCTGCTCCTTAAACTAGCGCACTTTTCCGTTCACCGTCCTGCGCCTTTCTTGTCGCTGTGCTTCAAAACGCTCCCATTCAGAGGGCTCTATGTTGCATTCGCTAAGTACCAGGATAGGATCTAGGATTCCTGGGGTCTGGATCCCCATGTAGGCAGTAAGGGTTTTGAATTATGGAACAACGCTCGGGTTTGATCACAAACCGCATTTGGCAAGCGCTAAAAATCAGTTTTATTTCTACAAATAGGCCCCAGGAGGCGCTTTTACACGTCTCAATATTTAAACCTACCACTGCTTTGGGACAAGTCTGAGCTAGTGTCGAGAAGAAGCAGCGCAAGAAACTCGGTCACTATAATATATTGTCAACCTCTTTTAATAAAATTAATAGACTCGGGCGTTACTTTGCGGAAATCAATAACTAAAAATGGATTCTGAAAATTATTTCAATATCTCAATAGGCTAACTTTAAAATTTAAAATTATTTTCAAAATCCAAAATTAGCCTCTTTTAAAATAATTTTTACAAAAGGTTTAAGCAAGAACGAGCTAGGAGACTTTAATGCCATACATTAAGGTTTAGAGAATCTTTATTTCTCACCGGAATACTATTCACTTATGTGAGATGAATACAACAAAATTATAATATCTATGAGCGTACTTAGCAGCTGTAAATTTTATCTAAAATTTTCAAGCAATCACACAAATTATCTAGCAATTATCAACACTACATAACGGATATTCCTATTTAAATTTAAACATCCATTATTCAAGTACATATAAGAGTACAAACGAATATGCAGCATGCTTGGTAAATGTTATTCAATTCAATTCAATTCATATATTTTATTGCGTTCTATAATGTTACAAGGATGTTATAAAGTATGATGTAGACAGTTCATTATAGACCCTGTTCGGGCACAACAATACAATTTGTAGTAGACGGACAGAGAGGATGACGCCATAATTACATAATATTTCAATACAAAAGAACAAATAAACACCTATTATTACTACATACATAATTTACTTACTTTCTAAAATTTACTGTATATTCAATTTATAGATATCGACTAATTTGGTGATAGTTATTAATTTATTTTATATAAAATAACAGCTAATTACATATTTATATTAGATTATATTATTAAACATTTATATAAATTTGAATTTGAGAAATTAAATAAATTGTAATATTTGTTGTCATTGTATTAATTAATTTGGTTATATATTTTTTAATTTTATTAGATTTTCGTCATTTAGGTATTCATTTATTGTATAGTAGCAATTTTTTAAAAGAATAGATTTTATTGATTTTCCATATTTTATTTTATTTGATTCTTCTTTTATAAATTCCGGTAGTTTATTGTAAATTTTTATAGACATGATTAGTGGGATTGATGAATGAAGCTTTAGATGGACAGGCGGTAACATTAATTTTGTAATAACAAGTCGACACCAGCCTATGTTAATAATGCATAAATAAATAAATACTATGTTGTGGTAAAAAATTTGTTATCATCATTTTTGAAAAAAAGAATAAGTCGGACTTTAAAAATTATTGTTTACATGAAAATAAAATACAATTTCTGCCTTCATCATACTATTTATATCCACCCAGACATTCATTTATTTTATAACATTGGTAAGGAGTAAGACTGGAGTGTAAAAACCTTGGCCCATATAACATGCTCTTACAATATCTTGTTTCCTTCATTCCCAGGCGTATTTAATTTTATAATTGTTATAACGAAGGTCCATAAGTATCTCATGGGAAAGTAGGGCAGTGATAAGTGTGCTTACGTCAGAGAGATTCTTAATGAAGGCTGGGGGAAATCTTCTTACGCCAATAGCAACTCGACTCGTATCGTATCGCTGGTCTAGTGGTTTAAATACTGGGCCAAGATCTCGGGGTCCCAGGTTCGATCCCCGGGTCGGGTAACAAAAGGTTTCGCATTTTCGAACGTTGCTCGGGTTTGCGATCAGCAATCCGCATTTGGCAAGCGTGGTGATTATGCCAGTACCCATCATTGCTATGGTAACTGTAATTCAATGATGGACGCCTTTTACCTGCAGTGGGATAATTATAGGCTGTTACTTGTATCTATTTCAGGATGAATAAGGTTGATATTGAAAATGATTTATCTTTAAAATATATTAGTATAGCCCATTGCTCTCTCTTCTCTCATTGCGTGCTTTTTGAACCGCCTGAAAAACGAAGCCCACGTTATATTATCTACTACCTTAATTTTTATCATTATATTCTAATTGTATTAATTTTATCAATCACACTTATTTTAGAAAAATATTAAATATTATAATTCTGATTAATTTGCTAAAATATCATGTAAAAGTATCAGTTATATTGATTTTAAAGTTTTAATATAGCAATAAAAGTCAAAGTCTATGCACTGCTAAGATGTAATAAATAATGCTGTAATACTTCATATCCTCTCTTTACTTTAATCTGTTTTATTTGATCCGCGCACTCCATTTTACCTCAAGGGTCAGGATAATCTGCGGTTGTCTCGAAAACTACAACTCTCTTTTCCTTCCCATTCTTCACAATTCTACTCACAATCATTCAGTGTTCAATCTGTCCGTTTATGGAATTCTCTACCCTTAAACGTCAGACAATCAGAGTCACTTCCCATTTTCAAGACTATAGTGAAGGCACTGTATCTGTCTCGGTAATGCTTCGTATCGGTTAGGGTGTGTGTGGACAGTTGTTTTTATATTCTTACTGTTCTGTATATATAATATTATATGTATTGTGTGTATGTATTGTATTTATAAATGTATTTTTTGCACTGCATTACCCCTTCTACGCTAATATAAGATTTCCTATACCCAAAAGGTTGTCTGGAAGAAATCCCTTTTTAGCGATAAGGCCGCCTTATTGTACCTACAATTATATCTTGTCTGTATTAATTTATGTTCATGTGTTTTGTGCAATAAAGTGTTTATTCATTCATTCATAATGATCAAATAACGTGAGCTCCGTTATTCAGAATCAGAATCAGAATCAGAATAAGAAAGTTTATTTGCTAGAATACATACATGATATTAAGATCTTTGAGCCAAGTACAAAGTAAATGTATTCAACCTGCATGCAGACGTGCAAATTTTAACAATTAATACTAATTTGTCTTATAATCTATGAACTCTCTAACACTACAAAAACAATGCAATTCAGGTTTCAGGTTGAAAATGTACGATGTATAATCACACGAGTAAATATTTATTCATGTGGTATAATCGTCATTCTTGGCAGACGGATTGGCGACTGCGGTTTGACCAATAATGTAGGTATAGATGACACTGCTGCCCATCTTGTTTGGGCGTTTTTTGAGAGAAAGAAAGAAAGAAAGATTCATTTATTTGACACAATAATGGATACTAAATAACAGGAAAACAATGCACAGACATTCAATGGATAATAAAATAAAATTAAAACTAATAGAATAAATGTGTCAAAAAAGGTTCTCACTCAGCATTAGTCGTGACAGCTAGTGGCTATCACGACGCTGATTTACAACGGGGACCTTGACGATAAGGTGTGTGACAAGGGCTTGTAGGCCCACCAGACACCGCCGAATCTCCCAATAGAGCCCGATCACCTGTTGTCGGTGAAGGACTGACGCCCAACCGAGAAAACCCGGCAGACCCCGATGAGTCCACACGTCTTTGTCGGCGTTACACGGTATCGGTAAAAGTTGATAGAAGAATCGGTAGAAACTGCAAATATAATCTTATAAAAACACAAAAAAAAAGACTTAATTAAACATTTCTAGCAACTACTGGTTTTAATAGGTAATATATTTAACAAAACACTCCGTTTATAAATGTGGACAAATAAATAATAATGTCGTCAACATCACACTTCTGATCCCAATTTGAATAACTAATTAAAGCACTCGTATTTGGAAACCAGAAACAACGAAGTTAACACAAAAACCCGGTATTTCTAAAGTCTTCTCTTACGACACCCACAGATGGAAGCACTAATTCTTCATGGGTCTAGCACGAAAAACTATCGAATTCGAATCGTTTGCGTGTTCGTATCGCCATCGAAATATTTAGTATGAAAACTTAAACAGCGCTCGCGCGGTCAAAACGAGAACTACAAAACAAAGCACAAACTTTGTGTCGTTTGCTTTCGATACGCAAACGATTCGAAGTCGATAGTTCTTTGTGCTAGACCCACTGTTCTCTCTTTTATACTGATTAAAACTACTATAGTCACAAACGCTATGAGTTTTCTATTAACTCGTCCTTGATCTACACATAAGATCATAGAAATATAAAACACAGACAGATCGTGATACGTTACTATTTTGATTTATTCGGGTTTCATAAATTTTAACCATTCAATTCCAAACACAAGACAACTCGAAACAATTGGTTCATTTCTATTTTTGTACCGGAAAACCAATCTCAAAACTAAATCATTATTAGCAGTGGAAATAGCTGAATCGGCACATCAAAGGCATTCTACATTTCTATCGGCAAAGGATTAATTATCTTTTGACATGGATAATATATACCTACTCGAAGTACCTATGTGTCAGGTTGGAAATGGTTTTATTTGGAATTCCTCAAAGGACTTTAAATATTACGATTCAGGTTTTGTTATCGTGGTATTGCTTTAGATCATTTTAAAATTTACTGTAATTAGATACTCAGTTGACATTCCAATCAATTGACTATATAAAGTTTATTATTTAGACGACCATTTGGATCAGCGGTAGTTAACGCTGCTTCTGAGCCATGGGTCGCGGGTTCGATCCCCGCACAGTACAAATATTTGTGTGCATGAACATGTCTGTTTATACTGGTCTGGGTGTTTTCTATGTATTATAAGTATGTATTTACAAAAAAAAAGTATATAAGTAAGTTTATCGGTTGTCTAGTACCCCATACGACAGGGTACTTAATAGTACCTTAATTTGGGACTAGATGGCTCATTGTGGCCCAGTGTGGCATGTCTGAAATATTTATTATTTATTATTTGTTATTATTTATAGATTTATAGTCTTATCAGCACAGTTTTCCGAATCGTGTATTATGTACTGTTTTCTTGAGTTTACGCGAACACTATACATTGAAATGAAAGATATGTTTACTGATTTAGTACGAGTTTATTTTTGATTTAACCCGAAGTTTCGAACCCTTTACAGCGTTCATGGTCACGGGCAGACTGTTAATTGCTTTTCATTCTGGCATTCTTTCGTATTGTACATTTGTTTCTGGCGTTAGCGACAAATTCGACTTTATAAACAACTAAAAAGTTTACTGTTATTCAATAAATACTACTATAGAGGTAGTTTGCTAAACTGATACTGTTGTCGTTTTTTGAGAATTGATTTTGTTTAGAAGTAATAAAATTAAATCAATTGGGGGTAGCACTTAGCTCTAGTAGTTACCTTAAGAAATGGTCAAATTATTTGTGAAGGATGCAATGATATTAAAAAGTAATAGATATGTTACATGCGCTCTCAATATGCGTCCCTAAAACGTCACAATTGTGACGTTTTAGGGACGTCTTTTCAAATCCATGAAAGAGAAAGTAATTGTTCTTTTCACGAGTATGACAAGGACAAAATAAGAATTACGCATGTGTGCAGTTGTTCGCAAGCGGCACATATATTTCGATAGTTTTGTAAGAGCATAACCTATCTATACTTTTTAAATATCTTGTCTGTGGTAATAGACAATTATTAAATTCAGCACGTAACTAGACTGTAATACAGTTGTTTTGTTTTTAGAGTTGAGTCGTCCGGGTAACGAAAAGACTTGAATTCAGACCCCAATTTAGATTGCAAACTATTTTTCAAAGGTTCATAATTTTTAATGTAGCTTTCTTAACTGATTGCTAATTTGCATCGATTCAATATGTTTTTTCTAATGTTTCGAAGATTTGTGCATATGTGTGTGTACCCTATTCTTTAATATACATAGTAAACATTTGAATGTCAGCAATTACATCTCAAATAGTCTGTGAAAAATATGCATGGTCAAAACACAATATGACTTAATGACGACTCAAGACTCCTTCTATTTTTCGTAGGTTAAACTATACCCGTTATTAGGGCGATAAGTATTGCCGACAAAGCGTCAGTATTAACAAGCGGTTCCGAGCTAATCTCTCGTTAGGTAATTGTCCGTCAGTCAGCCTTGACGAGGGCTGACCGAAGATTTAGTCTAAGAGTATTATCCTTAAAGTTACAACCCATTTCGCTCACTGTTGAGCACGGGTCTCTCTCCTTTTTATTGAGAGGGGTTAAGGCCTTAGTTCCCCACGCTGGCCTAGTGCGGGTTGGTGGACGGCGAGAGCGATGCTGTGGCAACATCACTCCGCCGATGGACGTTTCTCAAGCCGCCCGAAGGCCTCCAACAGGGCTTAACGACTGTTATCTCGTGACAACAGCCGGGACCGACGGCTCAACGTGCCCTCCGAAGCTCGGAAGCGCACATGGTGTGATTCCACAAACGGTCACCCATCCAACTAGTGACCGCTCCCATCGTTGCTTGACATTAGTGACAGAGACTGATCACTAAGAAGCATTCCTGTTTTGTATCCCATTGCTGGGAGGTTTCCGCTGGAGTGACACAACGTATAGTTCACGCGGACAGAGTCGCGGGCAAAAATATTTTCGTCTTTATCTTTATTGCCACAACTATTGACCCATTGGTCTAGTGATTTAAAAGTACCGGGACAAGATATCAGGGTCCTGGATTCAATCCTCGGGTTAGACAAGAAACGTTTCGGATTTTCGAACATTGTGATCACCCACCGCATTTGGCAATCGTGGTGAATAGGCCTTTACTCTGCAGTGGAATGATTATGGCTCAGGTTTCCACCCGAGAAATATTGTGATTGTGAATAGTTGATGCGGGCAGAGCCGCTTGCGAAACACTAGCAAAGTTAAGGAACGGTTATAATCATCCCTCTGCAGGGCAAAAGCCTCCATCATTAAATTCAAGTTACCACCAGCAATGATGCAAAACACCTATGTAGGTAGGTAGTTAAATAAATAAATAAATAAATATTTTAAGACATGCCTCACTGGGCCACACAGAGCCATCTAGTCCCAAATTAAGGTAGTATTAAGTACCCTGTCGTATGGGGTACTAGACAACCGATAATCTTACTTATATACTTTTTTTTGTAAATACATACTTATAATACATAGAAAACACCCAGACCAGTACAAATAGACATGTTCATGCACACAAATATTTGTACTGTGCGGGGATCGAACCCGCGACCCATGGCTCAGAAGCAGCGTTAACTACCGCTGATCCAAATGGTCGTTAAAATCTAATTTTTTGCTTTGGTCCATATTTTTTTTCCAACATCACCGTTTAATGTTTCAGTCAAGCCGCCATTATGAGAAAATGACTTGCGCAAACATAACTCAAACGAAATATTTCATTACGCGCCGAAAACTTGGCCAATAAAAATATTACGGTGCACCTGACTCGACCGGATCGGGCCACAGTTTATTGGGCATTCTGGCATTTTACAAACTTATTTAATTAAAAACCAACCCCCGCTTCAGTCATTCGGCGATCTTGCTAGGAGTGTAATTAGAAAAAGTTGTTGAAAACATCTTGGATCAGTTTGTTCCGAATACTGAGATAGTGGAGAACACGACACATTGTCGGGTGTTTTGTATTTGAATTAAAGCATTTTTTTGAATTGAACTGCCTTCCAAAATTAGAAAATCTTCTTCAAAACTTTCGTTTAAGAAGGCTTAGCAAAGTCACTACAAGGACTAATTTCTTCATTTTTTTTTCTCATACGTTTCTCACTATACGAATTCTGTGTGCAATCATATTACGTATATGTATTTATGTATGTTTATTTATTTATTATGTGTACGTTTATTAATAGTAGTTATAATTTACTTTCATAATTGATTCATCTTTTTTTTTCTTTCTCTCTTTTTGTACCGCCTGTATTATTTTTGTTTTGCCCAATGGTTGACTGGGAGAGAATGCTTTTAGCATTAAGTCCGCCTATTGTACTATATTTTATTATTCTGCAATAAAGTGTAAATAAATAAATAAATAAATAAATATTTTTTTATGGAACTAGTTTTTCGTGACCTCAATTTTGGATTTTGAATTTAGGTTAATTCTGAGAAATTCTGTGTTCGTTCTCCGGGCCTGGTAACAACAACATTCGAATTTTCGAACATTGCTCGGGTTTACATTTTCGGTTTGTGATCACCAACCCGCATTTGGCAAGCGTATTGATTATGCATGCACCCATCATTGCTGTGGTAACCTAAATTCAATGATGGAGGCCTTTTCCCTGCAGTAGGATGATTATAAGCCGTTTATATGTAATACTAGACTATGACTTAATCAGATGCATTATAAAAAATAAATAACACCTAATGCATAGTTCAAAATGAGACGCATTTTTTGTCCTATCTTAAAAACATGTCTGATCGAACTGAGAGAGCGTCTCTGTGTAAAGGTTTTTCAATAACGCTTTAAGGGGCTACCTCACGAATATTCAGCACTTGTTATGAGTTAAATCCTATTTTTACAATAGCAATGATAGGTTCTTGCTGCAACTGTAGGTGTTTTTGAACATATAATCAAAGATGAGAGCGATATGAGAAGTCCCATACAAAATGTTATTAAGAAATTTTATTTAAGCTGCTAATTTCATGTAGGTACTCATGTGTCATACCTACCAAATTGCAAATTAAACCTTACGTGATTAAATTAAAGATCAACAAATACAAGCAACCAAAGCACTGAAATGTGAGTGGTCATGTGGTAAGAATATTTTTCTGTCACTTATTGCGTAGGTATATAGTTTCTTTATTTTACTTGCGCCTTTGTTTCTTGTCGAAATTCTTGATCTATTTTTTCACAAGTATTTAGTCGATGAATTATCGTGCTAAGCAATAAAAATAGAAGCAGTTTCAAGTTTAAATCTAGTTTCAAGATAAAGTGCTCCTTTATTTTTTATTTTTGAAATCTTTACTTGATCCATTTTTTCAGCAGTATTAAGCCATCACTCTTCTCACGAGCTATCATGTAAAAAGTAAAAAAAGTGAGGAAATGTAGTTTCAAGAAATCGTGCTTTATTGATTATTTGCGCAGAGTAAACTAAAAGAAAAAGTGAAGACACGCAGTTTCAAGAGTGCATGCGCCTTTCTTTTCAAAATCATAATTATCTTATCTAGTTTTTCATCCAGTAGTTACTCCTAACTCTTCTCACGATGTATCGCTTTAACTGCACTCAAAGTATATTTCCTCAACATGGCACCTAGTAAGGAGAGGGCGTCCTGCACTCGCACCGGCAGAACAAGGATGCTCCATTTAAATTCAAGAGGCACACTCCTCAGTGCCAGCTTCAAGGCCGGTAACGGGAAACCGTTACAAATTGGCCAGGGACCTCTGGCGTAATTTGGGGCATTCAGCGGTTTCAATATTGCTTTGAATACCGGTTAGGTAAATGATATAAAAAGCCGCATCCAGCCTATGTTAACATGTAGGTACATAAGTATTAATAGTATAGTGAAGTCAGAACTTCATTCATCACAAACTTCATCACTAAGAATACTACGTAATTTATGTACTGGTGTAGTTTAAGATTAGGTTTAAAATTATTGATGTTAATAATAATATAGGTACTTAAATATTTTCTCAGCTCTGATTTTGGATAGACTGTACTAAAAAAAAAAACTTTGAGTGCTGTGCTCACCTTTAATTGACAAATATATCAGCAATGTCTATAATAGCATGTTTTATTGTAAATGTTTAATGTATGGTGTGCCAAATCAAGTAAAAAAAAAAGATTTTTGATAATCGTCATTCTTTGCCTTATACTTAAATTTTGAGATTTATTTATTTATTTCCAAAAAAACATCTTAAAAAGCTTACAGAATACATCTAAAACGCAAAAGATTAGCTTAAATTAAATTAAATTAAACATGTCAAAGAATATTCCAAACATAAACAATAAAAAATAAAATTGCACAATTACCGTTTGTTAAATACAAAGAAGTCAATATTATATTACTACTTACTACTACAACATCAAATAAAAATAATAATGAATAAAAGGAATGTCAATAGGTAAAAAATAAAAATGCATTAGATAAATTTTACATGTCATTTAGGATTACAAAGATGTCTAAAAGTGTCTGCAAATAAGTCAATTTCAAAATGCTGAGCAAGAATGTTCCCGATAGTGCGTATGGCGCGGATAGTGGGCGCGCGCCTCCCGCTCTGCGTCCGCGCGGCCGGCGATACCGATTTGTATGAATATATCCTGAAAATGTGAAAATGAAATTTTAACCACTTTCCAAAATTTTTATAGGCGTTCAGTATCGTATTTAGAGCCCATTTATGAAGTAAAAATATTTAATCTTTAACCCGAAAATATTTTTCGCAATAAAGTTTTCAATTTTTACGGTCCTAGGCTTGATAAGGTATAAAGGGAAAATCAAAAACTTATGAATAGTATCGTCATGAATGATTGAGATGCGACTCGCATAAAGAAAATATTGCTAGGCGACCATATCAATAATTTTAGATTTTTTGCGAACATTTTCTAAGCGATTTATCTTGACATTTTTGTACTGGGCTACACCAAAAGAAAAAATACGTCATTTGTTTTTTGTCTCGTAGATTGATATATTAAAATTTCGAATGTGGTTAAAATTACACCCTGTATTAAAAAAAAAGGTGATATCTAGTTTCTGACTTCACCATACATAGTATTTATATGCATAATGTTAACAAAGGCTGGTTCCAGCTTGCAATACCATTTTACCATTTACCTAACACTCTGCAGAACACTAGCTTTTCGCTAGCCTAAAAATAAACGCTTGAGTTGGAGTGTGAATTTTAGCGCTGCCAGCGTGAACTAAACGATAAATCGCGCTGGCATCTCACAGGTATCGCTAATATTGCAGGTTTCCACCTATGCCCAAGAATGGGATACAAAAATCTATGTTCGTTTACGGGGTCTAATCTTGGTACCAAATTTCATCTAAATCGGTTCAGTAGTTTCTGCGTGAAAGCGTGAAAACAAACTGACATTTACATTTAAGTTTATTATTAGTAAGGATTGTTTGATCACATTTTCCAATTCAGTAGTCATGATTTATCGTATGATGTAGATAAATATGTATCGATAGTTTTTTTCAATATAGGTAACAGATAGTAATAGATAAATAAATAAATTAAATAAATGTGGACAACATCACATACATTGTTCTGATCCCAATTTGAATAACTATTTAAAGCATTCGTATTTTGGAAACCAGAAACAACGAAGGTACCACAAACACCCAGACCCGAGAAAATATAGAAAACCTCATATTTTTCCTACATTGACCCGTCAGGGAATCGAACCCGGGACCTCGGAGCAGGCGACACCTTGAAAACCGGTGTGTACGCCACTCCGCCACGGAGGTCGTCGATTATATCTGATTGAGGAGGAAATACCAGAGCATGTGATAGCACTGTGTAAAAGCGTAAGTACACAACGGGCAGAATTCTTTTAGGAATCTCAGTCCATACAAGAGGCACTCAAAGATATACGAGTCCTAGTGAGTTTCTGGACCGACCTAAAATGGTTTGAATAAAACATAAGTTTTAATCACGTATAAAGGCCCAACTCAAGAGGCTAAGTGCGGAAAAAATTAAGTCCAACTAACTATGTACTCGTATATCGATACATAGTTAGTTGGACTTAAATTTTTCCGCACTTATTTATCAGAATGCAGAAACTTTCAGTATGCCGTAAGTAGTAAGGTAGGTAGGTACTAGCTGATGACCGTGACTTCATACGCGTTGGTTTTTGTATTTTAAACTATATTGCG
Source organism: Anania crocealis (assembly GCA_949315895.1). Lineage (NCBI taxonomy): Eukaryota > Metazoa > Arthropoda > Insecta > Lepidoptera > Crambidae > Anania > Anania crocealis. The sequence continues at coordinate 26,204,216 of OX438882.1, forward strand.
GGAAAAGTCCTTTTCTCTAAGTTTGAATGTATCCTATATGTAGCCTGTAATCCAATTTTTGCCTTTTTTGCGTGATTGATAAACAAACATCCATTTAAACTTTAGAATTCATAATATTAGTAAGATTAGTAGGTAAAATTAAGCAAACATCATCATCATCATCATATCAGCCGAACGACGCCCACAGCTGGGCATAAGCTTCCCCTAAGGAGCTCCACAACGATCGGTCCTGTGCTGTCCGCATCCAGCGGCTTCCCGCGACCTTGACCAGATCGTCGGTCCACCTTGTAAGGGGCCTGCCCACGGAACGTCGTCCGGTACGCGGTCGCCATTCGAGAACCTTTCCGCCCCAACGGCCATCGGTTCTCCGCGCTATGTGTCCCGCCCACTGCCACTTCAACGATGCAATCCTTTGAGCGATGTCGGTTGTTTTAGTTCTACTGCGGATCTTATCATTTCTGATTCGATCGAGTAGGGAAATACCAAGCATCGCTCTCTCCATTGCTCGCTGGGTGATCTTGAGCTTTCTTATGAGACCCATAGTAAACGACCACGTCTCACTCCCATAGGTAGGTCATGATATTTTAGAGTATAGATAAGATACTTATATTATCTTCATGGTTATTCGCGTATTAAATCTGTTCCGAGCAATCTAAAACTGCACACATTGACAAGTTTCACTGATAAGCAGAACAAAAGATGCAATATAACACGCAAATGAAAGAGATTACTATAATTTTTAATGATTACCGCTCGTGACTGTATAATATTTTTGCTTTGTTTTAATATAATCAACATTTTCAACTTTAAGTCCAACAAGTAGAGATCAATATCAATTGAGAAAATTTGACGTTTTGTGGTAGGTTGACGTGCTGTTGTGTACAGACAACGTAACAGTATTTCATTGTCTATTTTATTTTAAATCTGTAAAACGTTTGTATCGGTTTATTGGGTTTAGTATTTTTCCACTACTAAGTAATCGCTTCATTTCATAACTTGAACAAAATAAACGTAGAAAAACTATGTCCTTGACCTGAGTGGTTACTGGTCGGCCGCGAAAAGGATAAAAAGATTCAATTCCATCTGTTTATTTCATTGCGTAGGTAAATAAATTTATTAGAGTCGTTACCGATTTAACTAGAACAATTACAAAAAGAATGTTGCTCCTTATTCTCTATCGTTAGGCGTAGAGTAAGGGCGGATGGATACATATACAAAATGTTATAAAAACCCTGTCCGATCCATTAAGGTGTTATTAGGTATCTATATAAGATTCTATTTGTGTAATAATTTTCATGAAACATTAGAAAAAAATTACACTATGAAAAAAAAAAAAATTCGCTACATTAAAAAAGCTTACATGGTAATCCCAAGAGGCGGTGACAAGACGCGCGGGAGGCGCGGAGATGCGCCAGCGCTCGCACTCGCAGATAGCGAAGTCATGACCCCAGTTGACCCCGGTACTTATTACTCAGATAATAATGTGTCAATTGTACGAAACTGAGACTTCTTGGTAGCTCTGCAAGTAGCTTTTTTATTTGGTAGTATGAGGTCACTCAATAAGGACACTGATTTGATGGTTGTGGCAAAGATGCTGTTCCATATTTCTGCCACCGTCAGAAATACAGGCTTCACAGCGTCGCACTAGGTTGTCCCGCACCGATTGTAACACACTCGTATCCGCTTTAAGCGCAACAATCCGCACACGCATTTTTGCTTCACTGTCACATAATTTTATGAAAACTATTTGTAGAATACGACATTTCGCGGAGCAGAATGGTACGACCACTCGGAAGTAATGTCTTCGCGAAACTGACCTGTCGTAATAATAAATAATAATGCATGATCAGGATATATCCACCGACACGTGCCGCACGGCGAGTTGAATCAAAGCGGGCGGCTACCTTTACGCTATGTCAAAGGCGCCGCCTATGTTTATTGCGGTGCCGAAAAGCGAGTAGTTTGCTTGCGTCAATGCCAACAATAGAGCCGCGCGATGGGGAGTGTTAACACATTTTGAAAATTTCCCCGTTGTAGGGTAAATGGGTGATAAACCTGTTGACTTTAAAAATCGATAAAAAAGTTGTATTCATGAATTACGTAATTTTGATACTTATTTTGGTTATGTTAATTTAGCAACTTTATGACCCTTTCGGATCCGACAGGGTTTTTATAACATATTGTATACTTAGCATTTTTTATTTGTAAGCATTATAATTCAGATGTGCTTAACTTTATGTAAAAGCAATGGCGAACCTAAAACTGTTTGGTGATAAGTGTTCGAATCACCAAAGCAGTAATGTTACACTATCAGATTCATAGTACTCGTATTTATTTCTTTACATGTAAACGACTTTTGGTGACAAAATGTTTTATTTTTATTTTTCTGTCCAAACAAGTATATATACTCTTATAGATATTTCAACCAAGGAATTTACATACGAGAAGTAAATTCCTTGATTTCAACATAATTCTAGTATGATTGGCCACTCACACTTTTTAAATTGAGGCGACCATTTAAAGATGGAAGCATCGAATTTACGGTTTCAAATTCGAATCGCCGCTCCAAAAAAAGAACTCAGCGTCATAATCGCAGTCCATGCACATGAATAAATATTGGTCTATGTGTGCAAAAAAAAATGTATTTTCAGAAAAAAAAGTTAATATTTCAGTGCCGCATATTGGTATTTATCTTCATAATATTTCGTGCACCTTTAACAATAAAATAAGGGTAGCCGTCAAAAGCTGTATTCAAGTGAAAACACCAAGTCTGGAAAGCAAAGCCGATAAAAGTAAGTAAGTACTATACTTTATTTGATATTTTAGCAACTTAATTGCACTTATAATATCAGTATATAAACTTGAGAAATTTTGTCTCAGGCGGGACTCGAACCCGCATCTCCTCGCATGCCGGGCGGGTGCCATACCATTAGGCCACCGAGTCACTGCGACACGGCGCGAATTTTTCAAGCATATTCTTACGCTGTAAGCCAGCGTTGTTTCATCAAATGTTAGGAGTTTGCCACCCTTAACACCCGAAAGAAACATCTTTGCAGGTGTTTGACAGTCAGTTAAATGAAACAGCTATTTATATACTTTATTTGATATTCGCGCCGTGTCGCATTTTTATTTGTATTATTCCATTGTTCCCATGGCATCTCTACCCCTGTAGACCTGCATCTTCCATCTATTCTGTGGGTAATATTGCGTTTTGATACCAACCCCACAGTTGCAATCTTTTCAACTTCCATTTAGGTACATCATGATATTTTTCATTTAAATTTCATCAGCAAAATTCTACTTCTAGTAAATATTTTTATTAGTTATTTACTGTACCTAAAAGCTCCCACTGCACTAACATCTTGTTGACCTCCGTGGTCGAGTGCCGTAGGAACACACTGGTGACTAGGTCTGAGGTCCAAAGTTCGATCTGCAGATGGAAAAAAAATGTTTTTTTTCTATTTTCTGATTTTAGTGTGTTTCTGTTCTGATTCCATTCAACACACATCAAATCAAATTTTATTTGTTAATTCCATCTGGATCAATGTATATATGTGATGTTGTTTATCTACTTTGAAATGTAATCTCAAAGAGCCAAAACAGTCATAGCTTCTTTATTATAACTGAAAAATAAGAAATGGGAATGCTGAGAAATTTTCAGCTTTTTACGCTGCAGTAGCAAAAATGAGCAGAAGCAATAGAAATGAATGAATTAAAATCATTTATATGACTTATTTATTTACTAAGTGTTAGTCTACTCGTGACAACGGACGGTCTAATGTTCGAAACGTCGGGACAAAATTAAATAAATAAAATAATCTTTATTTTATTATAATCTATATTTGCTTAAACATGGTATACAGAGGTGTTATGATATAAAAGTTAAATACGTGTCTAGCCAACAAAAAGGCATGCAAATATTAAATTGTGTTCATGTCTATGTATAAATTGAATTGAAATGTACTGTAAAACCCTAACAAACGCGTAAAATCCGTAAATACATCTTTCACATTTTAATATATTTTATTATAATAATGTTCGCATAAATTCACGAAAACAATACAATTAAAATCATATTTAATTCTGCAAGTAGACCCCAGGACTTGTGCTGAGAAGACGTAGAATGTAGGCTCCAAAGCCATGTTAGAAATTAGAGTTATCTGATTCGGGATTTATACCATGTACTTTATTTATTATGAGTTTCCGATATTTCGGCACTGTTGCAAGCGCAATGTTCACGGGAGAACAGTTCTCTCGTGATCTTGATGATTCATAATGATTATGGTATAATTCCCGAATCAAATACTCTAGTAATAGTGACCATGAAAGTCTAAATTAACATGTTAGAAATTACGGAACGTACCTGGTGTAGAATACCTTCCTTTTTACTCATACATGAAACATCATGGAAACCCATCATTCTACTTACATTGGAAGTGGAGTAACAAATGTCTGACTAGCATAGGCTCTGCTCTAATATGCTTTTTACATAGTAACTTCGTAGTACCAAACTCTCAAGAGTGTTTAAGTAGTTAGACACCGAACTTCGTTGTTCAAGGATATTTGTGATCGAACTAGATGTAACAGCTCGGGATGTCTCGAATTAACTTGAATTAAAATTCGTGCAACTCGAGTTGATTGGATGAAATTGAATGAATAATTTATTTTAATTACCAAAACATGCAGCATGTACGCAAAAAGTTTTAAAAAATAGTACAGGATTGTGATAATAATTATGTATTGAGACCATTATTTCACAAAAAAATATTAACAGTAAAACAAATTATGTAATAACAAACCTGCACTCCAAAATTAACCTCAATTCTGCATTTTAACGCCCCGTTGGTCTAGCAATTTAAATCTCAGGACCCTGGTATCGATCCCCAGATCGGGCAATAAGAAATAAAACTAATTTTACTAGTTTAGTTAACCATCTCTAGACAAGACTTGATCTAGTATCACGTGTGTTACACACAAGTGAAGTTGTTCACATTCCCTAAGAGCCGGTTCACACAACGCGTTGTGTTACGTTGCGTCGTTGCAATGCAAATATTTTGATGGATAGGTGCTGCGCCATCTCAGCGTTACTGCGAAATAGAAATTCCAAAAGTTTTCAACACACAGCTGAGGACGATGAAGATAATATCAAAAACTTTCAACACACTGCTGAGGCAAAAACGTTTGATATTTTTTAACAAGCTTTTCTTATTTTATATTCTGAAAAATACTTGTGACTTGTCATACATTTCTCTTTCCTAAAATAATATAATGAAGCAACCCATGTTTATATTTTAAGGGTGCCCTTCGGTTCGCCTAAAATTTAAAGTCCTAATTTCATTTGGCCGAACCGTATTGGCCTAAACTTATAACGTATAATCTATACTAATATTATAAAGCTGAAGAGTTTGTTTGTTTGTTTGTTTGAACGCGCTAATCTCTGGGAGTAATGGTTCGATTTGAAAAATTCTTTTTCTGTTGGATAGCCCCTTTATCGAGGAAGGCTTTAGGCTGTATGACATCACGCTGCGACCAATAGGAGCGAAGCATCGGTGAAAAATGTTGCAAAAATAATCACTATCTCATTAACAGAAATTGACGCGGACGAAGTCGTGGGCAACAGCTAGTTACGTATAATTATTGTCTAGTCTAACAGTTGTTTTCACACTATTATAGATTGGTCTAAAAATTGAAAACCCTAATTTCAGTATGTCTAATATCGAAAGCACTAAAATATATTAGCATCTTTTTTTGACATTACGCTCTATTTTTTTAAACAGAAAAGTTTAAGAAACGAATCGCTCACAAACCGAGGGGCGAGGCGGCCCGCGGGCTGAGGAGCAGGAGGCTGTAAGCGAGGCGCCGCGGCTGAGGCTGGCTGGCGCAGCCGGCTAGAAAGCCGAAGCTGCGGTGGTGAGCGTAAGCCATCTGCGACGATAAGCACGCGTGGGACCGCCGGAGCACTGCAGCGCCGAAGCCGTCACGGAAGTCTGATTGTTTGGATGCATGCATGATTGCTTGTTTGCATGCATGTCTGCTTGATTGCATGCATGATTGCTTGTTTGCATGCATGATTGCTTGTTCGCATACATGCTTGCTTGCTTGCTTGCATGCATGCTTACTTCTTTGCATGCATTCATGCTTGCTTGCTTGCTTGCTTGCATGCATGCTTACTTCTTTGCAAGCATGCATGCTGATAAAGTTTTGAACTTTCTGCGAATAAAAGTTTGGAACTGCAAAAGGGTAGGTGTTATGATATATTCGGCGAAATTATAATACGACGATATAAAGTTAAGCGTAGTAAAAATAGGCTAAACACGTTTAGGAATAGTAAAAATGTGCGAAAAAATTTTAGGCTAATAGTTTGTGCGCCAATGACAATTAGGAGTACAAATAATTAGGCATCCCGATATATACCCATATTTTAATGGTATTGTTACCTTACAAATAAAACTGAATACAAAATAAGTAAAAAAAATAACCAAAGCATAAACAACTGACCGCTGCCATTCCGGCGTCGCAATGAGTACACCCAAGACCGCTTCGTCTTTGGGGCTTCAATTCAAAAGCGCGTAGGCGCGCGAAGCTGCGGTGGTGGGCGTAAGCCATCTGCGACGATTAGCACGCGTGGGACCGCTGAAGCCCCGCGGCGCGGAAGCCGTCACAGAAATCTGATTATTTGGATGCATGATTGCTTGTCTGCATGCATGTTGCTTGCTTGCATGCATGCTTACTTCTTTGCAAGCAAATTTCTGCGAATAAAAATTTGGAACTGTAGGTAAATGGTAGGTGTCAGGATATATTTGGCTAAATGTCGCATTTGGGAAATTATAATACAGCGATATACAGTAAGGCGTAGTAAAAATAGGCTAAACTTGTTTAGGAAAAGTAAAAATGTGCGACAAAATTTTATGCTAATAAGTTTGTGTGCCAATGACAATTGGGAGTACAAACAATTCGGTATTCCAATATATACCCGTACCATGCATTGCTCTCTCCATTGCCCGCTGTGTGGCCTTCTGTCACCGTGTGTCCACTCTGGTTACTTGTTATTTGTAAGTAAAACGACACAGCGACAGGACTACGTCGCAGCTACGCTGACGCAACGCGCCTGTGCAACGCGCCGTGTGGACTGGCTCTAAGAGCCAACCCACACGACACCGAACGACAAAAATTTTGTATGGCGAGAGGTGCCAGAGTGGTTCCGCTATAATACAATTTTCTTACGGTGCGGCGTCGTGTGAACAGGCTCTAAGAGCATCTTTCGACAGGCGTTTAAATTCTCGTCAGTTCTAATGGAGAGCATCCATCAAACAAGAAATAAGCCCGACAACATAATGGCCTGATCGCCTCATTTTAGTTTATTATTTTTGCTCTTATGAAAGCAGTTTCTGAACAAGTAGGTGCGTACCTCAAAGTATGACGTACTTTGTTCAGAAATATGGAATTCTAAGTAACGGAAAGCCATCAAAGGCCCTTTTAAAGGGGACTTTGATGGCTTTTGGGTGCTTAGTGTTTCATATTATTCAAAGTCAATCTTGTCTCGCGACTTTGCACGCGTTGGATTCAGGTTTTTTGTAAGTTTACTCTGTGAGTTACCAAAATAAAACATATAATTATTAGTAATTATTTAAAGCTATCTTATTTACGACCATTTGGATCAGTGGTAGTAAACGCTGCTTCTGAGCCATGGGTCGCGGGTTCGATCCCCGCACAGTAAAAATATTTGTGAGCATGAAAATTTCTGTTTGTACTGGTCTGGGTGTTTTTCTATGTATTATAACTACATATTTACAAAAAAATAAATATATTAGTATGTTTATCGGTTGTCCAGTAGCCAATACGACAAGCTTCGTAGTAGTTGCTTAGTTTGGGATTAGATGGCTCTGTGTGGCCCAGTGTGGCATGCCTGAAAATATTTATTTATTTAATTCATAAATTTTATCAATTTTACCTAGCATTATATACATTTATCAGTACATAAATTTTAACACACAAACGGTAGCAGTTTCATCGAAATGTTTTTCGTAATAATAAAAGTACCTCCATCATTGAAATTAAGTAATCACAGCAAGGATAGGAACAGGCATAATCACCACGCTTGCTGTATAGTCACACAACCGAGCAATGTATAGAAATTCAAAATTCTTGTTGCCCGACCCGGGAATCGAACCTAGGACCGGACAGTTAAACCATTCTACCAATGGGGCATTCATGTTTTGTGTAGTCATACATTAACTTAGTTTAAGTTCTTAACCACTAGACCAACGGGGCGTTAGTCTAGTGGTTTAAATACCGGACCAAGATCTCGGGGTCCCGGGTTCGAACCCCGGGTCAGGCAACAAAAAAAGTTTCGAATTTTCGAACGTTGCTCGGGTTTGTGATCGCCAACCCGCATTTGGCAAGCGTGGTGATTAAGCCAGTACCCATCATTGCTGTGGTAACTTGAACTCAACGATGGAGGCCTTTTCCCTGCAGTGGTCACCCCACTGCAGGGAAAAGGCCTCCATTTTACTGTACTTTTTTTTTTAAATGGATTTCTAACATTTTCGATAACCTTAAACGAATTACATGTTCCGTTAAAAAGTACAGGTTCTTTCATTTATTTTCGTTCCAAATACGTTTTTACATAACGAATACATAGGTATTTAACTACCAAATCTTCAAATACTCTTAATTATATCAGTAAACAGAGACAGTATAAGTGTTCCTGTATAACCATTAGCTTAAACTAACAAAGGGATTAATTTTAATGAACAAGAAGAGGGTTATAATTCCCTTTTTGAGTAGGGTAGATTAAAATTTCAATCAAAATAATTCGTAAGAGTTGAAAAGGATCTAGATATTAAATTTTAGTCTAGACAGGATCAAACGTTTGAAGAAATAATAAATGTCATGAAGAGACATTTTTTTAAATTGGTACTTCCATAAAAGCTAGACGACGACTCGGTAAGTGCGGTGGTGGTCTATCTACTAGGCGCGGATCCTGGGTTTCAGTCCCGGTGGGGTAAAGCAAACGATATGTTCTAAATTGGCTTGTAAATTTGTGTGTGTGCGTATGTGTGTGTTTGTGTATGTGCGTGCGAGCGTGTGCGGTGTGTTTGTAATTATGTAACTGTATGTATATTTGAGCATTTGAGCAATTACCTAAATGTCAAACGCCATAATGTTACATTCGAAATAATTTATATGTTGGTTAAGTAGCTATAGGTACTTAAACTTGCTAATTTTTTTTTATTCTTTCATAGAACCTTCTCCTGACAATAAAATATAAAACAAAAAAGGAATAAGCCAAATCGATCCAGACCAAGGGAAACATGGATTCATTTTTATATAGATAAATGTACGGATCCATTTGGATAATCTATATCTATACTAATATTATAAAGCTAAAGAGTTTGTTTGTTTGTTTGTTTGTTTGAACGCGCTAATCTCAGGAAGTACTGATTCAAATTGAAAAATTATTTTTGTGTTGGATAGTCCACTTATTGAGGAAGGCTTTATGCTATATAACGTCACGCTGCGACCAATAGGAGCGAAGCATTAGTAAAAAATGTTGCAAAAATAATCGCGATCATAATAACAGAAATTGACGCGGACGAAGTCGCGGGCAACAGCTAGTATTGCATAAATAGTGAACACAAAAGTGAGGCCCTAAAACCCGTCTGCATTTTAACAATAACCCAGTATTGAAGGTCAAGTGTTAAATTAATTTATGCATTATTTGTTAGGTTATTGTTCGTTCAAACAATGAAGCAGAGCTGCAAAGTGGTATTTTCAATTTCATTAGATCTAAGTTAGCGCTGCGTGTTAGATTTATTGATGTTAATAAAATGTAGGATTTTAGCAAAATCGCTGCGCTGGCAGTTTTGCCAATGGTAGGGACAAGACACTGCTACCCTTCTTCCGGTAGGACTCCTTTAGTCACCGATACGGCTATTATACAGGATGACTTTGATATCATCGGCATACTTTTAAAATAAGAACCTACTCATGATTCATAGTACTTTCCCCAAATATGAGGCAAATCGATTGATATAAGAACTGAATATTTTTAAACCCTAAAAATCATGTTAAACACTTTGCGAATGATCAATAATACATTTAAAATTAAAATAAAAGAATTAAATTTGACTGAAAAAATATTAAATTACAATTAACATTCAAATATCAAACAAGCCTACTCTACTTCAATAGTGTGCCGACAAAACGCGCGCGCTTTTATTGCCTAGACTCATTCAAGTTAGCAATCGAAAAAAAATCCAAAAAAATCCTTTAATACACGAGAAACGACTACATATGTCATTTAATACGAGCTTTGCAAGCTCCTACATGTTTTGTGCTTTCGGGAATTTCCGAGGTTGGACAAAGCGACCGCTGAGTCCTGAAAATTTTGAATTCCCTCCGCACGAAATCGCGGTACACATTTTTTAAGCTTATTACCGAGTTATTTTGCGAGAATGTATTCTTTGTCTGGGTAGCTTTTTGTATAATTAGGGATTTATATCCTTATCTTATCAATAATGAATACGGAAATTATCACATCAATTGTACTGATCCCAAAGTCATTAACAATTAAAGCATTTGTTTGATGGTACTTGGAAACAATGGAGATTTGGTACCTTCATTGTTTCCAAAACACCGGAAATAATATAGAAACAAAAATATTTTTCTACATCGAGACCTGAAAGATCTTGCAAAGTGATGTGTACACCTGGCCATAGCGTCCGCCTACCTATTACTTACTTATATAGTGGTTTGTGGCCTTTTGTGGCTTCCGGCACGAGATTTCGCCATTCAATTCTGTCTTCAGCCACCTGTGGCAAACCTCGTTTATCTAGCAAAATTAATGACGACTGGTTGCGCTCTTTAGAAATGCTTTATCTCTGTAAAGTATAGTCAATTCAATTTAACTGTTTATTTGCTTAAGTCAAGACCCTTTTCTTCTTCAATTGCAAAGTATTTGCTCACTGCATGGCACATGCTTCTTTAACATCTCTTCATGTCTCCATAACGCCTGTTTATTTTGTATTTTTGCGATACCTCTACGGGGTCATGGCCATGGGACTCAATATTTGTTTGTACATGTTGCCTAATACATTTTATGACTAGACCGTACCATTTCTGCCTTACCTTCCGTCACATATGACCGGCCCATGCCAATTTAAATTTTAAGACGAGATACCCCACTTTGGTCTAGTGGCTTATATACCGGGCCAAGATCTCGGGGTCCCAGGTTCGAATCCCGGGTCGGGCAACAAAAAAGTTTCGAATTTTCGAACGTTGCTCGGGTTTGTGATCACCAACCCGCATTTGGCAAGCGTGGTGATTATGCCAGTACACCCATCATTGCTGTGGTAACTTGAATACAGTGATGGAGGCTTTTTCCCTGCAGTGGGATGATTATAGGCTGTTACTTACTACCCCACTTTTGTTCGTAAGAGTAGTCAAGACAGAATCAATATTCAAACTATTTCGCTACTTATATGTGTCACAGGTACCATTGTGGAACTTACGTAAATCTTCAAAGCGTCTGAGAGTGGTTCCGCTTCAGACTAAAGCGGTTTATCCTTTGAAATTGTTTGTTGGCGATCAACAGGGTCTGCAAACTCTATGGCTACAATGAGAAAAGTGCACGCGGGTTCGTTTCAAATGAACACGGAAAATAAACGTTGAGGACGATACATTGATTTAATTGTGATTTGTTCAGTTCCGAAATATCATATACTCATAAAAAATTAAGTACATGGTAGTAACCCTGAATCAATTAACTTAATTTTAGGTTGATTTTTCTATAAGAATTAGAATGAAAGTTTTTTGCTACGAAATGTACATAGTTCTTTTATTTCCTTAAAAACATTAAACAGTCTAAATGTCACTAGAAGCCTGTGTCACCTGAATCCCTTACGTATATATTTTTGCCGCCAATAGTAATTGGCGGAATAATTATTACATACACATCATTTTCTTCATATTTTATAGTTTAATTTACTTTTGATGATGTATACGCCTGTTTATTAAATTTCTTTCTGTAAATCGAATCATAATAACAACAAAAATATTTAACAAAATCTAAAATATCGGTAATCGAAAAGCCCATTTTATTAATTGTTTCCAACGTTAGTGCATGCCGCGAACACTTGAGCCGTCAGGCTTGGAGCTGCGTCTCAAAATCCCTCCACTCCAGATCCGAAGTGGAGTTTACAAGCTCCGAGTGCTCTGCAATTATCGGCGCCCGCGTTCCCGCTGACCACTTTACATCGATAATGAGCTCTCACTTCGAGTTCGAGTGACCTAACAGATTTGGAGAGCTTCGATAGTTTAGGACACGCGATGTGCAAGTGTGAAAACTTGCTCTTCATAAGTAATAATAATAATAATAATAATAAATCTTTTTTTCCTCTCTCACACAGAAAATGATAGTGACAACAGATATTCATATTATCTAGGTAACAGCTTAGTAAATAAAAATCTAGTCTATGTGAGAGACTGGTCTCTGTACTAAGAGACCTGTATGACTGACTACCAGTCTCTCCACATCCGAACCTAAATCGAATCATAATAACAACAAAAATATTTAACAAAATCTAAAATATCGGTAATCGAAAAGCCCATTTTATTAATTGTTTCCAACGTTAGTGCATGCCGCGAACACTTGAGCCGTCAGGCTTGGAGCTGCGTCTCAAAATCCCTCCACTCCAGATCCGAAGTGGAGTTCACAAGCTCCGAGTGCTCTGCAATTATCGGCGCCCGCGTTCCCGCTGACCACTTTACATCGGTAATGAGCTCTCACTTCGAGTTCGAGTTACCTAACAGATTTGGAGAGCTTCGATAGTTTAGGACACGCGATGTGCAAGTGTGAAAACTTGCTCTTCATAAGTAATAATAATAATAATAATAATAAATCTTTATTTCCTCTCTCACACAGAAAATGATAGTGACAACAGATATTCATATTATCTAGGTAACAGCTTAGTAAATAAAAATCTAGTCTATGTGAGAGACTGGTCTCTGTACTAAGAGACCTGTATGACTGACTACCAGTCTCTCCACATCCGAACCTAAATCGAATCATAATAACAACAAAAATATTTAACAAAATCTAAAATATCGGTAATCGAAAAGCCCATTTTATTAATTGTTTCCAACGTTAGTGCATGCCGCGAACACTTGAGCCGTCAGGCTTGGAGCTGCGTCTCAAAATCCCTCCACTCCAGATCCGAAGTGGAGTTCACAAGCTCCGAGTGCTCTGCAATTATCGGCGCCCGCGTTCCCGCTGACCACTTTACATCGGTAATGAGCTCTCACTTCGAGTTCGAGTTACCTAACAGATTTGGAGAGCTTCGATAGTTTAGGACACGCGATGTGCAAGTGTGAAAACTTGCTCTTCATAAGTAATAATAATAATAATAATAATAAATCTTTATTTCCTCTCTCACACAGAAAATGATAGTGACAACAGATATTCATATTATCTAGGTAACAGCTTAGTAAATAAAAATCTAGTCTATGTGAGAGACTGGTCTCTGTACTAAGAGACCTGTATGACAGACTACCAGTCTCTCCACATCCGAACCAAAAGCACAGTGAGCATTAAACAGATTGTTTTATACAATACTAGCGACCCGCCCCGGCTTCGCACGGGTGCAATGCTGATACTAAATACACTACAAAAAAACTGTGAACGTTGTATATAAAAAAAAACATAGTGGCCCGCTCCGGCTTCGCACGGGTATGAAATATGTCACTGAAAAAATGATTAAAATCGATCCAGTAGTTTTGATTTATTCATTACCACCCGTGGCCCGCACGTTTTAAATTTGGAGTAAAACAATTCCCCTTTCCCTAATACCATGAAGATTTCCTGCTGTCTTTGGAATATCTAAATTCCGCGCCGCCGCCGCCCTGGCCGGCCTACCGCCGCAAACGCTACGTCCCGTAATTTTTAAATCTGTAATATCTTCGAAAATATTTATTTAAATCATATTCTGTAAAGAGCTATATAGATCAATATTAAATCAACAATGTATTAGAAGTATTTAATTGGATAAGGATTAATGCTGTATTGGTTAAAATCGCTTCGAAAATTAGCCATTATTTGTCGTAAAAAGTAAATGACAAAAAATGTTATTGTGGGATATCCATAACAGATAGACATACACCATCGCGGAGTTTTCTGTAGATTAGTTCAATATGTACAATACTTAGTACATTATTTTGATAAATTTCGTAGGGTTTAGCCTGCGTTTGCAATGTAAGCGGAAAAAAATGTGAATATTTACGACATCATATTAGAAACCTCAAAAATAACAGTATTTCTCCACTATTTAATGGATGTTATTATACATATAAACCTTCCTCTTGAATCACTCTATCTATTAAAAAAAAACGCATCAAAATCCGTTGCGTAGCTTTAAAGATTTAAGCATACAAAGGGACATGGGGAAAGAAAAAGCGACTTTGTTTTATACTATGTAGTGAAGAAGCAGCACAATAAAATATTATTAGAGAGAACTACATTGTATTACGATGATGAGGAGTGAGAGTGAATGTGTATTTGTGTGTGAGTGTGTGTGTGTGTGTGTGTGTGTGTGTGTGTGTGTGTGTGTCTGGGCGTGTGTAATTTGGGGTTATAGGTACTTCGAAAAAAAGAAAAATGTTAACTCATGAAGGTATGGCATAAGTATTTATATGGTAGGTATAAGTATTTAAACTTGAAAAATTATGTTCTCGAACCCGCATTTCCATGCATAATTGGTAAAGCGCCGTGCCCGATATGCATGGATATTTGATTTCGAGTCCCGCCTGAGACATAATTTGTCAATTTTAAATACTCATAATAATTACAAATAATTACAATTAAGTTGCTAAAATATCATAATTATAAAGATTTGTTCTTTATTTTTAATATAAACAATGTGCGTTTACCCTAAGCAATGAAATGGTTTAAATTTATAGTAATAAGCTCAAAGAGGTTTTGGGTATTTACAAAGAGTGGCTGCCTATAACCATCCCAAAGGCGTCTATCATTGAATTCAAGTTACCACAGCAATGATGCGTACAGGCATAATCACCACGCTTGGGAAATTGATGATTATTAACCCGATTAATGTTTGACAATTCGAAACTCTTCCCTACATGCATTTGGCTTCTTCATTATAAACTGCTGGCACTGCTGCCGTTGGAAGCTAGAAGGGACATGTCAGATCTAATGTTTTTATATAAACTACTCCAAAATAAGATAGATTGTCCCTCTTTGATCAGTTCCTTTGGCTACAGGGTAAGAACCTAATAGAAGTCTAAGAAAGCCCCTGCAACCTATGAATCCACCAGTGTGCCAGACTAAGCTAGGTCGTTTCTCTCCTGCTCCCAGAATTGCTAGACTCTATAATGAATGCAGCGCGTCAGTGGATCTTAATTCTGATTTTCCGTTTCGGTTTCTCAGACTAATCAAGGAGTTTTTCTCCAAAAAAGTTTTTATATATTACATTAATAGCTGTCTCATTAGGATCGAATACCTGTGGCCTGTTTTAAGTATTTTTTTATTTTGCATGATGTGTATTCCCATAAGTGGTTATGCACTTAGTTTTTACCACGCTTTTATATTAGCTTGGGTTGTATCTATGTAATGGAATCTTTGAGCATAAATTTGACCGATTTCCAGAAGTTTGATTAATTTGAAACTTTGCACACGTATCAAGGGCCGATGACAATGCAATAATTTAATAACAGTTTTCCCAGTTTTCCTCTGTAAGAGGGAGTAAAAGAGATAGAGCTAGCGCGCGATCTGTATCAATTATGTTTCCTGCATAGGTTTGGACTTACAGTCGGTAAAGAAGGAATCAAATCTTATAAACTAAACTAAAAAGTAAAAAATAAATTATAGTTTAAAAAACTAAAAAACCACGCTTTTAAAACAGATTGAACTAAAAAATTAAAAATAAAACTGTAGTAATCAATTGAAAAATTCATATTATTGTACAAAAAGCGTGGGGGCTTGATTTATTTAAATATTGAATGTAATTACCTTAAAATGTACCTTGATTGACCTTAATTGTTTTGCTGTTATAACTGTACCTAATAAAAAGACTTTGACGACCTCCATGGTGGAGACACACCGGTTTTCATGGTGTCGCCAGCTCCGAGCACCCGAGTTTGTTTCCATGTCGAGTTAGTCGTATAGAGAAAAAATCTTTCTTTATTTTTCCGGGTCTGAGTGTTTGTGGTAAGCTCGTTGTTTCATTCTAGAAAACAAGTGCGTTTAATAGTAACTTACATAGCAAAGTAAGTAATTTAAATGACTTCTTTTCTGAAATACAGAAACCCAAAGCTTTGGGGTCAAAACTATGTATGTGATTTTATCAACCATATTTATATTATTTTTTAATTTATGCATACCTAACATTATCTATATAACACTGGTTACATAATAATATTTACTTATATAATATCTAAAACGTTTTTGAACCTTGACATTAGCGTTATTGGTTCTGACACAAATTCCATTGCCTAATCTTCTTATATTATTAGGCGCGGCTCACTTTTGAAGTGCTTCCGATACGTTTGAAATGTGAAACAGACATCGCTCACACTCGCGTCTTATATTTATTTAATATTTCTTCTCGCTTTTTTTGATGAACGTTCGCATAATAAATACTTTTTCTTTAAATAATACTGCTCGTTTCGCGGCTCGTAGAGTTATAAGTGCCTGTAGTCATCCCACTGCAGGGGAAAGGCCTCCATCATTGAATTCAAGTTACCATAGCAACCATAGCCTGAAAAGTAGTTTTTCCATTGCGGTTTTTCTCCTCCAACTTCTCATAACACAAGTTTGAATCCTGCGGGATTCAAACACGCATAACGCAGATAATCCTCCACAGTACAGATAAAGAGTATCCTCGGTTTAAATCCACAAAAACAAGGATGAACCCTGAAAGTGTTAGAAAACTAGCTGACAATGTTGACAGAGTTGAATACTGCAAACATTTGAAGGGTTGAGGAGAACTAATCTTGCAAGGAACACGGAGTAAGACGAAGAATGTACAAAGTTTACAAAAAGGAAACAGTATAACGTCTTATGTGATAAAACGAAGACAACGAATCATTTTTCTTTTTTCCTCCAATACACTAAATCTTTTTATAGTGCAAAATTAAATAAATGTGTTGTTAATAATCAGTATTTAAACTTGAAAAATGTATGTCTCGGCCGGGACTCGAATCCTGTGAAAAAAAAAGTAGCCAGTACCTAATTAAAACTCAAACATACTCGTAATAAAACTCCAGGGTTGGATGTATTTGGTAACACCTTAGCTAATTATAAAAAAAACATTACAAGCTTCTTTCTCGGATCTTAGGGAATTTGACTGATCATACTCATACTGTCAAATTTGCTAAATTTTAATATAATACGCCTACTTTGTAACCTATAGTTTATTAAATAGCATACCTTATCTTTTAAGCTATTGCATAGCTTCTATCACGTGACTTGAGCGTGGAGACCGAATCCAGAAATTCCGTAACGAAAATAACCTAACCTAACACTCGGGGCGAGGCACGATCGAACAATTTTGAATTTCCGAAATTTAAAAGAATTTCGAAGAAAATAAGGATTTTGACAGTATGGTTGCCTATGGTAACCATGTCTGCCAAAATAACAGAAAAATTTAATTACAAAAGTCAAAATTAGAAAATACATCAATTATAAAATTAAGCCATTGCATAACTTCTATCGCTGGCCTTGAGCGTGGAGACCGAATCCAGAAATTCCGTAACGAAAATAATCTAAGACCCCCCACTCCGACCGGCAAAGCGGTGATACTTTTTACTTTTATAATTGCATAAGTTGATAAAAAATGCTATGCAATAGCTTTACCGCGGCAGTCTCGGAGTGCCACACGTCTTTTTTTTTAATGAGCGCTATGTTATATATGCCGTTCTGTGATATGCATCAGAACAAAAACTATGTATTATAGATATTGAGAACGTGTTAATGTGTATCATGTGGCTGTACTTATTAATAACAAATAATAAATAAAACTCTTGTTTTGACAAAAATTGACTGGTAGTAACAGCCTATAATGATCCCACTGCAGGGAAAAGGCCTCCATCATTGAATTCAAGTTACCACTGCAATGATGGGAACTGGCATAATCACCACGCTTGCCAAATGCGGGTTGGTGATCACAAACCTGAGCATGTTCGAAAATTCGAAACTTTTTTTTCTGACCCGGGAATCGAAATTGACTAATTGACAAAAAAAATTGCTAGTTAAGGTACTTGCAGTTAAAATAGCCAAAAGCCCATCAGACACATAATATCATCAGCCTACAGCAATATCGTCATTATCATTATCTCAGCTAGACGATGCTTACTGCTGATCGAAAGCCTGTTCTCCATGAGCCTGGCTCAGCGGCTTCCTGATCACAGACTGTCGGTTCATCTGACGCGAGGTCTACTCAGGTGTCATCATGTGCTTCCATAATCTTTCTGTTCCAATGATATTTTAAATATATGTCTAGCCCAATACAACATAACTCAAAAAATATTTATTCTTAATTTCTGATACAATCTCGCAGGGAAATACTAAGCATTGCTCTTTTCATTGCCTTCTTGATTAATAACTAATAAGGAAATAAAGGTATTACATTACATCACAGTATAATATGCTTATTTTAATTGAAAATGTTTTAAGGTACGTAACTATATGTATGTATTGCAGGCTGTATTGTACACACACACACACATACACACACACACACACACACACACACACACACACACACACGCACGCACATAAAAGCATATTTATTCATATTAATCTCAGTCTCATTTAGCTAAGTGTTAATACTGTCAGTACTGAAATTTTTGTTACTTATTAACTTTATTTTTCAGTTTTTAAATTGTATCTCAACAAACCCCAACAACGTTACGAGTATCATTGTTAGAAAGGTACTGGCTTCTGTTACACGGGTCCTCCTATCTCAGAAGCCAGGGCTACATTAATCTTTGTATAGGTGCTTGTTATAATAAAGATTTTTCATTTTCATTTTCAAAAAAAATATTATCTATTAAATTATCGATTATCGATCAATTAGATACATTGAAACAAAACCGACTTTTATTCGTATGTTTAACGGTCTCAAGAACAAAACAAACGCATTTATTAACTAGTCATAAATAAAATAATTAAAAAAACTAAACATTTTCCTGTTTAAATAGATATGCTGTTAAGTATAAAAGTTAACTAAAAAAATGGTCTATAAAAATTGACGTATACAACGACAAAAGCCTCTGTAAAAAGTTCTCGCTAATTGTGTAAGTATTGTGTGCTGCCCCTTTGAAAGGTCAACTTCCAAAGCGAGTCTCGTTATCAAATGAAGCAGTTATTTCTTTGTCCATTGAATTTAAACTTTGCAGACCGTACGTGGAAGTTGGCATAGCGTCCTTTTTAAGAGTCTATGGGTATGGCCTCTTTTTGTAATTCAGCGCATTGAATAGTTCGCTGAGTTCCGTCGGAATCATCGGCCGTTCCCAAATAATGCAGTTACGCGGATTTTTAGATTTGACGATAATCCTCAAGTGTGTGTATTAGTTTAATTTTAAGGTTTTCTTTTTCTTATCTTGTAGCTTTGATAATTTATCTTACGAGGATACTCAGAAAATACCTAGTTTTTTGCTAGCTGCTCTATCGCACGCAGAAATCTGTAGCAAGCAGTGGGATACATAATAGTCTTATTATTTATACCCTTATTCAAAGTTGAATCAACCTTTATATCAAATTTTATGAAAACCAGGCCCCCAATTCCGCTAATTTACAAATGGCTCAATAGAATCGCAATTGCATCGCGATTGTATATTATGACACATTTAATATGGTAGCAATGTCAAAATATACGATTGCGATGCCATTGCGATTCTATTGAGCCATTTGTAAATTAGCAGAATTGGGGCCCAGTTTACTTACTTAGGCGTGAAGCAAACAGAGAGATAGACAGTGTAACCTACGCATTTATAATATTAATATTGACAAACATCTTCCTTTAAAGACTGAAAAAAATAACTAAACAAACAACGTGACTATTGATTTGGTAAATTCATTGCTCAGTATTGTAATAATTATTTCTACTTTCACTTTTCACCAGAAGCACTTTCAAATTACATCTACTCTGAAAATCAGAAAGTATTAAACCTGCTTATTTATTAGCTAAACGTCAAATTGCAAAATCGCAAGATATAAAAGGTTTATTTTCCATTGCGTGTATCGGCGCGCGGCAGTGGCGGATTAAGTTTAATCGGTTCGCAGTCGGAACCGGCCGTGAGCGCTTTACTGCCGGCTGCGGAGCTACGACGCTGTAGAGCGGACTACGGCGTAGTATAGCCGACTACGGCGTAGTGGAACCGACTTGTATGTATAATAAGACGGTGTCGGCGTGAGCGCGTTACTATGGCCAGCTGCAAAGCTACGACACTGTACAGCCAACTACGGCATAGTAAAACCGACTACGGCGTAGTAAAACCGACTACGGCGTAGTGGAACCGACATGTGTAAAGTCACAGCCTATAATCATCCCACTGCAGGGAAAAGGCCTCCATCATTGAATTCAAGTTCCCACAGCAATGATGGGTGCTGGCGTAATCACCACGCTTGCTAAATGCGGGTTGGTGATCACAAACCCGAGCAACGTTCGAGAATTCGAAACTTTTTTGTTGCCCGACCCGGGATTCGAACCTGGTACCCCGAGATCTTGGTTGGTGCGAAATGTGTAGTTAACCCTTAATTAAGACTTGGCTTAAGCTTTAATCGGCTCGCAGTCGGTGCCGGCTGTGGAGCCGACTACGGCGTAGTGGAATGACTGCGGCGTAGTAGAGCCGTCTACGGCGTTATATAGCCGTCTACGACGTAGTAGAACCGACTTGTTCTGTAGTTTAACCCTTAATTAACACTAGGATTATTTTTTAATCGGTTCGCAGTCGGAGCCGGCCGTAAGCGCGTTACAGCCGGTTGCGAAGCTGCGACGCTGTGAAGCCGACTACGGCGTAGTAGACCCAACTAGACGATTTGGAGCTGACTATGCGTAGTAAAGCCAACATAAATAACATTCACAAAATCAGGTTTCTATAACCCTTCATTTACAACAAAATTGTAACCAAATGCGATATCAAAACTAGTCAGCCATACGTTGTGAAAGCTGGTTTAAATCAGTTACGATGAAACTGAGCTTTGACAACTGATCCTTAGTAAGTCAATCACGCAGGCGGCAGGCACGAGCAGGGTATCGTTACACACGTATATGTCGACGACCGACGACCGACGACTGTTCGACGACCATTTGGATCAGCGGTAGTAAACGCTGCTTCTGGGCCATGGGTCGCGGATTCGATCCCCGCACAGTACAAATATTTGTGTGCATGAACATGTCTGTTTGTACTGGTCTGGGTGTTTTCTGTGTATTATAAGTATGTATTTACAAAAAAAAAAGTATATTAGTATGTTTATCGGTTGTCTAGTACCCCATACGACAGGGTACTTAATAGTAGCTTAATTTGGGACTAGATGGCTCTGTGTGGACCAGTGAGGCATGTCTTAAAAATGCTAAAAAAATGTTAAAATGTTATGTACACACGCTACCTGATGATGCTCGGTGATTACATTCCCGCTCGTGCCACTATATGCCCCAAGACAGAGTGCTGTCTTGGAGCATATAGTGGAACGAGCGGGAATTATTAGCACAACAATTTTTAATTCATATGAACTGGAATAGCTTCACCTCTTCATACCAGGATGTCTAGTAACCCGTGTCTGCTGTGCACCTAAACAATTTCATATGCACACGAGTTGTACTTGTGAAGTTTACACTAGACTTATACACCTCTAACTTTGTTGTGGCTCCACGTGCTATGCTTAACCTAGATGGTGCGACAATTTACTGCAAAAATGTTTACCGTTCCCACTTTGTTCTAGTTTTGTTTGAGGCAAATGGACCGTGTAAAACTCGGTTGAATGTATGGTTTCTGATCGAACAGTAAATAATGAATCTACGATAGTATTCTGTTGTAGTGATAGAAAAATAGGGAGTTGCAATAAATAAATAAATACCTCCGTGGCGGAGTGGCGTACACACCGGTTTTCAAGGTGTCGCCTGCTTCGAGGTCCCGGGTTCGATTCCCGGACGGGTCAATGTAGAAAATATGTGTTTTTCTACATTTTCTCGGGTCTGGGTGTTTGTGGTACCTTCGTTGTTTCTGGTTTCCAAAATACGAATGCTTTAAATAGTTATTCAAATTGGGATCAGAACAATGTATGTGATGTTGTCCCAAAAAAAAAAAAGCTTTTATGTACTACATTTTTATCAATGTTACTGTTCTTGATATTATTATAATGCAACAAACTGTGGTAATGATGAGCTAAAGTAATGTAGTGCCAACCTGAAACAGAATAGTGCTACCTCTTGTTGTTGTTATGGGTGTTGCATTTCGGTCAATGCTGAAGAATTTCTTGCATGATTGCTCACTCGGTGTTGCGGGTAGGCCGGTGTTAACGACCGGAAATAATTACCAAAATAGTATTCAAAATTCATATTCTTTTAATTCTGTCTATTTTACCACCATTGCTTCAGGACAAGTCTGGGCTAGTGCCGAAAAAAGGCAGCGAAAGAAACACGGTCACTATTGTCAGCCTCTTTTTAAATAAATGTTTACAAAAGTATGAGCTTGGATAATTTTTATGCCATACATTTCTAGCATTTAAATAATCATTAATAGTGTAATAGTCCTTTTCCATTAAAATTACTTTGACATATAATTAAGTTTATGCACAGGGACTTCAGCAATACCCTGTGGTAATTTGTTGAATATAAGAATACAATTTCCCATGAACGAATTTCCTACTTTTCGCAGTCTGAAGCTTGGCACGGCAAGTTTATCTTTATTTCTGGTATTGAAATTGTGTACGTTACTTTTCTTAAGAAATATTCTATTAAATATTCTCGAAAATGTGTTGTGATGCCACTGTAAGTATATTGATCTCTTTGAAAAGATACGGAGTAAAGTAAGTATTAGTAATAAAATACAGTACTCACTACAAAGAAAGTAGCAACAATTTATTTACCGTTAAGGTACTTGGTTTTACTGTATCGCCCGTACCCCAATACCGATTTTATATGTGCTCATCGCGGGAAGACATCACAATCTAACAGGTATGATACAGAATACACACAATATTCTACGGGATAAGATAAATATCTGTCGTTACTCTCCAAATGAACTTGCTACAGCAATTTCACCTTTAGCTCAACGCAAAAGCATTTGACGTTTGTGCAAAGTTTTCTTTGCATTTTTATTTTCTTATACAACAAAAATACAGTTCTATTCTGTGTGAGAATAAGGTTTCAATTTCCCTGTGTTTTGAGCTAACGCGTCGTATTGTTCGTAAAATTTATTACACGCTCGTGGTTTCCCAAATAAAGGGCTTCGGACACACGTTGGTGGATAAGCTTCGATGAAAGCAGAGGCCGTGTGGATTCGCTGATATCACGATAGCTTTTAGTGGGGCTGACCTTATGGAATGGAGAATTTCGCAATGCAAAGTACTTAACATTGGCAACATGATAACATTGTTAAATCGTGGTCCTGAATAGTATAACCTGCTCTTAGTTAGTCAATTTTAAATTCCCAAAATCAGGAATTCGCTGTATCGTAAATCTAAATATTAAACATCAAAAATTTCAAATTTTTTAACTACAAAATTAAAAATACGGAATCATAAAAATTTCGAATCAAAATAATCACAAATACGAATTCCAAAAATCTACAATCCGATTAATAACCAAAATGACACAAGCAAATCGGGTGGTATAATTTTCAATTTTAGGAATTTTCAAATTGGGAATTACGTAATGTCGGATTTTTTCCTGTACCCGTTTTAATTTCATAAGTCATCACTAACTTATACGCATAAGTCGTGGTCGCCTTTTTAATTGTTTTTATAAAATTTACAAAATATTTTTTTTCTGTTATAATTGATGAATATTATCCACTGATAACTTACAGTACCTACCCAGCATTTTACTAGTCATTCAGTATCAATGCTTTAACGACAATATTATTTCATGTGAATGTTCAAACATGTTTATTGAAATAGAAATTGGGAATTTTATTCTGTCATGTCATATGATCGGACGTGAATCGGAAAGGTTTCGGCTTCACAGGGAAACAGAAAATACCGAAGCGACCTCTGCGGGCAATGCGATAACATTCACTGGTAGTAGACAGACAGTAAAAGTAAAATAATCATAGTGTGAGATAGTGCTGTAAAGCGCTGGCTGATAATAAAATTTAGAATATCTAACGAGATTTAAATGCAAATAACCTTATTTTATAGTCTGACGATTAAACTAGATTATACCGACCGTGGGCACGTTGGCTGGAAAAGCGATGCAAAAAGACTAGCACCACTCCTTCTCTATCTACTGGTTCCACACATTAGTAAAAAAATTAAAGTAACAGCCTATAATCATCCCACTTCAGGGCAAAGGCCTCCATCGTTGAATTCGTTACCACAGCAATGATGGGTACTGGCGTAATCACCACGCTTGCCAAATGCGGTTTGGTGATCACAAACCCGAGCAACGTTCGAAAATTCGAAACTTTTTGATGCCCGACCCGGGGATTATATAATAATATAATATATTATCTATTATTATATTATAATAAATAAATATTTCAGTCATGCAACACTGGGCCACACAGAGCCATCTATTCCCAAACTAAGCAACTACTACGAAGCTTGTCGTATTGGCTACTAGACAACCGATAAACATACTTATATTTATATTTTTTTTTTCGTAAATATATACTTATAATACATAGAAAACACCCAGACCAGTACAAACAGACATGTTCATGCACACAAATATTTGTACTGTGCGGGGATCGAACCCGCGACCCATGGCTCAGAAGCAGTGTTTACTACCGCTGATCCAAATGGTCGTGAACCTGGGACCCCGAGATCCTGGCCCGGTATTTAAGCCACTAGACCAACGGGGCGTTTTAACCACACATTAGATTCTAATTTAAATAAAACAAATTGACAATATCTAATATTAAACTACAATTGATTTCAATTGAGAGTGTCGAAATGCTCGTTTTTAGAGGATTAATTGGGATAACTCTTTTTAATATTAGGGGTTAAAGTATGAAATTGCCGTTTTTTATGGACGAAATTGAGAAAAGTCATTTTTCCATACTAACAATTTTTTAGTTTTTTTAAAAACGCCTGAACCGTTTTCGATGCAATTAAAGGTGAAAGTTAGATGGTTATAAAGCTACGCATTATAGTATTTAAATTTCTGAATATCAAAGTATATAATACAAATATACTTAATTGAAGCAAGAAGGTCAGCTGACACATTGTAAGGGGGTCTTTTCAACGACTTCCTTTGAAGTAATAGGCACTAGGTATTGCATTTCTTTTTAGTCTAAAGTTACTTTATTTAGTTTTTGATACAATACAAAAATAATTACGCAATAACAATAATATGACTACACTTAAGAGCTATAAACATAATAAAAAGTGGGAAAATAATCGGCAATTTCATACTTTAACCCCTATTATTAAGTTATAAATTTGATTTTTTTACAGCCTTAAGGGACTGTTTATCTGGGTATGTGTTTTTAATTTCGACTCGATACCTCCCCGCCGTTTACCAAGGTGAACGGTCTTGAAAGACAGACGGACGGAGGGACACACAGACGGACCATAGGACAGACGGACAGATGGAAGGACGCACGGAAAGACGGACTGTTGGATGTATAAGCGGACGGACGGACAACAGAGTAATCCTATGTATAAGGGTACTGTTTTTCCTTTTGAGGCATGGAACCCTAAAAAACTGGAAGGCTCAGGTGGGATTTGAACTTACGACCTTTCACTATACGTGCTACTGCTCCTCTAACTGAGCTACCAAAGATACAATTTCAGACAGGTGTCTTTTTTATCCACTGATAACTAATAGCAATTGCTAATTATTTATTTATTTATATCATACGTTAGCATTTCTTTTTCATGAAATTGTTAAAATATAAGCTAGTCCTAAGTAATAATATAAGTACGGCGTCTTAAGAGTTGATCAGATCACCCTTACCAGTTAAGCTGGATTAGCAGATTCCGAGTGTTGGCCCCCAAATCGTTAGCAAACAGTTTTTGCTTAACGTTTGTTTAATAAGAAAAGTCAGCTCCGCAGAATTTCATTTTTACTTAAACGGGCGGTCGCTAGTGTTGCACGTCTGTGATGAGTATCGATATCGACAATCTCAAGTTACTGAAAAAAAATGTATATCGGAGTTGAAAAAATTAAGTTGTTGAATTGACTGGACTTCAGCCAACATTTTTGTATTTTATAGAAGAAGGAAATAAAGTAATATTGAGCAAGTAAATTAATTTAATGAATGCGAAGATTTGGATAGATGTTTCTTACTTACATCAGAACGCCTAAAGGAATGTGATTAAAATATAGCACGCAGATTTATTACTTTTATTCCCAGAAAAAAAAAATTGGCTATGATATTTTTGGTCCAAAATAATGCGATGGTCGAAAATCCTTTTGATTACGCGATACCGATGTCAGACGCAGAGTGATCAATGATCGATCATCATTGCACGCAGATTGAAATTTTACATCACTAAATAAATATCGAATAATAATATTGTAGCGCATCAGGGATGTTCGCAGAAGCTCGTATTGGTTGCTTCTACGCAACGATGCGGAAAAGATGCGCATCCCTGGTGCGGCGGGTGCGCGCGGGCACCGACAGCATCCTGGCGATGATCGCCAGCAGAACAGACTGCCCGTTTGTCAATCGCTGCTGTGCCATATCTTATGGCATGGTACAAAAATAACTATTATAATCTGGTTTATAACTAACATAGTTTTTAAGCATTGTTGTTACTAACAATTAATATGAGTTGTAATTATTACTTGAAATAAAATATATATCAAATCAAATATACTTATTTTGTTGTGGTCTTATAAAAGCTTAAATATTTTACTATTTATATGTTTTTTTTACCAATAAAATCGCTTTATATGATATTTATGCAATACAATTCCAATAATAAAACATCATATAAAGTGTATAAATACGAGTAGCCGTTTCATCTTAACTGATTGTGAAACACCTGTAAAGATGTTTCTTTTAGGTGTTAAGAGTGCATGAACATTTGTGAAACTACGCTTGATTACAGCGATAAAAACACACTTAAAAAATAGACGAAGTGGCGTAATTTCTGGGTAGATTAAATTGACAAAGCACCATGCCCGGTTTGCATGGTGATGCGGGTTCGATTCCCGCCTAAGACAATTATTTTCAAGTTTAAATACTGTTAATAATATATTCAAAATACTGCTTATGTTTTTTGTTAATTTGTTCATCGATGGACGGGCAGCACTATCTTATGTAGCAAAACTTGAAATTTTAATTAGAAGGAATTAAGGAATTGTGCGGTTAAAATTTAAAAGTAAACAGAGAGCTAAAGCTTTTTAACGCTAAGTTTCAGAGAAGTTAATCTTAAATTAATTCGTTTTTAAGCGGATAATTTTTAAAGCATTTGCTAAGGTGGAGAACAAGCGTGGTGATTATGCCTGTATGCATCATTGATGTGTTAATTTGAATTCAACGATGGAGGCCTTTGCCCTGCAGTGGGATGATTTTTACCAGGTAAGAAGTAAAATGATTACACTATGTAGTTTATTTAATACAGGCTGTTCGACGTCGTTCGCTTTAAAATACAATAATAAAAAAAAATCTACGGGAACCGTTTCTAAGCATGAGAACTCAATACTACCACTGCAAAAAACCATGACGCTTCCTTTAACTATGACAAACAGACATAGTCATCTTATAATAAGGATGCTATTCCTGGTCATATACTAACACCCTGCCAAATTTGTATCAGATCTGTTCAGTCGTTTTGGAGTGATTGAGTTACAATCATCCATCTTATCTTCTTCTTATTAAATACTAGCTGTTGCCCGCGACTTCGTCCGCTTAAATTTCTGTGATTATGATCGCGACTATTTTTGTAACATTTTTCACTTATGCTTCGCTCCTATTGGTCGCAGCGTGATGTTATATAGCCTAAAGCCTTCCTCGATAAATGGACTATCCAACACAAAAAGAATTTTTCAATTCGAACCAGTACTTCCTGAGATTAACGCGTTCAAACAAACAAACAAACTCTTTAGCTTTATAATATTAGTATTAGTATTAGTATGGAAAAGAAAGTAGTGTTAGTTACACCACATATAACTCGAGAACGGCTGGACCGATTTTCACGATTTTGGTGTTTTCGGATTTGTCTTCGTCGGGAATAGGATAATACGAGTAAGTATTAAACACGTTGGAAAGTTAAAAATTAAGATAACGTATTTTTATTATTTCCGACCACGCCATATTTGATGACAATGACATTTAACGGCCTGTCCCAATAACCTATCTATCTTCAGTTTTGGCATATCGGAGATAGAAAACATCTTCGGTCTCTGATTTTGCCGTCCAGAGAAACAAAGACAGAAGTTGTTTTCTATCTCCGCTATGCCAAAATTGAAGATATATAGGTTATTAGGACCGGCCGTAAGACGTCAAAACCAAACACTATTTCTGAACGCTAGTTTACAATATAAGTAAGACTAGCTGTTGCCCGCGGCTCTATGTGGAACGCATATGAACCGTATATTAGTTCGGGCTAAAAGGTTGCCTGTATCCTCCGTGACGGAGTGGCGTATACACCGGTTTTCAAGGTGTCGCCTGCTCCGAGGTCCCGGGATCGATTCCAGAAAAAAGGTGTTTTTCTACATTTTCTCGGGTCTGGGTGTTTGTGGTACCTTCGTTGTTTCTGGTTTCCAAAATACGAATGCTTTAAATAGTTATTCAAATTGGGATCAGAACAATGTATGTGATGTTGTCCACATTTATTTAATATTTATTATTATCCTACTTAAGTCTATAATCTATTTGTGTGTCAAAGGGCATTGCTCACTTACGTTAATGACTTTGGCCTAACGTGGACAAGCGATTAAGCGTTTTTGTTGTAGTTGTATCGTTAGTTTATAATAATAAGATACAAAATATAGACTTTATTTTGTATTGGAATCCATAAGAACTGTTTTTTTAACATGTACTAAAATATGGTTATTTACAACAACAAAGGTGAGCCGCCGCCGAGGAAAATACTAGTTTATGGCCACACTAAATAAACCATATTTTTTATATCATTAGAACGAATAAACATTGAGTAATACTTTTCACTGGCGCGGGACGAACAAATTGATTTGAATCGATTTTATGAAATTATCTGTTGATAAACTATGTTTTGGCAGCTCTAAATCTTGATTTACAAACCTGGCTGGGATAGTCAACTTGTTTACTATATAAATTATTTAATTTTCTTTAAGGAAAGAAAGAAAGAAAGAAATAATTTAAGGATGATTGACACATAAAAAATGAATAGCTGTTATTGGTTGATATAATAATTACTGGCTAAATTATTTTTTTGTTAGCGATATGTTTACGCTAGACCAAATATGAACATTGCCCTTTCAGACAGATCTGTAAAGCCGTTTTGGCGTGACTGAGTGACTGATAAACATTTATCCAGACTTTAACATTCAATAGTAATAATATTTGAAGATATGCCATACTGGGCCACATAGAGCCATCTAGTCCTAAATAGCTACCTATAAACTTACTAATTTATGAAGATTTAAACTAATTGTACATAGAAAAACTCCCAGACCAGTACAAACGAGCCTCTGATTGTTTCGACTGTCCATGTTTATAACACAAATATTTGTACAGTATGGGAATTGAGCCCGCCAGCCAACTGAACCGTCTGGTCGTCTATAATAATACTAGCTTTTGCCCAATATAAAAATATACACGTAGCCTTGGACCTTCTCTTTTTTAGCCAGTTGAAAGATAACAAAGTTAAATCCTTAATACCTATTCCTTTTATTTGCAACCGGACAGAGCATTGAATCCGCGAAGTTACAAAGGTCGCGGCTGGGGCTCGAGCGCCCAATCCATTAGGACTTTACTATCGCGACGCCATCTTAATGGAGTGTCAGGGGTGAGCAACTCTAATACGTTCGCTATTTTAAGAATTTATAGTATGATTTGTTTTTATTTATTGAGTTTTTTTTGGTTCGCGTTTACTGACAGATTATTTTTTCAACTGTCCCAAAAGTGATGGTTCTTTTGTTTCTAATTTGAACTATAAGGGTTGACCCGGTTGGTATAGTGGTACTGTAGTCCATCTACTAGCTAGGGGTTCCGGGTTTGATTTCCGATCAGTTGAGGAAACAATGATACCCAAATGCCTCCTGAGTCTGGAAAGAGTTGCATGATTGCGACTAACGGCCGGTTCCAATAACCTATCTATCTTCAGTTTTGGCATATCGGAGATAGGAGACAGTTTCTATCTCTTTTTTTGCCGTCCAGAGAAACAAATACAGAAGTTGTTTTCTATCTCCGATATGCCAAAACTGAAGATAGATAGGTTATTGGAAATAGCCGTAAGAAAACTCTGGCACTAGCTTATCCTTGAACGATCATTCATTAAGAAGAAGAAGAATTGGAATTTCTCTTATAGTTACATCAAACTAGCGGACCCCACGAGCTTCGTATCGCCTCAGATATTTGATTTTGACGTTTTAAAATGTCATTGTCATCAAATACGGCGGGATTGGAAAAAATATGTTTGTGTGGGAGTATAAAAAAATTGTTTTTTTTTAACTTTTTTTTGGCTTTTTTTGTAATTTTTTTCTTTGCGTAAGAATCATCCTTGTACACACGGCGGCACATCAGACTATACATGTTGACCTTGAGACCGCCTTTATGCCCTACGTAATAAAAGCTGTTATCGCAGTTCAACTGTTTAACTTGATGTGCTGTCGAGTGTACATCAAGAAATATTATAAAAAAAGAATTAGCGAAAACGGTTCAGCTCACAGAACAGGGAAACCTTTTCCTCTTTCCCTGTTCTGTGGTTCAGCTGTTCTAGAGATTTGGACTTAGCAACACATTTAGCGATTCCAAAGTCCATACGACAATGAATTCAATACGCTCAATCCGTGCGGGGTCACTATCGGGGCCCATCTTAATGAATCATCGTCCAGGGGTTTACGAACCAAGTCATAAATTTTAAATTTTAAATTTATTGTATGTACTGCTTTTTAAACTTTTGTGTTATTATTATTAAATGTATTTTATGTTTCAAATATTTTTTCTTAAATTGACAATTTTAAATTGTTGAAATCTTATTTGATTTTAAGTGAAAAAATTATGGATTCTGTCTGTCCGAAACCATTGTAATTTACTTTTGTAAAGATTGATTGTATTGCTTAATAATAATGTTTTTGTTTGTTGAACCAAAATTTAATAAGTGCAAAAGAATAATTCCTGAGCTAAATCAGCGAAGTTACAGTAAAGTTTTGTAATTAAATTGAATTGATCCTCATCACTATCTAAGGTTAAGGTTAAAGAATATTTATTTCTCATAAAAAACCATATAGTCACTTACATGAGAAATTAACAATTTTAAATGTAGGTAGTCATAATATGACTGTCCGGCAGCTTACAGGTGCAATATTGGGTATTAAGAAATTAAGAATGGCCTCCTAGGCAAGCACACAGCAAAATTTTCGCTTACTTACTTGCAAAACTCTGTTCGTCATACCAAAATATAGCACACTAAAAATTACAAATGGGTAGCATCGCTTGCGTTACATTCCACTATAGGTATTCTCAGCTCATTCTACTAACGCCGCCAACCGGCCGGACTAGCCGTGTGGCCATTAGGTGAGCGGATCACCGACTGCGGATGCGCTGCCCCCTGTCGCGCGTCATTACTCATTATAATACTTCGGTAAAACTAGCCTGAAAGGCCATCCCGCAAATGGAAGTAAGTGCACAATTTTCAAACCAGTAAACACAATAATAATTGAACATCTATTTATAGGCTAGTGTTGATGAGTCCTTCAAAATATGCAGTTTAAGTCTGTGTTTAAAAATATTAACTGACTCGATACTCCTCAGACCTTCAGGCAATTTATTGAATAGTGAGGCTCCTCCAAAAGTAATTGCTTTTTGTCCGCCTTTTGTTCTTGTTTTAGGTAATAGAAAATATTTCTGAGGTCTTCGTTGGCTATACTTTGGAATTAAGTCATTAAGGATAAATTTAATTTTGGAATAAGTTTTATTATGTATAATTTTGTGTATAAACATTAATGTATGGAAAATGTATAATTGGCAAATATTCATTAGTTTGGTTTCTTTATAATTTTTTTCAGTACTGGTTCGATAGTCATAATTGAATAGAGTTTTAATAATTTTATTTTGAAACGTCTGTAATTGTTTTAATTTTGTTTTAGACGCAGTTCCCCATAACTCAATTAGATAAGTGAGATGCGGTTTAACAAGTGAATTATATATCATAATTCTAACTTTTTGAGGGAAACAACCAACGCTGTGTCGTATACCACCTAGAAAAGAAGACAGTTTTGATTTAATGTAATCAATCTGTGAAGACCACGTGAGGTGGCTATCAAGCCTTAAGCCTAGATACTTTTCTTCTTTTTTTTCAGATAAATTCTTTCCGTCTATGGTTAATTTGTTGTTATTTATTATTATTTTATTTTTTGGCTTAAAAATACAATAGCAAGTTTTAGAAATATTTATCGTTAATAAGTTGTATTGAAACCAATTAAAAATTGTGTCCAAATCCGCTTGTGCGTGATTCATAATTTCATTTATCGAATTACCGAAATAAAACAGACATGTATCATCCGCGTAAAGAGTAATTTTCCCGTGAAATTTAGTCTCAGAAACATTGTTGATGTATGTCAGAAAAAGTAACGGCCCAAGAATTGATCCCTGCGGTACCCCGTAAATAATCGCTTTTTTGTTGCTTTGGTCATTGTTGATCTTAGTAACTTGATATCTATTGTTTAGATAGGACTTCAGCATTTTTAAAGCAACACCAGTGATCCCAATATGTTTAAGCTTGTCAATTAGTAGGGGTATATATCGGGTTGCCTAATTATTTGTACTCCTAATTGTCATTGGCGCACAAACTATTAGCCTAAAATTTTTTCGCACATCTTTACTATTCCTAATCGTGTTTAGCCTATTTTTACTACGCTTAACTTTATATCGCCGTATTATAATTTCGCCGAATATATCATAACACCTACCCTTTTGCAGTTCCAAATTTTTATTCGCAGAAAGTTAAAAACTTTATCAGCATGCATGCATGCTTGCAAAGAAGTAATCATGCATGCAAGCAAGCAAGCAAGCAAGCAAGCATGAATGCATGCAAACAATCATGCATGCATGCAAAGAAGTAAGCATGCATGCAAGCAAGCAAGCAAGCATGTATGCAAACAAGCAATCATGCATGCAAACAAGCAATCATGCATGCAATCAAGCACACATGCATGCAAACAAGCAATCATGCATGCATCCAAACAATCAGACTTCCGTGACGGCTTCGGCGCTGCGGGGCTCCGGCGGTCCCACGCGTGCTTATCGTCGCAGATGGCTTACGCTCACCACCGCAGCTTCGGCTTTCTGGCCGGCTGCGCCGGCCAGCCTCAGCCGCGCCGCCTCGCTTACAGCCTCCTGCTCCTCAGCCCGCGGGCCGCCTCGCCCCTCCGCGCCTACGCGCTTTTGAATTACACTCTAGGGGTAGGGCAGACAAGACTGCTTGGGGTCGGTTTGTGAGCGATTCGTTTCTTAAACTTTTCTGTTCAAAAAAATAAAGCGTAATGTCAAAAAAAGATGCTAATACATTTTAGTGCTTTCGATATTAGACACACTGAAATTAGGGTTTTCAATTTTTAGACCAACCTATAATAGTGCGAAATCAACTGTTAGACTAGACAATAATTATACGTTATAAGTTTAGGCCAATACGGTTCGGCCAAATGAAATTAGGACTTTAAATTTTAGGCGTACCGAAGGGCACCCCAATTAGTAGTGTATGACTGACTGTATCAAACGCCTTTTGAAGATCGATGAACACTCCTAAGACTATCTTCTTACAATCTATATTAGTTTTTACATCAGTGACTAAGTCTAGAGTTGCCGCTAACGTGTTTGAAAGAGGTCTAAAGCCATATTGGCATGAGGAAAAAAAGTTTATTGAAGTCAGGTATTCATCCAAGCGAGAGAAAATGACTTTCTCAATAATCTTTGATAGCACTGGTAGTACAGAGATCGGGCGATAGTTATTTGGATCATTTGTGGGACCAGACTTATGGATTGGGCATACCTTTGCTAATTTAAGGGAATCAGGAAAGGTACCTTCAGAGAGCAGTGCGTTAAAACATTTACTAAGATTCTGAGCGATCAGACCACCAATATATTTGATATGTTTCGTACTGATACCGTCTATACCCGAACTGGAATTAGCATCAAGACAGCTGATAATCTTTTTAATCTCTTCCACGGTACAGGGTGAGAATTTATCAAGTTTCTTACTGTCGGTATTCGATGGCAGTGAATAAACAGAATTTTGATGAAATTTTGTTGGAATTTTGTTCGCAAGTCTAGAACCTATTGAAGAAAAGAAGTCATTAAATAGCTCGCATACTTGTACAGGATCAGAAATGATGCCAGTAGATGTTTTTAGTTTTGGAGGAGAACCACTAGATTTGATTTTGTTGTTAGATAAAGTATTAATCAAGGACCACATTTTTTTTGGATTCGCCTCAACATCCTTAAATTTGTTTAGATAGAAATTTTCCTTTGTTTTTTTGATTTTTCGTCTTACTTCTATCCGTAGTTTATTGTATTCTTCTTGTATATGCAAGTTGCCTGGTTCTTTCTTCAATGCACTCCAAAGTTTGTTTCTACGGTTTATACCATCTATAACTTCCTTAGTAATCCAATCTTTTTGTGGTAAGTTACAGATTTTGGTTTTGCGTTGATGACATTGTGTAATTTTAGATAATATGTAGTTTTCTAGATCACTATAGTTGTCGAATTCAAGTTCTTCATTTTTTATACAGTCTTGTAATTGTTTGTAGTCCGTAGATATATACTGCGCCTTTTTAGGTTTCGGGGGTCTATGTTTTTTAATCTTGAGATATATTTGTTTATGGTCCGATAGGCTGGATTCCACTGTGGCTAGGTGAACATTAGTATCTGGTAGGTTTGTCAGAGCATGGTCAATTAAAATCCTAGTTGTAGGAGTAACTCTTGTAGCATACTTGCTCTTAATGCGGTTCAAAACGTAGTATCCAGATTCATGTAGAAGTTCTTGATACTGTTTAGTCTTAGTATCTGCCCCATTTAACAAGTTAATATTGAAATCTCAGTCAAACGATGCCCCCACCGCTGGGCATATGCCTCCCTAAGGATTTACGCAACGTTTTTACTTTTGGTATATTTACTTCCGTTTATAAAAAGTTGTAACAGCGTCTATGGAACTAAAATGTGTAAAAATCTATACAAATCTATACTAATATTATAAAGCTGAAGAGTTTGTTTGTTTGTTTTTTTGTTTGAACGCGCTAAACTCATGAAGCACTGGTTCGAATTGAAAAAATATTTTTGTGTTGGATAGTCCATTTATCGAGGAAGGCTTAAGGCTATATAACATCACGCTGCAACCAATAGGAGCGAAGCATCAGTGAAAAACCAACCAACTGTAAAGGGTTCGAAACGTCGGGTTAAATCAAAAATAAACGCATTCTAAATCCGTAAACTATCCTTCATTTCAATGTATAGTGTTCGAGTGAACTCCAGAAAACAGTCATGTTGTTTCTGTTTTGACTCAATATCGTATATTGCTTTTTGCTTTTGGTGCAGTATTATTTGAAAAATGTAATATAAAAATATTCAAATGCCCGAATGCTTTTAATCCCTGGCTATACAGGCCGTGTCCTGGCTGATGACGTTCCATTTTAAAACGTTCGTCAAATCCGAGAGGTGCGCGATTCCGAATCGATTCGGGCATTATCGATTCCAACTGGAGCGGCTGATTGAATGTTTCGATTTTACAACCGAATTTCAGACGTTATTCGATTCTGAACGGCGAATCACGGCGATTAATGTTTTGATAACAGAATAACGGCGGCATATAATGTAAAATAGATTATTGTTGTGGTCAACTGATTTTGTCGTATATATTGTTGTAGGAACGGGTTCTTGTGGGTATTTTATTGGCAAGCGTTGATCGTCGGTTATAATTAAAAAACTAAAAACAAAAAAACAGAAAATGTCAGATCAATAAATATCCAGTATTTTTAAAATTCTGCGACGAATTCGTTTAAGGCTTTACGCAGTAAATGCCTTATTGGTCTAGTAGTTTAAAGATCGGGCCAAAATCTCGCGGTCCTGGGTTCTGTTCCCGGGTCGGACAAGAGTTTCAAATTTTCGTACGTCGCTCGGATTTGTGATCACCAACCCGCATTTAGCAGGCTTGGTGATTGTGATTATGCCTATACTCATCATTGCTGTGTTACTTTCGTTCATTTATGAAGGCTTTTGCCCAGTGAGATATAGACCGTTATTTTTTACCAATGGAGTGTGAAATAAGGCATTTGAAACTTTTATTCAAAGAACTGTATTTCCAACTCACTGGTTAGTACTTGGCCCGTATTCAGGGCAGCTTCGGTCGGTCATCGAAGCCGTCATAAGCCCGTGAAGGTGTCGCTCGTCTTTCTTGTCACGTACGGGTCGGGCGCGCACAAGCGCTGTGATTGTTGGATACTGACAGTTTATTTTTATATATAAGGATCTAACTGCACAGAAACGAAAGAAAATATTGTTTTATGTCACTTAGTATTGAATTTTACATAGGATACAAGAATCCAAACTTGATAAGCGCAGATACCTTTTAGACCTAATGTTCTTATACAAAATTATTAATAATCATCTTTGCTGTCCGAACCTATTGGAAAAATTTTCGTTTCGCGTTCCTTTTCGCTTGCCCCGTCATCCCATAGAAACATTCAGAGCCCCATTCCGAAGAACTGTACCTACTAGGTGCTAACTCACCTGTCCATAGAATCATCAAGCTCTACAACGCTTATACCCGCTCTACAAACATTGATGTCTGTGCCATGTCATTGCATAAATTTAGAAGATCTATAATGGATAAATACGAGTAATAACTTTTAGTATGTATAATGTAAGCTGTTGTTTCTGGTCCCTTAAGTAACTAATTGTGTGTTGTGTGTTATGTTATGTGTAAAATGATTTCGATCAATTTTTGTACGCAAGCTGTGTTCGCCTATAAGACGCTTTACATTTAGCTTATCATCTAGACTTAAGTTTGTTATGATTATTTCTGATGTAAAAGTTGTTGGTGAACCTTTAATAAAAAAAAATCCATTGAATACAGGATATATAAAGTAAAGCAACACTTAAATCATCCAACTGCAGGGCCTCCATCATTGAATTCTAGTTACTACGGCAATGATGGGTACAGGCATAATCACCACGCTTCCAAAATGCGGGTGGGGGCCACAAACCTGATCAGTGTAAGAAAAACTGTTGCCCGACCCGGGGATCGAAACTATGACCCCGAGATCTTACCGCGGTACTTTAACTACTAAACCAATGGGGCGGCAAGTCTAGATATAATACCATTATGGGTGAGTGGGGTGGTGGGATCAACCCTAAGTGGTCCATCCTGGGCAACGGCATCTTTGGTTTTCTAACCAATGATGACGGCTTACAGATCCCTCTGCGGTGGTGGGCTTAATCGTAAGAGGCTGCCTGGACGCCACCAGCCTCCTGCCGGAGTCCAGCGCTAAACAGTTTTTCTGTATTCCGCTGGTGTGTGGGAGAACCAGTACCTCTGGGTAAGCTCGCTCCATCTTAGGCTTCTTCTTAACCATATAGTTAAGTATGTAGTCAAGAGCAAACCCATTATATTAAAAAATACATATATTTGCAAAATATTTATAATACGAGTATAACTAAGATAAAGTTTTCCAAACACGATTGACAAATTGAACAGTCAGATTTCGCGTGAAGAGAACAAAACACAAACCTCCGCCATTTTGAAACTCAGTCAAAAATCGTCGTAGTGCAGCTTGTCCTATATACTCAATTCTTGCGAAAATTGTAAAAAAATATTCATCACACGGCGGGCCGCGAAGTTCCAGTCCCCATTTGCGTTCAGTTACGGGGAAAGTTTAAGCAAATCTCACTTTTACTTCTCAGTCCTTTGCGACCCTGTTCGTAATACAGTTGAGCACTACTGACTGAGAATATGAGTTAAAATATTAACGACAATATTCATACAAAAAAAATGAGAACATTCAACTCAACTAAACGTGTTTTTTGTATTTAATATGATATTTTATTAACTGAGTTGCAATTCTAATATCCTGAGACCAAAATTTTCAATTTTAAATACTGGTTGTTTTTGATACATTTGGGGGAATACCAGGCATACTATTATTAACAAAAGATGAATTAAATTACAATAATCAAGATAATCTTTTCACAGAAACGTTTGCTAATTTGAAAGACTCATAATTAAACAGTAACGCCCCGTTGGTCTAGTGGTGTAAATAAGATCTCGGGGTCCCAGGTTCGAATCCCGGGTCGGGCAACAAAAAGTTTCGAATTTTTGAACGTTGCTCGGGTTTGTGATCACCAACCCGCATTTGGCAAGCGTGGTGATTATGCCAGTACACCCATCATTGCTGTGGTAACTTGAATTCAATGATGGAGGCCTTTTCCCTGCAGTGGGATGATTATAGGCTGTTTCTTTACTTTTTTTTAATTAAACAGCTTTATAGGTAAAGGATAGGTATAACAAGGCGAAACCAGCCTCAGTTAACATAAATGCATATAAATCCTGTGGTGAAAAGTCAGTTAAATTTGATATTATTATTCTAATTATATTTGACGATCAGCGGTAGACCATTTGGATCAGCGGTAGTAAACGCTGCTTCTGAGCCATGGGTCGCGGGTTCGATCCCCGCACAGTACAAATATTTGTGTGCATGAACATGTCTGTTTGTACTGGTCTGGGTGTTTTCTATGTATTAAAAGTATGTATTTACAAAAAAAAAGGATATAAGTAAGTTTATCGATCGGTTGTCTAGTACCCCATACGACAGGGTACTTAATAGTAGCTTAATTTGGGACTAGATGGCTCTGTGTGGCCCAGTGAGGCATGTCTTAAATATTTATTTAATATTTATTTATTATTATCATTTTTATAAAAAATATTTTCATACAAATTGGAATCTCAAAATTTTAGTTTGTATGAAAATAAAGAAAATTAAAATGATGATATCAAATTTCTGACTTTACCATAGCATTTATATGCATATATTAACATAGACTGGTTTCGGCTGGTTTCAAATACCTAACCAGGTGGTTAAAATTTCATCCTGTATACACTAAAATTTCAAGATCACTTAAAAATCTCTTTTCTCTAATAATACAATAAAGAACAGTATAAACACATCAGAATTAATAAAATGTCACCATGTCAACATAAAATATATTTTGGCGAGTATTCTTTTGTAAAGAAACTACAATCACATAACTCAAATACATAGTTACGAAAACATAGTTCCAAGCCGTGACGGCAGTATGATATAGACTACCCCAAACTCGCCCCCCCCCCCACCCGCTACGAGGCTACGAGCCTCCAGCCGTAGCCGCCACGCGGTGCGTGGGCGAGCTACGAGTACTACGACTGCTACGGCGTAACAGCTGATTTTCAATGCAGTGTTGACGTAGACTGACCTGATTTGGTTGTTTACAAATATATTTGTAAGTAGTTAGTTCCAAGTACTTGAAGAGGTCCGATCCATATTGCCTCAGAGAGAAGTTAGGCAAGTTTTAGTTTGGCTTATAAATGTTTTTATGTATATCAACAAAGACTAGCAGTCTTTCAACAAAACACTTCAAAACTACTTACTTATTACGTCTTTTGGTACCGCGCACTTTATTTTTTATCTGACTTCAAAATATTCAGTACAATACACTTTTTTCAATTAAGTACGATTCACTTAACCGCAATATTGAAGCCAAATACAAATATCTATTGTTCATTGAAATACGTTCATTTTATAGGCAATAGCATTATAGCTTAATCCAGACTCGAGACGTGGCACGCAGCGCAGCGTGGCGTTCAATATTTGTATTAAATTTAACAAAAATCGAAACTTGATTGTTAAAATGTATCTAAAAAGTAAGCAAAGTAACAGCCTCTAATCATCCCAATGAAAGGCAAAGGCCTTCATCATTGAATTCAAGTTACCACGGCAATGATGGGTGCAAGAATAATCACTACACTTATTAAAATGCTGGCTGGTGATCGCAAGCCCAAGAAATGTTAGTAAATTGGAAACTCTTGTTGCCCAACCAGGGGATCGAAGCCAGGACTCCAAGATCTTGACGTGATACTAAAACCACAAGACTAAGCTAGGCGTTAGCAGTTTTTTTTTTAATGTAGACAACATCACATACTTTGTTTGACGACCATTTGGATCAGCGGTAGTAAACTCTGCTTCTGAGCCATGGGTCGCGGGTTCGATCCCCGCACAGTACAAATATTTGTGTGCATGATCATGTCTGTTTGTACTGGTCTGGGTGTTTTCTATGTATTATAAGTATATATTTAGAAAAAAAAAGTATATAAGTACGTTTATCGGTTGTCTAGTACCCCATACGACAGGGTACTTAATAGTAGCTTAATTTGGGACTAGATGACTTTGTGTGGCCCAGTGAGGCATGTCCTAAATATTTATTTTATTTATTTTGTTCTGATCCCAATTTGAATAACTATTTAAAGCATTCGTATTTTGGAAACCAGAAACAACAAAGGTACCACAAACACCATGTTTGAAATGCGAAAGGAGGAACACAGCGCTCTCTGCGCCATCACCGCCCGCCTGGTGTGACCTGCTCCTAAGAGGTGAACGTACAGAGGAACAAACATGCCGAGTCCCTCTAGCCGCGTGTTGACCCTCATATTATTGTTTGAGTTGGGGACTTTGGCCTGTGCGTTGACTAAAACTTAATAGAAGCAGTATAATTGAGATAACTTGTATGTGGAATGAGTCAGAGTATTTCGTTAAGCATGCGCGTTGAAAGGAAGCTATTTTGATTATATCTTTGAGAATAGAGCAAATATTTTGCAAGTAATTTGAATCACTGTTAAAAGTTAAATAAGAAGCTTTATATTTTCCTAACCAGATAAGATGACAATAGATTTGTTTTTCAATGATTTCATATTCACAGTTCATTGTCAAAGATTCCGCAGCTCACTTCAGCAATGATTTATTTATGTTTCTCATAACCTTCAATCAAGATTGTACAGATGGGGTCACATTGAAAGTATAAGCAGACAAATACAAAGGAATCACAATGAATTTACTGTTTTTCGATAGACAATAAAAAGTGGAGGTTCGCATAACTTTTTCCAGGGTGACTGGTTCTGAGGTTTTATTATCAACATCATCAAACTTAAGAGCTTAGCTTCTGTCGGTGGAGTTTTTTCCTCTAGCAAAATAAGTGAGGGAAAATAAATATTAGGTGCCACTAACTGCCATGCTGTGCCAGCGGGTTGGCGATAGCAGTTTGGCCAAACGGTAGAGAAAAGACGCTGCTACCTGCCCGTCTTCTTTTGACAGTACTTCTTAAGTAAACGATACTCATAGGACGAAAAGTTTTTTTTTCTTTTATTATCATAGCAACAGCCTATAATCATCCCACTGCAGGGAAAAGGCCTCCATCATTGAATTCAAGTTACCACAGCAATGATGGGTGTACTGGCATAATCACCACGCTTGCCAAATGCGGGTTGGTGATCCCAAACCCGAGCAACGTTCGAAAATTCGAAACTTTTTGTTGCCCGACCCGGGATTCGAACCTGGGACCCCGAGATTTTGGCCTGGTATTTAAACCACTAGACCAACGGGGCGTTATTATCATAGACATTATTAGCATTTTATTCAGATTTCCTCTTCTCACAATACTGTGTTTAGTATTTTCATTATATTAATACTGATTGGAATGTTTGAACGTTTATTTAGAAGAAAATTCCTAACAATCTCCAGTGAACATTTGTTTTCTTCTGTTAGGATTTTTTTGCATGACAAAACGGGAGTTAAGCAGCATTGTTTCATTATAAAAGCTTTTAAAAATGTGCTTTACAATAAATCATTTGAAGCAAGGTTTAGCCGCGTTTTGTCTCGCCCCTAATATAACATAATAGCGCAACTTGTTTTAGTCCTATGGCGACCAAAAGAGTACTGCTAGAAAGTCTTCTGCCAGTCGGCAGCAACGTCTTTTTTTTATAAACGTTAAAACGTCCAAACGAAGATCGCAAACGCTCTGCTAATTATAGGAAACCCTCCTTTATTTGGAGACTAATTTATGCTACAGCAATGATGGGTAGTATTTGCTATAATAATTTGAATTCAATGATGGAGGCCTTTGCCTTGTATTGGGATGATTATACGCCGCTACTACTAATATCTTCTGGTTATAATGATGAATTAATACGGTTGCAATAGCTCCTGTTAAGTGTTAAGTATAATGCAACCAGAAATTATAAAATCCTATAACTCTTAAGACAAAAATCATAACCCAAAACTACCAAAACCCCGATCATTATGTTTACGCGCGCGCTCATTTAAGAAAATCCTTTTGGAATTTTTCGAAGGTGTGCGCGGGGCGGGGGCGGCGGGACGAAACGCGGGTTCTCGCCAGACCGCCTACGCGCGTTGCCACGGCACGTCGCCCGCGACCCCGCCACACAGTGCCGCAGCCCGCTGGGGCGCGCGCCCGCTCAGGCGAGGCTCCGCGAGTGAGCCGGGCTCATGCGAACGGGTGAGTGTTTTTTTATGGCAAAGACATGATTGCCTATTATGCCTGTCACATTGAGGTTAGGTTGTTGGATGCTTTCTTTTTTTTTTGAGGATTAGGCATGGGTTTTAAAATTTATCGTGATTGTGGTACGGTGCTTTTAAATGTATTTTAGTGGCAACTTTTTTTTTAATAACAAGATTAATTATGGAAATTTAAAGATATAGGTGCTTATAATAGTTTCACACTGATCAATTTTCTTTTAAATACTTTTTTAGACTGTTTTTTTTGGTCTTAATATTTTTTAATTTGGTGGCTCGTGTTTTATGATTGATTTGCTTTTTATTGCTTTATTTATAAATATTTCTTTTACTATGTACTTACTTTTTTTATTATTAAGCCCTTTCAAGCTTGATTGTTATAATTTTATTGTTTTTTATGGTTAATTTGCTTTTAAAGTTTTTAATTACGTTTATTTTCCGATACTTTTTTATTTTGCATGTAACTTGTGTGTAATTCATGAGAGTTTGGTATAAGTTATTAAAACTAATTAAAAATATTTATTTTACATATGTAATAATTCCAAATACAGGGGTTTATTGGTAGAACGAAATCTTTAAAAACAAACCGTCGTAGGGCATTTAAACAGCCACACATCATGATTTATAGAATAAATTTGTTTTTTTTAGATTTTCTCTGGTTTTGCTTTTTTTAATTTATATTCCTATTAAGCTTGATATTAATTTAAAATAAGTCTTTGGGTATCATCAACAACTGATACGTTATATTTGCCCACTGCTAGATACAAGGTTTTCCAAAAGGAGTAACCCCAAGCGCCAGGCTGTATTTTCCGGCTTCAAATAGATTAGTACCATCTCATTCTATTGGTGAACAGTACTAATGGTGGACCGCCGGAAAAAAACGATCATCAGCGTATTTACTACCCTTGGCCAAACTGCGATCGCCAATAACACGCTTGGCAGGCGTGCTGACGAGTTTGGCTAATGGTAGAGAAAAGTTGCTGCTGCCCGTCTTCTACTGGCGGAACTCCATCAGCGCCTCTATAAATAAATAAATACCGGTTTTTAGAATGACAACTGTGCCAAAATCCCCAGTTCGGTTCCCGAACGGGACAAAAACAAAAAATTTAGAAAAACTACTGTTTTCTTGAGTTTAGGCGAACACTATATAATAGGGGTTAAAGTATGAAATTGCCGATTATTTTCCCACTTTTTATTTTGTTTATAGCTCTTAAGTATAGTTATATTATTGCGTAATTCTTTTTGTATTGTATCAAAAACTAAATAAAGTAACTTTTGACTAAAAAAATATGCAATACTAGTGCCTATTACCTCAAAGGAAGTCGTTGAAAAGACCTCTTACAATGTGTCAGCTGACCTTCTTGCTTCAATTAAGTATTTGTATTATATACTTTGATTTTCAGAAATTTTAATACTATAATGCGTAGTTTTATAACCATCTTACGTTCACCTTTTATTGCATCGGAAACGGTTCAGGCGTTTTAAAAAAAACTAAAAAA
Organism: Anania crocealis; assembly: GCA_949315895.1. Taxonomy (NCBI): domain Eukaryota; kingdom Metazoa; phylum Arthropoda; class Insecta; order Lepidoptera; family Crambidae; genus Anania; species Anania crocealis. The sequence continues at coordinate 26,248,599 of OX438882.1, forward strand.
TTGTTAGTATGGAAAAATGACTTTTCTCGATTTCGTCCATACAAAACGGCAATTTCATATTTTAACACCTAATATTAAATTCAAAGACGGGCAGACTGACCCGTGACCATGAACGCTGTAAAGTGTTCGAAACGACAGGTTAAATTAAAAATAAACGCGTACTATAAAAATCCGTAAACTTTTCAATAGAAAAAACTATTTTGCTACCTTTGGGTGTTTGTTTTAGTCGTTTATGTCGTCATTTCCAATTTCCTGAAATGGCTTGAAAATTACATTGGATTGTTTAAAAGGAATCTCATCTGTACCTACTTAATAAAAAAAAGGACGTGTGGCACTCGGAGACTGCCGCGGTAAAGCTATTGCATAGCATTTTTTATCAACTTATGCAATTATAAAACTAAAAAGTATCACCGCTGTGCCGGTCCGAGTGGGGGGTGTTAGGTTATTTTCGTTACGGAATTTCTGGATTCGGTCTCCACGCTCAAGGCCCGCGATAGAAGCTATGCAATAGCTTAAAAAGTAGATAAAAAAAAGTGCGATGTATGAGATTATCACGAGAACAGAATTACGAGATATTAATAAGCAATGGCACTATGATGCCTGCTTACTTATAATTTGTTTAAACCTACTTGCATTGTTGTTTCGGTAACAAAATACGGTTTATTTTTCAGTAAAAAGGAATGATTTTAAGCTTATTGTTAGGGTTAAGTTATGAGTACAGTTTATTAACTGTATTTTTGTCAATCTTTAAAAATATTAAAATGTGTCAAATTGGTCAAATAATGTCACTTAGAATAACCATAGCTACTGTGATGTTTGTTAAATCAGAAATTATTATCAATACTTTATAGTCCTCTGCTGGACGCGTCTCATTCATGACTCATAAAATAATTGTTTTTTGTACCTCAAAAAAAATGGTAAAGATTGAACCGCGCCTACGCTTATAATATTTGCTGTTATTTACTTTGACGAAATAAGCCATGATTTTACCGTCATTTATAATAAACCACCACAATTATTGGGACTTCAATATAAAAGCGAAAAGGTCAGTTTGAATACATAGGTCTTTTATCTTAGTTACATTCACGGCCCTGACACACATGCTCTTTGCACAAGTTTCTCTTGAATCTTTAACCAAGTCTATTTTATAGAGCTTTATCCTTTTCTTAGTTCGTGTGGCAATCATAAAATATGGCAGCACATGTGAAGACCACTGTTATCTTTAGACATGGGCATTTAATCATCTATTGTAGACAGGAATATCTGCCACTCGACAAACTTTCAAGAACTGTACTTATATTCCAATGTATCGTTATACAAGGGGATGATAATTATCTTGAGACTTTCAAGGTTATATTAATAATGGCTCAATCGGAATTATTTTATGGATAAAACTTGCATTGCAACTCTAGTAAGGTTTTACATTGTATTTTAATGTATCCCTAGGTTTAGAGCACCGTAAGAATTCGTGATTACGAGTTGGTCAGGTCACCTTTCATTTTATTGTTAAGTGTTCGCGTCAATTTAGGTAACCTATGTAACATGATTGAAGGCTTAAGATAGGATTTAGACTTTCGCGTTGTATTACTCGTATAACTACCCTTATCCTTGCTTTATAAATCTGAATGTAAGTTTGTTTGTTACGCTTTCACGCAAAAACTGTCTAACTGATCATCATGAAACTTTATTGACATATTTTTGGGGATATTAGAAATAACATAGACTATTTGGTATCCACTGTTGGGCACAAATGTCCGCACGCAAGATATAAAGTGTAGTTCACGCGGGCAGGGCCGCGAGCGAAGTGCTAGTAAATTATAAAAACGAAACAGAGACGTAATTAGTGGTGTTACAGTTACGCTATTTAGACTGTGTTGAGACCAGTTTTTATGATTAACAGGCTTTATTAAGATTCATTGTTGAGTACTAGCACACAGGCAAAAGGTATCGATGGCGAAATATTGTAAGGCTCATCATACCTGCCACAAGAGATACTATATATTATTACCACTACCACTGTCAAGAGTGTAGCTATAAAAATTATGAGGTACTACGTGTGTGAAAAAAGGGCATTGTTTTAAAATTTTGTAATGAATGTTTATTTTTCAATCATTTATTTTTAATTTTTCGAAACAAACTGAGAAAAATTAAATAAAGCCAGTTTTTTCCCTAAGGTTTTTTCTGTTATATTTCAATGTAAACAACAGTTCAAACGGTAAAAATCAAACGAAGCTTTCATTTGCCGAAAAAATAATTTTTTTGTTTCGGAATTTGCAAAACTAGTCCTGCCCACTGTTACTTAAGATTATTCAGATCAGCAATCCTCATTAGGTTATTTTAATTTCCTGTCGGATTTCCACATTTCTCATACTCTGCACTGCCCGCCATGTACCTTGACCCTTATTTGTAACCCATTTAAGCGATCACGTTAGGGCCATCAGCCATCAGCGGCAACATACCTACACTTGTCAAAGATTTCCGTCTTGTTCTTCCGTAGCTTTCAGGCCCCTAATTCGCGTAACCAAATCGTATCACAATCGTTATTGAATAGCAGGTTTTTGACAGTTCTAGTATGGGCTAAAAGTCAAAATCGTCCAATTCATTCACGATCGAACTGCGATTGAAATAGCTGAATAAGGCCCCAGATTCTAATTCGAGTTGGATACGATAGTAGGTCACTTTTTCAAAATTTCTTGTCTTACTATCTGCCTCAGGCATACGAAATGGTCAACGACTTCAAGTTCAGTGTTTCTAAATATAAGCTGGAGCGCGTGGGCATTGTTAACTTTAATGTTCGATTGTGGATATTGTAATAATTATAAAAGTATAATTTTACATGATTTTTGTCTTTTCCATGTTCATATTTAGAAAGTACAATAAATGATGATACAATGTATCATAAATATGGAAAATCGTACATTTCAAGATACCTCGGTTGGACTGTTATAAGCGCTAGTGTAGCTATGTATAAATAAATAATAAAGAACATTTATTGCAAAAGGGCATCAAAATGACACATAAATCACGCAGTGAAATAAATAATTAAAAAAGATAAAAATCTATATTGCCAGTTATAGGACAAAGCTTTAGTAAAACAAAAATAACATCTGATTTGTCTGCAATAAGTTTGATTGATAAGCGTCATACAAATAATCAGTTCACCAGACATTACACAGCGATTGATAACTGAATGTGTTTTTTTTTCTTTATTAGGAAAAATTAAAATTAAGAAATAGTTCCAATTTATTCAGTTCAAATTGTGTAGTCAGAAAATTAGCTGTGAATGTAAATTAATTATGGTAACTGAATATGAACAGCAAAAGCTTTTTGCTTAATTGCATATATATTTTACTAGGGAAACGTTTGCAGCAATTACATTTAACTTAAATGTTAACGAATTAAACTATTTGATGTGATGTTGACTTTCCGTAACTAGTTTGAAAGAATGATAATAGATATTTAACTAACTAAACTGCTATCATTCATTTGTAGTTTTTTTTATTGATACATTTAGATCGAAAATAAAATTCCTTGATAATAATTTCGGATGTCTCAGGTGGGACTTGAACCACGACCTCCCGCGGACCGAGCGACTTGTCCAACCAATACTAAGACATAGTTTTTTTCGACAAATTTATCTGGCTTTACGATGTAAACCGGCAGAGTTTTAACAACTTTTTTGTTTGAAAGAAATAAATATTTTTGTACGGTCGGCCAAAGAAGTAATGTACCAGTTTTGACAAAATTACACGTGTCAGTAAAATAGCAATAAGGACTATGACGTTTAATTACCTATTAGTAGCTGTCAGAATATACAGAATGACTTTTTCGTCACCTTCCAAATTTTTTATAGACGTTAGATATCGTTTTTCGAGCCCATTTTATGAAGTAAAAAATGTAGGTCAAGTTTTCCCTGAAAATATGTTTTGCAACATAGTTTTAAATTTTTACGGTCCTAAGCACAGAACATCTATGTTCTGTGGTCCTAAGCCTGTTAAGGTATGAAGGGAAAATCAACAACATAAGAATAGTATCGTATTGAATGAATAAGATCAGATGCGCATCGCGTAAAAAGTGTTGCTAGGAGGCCATACCTATCATAAATTTTAGATTTATGGCTAACATTTTCTAGGTGTTTTTTCTAGTCATTTTTTGTACTGGGCTATACCAAAAGAAAAAATACGTCATTTGTTTTGTGTCTCGTAGATTGTTGTATTAAAATTTGGAAGGTGGTTAAAATTTCATCATCTATTTGCATGGGAAAATCAACTCTGTTGTTCTCTGACGCGCGAATGACTTTCAACCTTAGGGTGATAAAGCAATTTTTTGGCCGACCGTACCAACAACCTAGACTAATATTTAACAATCGATTAAGATGAAACAGCTTTATAAAAGTTATTGAAACTGTTTTAAAGCAAATTGAAAATATTAATGACGATAATTTTTTTTTCGATAGAGCCGTAACATTGGAACTGTTTTAGGTTAATACGTGATGACCGATTTAACTGACAATAAAAAAAGTCGTAGTAAGTTTCATCAAAATTTATGGTAGTCCATGACATTAAAAGAAAGACATATACATATACAAGGAGGCAAGGAAACCGAGTCATGAACGATCAGCAGCATAAACATATATTTTTTAGCGCTTTGACTTGACAACTTTTGTCGCATGAATGGTAAATTTTATGCTGCTGATCGTTCATGACTCGGTTTCCTTGCTCATATCAAGTATGTATTTAGGTGTATGTATGTATGTATGTATATGGTATGTAATTTGTGTAATTATATATATTTTATTTATTTTTATTTATGTAATTGTGTTATATTTAATTTTATTTATGTTTGAGTAAATCGTTTAGTTTTGCTGTTTTAGTATTTTTTTTAAAATTTATTTTATTATTATTATTAATTTCTACTTTTTATTTTTATTTTTATTTTGTAATCTTTAGTTTAACATTCTGCCTTAAGCACTCTGACCACCTTCCCCTTCTTCATGTTTTTTTTTTCCTGTACCCAAAGGTTGTCTGGCAGAGATCGCTCATTAGCGATAAGACCGCCTAAATTGTACATCTTACTATAAAAATTGTATGTTATTTCGTTATTTGGTGTGCAATAAAGAGTAATCTATCTATCTATCTATCTATCTATATATATGCGTCGAATTGCAAACCCTCGCTGTTTTCCATCGGATGATAATTTCTAAGCTTTCAAAAGATTGCACTTAGCTTAACAACAACAAGAACGGTAAAATTTAACAACATTGATATCACGGGTTTAGTTGAGCAAATAAAAATTTCACTAAGCCATTTCTTCTTAGTGTTTACTGTTAAGTGTTCAGTTGTTAAAAGTAAAACACTGCACCAATTTTATTATCACAGAAAATATGCTGGCCTTAAATCCGCACTGTACATTTGCATGCATGAACATATCTGTGTGTACTTGTCTGGATGTTTTCTAAGTATTATAATAGTATATTTACAAATAAGACCGGCCTAGTGCGAGTCGGACTCGCGCACGAAGGGTTCCGTACCAAAAAGGCCAAAAAAACGGGTTTGTTGTATGGGAGCCTTGAATATTTATTTTATTTTGTTTTTAGTATTTGTTGTTATTGCGGCAACAGAAATACACAATCTGTGAAAATTTCAACGTTCTAGCTATCGCGGCTCTTGAGATACAGCCTGGTGACAGAGCGACGGACAGACGGACAGACGGACAGACACCCTTAAAAGTCCAAGAACCCCATAGTAAGCTTATTAGTAGCTGTATCATGACATTTATTATTATTATTACTTTAATACTGTTCGATACCTTCAGGTTCAATTGGCGTATAAACCATTTTGGCCAAGTCGAGTTAAATATACCATTTTGATCAGAATTTTTTTCTCTATCGATCTGTATATTCGAAATGTTTAAATTCGCAAAAAAAATGTTTATACACCCTAAAAAAATATTGCCGAAAAGTTAAACAAATTCCATAAAAACAGTGTAAAAGCCGAGTGGTTGTTTTTGGTATTTCTGTTAAGATGTAATGACCATACGTTTTTTTAAGCCCGGGCGTAAAACTCTATGATAATTGCAAATGGTTTTTACGTTAAGAGTGTTAAGACGTATTCAAAGATTTCAATGTCGTAAGTCCACGTGTTCAGTAGGTTTTATATAGAAGATGAGTAAGAGCGGATTGACTAGTATTTCGTTTCACATATTCTAAATAGGCCTAGCCTTATTTTGTTATTAATGTTATTTTATTAGTCACTAAAAACGTATAGTTGATTATTTCTACTTGGAATTATTTTCATAACTACCTATATAAGGCTGTTTGTCAGGTCCAGTGCCGCTGCCTATCGACTTCGACTAAATGTGATAAATTCAAGACTTAGAAAACAAAGAAAACGAGCCACACTGTACTCAAGAAAGCAATTTAAAACTTTTTGAGATGCTCTCTAATGAATTTCTTTCTTTAAAAGTATCCAAACTTTTAATTATTGCCATAAATGGTCACTTTTAGCAATAATGAAAGTTGTAAACAGATAAATTCACCATTGAACTTCTCAAAAAACTACAAATTCCTCTCCCGAGCACACCATGGCTCTACTCCCTGTTCAGAAGTCTCAAATTCATCACAACCAATCAAAATTAATTTTATTGGCGGCAGCCCTAAACCGGGAAAGAAGTCTTAATTTTTTGCCATAATTGCATAATTATGAACTTTGTAAGCTAAAATATTAATGATATAAAAAAAACATCACATAAAATATAACTAACTACAAAATAACTATTAGCAAGAAGTAATTTCAGTCTCTCTGCGCTGCCTGGCCGATCCGAAGGTTCCCATTACGCTGGCTGCATTGCCACGTTGAATGGCAATGGAGACCTGCTGAACCAACCAGGACCCAGAGCGGGAATCATTCCCTTTCTTTCGCAACCGTCGCCCTAACTCCTTAAAAAGGTCTCGAGCCTCACTACCCCATGGTCCTGCCGTCTCAACTGCAAACGGTACGAAATCGTAGAGTGACTCTAATGCTGAATATTTAGAGTGTTTCAACTTCGCACCGTTTTCCGCCGCCGACTCGTAGAAATGACGGTTTGTTTCAAATGAGACGCAGCAAAAGTGCTAACACACGTAGCATCCTACAAAAAACACCGACCCCTCCGCCATGGAACCAATGTAAGTCCATTCGGCCTCTTACCATCTGTCCGAGATAGTCCCGGAGGTTCTAAAATACACGGAATATTTAGTGATGTCATGGCCCTACGAATAATCTCATTAATTGAATGGTGCCTTGGAAAGCAACCCGCACATCTCTGACAGCTTATACCATGGTGTCCATTCTTCTCCACCATTAAACCACAAATACAGCGATGCGCTTCACACACCTTGCCCCCCAATCTTAGACCCACTGCTATTCTCAAAGAATCGTTATCGAGCAGTGTGCCTAATTGAGGAGAAGGAAAGGCATGTAACCACGCACCAGATTCAGGCATTATGACAGCCTTCAGACGCGCCAAATCAGCTCCTCCTGCACCACTCAACAAACGCCTAGCCCAGACTTGTCCCGAAGCAGTGGTAGGTTTAAATTGGGACGTGTAAAAGCGCCTCCTGGGGCCTATTTGCAGAAATAAAACTGATTTTAACTGATTTTAAACGAGAATACAATAGATTACAGAGGATGTCATCCCATTCATTTGAACCACAAGATTTTCTGGGCGGTCATCAGCTGGACAAAGCATGGTCCACAGAAGTGAATATTAGTTTCGTCTTTTAAGTTCCAATATGTTGATTTTTTCTAATTAGAGTTATTAAAAATTCTTAATTTTGTGCCATAATTTTGCTATAAAATTGAAAAATAAAAACAATAAAACAAAGTTATTTTCGTACTCTGGCAATTTTATTTCATCTACATCAACCAAATATAGCTTTAACACTAAAAATATATTTCTATACATTCTCGAAACAATATAAGTGTGCTTATAGTCAACATAACATTATTTTTATTCAATGTTTTATTAATTCATTTAAAAAAATCACTATAATCAATGGTTGTAAAAACCAAAAAATCTACATCTATCGGTCTTTACGTCAGCAATTGCAATCTCATGTTTACTAAAAATTATGTTATAAAAATATGTTATAGTTATGATTACGTAATAAATATTATAAAAGTTCTTTTTTAAGGTGGAATTGTCTGTCGATTTTGGGTAATAAATGCCAAATAAAGGGCAATGATTAAATGTTTTTCAAATTACTCTTTTTCGTAATTTCAGTTATTTGTTAAAATGAAATTTGTTTATTCAGTTTTGTAACATGACAACCTTACTGTTTAGCTTACGAGTGTTTTTTTTTGCATTTTTTTTAACTAGTCAATAATTTTTTACACATACGAGTACCATTACAACAATATATTAAAAAGTTACAATTACTCTTACTTGTACAATAAAATAAAAAAGAATAAGATCATAAAAAGATTGATATGTTCAACTTAAAGCATAGACATTTTTTTGTTACATATTGCGTCCAATAATCAGAAAAGCAACATTTAAATGTAAATAACACAAAGCTCATAATATTAAGCGGGCATTTGGTTGCTGACCGCAGCAAATCTCACAATTAGAATGCCAACGGTTCACGTTATTCTCTGTAACGTTGTGGCGTTATCGTTATAGCCATGTCAACGTGTTACGGTTACAGAGAAATGTGGATAATGTTTTGCATAATACCATAAACCATTAATTTGTTTGGTCAGAGTTTGGAATGGTGATTTCTGAAATAAGTAACGAATTGCACTGGGTTGAATTGATGTGTACATTTATCATCTCAGCCAAGCGACGCCAATTGCTGGACATAGGCGGATTAACACAACTATCGGTCGCGCGTAACATTACTCTATTGCCCGCCGTGCGACCTTGAGCCTTCTGATGAGACCCATATTAAGCGACCACGTTTCAGTTTCATAAGTTTATTACTGGCAACACGCACTGGTCAAGTCTTTGCCAATATACGCATTACTCTTTAGACAGTCAATCCCAAAGGTAAAACTATCACATTCATTAAACTTTTTTTTTAAATCAAAGCCATTTGAATTCGGAAGGATATTGTAAGAAAGAGCAATGTTCGTAAAATGTTGATAAGTAAATGTGTTAGTATTAATGGTACGCAGCAAAATAATTAAATATATTTCATTTTATTATTCCGATAAGTGCGTAGGCCCCAAACAATCCCAGTTAAAGAAGCTACATTGATCATTTACATCGTAAAGCCTTAAAGTTTTACAAGTCTGAAAAATGGAAGGAAAACTTTAAGAAAATCGGCTCAATTTGTCATTGCTTGAAGTTGCGAACTACATAGAAAAACTTTCGCAGTAATGTATTGTGATCACAACTGGATTTTCTCTGCAGGTGGTAAAAAAGATTCATTGCGGTCTCTTTGTGAAAGCTTTAATAAACTAGATTTAAAGTGAAAGCTTAGATAAGACTATAAAGATACATAATCCTATTTAGACATAACACTGCAAAATGTCCAAGTTTGAAAATAAGCATTTGATGTCATGTGACATGCCTATTCATTAATAATTCGAATTCATTGGTACATCACTAAAAAATTAATGCAACCAAATTGATTAAGAAAGTAATAGGGGTTAAAGTATGAAATTGCCGATTATTTTCCCACTTTTTATTTCGTTTATAGCTCTTAAGTATAGTCATATTATTGCGTAATTCTTTTTGTATTGTATCAAAAATAAAAAAAATACTTTTGACTAAAAAAAATGCAATACTAGTGCCTATTACTTCAAAGAAAGTCGTTGAAAAGACCTCTTACAATGTGTCAGCTGACCTTCTTGCTTCAATTAAGTATATATGTATTATATACTTTGATTTTCAGAAATTTAGATACAATAATGCGTAGCTTTATAACCATCTAACTTTCACCTTTAATTGCATCAAAAACGGTTCAGGCGTTTTTAAAAAAAACTAAAAAATTTTTGGTATGGAAAAATGACTTTTCTCGATTTCGTCCATACAAAACGGCAATTTCATACTTTAACCCCTAATACCTTAGCTTTCAGTTGATGCTCATTTCGTTACAAAAAACGTTATTGCCATAACCGTTTTTTGTCAGCGATTGCCCAGCGTAGATTTAAAAGAAGAAAATAGATACACAATCGCTGGCAAATACTTTATTGCAGTTATAGATTAAATTTATTTACTGAATGTGTTTTTTTATAACAAAATGGTTTTGGGTATCACAAAGTATGACAGGATAACCGATATTAACAAAACCCTCTTAAAATTATTGCATTGGTTTACAACAAAATAATCTTTTACTAAATGCAAATAAAACAGAATGTGTTTAATTTAACAAGCCCAACGTAAGGTTTGCTGCCACTCATATAATTGTAAAAGATGAACTATTAAACACTGTAGATTCTACTACCTTTTTAGGTATAACTGTAGACTCTCATTTGCAATGTGGTGCTCATATTAGGGGTCTGTCTGGAAGACTTAGTTCTGCTGCTTATGCTGTGAGAAAGATAAGGCAGTTAACTGATGTTGGAACGGCAAGATTAGTATATATTAGCTATTTTCATAGCTTATTGTCATACGGAATTCTGTTGTGGGGCTCAGCGGCAGATATTGAGTCAATTTTTATATTACAAAAACGTGCTGTACGGACTATTATATACGGCCTTCGACCGCGTGACTAGCTAAAAGAGCTCTTCAAAGAGATTAATATATTTACAGTAGCTTCTCAATACATTTTCGAGAATATTATTTACGTTGGTAAGAACATACATTTATTTCTTAAGAAAAGTAACGTACTCAATTTTAATACCAGAAATAAAGATAAACTTGCCGTTCCAGGCTTCAGACTGCGAAAAGTAGAAAATTCGGTCATGGGAAATTGTATTCGTATATTCAACAAATTACCACAGGGTATTGCTGAACTCCCTGTACATAAACTTAAATCATATTATTATGTCAAAATATTTTGAATGAAAAAGGGCTATTACACTGTTAATCATTATTTAAATGATAGAAGTATGCCATTAAATTTCCCAGCTCGTACTTGCTTAAACCTTTTAGAACGGAGTTCCTTATCGCGCGTTGCGAAAGGGGGCTAGACGTATAAAATTGTAGCGATTCTTTTTGAACGACACTTTTTCAATGACACATTGATCGACACTTTTTGCTATAGTTGTAAGCCGTGCGGCGTGCGCGTGTTTAGAGAGAGAGATAGAGAGTGAGAGATATGGACAGAGAGATAGAGAGTGAGAGATAGGGAGAGAGAGATAGAGAGTGAGAGAAAGGGAGAGAGACAAAGAGAGAAATAAAATTGTATAACAATTCCTTCACTAAAAAGGAACTTCGTTCCATCCGGGTGTCACTTGACACCTCTCAAGTTTTTATAAAAAAAAAAAATCTAGAGAGGCTGGCAATTACATAGTGACTGAGTTTTTTGCGCTGCTTCTTTTCGGCACTACCCCAGACTTGACCCGAAGCAGTGGTAGGTTTAAATACGTGTAAAAGCGCCTCCTGAGGCCTATTTGCAGAAATAAAACTGATTTTACTGACTAATGAAAAATGTGAAATATAATTTTATTCATGAAGCATCAACACATCTCTTTGCTCAGCCAAATTTCAAACGATGACTGTACATTTATTTGATTCAAGTAATTTTTACCTCGATTATTACATTCAGCGAGTCATAGTTCAAATCGGTAAAAGTTAAGTGGCAATTTGAGATAATGATGTTCAGTGTTATCATGACAACTAGTCACTTTGGCTACGTGATGTCCTTATGCCTGTCAAGCGTGATAATTATAGCGAAATGTGTCTTTTGGAGCGGCCGGAGTCCTGCTGTGGACAAAAGTGGGCTACTGATGATTGGATTGGACAGCGTGTTGTAATAACAAGGATACATGATAATGAAATGAAGGCTCCAAATTTAGAAATAATTATTATGGCGTCCCACAGGGCAGTATACTGGGCCCCATCTTATTTGTTTTATATATAAATGACATTGTTGATATAGTAGAACATAAATGTATTTTATATGCTGACGACATCTCAATAATAGTGACATCTAGCAAACTTTATAATTCAATTATTAGATATGAAAAAGACGTGAACGATACACTTGACAAAATTATTCAATGGCTGGAAGATAATAATTTAAAAATTAATTTAAATAAATCCAATTACATACAATTTAATCAATCAAAACATGCCAAATATAATTTTAAACTTAATATTTCAAAAATTAAGCAAGTATCGCAGGCAAACTTTTTAGGCGTTATCCTGGATCAGGATCTTAATTGGAAAATGCATATCTCTGACCTTTGCAAAATAATGAATAAATTCGTATACGCTATTTACCAAATTAAAAACATTACTGATAGGAAGACTGCTATTTTATCATACCACGCATACGTAGAGTCTGTACTTCGCTACGCTATCGTTATTTGGGGTAATAGCACAGACAAAAACAAAACGTTTATTGCACAAAAAAAATGCATAAGGGCAATATGTGGGATTTCACCAGAAAACTCGTGTGAACCACACTTTAAAAATCTTGCTCTTCTATCAATGCCATCTTTATATATATACGAGGTATGCAATTTTGTAACCAAACATAGGGATTTGTTTAGTAGGTCCTGTGATTTAAAAAACACAAGAGTACGCAGAGATCCCTATAGACTTATTCTAAAAGACAATCCCAAGTCATCAAAATATAATAAAAGTTGCCTAGCTATGTGCGTTAATATTTACAACCACATACCAAATGACATAAAAACCCACAGTGCCGCGGTATTTAGGAGGCATTTGTTCCGTTAGCTCAATTATCATAATTTTTATAACCTTAAAGATTTCTTTGACTTTAAAATAAATAAGAGATTTCTTTGACCACGTGCAAATATTTGCAATAAAAGGACATTTAACTTTAATGAGAGCATTTTGATGATAATGACATTATGTATTTCTTAATATTATTTTATTTGGATCTATAATTTAATTGGACATTGTTTAACTTCTAGTATATTTTTATTGTGACATTTGCATGCTAATTTATGTAACCCAATATGTGCATCGACATTTTTAATTAAGACCTTGTATATACCATATTGAAGCAAATAAAGATTTATGATTTCTTTTTATGATTTTATGATGCTTTTCGTATGACGCCATAAGGAATAAACGCAAAATCTTCTAAATTCTTAATGCCACAAATAGAAAAAGTAGGAGTAGGTTTGATAATACATTACTCCTAAATATTTATAAACAACTAACTGTTCACAGCGACTTTGTTTGCGAATACAATGTAGCTCATGTTATACCCTGACCTCTAAACTACCACAATGCAATAAATCATGTCTATTCTATTAATACGGAAAAAAACGTGTTTATCCTATCAATCAATCAATCATCAATCAGCGGCTATTGTCCGTCCCTTGCCGGACGTAAGCTTCCTTCAAGTCACGCCACAATTGTCCTGGGCTTTCCCCATCCAGCCGATGCCAACAGTTCTCCTAAGGTCATCAGACCATCGAGTCGCAAGGCTTCCTACACTACGAGTACACTTGCCTACTTAAATGAATGATGAATAAATAAATGAATAAAATGGACAACATCACATACATTGTTCTGAGCCCAATTTGAATAACTATTTATATCACTCGTATTTTGGAAACCAGAAACAACGAAGGTACCACAAAAACCCAGTCCCAAGAAAATGTAGAAAAACACATTTTTCCTTCATTGACCCGTCCGGGAATCGAACCCGGGACCTCGGTGCAGGCGACACCTTGAGAACCGGTGTGTACGCCGCTCCACCACGGAGGTCGTTGAAACGTAAACGCGGTCGCCACTCCAGAATTCGTCTGCTCCAACGGTTGTCAGTTCTACCGCAGACGTGACCAGCCCACAGCCATAGCAACCAAATATTTTACCGTATTAAAAAGTACAGCTTATGGCTTCAGTATATAAACTTGAAAAATTATATCTCAGGCGGGACTCGAACCCGCATTTCCTCGCATGCCGGGCGGTGAGACATAATTTTTAGGGTTCCGTACCCAAAGGGTAAAAACGGGACCCTATTACTAAGATTTCGCTGTCTGTCCGTCTGTCCGTCTGTCCGTCTGTCCGTCGCTCTGTCACCAGGCTGTATCTCAAGAGCCGCGATAGCTAGACAGTTGAAATTTTCACAAATTATGTATTTCTGTTACTGCAATTGTGGGCAACACATTTATTACAATACTTATTTATATTCATAATATTTATAACAACATATTTACAATATTAAACATATTTATTTACATAATTTAACACTAAACACTTATACTAAAATATTTATTTACAATGCAAAATACAGTTCATTTCAATATTACACATAATACATTCATTCATCACACTTGCACATCATTATTAACATTAAAACACTAAAACATAAATAAAATTAATTGCACAAGCAAACCCGCGCGATACTCATAGTATGCGGCGAGTGTTGTATATCGATGCGCTATAGCTACGCGCGAACACTGCGCACCGATCGGAAGTTCGTTCGACTCCTGCGCATTGCGAATGCTCGCCAGTCGAGAGAACATCGTTAGACACATTACCCGTACTCCTCGCCGCGCGCCGCCGATGCCTACGCGCTCGGTTACGTAATTCGTATTTAGTCGTTTCATTGTGCGCGTTTATCTTCTTATATTTTGTGCATCTTACTTTGACTTCTACCGTGTACATTCGTCTCCTATATGTACTCCTTCTTGTATGTTCTGTGTAATGTGAATAAACGACATTGATAGTGCATTTGGACTAGTTCACTTTAATACCACAATACACAACTAATCGGAAGTGCCTCAAACACATCCATACTGGTGACCCCGAGCAAGAACACACAAGGAGACATAATGCCAAAATCAGACTTCGAAGAGTGCGAGGAGAATGTCAATACGCTGCCACGACGTCGACCTGAGATCGCCGACGCAGACGTACCACCGCCGCCACCCGTGCAGATTCGCATTCCGCCATTTTGGCCAGAGAAGCCGGCGATATGGTTCGCGCAAGTCGAAGGTCAGTTTGCGATAATGCGAGTTACTGACGACGCCACAAAATTTTACCACATATTGGCTACACTCGACAGACAATATGCTGCAGAGGTCGAGGACATCCTTACCGGTCCAGCCGATTATAAGAAACTGAAATCCGAACTCATCAAGCGATTATCGGTGTCACGCGAGAATAAGGTGAAACAGCTGTTGATGCACGAGCAGCTTGGTGACCGAAAACCGTCACAGTTTCTCCGTCACCTGCAACACCTCGCCGGACCTGGTATACCAACCGATTTTTTAAAGACGATTTGGATGAGCCGTCTACCCACTGGTATGCAACCTATCATCGCCTGCCAACCATCGTTGAGCCTAGATGCCCTAGCAGAGCTAGCCGACCGTGTCAACGATATTGCATCACCAATACAGCAGGTTGCAGCTGCAAGTTCCTCGCCAGTCGATGAGCTCACGCGTCAGGTGGCCGAGCTAACCAGACAAGTAAGTGCCCTGTCCACGCTAGTCAACCACCGCCCACGATCTCGAGAACGACACCAACGCAACCAGCGAGGCCGTTCCTCATCACAACGGTCGCACTCCAACTACAGGCGCCACCCAGTCTGCTGGTACCACCACAAGCATGGTGACCAAGCACGCAAATGCGTCAAGCCCTGCGACTACAAGGCGACGGGAAACACCCCTGGCAGTCAGTAATGGCGACGGACGACTGCCACAGCTCACCAGGTCGCCTCTTCATCACGGATCGCACCACGAAGACCCAATTTCTAATAGACACTGGCAGTGATATTTGTGTATACCCGGTATCTGCGCTCCGTGAGCGCCTGTGTAAAACAAATTACCATCTCAGTGCCGCCAATGGTTCGACTATCGATACATACGGTCACATACAGCTTAATCTTAACTTAGGCTTACGTCGCAATTTTCCATGGCGCTTTGTTATAGCTGATGTGACGAAAGCAATTATCGGCGTTGATTTTCTTTCGTTTTATCATCTCATAGTTGATGTAAGCAAACAAAAACTTATCGATAGTCTAACCAATGTGAGCATGGTGACATCTTTATTTAAGCCCGATTGTCTCGTTTCTAGTGTGAAAATCTCGACTGGTGGCAATAGTAGGTATCACAAAATATTGTCCGATTATCCGGAACTAACACGCCCCGCTGGTACTCCGGGTATCGTGCGACACACTACTACACACCACATTCGCACTACACCAGGCCCACCTGTCTCATGCTCACCTCGACGTCTTGCCCCGGACAAACTCAAGATAGCCAAACAAGAGTTCGACGCTATGTTAGCCAACGGGACCATTCGTCCTTCAGATAGCCCATGGGCGTCGCCGCTCCACCTTGCGTCCAAAAAGGACAATGGTTGGCGTCCATGTGGAGACTACAGACTACTGAACGCTCGGACCATACCTGATCAATACCCGATCAGACATATTCACGATTTTTCACACAGTCTGACTGGTTGTACGATCTTCTCCACCATAGATTTAGTGAAGGCATACAACCAGATTCCGGTCTTCAAAGACGACATCCCGAAGACTGCACTCACCACACCCTTTGGTTTGTATGAATTCCCTTTTATGGCGTTTGG
This sequence comes from Anania crocealis, assembly GCA_949315895.1. Taxonomy (NCBI): domain Eukaryota; kingdom Metazoa; phylum Arthropoda; class Insecta; order Lepidoptera; family Crambidae; genus Anania; species Anania crocealis. The sequence goes on from OX438882.1 coordinate 26,265,261, forward strand.
TCTACGTAACGCAGGCCAAACTTTTCAGAGATTTGTCGACGAAATGACGCGCGGACTCGACTTCTGTTACCCATATTTGGACGATTTTTTGGTCTTTAGCAGATCAGCTCAGGAACACGAAGAACACCTGCATCAGCTCTTCACACGCATGAGAGATTACGGCGTTTTGATCAACACTGCCAAATGTGTTTTCGGTGCTTCTGAAGTCACGTTCCTGGGCTACCAAATCTCTGGAAAGGGTACTAGACCGGTTGATGGCAGAGTTCAAGCCATCGCTGATTTCCCAGTCCCAAAGACCGTCAGAGAACTCCGTCGATTTTTGGGAATGGTGAATTTTTATAGGCGATTCTTGAAAAATGCCGCTCGAACCCAAACGCCTTTGAATGCCTTACTAGCCGGTTCTGTCAAAGGTTCACATCCAGTCAGCATAGAAGGGAACGCACTTCTAGCCTTTGAAGATTGCAAGAAGAGCCTTTGCAATGCAGCTCTGTTGGCACACCCTGATACGCAAGCTAAGTTAGGACTGGTGACTGACGCCTCTGATACGGCGATAGGTGGAGTCCTGCAACAGCGTAAGGAAGGAGCTTGGGAACCTCTAGCATTCTTCTCACGTAAGTTGAGCCCGTCACAAACGAAGTACTCACCATACGACCGTGAGCTCCTTGCGATCTATGAGAGCATTAAGTACTTCCGCCATATGCTAGAGGCGAGCCATTTCACAATCTATACTGACCACAAGCCACTGTGTTACGCATTCCACGAGCGCAAAAGTAACTGTTCTCCGCGTCAGTATAGACACCTTGACTTTATCTCGCAGTTCACTTCCGATATCCAGCACATATCGGGTGCTAACAATGTTGTTGCAGATACCCTTTCTCGGATTAATGAACTGCAGATACCAGTCGATCTCGAAGAAATGGCCAAGAACCAAGCCACAGATCCCGAACTCGCAGCTTACCTAGAAGGCGAAACTCCACTTCGCCTGATAAAGACGAGCGTGCCTGGCAGCCGGACGGAACTATACTGCGACGTCAGTACACCGGCCCCCAGACCTTTCGTCCCGAAGCAACTGCGTCAGCAGGTATTCAATTGCCTCCATTCATTGAGCCACCCAGGACCCAACGCTACAGCCAAACTCGTTGCCCAACGCTTTGTCTGGCCGTTAATGCGCAAAAACTGCCGTGAGTGGGCTAAGGCATGTTTGAACTGTCAACGTTCAAAGGTAAGTAGACACGTCTCATCACCTTTAGGTACGCTGGACTTACCTTCTGCGCGTTTCAAACATGTCCATATAGACTTGATCGGCCCATTGCCGCCCGCTGGTGATTATCGGTATTGCCTTACAGCCGTCGATCGCTTCACGCGATGGCCGGAAGCTGTGCCACTTACCGATATCACCGCCGAAACTGTAGCTAAAGCGTTTGTCTCCTGCTGGGTATCTCGTTACGGCTGTCCAACCAACGTCGTTACCGACCGTGGGGCACAATTCCAATCGGCACTTTTCCAGCAGTTGTCCAAATCCATAGGATTTGACCACCGCCGGACCACCGCATATCACCCACAGTGTAACGGCTTGGTGGAACGCTTTCACAGGCAATTGAAAGCAGCAATCACCTGCCACGCTAACGCCAACTGGGTTGAAAATTTACCTCTTGTCCTCCTCGGCATCAGGAGCGCCTTCAAAGAAGACCTCCATTCCTCATCAGCAGAACTGATGTTCGGCGAGCCGCTTCGCTTACCTGGCGAATTTTTCGGTCACAATATCTCTGGCTACACCACCGACATCAACGATTTTACAGCTCGTATGAAATCGTTTGCCGAGAACATACGCCCAGTCCCAACTCAGCACCACACGAAAAATAAAATCTTTGTGTTTAAGGAACTCGCTACTTGCAGTCACGTATTTCTTAGGGAAGACGCGCTCCGTGGCTCACTCCAACCAGCCTATACAGGCCCACACGAAGTGCTAAAGAGAGGTGCTAAATACTTTAAAATTAGCGTCAAAAATAAAGACGTGACAGTAAGCATAGACCGCCTTAAACCAGCCTACTTACTGTCCGACGACACACCTACAGCATCACAAGACGCACCATATCCTGATACACCATCGTCACGTCATGATTCACCTATAATACAACCTAACAATCACAACTCTCCAGTGACAAAAACAACTAGATCTGGAAGGAAAGTTCGTTTTCCTGATTTTTATCGCCCTTAACCAGGTCTCTGGAGGGGAGTGATGTGGGCAACACATTTATTACAATACTTATTTATATTCATAATATTTATAACAACATATTTACAATATTAAACATATTTATTTACATAATTTAACACTAAACACTTATACTAAAATATTTATTTACAATGCAAAATACAGTTCATTTCAATATTACACATAATACATTCATTCATCACACTTGCACATCATTATTAACATTAAAACACTAAAACATAAATAAAATTAATTGCACAAGCAAACCCGCGCGATACTCATAGTATGCGGCGAGTGTTGTATATCGATGCGCTATAGCTACGCGCGAACACTGCGCACCGATCGGAAGTTCGTTCGACTCCTGCGCATTGCGAATGCTCGCCAGTCGAGAGAACATCGTTAGACACATTACCCGTACTCCTCGCCGCGCGCCGCCGATGCCTACGCGCTCGGTTACGTAATTCGTATTTAGTCGTTTCATTGTGCGCGTTTATCTTCTTATATTTTGTGCATCTTACTTTGACTTCTACCGTGTACATTCGTCTCCTATATGTACTCCTTCTTGTATGTTCTGTGTAATGTGAATAAACGACATTGATAGTGCATTTGGACTAGTTCACTTTAATACCACAATACACAACTAATCGGAAGTGCCTCAAACACATCCATACAATAACAACAAATACTAAAAACAAAATAAAATAAATATTTAAGGGGGGCTCCCGTACAAAAAACTCGTTTTTTTGGCCTTTTTGGTACGGAACCCTTCCTGCGCGAATCCGACTCGCACTTGGCCGATTTTTTAAATTTATATACTGATATTATAATTGCAATTTAATTGCTACAATATCAAATAAAGCTTATGGCTTATTCCAGACTCTTGTCTAACTCTGTTTCAACTAAAACTGTAACATTTGTAAGATAATATGAATTAAATTAAGATAGTATGATTAGTTTAGCCTTATTATGATACTATTTGTAAGATAACTAAGCTGTAATTGACAGGATTTACAATCGTATCACTTTGTCATCTTAACTGGATTGAGATTTCATATTGTGTAAGACGATAATGAAGTTTAAAATCACAAAACGGCCTCATTTTGATGTAGTATTATCATAAACGCACTCTATTTTTAGATCCATAAAAATCAAATTCCAACAACACTTTCGGGCATCAAACTAACATCAGCATTGTACTCATCGCTTGCCAAACGACCTTTCCTTTACTCTGGGGGTTATGTCTTGCGAATTCCTCCGTCTCACTCAGCCCTGTGGGGTGTGAGAAGTACGGTTTTAGAACCCCGATGTGGGTCAAGTTCAGGTGGCATCTGGGGTTGAGTTTAATGTTGTGCACAACTTCGGGTATAAATATACTGGGCTTAATTTATTTGGAAGTAACTACGGACCAGTGAGATATACTCGTACTGGTCAAGATAAACGATGTTGAAGATATTCTGGGTTGGACAACTTAGGTTATGAAATGACATCTGTATTTCTGAATTTGCTAGGTTGTTAGCAATCATCTTATCTCCTAGGGTCATAAGACCGCCGGCCGGTTGTGATAACAATTATTATTGATTTCTATTGTGTCTGGAATTACATACAATCGAGAGGTTAAGATTTAAAAAAAGTTGAATATCACCGCAGCTTTTTTCTATGAGTGTCGATAAATGAACCAACGAAAATTATAGGTAATATGAGCTCCCAATACCAAAAAAATTTATAATAAGTAAGAGCTAGCAAAAAAAAGAGAGAGAAAAAAAAAAGTGCTAAACAAACAACCAACGATAGTGATGAGACGAGCCGAATTCAGTGACACATTTAAAATTGAAATCATTCAGAATGTTTCGTTATTTTCGTTATTATTATGACATTTTTACATCTATAAATCACTGCACAACTGTCCTAAATTATAAATATCACAAGTAACTTAATTTATCGGCGAGTTTCGTAGAAAAACCGATAGAAGTTAGTTGAAGCGTGAACCGCAATTTGTCGGGCCCGCTACTCATCTTATGCGATCGGATTACAAGGGCTTCGATTAAGTGACGGATTCATTTCTTATTGGCTGGCAAGCCGGATCATATTTTATTTATTAAGTGTACTAGGTACAATGTTTAATTTTAAACTGAAAAACGGAAGAGGTTTTTATTTTCGAATAAGATACGCCTCTTTTTATTGATTCGAGTAAAATAAATTTTGTTCTTTAATTGTTTGATAATGTAATTATTAGGGGTTAAAGTATGAAATTGCCCGTTTTGTATGGACGAAATCGAGAAAAGTCATTTTTCCATACTAACAATTTTTTAGTTTTTTTAAAAACGCCTGTTTATTATAATTAACCGTACTTAAATACGTAGTATAATAGTAGCTGTCAATATATTTTTTTTATTAATTTTTGTGTTTTTATTTTACTTTTGATTTGTGTCTATTTCAATGCTTTGCCTTGCCATTATAGTATTTTTTTTTAATTTATTTGAAAGGACCAACTACAAACAGTATAAAATAAAAAGTTATTTATTGCAACACAAAGACAAAGATACATACCATTGTAAATCTAACTGTCATGGTCTACTTGCTTGTAGGTTAACTAATAAAATAAAACTGTTGATGCCATACTAGAAAGTTAATTTGTAACCTTATTCAAAAAATCAATTCAAATTCAAAATTCAAAAATTCTTTATTTTTTAACAAGAACTTACTTATATCTAGTTTACGAAAACCTCCTTTTATGCATAAAAAATATGCCTGTATCATGAGATAACACTCTGCATATCTAAGTAGGTACATACATTAGTGTGTATTTTATAATCATTTAGATAGACACTGTGACAGAACTGATCCTATATGTGGATCCGTGTCTTTCTTTCCGAATTATTCGTACAAAAATCTAATAATACTCTTATTTTTCATTAGTCACAACTTTATGAAATTTCCTTTGTTGAGGGACCGAATTACGGTGGGTAATTTTGCGAATGTTTAGGTGGAATAATTCTTTTCCCTTTGCCGAAGTTTGTCTGAAAACTTTTTATTCGGCGAGGTACGGACTAAGAAGGCGAGATTACTTGTTTTCATTCGGAGCCCCGGGCTTGTTAGGAAACTTCTGCGTGATCGCAATACGTGCCACACTGATAAATTGAAAGTTATTCTGAGAATTATGTTAATAATCATTCGTGGCAACAACTCTCTTTCTACGTGTACCGAACGCCCCTATGTGTGACTCTATTGTGACGTCGGTACATATATGTTGCTGGATTGCGCTGGACTAGGGAGATGCCAGTAGGTAGATAATGAAAACGCGGATTTTCTTGCTAATAAGGCGATAGTAGCTTGATGGTGTATAGTGGACTGTATGTTGATTTCTTGAGGCTGCACCAGTTGAGTCTTCATGTAGACTGTTCAGTCTGAATGTGTTCCGACGAATGTTATTTTTTGCAAATCCCGCTCGCAGTTATGTGGAGTTTCGCTGCAATCTATTAGTGACTATATCTGCTTAGCGTCAAGTGCACGCGTCAGCAATATTTTGTGCGAGCGAAACTCCCTATCGTGCGAGCGAGATGGCAAATGAGACCCTCCTTACGCGGCAATACCGTAAGGAGAGCCTCTTATGTGTGTAAGGTGTGTAGTGTACCTATTCGCCTTTTATTTATTTAATAAAACTTTACAACACGTAATAACAACATACGATAAACTTAAATAAGACACATAAACAAATAGAACACTTATACAATTTCTAACACTATCTTACACTAACTATTCAATACAAAGGTAATTTACAAATTTTAAACACTTTTAAATCAAACTATAACACACAACATAATAATAAAGTAAATAGACTATACAAGTAAATAGGCCGTCTGTAACACTATTAACACAAGTAAATAGGCCGTCCGTAACATTCTCCCGCCGTGCGTCGGGTGTGGGCTTGCTCAGTCCGACGCAACTTGAAGTTCACTGGGATGGACGGCTGTTACTGCTTCTTCTGCCGGCACGATGATCACCAGCTTCTTCGTTGGTCTTCGTAGGATGCCGTTCTTGGTCTGCACGTCTGCTGCTCGTACCACGCCGTCAGGACCCGGATAGGTAGCGCTCACTCGTCCCAGGGGCCACGTGTTTCGAGGCAAGGTGTTATCGGCGATGATCACCACGTCGCCTTGCTGCAGCGAGGGTCCTCTTCCGTGGGGCTCCCGCCGGTACTGGAGCTCGGGTAGGTATTCTCTGAGCCACCTGGCCCAGAATAAATCGGCCAGTCGGTGCGCCGTCCTCCAGGTGTGCTTCCCATGGAGGTCTTGAGGGTAAGATGGCCCGGTGGGTGGATCGTATGCTGGCCCCAGCATGAGGAAGTGGTTCGGAGTCAGCGCTTCCGGTTCTTCAGGGTCGACGCTCACGTGGGTTAGGGGACGACTGTTCACGGTCATCTCTACTTCGGCGAGGACTGTGGCGAGGACTTCTGTTGACGTGGGCTTGTCCAGGACAGCAGTAAGGGCGGTCTTGACAGTTCGTACGAGCCGTTCCCAGGCACCTCCCATGAACGGGGCGCTCGGGGGAGTGAACCGCCAAGAGATTCTTCTTTTCGCCGCTTCTTCTTCGGTGGCGGCGTCGGCTGCTAGACGGATTTCTTTCTCCGCGCCATGAAGGTTCGTTCCGTTGTCGGACCAGATGGTGTGTGGGCATCCTCGACGGGCGATAAATCGCCGTAATGCCATGACAGCGGAATCAGTCGTGAGAGAGGCTGCTACTTCGAGGTGGACGGCTCTGGTTGTGAGGCACGTGAAGAGCGCTGCGTAGGTCTTCTTGATTGCTCTTCCTTGCGTCGTAAGCAGTGGGCCGAAGTAGTCCACCCCGGTGTGAGTGAATGGACGTTGATGATGAGCAAGCCGATCAAGTGGGAGGTCACCGGTTCGTGGTTCTGGTGGCGCTAATCGTCTTTTTCTGCACGGGACGCAGTTGTGGATTACTCCTCTGGCTGTGGTGCGTAGACCGATGATGTGGTATCTGGTGCGACATTGGTTGATAGTCGCCTCTACGCCCTGGTGATGCCCGGTCCGGTGGATGTGCGCGATGTATAGGCGCGCCACGTGGTGTTTCCCGTCAAGGATGGGTGGCCGCTTCGTTTCTTCGGGAACGTCTTTCACCTTTCCTATTCTCGTTCTCACGACGACTATACCGTTGATTATTTCTGATGATATTCTGTGTAGTTTACTGGTTCTTCGAACGCGACGATCTCGTGACAAGTCTTCTATTTCTTCGGCAAAGCTGTCGGCTTGACTCGCTTTGACTATCATTTTCTCGGCTTCGATGAGGAGCTCCGTCGGTATTCTTCTATATTTGTCTTCTTGTCTGACAATTTTCCTTTCACTTTCATTTTTCTTGACTCGTCGGTTGCTCCAGGTGGGGTCATCTTGTCGGTTCGCCTTCGTTCTGGCGTACGCTATCTTTGTGGCTCGCGTTCTGCAGACAGCCACGAATTGCAGTACCCTGGCGGTGGTCCTGATGAGCCTTTCCCACTTGGAGAACCGGAAAGGATCTGGGACAACTTCATATACTGACGGTTTCTTCTCTTGTATTTTCATAACTTTCTCTTCGCCGGTGACTTGTTGAGTTGTCGTCTTCTCTGTAGGCCAGGTCGACGGGTCTTGTAGTAGGAAGCTCGGGCCCTTGAACCAGCGGTGATGCTGGTTGAAGTCTTGAGGGACTCCGCGCGTCCCGTCGTCGGCAACGTTCAGCTTGGTAGGGACCCATCGCCATTCTTCTATTTTCGTATTTTCTTCTATTTCAGCTATGCGGTGTGCGACGAAAGGCTTGTATGACCGCGCGCCTGTTCTTAACCATGTCAAGACGGTTTTGCTGTCTGTCCAGAAGGTGCGCGCTGTTGGCTCCAGGTCATGCTCTTGCGTTACGCAGTCGGCCAATCGAGTGCCCATAAGGGCTGCTTGTAGTTCTAGGCGCGGGATCGATGTCGTCTTCAGTGGCGCAACCTTGGCTTTGGCTAGCGCTAAGGTTACGTGCGCCTGCCCGTGGTCGTCCTCCACGCGCCAGTATACTGCTGCTGCATATGCTGCTTCGCTGGCGTCGACGAAGATGTGGAGTTGCAGGTTGCGCCCGCTGCTATAGTTGTGATAGCATCGTGGTATTGCGATTTCCCGTAGAGCTTCAAGATGACGAGTCCATTTGGCCCACTGCTCGGCCAGGTCTTCGTCCAGGGGTTCGTCCCACTTCGTGCTTCTTCTCCATATTTCTTGCAGGATTTGTTTTGCGCCGATTGTCACTGGTGAGACTAGGCCCAATGGATCGAAGAGAGACATGACTATTTGCAGGGCTTGTCTTTTCGTCGGTCGTTGTTTTTGCAGCACATCTTCTGGCAGTCTTGACAGATCCAGGTTGTATCGCAGCGAGTCACCTGCTGTATCCCACACCATTCCGAGGACTTTTTCTGTTTTCGGGCCAATGCAGAGTTCTGTTGTCTCCGCTTCTTCTTCTAAAGCGTTAAGAACTTTTCCCGAGTTTGAAGTCCATTTTCGTAGTACGAAGTGCGCCTGTTCGTGTATGTCGCGCACCTGGCACGCTGTTCTGATGGCGGTGTCTTCATCTTCGAAACTCTGGATGTAGTCATCCATGTAGTGGTTGCGTTGAATTGCTTTCACTGCCGCTGGGCACTTGTCTATAAATTCTTCTGCGTTCTTGTCTTTCACGTAGATCGCCGTCGCCGGAGATGACGTTGCGCCGAATATTAGTGACGTCATTCTGTATTCTTGCACTTCAGCTGTTACGTCGCCGTCGCGCCACAGGTAGCGTATCGCGTCACGGTCTTCCGGTGCTATCTTGACTTGAAGAAACATTTCAGCGATGTCGGCCGACACTGCGACTTTGTGCTGCCGCATTCGCATGAGCACGCCTGGCAGAGACTGAAGAAGGTCCGGGCCGGTGAGAAGAGCGTCATTGAGGGATACGCCTTTTGTTGTAGCTGCGGCGTCGTGCACCATGCGTACCTTGCCTGGCTTCATGGGGTTGAGCACAGGGAAGCAGGGCAGGTACCACGTCCGATCTGGCGTCGTCTCGGTGGGTGCAGGCTCGGCGTATCCTTTCTTGACTAAGTCCTTCATCTGTTCTAGCACCTTGACTTTGAGCTCCGGGTTCTTTTCTATTTTTCTCTCTGTGGCTTCTAATCTCTTCATTGCGTATTGTCTATTGTTCGGCAGCTTAATGTTGTCTTCCTTCCATAGTAGTCCCGTTTGAAAACGTCCATCTTCTAATCTCTTTGTCTTCTCTTTCAGGATCTTCAGAGCTTTTTCTTCAGGATCGTTTCGTGGGCGTCTAGGTGTTACGGCGAGCGATTCTAGTGAGAAGAAATTATTTAGTTGTTGATCGATGTGCTTACTTTCTTCTATATCTTGCACGAAGTTGACGCGATGTCCGAGGGTTCTTGTGCAGGTGCCGTGTAATACCCAGCCCAGTGGTGTCTTCGATGCGACTGGTTGGTGCCTGCTTCCTATTCTCTTGTCCTCGGCCATCAGTAGGTGCCAGTTGTCCTGGCCTATTAGTACTTGCGGTCGTGCTCCTTCGTAGCGTATGACATCTGGCAAGTCTTTAAGGTGGCTGCATCCTGCAAGATCTTCGGCGTGAATACTCTGCGGCGACAGTCGTAGGTTCTTCATAGTGCGTGCTTCTATTCTGTGACGTGCGCCTGAGCCGCCGATGAGTACGGTGAGCCTTCGCGAAGTGGAGGTGTCCACCTTGGCTTCTATCACTAATGGCTCCCGTTTTCCTCGCAGCCCGGCTTGATGCGCTAAGTCTTCATCTATGAGTGTCACTGTTGATCCGTCGTCGAGCAGCGCGAAGGTGTTTATTCTTCTTCGGGGGTCATGGATCTTGATCGGTACTATTTTCAGAAACGCTTGTTTTCCCTTGCCGGTCCACGTAGAGCTGACGACTTCGCTTTCTTTCTTGACCGCGGGCTTGTCATGATGCAGCATCGGATGGTGTTTGTATTGACACCCGTTCTTCTCGCACTGGTTGCTCCGGCAGTGATGAGTTTTGTTGCGAAATCGTAGACAGCGAAAGCAGAGTCGTTTTTCTTTTGCTATGTCCCATCTTGCTGGGGTGTCTGCTTTCTTAAAGTCGTTACACGAAGTCGCACTATGTCCTTCTCTGTCACACACCGGGCACCGCTGTGTGTCTTTCTCTTGCTGCCGGCTGGTTTCCACGGTGTAAGTCTTCTGTCCCTTCCTGTCGCTCTCTGGTTGCGCGTACGGACTGCATATTTCGGCTTCTTTATTCAGGAAACGCGCTATCTTCACTATTTCGGCGGCTTGATCGTTTTGCGTAGCGTTGTAGTCGTACCATCGATACTTCAATGTCGACGGTAATTTTTCGATGGTTGCCTTCGCTAGTTCGGGATTGCAGAGGTATTGTTGCTTGTTGATAGCTCTCAGGGTGGCCACGACGTTGTTGATTTTGCTGGCAAATATACACACGTCCCTAGGGGCGTCTGTCAGGCGTGGCAGGCTTCTTATCTTGTCGACCTCTGCAATGGCGATGGCGTCTGTACGCCCGAAGCGGCTTTCTAATATCTTCATGATGTCCCTTGGTTTTGATGCGTAGATAAGTAGGGATTCTACTGCTTCTCGTGCCTTGTTGCGTAGGCTCTTCCGCAGGCGGGCTAAGTTTTCGAGTTCGGTGAACCCGCCCTGCGATTCTTCATACGCGGCTTTGAAGGCTAGCCACTCTTGATGGCACCCCGTGAAGACAGGTAGCTCGTGAAATATTCTTGAATGGCTGCTATGTCCCGTTCTGGCAGCTTGTGTTATGGCAGCGGCTAGTTCTGAAAGGTCTATCTTGTTGACCGCTGCCATCGCTATGTTCGACGTTTCTTCTCCCGCCGGTGCCGCTGCGGCTATTGTAGGTAGCGGCGCGTGCGGCGGCGGGCCTGGTTGATTGTAGGGTTCGCCGGCTATGGCCAGCGGTTGGACGCTACTGTTCAGCCAGGAGTCGACTCGTTCTTTGACTTCTTTATCACCGATGACTGTATCGTGCTCGTTCTCGTCTTCGGAGTCCGACTCGGCTTCTATGGCTGCTATCTTCGCGGCGGCTAACTCGACTTTGAGGCGGAGTAATTCTTCTCGGGCTTTCACAAGTCGGGCGGCGCGTCGCGACGCCGATGTGGACGCTTTGGACACGGGCGGCCTAACGGGCCGGCTCGTGAACGTTTGAGCGATAACTGGAGGTGGTTCGATGTTGCCTTGCGGTGCCCGACCCTGGGTCGTCGTTGCAGGCGTAGGTTGGCCTCTTTGTGGTGATTCTATTCTTGCTGTGGACGCTGTGGCGTCGGAACTGAAGCCGATCCCTGTGACCGCAGACGATTGTTCGGTGTCCGACTGTCCCTCAGTCGACGTAGTCTGCGTACTGGGTGTGGCCGGTGCAGCCGTTCTTGATTTTCCCGACGTTGATCTTGTTACTGGCATTTTGACGAATATCTTCTATTTTCCGTGATGGCCTGGCTTGGATAAGCCTGGCAATGTCCAACGATGAATCCGGCTCCGATGGACCAGACAATGTACCGAACGCCCCTATGTGTGACTCTATTGTGACGTCGGTACATATATGTTGCTGGATTGCGCTGGACTAGGGAGATGCCAGTAGGTAGATAATGAAAACGCGGATTTTCTTGCTAATAAGGCGATAGTAGCTTGATGGTGTATAGTGGACTGTATGTTGATTTCTTGAGGCTGCACCAGTTGAGTCTTCATGTAGACTGTTCAGTCTGAATGTGTTCCGACGAATGTTATTTTTTGCAAATCCCGCTCGCAGTTATGTGGAGTTTCGCTGCAATCTATTAGTGACTATATCTGCTTAGCGTCAAGTGCACGCGTCAGCAATATTTTGTGCGAGCGAAACTCCCTATCGTGCGAGCGAGATGGCAAATGAGACCCTCCTTACGCGGCAATACCGTAAGGAGAGCCTCTTATGTGTGTAAGGTGTGTAGTGTACCTATTCGCCTTTTATTTATTTAATAAAACTTTACAACACGTAATAACAACATACGATAAACTTAAATAAGACACATAAACAAATAGAACACTTATACAATTTCTAACACTATCTTACACTAACTATTCAATACAAAGGTAATTTACAAATTTTAAACACTTTTAAATCAAACTATAACACACAACATAATAATAAAGTAAATAGACTATACAAGTAAATAGGCCGTCTGTAACACTATTAACACAAGTAAATAGGCCGTCCGTAACACTACGGATGTCGTAAGAGGCGACTAAATGTCTATTGCAGCAGAAGATAGGCAGCGATGTCATTTCTTCATTATCGGTCATGCTGCGATTTAACCAGCCTGCTGAGCATGGCGATTACAGAACACGTAAAAATGGTTAGAAAGGCGATGCAGGCCAGGCGCATCACAGCGGTTACGAGCAAATACTCATATTTCTGCCCAAACATTGGTTTCCTTTGACGTCACGCAACCTTATTGGTCGCGTTACGTCAAAAGAATTCGCTTTATTGGCGTTTTTTGAAATCATTCATGTGTGCGCAAGCGGCGACATCAGGCCCCCAATTCTGCTTATTTACAATTGGCACAATGGCATCGCAATCGTATATTTTGACATTACTACCATACAAAATTGGGGCCCTGTTCTCATACAAATAGCGCAAAACAGCCTTTATAACCTCTTTCCATGTTCTGTGGTGGCAATCATGGCAATCCGCTTCTTAGATAGGCTTGTGTCTAGCTCTGATCTGATAAAGGCTGGTAATGATTCCGGTTTAGTGGTTTTGAAATTAAACCATCGACCTGTTGTGCCTTTTATCTAATAATATACTGTACTTTTTATCGCCGTTGTAACACAAATAGTAAAAGAATGAATCATTAGTAACAAAATATTTGAACTTTTGAATGTCGCTGTGTCTGTAGGTAGTTCATTCTTGATTACAATTATAAGCGAAGGCACGCCTTGAGACGGTACAAAACTCCACCTATGCAAGTCTGACTCACACTTGACATAACTTGGTATTTATACTAACAAAAAAACTACATTCAACAAATTACTTTGCATAAATAGAAAACATGCTATTTTAATCTCAGCCTCAAAAAAATGTTAAGCCTGCAATTCACTTTGCGGCGGTTCTCCCTGCTGTTTTTGGTTTGTTTGGCGCTGGACTCCGGCAGGATCCAGTGGTAGCATCCAGGCAGCCTCTTACGAAGCCTACCACCGCAGAGGGATCTGTTAGCCGTCATCATTGGTTAGAAAACCAAAGATGCCGTTGCCCAGGATGGACCACTAGGAGGTAGATCCCACCACCCCAAAAATACCAGTATTTTTAAAATGCATTCTAACAATGGAAGATTCAATTCATTGTTAAAAAGTGAGAAAAATATTACAAAATAAAAGTTTTTTCGTAACTCAACATTCCTTCATCTTGTTGCTTAGCAATCTATCAGGACTTTTAGTCATTTTTTAAATATTAATCACGCCTATAGAATCTCGAAAAATAATATTTTTTAGGATATATGTAAAGCTAAAATTCTGTAACATAGGTACTCGTACAATGCAGTTAGTCTAGTACAAGTTATATTGAAAGGAGATGTCCCAAATTGTATGGAGGCTAGGCCCACAACCTGTACACATTGCCAAAAGTTAGAGCAATATACCTAGAACACTTTGTTATTATCCAAATTATTTAAAATGGCTTCGTTTAATGGCTTAAACAGAAATAAACTTAATAAAAATAGCAATACTAAACAACAAAAACTATCATGGCGGAAGATGACACTTTGATGACATCTGTCAGTTTTGACAATTTCAAAATCGCTTAACTCGATTCGAACAAGTGATTTTGTTTGCTTACTTGTGCTTGTGCTAAGGAAATCTGACAGCTACTGACATTTAGAGTTTATGGTTTAGGTTTTTTTTCGTCAAACGCCATCTTGTATGTCTAATTGAGAGGGATATTTATTAGATTGTATTTTATTTCTGAGCCGCTAAATTATACGTTATATTCAGTTTTTTGTATTTTTCCAAAACTCAGTAGATTTTTCTTGATTTTTTAGAATACTGTACAATGTCTGGGCTTGTTATGGGACATCTCTTTTGAAAGATAAAGTTGCTACTTATTTGAAACAAATACATAATATAACTAAATAAACCATGTGTAATAGTGGACCAACAAAATTGGTATGCATTAGCGACGGAACCCCGCGCATGGCCCGACTCACACTTGACTGCACTTTTTTTTGCTTGGTACGGAAGGAACGTAATCTTATGTTCAAAACCTTAAACAAAAATGGGCCTACTTAATGTAAATGTAGGTATTTTATTACAAACTTTTCTAATATATTTAAACCAAAGAAAAGTGTGAAAAATATCAGCACTTGTATGATCAAAATCACATTACTTGAAATCGGTGTCTTTTTCAGGTGTGTCCTTGTTTTTATTTTTAAAAGAGTAAGTAATTTTAATTTTAATGTGTCTAAGGCTGACAGTAAATTTTCTATTTACAAATTAAGTGTGATTTAACGTGACTTCATGAACCTAATTCACCAATATCGAACAAAAAACATCGAAATAAAATTCTTACGATTTTCCTATTTTCAATATGTTTTTTAAAGTAAAATAAATAAAAATACTTAACACTATTTATAGTTTGCACATCGTAAAGTACATACATCTGGCAGATAATACGCATTAGAATATTCCTTTTAAAAAATCATAATTATGACTTATTTAAATGAAGGTACCTAAATAGTATTTTACCTTCACGGCGTTTTAATCCGATTGCACGAATCATAGTCGCGGGCAGCCTAGTCGCAATAAATCCAGTTGTAAAAAGGCAACATAAAGTTTAAAACTGTCTCTTGTGAAAAGTAAAAAACTTATTTGTCAAAAACGAATTGAGTATTTATTAATTACGATACCGTATCGCGCGGCCGCACCTGCTATGTCCCGCCCGTAAATAAACACAATTTATTGTCCTCGGACGCTTACATACGGATTTTTTAAAACCAACGCCAATTCATAACCCTTTTGGGATTGTCGGTGACAATTTCGTTTAAAAAGTCATAACAATTACTGGAGAATTGCTCCCTCTCTCTATTGACGCAAATGCAAATTTTAAAAGTGATAATTAAGTTAATTTAACACCATTAAAAAAGGTACATCTATGCTAATATTATAAAGCTGAAGAGTTTGTTTGTTTGTTTGTTTGAAGTAGTGGTTCGACTTGAAAAAATATTTTTGTGTTGCATAGTCCATTTATTGAGGAAGGCTTTAAGCTATAACATCACGCTGCGACCAATAGGAGCGAAGCATCAGTGAAAAATGTTGCATAAGTAATCGCGATCGTAAGAACAGAAATTGACGCGTACGAAGTCGCGGGCAACAGCTAGTTATTATATATTTAGTGACGGTGGAACCTTGTTAAGCTGAGGCACAGGCTCCATTTCAGATCAGGGGGTTATTATACTCGTACTACATCTATTACTAATACGTGTTGATGCGTGTTTGTTAGTGCGCGCGCGTGTGCGTTTGTGTGTGTGTGTGTGTGTTTCGTTCGTGTGTGTATGCGTTTGTGTGTGTGTGTGTGTGTTTCGTTCGTGTGTGTATGCGTGTAGGGGTTTAAAAAAGCTGTCAATTAAGACTCTAGTTCAATTATAGCTTTAGCTTTTACTATGCAGCTATTATTTTATCACATTAACAGTATTAATCGTTTCGTTTGTGATATTTAGTTTCTTATTTATCGTGTAATGAATAATTTTAGACACTACACGAGCTAGAACGCTTTTGTAGTGAAATACACGAACTAGGTTGTTTAAGGACATATCTAAATTCCGTGTTTGAGGCGGAAGGAACACAAACGTGCTGTTAGGGTAGACATCAAAGCAAACAGTGGTAGAGTCTGACGCCGGGGAAGTATCCACTCTCACACTCGGTTTACTCACTTGTGAAGTAATTTACATATTTGTATTGATCACGTCATATCTTTTTTGGTGTAACGGAATCCTATATCGTCGCTGCGCGTGCAGCACTGCGGAAGAGCAGTTTGTAAATACCGCGTACCTGCTTTTATAAAATTTTACAAGAGGTTTAGAAAACTGGAAATTTTAGTCATTTGGCTATATTTTACGGACCGAACCAAGTAGTTACTTTTTTGTGACTTACTTTATAAGAAAGTTACTAGTAAAGTAGTTCGGCCCGTAAAATATTGTCAAATGACTAAGATTTCCAGTCGGGGCAAATCGGGGGGCAAAGCAAACTGCCTAGAAGCGCAAATGCGCAATCAACCGCGGGACACGTGCAAACGCCTCGCCCAAAGCAGTAGAATAGTTGCGTAGCCACATCTTTATAGCCAATAGTATCGCTTCAAATGTTTGCATATGAAAATGTCTCACAAGTAAAGTATCTAGGGCATACAACCAGTAAAGAAGACCGGGGGGCAAAGCAAACTGGCCTGGAGCGTAAATAAATGCGCAATCAACCGCGGGACACGTGCAAACGCCTCGCCCGAAGTATTAGCTTAGTTGCGTAACTACATCTTTATAGCCACTAGTATCGCTTCGAATGTTTGTAAATTGAAAAGCTCTCTCAAGTAAGGAATTTAAAACACAGCACATTTTAGGAAACCACGTTTTAACATGAAAAATTGGTTTAATAACGCATCTATAAATCTCATCTCTTCATAATCATTATTTTTCATGTTTTAGCCATGCAAGGGAGTTTATTTGATGAAGATACCTACAATTCCTTGAATAAGAAAAATTAGACTGTTAAGACCTAAGGGTGGGACTGAAATCCACAACCTCCCGCTTAACAAGCGACTGCTGTAACTAGTTGAGCTACAAGGCATGGTTTGTGAAGACGAATTTATATAAGGCTTTAGGCCGTATACAGAAAGAAAGCTGGAAACTTATAAGCGCTTACCGGCGCTTGACAGCGCTGGTAACCCGCGCAGGAAAATATATGAACGCGCGCCGATAAGCACTGAACGGTGCCGACAAGTTTCGACAAGCTTTAACACGCGCTGGTCAGCGCTGGGCGCTGCAATTTAAAATTAATAAACAACTGCGACAAAACAAAACCAAATCATCGTCCGATGAGTCCGACATTTTGCTTGGTCTGCTTCAACCTGCTTCCTTTGTGTAGAACGGACCAGCGCTGTCAAGCGCCGGTAAGCGCTTATAAGTTTCCAGCTTTCTTTCTGTATGCGGCCTTACGCTGTGAACTAGATTTTCAACAATGTTTCACTTATGTATCACCAATAGAGAATTAAAGTTACAAATATTTAACAAAGTAGGGTAGCATGTTGCGTAACCGCATCTTTATAACCACTAGTATCACAAATGTTTGCAATTTTAAAACATCAAGTAAAGACTCTAAGGCACAGCTCATTTTAGGAAACCATGTTGAGAGAACCAACAATTATAGTTAGTTATTTCGAGATTTCTACCATGTACCTTGTTTTTTATGAGTTCCGATATTTCGGCACTGTTGCAAGCGCCATGATCGCGGAAGAACCAGTTCTTCCGCGATCATAAAAAACAACTCATACAAAACAAGGTACATGGTAGAAATCTCGAAATAACTAACTCTTACGATAGTGACCATGAAAGTTTAAAACAGTATAGAACCAACAATGTTTTAATAACACGGATAACCTTCACCATTATTACTGTTCATGTATTCGCCATGTAAGAGAGTTTTTCTATTAAAAATAACTCCTAAAGCCTTCAACTGCCCAAGAAAATTAAATAGACATATTAAAATCATATTTTTGGAGGTCGCAGGTGATCCCCATGACGCTTAGTGCACATTTTAGACTTAAAGCCATGTATCTCTAACATCCAGACATACATTTTTACAAGTACCCATTCAGTAATGGGTTTAGACTAATCAACCATTAGGTACCATGTTTTTTTTAAAGTAAATTGCTGGTGTTAATTTAAAATCCAATCAAAATAAACATTTCAACTGCCTTAGGTAATATGTGAACCCACAACATATTCGAAATACTTAAGAAAAATTGAAATTTTAATACAACAATATACGAGACAAAAAATAAAGGCTCCAAGCAACACTTTTTTTACGCGATGCTCGTCTCATTCATTCATTACGATACTATTCAAATACTAATGAATACCCTTTAAACCTTAATAGGCTTAGGACCGTAAAAATTGAAAAGTATGTTGCGAAAAATATTTTCGGGTGAAAACTTGACCTACATTTTTTGCTTTATAAATGGGCTCTGAATACGATACTGAACGCCCACAAAGTTGAAGATGATGTGTAGGTATATTTGTCTGTACTGTATTTTCTACTACTATAGCTGAACCAGTTGTAAAGTAAGACAACGGCAGGTCAACCTACAAAAAAAATTAAAGGTCATTGAATTGATTATCAACTTTAAGTCCAACAAGTAGAGATCAATATTAATTGAGAAAATTTTACGTTTTGTGGTATATAGGTTGACGTGCTGTTATCTATACATACGAGTAAGGCTTAGTCCCCGCGGCTAGAAGCCTCTGTTTCCAACCAATCTGAAAGTGCAAACGTTAAAAGAACGCAATCATCCCATCCCACCCTCCACGTCCCGTCGCAAACACGCCGGCATCCCGCCGGCAGATTGAGGCTTTGTGACCAAAGCCCGAAAGCTTTTGCGACACCACTGCAAGAGTCGGTGACCACTTCCTTAGTACTCGTATTGCAATACAGTTTTTAACTTTGAATCACTGTAGTGTATATAGTTAGTGCAAAAGCGAGAATGCAAGGAATGGGAGTGTTTTGTTTTTGAATAATTTTAAATGTTAGTCAGAAGATAACTGTTGTGGTGTCGCGTATTAAAAGTATAGAACCAACCCTTCCTTTAGACTAAAGGTGAAAGGTTGAACTGCCAGAAGGAGACGGGCAGCACCTTCTTTCTTGCACTATTGTCCAAACTGCGATCGCAAAACCGCGTGGCGATTATGAAAGAATATTTCTTTTGGAGAGGCCAATATCTAGAAGTGGAGTTGAATAAGCTGGTTATGACTAAAACATTATTTTTTTTGGGATTTTTAACATGGCACTATTTGCCAGTTAGTTATTTCATGATAATGGCGCTTGCAACAGTGGTGAAACATTGGAAACTCATAAAAATATATTACATGGTAGATATACCCAAAATATTAAAGTACCTAAACATCTACTGATTTAACCTACACATCATTGTTTTGGTTTCTGTAGTCAAGACATAGTGTCGCAATGTCCGTTACCAAACAATTTCAGAAAGCGTGTCCGTTTAATATCTCTTGAGAAGATTTGCATTCGCATTTTCAACTAATTACGAGTACCACTATTGTTTAGGAAGTAAGGTTTCGTCTAATAAATGACATTTTGATGATGAAATATCTCTGTACACTTAGCAAGTTGTCCCGAAGCAGTAGTAGGTTAAAATATGAGCACTTCTTGGGAGCTGTTAGCAGAAATTACACCAAAAAAAACTCATTTCTAGGCCTTCAATTAAGATTATAATAAGAATATGACAGTGTTAAAATGCATTAAATAATTAAGAAGAAACCTGACATTCATCACAGATCGTTACACGCGAAAGTCGTGGGGAGTGAAACAATTTATTCGTCCCAAATGTCGGGCGCCTACTTAAACATCTTAGGAGCAATTAATTAACTTGGGACACGATCTTTTTGGGGTTTCAGTTTATTATAATTTTTAATTAACCAAATGCTCCTTTTCATAACTAGTAATGTCGAGGAGGAATCATGGTTTTATAGATATTATAATTATGTACAGAAGGTTACCCCGTTTTAAGAAACATATTTATACAAAGTCTCGAATTATATCAGAGAAATAGGAGCCTATAATTATTAAAAGAAAAAACTGGCTAGTTTTCGTTTAAATTTATTAGAAACTAGCTGTTCCCTGTCACTTCATTTGCGTCAATTACTGTTATTATAATCGAGATTTTTTTGCCACATTTTTCACTGATGCTTCGCTCCTATCAGTCGCAGCGTGATGTTATATAACCTAAAGCCTTCCTCGATAAATGGACTATCCAACACAAAAACAATTTTTCAATTCGAACCAGTACTTCCCGCGATTAGCGCGTTCAAACAAACAAACAAACTAACTCTTCAGCTTTATAATATTAGTTTAGATAATTATTTTGACAGGATTGTCAACTCTCAATGATCCCTACGTCTCACTAACTCATCGACCGCGGCACGTGTATAGGACAAGAACAAGGTCAAGCGACGCATTTATTAAGAAGCAGGATGTTTTATTTTTCTGCTTGATTTATGTATTATGTGATTATCCAGAATAGTAGCGTATACAAATATTTTTTCATTTTCAATATTTTTTTGTTTATCATGCTGAAACGCCTCTTTAAATTATTTCACTTGAAACGAGGTGACCTTATATTTAGTTCAGTTGGAAGACCGTACACGCTTAAGAAACATGTTCGGTCTCACTTTCTGGCACGGCAAGGATTCTGAAATCGTCGGGTCAAATTAGGTCAATAATTATCTTATCTAAATTGACAAGGCTTTGAAGGGGTTATGGTCATGTTTCAAAATGCTTACGAAGGCGTTGATCCTGGCTTCTACCCTAAAATAGAAGTAACATCAGCTCACGTCAGAGGCCAAATACAGCCATGAAATACCGACATCAGACTGTGACTAGTGCACGTACTTCAATGATATTTCAAAGTATAGATATGTAACCTTCATATTAATTTGCGTAATAAATCCGTTCCGAGCAATCCAAAACTGCACACATTGACAAGCTTCACTGATAAGCAGAACAAATGATGCGGAATAGTACGCAAAGAGATAGCTATAATTTTTAATTATTATCGCTTATGACTGCACTCAACGTGGACGTTGTAAATAACGTTCTAATTAGGGCTTATATGAGTCTTCCCAACGCGCGCGCTTATAACATATAATCTGCTTCGTTTTAATATAATAATATTTACTGCCCTAAACATGCCAAAACATCCAGGTTACTTAAATATTTTCGAGAAACGTGTTGAAGATTAGATAAAAACAACAAAAAAACGGATAACGTTTAGATCAACTATAAGAGATTTAAGCAAAATTTACGTGGGCTTAAAAAAAACCTAATCTTATTAAAAAAGGTTGTACCAGCAATTTTCCTTCATAACAATTAGTAGGTAAAGTACAGGCTTATAAATATTCCATTGGCGGGCAAAGGCGTCCATCATGGAATTAGAGTTACCATAGCAATGATGAGTTCAGGCATAATCACCGCTTGCCTAATGCGGAGCCATGTTCGTAAATTCGAATCTCTTGTTGCTCGACCTTGCTTACATCGAACTCAGTACCCCAAGATATTGGCCCGGCATTTAAACCACTAGACCAGTAGTGGGCAAACTTTTTTGATGGGGGGCCACAAAGTTTGAGAAATTCTAGAGAAAGGCCAGAATTATATAAAAAAAAATTATGTGTTAAAGCTTTTAATCATAATATTTAAAAAAACATTAAAGCAATGTTACTAATACTGCTACCTTAAATTAATTAATTTACTTTTGATTCGAAGGTCCTGCCTTTTATAGGCGTATGAGACATATGGAATTGTTTTTGATTTTCTATAATATTTTCAAAAGCAGGCTCCAGCTGTGACGAAATAACTTTCAGCAGAATTTAATTTATACTTCTCGACCGTCAAAACATAGTTATAGCGGGCCATATAGTATCCATGTCGATGGACCCTCGGCGGGCCGGATTATATACTTTCGCGGGCCGGAGTTGGCCCGCGGGCCGTACTTTGCCCACCACTGCACTAGACCATCGGGGCGTTTTTATGATCTTTTTTAAATATGTAATTGGCTTGCTCTTGACTACACACTTCACTTTACGGTTAAGAAGAAGCCTAAGATGGAGCGATACCCAGAAAGTTGCACTGGGTCTCCCACATACCAGCGGAACACAGAAAAAATGTTTGACGCTGGACTCCAGGAGTGTGGTAGCATCCAGGCGGCCTCTTACGAAGTCTACCACCGCAGAATTCATTCGTCATTATTGGTTACAAAACCAGTGATGCCGTTGCCCAGAGTGGACCACTAGAAGGTAGATCCCACCACCCCAAACAATTATAACAATTGGGAAACACGCCGAATTATACGTTATGATTTCAAAATAATAGGGGTTAAAGCATGAAATTGCCGATTATTTTCCCACTTTTTATTTTTATTATAGCTCTTAAGTATAGTCGTATTATTGCGTAATTCTTTTTGTATTGTATCAAAAACTAAATAAAAAAACTTTTGACTAAAAAAAAATGCAATACTAGTGCCTATTACTTCAAAGGAAGTCGTTGAAAAGACCCCTTAAAATGTGTCAGCTGACCTTCTTGCTTCAATTAAGTATATTTGTATTATATACTTTGATTTTCAGAAATTTAAATACTATAATGCGTAGCTTTATAACCATCTAACTTTCACCTTTAATTGCATCGAAAACGGTTCAGGCGTTTTAAAAAAACTAAAAAATTGTTAGTATAGAAAAATGACTTTTCTCGATTTCGTCCATACAAAACGCCAATTTCATACTTTAACCCCTATTATTTTATTATAGATTTATTTAATTTAATTCATTGAATCAATTCGTTCTGGTAAGCAACAAAATAGCTGTTATGTCCACACACCTATTTGCAGCGACTGATAGGGGTTGATCTTTGTGACATGTAGGAACTTAATGAGGGCGAGGCGGGAGGTCGCGCCTGATCTTTTTAATTTCTATGTTAATGCCCTGGTTTAAGCAGAACCGTGTTGGGGCTCGTCAACAAACGATGGCGTCGCTTTAGATTAGACGCAGCTTTGTTAATTCACATAGCAACGTTTTGATTATTGGGTTTGTTTAATCTTCCACTTCTATTCTTGAGGAGAGAAACACACTGATTTGAACATTCCTGGTCTAACCTGGCCTAGGCCACTATCACTAAAGTTAATTGATTTGGTGTTTATACCATTCAAGTACCAGGCCATGATTTTGGGGTCCGCTGAGTTCGATCCCAAGGTTGGGCAATAACAAGTTTTATAGGATTTTAAACTTTCTTGTTGCATTTTCTATACACTTATACTCTTCACACTTACGGGGTTTAATGCAACGAACCGTTATTTAAAGGTAAATAGTAATTTACCTTCCCGACGTTTCGATCCGGTTGCACGAATCATGGTCGCGGTAAGACTGACAATAACAAGTTTTGATAATTTTTATGATATTTTAGCAATTCAATTGCAATTATAACATCAGTATTTTTAACCGACTTCCAAAAAAAGGAGGAGTTTCTCAATTCAACTGTATTTTTTACGTTTGTTACCTCAGAACTTTGGACTAGTTGAACGGATTTTAAAAATTCTTTTTTTAACTGAAAAAAATGTGTCTCAGAAGGGACACGAACTCGCATCTCCTCGCGTGCTGCGCGCGGCGCTTTACCAATTCAGCCACCGACACACTTGTCACTTGAGAGAGAAAAGGAGTCCAAGTCCCGCATGAGACATAATTTTTCAAGTTTATATAACAAGTTTCGATTTTTAAACATTGCTCGGGCTTGTGATCACAAAACAAGTATTTAGAAAGCGTGATTATATCTATACCTAATATTTCTGTGGTAACTTGAGTTCAATGATAGAGGTCAGTGCATTGCTGTTGTGATCAAGGAGCTTGCAACTGAACCGAAATGGATTTATCATATATATCAGAAACTCATAAAAACAAGGTACATAGTATAAATCCTGAATCAATTCACTCTAGTAAGAGAATACGTTTTTCTTTGTATAATTTAGTGTTGTATAATAGGGGTTAAAGTATGAAATTGCCGATTATTTTCCCACTTTTTGACGTGACAACGTCTTAAATTAGGTTGCGGCTGGGAGTCACTTATGAAAAAGTGTAACGCTCGGTAACGTTACGATGAGTCATCGAACGAGAGAGAGGCCCGCCGAATGCCTTGCGTCTCTCTCCCACTCAACTATGATCGGTCTGCCGCGCGCGCAGCACTAGAGAATTAGGCGCATTGAATCGGCGCATGCTTGTGTCTCTGTCTTTGTCTTTTTAGTAAACAAAATATATTTCTATAGTTAAAATTTGTGCAATTCTTATTTTCATTCAATTCCTTGTTCCTATTGTGCAATTTAATTATATTCATATCAATAAATATTCTACCGAGAAAAAGACGTTGTCACGTAAAATCTTCGCCCGTAAAACCGACTTTACAGGCAACCATTTTTTATTTTTATTATAGCTCTCAAGTATAGTCGTGTTATTGCGTAATTCTTGTCTTTGTATTGTATCAAAAACTAAATAAAGTAACTTTTGACTAAAAAAAAAATGCAATGCATACTTCAAATGAAGTCGTTGAAAAGACCCCTTACAATGTGTCAGCTGACCTTCTTGCTTCAATTAAGTATATTTGTATTATATACTTTGATTTTCAGAAATTTAAATACCATAATGCGTAGCTTTATAACCATCTAACTTTCACCTTTAATTGCATCGAAAACGGTTCAGGCCTTTTTAAAAAAAACTAAAAAAATGTTGGTATGGAAAAATGACTATTCTCGATTTCGTCCATACAAAACGGCCATTTCATACTTTAATCCCTAATACATAATGATGTTCCTAAATCAAGAGGAGACAATATGCTATGTTTCTACAATGAAATTTATCTCACACATGTTTCTGTAAATAAATTTATCTTTTTATCTTTATCTTTATCTTTACCTTTCATCATTGGCAAAATGTCGATAAACGTGGCTTTTACTTCCAATTCTTTCAATTGGAGAGGCCGATCCAGCAAGGGACTGATGTCCAACATGCAGACAAGATGTCCGAAATGCAGCAATATAATCCATTTCAAGAATTTCTGCCTCAAAAATTTTCAATTCAAAGCATACGCAAAATAAAACATTGAAACCTAACACGATTTTCACCGACATTTACGTAGCGACACGTTAATAAAAGTATGATGGGAAAGCTCGATGAAAGCGCCAGGAAATGAGCTCGCGGACCGCAGCGCTGCCCGCCTTGTCTGAGAGTGAACACGGTTTTTGATGCGAAAATTACTATTAATATTCCTATTTCTGTCGTTTGTTATTTGCTTTTCTTTTACAATTATACGTTTCTTTTTGTCTGACAGTATTGTGATGTATGGTTGTGGTTTTGCAGCCTATTTATGGGATTAAGCCTCGGTATAATATAAATTTAAAATAAAAGTATTTAGCTAGTAGGTAAATGACAGAACTAAGCTTGATTTCTCAATAATCAGTCAATCTATGTTCAACAAAAATCCTTAAGTAGGCAAGTAACTATTATTATAAGCTTTTATAATTTCTAGCAAGTCAAAAAACCAACCCACTTAACGTAATAACACTTATCATTTTTATATGGCGTGTAACGAAATTTCGGTATACATTATATCCCACTATTTATCTGCTATCGTATAAATATAGACCTATCTGAGGTACATTACAGCAAATTTTCAACAAAATCCATTTTGGATCCAACTTTGGATTTTATTCATCTAACGACGCCATATTTGATGAAAATGCCTTTTTTTTTTTATTACATACAATTTTATTCAAATTATTAATTCTGAGGCATACAAAACAGCCCTTCGGCCACATTCGAGACCAAGGTTCGAAACTAGTTTCTAAATTAGAATAATGTTTCTTCTTTCGAAATTGGTTTCGTTATAAGAATTATATTTCTTGTCTCGAAATTTTTTTGACAAAGGAATTATATTTCCTCTTACGAAACTGACAAATGATAATCCAAATGTCTTTATAGATAATATTTTTTTATAATATTTAATACAAAAAATGTGTTAAAAAACAAATATTTACATTACCATACATTAAGTAAATAAAATATCCATACATCCTCTTCAAGATGCTCAGGTATAAAATTACTAGGATTAATATTATCATGTGTCCTAAATTAGTAACAATTACCTCTCCTTACAAAGCTACTAAACAATGTTTCTCCGCAGGTAAACGCACACGACCGGGCGGGAGCCGTGCGTAATTACGCCAGATAAATCCCAACGATCTAATAAATGAGAACAGCGGGCGCCACTGTATACCAACATGGCCTCTTTCAAAGGTAAGCGTCACATTTTTATCCCACACGATCAGCATCAAAAACACAAATGTGGAAATTGTAGCCGACGTATTCGCTTATTTATTTTAGGAAGATTTATTTATGTAAAGTAAAGTAACAACCCATTTCGCTCACTGTTGACCACGGGTCTCTTTCCTTTTTATGAAGAGTTAGTTCCACTACGCTGGCATAGTGCGGGTTGTTGGACGGCAAGGGCGATGCTGTGGCAACATCACCCCGCGCCGTTGGACGTTTCTCAAACCGCCCGAAGGCCTCCAACAGGGCTAACGACTGTTATCTCGTGACAACAGCCGGTAACGACGGCTTGACGTGCCCTCCGAAGCACAGAAGCGCTCATGGTAGGTATAATGCCACAAACGGTCACCCATCCAACTGGAGACCGCTCCCAGCGTTGCTTAACATTTGTGACAGACATCAGTGATCACTAAGAAGGATTGGGCAATGATCGCTTCACAATTAGTAAAATATATTAATTTAAAAGCTGTTTGTTTCGACTTTGCACGGGTTTACAAATGAAGAAAAAGCAAGCAAAAGGTCTGTTTATATTTTTACAATAGGTAGGTAATCAAACAATTGCATATCAATTGTATATTTTGACACTTTTATTATGGTAGTAATGTCAAAATATACGATTGAGATTCAATTGCGAATTTCATTTTTTTTGTGATACTACATCAGTTAACATTAATTAATTAATATAATGCGTTCAATCCTGTTTTTTTAATTAACAGCAACTGCAACATTTTTTTATGATAGAGTAAGACCAGCGTTGTGTGCCCGCGCACAACATATTATGCTGAGGTGGATGCCTTTCTGCGGGGACCTTGAGACTCGTAGGCCTGTCCTACTTATTTGTGTTAATGTATGGGTGTGTGCTTTTTTAGGGTTCCGTACCCAAACGGTAAAAACGGGACCCTATTACTAAGACTTCGCTGTCTGTCCGTCTGTCCGTCTGGCCGTCTGTCCGTCTGTCCGTCGCTCTGTCACCAGGCTGTATCTCAAGAGTCGCGATAGCTAGACAGTTGCAATTTTCACAAATAATGTATTTCTGTTACCGCAATAATAACAAATACTAAAAACAAAATAAAATTTATATATAAGGGGGGCCCCCATACAAAAATCGCCATTTTTTGCCTATTTTTGCTCGATATCATTAAATGGTAACAGGTAGGCACTGCATTAACTAGTCAATGGTACGGAACCCTTCGTGCGCGAGTCCGACTCGCACTTGGCCGATTATTTTATCCTATTCGTATTGTTTTTATTTTGCTACCTATTTTTGTACTCCTTTATCGGCCTTAGAACTCTGGATCTCGAACAATAAATGTTTCTTTCTTTCTTTCTTTCAAATAAAGATACAAAGTGGTTTTTACCTAATTTTATGTTATTTTGAACCTTATTTATCTGATAATCAAAAACTCGTAGTAAATTTTACACGTTCGGCCTTGGAAAGGGTTTAAAGAACGGTCAGTAGCTGTAAAAACTGTGTACGTAATAAGAATTTAAAACGACACGAAACATCTTTCTCGATACGATTTCTCGGAAGCGACGACAAAGACCAAGAATCAATACAAAGTTAATCAAGACCGAATCCCTGCGTAAATGTAAACGACATTGTAATTGAATAAAACCGTTATAAAGATAAGGTTCCTTAAGCATTTGTGATTACTAAAGTTTTTGTTTATATGGCAAAGAAAAAGTATTTCTTTTAAGAGGAAACACTACGGGCGAGATAATAGAACAATAGGTATTTGTAAAATCTATCGCTGTCACGCAGTGCGAAACGCATTCACCGCAGAGTGTTATAAAGAGAAAACTGCTTCTTGGACCGAAAATACCTACTAAAAACACACCAAATCAACGTTTCGTAGTCCCCCGATTACTTTTCCAGAACTAGACCGATTTAAATATTTTTTTTCATTAAAAATTAAAGAAAGGCTTTGGCCGTGTTCGTATGTTTTCCTTTTTTTCTAATATTTAGCTTAATTAGTTTTTTGGATGTTTGAACACAGCGGAAAATCTGGCGAATTTTTTAGATTTTTAAGGGCTAATATCTTTTTTATTAATTAATTTATGAAAAAACAGAAAACATAGAAACATGCTAATAGTCGCCATAGATTTTTATGATAAAAATTATTGCTCTACTAGCATTATCCAGGGAGGAAACAGGGGACTACGTTTGTATGGAAAAACGGCCGTGGTGTTTCCTCTTAATAGAGTTGAGTGTGGTGCAAACCGCAGCAGTTTTACTTTCTTCAATCCCATAACGGATATAAAAAGTTTTCAGCGGATACCGACAGATGACGTTGTAAGTAGATTACATCGCAGTGGATTTGAATTCTCAGATTGATTAAAGCGTAATAAGCTTTTGTTCTTAGAAAAAAATCATGCGTATTGCTAGTCCAATAATTGAACTAATTTGTTATTGTGACGTGGTATAGAAATATTCGAAATTACAAATGTTAATAACAGATTTTTCCGTCCTTGAGATACAGTTTTTATCCTATCTCTCATGCAAAAAGTAGGTTACTTACTTACTTATACATTACTTATACATATACGGCCGGTCCCAATAACCTATCTATCTTCAGTTTTGGCATATCGGACATAGAAAACAACTTCTGTCTTTGTTACCCTGGACGGCAAAATCAGAGACAGAAGATGTTTTCTATCTCCGATATGCCAAAACTGAAGATAGATAGATTATTGGGAACAGCCGATAATCACTAATCTTTTCATTATCAGGGGCAGCGACAGAATACTTACACATTACTGCTAAAAAGCGAATTTATTTCAACGTTAGACTTACTATTGTTTAGCTTGACTGACATGCCGTGTCCGTCCGTTTTCATATGGACTTTGCCCTCTATCCGACCAACCCCTTATTAGGATTAGGATTTTAAATAACAAATTAAAATATCAAATAATTCGTACCAAATCAAATTTTATAAGCGTTTCTGATAGCTATCTCGATTCGTTAGAATCAACATCTTCACTATAAGAGTCTTAACGGTTGAATGTATATTGGATAAAGCGCTCAAAGTATACATTTATTTTGCGTCGGTACTTCTGACAAAAGGATTATTATCTGCTGAGCCTCCTCGAGTCCTCACAGATTGAAATAATATTTACAATCAGATGAAAGATCGAAATAAATTAGTTTGTAGTACAAATACAAACTTCGGTACTTAAATGCGAGTTTGTTTACGTTATCTGATTTCGAACTATTTGAAGGGATTAATAGAATTTATTATTATTATTATTGATATGGTAAATGAAAAATTTGAGTCAGGCTTTCCTTTGATGAGGGTAATATGTTTTCTCCAATATTGGAGTTTGTTACCAAAAAAATTAACGAAAATCATTATTTAATTTTTCATCATCATCATCATCATCATCATAATCAATATCGTCATCAACTCAGTCCAACGACGCTCAATAGGTACTGAACCTTGGCTTTTCCTAAGGATTTCTACAATTACCGGTCCGACGAAAAACTTAGTAAGTAATGAATAAAACAATATTCTAATGACTATTGTGTTGTTTTAGTTACTCGTATTAGTATAATTATGATTAGTAGTAAAAATTATCTTCTAATTCTCAATTATTAATACTGATGATGGTTCGCATATTATGCAAAAATCCCGGGTTCGATTCCAACTCGTGTAAATTTAGGAAACAATTTTTCTAAACTGATACCTATTAAAAATGATAATGTTTGAATATATTTTTCTTGCTCACTCATGCATACGGATTCAGTATGATTGACACGACGAGAGATCACAGTCCGGGATAGCGCTTAAGTGCCCGTAGACAAGTGTATGAAAATAACATTAACAAACGGTTCGATCGTTCGTAAGCTTATGTCATATTCATACATTTGACATCTATATCGTCTACCGTAAACGATATTACGGCCATTTCCAATAACCTATCTATCTTCAGTTTTGGCATATCGGAGATAGAAAACAACTTCTGTCTTTGTTTCTCTGGACGGCAAAAACAGAGATAGAAACTGTTTCCTATCTCCGGTATGCCAAAACTGAAGATAGATAGGTTATTGGAACCGGCCGTTAGAAAGCCACTTATCTAAGGGCGAAGCTTACTATGTGTCCCGGAAAATGTACGTCTTCCGTGGGATAGTCCAAAATTTAAGCTTCAACGCCAACGAAGTCGCGAGCAATAACTAGTAAATCCGAAACGAAACCAACATAAAATGAATATAACATTTTGTGAAATAATTATTGCGATCCATTTTGTTTGATAAGTTAGGAACTCATAGCTACGTAGGTATAATTGGAACAAATTGTTAGGCTTCTCAGAGTTGGATATGAGAGCTGTCAAAGTATTAACAATCTGCGTTATTTCAACTGTATTATCATATTGTAATATCTTTTCTTCAAACACTTAAATCACGTACTTGCCAGTTGCTAAGGCAACCTGAACTACAAGGGTAAGCCTAGTTTAGCTCTCGGTCAACCCGATTATTATTAGTTCTTTTTCTTTATTTTGTTTCTACACACCTTGTTTGATTTTCTGTTACAAAACATGTAACAGACTCCGACACTCCTCCTTCTTACTCTTCCTTCCATATTCTCTACTGTTTGTTATCTCAAGTAGTTATCACATGGTTTTCTATGTCATCAAGATCAGCCTCATACGAGTTGGTCATCACAAACCCGAGAAATGTTGGAAAATTGGGAACTATAGCTGCCCTACCATGGGATCGAATCAAGGACTTCAAAATCTTGAACCGGTACATAACCCACGATACCAACGGAGTGTGATGCCTTACTAAAAGGTATTCACGTCAAGGGCCTTAAACTTGAGACAGCCTCTGTTGCGGTCCCGCTCCATCAATCAAGGACAGGTGTGCCAACGCAGTGTAATAACAAGTTTAATATCCACCAGCAAATTGGAGGAGGACGTACCTTTACTGTCACTTGCTTTTAACGACGAACTGCTAGAGTTATTACTTATTGTTTGTCAAATTAAAATTAGCCACTGTGAGAGAAAGGTTAACTTATCTTGTCTTACATTGATAAAGGATATGCCTAACGCGCTTATACGCCTAATGATAAAGGAGGTTGCCCAGTACCGTACGCACATTTTTTTTCCAAAGTTTTTTAAAGTTGTAAAGTAAATTAACGCTTTTTAATCTTCCCGCTGCAGGGCAAAGCCCTAATCATTGAATTCGAGTTACCACAGCAATGACGGGTACAGGCATAATCACTATACTTGCCAAATACGGGTTGGAGATCACAAACCCGAACAACGTTGTTTCACATTATTTTGTCAACAAAATTGCCAGGTTAAATGTGTCGTGAAGCGACGGCATATAAAAACAATAGCACCACTATTCTTCCTAAGATGTCGTTTATCGCCAGAAGAATACGGGCAGCTTCGTGTTCTCTTATCTCTCTCATTAGCTAATTTGTGCTTGCTAACCTAACCTCTCTTGCCAAGCGTGGCGATTAAGGTAAAACTCCCTCATATCCTAAGATATGGCCTATATCCAGTCATTGGCGTTGTTTGCCTGCGGTACTGATGATGTTGATGAGGGAAAACAAAGCTAACAATTTAACTGCTCTTATCAATAAGATCACCACTTATGGCAATCCGTTTTTTTTATCAAGTAATTGTATTTTCAGAATACGTTTTGATGAATATTTTTATTCATGAGATTGTTTTTATAAATACGATTTGATGAACAAGGTTAAGAAATACAAGAATACAATTCGATTTGAAAGTCCGACGCAGACGTAATTAGATCAAATAAATCTGTTTCTTTTACGAAAAATTTCATTTCCTGATGAATAACTTAAGGGGCTTATTATTTATTATATTGGATCGCCGTTCGGGCTACGGCTGCGTGAAAGCAGCGATTGCTTCGTTTTGAATCGACGAAAAAGGAAAAGGTTTTCCATCAGACGCAACTATACGAGTATACAGGCTGAAATTTTAACCACTTTCCAAAATTTTTGCAGTCGTTCAGTATCGTATTTAGAGCCCATTAATGAAGTATAAAATGTAAATCAAGTTTTCACCCGAAAATATTTTTCGCTATTATTATTATATTTAAATTTTTTCAGTTTTAGGCCAGTTTAGTTATAAAGGGAAAATCAAAAACTTATGATTAGTATCGTAATGAATAAATGTGATGTGCATTGCGTAAAAACTGTATTAGCTAATGGATAACGAAAGTAAAACTAAATGGATCTGCGACATATGCAAAAGCAAAAAACATACGAAAAACAATATGAATAATATAATTTCTCACACTGGATACTCAACACCTAATATTAAAAGTTCGAATACCAAAAAAATTCAACAGAGTAAAACCAAGGAAAATAATACAGAACTAAATATACCTGCGACCTCACATTCTACAAACGTTGTGCAAATTAACTCACCTCTGGATGACAACACAAGTAACGTGACTTATCGCAGAAAACAGACAACAGTTACTAATATACCTGTTAGCAACTCATTCGATTCTCTACAAACGGAAACCGAGGAAGATGATGACGATATTATCTCTAACAGCACGCCTCGGAAGCTAAATAGAAGTTGCCCAGAAATTATTACTAGGAGCCATCTTGACTTTGAAGCGTTACAAACAAAACTAGACAATCTCCAAGAAAAGTATTAATCATCTGAACAACAAATAGAAATTCTCTTGTCAGAAAATTTTAGTCTAAAGAAAATAATCGATGAATATAAATTTAAAATTAGTAACCTCACTACGATATATAAAAATACCGAACAACTCTCCGCTTTAAAAAATAGATCAGAATCTATAAAAAGAACTTCAAGGAAAGCCAGAAAAACAAACAACGACTCTTACACTTCCGAAATGCTTCAATCATCGCCTCCACCAAAAGCTGCCAACATCGAGCCTACATATTTAATGGACAGCAAATCTAAAAGACACATAAATATAATAAGTTCGAATACATGTAATAAGGTACTAAGTTTGGCAACAGAAAATTTTCAAGATAAATATCAGCTGTGCCATTATAAATTACCCCATGTAGGTGTTTTGAATACGTTACGGTCAATAGACGCTAAAACTAAGTCTCTTACAAGTGAGGACTTTTGTGTAATCATGATTGGTACAAAGGATTTTGAGAAATCGCAAAACTACAATGAACTTGTTATAAATATAAGGAAAAAGCTTATCGATCTGCAACACACCAACATCATTATCTGCTTACCGACTTTTAAGTACGGAAGGCTAGCTGAACTATTCAACAGAAGAATCGAAATATTCAACAAACTACTATACCTAGATATACAAAAATATGAATATGCCTTCATCCTTGACTCTAATTTACATCTCAAATATGACCACCATATGTTTAGTGGACTAGAAGGTGTACTTAACAACAAAGGGATGCTAAATGTCATAATAAATCTGAAGCACCTTATTGAAGATATACGGTTCTATAACTATAATAATGAAAGTGATAATTCTCGTGAACTTTTTTTTCGTGACTAAAGACGAAACTGATGTTTTTACCATAATTCATCAAAATATAGCTAGTGTCCTATCTAAGACAGATATACTGGAATTGATGTTGGCTGATCTCAGACATTTTAATTGCGAACCCGATGTTGTATGTTTTAGCGAAACATTTTTAAAATCTGGTCATGAAAACTGCCTTAAGCTATCAAATTACGATATAGCAACTTATTTTAGTAGACAAAATAAAAGGGGGGGTGTTTGCATACTTGTAAAAAAAGGACTAGACTACAGAAAAAAAACCTTAGTAAGTAAGTTCGCTGTATCAATGGTTTTTGAATGCTGTGCAATAGAAATACCTGATAATAACCTAACTATCATTTGCTTATACAGAACCCCTACATCAAATGTCAATGTATTTCTTGAGAGCCTTGAGTCCTTGCTTTATACAGTGAGCAAAAACAAAAAAAATAAAGATAAAATTATTGTGTTAGGTGATTTTAATATCAACACTCTTAAATTAAATAACATAACCAGTGCCCTTCAAGACCTTGCTAAAAACTATAACTTGATTGTACACATAAATGAACCAACGCGAAGATTATCTTGTATTGACCACATACTAAGTAACATCAGGAATGCTACTTCATCTGTCCTACGTTTAGGTCTATCAGACCATGAGACGGAACAGATGATACGTTTTCCTGTCGAACAAAAAAAAACCATACCAAAAATTATATACATATACAAAAGAAACTACAGTCAAACAAACATTTCTACGTTTAAAAATTGTATCAGCAAATTGTCTTTTAATGAAACCTTTATGGCAAATGATATAAACATGGCATTTAATGAATTTCATGATACAATATTACTCTACTATAATCTATGTTTTCCTAAGCTAAAAGTAAAAATTCAAAACATTGACACTAATAAAAAATGGATAACTGCAGGACTAAGGAAAAGTTGTAGGACAAAACGGACACTTAGAATTAGATATTATAAACATAAAACTAACAAACATAAAACTGATTATCTAAAATATTCAAAACTACTTAAAAAATGTATATATCAAGCGCAAAAAAGTAGCAACAATAATTTTATTAAAAATAGTAAAAACAAATCAAAAGCCTGCTGGCAAGTTATAAAAGATTCTGATAATAATATGAACGATCAAGATATTGGCAGTGTGTACTACAAAAATAATACTATCATGAATCCATTAGGTATAGCTGAAGCATTTAATGAACACTTCGTTGAATGTTCAAATAATATGACTAATAATGTGTCACCAAATATAAAAAATACTACAGGTGTAAACGCACTAGGACAGTCAATGTATCTTAGGCCTATGACAGAAAATGAAGTAAAAATACAAATGTTATCTTTAAAAAATACAAAATCAGAAGGTCCTGATGAAATAAGTACCGCAATTATCAAAGAATGTATTTGTGAGTTGACTCCAGTCTTGACATTTCTTATAAATCTTTCGTTTGAAACAGGTAAATTTCCTCAGCGACTAAAATTATGTATCGTGAAACCCATACATAAAAAGGGCTGCAAAAATGACGTAAACAATTACAGACCAATAACTTTGGTTCCTATTATTTCAAAAATATTTGAAAAATGCATGTTTACTAGGCTAATGCATTACTGTACAGAGTTTAATATAATTAATAAAGACCAGTATGGCTTTCAGAAAAAAAAATCCACCACACTTGCCATATTTGCTTTGCTTAAGGAAGTTTTGACAAATGTAGATTCAAAAAAAATAACAACGGCTTTATTTTTGGATATGTCGAAAGCATTTGACTTAGTTGATCATAATACTTTGCTACAAAAATTAGAACGAATAGGGATAAGGGGAACTACATTGCAATGGTTCAAAACGTACCTTAGCGACAGATAACAATCGGTGGTTATATCAAAAACTGTAAGAAACAATATAAGAGAAAATTTTCAATCACGGTATATCTGTAATAGGTTTGGAGTGCCACAAGGAAGTGTCCTTGGGCCACTTCTCTTCATAATTTATATCAATGACATTATTACTGTAACCCGACATAAAACTATACTATTTGCAGATGACGTATCAATTATTGTAACAAATGATTTCAAAGAATGTTTGACGAAGCATGAGGCTGAGATAAATAACACACTCTCCGATATTATTAAATGGCTTGACATAAATAATCTAAAAATTAACTTGACCAAAACATACTTTGTACAATTTAATAATTTCAGTAAATATGACTACAATATTTCATATAAGGATACATGTATTGAACAGACTAAAACAATTAAGTTCCTGCGCATAAATGTAGATGAAAATATAAAGTGGAAAATTCAAATCGAAAAAGTGTGTGATAAATTAAATCGTTTTGTGTACGTCCTTAAAAGGCTCTGTCACGTAACAGATCGTGGTATTATACTTACAGCCTACCATGCTTATGTTGCATCAATTCTTCGTTATGGTTTGATTTTTTGGGGAAATGGCGTCAACATACGTAAGGTGTTTTTGGCACAAAAGAAATGTATACGAGCAATATATGGTGTACCTTCATACGTATCATGTAAACCACTGTTTAAAGAACTTCGCCTTCTAACATTACCAAGCCTTTACATTTTTGAAATTTGTAAATTTGTAAATAATAACCCTAAATATTTCTACAAAGCTCGTGACATCTATCCCAGAAACACAAGGAACCCTGAAAGGTTGGTCTTACATTTTACACCGAGAACCGCTTTGTATATGAGGAGTTGCTTGTACATGTGTATAGTAATATATAACAAGATACCCGTATGTATAAAAAATCTTAGAAAACCGCTATTTTTAAGCAAATTGTATGATTGGCTTCTTGAAAAAAATTTTTACAGTATAAATGAGCTTATTAAATGAATCCTGTTTGACAAACCTAATGTAACTATTGACATATTGCTACTCGTATATTGCTGACATAAGTATTACTATTGACATATTATTTTGACATATTGCTATTTTGATTATTATTGCTACCTTTACTAATCAATATTTAAATTTTTACATGCCAATATAATGGCGAGACATGCTGACCTTTTTGTACTCTTCTTATGATCTTATTGTACCATGTTTTCTTGTAAATAAATGAATTGAATTGAATTGAATTGAAAAAAAGTGTTGCTAGGCGGCCATATCAAAAGTTTCAAATTTTGGGCGGACATTTTCTAAGTGCTTTATCTTGATATTTTTGTACTGGGCTATATCAAAAGAAAAAATACATCATTTGTTTTTTGTCTCGTAGATTGATATATTAAAATTTGGAAGGTGGTTAAAATTTCACCCTGTATATAACGAGTGTGTATAGATCTATCTGTCTGTTTTGGAAATAATCTTTTATCCGGAAAATATATACTACAAAGGTGATTTTTAATTTTAAAATACTATCGATTATAAAAAAAAGTATCCATTAGATTGAAGAAAAGTGTCAAAAATAAGATAAAATAATAAAATTCTATTCATGAAGGTTAAAAATAAAAACAACTAAGAAATGTGAAATTTTTCATATTCTTAGCTAGCTTTTGCTCGCGGGTCTGCCCGCTTTAAATATTACCTATAACATCGCACGGGCGTAGGGTTGCCAGGTCGCCAAACCTAATAGCCGGACAGGCCAGCCAGTTTGGCCTGACATTTGGATAGAAAGGCCGGACACCCTACATTTATTTATTTATTTTATACTTTATCGCATTATACAAAGATTGTACAAATGGCAGACTTAATGCTAAAAGCATTCTCTACCAGTCAACCATGAGACCGAACAGTGATTTTACAGGCTTACATTACTGAGGATTTTGTGTCACAGTATTAATAGGCACGAAAAAATTGTATGTAAAATCAAGCTTTTTGATTACATACTATCATAAATCTTTGTAAAGTCTTTATAAATGCGAGAGTGACCAACAAATCCTAACAAAAGCCGGTAGGGCCGGACACCGTTTATTTTGGCCGGATACGATATCAAAAAGCCTACCTATGTCCGGCTTTATCCGGACGCCTGGTAACACTACACTGTCGTAAAATTGAGCCTAGCACTAGATTCAAAATAGTTAATATCTATGACCTTTCGCGATTTAATCTATCTTTATATCAAGTAACTTTCGCATTTATAATATTAATTAGGATTATAGTTCCTCGCTTGTTTCGTGGCTTAAACTTAAGGGAATCGGAACACAATGAAGATGAAGGCAAACGTGTCTACTTAATTATAAAAAATGTCCAGAGATAATACAGCGGATTACGACGACTTAATTTCCCAACAGGGAGAATTTAATTTGAAACGATTAAAACTCAGTTTTATAGACTTTTGATTAAGGACGTTTTATCATTTCGCTTTTTATGTTTATGGCTTATGCTTGTTGCTACATAGTTTAATCCATACAAATATTATGAATGAAAAAGTGTGTTGGTTTGTCCGTCTTTCAAGACAATACGAAGCAACAAATTGACGTGATTTTTTAAGTGAAAATAGTTAAAAAGATGGAAAATGACATAGGCTACTTTTTGTCTCTTTCTAACCCCTCGTTTCCCTAAAATGGGGGGCTGAAATTTATATAGAGCATTCCGCAATTTTCAAGGTAGAAAGCTAAAAATTGGCACGCGGACTATTTGTGACTAATAAAATAATCGTGCAACATTTTTATTTTGAAAATCCACACCCAACCCCTTAAAAGAGGGGTGAAATTTTTGTGTTACCCCGAACCTAACGCGAGCGAAGCCACGGGCAAAAGCTAGTCATAATAATATAAATTTTAAGTTATACACTATGAACGAATACTTATCTATCTAAATAAAATTTATGTGTCAGTTTGTAATTGCAAATTGACAGTTATAAACCTACAGTTATTGTATGTGTAATATAGGTATATTAAAATATTGTTCGATTGTCGGTTTGTTCGGGCTAATTAATCCCTAAAATGGCTGGACTTAATTTGACAGACTTAAGAACAGACTTAACAGACTTAACAGACTTAAGAAGACAGATAACTAATATTGTTAAAAAGATAACTAAACAGAAACTAAAATTTTAGAAATTCTATTTATCTTAATTAATGAAAAAAAAGGGGTGAAACACACAAGGAATAAATAAATAAATAGGCACATCACATACATTGTTGTGACCCGAAAGCGAGTACCTAACTATTTAAGCACCTGTTATGTGAAAATCATATTTAACGAAGGTACTACAAACATCCAGACCAGACAAAATATACATACAGGGTGAAATTTTAACCACTTCCCAAAAATTTTATAGGCGTTCAGTATCGTATTTAGAGCCCATTTATCATGTAAAAAATGTAAATCAAGCTTTCTCCCGAAAACATTTTTCGCAATATAGTTTTCAATTTTTACGGTCCTACGCCTGATAAGGTATAAAGGGAAAATCAAACAGGAAAGAATAGTATCGTAATGAATGAATGAGATGTGAATCGCGTAAAAAAAGTCTTGCTAGGCGGCCGTATCAAAAATTTTAGATTTTTGCGGACATTTTCTAAGTTCTACATCTTGACATTTTTGTACTGGGCTATACCAAAAGAAAAAATATGTCATTTGTTTTTTGTCTCGTAGATTGAAATATTAAAATTTGGAAGGTGGTTAAAATTTCATCCTGTATAAAATTTTTTCTGCACCTTGAGCGGGAATTAAGCCCGGTAGCAGGCGATACCTTAAAAACCGGACGCCTTTACGTAGGTCGCACAGAAACGATAAAATAATGATTCATCCCAGTACAACAACATTTTACAATGTTTCTTCCTTAAAGAACTTAAATAAGTCACAATTTAATTACAAAAACAATGTTAAGTATACCAGCTAGATAAAATTCCAAACATTCTTATACAATATTACTTGAATTCCATTCGTAAATGAGCTATTCCAATTTTATTCCGAATAATGAAGACCATTTCTTTGTATCACCTAATACAGTATATAAACCTAATTAGTATACTTAACGAAGTGTAAATACGAAATAATGAGCAACTCCAGTCCTAGTTATGATGTCACATAATTGCAAGAAAAATACTCCCTCCAGCTCCGGCAGCCAGTTGGCAGGGTTGCGATAACTGGCTTACATTTTATCATCCCACACTGAAGTCTAGGGCTGCCATCACATACGCTTGCATATAAGAATTGTGCATCTTAAAACGGGCTTATTAAAATGTTTATAATTTTAGAGCTACAGGACAGATTTTGTATATCAGAATTACTAATGTTAAAATTTAGTACACCAAAAAAATATTAATTAATATTACTAGACATGAAGTGTCAAAGAAAACCACTGATTATCTACTGAAGCTGTCATATTCAGATACCGAAAATCTTTTAAAATAGAGCACTATCACACACACAACACTCTCTCTCTCTCACACACACACACACACACACATACACAACGTAACTAATAATTACACTTACCTGCAAATAACGTATAAGTACCTAGTTGTTAAATTAAGTAAGCTTACACCACTTGTTCAATTAAATTCTATGGTTTGATGTTAACCTACTGAGGAATCACTGACCCTGATAATACAGTTGCAACTAGCTTTCGGGTCAGGGAACACTCTTTTGTATCATGTACAATGTAAAACCCTAGAAATAATTTATGTCTAAGTTTTGTGTATTTTTGGGTTCCAAATAAACGATTATTATTATTTTAAACGATTATTATTAAAATTAATTTATTTTGTTGTTTGCACTCGATGACATGGCAGAACTAAAATGACCAAACATACTTATTTTCATATTCATTAAATCACTTCATAACACAATAGCAGATAATATAACATATAGTAGGTACAGCTTTGACTCCGTTGAGGTATGCGTGAATTACATTACAATTTGAAAATACATTTACACTCAATTAAATTAATTAAATTACGCAAACTGGCAATAAATACAATTTAAAAATAATTTCTACAAGCTAAGTCAAAATAATTTTACAAATGCATTTCAATTAAAATTATAAATAAATGGATAGTAAATAATAAGTCAACGAAATAAAATAATTCGAATGCGCCAGTTACAAAAATACTTAATTCTGATAGAATAATTAATAAATTGATCCCTAAAATACACGAGTTCAATCCGTATTTTTTTTTATTTCAACTAATTTCTGAAAAATCTGATTGTTAAGTTGGCAGCCCTACAAACCTGTCCTAAGTAATATTTTGCAATATACTTAATGAGCTAGCCCGACCACGAACTGGGATTGAATTCGAAAGAGTCTTAGTGAAAAACTTCCTAGAGATGGGAAGTTCCAGTGGGACAAAGTGAAAAACTTCGGTCATCGGTAAGTATAGCTTGATAAACGCACAGACAAACTCTACCGCAAATAGGCATTGATAAATTAGAAATGTTTTGAAAGATTCTTTCCGGACGCAAAGGAGGCATACAGGGCTGTGAGAAAGATAAAACTGGACCCGTTATTGGTTCAGATGATCACGGGGCATGGCGGTTCTCTGCGTACTTGAACCGATTCAAGTGCAAGGAGAGTCCGGCATGCATCTGTGATCCACAAAAGGTGGAAGATGTTTCACACGTATTGACCGAGTGCCTACGATATATGTCGGAGAGATAAAGAGTGGAGAATGAGATAGGAGTGAATGTGGAAAAGAAAAAATTAGCGAAATTATTCATTATGAAAAAGATTCAAAATTACTATGCAAAACTTGTGACCGAAAGACGCTGACTGCAGCCGATAACCTTGAGCAATAAATACGCCCTCAAATTTATTCGTCTTTGATTTTCTTTGCAACGCGCCGCAGCTATCACTGTTGATTCCCGTAGGAGTGACAGAGAAAAAGCGCATGGAATAGAAGGGCCTAAGTGCCAAACAACAAAATTCGTTGTGCAATTTAAAATTGCCATTTTATTAAAAATCTAAATCAGCCATTTGCTTAAGCAACATGTAATATACAATATAGCAAAATTTTATTATCATTGTTATACGGACTGCTGAGAAAAATGGTAATTTATGTATTTTCAGAGGCTACTTTGAGATTATTTTCTATCGAGAAAAGTTTTTAGAATCGTGTTTTGGAAACAACCACCTGGTCAATTACAACTACATAGAACTTGGCAACAATACGAGCCATAGGCTTAAAGCAAAACAATCTTCATTGAGCTGAATTTGGCTCATGTCAGCGTCTAGATCCAGCACTGGCGCATATAGTCGTATATGCGTTATGTGAGGATACCAAATTTATTTTATTTAAAAAAAAAACTTTTGGAAAAATACAAAATCTCTGCAGAACAGCAGAGGACAATATTTCGAAACTTTAAACAAAAAAAAAAACTGAATGAGCTAGCCCGACCACGAACCGGAATTAAATTCGAAAGAGTCTTAGTGAAAAACTTCCTAGAGATGGGAAGTTCCAGTGGGACAAAGTGAAAAACTTCGGTCATCGTATAGCTTGATAAACGCACAGACAAACTCTACCGCAAATAGGC
Organism: Anania crocealis; assembly: GCA_949315895.1. Lineage (NCBI taxonomy): Eukaryota > Metazoa > Arthropoda > Insecta > Lepidoptera > Crambidae > Anania > Anania crocealis. Next base: position 26,307,571 of record OX438882.1, read on the forward strand.
ATTTATAAATTAGAAATGTTTTGAAAGATTCTGAGTCGGTGCTTCGTGAATTGTTGACAATATCTACTTTAAATATATTATGATATTTTAAATAAATAAATAAATTTGAAAATAATGGATGGATTGAATGAATTACTATTTAAAGCACTCGTATTTTGAAAATCAGAAACAACGAAGGTAAACACCGAGACCCAAGAAAATGTAGGAAAACACGTTTTTTCTACATTGACACGTCCGGGAATCGAACCCAGGACCTCGGAGCAGGCGACAACTTGAAAACCGGTGTGTACGCCACTCCGCCACCAAAATCGTCATTTTAGCTATTTAATTGCAATTATAATATCAGCAAAATCAGTAAAACCAGTTTTATTTCTGCGAATAGGTCTCAGTTGGGACTCGAACCCGCATCTCCATGCATACCGGGCGTGGCGCTACACCATAAAGCTGTCCGAGTCCCGCCCGAGACATAATTTTTCAAGTTTTCATCATCATCACTGCTTGACATAAGCCTCTCCAGTTCCTCAGCTTCTCGCATCCAGCTCTATAGCCCACCGGATTAGCAAGCTGAAGTGGCAGTGGGCTGGCCATTTTAGCCGCAGAACCATCAAGCGCTGGGGTAAACGAGTTCTTGACTGGAGACTGCGTCTCGGCAAACGTAGTGTAGGTCGCCCTCAGGCCAGGTGGAGTGATGATTTGCGAAAGATGGCTGGCAGGAGCAAGTTTTAATACCCACTGATAATAGACTAAAATAGATAAACTAGATTTAGTTTGACATCGACCCAAAACTTGTGGTTAGTTTCACGCTACTTCTATTTCGTCATCATCATCATCACCGGCCTACATCATCTCTCCATAAGGGGGAATTCGCCATAACCGCCACGCTTGGCAGGCGGGTTGGCGATCGCAGTTTAACCAATGGTTTAACCAATGGTGGGGAGAAGACGCTGCTGCTCGTTTTATTTTCTTATTGCCTCTTACGACCAGTGGCGTGTACACCATACATGTCAATAAGCACTCAGTAAATCAGTAAACCCAGTTTTATTTCTGCAAATAGGCCCCAGGAGGCGCTTTTACACGTCCCAATATTTACCTACCACTGCTTCGGGACAAGTCTGGGCTAGTGCCGACTGCACGCCCTGCCTGCACCGTATAAATAAAACACTGATCTGTGCATTAGGTGCGGATTCTAACCAGAATTGCGATTCTGGTTAGAATCCGCACCTAATGCACTCACCTTAGAATGCGGATTCTAACCAGAATTGTTGTGGTGCAGATTGCATGACCTTGCTTACGACATCCATAGGAAAAGGGTGTAGGTGTTATTATCTTTATGTGCCGGCATCACACGTGAAACAAGACAGAACTTTTGAGTAAGTGTCAGTTATTTCTTTTCTACCAACTTAAAATTGATGCTTGAAGCTTTTTGTTTATCGTCAAGCTTTGTAATAAAGAAATATACAATTTGCTAGGATACCATGCATAAACACTTCCTTGAAAATAAATTTTTCGACTGTCTAAAGTAGGTTTCGAACCCACATCCTTTCGCTAAGCGGATTAAATCTTTGTTAACCATAAATTCTGATAAACTGATGGTGCATTTTGCTCATCCATACAAGAACTACCAAACATGGTTCACTAAATACTGTTTCATAAGACCATACTGAGTCTGCAGATCTACAAACAAATAAAAGATCAACATCGAAAACCTTGTGAAGTTCTGTCCAACTTTGTCTTTCAAAGAAAAACAGTCAACATAATAAAATACTTAACTAAATCGCCATCTTTGTTTCGCTCGTTTGCAGAGAACAAACTGCGGGTTGTGTTCAAACATTGTTATATACACCGCTAATCCCAAACAAGCGGCTAACAAGTTTTAATAAAATAACGCGTCGTCAAACGAACCAAATTTTAATATCCTCCTAAGTACGCAAGTCTGCCAGTCTACCAAGTTCTAATCCGAACAAGTTGGGACGCTTAGGGTTGCCAGGAGCTGAGCCATAAATGGGATATTTGGGAAAAATTGCTGATTTTGTACCTACATAAGTTCTTAGATTAGTATAATCTCAAAGTATATAACGCTCTGTTTGTGACTAAGTTATTGTGGAATTTGTTCATACGAGTGTCACACATTCTTTAATTAATAACACATGCCAATTTTGTTTAACTAGGTACTTACAAAATTAATAATGGTATAAGCTCGATAATATGTAAGCATTGTTTAACTCGATGTGTTCGACGCTTAATGTATTTTCGCCTAGTCTATTGTTAATTGCGAGTACCTGTTATTGGCTTTCTGATACCTATCTGTTATTGTTTTTTATGTTGCATTAGCTGTTGGTCTTCCGAATATTAAATAAATAAATAAAAAATAAAAAATATAATTTATTGTTTATGCGTTATTTAAATGCTTCATAGTTGTAAATCAAAAAGATAAATTCTTATCGATATAAATTTTAATTAAATTAACTCCTGCTAATTTGTTATAAGATTAAAAATTTATTGTTAAGAAAGTAAGTCTATACCCGCGTACATGATTCGTGCAATCTTCGTACCTTTAAATATAATTCGGTTGCAGTAAACCTTGTCTTATGTTTTTTAGTGATTTTTATTGTGTATAGAAATACCCCATTTGCAGGGTATATAAATGCAATATGGTAACCCGAAGGAACTCAAACTAAGCCCGTCGGCAACTGTGTCATACTCTGTCTTATAATCTCCTGAACGCTCGACGGAATTCGTTATTGTTGTAATTTGGGAGGCTTCTTGAATCCACCCCTTCAAACGACGGTTATCATACCTACTGCACTGCATACTTTTACATCTAATATACCTTGTGTTCCTGTTTTCACATGATAAGTAGGCTGAAGCGGGCAGAAGGTTTTTTTGTGACTTTGTTTTTTATGTTGAAGCCATGTGGGGATGGTTAATAGAACAGAATCTCATCCCAATGGCGTCGTAAGACGCCTCTTACGATCTAAAGAGTGACCATTATGATGATTTTATCTATCTTTCAAACTATAACTATATATAAACGCAAAAGTTTGTAATTTCATCCACGCAGATAAAAACGTAACTGAAAATTGTATTTTTAGACACGTCAGAAAGAATGTTATTTCCCAACTATGTAAAAAATAATTAGACGATTCTTTTTTATGATGTGTTTTGTTATTCAGGAACATTTAAAGTATCTGAAGCTACAACATATAAATGACTATCAAATCAAGTTCGCATATTCTTGAGTTACCTACGTCAATTTTGATCTAGATGTCCGACTTATCAATTTCAAAACTCAGCAAGTAGCGCTTTGACTCTGCTATCTATGCAGATCTTCAAAACAACCAAAAGGCATTCCGAGCCAAGAAGTACATGTAAATCTTAGAAAACCATTCGCCATCTTGCCATTTAGATAACAGCCGCGGAAAGGACTCAACTAAACTCGAATCAAAGGCAATTCGCTCAAAGATGTTTCGCCCAAAGATTTATTCTTGCCATTACATTTTACATCAATATTCAGATAAAGAGTCGCTCATCCAAACATCTGCTCGGTTCCATCCCGTTTTCAGGCAAATCGTGAAAGGGCTCATTTTTTATTTGACCCTCATTCGACCCCAGTTTTCATGCTCGGGGTCACGCTCATATTTTAATGGAGGACGTGAACTGGCCGCAGTATGACTGGCCATTTCTAATATTTACCGATGACGGTAAAAACAAAGTGCATAGAGCAAAATGTTTAGACGGAATCTAATATTTTGGTATTGATTTTATAAACTAAATATGTCGCGGCTAGCACAAAAGTTGCCGAACCCCATAGTTATAAATAACAAATATAAAAAAACAAACGTGGACAACATCACTTACATAATATGTATATTATTGTTCTTATCCCAATTTGAATAACTATTTAAAGAACTCTTATTATGGAAAAGACCCGAGAAAATGTAGAAACACACTTTTTTCTAAATTGACCCGTCCTGGAATCGAACCCGGGACCTCGGAGCAGGCGACACATTGAAAACCGTTGTGTACGCCAGTCCGCCACGGAGGTCGTCATCGTCGTGGACGTGTGCGAGTCGGGCTCCACCACCGACGGCCATTTTTTCTGTGTTACGCTGGTGTGTGGGAGAACCAGTTAATCTGTGTAAGCTCGCTTTATCTTAGGCTTCTTCTTAACCGCGTAGTTAAGTATGTAGTCAAGAGCAAACCCATTATTTATAAAAAATAAAAAGAATATTTACAGCGCTGTTATTTTCTAAATCATATTAGGAATAACAAATTAGTTTAGATTTCATTCTAACTTCAGTTTTTTGCTGTTAAAAACCAGCTTTCATACAACAGACATGATGTTTTAGGCGTTTTTTGCACTTTATTAACATATATTTGGTCATATATTCTCTTCAAAAACTAATAATTTAATTCAATTAAAGAAAACTTCGTGCGCTAATCTGACTCACACTTGACTGGTTTTTTATTAATACCCATCAGTCAACGAGCAAAATCCGTACCCATCATTGATATGGTAACTTGAATTCAATGATGGAGAGCCTTCATGCAGTGGGATGATTATAGGCTGTTACTTTACTTTTACGAGCAGAGCGCGGTTGCTAAGGCGCCGTCTCAAAAAAATGGCTACTCGGAGTACTAATTCTACTCAGAAATCACGGGCAGCATCAAGTAACACAAACTTTTCTTTTTTTAAAAACAAAGACGACATTCTCCAGACTATACAACGTGTTCCTTTTGATATCCCATAACTCTAGGGCATTAAATACACCATGGTAAAGAATCAAATTACATATGAATAATTTTTCAAATATTAAAATTTTTTTTGTTTAATTTTTTTCATACAAAATAATTCTAAAAAGTCACGACTGTTAATGTAAAACACCCTTACCTTGTTATGAATGAACTTTTGAATGAAAACGAATTACTCCCTACCTACTTATCAATGAAACACTCACACACGTCAATGTTTTTTACAAGTTACGCACTCCCGCTACTTTACACTTTAGGGTAAGTTTGCCAACGTCTCGCAAAACTAAGGATTCGCCATACTACCTAGTTACATTTTTTTAACAAATTTGACTAAAATTGATGTTATTTCCGAAACTATTGATTTTTGAACCACATGTTCTAGGGTGTTTTATATTATATTTACCTAAAGAACATAACCTTAGAGTTATGGGATATCAAAAGGAACACGTTGTATAGAGAAGCCTCAGGCATACATTTCTATTGGATACCGCAAAAATCCGTCTATTTGTCTCACGTCCGACTTTCAGTAAATAGCCTTTGCTTAGTAGCCGCTCATTTGACGTACGTGGCTCCTTAGCAATACAAAGAAATTCCCGTGATATTATTGCTCTATCTCTTTTACTCACACTTAATATTGCTCAGGTTGGAAGAGAGGAAGGATGCAGTACAGTTTTCTTTTGTTTTATTATTTCTTTTGAAAAATGGTGATTTGGGCATAAATATCTGAGTAGATTATTGCATTTGCTTCACCTCATAATAATTATCTCAATATAACTCGACTTTATTCAAAATATTTTTACGCATTATTGCGATGCGTCGTAAGCAAGAAATATACCTACTGTCATCATGAAATCAGTCTCCTATTTCGGGATTAAACTTTGTTGTCTGACTTATTTTTTTTTAGCGGTTTGATTTTTAGTTCCAGAGTATAATTTTGTTTTGGAATTGGAATGGGAACTATTTAGAAGTTATTCAATTCTGCCATTTACACGGTGCATATTAAACTACCTGGAATACGAAGCCCACGTTATGTGACCATTGTGTATAACATCATGGCAGTGTTATTTAATATATCAATTAAAATGTTTTTGAAAAATATTAATTATTTAATCAGACTTTTAATTTTGTAACACGCTGTGATGCGCACAGACATATTATTAAGCTATTGCATAGCTTCTATCGCGGGCCTTGAGCGTGGAGAACGAATCCAGAAATTCCGTAACGAAAATAACCTAACATTGACAATATGGTTGCCTATGGTAACCATATCTGCCAAAATAAACAGAAAAAAATAATTACAGAAGTCAAAATTAGAAAATGCATAAAATTATAAAATTAAGCTATTGCATAGCTTCTATCGCGGGCCTTGAGCGTGGAGAACGAATCCAGAAATTCCGTAACGAAAATAACCTAACACCCTCCCCTCCGACCGGCACAGCGGTGATACTTTTTTGTTTTATAATTGCATAAGTTGATAAAAAATGCTATGCAATAGCTTTACCGCGGCAGTCTCCGAGTGCCACACGTCTTTTTTATTTTAAGTTTCTTTTTCACGATTTGACTGACCTCATACTTAACATTATAACGCTGAAAGTACATGGAATCCACACAAAAACAGTTTTATTTTAATAGATATCATTTAAGTAACTATAACATTTTCCCCACAACGATTTGAGAATAGCGCTATAATAACAAATGATAGTCATGAAAAGAGCTTTCTAACGTCTTTTTTTTTTTTGCTGCAGCGGTGTCCCGGATGAATGAACCTTACACAGCTCCATCCGTGCGCGTCACAATATTTCAAAATAAATAGCTGAACCAAAAATTAATTTTTTTTTTAAAAAAGTTTTTGATAAAAAATTGAAAACCCTGCCAAGATGTTATACATAATGGTTAAATATCGTAGGTTTTGTTTTACAGGTGGTTGAAATTGCACCGTGTATAGCTTGACAAACGGGCTAGCTATTGCAGTTTGACCTATGTTAAAAAGAAGACGCTCCTTCCCGTCTTCTTTTGGTACCGTTTAGGTGCCTCTTATGGCACTCATGGAAAGACGAGGATTGGTCCATTTAAAACACATCAAATTCAAAACCTCTTATGCTTCGTCGGTTAAAAATGATGCAACACCAAACTCGAGTCGAACAAGTTCTGCTACTTCATCAAACCGCAGAGAGTTGTCAAATGTTTGAGTTTGCACCAACAACAGCAATTAGGACTGACTAATGTCGTCCTCCCCCCCACACCCCACTCCTTTGCGCTCTCACACACTCGTTAGCGATAGAAGTAAGTTAGAGTTGAGAACTTACGAGCGACATCTGGCGATACTTTTGGGTAATCATGGAAAACTGTTGTAATGCACCGATGGAAAATTTCAAATTTATTTGATGCTTGAATATTTCTTAATCTTAAGATCGCTTTAATCGTATCCTACTCGTACAGCACTTTATCAGTCAAATCTGTTTTATTTCTGTAAATAGGCCTACCTACCACTGCTTCGGAACAAGTGTGGGTTTTTATAAACCAAGAAGAAGCAAGGTGAGTTGCTCGGTCACTCTTGCCACTATAATAATCAATCTCTTTTTTAAATATGTCACTATAATGCGCCCCGTTGGTCTATTGGTTTGAATACCGGGCCAAGATCTCGAGGTCCCGGATTCGATTCCCGGGTCGAGCAACCAAATTTTCGAATTTTCGAAAATTGCTCGGTTTTGTGATAACCAACCCGCATTTGGCCAGCGTGTTGATGATGCCTATACCCATCATTGCTGTGGTAACTTGATTTTAATGATGGGGGCTTTTGCCCTGCAGTGGGATAATTATTATAGCGTTAATTCGCTTATACTCGTTACTTTACTTACTACTCGTGTTATAGAAGGTATTTTTGGAAAGAGTTTGAAACTACCGCCTTTAATTTATTTCATCAGTTACGTTCCTACATACATACATACATATTATTACGCCTCCTTCCCAACGGGGTAGGCAGACACCAAGGCCTTCCACTTACTACGATCCTGGCATACATCTTTCGCTTCTTCCACATTCATCAATCTTTTCATGCATGCTCGTCGGTTTAGAGTACTCTTGACCCGACCTTTCTTCAGAACATCCCCGATTTGATCGTGGTAAGTTCGTCTAGGCCTTCCTCTTCCAACGTTCCCTTTCACACTCGTCTTATAGATCTGTCTAGTCATTCTTCTCTCATTCATCCTCTCTACATGCCCAAACCATCTAAGCATCCCTTTCTCAATTCTTGTGACAATATATTCTTTCTCACCACAACGCTCTCTTATCATACTATTTCTTATCCTGTCACTCAATTTCTACTGCATTCAGTCATCAGTTACGTTCCTATCCACGCAATATAAGCTGACTATGTCCGGAGTCTTCGCAGTGTTGCCATGGTTTTATTGTTGGTATGTCTGGGTAAAATGTACGCGAGTTAAAATCCGTTAAAGTATTTTTTATTTCAAAATGAGTTTTTATAACATGATTGCCTGACCATTAGATGTCCCTGATGACAGCTCAGAAGTACGTTCGGCTAAGAAAGTGGTTTACCTATCAACCTAAGGTTGAAAGTCATTCGCACGTCAGAGAACTACAGGGTTGTTTTTCCCATGCAAATATATTCTAACAGCTAAAAAACGTCCTAATCCCTATAGCTATTTTACTAACACATGAAATTGTGTCAAAACTGGTACACCCCTTTCTTGGCTGACCGTACAAAAATACCATTACAATACTTGCATAATATAACTTCATAGAAATTCTCATGATTTAATTACACTAATACCCGTCTACTTATAGTAACGAAATGTTCTATCCCCGAGGGCATTGGGTGGGACACAATGTTTCGTTACTATTCGTAATTCGTATTCGAGATAATAGCGATTGACGCTGTTATCACGGTGCTACATCTAGAGGCTGGGTACAAGTGAGTTAAATAATTGTTTCACGTACTGTGTGTGAGTATTTTCTATGTAAAAAGAAGGTTTGTTCATTAAGCATTTTTTTATTGGTCGCCATTTACACAAATAACCGGACGATAAAAAAAACTTGAAGAAAGAAAGACAGAAACATTTATTTGTCTCTAGATTATACGATACGATATTGTCAAATAATAAATTGATATGGTTCCAAAGAATAAAAGAGAGTTCTTTGACCACGGTATTTATTCAAGGTAAAAAGCTAGCGACATCTATATTTAAAAACAAACTATATGAAAACAAGCAACTTACGTTACTATACAATAGATGGCGCTGTTTAACAGATTAATGCATAAAAAATAAACTTCTCAATTTTGTAGTGTGCTGTAAATTGAGCGGCAAGATTTTTAAAGTAGGTATAGCCCAAATGATAGATAGTGAGGGAAGTGGCAGGATGTAATCTCCTTTAGTGAGACTGTGAGGCTACACCTGACATTCATGTAAACCTCCGCCTCCGCAAAGAAGGCTCAACGCCCAACAGCCCAACTCGCCTTACTAGGGCTCGGGAAACCGTGTCAAAAGACCTTGTATATTTAATGTATTGTTTTAACATTTTTATACCTCAAAAAGACTCAAATCCACCACATCTGTCTTTGTAGTCTGAAGTACGAAATATTAGACGCGACGGTCGTCAAAGAGTGGGTAACTCTTTTGTGCCCATGCATTCATCTTCTAACTAAACCACAGCGTTATTTAGTCCTCCGAGTAATTTGCACGCTTAACGATGTAGTTAGTTAAAAGTTTGATCCTTCTTGGGCGCACTAACTTTTAAGGCGAGGATAGGCGAGTTGCACCGATTTTTAGGTTATATTAACGGCCTATAATCATCCCACTTTAGGACAAAGGCTTCCATGTTTCCATTACAATGATGGTAATGATGGGCAGATTTTTATGGTAAAAAAACCTTAAAGGGTCATTTCGTTACTCGTTCACCCATCCGTACTGTCTGTCTGCAAGATCTTTTATTTTGGAAAGGCTATCTATATACCCGCCAGAAAAAAAAAACAAAGAATGTTGTGTACTCGTATCATAATAAAGCATAATAATAATAAAAAAATTGTATTTTTTTTTGTTATACCATTCCGTAATCAATATTCATAGTTAAGACAGGACAACGTCTGCCAGTAGTAGGTAGGTAGTAATATTATAAACCCGAAAGTTTGAAAGAATGTATGGATTTGCTACTCTTTCACGTTAAAAGACTCAACGAATCTGGATGAATTTTGGCACGGTGTTAGTTTATTGGCTGAAATAACATATAGGTACTTACTTTTTGTCCCGTTAGATAAGGTTCCCATGTTATAATTTAAATTCAAAATTACAGGAGTACGAGTTCGCGGGCGACAACTAGTTAGGAATAGTAATAAGTAAAAAAGTAGGTATCGTATTGAAAAACCAGTAGGTACCCAAGTACCAGCCCCTAGCAGCTGTCAAAAATAATAGTATAAAAAATAAGACATTTATTTATTTATTTTAGGAAGATTTAGAGCTTAAATATTTACAATGAATAATAACATATTACTTATTCTATACCTATTACAAATCTCCACAAATCTCCACTACATCTCATACATTCAAATCTGTACAGAACTCGCACTTGGCTGGTGTTTTTAAATAATTGTTCACGCGCTTGAATGGCTTACGATTTGCAAATGATGGCATATATTGTCAAACTCAATCTTTTAGACAAACAATAAAAAAAAACGCTTCCATATGAAATATCCGCCCTCTGGTGAACGGTCGCCTTAACTGTTCCATGAGCCTGGCAACTGGCGCTGACCGCAGCGCTGACACGACCCTAGTGCTAGTGTATGTCACTCACAACCAACAAACGTGGCATATTTACTTTTAGCTGACAAAAAAGGAAGGTTCTCACTTATTTATTTATTTGTTAAGAAAATATAAATCTTTATTATATTACAAATACCATAAATAAATATAACAGTAGCAGATGTGTACGCACTTTGATGATGGAGATACATACACTGTTTAAAGAGTTTAATATCTAACTTGGGTAATATCTTAACACAAGTAGAATCGTTTTTGATGTAAATCCCGCCTATGATTTGAGGAACGGCCCTCACACTCCTCACATTCGTTTCGGGGAAATTCCTCCCGATAGATATGGGTATGTTGATTGAATTTTAATTTATTGAATTCATTAAAATGGCGTCTAGTGTCAGGATACAAGAATAGCGCTGCTCATGCTCTTCCATGGTTGTCGTAGAGGCGACTAAAGGAGTAGGTACTGTCAGAAGATGACAGGCAGCAGCTCGTTTTCTTTTTGTCATTGGCCTAACTAGCGAGATCCTCCCATTGGACAAGGCACAGAACATGGATGTTCTGTGAGAGAAGGCTATGACCAGTAGTGAACTGTTATTGGGTAATACTGATGATTCCCAGTATTATAAAAGGGGTTAAAGTATGAAATTGCCGATTATTTTCCCACTTTTATTTTGTTTATAGCTCTTAAGTATAGTCATATTATTGCGTCATTCTTTTATGTATTGTATCAAAAACTAAATAAAGTAACTTTTGACTAAAAAAAAAATACAATACTAGTGCCTATTACTTCAAAGGAAGTCGTTGAAAAGACCCCTTACAATGTGTCAGCTGACCTTCTTGCTTCAATTAAGTATATTTGTATTATATACTTTGATTTTCAGAAATTGAAATACTTTAATGCGTAGCTTTATAACCATCTAACTTTCACCTTTAATTGCATCGAAAACGGTTCAGGCGTTTTTAAAAAAACTAAAAAATTGTTAGTATGGAAAAATGACTTTTCTCGATTTCGTCCATACAAAACGGCAATTTCATACTTTAACCCCTAATATTATCGCCAGTTCAAAGGGATAATTTTCGAAATAAAAACTTTCTGCCTAACATCTGAATAGGTTCCGCATTTAAAGTAAATAGTATGATTTCATTAAAAGGTAAAGCCATATTAATGTAGACAATATTGCTGTGGTAACTTGTATTCAGTGTTAGAGGCCCTGCAGTGGAATGGTTAGAGGCCAAAACTTTATTTTTATTTACTATACAATATTTAATATGACACGAAGTTACGACTAAGGTTGCTGACTTTATTAGTGGCTAGCTGTTGCCTGCGACTTCGTTTTTTTTTTTTTTTTTTTGACGGACCTATCACTGAAACCCCATATGGGAGGCTTTAATCAGTTAAACCGGGCAGAGTGTGGCGAGCGCTGAAGGCGCTCAGCCTAGGTCCGCCACGCTAGCGGTACTCCGGTGCGGCCGAGGGTGAGGCTTCGCGAAGCGAAGCCTCAGGCTCGCTCGCACCGGGGCCCATACTAGCGGGCGTGATCGGGCCAGTGTGGGGTGCTAAAGGCACCCTACCAAATGGCGAACCCACCAGTGGTGGCGCCGCCGGAACCGGAGATGCCGTGGCATGCCGGATCACGGTCGGGCTCCATTCTGGCGGGCCCGATCTGGGAGGGGGGATCGGACAGCGACCTCAAGGGCGCCTCTGTAGGCTCGGACCTCGGCTTGGGTCGCCGTCCGAGGGGAGGGCAGGTGAGAAGCGGCCAGGCACATGATTGTGTCGGCCGAAATGAAAGGCGGGACCACGCACCCGCCTCCGACGGGTGCGGTGTGGAGAACTACTGTGTTGTGCAGTAATTGAAGTGCTTAAGGCGGTGTTGGCTGTTGTGACATACGCGGTGATCGGATCGTCGGGGTCGTTCAGCACGTGCCTGGGCCGACGGCGTCGGAAGGCGACATCCCTCTGGGGGTTGTACGTGGCGGCTTCCGCTATGAGCGGATTGGGGTGATTCACTGCCTTATCGAAAAAGCGTTGAGAGGCTTCTTTCATATAGAGGGCAATGGATTGGATTTCGAGATCTCGGTGGATATTATTGTTGCGTACGAACCACGGGATACCCGCGGCCCGACGCAAAAAGAGATTTTGAAGTGTTTGAAACTTCTTAAGGAGGGATGGGGCGGCGTGAGCAAACACCGGACTGGCGTAAGTCATCACGGGGCGGATGCAAGTTTTGTAAATTGTCAACTTATTTCTAAGCGACATTTTACTCTTGCGGCCGACTAGGTGGTATAGTCGGTGCGTGTAGAACTTCGCTCGGTTACAGACGCGATTGATGTGCGATGCGAACGATAGTCGTCGGTCAAGGATGACACCTAAATATTTGACCTGCTTGACCCATGGGATCCGCTGGTCGAATAGGGTGAAATGAGTGGGAACATTAGGGCGGGACGGATTAGGGGAGGGCGCTACGGGGATGTTCCGCCCGAAGTACATCGCTGCACTTTTGTCGGGATTGACTTCGATACGCCACTTTCTAAACCATTCACCCAATTTGGTGACCGCGCGCTGTAGCGCTAGGATCACATATTTTGAGTTTGGACCGGTTTTGTAAATGGCGGTATCGTCAGCAAAAAGGGCTAGCTCCGTGTCTGGAGTCTTGGGGATGTCGTTTACGAAAACGGAGAAGAGTAGGGGTGATAGCACAGAGCCCTGTGGGACTCCGGCTCTGATGGGTCGAGGGGAGGAGAGAGTGCCGTCAACTCGGTAACGAAAAGTGCGATTCGACAAAAAGTCCCGTAAGATGAGCACGAGACTGTCCGGCACTTTGAGTTCGTACAGCTTGTAAATCAAGCCGTTGTGCCAGACTTTGTCGAACGCTTTCGCCACGTCGAAGAACAACGCTCCCGTTCCCAAGGGGCGGGGTCTATTGAGACCGTCCAGAATGTGTTCCGTGAGGCGGTGCACCTGATGGACGCAGGAGTGGGAGGCTCTGAAGCCGAATTGCTCGTTGATTAAGAGATTGTTAGAGAAGAGGTAATCTCTTAATCGGGAAACTAATACGCGTTCGTATATCTTGCCCATAGTCTTTAAGAGGCTGATGGGCCTATAGCTGGTGGGGTCGGCCGGGTTTTTTCCCGGTTTTCGGATGCCTATGACCTCCGCCTCCTTCCACGAGTCGGGGAAGACGCAGTGGGTCATTGCGGCGTTAATGATTGCCACCAATAGGCAGAGAAGTTGGGCGGGCAGGGCGCGGAGTACTCTGTTCGAGATACGGTCCGGCCCGGGTGCCTTGTTAGGGCGGAAACCTTTGACTATCGCCTGCACCTCATCAACGGTAGTAGGGGTGAGAGGGGTTGAGGGGGGGATGACCGAGCGGCGCTGGACCTCATCGTCCACCATTTGAAGGTGGTCTTGGTCGAAAGGGAGGGCCTGCGACTTCGTCCGCGTCAATTTCTGTTTTATAATCGCGATTATTTTTACAACATTTTTTACTGATGCTTCGCTCCTATTAATCCTACCTCAATAAATGGACTATTCAACACAAAAAGAATTTTTCAAACAAATAAACTATTTAGCTTTATAATATTAGTATAGATGTATAAATATGTAAACGATATTTAATAGATGAAGAAATAATTAAAAGAAATATATTTTTCTTTAACAAAGAAAAGTAACTGACTGAAGAATATTTCATTGCCTGTCAATGCGACTGGGTTACCTTTTAAATACCCTAATTACAACTGAATGTTACATTTAGAGATAGTTCTTGTTAAAATATTGTACAGCAAGCAAAGAAATCCCTTTTCCAAGGCAAAATGCTACGTCAAGGAAAACTACGCGGTAATCTGTCGCTTCATAGACTATCGAGTTCCCTAATTGGGTCGGTTGTTCCGTGGTCAGTGATCGGAATGATTGCTAAGCCGGTTATGCCGTCTTAGAAGAATATAGTGTTTGTTGTTTCTTTAGTGATCTAATGGAAAGACGGTGAAGCACCAACAAGCAAGGTCACTATTGAGTAAAAACCCGCCAAGTGCGAGTCGAACTAGCGCACGAAGGCTTCCGTACCATTGACTAGGTAAACAATAGTAGGTACATAAATTTAGATAATGTTTTGCCTACCTGTCACCATCTATTGATATCGAGCAAAAATAGGCAGAAAATGGCGTTTTTGTATAGGAGCCCCCCCTAAATACTCATATTATTTTGTTTTTAGTATTTTTATAATACATAATTTGAGAAAATTTCAACTGTCTAGCTATCACGGCTCTAGAGATATAGCAGCAGACAGACGGACAGACGACCAAACAGTGAAGTCTTAGTAATAGGGCTCCGTTTTTACCCTGAGTAGATAGATCGAACAGAGTTTTTTTAACTTCTTAACAACGTCAACTAGCGACGATGAGATTGTCAATTGGCTGTGCGCGTAAACCGGTTTCTACCAGTCTCACACGTTCGCGACTAGCATCCAGTGGTCACGCACACATGCACCGATTTGAGCGGTTGTATGAAGCTTAAACTATGATCCGTCTATACAGTCATGTGGTAGTGATCCCCATGGCGTGTTAAGCAACGGTGTGAGCTATCATAATTTATACCTACTAATTTATACGGAACCTATAAATAGGGAGGAGTGCTTCTAGCACTTGTAGGGGAGTGCTTCTAGCACTTGTCCGTATTTTATTATCTGGTTCTAAGAACCAAAAAAAAGGAGTTTCTCGTAATTCTTTTGATATTTGACCACATAATCAATGACAGATATTGGGTTACGTATTATTATAGTATCGGTCGATACCAACCGATACTATAATAATAATCTCAAAATAGTCCTATTCTAATATAAAGAAATAACTCTAATCCGAAAATAAAAAATATAAGGTTGACAGCCATCAAACAATAATGATATAATTATTTTTTTTTTTTTTTTTTTTTTTTTTTTTTTGTGGAAAAATAGGACTATTAGAATAGTCCTATTCTAATATAAAGAAATAACTCTAATCCGAAAATAAAAATATAAGGTTGACAGCCATCAAACAATAATGATATAATTATTTTTTTTTTTTTTTTTTTTTTTTTTTTTTTGTGGAAAAATAGGACTATTAGAATAGTCCTATTCTAATATAAAGAAATAACTCTAATCCGAAAATAAAAATATAAGGTTGACAGCCATCAAACAATAATGATATAATTATTTTTCCACAAAAAAAAAAGACGTGTGGCACTCGGAGACTGCCGCGGTAAAGCTATTGCATAGCATTTTTTATCAACTTATGAAATTATAAAACTAAAAAGTATCACCGCTGTGCCGGTCGGAGTGGGGGGTGTTAGGTTATTTTCTTTACGAATTTTTTCTGGATTCGGTCTCCACGCTCAAGGCCCGCGATAGAAGCTATGCAATAGCTTAAAAAAAATCATTTAAACTAATTATCAAACAACTTCACCGATAATAATACTCAGACTCAAAATTCATAAATTAACCTCACGCTTTCCCCTTTTTTATTAGTATAATCTTTAAACAGATAACATTATAACAACATGTTTATGCGCAAGACAACACGTTATTACCGCCCAAATAATTTTACCACCATACGTCAAGCCTGTATAATATACAGGCTAGAGGCGGTAAGTATATAATATTATATCTACCGATCTCCAACCTATGAGTTTATAAACTTAACCATAACGGACGGACAATCAGATAGACAGACGAACATGGCCTGGGTTTCTTATAGACCAAGGATCCCTGAAAGGTGTCAAAATGTTTTCCGCTCAGCATTAGTTGTGACAGCAAGATGCTTATAAAGACGTTTATTTTCAGAGGACTCCCCAACTCTCTAGAACGTACTTGGGTACCGATCGATAGATTCTAAACTTTACACCTGTAAGTTAAAGCCCAAAATCACTCAAACAGCCCTCGACAGTTCCTAATAACATAAATACAGTATACCCTAAAATTTGGATACAAGAAAAAAATAAGTACAGAATTATACGAGTAACATAACATAACATAACATAAATACTCTTTATTGCCCACCATACAGGATTTTGTCACATAAAATACATGTAAAGCTGTACAATTTAGGCGGTCTTATCCCTGGAAGCGATCTCTTCCAGACAACCTCAGTAAAGGACATTTGAATTGGAAAAGAGTGGAGAAGGCGGCGAGGAGTTCTTAAGAGTAAACATTAAGTATTAGTTAAAAATACATATTCTTACTGGATCGCTTAATCAACAACTGTGTGCGTTTCATTTACTGTTTACGTAGATTCGATATATCCAAGCACTGGTTGCAGTTACAGTGGCTTCCCCTTCATTTTCGGCGTAATGTCAGAATTCTATGTACCCTGTACTCTATTTTAAACGATCCCAACTCCCCTTCCTATCTTAAATCCCAATTTAACCTCCTTAGTTCAACACATTAGCGCCAATTGCGCTCCTCCAACAAACTCACACTCTCCATACCTTCTCACCGCACTAGCTTTGTCTCCAACTCCTTCCTTCTTCAATCCACCCGGCTCTGGAACGCAATACCCGAAAAGATCAAAATGTCTGCCAGTAAAAACACGTTGAAGAAAACGGTCTTATTACAAAAAAGTTATTATTTGGAAAAATTTCTAACGAATCGTGTACTGTTATTTCTACTGAAGCCGACTTATTATTTTTTATGTAAAGATCTGTAAAATAAATAAAAATATCTTTTCTGATTACCCTAATCTGGAATTAACTAAGGAGCGTGCAAAGTCTTAAATTTTAACGATAAACATGAGGAAAATATATTTTAACGGTACAATATAGTAGGTACATGTTGCTTTATTTTCAGGATAAATTGTTCTAAAAATACCTTTTAATCTGATATTTTCTAAGTAAGTAACTTTAAGGCCCGGTAGTCACGCAAATATAGCTAGGTAGGCGCTCCGCAAGCGCTAGCGGGCGACAGGACGACCCTGCTGAAAAGCCGCGGCGCGGCGCCGCGTTCGCATTTTTGGAGTTATTTTTCAAAACATAGTCATATAAGAATGTCATTTTATGTAATCAAATTTTGCGAATTTGTCTTAAAATAAACATAAAAATGTTATAGCACTTAATGGTATAGCGCCGCGCCCGGCATGCGAGGAGATGCGGGTTCGAGTCCCGCCTGAGATATAATTTTTCAAGTATAAATATTGATATTATAATTGCAATTAAATTGCTTAAATATCTTAAAAAGTATAAAAATGTTATTTATAATGTTCATAGTTTAGTCGTAATATTAAAAAAAAAAATCAAAAAGGTGTAACTAGTTGTGTTGTTGTTTTTTTATTGAGCCAGTTTATTAAATCTTGTAACCATTACAAATGTAACAAAACTAACTAGAATAGATTATTAAGTAATATGTATATTTTTTCAGGCTTAACAACGCTGTTTTCTATGTCTCAGATGGGTTTTAAAACTCAAAAAAGCTGCCTCTACTTAACTACCTAGCCTTAAAATTATCTCGTAACTAAAAAGAAATTATGAAAATCGGCTCAATTAATCCACAATCTTTAGAATTGTTCAATACCCTTTATGAAGTTTCATGTTGAGACAAGAAGCAACAAATATTTTAATATATCTAGAGAAGTGTGGCCGCTTTTTTTTTTAGATCCGATTTTGTTATAGTATATTATTTTACTGACTAGGTACTTATTTTTACTTAGCGGCCTCTTTGTCATTTTGTTGGGACGATGCTGCCTTATCAAAAAAGGTTGTATCTGTTAATATTTTCTTTTTACTATGTACTACTTCTATCCAAACAAGAATTTACTATAGTTACTTATCACAAAGTAAAATAATTACCTTTGAACTGCTTAAAATAAATTCATTAACATGTTATAAAGTTCACCAAACTATGGCAAAACAATGGCTTACATGTTACCCCCGGTCGGGTCAGCGTATAAATTAGCTAAGACCTCAATAGGTGTGGTTATTAAATTATTAATTATACTTCGTGCGATATTTCACAAAACTCCGAAGTAAATAATAAAACGGTGAGGGTTTCAGTATTGGGAAATTCCTCTTTGATAAACCTTAGGGTAACAAACAATGATTAGTGATTTATTGAAACTCCATGAAAGGTGCGCAAGTTGCCCTAGTTATTCACATGACAATCGTTACTCATTATTTTGGATTTTCTGTAGTCGGGTAATATACTAGATATACTCATCAAACGAGCAGCAGGCTTACTCTTGACAAGTTCGAGTTACGATCAAAATCGAATCGACGTCGAGAATCAGTGATTTGGTATAACTACTTTTAAACTTTCGCGTTGCATAATTATTTGAAACGATAACGGGAATTAAACGCGATCATACCTTATTATTTTGCCTGACGTTTCGATCGGGTTGCACCGACCATGGTCACAGGCTGACTGGAGACAGCGATGCACTCACTCCGAGGGGAAGGTAGATTCATATAAATCTACCTTCTAAATGTTTATTTCTCCAAGCACCGTCACACACCACACTAACCGTGTCCTTATTCCGCGAGAAAACGTCAGGCAAAATAATAAGGTATGATCGCGTTTAATTCCCGTTATCGTTTCAGTGATTTGGTACTCTGAAAAGTGAACCTAAACCTTTGAGTCGATGGTGATTACGTTATCAACCGAAAATGTTTAACGGATCGCCATTTTAGATCGATCTTGACTTGATTTTGATTTCGATTTGATTGAGTTTGTTTAGATTTTGGCTAGGTCGAATCGAGATCGAACTTAAATCAAATTCAAGAGTAAGGGAGCTGTTTTCCAGGCTTTTATATAATAAGACCACATCAGCCCACGGTTGTCATCTGTAGAAGCCTAAACAAGATCGTAAAGAACAAAATACTTATAAAAGATTTTAAAATGTGTATGTTTCAGTCTTTTTTACCCGACTCTCTATGTTTCTTAAAACAACCTTTCCCTGCAGGTATAAGAAATACTATCAAATCGTAAATGGGTCGATCTAAAATCCCGGGAAAGAAAGCATAATAAATAGGAAAGAAGGTTACTGTCATGATTAAAAACAATTTAAAGTTATTTTATGGTTAAAACAGTGCCATCCCATTTCAACGTTGAAAGTTCTTGATGGGAGGAGATTTAAAAACACTTAAGTGACAGAACGAATCGTTGTTTATTCAAAGGGAAATGTATTTTCCCTCTGTCTCAGATGTAGCGGCGCGATTACACTGATAAATGCTGCAATTATCTAGGAGAATGTCCAGGAGAAACGCTAAGTTCACTACGACGTTGCGATAAATTAATTGAAATCTTTTCTATTGTTTTTGTAGTGATTAACCTTTTGCAACTGAGATGACTTAATGGTAGACATTCGACTGAAGGGTTATCTGACAGACGTCTGTTAGATACAGCGTTCATAACAGTACTTACGTATGTGAAACACCTTGGAGTTCTGAAGACACTAGAAGCTACTAAGTGGGACTAATTTACTTAATACGATATTACAATTTGGCTATGTTGTATTTGACTGACGGTGTCTGCCGGATTATTGCCTCATCGCAAAGGGGTAAATAAGAAAACATTCTGAACTTTGCTACCTAAGCCAACCAAGCTAAAAAGTTTACTTGATGTCGATACAATTCATTGTTATCAAAGTCTATCTAGTTACATAGAAACACTAGATGAATGAATACAAATTAGCATCGTCTTCCCACATCTATCCACAGCTTAATTTAGCCCTCTTCATAAGGCGTGTGTTGCCTTAATCGCCACTATTGGCAGGTGAGTTCAGGGTTGCATTTTGTACAAATATTGATCTTATGTTTTAAATACTGGCCCATGGGTTTGATAACAACAAAAGTTTCGAATTCGACTTTACAGGTTTGCTATCAACAGCCCGCATTTGGCAACCGAGGTGATTATTTCTGCACCCATCATTGCTGTGGCAACAATGATGGAGGCCTTTGCTCTGCAGTGGGTGATAATAAACGGTCTTTACTACACATATTTTACCTACCACTTTCGGGATAAGCTTTATAGTCTTTCAATTTTCAATAACATTATCTTGCCTTTCACGTTTTGAATCACTTTGCCATCATTTTACAGCTTCTTTTTCGCTTACAAAACGTCCGCCGCTCCGTATAGTACATGGCTTCCAAGTAAGTGTTCAATAGTTTTCACAAATACGGCTTTTGTTTACCCTACCGGGTTTTACCTTCGCAAACACATTTCTATCTCTTAAACAGAGAGGGACAGGCTTACGTGTATAGTCCGAGTTGGAAAAAGACAGCATTCAGAACATGTTGAAGTGCGTAAGGGATTGTACAAGATCGTCCGTTTTACTTAGAAACGATTTGTAAAGTTTGCAAAAAAATACATCATAGTTTTTTAATACCATTCTAATACATCATTTTTGTTTAAGATTGTCAAATTGGAAGCCAGGGCTAAAGGATATTCACATGTACAGTGCTTGATAAAATTACATTTCATACGAATATTAAAAAAAACTATTATAAATAGACTAGCTGTTTCCCGCGACGTCGTCCGCGTCAAGTTCCGTTATTATGATCGCGATTATTTTTGCAACATTTTTCACTTATGCTTCGCTCCTATTGGTTGCAGCGTAATGTTATATAGCCTAAAGCCTTCCTCGATAAATGGACTAAACACAAAATTTTTTTTTCAAATCGGACTAGTACTTCCTGAGATTAGCGCGTTCGAACAAACAAACAAACAAACTCTTCAGCTTTACAATATTAGTATAGATTTTTATGAAAAAAATATGAAATCCAGATTCCTTGATGAAAAATTTCGACAGTTATTTACGCTATTATAAGCCAGATCAGTTTCATCTATATTTTTTCTTAGTACGTCCAAATCCAAATTTTTACAAATACTTTTTTTTTAATTTTTTGAAGTGTTTTTTATAATATTCGATGAACACGAAAATTGTTATTCAAAGAATTTAATTTTCAATTTAGATAACCTATTTGATTGACACTAAATAGTTTAACTAAGTTTTGTTCAAACATTTTTGTGCTCAATATTTTGTCTTCTTTCATTTGATACCTTTTTTTTTCAAAGTACTTCAATCTATTGTTGCAGCATTCCACATGTAGCCTATTTTAATATACTTGTACAGATACAAATTTTACCGCTTTCCTAAAATTTTATAGGCGTTCAGTATCGCATTTAGAACCCATTTATGAAGTAAAAAATGTAAATCAAGTTTTCACCCGAAAATATTTTTCGCACCATAGTTTTAAATTTTTACGGTCCTAAGCCTGTTAAGGTATAAAGGGAAAATCAAAAACTTATAATTAGTATCATAATAAATGAATAAAATGCGCATCACGTAAAAAAAGTGTTGCTATTTGGCCGTATCAAAAATTTTAGATTTTTGGCGGACATTTTCTAAGTGCTTTATCTTGACATTTTTGTACTGGGCTATACCAAAAGAAAAAATACGTCATTTGTTTTTTGTCTCGTAGATTGTTATATTAAAATTTGGAAAGTGGTTAAAATTTCATTCTGTATACATAGACTGCTAAAATCCCTTTATGTCTGCTTTGATGTAGGCTGGTAAAAACATTTTAAAATAAGAATAACATGTTCAACATTTATTAAAAGCTCCGTGACAAAGCTTTTAAATTAAACATAAGAAAACTAAATTTAAAAAAAACCAGACTCTCTAAAAAGCATTTATCTGTTACAGATGTGTTTATATGCGAACCGTACCTCGTTCTTACGTGACACAAACGCGTTATATAGTTTTGCATCTTAGCACATATTATGTGCTATTATCCAGAACGATTGCTTGTGCGACTAAGGGCTGCCTTGTTATATGCGAAGTGATCTCTATGTTGTAGATACAGTTTATATAATGGGACTAGAAAATGGAATGGCAGTTTTGGGTTTGATTTAAACCATAGAACATGGAAAAAGGTTAGAAAGGCTGTCTTGGGCCGTTTGTATGAGAACAGATGTCACCACTACACATGAACGACTTCAGAGAACGCCAATCAAGCGAATTTTGACGCAGCGCGACCAATAGGGTCACGCGACGTCAAAAGAAACCAATCACAGCGCTCACTTGCAAGCATTTGCTCATAACCTCTGTGGCGCGCCTGCCCCGCCTTCATCGCCTTTCTAACCTTTTTCCATGTTGTATGATTTAAATTTTCATTAACTTTATACTAGGTTGATTCAAAGTACATTTTATTGTATAAAATTATCGTCTGCCTTAGTTGGGACTCAAACCCACAACCAGGGTTACAGGTTAATGTTAACACTAAACTAACAAATGAAATATCTTGGTAGTTCAATGGTTAGAATAGTCGTTCACTAAGCGAAAGCTAGTTCTATATAGGGTGAAATTTTAATCACCTTCCAAATTTTAATACAATAATCTAAGAAGATTTTGACGTGATAACGTCTTTAAAATCGTTTTAGTCGGGTGACATGTTCAGAAACTTGTGTCACACCAAAACCTCACGAGCGCGATCGCAGGTATAACGAGAGAGAGTCGGACCGATCTCCCGTCTCATCTCGAGCGCTGCCAGTCATTCCGTGAAACTTGTCACGCGGAATCCTCACGAGCGGAGGCTGGCATAGCGTTCGAGTGAGTGGACCGATCTTCCGTCTCTCTCACTCTAGCGGCATACAAACGAATGGAGATTTTCTCGTTATCACGTAAACATCTCGATCGTAAACCTACTTTACAAACAACCAATTTTTTTCTATCTATCTAAATGAAGAATTTTTTCTTTTGGTGTAGCCCAGTACAAAAATTTCAAGATAAAGCACCTAGAAAATGTCCGCCAAAATCTAAAATGTTTTATTCTTAGTAACCCCTTTTTTTCGCGTTGCGCATCTCATTCATAAATTACGATATAATTCTTAAGTTGTTCACTTTCCCTTCATACCTTCACTGGCTTGTATGACCGCAGAAATTGAAAACTATGTTGCGAAAAATATTTTCGGGTGAAAATTTTACCTACATTTTAATTTCTTAATAGGCTCTAAATATCATACATTTTTACAGTGATGAAAATTTCATCCTGTATAAAATCATTCACCAAAGTAATCCAAACCTGAAATAAATCTTTTTTTATTTAATCCCTCAACCCCCAGGAGGCACTCGGGTGCCACGATAATTGATTTCAATTGTGTCTGGAATAACTCACGATCGAGGGATTAAACACAGTCGTTGCGCTATTGCGCTAATTGGTTTTACACAAGATCCATCCATCCACCATTGTCAAAAGTTTTTTTACAATCAATGTACGAGTAGCTTACGAAAGGAGTGCTAGTTTTCAATTTGAAAGAAATCGAATGCACTTTGATCTGGTTATTATTCTTTTGTCATCTGAAAGAAGGTCCTTGAACCCGAATCAAGGTCGTTTACAATCGACTCTTAAGTTCGGCTTATTCAGAATTCTAAAGGTTCACGGCGTAATGAAGCACGGAGAGAGCCTGTTAGGTGAATTTTAAACGGTATATGCGCCTTGTTTTTGAGGTTTAGAGTAGTGTTGGTTCTTTGCGATAGACAATCAAGAAACGTTCGTAATAACATCGATAGTATAACATGGAATAGACCGAAAGCATTTAGCTACCCACCCAACCTATGAAAAAAGATTAGTGAACGCATTTTAAGGCTAGGTAGTTCAGCATTTATAGATCTATATCCATCAATCGCCTATTCCTCGCGCCAGCGCACGACAGTATGGGCCTGACAAGCCGCCTTGCTTACGTATTAAATTTTTATAGTTAATAAAATATAGTAATTATACTGTAGTCATTTAATAAAATCAAACACTGTGAATTTGTCTTTGAATTTTTGTAGCTGCAAATAAGAATAAAAGTTATTTAAAATGTCCGTAGTTTAGTCGTCACATTGAAAAAACATTACAAAAAGGTTTGTGATTTTTTTTTATGTAACCTATAACGAATATGACTAGACAAGATATTTATTTATAAATATATTTGTTTCAGACATTAAAATTCTAGTTCTCAGATGGGTTTTAAAAACTCAAAAAACGCTTCCTCTAAGGACTACCTAGCTTTAAGTTCCAACTCCGCCGACTAACAGCGCAAAGCCTTAAATAAATTTGTCGACACAAACAATGACTCGGTAGCTCAATTATATGGCTGTGGGTTCCTCCGTGGCGGAGTGGCGTACACACCGGGTTTTCATGGTGTCGCCTGCACCGAGGACCCGGTTTCGATTCCCAGACGGTTCCATGCAGAAAAAAAGTGTTTTTTAACATTTTCTCGGGTCTGGGTGTTTGTGGTACCTTCGTTCTTTCTAATTTCCAAAATACGAGTACTTTAAATAGTTACTCAAATTGGGATTAAAACAATGCACCTGTGTGATGTTGTCCACATTTATTTATTTATTTATTATTATTAAAGTTCACGTTTCATTCGAGGCAGTCCAAATTCTTATTCACGCCATTGGATTTTAACGCCTAGTGAACAGTTTCATAACTAACACGATTTGTACTTTTTTACTAACATCAAACTTATTCTCAGTAATAATTATCGAAACAAATTTTCGATAAATAATCAACACTACAAATAACTTAATGCCTCTTCGCTCGATCGATCTATCGAGGACCTCGATAGACTGAGATCGTAATCGATGCTAGTCCAATAGGCACTAATTGAATAACAGGCCATTTTCGTTTGTAAAGTATAATCTTTTATGTGCTTTTGAGTAAGTTGCGAAGTGCAAATATTATTTACACCTGATTCAATTATGCAACGTGATACAACAGGTTTTCATGATGCGTATGATTTTTTATCTTCGAAGCATTTTGAAGGTTTGAATGCGTATCTTTAGATTCCATATCAACACCAACTACCATGCTTATAAAGATTATTGAGATATAAGAAGCGTAGAGAAAAATCATGTAACTGTAATGTAACAGAAAATTATTCCTTTTTATTTATTATATTTCTCAAAATTCTATGTATACTCAAATCATAACAGGGTCAGTGACCTTTGTACAATTCTGTAAGAAAAAAATCAATTTAACGAGCATTATTTACACACCAAATCAAAATTGTTAATTTTTTTCGTCGGTCCAATTTATTAAGCTTATTGTTTGTATTCTGTTTAAATTTTTAACAATATTAACATTCCATCTCTACCCTCTCGTAACCGCAACGGCAACTTCAGACCCCTCCGACCCGACAACTGAATATGAACACGCATTATGACCGATTGAGTGAGCCAAAAACACAAACAGTAAGCTCACTCCACAATGATAAATAAATTATTTCAATTATTAATTACTTATTTACACTAACAGGGCCAAAAGATAAATAAACAAGTTACGTTACAAGCCCGAAATCACACTAGAGACTACCTTCCTAAAGCAC
This sequence comes from Anania crocealis, assembly GCA_949315895.1. Lineage (NCBI taxonomy): Eukaryota > Metazoa > Arthropoda > Insecta > Lepidoptera > Crambidae > Anania > Anania crocealis. The sequence goes on from OX438882.1 coordinate 26,333,426, forward strand.
AAAAAAAATATGATTTCAAGTATTCAATACTGATAATTTTTCGGCTGATATGATGATGATGATGATGAATACTGATAATAGAATTGCATTTAAGTTGCTGAAATATCCTATAAAGTATTTAAATTTCTGTTTCGTCTTAACTGACTGTCAAACATCCTTAAAGATATCAGTATATAAACTTGAAAAAATTTTTTTTTTTTGCCTGAGACAAAATTTTTCAAGTTTATATACCTACTGATATTATAAGTGCAATTAAATTGCTAAAATATCAAATAAAGTATCTTAAAAGATGTTTCTTTCGGGTGTTTAGGGTACAAACTCATAACATTTGATAAAACTACGCTGGTTTACAGCGATAAGAACATTCTTGAAAATTGACGCTGTGACGTATAGTCTCGATAGCTAAAATGGATAAATCAACGCGCTCAGTATGCATGGATGCGGGTTAAGTCCCGCCTGAGACAAAAATTGTTCAAGTTGAAATAGTAATATTATAATAGCAATTATGTTGTTAAAATATCAGATAGGTACCGTAACTCTACTGATTATAATCATGAGAATTTTAATCACTTATATTTTACATCTCGTAACACGTATTATTTGTAAACGAAACCTCTGTTGCATATCTACATTGTGCCGATAGAGCAACAAAACAACATACGCAAAAGCCGCTAACGTAAACCTTCCAAACTGAGTTCGCATTCCAGAACTATTATTGCTATTGTATTAGTCGATTGTAATATCTGTAAGTTAAGAAGGGTGGGATTACATGCGCGCAAACTAGTACTTGTAGTTATGCGAGCTATAAAGTTACTACCTATCTATAGTCTTACTTAATATTGTAAATACTCTAATTAAGGTAACTCTGTCTATCTGTTTGTCTGTAACCTCTACAAAAATTAATTAGACTTTGAGGATGGACATAGGCTGATTTGTATTTCACTGGTGGCCACAGGTTCTCATCCACGCGATATAACGCTTAGCTCACGCGGAAGCCGCGGGTGAAAGGCTGTGTTTATTTATAACTAGCTGTTCCCCGCGACTTCGTACGTGTTAATTTATCTATACTAATATTATAAAGCTGAAGAGTTTGTTTGTTTGTTTGTTTGTTTGTTTGAACGCGCTAATCTCCGGAAGTACTGGTTCGATTTGAAAAATTCTTTTTGTGTTGGATAGTCCATTTATTGAGGAAGGCTTTAGGCTATATAACATCACGCTGTGACCAATAGGAGCGAAGCATCAGTGAAAAATGTTGCAAAAATAATCGCGTTCATAATATCAGAAATTGACGTAGACGAAGTGGCGGGGAACAGCTAGTGTTATTATAATCGCGATTATTTTGCAACATTTTTCACTGATGCTTCGCTCCTATTGGTTGCAGCGTGATGTTATATAGCCTAAAGCCTTCCTCGATAAATGGACTATCCAACACAAGAATAATTTTTCAATTCGAACCAGTACTTCCTGAGATTAGCGCGTTCAAACAAACAAACAAACAAATTCTTCAGCTTTATAATATTAGTATAGATAAGCCAAATTTTCAAATAAAAGAGAACACCAAATCATTCTGAATTTAACTGCCGAACCTACAATGACGGCTAAATCCTAGTTTTGGAGGGACTTGAGTCTAGCTGTGGATTAAACAATACCAAAAAAAAAAATGTTGAATTGACAAGCTCCTTTTAAAACTTGATTGGGGAAACATTTAGTGAGAAAGATGACTTTGCCGTTGACTACACGTGTTCATGATCTTATATATTATATATCTTATTATAATAGGGGTTAAAGTATGAAATTGCCGATTATTTTTCCACTTTTTATTTTGTTTATAGCTCTTAAATATAGTCATATTATTGCGTAATTCTTTTTGTATTGTATCAAAACTAAATAAAGTAACTTATGACTAAAAAAAAACGCAATACTAGTGCCTATTAGTTCAAAGGAAGTCGTTGAAAAGACCCCTTACAATGTGTCAGCTGACCTTCCTGCTTCAATTAAGTATATATTTGTATTATATACGTTGAACTTCAGAAATTTATATACTATAATGCGTAGCTTTATAACCATCTAATATTCACCTATAATTGCATCGAAAACGGTTCGGGCGTTTTTAAAAAAACTAAAAAATTGTTAGTATGGAAAAATGACTTTTCTCGATTTCGTCCATACAAAACGGCAATTTCATACTTTAACCCCTAATATATTAGTATACACGGTCTTAGTCTTTATGTAGGTATTATATACTAAGTAACAGTTTCCTTGATTTTAATTACTTTTCTAACTTTACTAATTACAACAGTCATACGTTTTGTCTATGTAAACCATCCTTTTGCTTAATTACCCGAGCAAGACGGCGATAGTGGCTCCCTCTCGGGATTTATTACCCTTTGAACTAGCGATATTGGATTGAAACAGATCAATCGCCACAAGCCGACTCCACTGTTTAAGTTTTTACACGCCACGATTAAAACATATGAGTGACCGCCTATAATCATCCCACTGGAGGGCAAACGCTCATCATTGAATTCAGGTTACCACAGCAACATTGGTTGCAGGTATAATCACCACGCTTGCCAAATGCGGGTTGGTGATCATCTCAGATCATATACAAAGAAGGAGATATGAAATTACTCATAAATCCTTAGCGAACCCGTGTCTCGGAATTATTTATGTGTGCAACGCAACTACAATAACACTGTTGTAAGCATAAGGACCACACTATATCAATTTACCAATCACAGCGGCTACCACTTACTCGCTTACACAATGCGTCATTTGGTGTGTGTAAATCAGTGTATCGCTACAAAGTGTGGCGTGACGCACACGTCGGGCAGTGAACGCTTCGATTAAACCTCGTTACATTGCGCAGTCGCATAGTACTCACAACACAGCTAGTTAGTATCAAGCCTACAATGTATATTGTGCCGATACAATTATTATTATCGTTACACGGATGTTTTCATTAAATGTTTCACCGCGGAGTGCAATAGTTTTGTTTGCCCATATCGAATTCGCACGCGCCACGCCCCCATTTCATATCTATTTCTTTATATTATCTGAGGTTGAAGGTTTGATTACAAACCCATGCAATGTTCGAAAATTTGAGACTCTTATTGTCCGATCCAGGACTCCGAGGTATCTTACCTTGGTACTTACATCGCTCGATCGATCTTATTATAGGTAATTAAAAGCGGTAAAGAGATCTGATCAACGTTTTAATTCCCGTGACTAATTGCAGCTTTCTAAATATGATAAGGTACTAAAATAAATTACTTATTTGTTTCGCCTCGACCATACTTGAAGCAGAATCATTTTACAATTGCAGGAATTGGACATCAGCATGCCGAATCAATTATCTAACGATTAAACGACTACACGTGTTGATTATTTTAAATTATTCTTATCGTTACTCGTAGTGTTATTTTGGTTCTTATTGGATGTTTTATTTGTTTTTTTTTTATTTTAATGGTGCTTTTTTTTTACTTTATACCTACATTTAATGTACTTTATAAACAATGGAGTAGGTATTTGCAATTTAAAAATACACTGAAATTTTACTTACAAAACAAAATATGCAACCAAAAAATTCTTGCGAATAATTACAAGACACACCACAAATTTGAAAATTATTAAGTTGTACCTACGATAAATTTTAAAACAACGTATACTGCCTTGCTTTTCAACGTCGCTGAGGAAATCGTCTAGTGTAAATCCTCTTAACACCGTTAGGCAGGTTCTCTGTTCGTTCAATATTCATCATGCAGATGGAGCCTGAAAGGTTGTGTCTCAAGATTCGGACGGTTTATTGGGACCGGCTGATTAATTCGGTAATCTAGTGGGATTAACGACAGGTAACAATACATTAAGATTGTATACCGTAGTACTGTCGGCCAAATTAAGTGTATAAAAACTTATTTATTAACACCAAGGATCAATATTAGCTCGATTGACTACTTTGGAGAAAAGTCAGTTGTTTTTAAGTGTGAAAGAGATTGTAATCTAACTAATATTGTAAAGCCTGGACGTGTGTTCGTCAAGTAATCATACTTTAACATAACGTTTCTAAGTAAAATTTGGCTCGGACATAGGTTTTAGAATAACATACAGGCATTTTTTAATTCCGAGAAAAAAACGATTTACGCGTACGAAGTCGCGGGCAATAGCTAGTGTATTGAAGTAAGTATTGAGGGATACCTGACGTCCACAGCTGATAGGCCTTTAGGCCGTTAGGAGGCCTAAGGGCTAGCCACCTCTTACTTAATAACTTTTGAAAAAAAAATAGTGCTGAGTCGATAAATAATAGAGCTAAGTCGTTCTTCACTCAATGTATTGAGCCGGTATAAGCACTTCTCTTTTTTACCTCTCAGAATATTAGTGATTAGATACATTTTTCAGTTTATACTTATAATAATTCTTCGTTATCAAATTGATAACTTTATTGGTACCATAAAAACTTAAATTAAGTTTTTTTTACCATTAAAATGCTGGAGTAAATTAAAAGTACATTTCCGTTTAAAACATTTTTAGGTAGGTCCGGTCGGCCAAAAAAGTGGTGTACCAGTTTTGACAAAATTTCATGTGCCAGTAAAATAGCGATAGGGACGGGACTATGACGTTTGGTATTAGTAGCTGTCAGAATAGAGTTATTAGTATTGGAAAATTTGGGCTTGTCTCCACCGATCCCGGGATCAGATCGAGTTGGCAACGGATCTCGCCGAGTTGTATCCACTGATACCGGGATCCGTTTCCATCAAAAAATTATGAAATGTTTTTATCCACTGACCTCGGTATCCGTGGCTACACAAAAAAATATATAATACTTTTCGAAACGGTACATAGTATCCACAAAAAAAGATTAAATTGTCTTTATATCAATTTATTAAGGTACTGTTCAAAAGAAGAAGAACGTAAATTAAAAAAAAACATTTTTAAGTAAACTAAACAAATGGGCATACTCACAGAACAGATAAACATAAACAAAAACAATTATTTAAATTGGTGGAAATTGTACATATTTTATTAAGTATCAAAAAGTTAGAATTTAGACAATAGGACGTCATAGCTAATCTTACTAATATTGTAAATGTGAACGTTTGGTTGAATGTTTGTTACTCAATCACATCAAAACGGCTGAAGAGATCTAGATAACATCCGTTATATTGATAGACTAGCTGTTGCCCGCGACTTCGTCCGCGTCAATATCTGTTTATATGATTGCAATTAACATCAATATTTTTTCCCGTTTTAGCAACATTTTTCACTGATGCTTCGCTCCTATTAGTCGCAGCGTAATGTTATATAGCCAAAAGCCTTCCTCGATTAATGGACTATCCAACACAAAAAGAATTTTTTAATTCGAACTAGTACTTCCGGAGATTAGCGGGTTCAAACAAACAAACAAACAAACAAACAAACAAACAAACAAACTCTTCGGCTTTATAATATTAGTATATAGATAATAATATGCTGGAATAGCAAATAGGTTACTATTTATCTTGGAAACAAGTACGGTTAGGTTTTCCACGCATCGAAGTACCGGAAAACAACTAGTATTAATATAACAGAATTACCATTTTTTTTGACACGAAATCGTTTTGTTAATACGAGTACACAACACTTTATAATTTGTGGGTTATTCATTTTCGACACATTAAACGTGTTCATATAATGAAATAAAAAAAAAAGAAAGTGACAACCCATTTCGCTCTCTATTGAGCACGGGTCTCTCTCCTTTAATTATGAAGAGGGTTAAGGCCTTAGTCCCACCACGCTGGCCTAGTGCGGGTTGGTGGACGGCGAGGGCGACGCTGTGGCAACATCACCTCGCCGTTGGACGTTCCTCAAGCCGCCCGAAGGCCTCCAACAGAGCTTAACGACTGTTTAACGTGCCCTCTGAAGCACGGACGTGCTCATGGTATGATGCCACAAACGGTCACCCATCCAACTAGTTACCTCTCCTAGCGATGTTTAACATTAATGATAGAGACCGATCACTAAGAAGCATTAGGTTATGAGCGCTTCAATGAATTAATCATTGATATTAAAATGTTTTGTGTTTACGTAAGTGCTATATTTTCTTAGCCCGTACAGTCGTGGGCTAAGAAAAAACAATACGTACAAGTTCTTCGGAAATAAATATAGCTCATTCAAGGTGAATGTAGCTTTCTACTGGTGTAAAAATTTTTGAAATCGGCACCGTAGTTTTTGAGTTTATTCATTACAAACATACAGACACACAAAAATACAAATAATTCCTCTTCATCATTAAGTGTAAATTTATGTAAATAAAAATGTAAAACGAAATGTGTGTACGCGTCTAGTTTAAGCTCGATTGCAACGAATTCCAAAATCGTTTGTAATTTTGAGTTTGTTTGAAAGAAAATATTTGATTAATACAAAATCTTTAATGACGAAGATAAATATTTTTGGTTTAATTCAAACTTTTTGATACTTAATAAAATATGTACATTTCCACCAATTTAAATAATTGTTTGTTTATGTTTATCTATTTTGTGAGTATGCCCATCTGACTCTGTTTAGTTAACTTAAGCAATTTTTTTACGAGTATTAATTTACGTTCTTATTCTTTTGAACTGTACCTTAATAAATTGATATAAAAATAATTTAAGTAATCTTTTTTTGTAGATACTATGTACGGTGTGATCCGTTTCGAAAAGTATTATATATTTTTTTGTGTAGCCACGGATACCGAGATCAGTGGATAAAAACATTTCATAATTTTTTGATGGAAACGGATCCCGGTATCAGTGGATACAACTCGGCGAGATCCGTGGCCAACTCGGTGGAGACACACTAAAAAGACCTGCGGTGTACCTTGCAGCGTATGTTGGCAGTGTATGGGTTTCCCTTAGGGTGCCCTCCATGCACCGCCTACGTACGGCCTATGCCGGGCCTCAGGCATACAGTATGGGTGATCCTGTACACCAGGAATCACCCCCAGTCTGGCAAGCTGTGCAATGCGAGCGTTGAGGCCCCCGGCCCAACGCCCACTAGCCTACTAGAGGGGGGAAGTTGAGTTCGGCGTATGCCTTCGCGTCCTCCCCCATCTACGACTTCAGGTCGGATCGGCGAGGTTGCTTGCGGACCGTAGCCACCCTTTGCAACGACAGTGCATGTCGTTGCAAGGGGCCGCCAACGTCTCACGCCCACTCGTCGCCCAGCATAGCTCAAACCATACTGGGAAGCGAGCGACTACCATCCGTCGCGGGACTGGCGCCCCAACGGCAACACCGCCGTCGCGCCCTCCAGCGCGAACGGCCACAATAGGCCACGGGCCGAAGCCCGCTACCACCGCCTGGAGACGTAGTCAACAGCGGGCTGCCCAAGCCCACTGGAAGCGCCTCCCGTGTGGGTTTTGGTCCTCGCCGGCCAAATGGCCGGTACCCTCTATATCTGGAGGGTGTTCCCCTATCCGCCACCTGGGGACGCGCCCGGTAGACCTAAACTCCCTCGGGAATAAACCACATTCTTAGCAGTCTTATAATTTTAAAGCAGTTGAAAATTATATCCAAGGAATCTTATCCAGTTAGTTGAACAGTATCGGTTTCGCTAAAAAAGGTAAAAAAGGTTCAAGCTTTGTCTAAATAAGACGGTTGATTTAAAAACCATGTTTTTATTTTGCCATGTTATAAATATTTCACACATTTTTTTTTTGTTTTTGTAGATACACTATAATAGTCTAAAGCCTTCATTACTGAAGGCACCGAATTCATAGTTCTAACGGCCGTCATTAAATCTAGATAAGTATCAAATTTTAGAATCTAACAAAGGAAATTGGATCCTTAGCTCATTTCCATAAATCTCCATTTCGAAAGATTCGACGGTCCGAAGATAGACGCAGGATATAGCGTGGTCACATTACTTGTGGGGCTTGTGCCTTTCCCATGTGGTCGTTTGGCGATGGATCTAGTTAACTAAGGGAATATAGAGAGAAAGTTGAATAGTTGTACATTCATGTCAAAGTAAAAGGTTTGCCTGCTTGCAAGAGATTTCTAAGGGAAATAGACTTAGTTACTTTAACATGATACTAAAGTTTTAAGCAACTTCCAATGCTGGCTGATAAATTACGAGCTTTAAAATTATTGGTTGATTGAAAAAAACAAAATTACTTAATTAAATACTCGTAAATATGGTACCCTTAAATCGTATAAATTAGTAAATATTAGACAAATCAATGTTGATAACATCACGTACATTGTTCAGACCCCAAAATAAAATCAAAAACAACGAGGGTACAAGAATTACCCAGACCCGGTAAAATGTCGAAAAAGACATTTTTCTACATTGACCTGTCCGGAAATCGAACCCGGGTCCTAAGACTTTACCACGAAGGTCTTTAATATTGTTTGATTCCGAAGTTTAAAGGGATCGTCAACAATTCCTCCCAGACTTTTTAGATCTTCGTTTAGATACAAAAATAGTTCTATTAGTAACATTATTCATTGCGGCAAATTGTTTTTTGTACTCTAATATTGGGATTCAGAAGCATAGACCTAAATAAATAATAATACGTTACGCCATGTGTTTTATTTCGCTTCAATATTACTTTGCGGTTCAAAGAGGATGTCTCTCAGATTTTTATTGTACCTACTTAATGTAACAAAACAACTTCGGGAAAGAAGCCGATAGGAGGATTCAATTGCGCTAGGAAACATCTGGGAAGCTACGTAACGTCTTTACGTCATCAGTGCCACAATGTCTAAAAACTAAGGTCTTCAATCAGTACATCCAGTTATGACCTATGCTGCGGAAACGTGGACGCTTACCAGATGACTAGTTCACAAGTTCAAAGTCGCTCAGCGAGCTATGGAGAGGGCTATGCTCGGTATCTCGTTAAGAGACAAGATACGAAACAAGCATATTCGTCAGAGGGCGAAAGTTATCGACATAGCCCGAAGGATAAGCGCGCTGAAGTCGCAGTGGGCTGGTCACGTCTGCCTTAGAACCGACAACCGTAAGAACAGACGAATTCTGGAGTGTTTAGGCAAGTGTAATGTAGGACGCCTTGCGACTCGATGAGAACTATTGGCATCGGCTGGGTGGAAAAAGCCCAGGATAGATAATTGTGGCGTGACTTACGGCTGGTCCCAATAATCTATCTATCTTCAGTTTTGGCATATCGGAGATAGAAAACATCTTCTGTCTCTGATTTTGCCGTCCAGAGTAACAAAGACGGAAGTTGTTTTCTATCTCCGTTATGCCAAAACTGAAGATAGATAGGTTATTGGGACTGGCCGTTAAAGGAGGCTTACGTCCAGCAGTGGACGGACAACGGCTGTTGATTGATTACTTAATGTACAATCAGCTACAAAAGTATATTCATCTGACTAATGTTGACTCTTAATACAACGACACAGGGTTGGTAAAACGAAAAAGTATTTTTGTTGGTATAATGGAACGCAACCAGGTGTAGTTCGTTTTTCAAAAATGCGCATGCCAGACTCTCTCTGTTCGTTGTTTGTATTGTGACGTCAGTCGCTTGAATAAAAGCCATTATTATTGTGCAAACCGAATTCTTTATTATTTCATTTACCACAAATACATAACTTTCCTTTACTTTTGAAGCTGCATGCAGAATGAACTTCTTCTCTTCCTACGTTTGCCGCAAGAGGCGAAGGAGTACCTACTGCCAGAAGAAGAAAGGCAGCAGCGTCTTCTCTACGCCATCGGTCAATCTGTGATCGGCAACTTACTTGCCATGCGTGGCGTTTATGGCAAAAATAATAGAATAAATAAAGAACAACAAATACGTAAGCAAAATAAAGTAAATTAATTTTGTTTTCCCAGCATAATCTTTTGCTACGTAGAAGTATAATAAAAAAAAATCGCTCACCACGGATTCTGTACAATATGATTATTTAATAATATTATGATACCATTGCTTACTTTAAATAATGACTTATTTTTTTTACGTAATTACAAATTTATAGTTTCCTTATATCTGTAGCGTATGACAGTATTAGGTACTTGTCAATTTTTATGGTTTTTAATCAACGGAAAATACTTTTTAAACTTTGAGTTTTTTGACCTTGTCGAAATATATATTCTTTTTCCGGTATTAACTGCCGTACCTACCATTTTTCACGTAAATAGAACTTTAAATTTTTTATAGCTTCAAGGGACTAGAAGACCAAGAATCATACGCAAGTTCTCGAGACAAAATTTTGACAGACAGACGGATGGACGGACGGACAGAAAATTAATAATTCAAGGTAACGTTTTTACCTAAATTTCCTGTACATAAACTCAAATCTTATGCTGGCAATTAGTGACCGAGTTTCTTGGAAAACGTAAACGTAGTGAAAGTGGAAAAATACAGCGTCTTAAGCAAAAGGAGATTAAACGAAATAGCCGGTGATCGAAATAATGCGCCATTATAAGTGCCTTCTGTTTCCAAATGGAAATATTAAGGTTTTGCCCTTCAGTGCCGACCGCCGATGACTATTGTTTGGCAAATGTTTTGATACAGAATTGAAAGCAAACATAATAATAATGAGCTGGTAACAATCTAGTCACGATAAATGGTTCTAGATAACTCAAACGGGTTGTCTTTTGTTGATTCGAAATATCTTAAACGGCCTCTAATCATTTCACTGCAGGGCAAAAGCCTCCATCATTGAATTCCAGTTACGTAAGCAATGCTGGGTATGACTTACGGCCAGTTCCAATAACCTATCTATCTTCAGTTTTGGCATATCGGTGATAGAAAACAACTTCTGTCTTTGTTCCTCTGGACGGCAAAAACAGAGATAGAAACTGTTTCTTATCTCCGATATGCCAAAACCGAAGATAGATAGGTTATTGGAACCGGTCGTTAAAGATCAATGCAACTAAAAAGCATCCAAATGTTCAAAGGTTAGGATGTTTTACTTTTGCTGATTGTGTTTCTAGTTTTTACTAGATAAACAATCAGTGAACAAGAGCATGGAATTCGGTTTTAATGGCGGTCTCAATTATGTCGCACTCCCAATTATAGGTATCCGTTTATGGTCATATTGCGGTCTCAATATATCGCGCACTCAGTTAAATTACGCTCTCCATAAAACCGCGTTTTCAACTGTATTGCATTCCCGGTTAAAAAATAATAATTTTTGCCCTGACATCAACCATTGAATTTGTAAAACATCTCACACTCATTTTTGTGACAGGGCCGATTATAAAAGTCTAACACTATAATTCGGCCCTGTCACAAAATGCATTATTAGCGAACGTTTACTATCCATTAACTACCTCCATATTCATGTGCCTCCATGTATAATTTATTTAAAATTTGCAGCACAAAAAGTTAAGTACTCTAACCTCCTAAATCCGGCCCTGTCGCAAACAAATTTCCAGTTTAATAATAATAATATTTCAAGACATGCCTCACTGGGTCACACAGAGCCATCTAGTACCGAATTAGTATTAAGTATTAATTACTATTAAGTACCCTGTCGTATGGGGTACTAGACAACCGATAAACTTACTAATATACTTTTTTTTGTAAATACATACTTAGAAAACACCCAGACCAGTACAAACAGACATGTTCATGCACACAAATATTTGTACTGTGCGGGGATCGAACCCGCGACCCATGGCTCAGAAGCAGCGTTCACTACCGCTGATCCAAATGGTCGTCAAAAGTTTGTACTGTAAAAATTCAGTGCTCCTCTTTAATCTGGCCCTGAACCCAAAATCCTTACTAAAATAAAACTACCTCCCATGTAAAATTACATATTTGTACGTCAAGTGGTTTTTGATATTTCGTACTTAAACGACCTTTTACTTTTGCAAATATAGATTTGGGTCAATGCTTTATTTATTGCTTCAAAGGTTTGGTTGCAAAAATTCAAATTTAAACTCATACTCGTCCTATTCATACAAAGTCTAGACATTACTCGTACTTAAAAATATACATTTTAATATAATTTCGTTTCTTTGCTATCTCCGTTATTAATACTAAAACTTCTGTAAACTTTTAATCCTGACTAACTTTTTAATTACTTAAACGATCGCTTCGCAAATTTTTTAAAACTTATAATAAGCTGTTATTGATGAGTGGCAGCCAAAATAACACGTTCCGGGACAGAAAGTCGAGGGACGGTACTCCAAAACCTACTCAATTTGACACAAGAATTTCCCATACAATTTAACCCCCGCCTGACGACGTTGTGGTGTATACCACTTACTTGTACTTATTTATATTGCGGGATACGACAGTTCGTTTCTCGACGTGACCGCCTTTGAACATAATGTCATACCACGCATCCCATGTGGGTGCCACAGTTCCAGCTGAAGTGGGGGAGTACTTGCGTGCGTATGCGCCTGGCCTCGGCCGTTGTGTCACAATACGAGACGACTTTGCATGTGTGCGTCTAGTTTACTTGTGTGCTCATAAAACCTTACGATGTGACACTAGCCAGCTTGTACTCTTGAAATACGACACTAATACGTTACCCTACAATATTTTCTATTGCTGACATCCGTTCTTTGACGCGCTGTCATATTTCGAAGCTCAAAGTCAGCCGTCGATGAACGTTGTGTCGTAATCTATTGGAATTTAAGAACCGTCCTTCGACGTATTGTCTCGGAACGTGTTAAGTAAGCTATGGTAACGCCCAATAGGTTATGGTTTCAGCAGTGGGCCACATCTCAGGGTAGTGTCTCGAATTTTCGATCATTGCTCGGGTCTGTGATCACTAACCCGCATTTGGCGTGGTGTACTGTACCCATCATTGCTGTGGTAACTTGAATGCAATGATGAAGGCCTTTGCTCTGCAGTGGGATGAATAAAGCTAGAACTTGACCTTCAGACCAACGGGTAATTAACCTTCAGACCAACGGGGCATATTCTAATCGTTATTTTAAAAACATATTATACGGTTTTCGTAAGATATTGTCAAATCTGGCCTATAAAGTATATCATAAGTCTCTGAATATTAGTACCTGTTATATCTTTACTGAAAAATCATTACTTACAAATAACGCTTAAAACGCACTATAAATCAGCTTCGCAGTTGAGCAATGATGATTATGAGATCAATGTTGCAGTTTTTTTTTTGTTAATTTTACTAATTTTCAAAGTACCAAATAAACAAAACTTATTCTATTATTTAGTTTGTAAAAAACTCTTGCTAACAAACCAACTTGTTACTTTGAAATACCAAAAACCTTAGCGACCTTAGATGCTAACGTTTTTGTACCTTTTGAACCTTTTGTGCGGAACAGCAGTTTATTTATTCACTCATATTTTTATTGATTGAGCCGGGGCTGGATTTGCTGTTTTTGGTTTCTTCGCCTCCAGTGTTAAAAGCAATACTGCTTAAACATATTTCTAGCTAAAATAAAGCGAATTTAAAGCGCTTTTTTTGTGAACAGAAATAACGAAGGTACCACGAACATCCAGTCAAGAGGAAATATAGAATAAATAATATATTTTTTCTACATTGACCTGTCTGGAAATAGTAAGTAAAAGGTAGGTTTATATATACCTAAGAGAATTTTATTTTTAATTTTCACTATGGATTTATTTGCTTCAAAACATTCAAACTATGGGTACCCAAATTTTATTATCAATACCATAGCCCGTTAGCAACCTATTTAGTCAAAAACTAATTTGTTTGCTTTCAAGGCGAATGATTGTCGATATTTATCAGTACCGTCTTATACTTGCCAATACAATATCGCGTAAAGTTCATAAAATAGTGTATTATAAGTTCCAGTAACAAGGGTGGCCTGAGCCAATAACGCGAATACAAGAATGCAGCCAATATTGCCAACCCTCTTCAGATTCGATTCGGGCTTTGCATAACAGATGTCAATTTCATAAGATTATTTGTTTCGTTTACATTTTTGACCTTTGAGACTTAGCTCGGTCTTTATTATAAAAGATCAAAAATTTACAATATCTATAATTTGTTGAATGACATTCCGATTGTCTTTGGTGAATACGTGAACCCACAATCTTTTTTATCCATTCAAAGCCTTTTTATAAGTAATAAGTTCATTAAAAAAAATAGTATAGCATTATTTATAGAATACAGCTACCTCTTTTGGTATATTTATTTACACAGGGTGAAATTTTAACAACCTTCCAAATTTTAATATATCAATCTATGAGACAAAAAACTAATGACGTATTTTTTCTTTTGGTATAGCCCAGTACAAAAATGACTAGATAAATTACTTCGAAAATGCCCGCCAAAAATCTGAAATTTTTGATACGGCCTCCTAGCAACACATTTTTTACGCGTCGCGCATCTCATTTATCCATTACGATACTATTCATATGTTTTTAATTTTCCCTTTATACCTTAACAGGAGTCTAGGACCGTGAAAATTAAAAACTATATTGCGAAAAATATTTTCGAGTGACAACTTGACTTCATAATAAGGCTCTTAACACGATACTGAACGCCTATAAAAATTTTGGAAAGTGGTTAAAATTTCATCCTGTATATTACTATGAACGCTGTAAAGTGTTTGAATACTGTAAAGTATTCAATACGTCGAGTTAAATAAAAAAATTAACTCGTACTATTATCCATAAAATCTTTCATTTCAACTAAAGAAAACAGTACCTACCTACAATGTACCTATGCTTTACTATCGCTTACCGTATTTCAAATAACTAAGCGTATTTAATTCAGACTTCTGCTTTTAGCTAAGCGATGTATAACACTTACATATTATAACAATAAGTCAATCTGTCCCTAAATACCGAACTCACAAAGATTGTACATCCCAAAACAAAATAATTTGTAGGGACGGTCCGTTCAAAAACAGAACAAATTTCAAATAAACGTAATCACAGACCTTTTTCGTGAGTGTTCATAAAAATACCACAGAGCTGTCGGCCCCGGGACCGGCAAACAGGGTTGCCAAATCATTTCATATTTTCATTTGTATTGCCATGTATATGTTACCGGCAATCTGCATAATTCAGGTATTCTATACAATACCTAGGTAATGTATAGAGTACCTAGGGCATCTAGGCTATGTATGAAATATTATGAATTTTATTTGCCATTTTAAACTTTACCTAGGTAATGTATACAATTCCTAGGTATTGTATAGAATACCTGCTGATCCACCGGCAATGTGTAAAATAACTATATTTAGACCTGTATTTAGCAATGTTATGTAAGTTAGGTTAAGAAAATGATAGAAAAAATAACATTTACTTTAAATCTACCTTATTAAATAAACTATTAGCAAGTAGTTAGTAGTCTTCAAAACAATCTTTATTCAAGGACAGGTATTTATTGTAAAATCAAAATCTAATTGCTATAAACATACATTTCTTCTGGTTAACTAAAGTATTCAGTTTAATAATTTACGCAACAAATCAATCACTATGAAAACATAAGAAGCAAATTTACTGGCTTCTCTGAAAAATAATTGAGTAAAATATTATACATACATACATACATACACTCACGCCTTTTTCCCGGAGGGGTAGGCAGAGACCACATCTTTCCACTTGCTACGATCCTTACAGACTACTTTCGCTTCATCCACATTCATTAATCTTTTCATACACGTTCGCCGGTTTAGGGTACTCTTGACCTGACCTTTCTTTAGAACTTCCCCGATTTGATCAAGATAAGTTCGTCGAGGCCTTCCCCTTCCAACATTTCCATTCATTAACTAAGGTCAGCTGACACATTGTAAGGGGTCTTCCCTTACAATGTGTCAGCTGACCTTCTTGCTTCAATTAAGTGTATTTGTATTATATACTTTGATTTTCAGAAATTTAAATACTATAATACGTAGTTTTATAACCATCTAACTTTCACCTTTAATTGCATCGAAAACAGTTCAGGCGTTTTTAAAAAAACTAAAAAATTGTTAGTATGTAAAAATGACTATTCTCGATTTCTACCATACAAAACGGCAATTTCATACTTTAACCCCTAATATATTAATTTTTACATTATATTTTATAGCAAGTTAAGTATGTACAAGGTTTCTGCTGTCGCGAGATTTTACAATGGAAGTGGTCAAAGTCACTATAGAATGTTTTTACGTTTCTCTGTAATTACGATATTAATATTTTACATGGCAAAATGACGTTTGTTAGGTCAGCTAGTAAGAGATAATACAGATAAACACATCAGCATAAGAAATAACGAACTAAATTTCACCTAAAATCAAAATGCGACTTCAATAACGTTTCGAGCACCCAGTTTTACTGCACTAAGTCAACACCATCACCATCAGTCCACTCCTGGACATAGGCATCTCCAAGGAGGTGATCCTCCGTACCATAATCACCACGCTGCCAGGCGAATTAGCGATCGTTTGGTGAAGAAAAGTCACTGCTACCCTCTTTATTCTGGAAGAACTTTTTAGCCAAACACTCATATTTCATTTTGGGTTTACCCCATACCCAATAAGTAACAAAATCAATGTTATTTAAATTTGCTTTGAAAATTGCAACTATTGGAAAAATAAATTGAAAACTCACAATAAAATTAGTAATTTCATTTGAATTTCAATTTGAAATCAAGAATTAAGAAAAGGATTAACGTAAGATACATTAATATTTCTATAGAAGAAGCAACCCTAAGCAAACACACCAAAAATATCTGACCAAAAAGGGTAAATTTAATTAGTTCAGAGGTCTATTAAAAATTAGGGCCCAGCTGACGCTTTTGATCCTTGTCGGTTTCAGTTCCAACATAAACTGGAGGGACTTATAGAAAAATATTTACGAGAATTTTTAATAAACATAAAATAACAACTACTTACACAGTTCAATACAAATGATACCAAAAACTTTTTTCTATTAAACGATTGCCGTTATGTCAGCGACCAGCGTCAACTTTATCTATGACCCGTCCAAATTATGACGGCATGCGAAGCTTACGGCCGGTTCCAATATTCTATCTATCTTTAGTTTTATATCGGAGATAGGAAACAGTTTCTATCTCTGTTTTTGCCGTCCAGAGAAACAAAGACAGAAGTTGTTTTCTATCTCCGATATGCCAAAACTGAAAATAGATAGGTTATACTTTATTTGACATTTTAGCAATTTAATTGCACTTGCGCCCGCCCGGCATGCGAGGAGATGCGGGTTCGAGTCCCGCCTGAGACAAAATTTTTCATGTTTATATACTGATATTATAAGTGCAATTAAGTTGCTAAAATATCAAATAAAGTATTTAAATAGCTGTTTCATCTTAACTGACTGTCAAACATCTGCAAAGATGTTTCTTTCGGGTGTTAAGGGTGCAAACTCCTAACATTTGATGAAACAACGCTGGCTCACAGCGTAAGAATATGCTTGAAAAATTCGCGTCGTGTCGCAGTGTCTCGATGTCCTAATTGTATGGCGCCCGCCCGGCATGCGAGGAGATGCGGGTTCGAGTCCCGCCTGAGACAAAATTTTTCAAGTTTATATACTGATAGATATCTTATTGGAACTGGCCGTTAGAAAGTGCAATAGTATGGTTATTAATGTCATGTTGTATCAATTCAAAATGTCAAGAAAAAGCACCTCATGAATGTCCGTCAAAAATCTAAAATGTTTGATGCGCCCCTCATTTATTAATTATGATACTGTTCATAAGTTCTTTATTTTCCCTGTATACTTTCACAGACTAAGAACCGTAAATATTCAAAACTATGTTACGAAAAATATTATCAGGTTATTAATATACCGACCAATAACGACCATGACCAGACGTATGTCGTTAGAAAGCTCTTTTCATGACTATCATTTGTTATTATAGCGCAAGTCTCAAATCGTTGTGGGAAAAATGTTATAGTTACTTAAATGATATCTATTAAAATAAAATATTGGTAATTCTAGATATCAAAAAAATCTGTTTTTGTGTGGATTCCATGTACTTTCAGCGTTATAATGTTAAGTATGAGGTCAGTCAAATCGTGAAAAAGAAACATAAAATAATAAAGTTAGGTTAGGTTATTTTCGTTACGGAATTTCTGGATTCGGTCTCCACGCTGACGCTCCACGCTTAAAAAAAAATTAAGAGATGTCAAGGGACACCCGGATGGAACGAAGTTCATTTTTAGTGAAGGAATTGTAATAACATTTTATTTATTTTAAATTTATTTTAAATTCTTTCTCTTTCTCTCCCTCTCCCTCTCCCTCTCCCTCTCCCTTCCCCCTCTCCCTCCCCCTTCTCTATATCTCGCCCTCTCCCTCTCCCTCTCACTTTCCCTATCCCTCTCCCTATCCCTCTCCCTCTCCCTCTCCCTCACCCACTCCCTCTCTCTCTCCCTCTCTCCCTCTCTCTCTCTTTCTCTCTCTGATCTCTCGCCGCACGGCTTACAACTATAGCGAAAATTGTCGGTCAATAAGTGTCGGTCAAAAAGTGTCGGCGATTGCGGGCGCGACGGGCGGCCGGCGGGCGTCATTTCGGTAGTGTCACACCTTGCATTAATAGTTCATTTAAGTAACTATAACATTTTCCCCACAACGAATTGTTATTAACAAATGATAGTCATGAAAAGAGCTTTCTAACGACATACGTCGGGTCGTTATTGGTCGGTGGGTACGCGTCCCATACAATTTTGCCCGTCCTCCTTTGATCCACATTTTACTTCATGAATGGGCTCTAAATACAATACTTATCGCCTGTAAAAAATTTGGAAGGTGATGAAAAATTCACCTGTACCTATTGTTGATTTTAATTCGTGTTTTTATAAAATTGCAATGCTTTCGACTTTTTACAATACATCTTAGTTGTATTATAGAATTTCGTCTACAATACAACTCAGATAATGTGAGGATGTGGCAAGAGCAGCATTGTGTTCGGATAAACACGTATTCCACTTGTTGTTGTAATTAATTATGAACATTGTTTGTTGTGTAGTTTGATTATTATTCAATCCGTAACTAATTCGACAACAGAAATTTTATTAAACGATTTTCAACTTTATGGTGAACCCATAAATATCAATTGACTAAGTAAGGCGCTAATAGATTTATTATCAGTTGGCTGTAAGAAAGGTTAACTATAGTCTGTCATTAATTATTAACAACAAACACTGCTGACAAACGAGGCTCAAGTTACCATTATGTATAACAGCAGTGTTTTTTTTTAATTTTTATCAAAAAAAAGCATAGAAATATATAAAATATTGCTTCAGCTATTCATGTGACGCATTCGGACTTATTTGTGTAAGGTTAATTCGTCCAACACCCGGCTGAAGCAAAATAATATGTCCGCGGTCGTCAAGGCATGATCTAAATCGGCTAGTCTAATTTTTTTACATTTTTCTAAGACTTTTTTATTAATAAAAAAAATAAAAATAACACTGCTAAGATGTTATACATAATGGTTACATAACGTGGGCTTTAATTGACAGGTGGTCAAAAAAAAGTACGGGTGAACCTATATAGTGCATACTAACTGCATACTATTTGACCTGTCGCAATGTGCGTACGTACAAAAATAGCATTTTTTATCGACTTATGCAATTATAAAACTAACAAGGCCCGCGATAGAAGCTATGCAATAGCTTAATTTTATAATTTTATGTATTTTCTAATTTTGACTTTTGTAATTAAATTTTTCTGTTATTTTGGCAGATATGGTTTGGTACCATAGGCAACCATACTGTCAAAATCCTTATTTTCTTCTAAATTCTTTTAAATTTCGGAAATTCAAAATTGTTCGATCGTGCCTCGCCCCGAGTATTAGGTTAGGTTATTTTCGTTACGGAATTTCTGGATTCCGTCTCCGCGCTCAAGGCCCGCGATAAAAGCTATGCAATAGCTTAATAAATTTTAATCTATCATAGTAAAAACATGAATAAGGATTAGAAAATACAAAATCAACCAAAAAAAATATTGGTCAATCTAGCTTAAGTCTATGCGTAACAATAAACGCGACAAATTAAGAATTTCCTAGCACCGGTTATAAGTGAAAAATACCAAAACAAGGTATACCCAAAACATGACCCCAAAGAAATGGTCAAAAAAGTAAAATTATGTTACAGCCTATAATCATCCCACTGCAGGGAAAAGGCCTCTATTTGAATTTAAGTTACCACAGCAATAATAAGTACCTAATTGCGGGTTAGTGACTACGAACACGAGCAATGTTCAAATATTCGAAAATCTTGTTTCCTGACCCAAGTATCGAACCCAGCTCCCCTAGAACTTGGCTTGGAACTTAAATCATAATATCTAAGAAGCGTATTCAAAATTTTTAAACTAAACAAGTCACAGTCGATCATTATACACAGATATAAAATTTGAAAAATTGTTGCCCATACATGTTTTATTTTTTAATGTTAAGATCGTTAAGTAAGAAAAAAAAGAACAATTAAATCAAACGCAATTGCTATAATGCACCGCCCTACTCCAGCGTACAAGTCAGGTAAAATCCCCAGTAAACCAGCTCACAAAAAGGCTATATCACTTCAAGCGTTTCCCCCGGGAATCGAGCCGTTTTAATATAGCTTCCCGATCTAAGTCACAGTAAACGGATAGGAAACAGTATATCGTCTGTTCAGCATTCCTAATAACTACTTACGCGCACTCTACAGTTCAACGAAATATAGAGTTGCGTTGCCTACTGATGTTCTCAACTGAAACTGGCTAAACCGTGCCAGCACGTTAAAATAAAACGGGCCAAGTGCGAGTCGGACTCGGGCACGAAGGGTTCCGTACCAAAAAGGCCAAAAAAAACGTGTAGTCGTCAAAAAGGATACGACTATTGTGCCGCCAAAAATATTGAATTATGTTTCGAAGCTTTATACCAACACAAGTCATCATAAAGAATATTAGCCTTTATTTAAAGTTCGTAATCAATCATCGTGTTTAAGCTACAATATACGCGGTCCTGATATGTAGCTACAAAGTACTCAACCCTCGACAGTCAAGTCCAACTCGCACTTGTCTGGTAATTAACCAATAATAAAGCGTTGGTTACGCACAGTCGCTTAACCGCAAAGCCCTCTTGAACCATTGTTCACCACCAATCATTGCAGAGGTATAGAGCCTATCCAGACCAGATTAAGCGATTTTAATGCGAGTTGACTCTCACATTCCCGAGATACTAGGGCTACATACATCCCGTTTAGAGGCTTACGCGCGTTTTTTTTCTTGCTCGTAAAACGCGTGTAGCACGCGGGACTCTCGACTCGAACGTTTAACGCGCGAGGGCTGCACGAATTAGGATACTTAGGCGACATTGTTGCGTCTAGTACTATGCGCGAGACCGTGGCGTGTGGTAGTTCATGTTTATAACTGGCAAGAAATCCCTCCTAGCATAGAAACGTGGCATCTGGACTCAATATAAATTTAAGCATGCGAGTCCACTCGCGCGTAAATCGCTGGACATGCTCAAATAGAGATTTCGAGGTGCGTTGATATAGCGAGCTATTTGCCTTTTTGTAAGAAGACGTTCTACTGTTTCTTATCCATCCACTGTGCCAAAGATTTCTCAATCTCACCGCACGAAAATATGAACGCGAAATATGTATATTGGCTACACAAAAAATTATCTGGAGCGGTTATAAAATGTTTTCTCAACACACGACTGTTATTCTGTCTTGTATATACACCCATTCTAATAAAACTTGATAAATAAAGCTTGGTAAATTCCAGCTTTAAGTACCTTTTTCTCGGGCGTCGAATAAAATTGGTTAAGTAATAAAAATGTAATGTTCCAATGTTTCTTACAAGTCATAAATTCCTGGCCAAGGAAAGTAATATTATATCTTTCTTACAACAAACGTTCTAGAAACTGACAAATATTGCTTGAAAACATAGTTTATATATTTTTTTAACGAATTAACTTAAGATTAGATAGTTAAATGTAATTTTTTATTTGATAATTTAGCAATTAAATTGCAATTATAATATCCGTATATAAACTTGAAAAATTTTGTCTCAAGCGGGACTCGAACCCGCATCTCCTCGCATGCCGGGCGGGCGCTATACCATTAAGCCACCGAGACACTGCGATTCAGCGCGAATTTTTCAAGCATATTCTTAACGCTGTAAGCCAGCGTTGCTTCATCAAATGTTAGGAGTTTGCACCCTTAACACCCAAAAGAAACATCTTTGCTGATGTTTGACAGTCAGTTAAGATGAAACAGCTATTTATATACTTTATTTGATATTTTAGCAATTAAATTGCAATTATAATATCAGTAGGCATATAAACTTGAAAAATTTTGTCTCAGGCGGGACTCGAACCCGCATCTCCTCGCATGGACGGGCGGGAACAAAAAAATTTTTTTTAAGTTTATATACTGAATACTGAGTTAAATGTAAGTAAATAAATAAATGTGGACAACATCACATACATCGATCTGATCCCATAAGTAACTATTTAAAGCACTCGTTTTGCAGAAATCAGAAACAACGAAGGTACTACAGATACCCTGATACGAGAAAATGCAGAAAATTACTTTTTGCTACATTGACCTGTCCGGAAATCGAATCAGGGACCTTGGAGCAAGCAACACCTTAAGAACTGCCACTCCGCCACGGAGGTCGCCATTATGAAATTACGAACTTAGCCAACGTCATAATAGCATACTCGTCAGCACACTTGTCCCGAAACAGTTGTAGGTAAAAACATTGGGACGTGTAAAAGCACCTCCAGGTGCCTATATGTGCAGAAATAAAACTGATTTTACCTGATTTATTTAGTTTTTCCTGTAAAGGTTGTCTGGAAGAGATCGCTGACGGCGATAAGACCGCCTAAGTTGTACATTTTAATGTAAGAATCAATTTTTGTAATTTCTTTGTGGTGTGCAATATCATCATCATTAGGCCTTTGTCATCTTGTCAGATGATTTAAGCAGCGCCTACGCGTTACGAGCATCGTCGCTCGTGGCTAAACAGACCGATCCTCGAACGACACTTTCGTCCGCACTTACGGCACACGAACTGAGAGTCCGTTGCGACAGAACTCTCTCCGCGTGCATGTCTTTTATCTCGCTTTTGTGCCAGATTTTGAAGCCAGGCCCTGTCGTGGGTCTCACAGCCCTTATGAAGTAGTTTTCTCCACTCATTGCGGTCAGTAGCGAGGTGTGCAATAAAGAGTATTCATTCATTCATTAATTCATTCATTCATTAAAACTGATTTTACTGATGTGTTTTGTTGCAGATTGGCTGTCAGTGACGTGGGCGCAGGGCGGCATGCAGCTCCGGCCCGACGCGGCCGGCGACGACATCGACTCTGTCAAAGGGCGGTGAGTACTAATAAAGCCAACAATAGATATAATGAGACATATTGGTGAATGGTGACGTGGAATTAAAAGCTTTATTCGTAAGAAAGTGGTTTCCAGTTCAGCACATTCTGCCGGGCGGCGCGTTTGGTGCAGTGGCATTGTAGTCCGCCAACTACGCATTATACCCGAGGGTTTGATGTCCGGTCTGGTCTATTGAAGGAACGATGTTCTAAATTGCCTTTGTTTAGAATGCTAGTGAACTCGTATATTTTCACGCTTCGGAAAGCACTTTAAGCTATTGGTCCCGGCTTGATAAAAACAAGTCACGTTAGAGTCATGACGTAATAGGCGACTAAAACTCTGACACCTAACTACGAGTAGCTTTGACATACGACAAAACAAATACATTCTGCAAATAGAGGCGTGGATATCTTGCCATTAATACCATCAAAATATACATTCCATCGATCAAACATGCCCTTAAACATAAGCTAAAATTAATAACAGTAAACTAATATCAGTCCCCTCCTGAACACAGAACTCTCCTAATGGAAGAATTATCTATAATCGCCACGCATGGCAAGCTGGCTGGAGATCTTCAAAAGACACGCTAGGTACTGCCCCATCTTTTAACGACACCCATAGGAAGATTAAGGCTGCTGGGTGGTACTATTCTTCTGACACTGCTTCAAAAGGTCATAACTAATACCTGTAATATCTGATCTAGTAATCTATATATATAAAAACGATTCCCTATTTCCCTTGATCATAGCATTACGCGTGAACGGCTGGACCGATTTCGCTAATTCTTTTTTTGTTTTGTTTGTTATTGTCAAGAAAATGTTCTTACGGAAGAAAAAAATAAAAATATTGCGCGGAAAACTTAAGAAAATTTAAGAAAACTTAATCACCATACTAAATTATTTGTAATGTAACCTTAGCGCTTTTGAAAATTTAAACACTTTTAATGTAACATTATGGCGTTTGACATAACATTGACAGAATGCGTGCTGCAAACGGTTACATTTCTGTGCGGTAAGCATTTGCAACGTCGATAAATAAATTTTTATCTGAATTTTTTTTTAATAATTATACCAATTTGAAATCAATATTATTAATTAAGACAGGACAACGTCTGTCGGGTCCGCTAGTACCTTATGAAAGTGAAGCTTTTTGAAAATATGAACTTTAATTAACATAATGCGTTAATCTGTCTATCTATCAATAACAAGCCGACCCTCGACTACCAAGTAACAAAGTCTAGTAAAAGCGCAACATATAAAAGTAGCAAGAGCCTTTTCTCTGTAATTCAATATTGGATAGCACACATCGCGATTCATACGGTTGTTACCGTCGCGGCGTCGCTGCATTTCTAATCGATTAGTCTTTGTCAACGTCAACGTATTAAACATATCTACAAATGACATTGTTTACACTATTCGACCACCTTCATGTGTAGTTCTATCACAGAACTACAATGATTGTGGTTATAAACTTAAAGCAAGTAAGTATTGAAAGCATTTGTTTTCTGGAAATCAGAAATAAAAAAGTACTACCAGACCCGAGGAAATGTAGATAAGCATTTGTAACATTGATTTCTTCGGGAATTTAACCCGGGACCTCGAGCAGGTGACTTGAAAGGCGATGTGTACGTCAGTCCACCACGGAGATCATAGTGGCTATGATTCGCATATAAAACACTATTGTCTTGTTGTGGATAGTTCATCATCATCATTTTATCATTATACGAGTAGGCCTTTCCTAAGGGCCTCCACGGTAAACGTTCCAGGTCCGTCCGCATCCAACTTACTTACCGCATCATTCACCAGATCCTCTGTCCACCTGGTGGTGGTGGTTATTCCATAGATCTTTGTTCGGTGGGCGATTCCCAATTTCCTAGCCGTTCTTTTTGTAATTATTGATTGGCCTACTCTTGACTACATACTTAACTGTAAGGTTAAGAAAAAGCCTAATATGGAGCGAGCTTACCCAGAGGTACTGGTTCTCCCACACACTAGCGAAACACAGAAAAACTGTTTGGCGTTGGACTCCGGCAGGAGGGTGGTAGCACCCAGGCAGCCTCTTACGAAGCCTACCACCGCAGAGGGATCTGTAAGCCGTTATCATTGGTCAGAAAACCAAAGATGCCGTTGTCCAGGGTGGACCACTAGGAGGTAGATCCCACCACCGGACGTGTCCCATCACTTCTAGCTATGTCGGTTATCTTAGTTCTCCAACCGATTTCCTAACTTCTGATTTTATTGCCCGCTAGGCGACCTTGACTTTTCTTAAGAAACACATTACGCGAGGTGTTCATTTTGTAAAAACGTTTTATGGGCGCTTTTGTCTATTTTTTCATACTGATTGAAACTTCCATGATCAGTATCACTAGAGTTCATTGATACGGGGTTTATACAATGTACCCTTAGTTTTTATGAAATCACGGAAGAACTGCGAAGCCGAAATTAATATCAGATTTTTTCAAAACTAAGAAATAAGATATAAACCCTGTATCAATCAACTTTTTTTTTAATTTAATATCTGTTAGGATTTTTTCTCCTTTATAGAAAAAAAGACAGTCATGCCAAAATGGCCGTATAATACTCTGGGGTAAACACGGGGGGAGGATGGCGTTTGAATTCAGAAACAGATCTTGTGCTTTCTCTCCTGGTTTACACAGAAATCAGCTTAGGTAATCCGTTTTACTTTGAGTTGAAATCCCTTAGATGATTGCTCAGTACGTACATACTGATTAATTGTGTCATCCACAACGCTGTTCGATTTACCGCGTAACTTACTGCGACTCTGCATAAAGCCTTACAAGTGTTAATTAGTTATTTAAAAATAGGTAAGATACGTTTTAATGATTGATTATTTCTATAAATGCCAATGTTTAAAATAAAATATCGATACCAAATTGGTTTCTTGTTTCACGCTTTCCGTCGGTTTTTGTAATTTTATTGAAATTTTAACAACAATTTTTTTCTGTCCTACAAATACGAGTATCCTGTTTTTAAAGTTTAAACTTTATCCTGCTTTAGCTGATCAAAAAATATTACAAAATTTTACCAATTTACCAATTTCTACCTGGATACAAAAGCTATCTTTATATATATAATTCTTCTGTGAGTGTGTATGTCACTGAACTTCTCTCAAACGACTGGACCGATTTTGAGGAAATTTTTTGTGTGTGTTCAAGGGGATCTGGGAATGGTTTAGATTCACAATTTTGTCGGGGATAATGTAGGGTAGGGGTAGGGAAGGGTTTAGGGTAGGGGTGGGGGTAGGGTAGGGGTAGGGTATGTGTAGGGTAGGGTAGGGTAGGTAAGGGGTAGGGTAGGGGTAGGGGTAGAGTAGGGGTAGGGTAGGATAGGGGTAGGGTAGGGGTAGGGTAGGGGTAGGGTAGGGGTAGGGTAGGGGTAGGGTAGGGGTAGGGTAGGGTAGGGGTAGGGTAGGGGTAGGGTGGGGGTAGGGTAGGGGTAGGGTAGGGGTAGGGTAGGGGTAGGGTAGGGGTAGGGTAGGGGTAGGGTAGGGGTAGGGTAGGGGTAGGGTAGGGGTAGGGTAGGGTAGGGTAGGGGTAGGGTAGGGGTAGGGTAGTAAGTAATGTAATCATTTTTATGGCAAAACAACGTTTGCCGGGTCAGCTAGTGCATATATAAAAAATACATCTAACGTCCTAAAATTAATAGACTCAGGCGTTACTTTGCGGAAATCCATAACTAATTATGGATTTAGAAAATTATTTTGCTAATGATTTCCGCTTGTTAATATACCGGCCTAGATACCTTCACCACACTACCCGCACTAACACCGATTTGAGGAAGCACCTGCACCACACTAACACTGATTGAGCAAGCACTATTTCATGCAGGAAAACCGCCCGCCCTCCCTCAAAAATGCATGCAGTACAGCTAATGCAATCACTAGTACCCAACACCAATATAATAAAAACCTCGACGCGTTTCGCCACTTCACGTGGCATCCTCAGGAGATGTTGTCGCCTTCGCTGCGCTCCGACGACTAAGACTTTAGTCGTAGTCGCCTTCGCTGCGCTCCGACGACTAAGACTTTTTAGTCTGTCTGTCCGTCCGTATGTCACAGCCACTTTACTCTGAAAGTCTTAGCATTACACAGTTTTAACTTGGTAGATAGGTGTATCCTGTTGACCGCTTTACGATTCTCATACAAAAAATAAAAAATATTTATATTTAAGGGGGCTTTCCATACACAAAACTAAAACAAAAAAAAAAATCTCTAACCTACGCGTATGGGGTAACTATGGATAGGTCTTTTAAAATGACATAGAGGTTTCTAAAACCATTTTTTTGCAAAAGTCTAACGTTTGGAACATAGACGCTTCAATTTTGGTAAAATGGGTGTTTCCCCCCTCTCTTGCTTTTAAACTAAGCAAGTGAAAATTAAAAAAAAAATCATAATATAGATCTTAACAAAAACTTACAACGAAAATTAGTTTGAACGAGATCGAACCGGCAGTTTTTGAGAAATAGCACTATTTTTGCAACGGCAAATAAAACTTTGTCCTTCATACAATTACTATGAGGAACAAAGTTATTTTTAAAATTAAATATTGTGGTATTGTTGCTTGTAGTAAGTGGATCCCTAATTCAGTTAAAATTGGCATGGAACCCTCAGTGCGCGAGTCCGACTCGCACTTAGCCCGTTTTTGCCAACATATCTTATTTCTCAGTACTGTAATTGTTTCAGGACGCTTATTGTAAGTAACGCCCAATTTCTAAGAACAAAACAATTAACTTAACTCGTTCAAGAAGTTATAATGAGAAAGTATTGAAGTACCAAGTCGAGTTTTAAGATAAATGAAGCAGGCAGCGACTGGCACGTCGTAAAACTAGGTCTTAATTTCTTAATAGTTCGCGGTGGAGTTCCTATTCAATTGGTGAAACTTTGCCGTTTGCAACCTAGAGTTGTTTGAAATTGAAACTCTAAATTAACTTCGGTTCTTAACGTTACTGGATTCGTTTATTAAAACACCTAAGGAAGTTTAAAATAGGAACATCCTAGAGATGTTTAAAAAAACGAAATTGGGGTTGTCATCACCGCTATGTTGTGAATGATGCATCTGCTTTGTTTGTGCGGCTCGTATTTTACATTATAAAATTCACAATATTTATAGCTTATACGTGTTACATCGATGGTGGTATCTGAATTAGTACTGACAGCTCAGTCATCTGGGTGGTATTGCAATATCGAGAGCTACCTCAGCTAATATAGGGTTCCTATTAACTTGTTGCTTGTGATTCGTTCAGACATTCATTTTAGGTTTTTTGTCGACAGCCTTTTTTTGATCGTATTGTAAGTAAATTAATCTATACTTTAATATTATAAAGCTGGAGAGTTTGTTTGTTTTGTGTTAGATAGTTCATTTATCGAGGAATGCTTTAGGCTATATCACATCACGCTGCGACCAATAGGAGCGAAGCATCAGTGAAAAATGTTGCAAAAACGGGGAAATTATTAATATTTGAAGGCTTCCGTTGCGTGCCCTGCGTAAACGGTTCAAGTTACCCAAATAATAACAGGAATTGACGCGGACGAAGTCGCGGGCAACAGCTAGTACATTAATTTATACTATAGGATGAAATTTTAACCACTTTCCAAATTTTAATAAAGCAATCTACAAGACTAAAAAACAAATGACGTATTTTTTCTTTTGGTATAGCCCAGTACAAAAATGTCAAGACTAAGCACTTAGAAAATGTCTGCCAAAAATCTAAAATTATTGATACCCCCCATGCATCTCATTTATATGTATTCATTACGATACTATTCATAAGTTTTTGATTATCCCTTCATACCTTAACAGGCTTAGTTAGGACCGCAAAAATTGAAAACAATGTTGCGTAAAATATCTTCGCGTGAAAACTTGATTTACATTTTTTACTTCATAAATGGGCTCTGAAGACGATACTGAACGCCTATAAATTTTTTTGAAGATGATGTAAAAATGTTTTTATAATGAAATTATAACCAGGTGAAATCTGTACATTATACAATAAAAATAAAAAAATATTTAGTCTGTTTCTCTGTGGTATGTTTGAGATTTCATGCGTGAACAGTCACAGGTAAAAGCAGATAAATAAGAAGCGATTGGTCTTATTATAAACGCCTGCTTATTTTTCTTTACACTGCCTACACACGTACGTGGAAAGCACTCAATGCTATTGACACATGTCACCACTGCCGTCATTGATAAAGTATTGTAAATCTTAGGGCAGTGTTTCTTAACATGTGGCTCGTGGACCCCTGGGGGTCAGCGAGTACGTGTGCGGGGAACCATCGTCGTAGGTATCTATTTGGTCATTTGAAATTATAAATAAATGTCAGCAAGTTTTGCTTTCGTTGCGTGCGCCAGAAAGCAGTCAACCGGCCGCAATTAAAGCTTTGTTTAATTATTATTAAATGTATAATTTGTAATATCAGCATCAAAAATCATCATCAAACTTAGAAATACTACAGTATTTTAATGCCCCATTGGTGTAGTGGCTCAAGCATCGGACCAAGATCTTGAGGTCCTGGATTCGATCACCGGGTCGGCCAAAAAGAGTTTCAAACGTTGGTTGCTTGGATTTGATCATCACTGCTGTGGTAACTTGAATTAAATGATGCAGGAATTTGCTCTGCAGTGCAATAAGTATAGGCTGTTTCCAACTATTACTATTTTTTTTTCAGTACTGAAGTCAACCATCCCAAATCGTTTCCTGCGTCCTTAGGTGGGTCCTTAAAATTGTGTTTGATATTCTAGGGGACTGAAAGGTTAAGAAACGCTGGCTAAGGCCCGAGTTCACCAACAGACGTTTAAGTTTTAAACAGCGCGGCAGCGTTTAAAATATTATTTGACATATTTTGTATGGGAATTGTGTCAATCGTCAATCTATGTTTACCGGCTGTTAAAGAATTGGTGAACTCGAGTCTTAGGGTAGAGTTCACCAACAGACGTTTAAGTTTTAAACAGCGTTTAAAGTATTATTTGACATATTTTGTATGGGAATTGTGTCAAATTAATCGTCAATCTATGTTTACCGGCTGTTTAAGAATTGGTGAACTCGAGTCTTAGAGTATTGCAATCGTTCTGTGTAAACCGTCCCGCCGCTCTCTGTCCGTCCGCGCGGAACCAACCGACTGTCGCTCGCAGATATTCGCTTCTTTATTGCCTACTAGTCGCGTTATTGTGTGGATTCTCTTTCATAGCCCTCTTTATGTCCCGAACATCGCCGTACGGAGTATGAGGATTAACGACGACTCATGTTAAATGGCGTGGACAGTTCGGAAGGATTTCATCTGCCGCAGTCAGTCTTGGATAAGTTGAATGTAGGTACTTGTTGATAAAGTTTCTAATCCCTCAACCCTCAGGAGGCACTCGGGTGCCACGATAACAATTGATTTCAATTGTGTCTGGAATAACTCACGATCGAGGGATTATAATATAATATCACCAGCTGTTGCCCGCAACTTCGTATGCGTGGACGTTTGAGTTTAAAACTGTGTATTAAAATTATAAGGGTAGCTCACCTTTTTCCGGGATTAAGAGTAGCCTATATTTTATTCCAGCCGATAAACTAACACTGTGCCATATTTCATTCGGATCCGTTGAGTTGTTTTAGCGTGAAAGAGTAACAAACAGTTAATAATAGTATTTGATGATTGAAATGATTTGATGATTAAGATGAGTTTTAAATTTTTGGTCACTGGCATTAGGAACACTGGAATGGTGAACTAAAAAGAATATGGCGATCAATTGACGACTATTTGGATCAGCGGTAGTAAATACTGCTTCTGAGCCATGGGTCGCGGGTTCGATCCCCGCACAGTACAAATATTTGTGTGCATGAACATGTCTGTTTGTACTGGTCTGGGTGTTTTCTATGTATTATAAGTATATATTTAAAAAAAAAAAAGTATTTAAGTAAGTTTATCGGTTGTCTAGTACCCCATACGACAGGGTACTTAATAGTACCTTAATTTGGGACTAGATGGCTTAGTGTGGCCCAGTGAGGCATGTCTTAAATATTTGTTTATTATTATTTATTATTATAGTGACTTGGTCGATATACATGCCGATTCATTTGCCCAATATTTTTTCAATAGCTTAGGTTAATGGGTTTCCAGTTGTTTCTGTTATTTCTTGTTTTTGATCCAATAGTTCTTGATTTCTTTAAACACTTAATGACTCGTCTTGTATGTATGGAGAAATCAGCTATTTTACATCATTTTTACTATTGGTATGTTTATTTTTTCATTGCATGCGGTGTTCACCTTAAAATATTGTTACATTTAGCTTAATAATTTGTTAACCCATGATTTAGATTTATTTTTAATGTAAACAAACAATGGTGAACCTAAAATAAAAATAAAAAATTGCCATTTGTCTCAATAGATAAGCACTTTTTAAATCTTCAAGTTTCATCTTCAAGATCAATTGACATATAAGTATCCAAACCTACAGTAATATTTTGTTATGGGTGTCTTGAAGGGAAAACATTTGCTACTAAAATTAATGATTGTTAGAAAATGTTTTATCTGTCAGGTTTCTGGAAACAGCGCTGAAAGTAAATAATAGGGGTTAAAGTATGAAATTGCCGATTATTTTCCCACTTTTTATTTTGTTTATAGCTCTTAAGTATAGTCATATTATTGCGTAATTCTTTTTGTATTGTATCAAAAACTAAAAAAAGTAACTTTTGACTAAAAAAAATGCAATACTAGTGCCTATTACTTCAAAGGAAGTCGTTGAAAAAACCCCTAACAATGTGTCAGCTGAACTTCTTGCTTCAATTAAGTATATTTGTATTATATACTTTGATTTTTAGAAATTTAAATAGTATAATGCGTAGCTTTATAACCATCTAACTTTCACCTTTAATTGCATCGAAAACGGTTCAGGCGTTGTTAAAAAAACTAAAAAAAGGGTTAGTATGGATAAATGACTTTTCTCGATTTCGTCCATACAAAACGGCAATTTCATACTTTAACCCCTAATATATATAGGTACCTCTACTTACTAATATTTTTATCTTACTTTAAAATTTAGTACAGGACTTTTAAAAATTCTCGTTACACTAAAAGCAAGTTAAGAGCTTTACCAATATACTACTACCACTACTATATAATATAATACTTTGGATGTGCGAAATTCCAAAGTTGCGTATTTGCGATTTTACGAGCGGTCGAGTTTTTTCGAGCGTGGAATCCCTGGAGTTCATAATATTTATTCTAAGGCACTAGTGGTGGGTACTGATTTCGTTTTTCCATAACAGTTAATGTGAAATTTTATTGTGTAAAAATTTCTTTAAAAAGATATTATGGTTTGAGGCGCTAAAATAAACTATTCCTTTATAAATTATAAAGTCAAATACACGAATATTACGATGCGGAACCTTGTGGAACTTAGAACAGACAAATCATAAAACTTGATGTGATTGTTTTTTAATTGTTAACTAGTACTTAAATTGACAAGAAACATAGGTTATCTTCTACAGAATCATAAGACCACCGGCGGTCGCGATAACAATAGATTTTAATTGTGTCTGGAATAACATAAAATCGAGAGGTTAACAAAAGCTTGTTAAATTTAGTAGACTTTACTGTCAGGACAATATTCCTGTCGCGCTGATGCTTTTTATATGAGGTGTGTGTATGTATAGCTTTTTAGCGTTAAAACTTGCTGCTTTTCTGCAACGTTGTACGAGTATTGTAAAGGAGATGTCCCATAATAGGCCCAGACATAGTACACCATTTTCAAAAATCAAGAAAAATTTACTGTTTCTGGGAAAAATACATATAAATTTATATAACGTATAGTTTAGTGGTTCAAAAATAAATAAGATCGAATAATTTATCAAACTCCATTAGGCATTCCAAGATGGCGTCAATCTAAAAAAAACTTTAAATGTCAGTAGCTGTCAAATACCCCTTGTCACTTTGGCATAATCATTCACTTCAAGTTTTTGTTCTGCTTGTCGCGTTTTAAATGTAGTTCATTGTAACGACTTCTTTTTCGTTTTCTGGATTTGGTATTGATAGACACATTACTTTCATAATGTTTCTTGTTACTACAGCAAGCGATGGCACTCGACTCCTAGATGCGTGATTTTGAAACTTCCAAAACTGACAGACGTCATCAAAATGTCATCTTCTGCCATGATAGTTTTGTTGTTTTGTATTGCTATTTTCTTACTTATCTCTTTATTAGAACCACTTAACGAAGCCATTTTAAAAGAATTAGATAATAATAAAATCTTGTAGGTGAATTGGTCTATCTTTTGGTGGGGTGTACAAGTTCTGGGCCTGGCCTTCATACCATTTGGGACATCTCCTTTGCATTACAGTTTACGGGGTTAACCTATTTTCCCATTGAATTTTAAAATGAATTTCAAAGAAATGTCTACCCAAAGAATACTCGTACTTACATGTAAAGTTGGCGAGAAACAAAAACCAATGACAAAAAAATCAACATAAAGTATGAAGCCACAAATTTTCAAATTTTCAGTAAATGCCAAACAAAAAACCAACTACCGTTATCACGCACTTACATAAAGATTTTGCTTGCATGTTTTTATTGGTATTTTTTGTTAAAAGGTTTTATATTCTAACCGTTGGATCCCTCCCCTATTTTGTAAGCGGACGTATCCATTAGTAGTTGACCCTTTATCTCACCCTCCATCGCCATCCGGCAGGTGGCGACACTTTACCGTACGGTCGGCCAAGGAAGTTTGACAAAATTTAATGTGTAAGTAAAATACGAGTAGCGATACGGTTAAACTTATTTTCTTTTTAACAATGAAAGAGATTCAGTTATGATTTAATATTATTAGTAACTGACAGAATAGTATTGCATGGGAAAATCAACTCTGTTGTTCTATGACACACGAATGATTTCCAACCTTACGGACAGATTACGACTAACCACTTTTTAGGCCGACCGTACCTACTTCTAATGTGCGGCTTCTACTTTGATATGTTCCACTTTGTTTGTGTACGGTTCGAAATTGTTTTTTTATTGTCAAGCCTTTTATGTTCGGAATTTGAATGCCTAGTACTGTTTTCGATTGTGAACAAACAAATCGCTTTCAATTTATTGTTGTAAAGTGCTGTTAGGTGTATAGCGAAAAATGCGAAAATACAAATTTATATCAAGTTTTCAACCAACATAATACATTTAAAGAATATTCGTCAATAAGTACCGATCATGTCCAGAATCACAGGCACAGCTACGAAAGTTGATAAATGTACTACGAGTTCTACGATTTTTTCTCATTGCTACGATATAAGTACTACTACATTTAGAGCGTTACGCCGCGCCTCGGTCAGTGCAGTGCTACGGCACGTCGTAGCGCAGTAGTAAACAGTAATTTTGTAGTAGGGATATTAATCCGTGAAATGGATGTACTAAAAAGTATTAGCAAAAATTACTTTCACTCACGTAGTTTGAGAAGATATAAGTAAACAATTACCTACTTATTAAAAAAAAAAGTTTTATTGTAGTAAATCTAAAATCAAGCGCAATATTAGAAGACTGAAGTATAAAGCCGACACATAAAAAGAATAGCACTGCCCATATCTTATGGATTTCGTAAGAGGCGACTAAACATGTACTATCAGAAGAAGACAGGAGCGTCTTTTCGGCATTAGCCCCCACTTGTTCCGAAGCAGTGGAAGGTTTAAATATTGATACGTGTAAAAGCGCTTCGAGGGGCCTATTCGCAGAAATAAAACTGATTTTTCTTCACCATTGACCAAACTGCGATGGCCAATCCGCCTTTCTTAAGCGAAGTGGTGATGGTAAATCTTATTTTTGGTAGTATCTTATTTTTGGTAGACTGATGTATGTATGTATTGTAATGTTATAAATCACAGAACATGGAAAAAGGTTAGAAAGGCTGTCATGCGCTATTTGTATGAGTACTGATGTCGCCGCTTGCGCCTCACTACACGTAAACGAGTTCAAAGAACGCCAATCAAGCGATTAAGAAACCAATCACAGCGCGCACTTACAAGCATTTGCTCATAACCTTTGTGGCGCGCCTGCCTACCTACATACGTCACCTTTCTATCTTTTTTCCATGTTCTGTGGTACTTATAAATGATGGTTTTCAAACGGATTTCAATCCTTATTTCCAGTGTTACAGCATCAGGTTGCTATCTCGTACCGATAAGCTACCCCAGCCCCCACCCTTAACCCTTTATCTGTTAAAGATAAATCGTTGTGTATTTTTGTCCGCCTTATTTCTAGTCTCGAGATGTTTGTATAATATAATAAAAGGTGACCTTTAAATTTCATTGTTGAAGCTTGATTCGTGGGTTGGGCTTGAGAGCAAAACATCCGAAAGAAGCAGATGTTGTTATATTACGTAGGAGTTTAGATGAAATTAATATGGAAAAAAATAGATCTTGAAAATGGACGTAGGTTATTTGTATCCCACGCAAGATAAAAATAAAAATACAATAAGTTTATAGAACAACATAGGCATAGTTAACTACTCGTAACATAATTAAATTTGTAAATAATTAAATCAAAACACCTGCCAATGTTGAACCGACAAACGCTACATAAAAGTTAAATTGCAAAGATTTCTACACTAGGCCAGGGGCCTTATTCAGCTATTTCAATCGCAGTTCGATCGTGATTGAATGGGGGCTATCGCTAGTGAATTAGCCACTAGAGGCGCTAGTGTTGCGTGAGGTCCAATATCATTCACTTTGTACTGGTTTTAGCGGAATTTGTTGCATAAATTATAATTTCTTTAATTTACCTGCTGGAAAGTGATCTCCTTCGTAAAATATCGCAAATATGGATTATTTGGCGATTAATGTGAACGCTTTAAAAGCGGAATTAAGAAAAAGCGCAAAAATAGGCGGCCTCAAAAGCAACTATTTCAGAAGTTAGTTTGTTAATATCAAGATAGTTATTTATAAACAATATAACCTTAATTAGATTCAAGATATAACACTTTATTTCGGCGCCAATCGCCTTTGACTGCTATATCTCCGGACCTCAGTCTACAGTGGCGCCAACTGGTGAGCAAAGAAACGGTAGTCCCCATTGCACGATTTTGACATTTAGCCCATACTAGAACTGTCAAAAACCTGCTATACGATTTGGTTACGCGAATAAGGGGCCAGGCCTGTCCGGCAGACAATCTTTGGCACGTGTTGCCAATATTAAAGAGAGCGCGACTTTCATCAATTAACATATGAATTGGAGATAAAAATTTGCTTTTACGTATAGTTGTATAATGTGTAGTTCACTACTCAACTGGCAAAAAGCTAGTACCCTACATTAGTAGACAGTACTTAGCATAGCCACGCTGTTCGCGATGCTCAGTCGCTGTGTGAAGTAGCTGCCAGCTCTTGGGTCACCGGTGAAGCCTGATAGTAGTAGAAGTAGTTTAGCAATCTCTTTAAATAAGGAGAGATAGCTTTTGATTTCCATATATTTCATAACTAGCTGTTCCCCGCGACTTCGTACGCTTCAATATCTGTTTTTATGATCGCGGTTATTTTTGCAACATTTTCACTGATGTTTCGCTCCTATTGGTTGCAGCGTGATGTAATATAGCCTAAAGCCTTCCTCGATACATGGACTATCCAACACAACACAAAAAAAAAAATCAATTCGAACCAGTACTTCCAGAGATTAGCGCGTTCAAACAAACAAACTCTTCAGCTTTATAATATTAGTATAGTATAGATATATTACAGTCTTTTGAAAATTAATATATTCCTGCCTGAGAACTAAAGTTCTGTATTAAGTATTAGCTTGGTATTTGTACCGGATACCATATTATATGGTAGGGGAAGGAAGGAACCTTTCCCGCCTCTCCAACAGTGCCGAAATATCGCAAACTCATAAACTCATTAAAAACAAAGTACCAACATGGAAGAAATCTCGAAGCAACTTAGCTAAGATATCTTAAAGTTGTTTCTCATAACGACAATAAAACAATTAATTATGACGTTTGCTGCTGTATTGCTGAAACGCAATTTAGTTGGACCTCATTTTATCATAATCAGTCGTTCCGCTGCTATGATAAATTAGATGTAGCCCACTGCTAGATATATTAGGTGTTAAAATATGAAATTGCCGTTTTGTATGGACGAAATCGAGAAAAGTCATTTTTCCATACTAACAATTTTTTAGTTCTTTTAAAAACGCCTGAACCGTTTTCGATGCAATTAAAGGTGATAGTTAAGTGGTTATAAAGCTACGCATTTTAGTATTTAAATTTCTGAAAATCAAAGTATATAATACAAATATACTTAATTGAAGCAAGAAGGTCAGCTGACACATTGTAAGGGGTCTTTTCAACGACTTCCTTTGAAGTAATAGGCACTAGTATTGCAGTTTTTTTTTTAAGTCAAAAGTTAATTTATTTAGTTTTTGATACAATACAAAAAGAATTACGCAATAATATAATTATACTTAATCCTTCGATCGTGAGTTATTCCAGACACAATTGAAATCAATTGTTATCGCGGCACGCGCGTGCCGCCTGGGGGTTGAGGGATTAAGAGCTATAAAAAAAATAAAAAGTGGAAAAATAATCGGCAATTTTATACTTTAACCCCTATTATAACGTCCCGTTGGTCTAGTGGTTCAAATATCATAGTATGGTATAGTTTCATCTGCGCTACTGCGCGCCCCGCCACGCGCCCCGCAGCACCGCAGGACACATCGCGCGTTGTGACGTCAACCCCGACGCGTGCATATGCTGCAGCTGCCGCTCGGAAAAGAAATTGCACGGCGGCTCCGAAGACGCTGGCATCACAGGCAGATAAGTGTGATGAGGAGGGTTTTACGAAGGTCGAGAAGAAGAAAGGGAAGCCCTCGACTCGCAACCAGTGCGGCAACGAACCACCTGCTTCGGCCCGCAGTTCCAGTGACGCTGCTATACTTGTCCCGGCTTCATTACTCTACAAAAGTCGAGGAGATTGTAGAGTACATCCGAGTGAAGACCAGATATACACTGAGGGTCGAACGGTTGGAGTCTCGACACAACACGAACTTTAATTCGTTTGTTGTGAGGGTTCCGACTGAACAGCTGTCGACCTTCATGCAGGCAGAATTTTGGCCGAAGGGTGTTGTATATCGTCGGTTTCGTGGACGGTTACCTAACACCAAGTTGCGAAACACAACGCCGTCAAAATAGTGTGTAGTGATATAATTTATGTGTTATTTTGTATGTATTTTGGTAGTTAGTCTGTAAGGTATTTATTTTATGGGCCTGTATTTCATAATCTGTTGCCTGAATTAAATGAATAAATAAAAAAATAAATACCGGGTCAAGATCTCGGGGTCCCAGGTTCGATCCCCGGGTCGAGCAACAAATAGTTTCGAATTTTCGAACGTTGCTCGGGCTTATGATCACCAACCCGCATTTGGCAAGCGTGGTGATTATGCCAGTTCTCATCATTGCAAAAGTAACTTGAATTCAATGATGGAGGCCTTTTCCCTGCAGTGGGATGATTAAAAGCTGTTACTACTTCTGCTACTGCTGGATATAGGCACTCCCTAAAGATCTTTGCATCAAGAGCACTAGTGCCGACAGGCATCAAATCATCGGTCCTCCTTTGGGCTTCCCACATCGCCTCGTCCAAAGCGGTCACAATTTAAAAACTAACTAGAGCGAAAGCTATTTTGAGAATGACTTAAAACAGCAGGATATTTTTTAATAATGAACCTTACTTGGTACTTAATAGGACACGTTGTTGGCTGGTTAGAAAAAAAAACATAAATTATCACAATGGCGCTCATTGCGATTCAAAGTCACAATGCATGCGGCCTTATTAACATTCCTCATGTAACGAGATCTGAAGGTAATAGGAACATTGTGCCGTTTTCCTGAAAATTTAATTGATAGCTTTGATATTTAAGGTCCTAACACAAGCTTAGTAAACATATAAACCATCGCATTTGGGTAAGAGAAAACAATGCTAAGTACTAACTTACAAAAATAAGTTGAAGAATACAAAAAAACTATTTTACTGTACTTTATTATCTAATATGCTTCTAAAATAAGTTTTTGCATATTTTTTACCAATATGTAATACATTTTGGTTACACGTCGGTAACACTGAAAATGTTTAGAACTGGCCAGTTAGAAGCATTGCTAATGAAAGTTTTTTTTTAATTTCAATTTTAGAACTCTTTGGTAACCTAATGTAGTATATTGCATTCATTTGTCATTTGTTTTTGTGAATTGGCGACAAATCTAAAACTCTTGTTACACGTGAAAATGAACCGAACGCGAGAAAAATTTCGGTCAATGATTTATTATGACTTTCGTTGTGGGCTTACTCAACAACAAAGCTATGATAGGCTGCG
The DNA here is from genome assembly GCA_949315895.1 of Anania crocealis. Classification (NCBI taxonomy): domain Eukaryota; kingdom Metazoa; phylum Arthropoda; class Insecta; order Lepidoptera; family Crambidae; genus Anania; species Anania crocealis. Next base: position 26,372,952 of record OX438882.1, read on the forward strand.
ATTAGCATTTATTAATGAAGCCCCATCTCGTGCCACTATTTACAATTGGTTTAACGAGTTTAAGCGTGGACGTAGCAATCTCAATGATGATCCGCGTGAGGGACGTCCTTTAACAGCGATTCCTGAAGATAACATGAGTGCTGTGCGACGTATGATAGAGGAAGATAAGAGAGTGACCTATCAGCAGATACTAGGCATTGGTATGAGTCAATTTCTAAAATATTACACAAACATTTAGGCGTCAGGAACCTTTGTACCAGATGGATTCGACATACTTTAACCGACGACCAGAAACACCTTCGCATGGACTGGTGTCGCCAAATGTTAGATAAGTTCAACGGCGGTGACTCAAATGCTGTATTTGACATCGTCACAGGTGATGAAAGCTGGATATAGTATTGCTACGAACCCGAAACAAAAGAAAATCAGCTCAGTGGGTGTTTCCTTTCGAGGATCGGCCAACTAAGGTAAAGAAAGGAAGAAGTCAAGGAAAAAATATGATTGCCTCATTCTTTGGTCGGAAATGTCATTTCGCGACAGTTGTGCTAGAAGATAAAAGGACAGTTAATGCAGACTGGTATGTCAATCGCTGTTGTTTTTTTCTCATTCTTAACTGACCAAAAAAAGGTTTCATTTCCTTTTTATTTGACCACCTTTTACTTTGTAGGAATGACAATCTTGTTTTTGATAAGGTGATTCAAATTCAATGTTTTTTATACATTCCATATATAATAACCTCTTAAGTCAGACAAAGGGCTCAAATTGTATTGCTATAGGTACTTTGTTCATGGGTATATATTTTAGTAGCTTTCTGGCTACATCAGCTGTAGGTAACGTGACCGAAACCTCAAAGAAGTAAGCGGTAGCAGTACTTTTACTCAAAGGTAGAAAGATGTATACAACTATTAAAATTTAAAAAAAAGTATGAGATCTTACCTTACAATTCATTTCAACAACTGACAATTATTAATGTATCATGGCATTAATTGATTCAATCTAAATATTCGAGTGTACAAGATCTTTAACGTTGACGAATAATACGTAAGACGAATTGCCGGAGCATTTCAAACAAATTCATGTTACATTTGGGAAGGTTGAAGGGACACGCGTTGTGACAGCGCGACGCTTCTCTGATTAATATCTGTCACGCCACGGAATTAGGGTACAATAAGACATACTCAAGTTTAAAACTTCAGTTCTGTTATTTGTGGATTCGTAGATCTTATTCGAGCCTAAAGTGGCATTGAGTTGGACATATTGTGAGATGACGAGCGATGAAGCAGCAGACTCATGGATTGTTGGCTGAGAACTACATAGAGGAGAATGAGCCATCGGTTAGGTAGTCCAAGTAGCCAGAGGATGTCGTGATATGGAGGAGATCTACCTTCAGCAATAGATAGCGACAAACTAAACAAAACAGGTTGCTTTTTAATACGTATACACTCGACGAATAGCTAACAACTGTATGAAAATGACATTAGCTTACGATCGATCGCTTCGTAAGCTATTGTCATTTCCATACAGTTGTTATCTTCTCGACAAGTATACGCTAACAGAAATCATCTTGAAGACAAGACGCGAACTAACTTTGTGCGGATGCGACCTAAGAACGCCTAAATGAAATAGCAGGCTGCGGTAAAATGCTAGTTATATTCAGATTATATTTTTGATCTTCATAAATCTAAAACTGATTAATGACCAAACAAAAACTTATTTTTTTTTTTTTTTTTTAATTTATTTATATTCAGTTGTACAATTAGTTGTTACATTTGTATCATCTGCCAAACTGCTCAGCAGTTTGTCGGCAGTAGTTCTCATCTAGTATGTAAGTACATTAGAATCTTAGCAAAACCAGAAGACGAGTTATTATATTTCTTATAATTACAACATTTAACTAACATTGTAATACTGTAGCGCCGACACACACCACTTGGTAGGCAAAAGTGTAAGGCACCTTTGCCACCAAGCAGTGCCCATCAGCGCCACAGGATCACGGGCACAAGGAGAGATAATGTTTTTTTAATATACTCTTCAGTTGATGTTTAGAGCTCACAGCCTGAATCAGATCTGGTGGTAAATCATTTATTAATCTCGGAATAATACATCGCCTGGTTCGTTTCCCATAATAGTTTTTAGATCTTGGCACTACATATTTTTTCCTTTTCGATTGTCGTATAGGATGCCTATAGATGCGCTCCTTTTTAAACTCGTTATTATTAAATTGTTCTATTATTAACTTCATGTTGACTTTTCTATCTATAGGTACAACTTCGCATATTCTAAATAATTTCTCATATTCTTTATTACATTTATTTTTGACCTTTTTGTTTACCAATAATTTTAAAAACCTTATTTGCAACGCTCTAATTTTGTTGATATAAGTCGGGAACGCAAGACCATAGGCACCCAATCCGTAATTCATAGTGGACTCGGCTAGTGCGTGGTACAGCATATATAATATTCCTGTACTGGTCATATATTTTAAGTGACATAGTTTTCCTAATATGCTGCGTAACTATAAGACTCCATACAAACTTACTATCTATAATCAAACCTAAATATTTATATGAAGATACTTTTTCTATATATTGACAATTACAGTTGAATAATTCATTATTATTATGCAAACATTCGTATGTGTGTCCTTTAATGACAAAATTTATTTGTTTTTCATGTTTATACGGCGATGCTATTAACATACATTTAGTTTTGTTCAAGTTAAGTATGATGCCATTGTCGTGCGCCCATTTGATCAGGTTATCGAGATCTTGTTGCATTTTTGACTGGATTATTTTTGGATCTTTGTTGCTATATATTAAGCATGTGTCATCTGCGTAAACATACATTGAGCTAGACTTTACGACATTACTCATGCTATTTACGTGTATAATATACCCTACTGGTCCAAATATAGAACCAGTCGGGACCCCGTACTTCATTATACCCTCATTACTTTTAACTCCGCTGACGTTGACTTCTATTGTTCTACCTATAAGATAGTTTTTGATCCACGTATTCGTAGGTCCGCGAATGCCGCACTCGTTCAGCGATCTCAGCAAGTCACCGTGATCCAGTGTGTCAAAAGCTTTTTTGAAGTCTATAAATACAACCATTACAAATTTTTGATCATTAAGTGCATTGTTGACATCGTCTGTAAATTTAGCTAGTGCCATTTCAGTGCTTCTTTTCGGTCGAAAACCGTATTGCACGTCAGTTATTACGTTATTATTCTCTAAAAAATCGGTTATCTGTTTAACTAATATTTTTCTGTGATTTTATTTAATACGTTAAGTATGGCTATAGGTCTATAATTAGTGAATTCTTCATGTGACCCCTGTTTGTAAATTGGTCTTATTATTGCCTTTTTGAGCTCATTAGGATAGATGGCTTTTTTTAGAGACATGTTAACAAAGTTGGCAATGACAGGACTTATACTCTTTCTAATAGACTTCAAATCCCTAACCCTAATTTGATCCGTACCCGGTGACTTGCTGCAATCTAATTTGTCTATAATTTTTATCACATCCTCGGCTGATACCATCTTAAATCGAAAACTCATGTTTAACTCGCTTGTATACTGTTGTCTATCTAAAAACCTATGATTACACTTATGCTTAATATTATCGATCTCGTTCGTGAAAGTGTCGCAAAAAGTATTACAAATAGATTTTAATCCTAAGCTTTTTCCCATATGACGTTCAATAACAGTATCAACCGAGGATTTATTTTTTCCGATCCACATATTTATCTTTTCCCAGATTTTACGCATATTTCCTTTACAGTTATCTATATCCTTTCTTCTATAGCTATTTTTATGTTTATTTATAATTTTTTGTACTTTATTTCGGTATTTTGTATATTCTAGTCTGTAGTTATTATTACTAGGGTTTGATTTCCACTTTCTAAACAGTTCATCTTTATTTTCTATCATATTTAACAATGTTTTATTCACCCATGGTTGATTATCTCTCCTTTTACAGTTAATGTGTACCCGTGAAGTTTCGTATATATTACAGAAAATAGATTTAATCATGCTATATAATTTAATTGGATCTTTTATCTCTAAAAGTTCATGCCAATTCTGCTCTTTCAACTTTCGTTCTACAGCTTTATTGTCTAAACGTGTTATGCATTTATTTAGTGGTACACTATTGCCTATAACAGCTGTTAGTCCCGTTATAAAATGATCTGACACTTTGAACCTTAATACGTACGCGTGCACTGAACTTGCTTTCTCAGTTCTCACAAAGGCGTGGTCGATGCAGGACGTAGTGCGCCGTCCCGCTATAATTTCCTCACGAGTAACGTCTTGTATTCCGCTCTGTAGTCCCATCGATGATAATGTATTTAAATAATTATTCGAGATGTTATCCAAATTGCCTTCCAAAATATCGATGTTGTAGTCTCCCATTATTATAATGTCTTTCCTGTACGGTAATCGCTGTAAAATTTGTTCTATCTCATAAATAAATAATGTTTTGTTCAAATGTGGTGGTCTGTATCCAACTAATATATCAATATCGTAGTTGTTTATATTCAAACTGCCATGCAACAACTCACAGTATGTAATGCTTGTGTCATAAGTTTTGAAGTTATGGCAAATGAAATACTATTTATATTTGCTTGTGCGTGCACAGTTATAAATGTAAAACACCACCCGTCTAAAAGGTTTACAACCAGAACAAGAAAGGCAGCAGCATCTTCATTTCATCACTGGCCAATCATCCATTGGTTATGCACTTTTTTTGGATCGATTTTTTTTCTTTATAAAAACTCAAATTTATCTAATACGAGCTTATAAATAAATCGTTACAATTATTGTAACATTTTGTTCCTAAAACAGAACCAATTAGCGGTAACTCCATTCTAAATCAATCACACCAGTTCCGAACCGACGAGTCTTTTGTTACCACATTATCGTGTATGTTTCGATACATCCGACATTACACCGCAATAGTGTTGTTAAACATATCTATAGCTACGATATCGATTCTTGAGCTATTGTTAAAGACACTATAAAACTAAGACTCAAGGCACTATTAAACGTCACTCATTACTTCCATCGTCGTCATTACCAGCCCAGTCCTAGAAATAAGAAACTAGCCGCTCCATAGGAATGATTTATCTGTAAACAAGTGTTCTTTTATAAGGGGGACTTGGTGACCTTCGTAAAACAAGTAAAGCGTGGTGACCTGGTAATAACATACTTATCAAATTAGCTCAGTTTCAGGCTCCATTCTCCCACAACTTAGATGTAAGACAGTTAAATTGTTCTAAATTCACCTTAGCGTCTATAGATGAAAGCTTCTTTTTCCTTTAAATGCCACGCTTAGCAAGTGGTGGGTTGACGAACGCAGTCAAGACATTTGTATTACTCTTTCGTCCACTTTTACGACATCTATAGAAAGAGATGGTGGTATTATTTTAATGTACTGACACCACCGGTTTTTTTTTTGTTGCATAACTACATTATCTTTTGATTTCTGTAATAATTGACATAAAAAAAGTTACTATTGATAAACAACAAACACTGATAAACTCCGAACAAGAGAACTTCATAAATTTGATGATTATTAAGTATTTTCTTTCCTTTTATTAAGTAAACATGAAGTTTAACAATACTTGTTTCCAATTGCTTCTAATCTTGCTGTTTTTTGTACGAACAAAATTTTTCCAAGTTCAAACATGTAATGTAAAACAATAAACAATAATCATCCCACTACAGGGCAAGTGTCTCCATAATTGTACAGGCATAATCACCATACTTGCCAAATGCGGGTTGGTGATCGCAAAACAAGGCAAAATTCAAAACTCTTGTTGCCTGACCTATTGATCGAACCCTAGACTCCGAGATCCTGGTCCGTAACTTAACTTAACCAATCGATCAATGGGGAGTATGATAAGTTAACAAATATTTGAGTTTTCTTTTTTTTTTCAATTTAAATATCGATAAAGTGTCGATAAATTATACCCATTATTACACAACGCTAATTACTTCATACGTTGGGAGACGGAGGAGGAAATCTTTCGTTTTGTTCTTTTAGTTTGCGATGTGGGAACATTATTCTTATTATTTGGTCGGATCTTGATTAGGTTTCTGTTTGTGTTTGCTGTTTGCTTACGTTGTTGTTATTAAGTCTTAAGATCAGGCTTACTTATCTTGTTTTATATATTTTGTATTGATGTATCGATTGAGCTTCAGTTAGTCTGTCCCATGTTCAATTCGTTTAAATTATCATGTCTTATTAGCTTTTTTGCCCTGGTTAAGTATTTATGCAATTTTTGAATGTATTATCGTTTAATCGTTAAATAATTATGACGATTAAGATTAAAAGATGTATTTCGGTGAGGTTTTTTACTTTAAACCTATGTATATTACAAATAATATTAAAAATATTATTACATGCCCTCAATCGACTTATACTCAGTAAATGTACTTTTGAAATAGTGAGACGGATGGCTGGCACTTTTACAACATGTTTTAAACTCGACAACTCTGTGATGTTCCTGATTTTTATTTAATTATAATATTTTACAATAATTTTTAGATCATGAATAAATTGGTCATTACTTTTCAAAACTATTTCTAGCTACTCTGAAACTTACACCTTCTTTTTTACAAAATTATATTCACTTATAATTTCTTCATATTGCTTTAAATGGCTAAGTCAAAAAATAAAATTAGTCTGTAAATAAAATATCGAATAAGCCCGACATAAATGGAAATTTTTGTACCTCCGTGGCGGAGTGGCGTACACACCGGTTTTCAAGGTGTCGCCTGCTCCGAGGTCTCGGGTTCGATTTCCGGACGGGTCAATGTAGAAAAAATGTGTTTTTCTACATTTTCTCGGGTCTGGGTGTTTGTGGTACCTTCTTTGTTTCTGGTTTCCAAAATACGAATGCTTTAAATAGTTATTCAAATTGGAATCAGAACAATGTATGTGATGTTGTCCACATTTATTTATATTATTTATTTTGTAAAATCTTTGGTATTTTGATGGTTTTTAGACATAATAAACGTTTTCTTGCCAACATATTATATCACGTATAACACGTAAGCCACGAATTACGCCAACCGTATCGATGAGCGGATTCCGGTCCAGTCAAACACGCTATTCATTATCCTGACATTTAATCACCGGTCGGTCAAACCTTGCAAAACCGGAGCAACGCAATTACGCATCATCAAATCGTACTCGACATTACTGAAACCGCATGCGGTGATGGATACTACTCTTTTTACGACCGAAATTATCGGGGCATTGTTTCGGCCACAGAACATGGAAAAAGGTTAGAAAGGCTGTCATGCACCATTTGTATGAGAACCTCAGATCATATAAAGAAGGAGATATGAAATTACTCGTATATCCTTAGCCAACCCGTGTCTCCGAATTATTTATGTGTGCAACGCAACTACAATAACACTGTTGTAAGCATAAGGATCACACTATATCAATTTACAACGCTCATTGGTGCGCACACAAACATGGACCTAATCACAGCGGCTACCACTTGCTCGCTTACACAATGCGTCATTTGGTGTGTGCAAATTAGTGTGTCGCTACAAAGTGTAGTCGCGACGCACACGTCGGGCAGTTAACGCTTCGATTAAACCTCGATACATTGCGCAATCGCATAGTACTCACAACACAGCTAGTTAGTATCAAGCCTTCAATGTATATTGTGCCGATACAATTATCGTTACATGGATGTTTTCATTAAATATTTCGCCGCGGAATGCAATAGTTCTGTTTGCCCATACCGGATTCGCACGCGCCACGCCCCCATTTCATATCTATTTCTTTATATGATCTGAGATGAGAACCGATGTCGCCGCTTGCGCCCCACTATAAAGGAGTTCAAAGAAGGCCAATCAAGCGAATTCTTTTGACGTCGCAATCACATCGCTCCTTATTGGACCTTATTGGTCAAGACTATATAAAAAGTTTTGGCGCTATACCACAAACATTACTAAAAACATACCTTTATACTTTTTGGCTTCGCCGTAGTCGGAAAAACCGGCCAAGTGCGAATCGGACTCGCGCACGAAGGGTTCCGTATTAAAAAGGCCAAAAAAACGGGTTTGTTGTATGGGAGCCCCCCTTAAATATTTATTTTATTTTGTTTTTAGTATTTGTTGTTATTTCGGCAACAGAAATACACAATTTGTGAAAATTTCAACTGTCTAGCTATTGCGGCTCTTGAGATACAGCCTGGTGACAGAGCGACGGACAGACGGACAGACGGACAGGCGGACAGACGGACAGACGGACAGACGGACAGACAGCGAAGTCTTAGTGATAGGGTCACACTTTTCCCCTTTGGGTACGGAACCCTAAAAAATGGAGTCATTGGTCTTACGGACTAAAGCAACTACTATTTATTGTTTTCATAAGCTTGCCATCAAAAACGTTATTTAAATGTTACGTCAAGATTCTGCAGTCTTCCACTTTGACAAACCTTAAAAAATCGCTCTTACATATCAATAAATATTGAACTTTACCTGTTATACATTATGTTTGAAATTGAAAAGACTCCTGACTTTTACCATGAAGTAGATTGAGGTGCTGCTGATCACACAGCAGCGTCAAAATTTGATTTGAACCAAAAAAATTGATTTTTAATACAACGTTAATAAGTTCAGTCAACCGATAAAAATTAATATTTTAACGCTGGCTGTACTTATTCGTTATAAGGCGAAACATTTTCGTTTCAATCGCTTTATTCTCCTTCGCCATTTTAATTTCACTACAAAAGCATTTTCCTTTGAAACGTCTCAAGCTTAAAATATCAAAAACCATTTCTTATAAGATTCTGATATAAGAAAGATATAAGAAACCGCAGAAAATAAAACGTGGTTACATTTCACGTAAATATTTTTTCACAAAGTCGTTGCCATAAATTTTCTAGAACGTTAATACCAACATAAGAAAGGCAAATGAGACGCAAAGCTGGATCGGTTTTAATTAAACACTGCTATTCACAACGTGGGTAGGTACAGAGAGCTTACATTCTGAGATTTTCCGACTCACCTTATTTCTGTAAGGACTTTAAAGGTCTTTGTAATGCGTTGATGAAATAATAACTCCTTCAACTAAATAATATTTGTTTATTTTTGTTATAAATGTTATAATTTTATACATCATTTTTCCCTTTTCTTCATATGGGTGTCAAAAGAGGTGACTGAAGGACAACAGACTGAAAAAGACGGGAAAAAATTGACAAAATATGGACTATACCAGTAAACTAATCAACGAAAAAATAAATTATTATAATCCATTTACTTAATTATTCTTTTTTGCTTTTTTATATACATTTGACTTTCTAGGATATGATTGAGAAGGGAGTAGACGACTTGATGACGACTGAAAGGAAGGGGAAAACATACTGCACCGCCCCCTGATAACCTGGGAGCAGAGCCAGTGAATGATGATATACATTCGACTTTCTGTTATTACTTGTTTTTTATGTAACGACTTAGTGTATTCACCGTTTTTCGAGGTGTCATGTCGCCTACTTCGAGTTACCGGGCAATTACCGGACATGTAATGTAGAAAAAAAAAATTTTTCTATATTTTCTTTGTGGTTTGTAGTAACATCGTTTTTTTTATCTCCACTAAACAAGTGCTTTAAATAGTTAACTACTTACTTTAGGTCAAAACAATGTAAGTGAAGCTTTCCATGTTTATTTATTCATTATTTAATTTTAATTTGAACGGTTAATAATCCCTTCGGATTACCTGCGAAACAAGAGTTAAGCTATTTAGGCTTTTCTATTGAGTGTATTGGAAAGCGGAATGAGCATGCTTTGTGTTCCTCTATTGTGGTCGGAGGCTTCTTTTGTTCTGAGACTGTAAGAAGGCCTTTCTTGTAATGGAAAAATTCTTCCCGCCTTGAGCTAAAGAGACCTAGGAAGGATCTAACTCGTTTTGATTACGGCATCTCTATGGATTATATCTTTTGACTTTTTTAGGTTAGCATTCGCCATCTCTTTTGGTTAGAATAATTATTGTTATCATGATTAAGTATAAAGAAATACAAATAATCCTTTCAAACCTAATCTTCTGAAACGAATTCAAACATGACGTATCTGCTACTATTTTTTCAAGAGTACCTATGCTGGATTTACTGGCTGCAGTCATACGTAGACGAGGGATCAGTTAAATAGTCCAATTTGTTCGATAACTACCTACATGTAAGAAGTAAAATTATATCTAACTAAATAATTTATATTTTTGCCACTATAGACCCATAAATATTGTGTACTACTTTATGTATTAATAATAATTATAATAATTTCTTTATAAGCTTTGAAAGGCGAGTAATAGCCTAATAAAGTGTCCTTATTTTTTAGTGTGTTAATGTATCTTAGGGTAAGTGCATTTTTTTTGTTATTGTTTTTATGGTTAATAAAGTTATTTGAAAATGAAAATGACTGGCTGCAGCATCAGCTCATTGTGTTGAAATATAGATATATTTGTTTATTTATCCTGATACGTTTGATATGTTGTCGTATTTAACAGAACATTTACACAACACAGTATTTTTTGTAGTTTTTTTATTCTAATTGTTATAAATATACCTTTAAAAAAAATCCGGCACAATGTATATTGTTTAATGGAATAAATAAATATCAAATAATAAGAACTATCTCTGCATGAAATGAAAATTTATATAAAAAAAATTAAAAATCAAAAATAATGCAATTAATATAAGGCCCTTCGCACTACTTTGATATGCCTATCTCAGCAAAGTCTCATTCATCATCATCATCATCATTCCTAAAAATTTAAAAAGTTTGTACCAATTTTGGTTTGTCACCAGATGCGGCCGAGCCGGCAGTTTAGCGGCGACGCCGGGTGAGAAGCTAATGGAGCTGCTCCGACCGAGCGCGGGCACACCGCGGCGGCACTCGACCGCCGCCTGCGCACCACAGCCGCAGCGGCCGTCCGGCTTCGTGTACTGCCCTTCGGACGCGCTGCCGTACTGTCCGCCGTCTAGAATCACTCCACCAAGACCTATTTTAAAAGTAAGTTCCTTAAATATCAAACTGTTTAAAAGGCACTCCCCCGCCTTCCGGCTTCGTGTAGAGCCCGTTGGATGCGCTACCGTGTTACCCGCCGTGGAGGATTTTCCACCAAAACCTATTTTAAAAGTAAGTAAGATAAAAGTACGATTTCTTGAAGTAACGTAGAAGAGCATCAGGAACACCGAGGTGGCACTCGATCGCTGCCTGCGCACCGCATTCGCTGCGGCCGTCCGGCTTCGTGTACTGCCCGTCAGACGCGCTGCCGTACTGCCCGCCGTCGAGAATTGCTCCACCAAGACCTATATTAAACGTAAGTAAAATTAAATTACGATTCTTTGTACTGCCCGTCAGACGCGCTGTCGTGCTGCCCGCCGAGGATTGCTCTACTCAGACCTATCTTAAAAGTGAGTCACAATACGATTCCTTGTAGAAAAGTAGAAGAGGAGCGGGCAGCCGCAGCAGCCGTCTAGCTTTGTGTACTGCCCGCCGTCGAGAATCGCTCCGCTGAGACCTATTTTAAAAGTGAGTTACATCAAAATACGATTCCTTGTAGAAAAGTAGAAGAGGAGCGGGCAGCTGCAGCAGCCGTCTAGTTTTGTGTACTGCCTTTCGGATGCACTGCCGTACTGCCCGTCATCGAAGATTGCTCCACCAAGACCTATCTTAAAAGTAAGATTTACCTTGAAGTAAAGTAGAAGAGAAGCGGGCAATGCGGGCAATGCAGTAAACAAAGTCACAAAAGTGTTATGTTTGCGGAGGATTATAGAAAACAATCATTTACCTATGTACTTCTCTTTATATAGTACTAGCTGTTGCCCGCGACTTTGTCCGCGTCATTTTTTGCAACGTTTTTCACTCATACTTTGCTCCTATTGGTCGCAGCGTGATGTTATAGATCCTAAAACCTTCCTCGATAAATGGACAATACAACACAAAAATAATTTTTCAAATCGAACCAGTACTTCCTGAGATTAGCGCGTTCAAACAAACAAACTAACTAACTAACTCTTCAGCTTAATAATATTAGTATAGATTTGAGAAGATTATTTTAGTTTCCCCTCGTGTCCTATGATAAAGTTTTTTGCTAAATGAGCACCTTTGTTACAGTTACAACCACCACCACCACAGATCCAGCTGCCCTCGGCACAACCGCAGCCGCCGCCGGTCCCTCAGCGCACCGCCCCCGTCACGCCCGCGCCACTACCTGTACCCCCACCGGCGCCCCCACGCCGGTCTTCGCCACAACCCCCGCGTCGGGTACCACCCCCAACACCGCCAAGACCCTCCGCCACCAGCCCCGCCACAGACCCCAACGGCAACCGTCGCAATCCAAACCTACCCCGCCTCGACTGCAACAGAAACCCACAACCAACGATCCCGAGAAGACCACCACTGAAAATTCCAGACACCCCATACACTCCCCCGCCTCCGCCGCCACAGAACAACCAGATTAAGAGGTCTCCTAGCTCGGGCTCTAATATCAGCGTCAGGCAAGACTCGAACGTCTCATCAGACTCGTACAGTCAAACGTCTTCACCCTCGTATACGACAAAAACGATGGAGGCGCCTCTACTGCCCCATCAGCATGTAAATAAGAGTTTGAACGCTAAGATTGCCAGAGGACTGCTGCTGAAGGAGCAGCAGGAGAAGGAATCCGGAAACTCGTCCATCACAAAGAGTATGTCTACACCCGCCTCTCTGCAGACCATCGTGCGGTTCCAGAATGGGAGCAACATGTCCCTGCACCATCGGGTAAGTGAATCGTTCTTATGTTTGGTTTAAGATCATTATTTTGGTTGAAAGAGAATTACATTAATTCACTTTATGAGAAGTATAAGATGTGTCTATCATGACTTGTTATGATTTTGACTTCCGTAATGCGCACGAAAGAGGAATCAACAGCTTAACGTGCCTTCCGAAGCACGATTACAGCCCCTCCAATGCCCACCACCCCATCAAAACCCAAGCCTGTTGAGAAAAGATCATTTCCTAAGCGGACCCGACCGAGAATCGAACCATCGAATTCGCGTAACCAAATCGTATCACAATCGTAATTGAACGACAGGTTTTTGACAGTTCTAGTATGGGCTAAATGTCAAAATCGTCCAATTCAGTCAAGATCGAACTGCGATTCGGTTACGCAAATTAGGACCCAGGAACCCATGCATAGTAGGTAAAACACCGAACCACAACGCCAATCGTATCGCTTTATTAAAAATAACAATAAATAGAAAAGTAATCATTACAATCCACCCATACAAACTTATTAGGGAAATATTCCAGCATAACCCCTGGAAAGATCTCGTATCGGTCCCTACTACCAAGCCCCCCCGCTTTGACAGCTGCCGCACCGTGTGGTCTAGGGTTAACCGGTTCAGAACTGGATACGCGAAATGAAATTACCATAAATGCATTAATAGGGTCTTAAAGCCGCACTGGATTATGACTGTGGGGCTCCAAACCAGACAACGAGGCATATCTTAGAGGAAGGTCCTCTCCGTCGTTTCACTGGAGGAATGTGTGAGCTCCATGAACTCAACCCGGCAGCGGTGGATAGGCTTTGCCAATTAGATATTGACATAATAATATGAGGACAAGCAGAAGCCATACGACATGATGATGACAGACTTATTTATGGTTCCGACAAGATCTATGTTGTTGACATATTTGTTTTGCTAGTTTGTTCTTAATGTGATGAAGATCGAGTTTAAAGCATCTCAAAGTTCTCAACTGTTACTCTGTAAACGGGAGGTTGTGGGTTCAAGTTCCACCTAAGGCAGTTGATATTTTTACTCAAGGAATTGTAATATCATATTCATTTCATTTCCACATCAATTATTTTATCAAAACTAGTTTCAGTATTCGTTTTAATTTTATTCAACCGAGATTTGCGTTGGTTCGATAAACTTAATCGAGCGGAAGGTGAACTTTTTAAGTGTCTTTCGATTATCTCGCAAATGGTTTAAAACTATTCTCATTTAAATGCAGAAGATATTTAAATTTGCCTTTAATGGATGTCTTACTATTGAAGTGGTCAGTGAGAAATTATGTTTAACTATTAAATCACTCCCAGCTCTCGGAGTCCCGGGTTCGATCCCGGGTAGGATAACAAAAGCTTCGAATTTTCGAACATTGCTCCAGTTTTGACGACCTCCGTGGCGGAGTGGCGTACACACCGGTTTTCAAGGTGTCGCCTGCTCCGAGGTCCCGGGTTCGATTCCCGGACGGGTCAATGTAGAAAAAAAGTTTTTCTACATTTTCTCGGGTCTGGGTGTTTGTGGTACCTTCGTTGTTTCTGGTTTCCAAAATACGAATGCTTTAAATAGTTATTCAAATTGGGATCAGAACAATGTATGTGATGTTATTTATTTATTTTGATTACCAACTAGCATTTATATCTGTACTCATCATTGCTGTGGTAACTTGAATTCAATGATGAAGGCTTTTGCCCTGCAGTTGGATGATTATATGGGCCTTTACTATTTTAATAACGATGAAATGTTCATTACTTACAATTATTTCCCGTTAAAGTTAGGTGTTTAAAATGTTCAACCATTTAATTTAATTTAGAGAATAGGTAAAACTTTTGAGTAGGTTTTATTTGTCACGTAACACACATCAATTCACATCATGAACATTTTTGACCATAAAAATGTAACCTAACAAACGCACTTTACCAAAATTTATTATAGTCGGTGCTCATTTGATAAAGATATTTTACATTGTAAGTAAATCTAGACTTTTTATATCGCATCAACGCTTGGCAACAATATTTTATGCATATTTATTTTCTCTTTTATATGCTGTATTTTCTTTTTGAATTGTAGCCAACATAAAGCTACTTTTAAAGGCAGTAAAAAGTAATTTGAGGACATATAACAATAAAGAGACGCGTTCAATTATGAACTACCTAGAATTTTTTGTAATAAAAACAAGAGAATCACAAATATTTCGTATGAAATTTAAAACCTAATTATTTGCTACTTTCCGGGAGTCAATAGTATTTCTTATAATAACTAACTACTACGAAATTTTGAATCAATAATATAATTATGTGAGTTAAAAAAATAAATGTAAGCGTGTACGCGTAGACAGATACTACAAATTAACCTGGCTTAAATTTGAGCTAATAATAGAATCTCAACAATATTCCCGATAAACCCTCAGACCTCCTATACATTTATTCACAGTCGTCAGAAACATTGAAATAACATTCCACGAAGTACAGATTTGGCGTCCACAATAACTTCGTTATAGATATTAATCCCGTTCCGATATAATAATAGCAAAAACAATGGCTATCCAGCAGTGCAAATAAAAGTAGTGGGGGTAATTCCTGGATCCACCGGTACGATGGAGTTGGGTAGTGTGGTATTTACTGCATGCGACCGCCCTTTCCCAACAAGCGCATAGATCAGGGGCACGTGATTGTAACAGATGCGTTTAATGGATAAATCTATATGACTATGGTTCCGTAGAGCATTTTACTAATAAAGTAAAGGCTATGAAAATAAGAAAAATATTCAACAAACAAGTTAATGAAACTTGTTTAATGAGTACGCTGTATTGTTGGCAGCAACTTACTTTACACATTGAGAACTTATTTTTAACTGTTTCATGTAAAATACGAAGTAACGATCTTACAGAATTTGAGCGACTGCTAATCTAACTGAACAAGTAAAAAAAATCGATGTCAGTTCGCAAGGTGGGGGAAACTGATCCCACCTGAAGTAGATTTAAAATGTTTTTCAAGGATAATGCCTGGGGTCTAATGAAAGCCTTTTAATTAGGTACAGTTCTTTTGATAATTTCTACCACCTTTCTTACTAATATTATAAAAGAAAAAGTTGTCATAGAGATAGATTAAAGGCTGGAATAGCAGACTACTTTTTATCCAGAAAAATAAACCATTTTCTGTGGGACAGTGTCAAATTTAAACAAATCTACTCTTATGAAGTTGCACACAACGGCTAGCAGTATATTACTAATTATCGTAATAAATATATCCTCCAATATTTTAGGTAAAATTTTTAACCGTTAACCACCGTTTGATAAAACAAATTTGCTTTATCTTTCAATGAGCCGATATTCCGATATTCCGGAAATATTATTTTTGTTATTTGACGGTTATTGGAAACACTTCGTTCGAAACGTTCCAATCTTTTTGATGGCATGGAACAACATGAATTGGATGGGTGTTTTAACTTTTAAATTTTGCTAAAGATATAAATTCCATATTGGCATGGAAATTGTTTGTAATAATTTAAAGGAAAATAGAAATATAATTGGAAATGATTTGTATATCTGCTGTTAAACCAACGATGATTTGATATCAACATACTCGTAACAAAATTGTTATGAAAAGAGTATTTTATCAGTCCTGTGGTGCCTCTACGTTAAAATAATAGCAATAACATCACAAACACCCAGACTCAAAAAAGTATAGCGACACCCTTTTTTTTACATTGAACTCGGCCGGCAATCGAATCCTGGCCCAAGGAACAGGTGCCACCTTAGAAACCGGTGTGTCAGTCACAACACCACAGAAGCCGTCAAATAAAACAAAATTAACTTGCTGCATTAAGACCCAAGTTCACCAATTCTTAAACAGCCGGTAAACATAGAGTGACGATTAATTTGACACAATTCCCATACAAAATATGTCAAATAATATTTTAAACGCTGTTTAAAACTTAAACGTCTGTTGGTGAACACTACCCTAAAAAACTGTGACATAACCTTAATTGGAAACCTATCGAAGTTCAACAAGCAAATCGAAGCCTCAACTACTTACTTACGACTCGGTAAGCTGCCAAGAGTATCTGTTACCTTTGAATTTTGCTGTAACAAGATAAATTAAGTGAACAATCTAATTATCAAGATATTTCCTCTGAAATGGTGTTGGAAAATGAAGTAAACGATTATTTCCGGTTATTAAAAATGTGTAGTTAAATAATACTTAAAGTTTATCATCATTCTTCGGAAAGCTATTACTTTTATATTAGGGGTTAAAGTATGAAATTGCCGTTTTGTATGGACGAAATCGAGAAAAGTAATTTTTCCATACCAACAATTTTTTAGTTTTTTAAAAAATGCCTAAACCGTTTTCGATGCAATTAAAGGTGAAAGTTAGATTGTTATAAAGCTACGCATTATAGTATTTAAATTTCTGAAAATCAAAGTATATAATACAAATATACTTAATTGAAGCAAGAAGGTCAGCTGACACATTGTAAGGGGTCTTTTCAACGACTTCCTTTGAAGTAATAGGCACTAGTATTGCATTTTTTTTTAGTCAAAAGTTATTTTATTTAGTTTTTGATACAATACAAAAAGAATTACGCAATAATATGACTATACTTAAGAGCTATAAACAAAATAAAAAGTAGGAAAATAATCGGCAATTTCATACTTTAACCCCTATTAGTTCAAGCGTAATTTTGAAGTTTTACATTTTTAATATTAAATTTAAATTGCATACAAAGAACTTAAACATTTTTACTATTAAATTTAAACTGCATATTTAAATTTTATCATTTCATTTAGCGTCAGTTAATTTTCTGTACACTTTTTTATAACCGATCATTCGTATTTTTCTGCTCTAAGAAGTGGAGTACGTTTATTCAAACTACTATGAAATTTGACATGCCTAAGAAGAGTTATCGAATTCGGTTCGATAACGTAAAACGTCGTATTTTATACATCAAAATATAATATTTATACCTATGAATTACACCCCTAACTAATTCGTCAGTTTAAAAAACAACATTGCATCTTTCTTTAATCAAAGAAAATGATTTTTGTCAAGACAACATAAATGTTTGAAAGTACATTTTTTCTTCTTTGTCCAACCTGTTTTCCTAGTTTATCTGGGGTCGGGTCTCCCTGTACATTTGCGCCAAAAAACTCTGTTCTGGGTTGTATGAGTAGTAAGGTTGTCCCGGTCCATCTCTTTCCTGATGTCGTTACACCAAGTGGCGGGTGGCCTGCCTCTTCCCCTGTGTTGTGGCCTGAACTACGGTGGTTTTTGTTTGTTGATAATGAAAGAGTTAGTTTATGTTTAAGAAAAGAGTTATATTTAAAGTTCTGCAAAGACACTTATTGTTAAGGCGTTATACTAGAATGTTACGATGTAAGTTAATGATAATGAGCGCATCCACCCGATCGGACGTCTGTATATGCACTAAAGTTTGTTAGGTTCAATGCAATGACCGCCGCGGTGTGCGACCTAATTACCGGCACGTGAGCCGAAAAGGTGTTTGGTTGCATTGCACCGAACATATTCCCGAGGGAGAAGAAAAATATGATACAATAAAGAGATGTTGGTTAGTAGATGCGACAAAGTGATAAACAATATTGAACTTAAGATTAATGAGAGTGTTAAAACAATTAATGTTTGATGATAATATACTAAAATTAGGTGATCTATGTTAAGGACGCACTATTTTTTGTTTCACTTAACGAGATTCATTTGTTCACTCTTCACTAAATTGCAACTTTTTGGGAGCCGGCACTTTTAACACACTTTCGCTATTAAACTTTCGCACACGCGCACTATTACACTCCTGTAAATCACTAAGATGACACATGCTGATGGACCTTGAGACGGGGGTGGGCGCCTCAGGCCCTGCTGCCAGCTCCAATGGCGCTGGCGCTTCCCCAAGCGCGGGCGATGCCGACGCAGGCGCATTGCTGCGCAATCGCACTCGCCGACAGACGAAGATTATTCCAAATACTGTTATAGCTCCCAGTATGAAATAAATCAATGTGTAGTGATGCACATCATGGTAAGATACAGCACCTATACCGTCTGATAAATCTGCTTCCTTCAACTCCTTTATTTTGTTCTCAATGTCTCTTGATAGCGATGACTGATTCGAAAGGTTGTCTTCCTCGAGTAAGTAATGTTCTAAGCTTATGTTTATAACGTGATTAATAGGAGCGATACAGTTTATATACAGATCATCTTTGACCTTTTGCGTACTTTTTTGGTTTCTATGAGCGAACACGGTAAAATTGTCGGTTTTAATTATGCAATTGTTATCTATATTTATCAAACTCGAGCTCGTCAGCTGATGTGCGGTAACAAGATCCCCGCATTGTAAGGACGCAAATTCTACGCAAGCTGTTTTTTTGCAGGTTTAATAACATTGTAATTGATTGGATTTTTCCGAACGCCTAGCGACATCTATTGATGGTTCTTGGTTTCGTCGCTACGGCGCCGTATTGTGATTTAGTTCATATTGTTCCTTTTTTCCGAATTTCAAGTTTGGAATATCTATTTAATATAATAATTTTCTTTCTAGTTCGTTTCTAATAAAGGAAATAAGGGCTATTTCTTAATTTATTGAGATTCCTTCCATTTAAGTGTCATTAGTATGATCGATTACTTTGGTGAATCGAAACGCGTAACGGAACGTCATAACAGGAAGGATTAGGTTTTCTTTAGGACACTTGACCTGGGATCGCCGACTCAAATGGCGGATATATTTTTGTAGTGGTTGTTAATACAATCCAAAGATGTCAAGGGCATCTAATACAACTTATATTTGAAAGTCTTATATCAAAACAACATGAGGTAAAATATATTGGAATATTAATTTATTTTTTCACCGGTTGACAAATTTCTCGTATGGCGTGGTTGTAAAATCGTATATTTGTTTCAGAGGAGTTTTTATATAATATTGTTGGTGGACGAGGGATATGTTTCTGAAAGATGTGCTTTCTTCAGTAAACGTAAGTATTTCCTTAGAAAAGTGTGTTTCCATACCTCATGTTTTGTATCAAAAGATAGGTTACTAATTTGATAAATTTCTTTTCAGATGGGTTTAATCTTTATAAAATTTATAGTTTTATATTTACATTTTTATTGATATTTTCATATTTCGTAATCATATTCTTCTAATTCTATCTGGATTAGATTGTTATTCCTTATCAACATTTAACTTGAGGTTCTGTTCCTGATGATGAACCTAGTATTTTGTATGGAACGACTTGTGAAGTCGATATAGTTTTGGGTTTTCAACGTTGGGTTGTTCTTGGGAACTGACATGGACTTCCATCCGGGAGCTTAGTAGCCACAAGAAGGCTCAGGACCTAACCAGGGATTCCAAAAGATGTTCTGAAGCGAGGCACTGACCGATCCCGATGAGTATTCAACATCTAAAGGTACCATCTTCTTTCTTTTCCTGGGAGGGCAGCTACTTGAAACCATAGTTGTATTTTAATGTTAACATATTTTAAAGTCGAGTCTTTATATCTGAGCTATTTAGATTATGCAGAACGGATAGCACTATTTTCAATCCCGAACCATTACACACACCCTGAATTAATTATGTTGAGAGTCATATCTCTAGTACTAATTGGTTAAAGTATTATATCTTTAGCTACGTGGATTGTCTAGTTAATAGTAGTATATCTATTCAGATTAAATTCCTGGAATGTAATGACAGTTGGCCATCAAATTAATAAATGATATTTAGTAAATACTACTGATTGTATTTATTCAACATCCCGTAGCCAGTCGACAAGGTTCTTTATAAATTTCTGCAAGCCGGGCATAGACTTAATCTACCTTTTAGTCTTGTACTATGTGTTCTACAACACCTAAAGAGCACCCATAAAAACAACTACTTGCAGTGGCGCCTACTTTGATTGAAATTAATGCTATTCGGTATTATTATAGAAAAGTTTAGGGGTGGAAGGTAAATAAAAGAAGCATTTTTATGTGCTGATCTTCTACTCTGTAGCTTTTATTTGTATTAATGTTGATAATATAATGATCCCTCTCATGTTGTTATTGTGTTTGTTGTGTTTATTTATTTTGAACAACGGTTATTAACCTCAACTGTATGTTAGTTATTTTGTGTTATAGTTGCATTTGACTAGGGTTTCATTAATAGGTAACTACCTAAATGTCAGAACATGATATAGTGAATTTTTTAAATAAATAACTAACTGGTAGGGTTGAAACTATGTTTTAAAGTTCAAAATAATAAGTTTATTTTGTACTGGTATTATAAATGTTATTGGTATACTGGATGACCAAAACAAATACCTTTCTTATTTTTAGTGTGACAAAAATTTTTATAGTATTTAGGTACTTGTTATTATGTAAGACTATTACTCACCTTTTCATTGTTCAATGGGTCAGAATAGCAGATAACCTTATTTTGTGTCACACTTATTATTATTGTTCAAGGTCAAGTCAATATTAAGGGAAAGTATTATATACAACTTAGTTGTAATTTATAGTCTTGGAGACCACAATCCAAGTAACTTTGTTTTGAGTATAAAGTTAATTTTGACAAGAAAATTAAGATTCTTGCAATTGTTTATGGAAGTGTATGGTACGAGCAGTTATTGTAAAGGGTTATTTCTCTCAACATATACGGTTTAACACTTTAAAAATAAATTTTAAGTTTTTCATACAAAATATTTTTTCTGAAATAATTTAAAATGGATACTAGTAACGTTTATACGCATTCATTATTAAGAGATGAGCTTATTTATGAGGTCACTATTCGCACTGAGGTACCTGAGGACACTGTGCCCAAATTGAAAAAACAATTAAAATCTTTGTGTAAGGAATTTGGTCCTGAAGACATCATAGATGAAGAGATTAAGCCGAGTACAGAATTGCCTATCATTAAGGAGAAGCTTAAGGAATTACATTCCAATTTAGACAATTTCAGGAAGAGCAGGGAACGTTATCAGCTTGGTCGTGCTAAAGCTTTGTACTGTCACTTGTATTACAGGTTGGATAGGTTAGTCTGTAAAGAACCTGCCGACTTGGAGTGCAAATCAACACTGAAGAACTACTTAGATTCTTGTCTTCCTATTTTAGAAAGCTGTTTACATAAAAAACCTGATGAGGCAAGTTCTTGTATTCCATCATCTGAGGATAATAGGGAACCTGTTAGGGAGTGCTCCTCTAAAGTCAATATTCTCAAATGGAATGTCAAATTTGATGGCCGTACTAGTGTTCAGTCATTTTTAGAAATGGTAAATGAACGCGCGATAGCTTTTAATGTTAGCGATTCGGTATTATTTAGATCCGCGTTTTGTTTTTTTGTAGACCAAACTCTGTTGTGGTATAGAGGTATTAAAGACCAAGTTTCGTCTTGGAAGGAATTGTGTGATTTATTGGTTGAAGAGTTCTCCCCTGCGAATTATGATTTTACTTTGAGGAATGATATTCGTGCTCGTACCCAAGGTCAAGATGAACCTATACACATTTATTTTGCGATTATGTCAGGAATGTTTTCACGTTTGAAAAAGCCTTTTTCTGAGGAAGAAAAGCTTGAGATTTTGTCAAACAATATTAGGCCAGTATTTTCGGAGCCGCTTTCGTTACACACCTTTTCTACTGTAGCTGAACTAAAAGAGAAGTGTAGAAAAGTAGAACTCCGACGTCAGCAAAACAGTAGATTTGTTGAGCCACCTAAACAGTCTTCTATGAATCCTGAATATGACTATAAAGCTAAACATAGCAAACCTGCGTCAGTAACTACGGTAACACAACCACGATCAAATGGGGATACCAAGCCATCATACCCAAATTGGAGGCATAATAATAAAGTTTCTCACTCCTCTAATAGTAGGCAAGGTACACCAAATATCAAGAGGTATTGTTTAAAGTGTAAGTCGGATACACACAGCACTAGGTTTTGCAAGGATAAAAGACAGTTATGTTTTAAGTGTGGTGAAGTAGGGTATACCATAAGGACATGCCCGAAGTGTACGAAAGCGCCAAATTCAAAAAACTTGTAGGCTCAAACCGTTGTAAGTCGAAGGGCATGGTCGAACCTTCTAATGATAAATGGATGAAGTTAGTATCTGACTATTTTAAAACTAACACCGTTACTTCGGTTTTGTTCGAGCCAAATGTTAATGATGTTCGGCCTTATTTAAACGTGAACATTTTGGATTTGACAGTATGCGGATTACTAGATTCTGGTGCCGCAATTTCTATTATTGGAAACGGAGCTCACGAACGCTTCATTAAATTAGGATATTCGGTAGAAATTACGAATGAAACGACTGTTACTGTTGCTGATGGATCATTTTGTAATACCATAGGGACAATGTCATTGCCTATTACATTTAAAACGGAGACTAGGGTAATTAAATTTGACATCATACCTTCTATTGTATCCAATGTGATTTTCGGAGTAGACTTTTGGAAAGCTTTTAAATTAATGCCAGAAATTTTTCAAAATATTTCTTTTATTGAAGCCCCTCAGGATTTTATTAAACAAAGTAATGCTAATGAAAAACAAGTAAATTTTGTACAACCTTTTGAAAATTTAACGTCAGAACAACAGGAGTTAGCAGAGATGATAATAAGGCAGTTTCGAGATGTTTCTTTTGAGTGTAAAGGTTTAGGAAGAACGAATCTAATAAAACACACCGTAGACACAGGTGATCATTTGCCAATCAAGTGTAGACCTTACCCGTTATCACCAGAAAAGGCCAAGGAGCTACATAAGGAAGTGGATAGGATGCTGGAGCTTGATGTTATCACACCTAGCGAAAGCCCGTGGAATAATCCCGTAATTATGGTTCCAAAAGCTGATGGGACATGGCGATTTTGCCTTGATTGCCGCAAACTGAATTCGATCACAAAAGGTGATTCGTATGCAATTCCGTATATACCTCAAATACTGGATAGCCTTAGGAATGCTAAGTATGTCAGTTCTGTAGACTTCAAATCTAGTTTTTGGCAAATATTACTCGATGAGCAATCCCAAGATAAAACAAGTTTCACAGTTCCAGGTAGAGGAACATTTAAATTTAAGGGGATGCCATTCGGTTTGTGCGGAGCTCCTGCTCGGCAACAAAGATTAATGGACATGCTGTTCGGTACACCTTTCTGCAGTGATATAACGAAAGGAATGATCTTCTGTTACGTCGATGACGTCATAATTGTGGCAGAAGACTTTGAAACGCACCTTTTGTTGTTAAAACGCCTGTACCAACGCATAGAAAGTGCCAATCTTACCATTAATTTTGAAAAATGTAAATTCTTCCGGAAATCATTAAAATATTTGGGATACGTAGTTGATGAATGTGGTTTAAGGACAGACCCAGACAAAGTGCGTGCGATTTTAGATTTTCCTGTACCTAAGACCCAAAAAGACGTTAAAATGTTTCTAGGAACCTGTTCTTGGTACAGAAGGTTTATCAGAAATTTTTCGAGTATAGCCGCACCTTTGAATGCACTTACCAGTTCTAAAGTGAAATTTTGTTGGAATCCATCAGCTGAAGAAGCGTTCGAGACTTTGAAGACATGTTTAGTTTCCGCTCCGGTTTTAGCATGCCCGGATTTTGAGAAACCTTTTGCTGTTCATTGCGATGCGTCTGGTTATGGTATAGGGGCCATGCTCACACAGAAGGTGGATGACGTGGAACACCCTATCGCTTATATTAGTAGATCCCTGAATAAAAATGAACGTAACTACAGTGCTACCGAAAGGGAAGCACTTGCTGTTATCTTTGCAGTTGAAAAATTTGAACCATATCTAGGCACTAGGAAATTTACTGTTGTAACGGATCATGCTTCATTAAGATGGTTTATGAAACTGGAAAATCCTACTGGTCGTCTTGCGAGATGGGGATGTCGCTTATCTCAATTTAATTTTGAAATCGAACATCGCAGCGGTAAGGATAATGTTGTCCCTGACGCTCTCTCACGTTTGTTAATGGTAGAAGCTGTAGACAGCCCGATAGATATAGACGCTGATGATGAGTGGTACAACAGGACGGTCCAAGGTTGTAAAGCTAATCCACAGAATTTTTCAAATTATAGGATCGAACGCGGTAAACTGTACAGATTTTGTAAAGGCAAATATTCCCTAACTGATGAGTTTGACTGGAAGGAAGTTGTACCTAAATCAAGATGCAATGCGGTTATTTCGGAAAACCACGAACCTCCTACTGCTGGACACCTTGGTGTATTTAAAACACACCGCAGAATTAGCTTGAGGTATTATTGGCCAGGAATGTACCGAAACATCACTGACTTTATTAAGGATTGTGCAACTTGTTCTGCTTACAAACATAAAACCACTCTTACACCTGGACTCATGGGGAAGCCTAAGCAGTGTTATAGACCGTTTCAGGCCTTATCGGTGGATTTAGTCGGTCCATTGCCTAGATCTCGCGCTGGTTATATGCATCTTTTAGTAGTTACGTGCTGTTTTTCAAAGTATACCATGTTATTTCCCTTGAGGCGTGCTACTAGTGCCACCGTGGCTAAAAATTTCGAAAATTTTGTCTTGCTGGCTCACGGTATTCCTGAAACCGTAATTACCGATAATGGGGTTCAATTTACGGGATCAGAATTCCGAAGTCTATTAGATAAATATAAGGTGCCACGAGTTCATTATGGACCTAGATATACGCCGCAGATTAATTTAGTGGAAAGGTATAACAAAACAGTTATGACCATGGTTTCTTCGTACGTCAAAGACGATCATCGTACTTGGGATCTACACTTGTTTAAAATACAATTTGCTTTGAACAGTGCTGTTAACGATACAACCGGCTTTACGCCATTCTTTTTAGTTCACGGCCGAGAACCCATTATAAATGGCACATTTTACAAGGATTCAGACTGTGATTATGAAGTATCTATTCCACGGGAAGAATATGCTGGGGAGTTTGGTGCGCTGAAAGGTATATTTGAAAAAGTTCGTGCAAGTATAGTAAAAGCGCATGCTGCTAATGCTAAGCATTATAATTTGAGAAGGCGGGATGTTAAATTACGAGAAGGCCAGGAAGTATGGCGCAAAACGTATATACAAAGTGATGCCGATAAATTTAAAGCAACCAAACTAGCTCCCAAGTATACTAAATGTATAGTCAAAAAAGTTTTGTCCCCATTAGTGTACGAATTGGTGGGATATGATGGTAAACATCTTGGTACATGGCACATCAAGGACATAAAGGTGTGACATGGATACAGTCTTGTGTCAGAATCCTCAGCCGTAGGACAAGTTTATCTTGTGTTGTTTGGGGAAAGATTCCCAACAATGACGCCAAGGCTACTCTTCTTATAACCTAGGTTATAAGAGAGTTTAGGTTAAGTTTTGCATGCTTAGTTATAGTTGATTATATCAAGGACAACCCTTGAATATATTTCTTAGCCTTGCTTTGCGCTATTTTGTTGAACTCAGTATTGTTGAGTTAGGTTGTTTGAAGATTTAGCATAACATTACATGCTCTCTTCTTTTTTGTGGGTTTGTTGCGATGACGTCTAATGTTAATTGTTATGACTAGCGACACTTGTTATATTTGGCAAATAGTCAAATTTGTTTTGTTTCCTTTGCATCTAGTATGCATATGGACTCGTGTGGACCCAGGCGTTGACGTCCTTTAGTGACCGAGCGACACACGAGATTTTTTGGACCAGGATTGCTCAGGGTAGCATCATTGTGTCATATGTGTTTGTAATGGCTAGTAACCTTACATCATTTTTTTTTCTTTTCCCTTAGAGTCGTTTTGTGGTACGACAAATAGTATATTAGAGTAGAATTGTATATCAATGGCTACTTAAAGGGGAACAGAGTTGCACTGGTACTACAGGAGCAACTTCAAAGGGGATTGTATGTCAGGAGGTGGCAGGCAGTGAATAGAAACTGATGCTTACATTTTGAAAGCTGAAGCATGATAGATGATTTGTATGATAGTGTGGGGGAAATTACACTTGCCCGGAAAGTTTGAGATTTTGGTTAGTTTACATCAGTCCTGGTGGTTGGTTTTTTTTAAGGTATTGAGTGACTTATGTTGTTAGATTCTTTTCTTGTTTTCTTCGTTTCAGTATAGTTTCTGAACGTTATGTAATAGGTGGCCGAATTGTTGTTACATTGTTGGTTGTTTTTTTTTCCATTCTTTTGGCAGATGTTATTGTTTTCTATTGTCAAGTTGTGCTGAGGGCAGCACACCTTCTCTCTGCGCTCGAAGCTTTGGGGGGAGGGTATTGTAAGGACGCAAATTCTACGCAAGCTGTTTTTTTGCAGGTTTAATAACATTGTAATTGATTGGATTTTTCCGAACGCCTAGCGACATCTATTGATGGTTCTTGGTTTCGTCGCTACGGCGCCGTATTGTGATTTAGTTCATATTGTTCCTTTTTTCCGAATTTCAAGTTTGGAATATCTATTTAATATAATAATTTTCTTTCTAGTTCGTTTCTAATAAAGGAAATAAGGGCTATTTCTTAATTTATTGAGATTCCTTCCATTTAAGTGTCATTAGTATGATCGATTACTTTGGTGAATCGAAACGCGTAACGGAACGTCATAACAGGAAGGATTAGGTTTTCTTTAGGACACTTGACCTGGGATCGCCGACTCAAATGGCGGATATATTTTTGTAGTGGTTGTTAATACAATCCAAAGATGTCAAGGGCATCTAATACAACTTATATTTGAAAGTCTTATATCAAAACAACATGAGGTAAAATATATTGGAATATTAATTTATTTTTTCACCGGTTGACAAATTTCTCGTATGGCGTGGTTGTAAAATCGTATATTTGTTTCAGAGGAGTTTTTATATAATATTGTTGGTGGACGAGGGATATGTTTCTGAAAGATGTGCTTTCTTCAGTAAACGTAAGTATTTCCTTAGAAAAGTGTGTTTCCATACCTCATGTTTTGTATCAAAAGATAGGTTACTAATTTGATAAATTTCTTTTCAGATGGGTTTAATCTTTATAAAATTTATAGTTTTATATTTACATTTTTATTGATATTTTCATATTTCGTAATCATATTCTTCTAATTCTATCTGGATTAGATTGTTATTCCTTATCAACATTTAACTTGAGGTTCTGTTCCTGATGATGAACCTAGTATTTTGTATGGAACGACTTGTGAAGTCGATATAGTTTTGGGTTTTCAACGTTGGGTTGTTCTTGGGAACTGACATGGACTTCCATCCGGGAGCTTAGTAGCCACAAGAAGGCTCAGGACCTAACCAGGGATTCCAAAAGATGTTCTGAAGCGAGGCACTGACCGATCCCGATGAGTATTCAACATCTAAAGGTACCATCTTCTTTCTTTTCCTGGGAGGGCAGCTACTTGAAACCATAGTTGTATTTTAATGTTAACATATTTTAAAGTCGAGTCTTTATATCTGAGCTATTTAGATTATGCAGAACGGATAGCACTATTTTCAATCCCGAACCATTACACACACCCTGAATTAATTATGTTGAGAGTCATATCTCTAGTACTAATTGGTTAAAGTATTATATCTTTAGCTACGTGGATTGTCTAGTTAATAGTAGTATATCTATTCAGATTAAATTCCTGGAATGTAATGACAGTTGGCCATCAAATTAATAAATGATATTTAGTAAATACTACTGATTGTATTTATTCAACATCCCGTAGCCAGTCGACAAGGTTCTTTATAAATTTCTGCAAGCCGGGCATAGACTTAATCTACCTTTTAGTCTTGTACTATGTGTTCTACAACACCTAAAGAGCACCCATAAAAACAACTACTTGCAGCATATTACTCGAACATGACACTGGGCACAACATGTGTATAAGTATGTGTTTACGTTGGATAGACTGTACCACTTGTTTTGATTCGCGGCGATGCTCGTCTGGCATTGATTAATTTTTTCTTCGTTCTTCACACATAAATCTTGATCATTTACCATCTTGTAAATAGGGGTTTGTAAATTGCAAATCACAGTTGATTCGTCTTTCTGCAAACAATCTTGAAAATTCTCTTGAGATAATGGTATGTACGAGTCTTTGTGTAAGTTGATAGCTATAATATTAGAAATAGGTAGTAGGTTGATCAATTTATTTCCCACCTTCTGAGGTAGTGGAATGACATTGTATACGTCATAACTATCTCTGGTAATTAATGGAAGCTGGATTTCGAAAATAAAATAATCTGTACTCATTCGTGCTCGAACTTTCAATAACTTGTATATGTTACTAATCTCAGTTCGAATGTTTGTAATGGGAAGTGTAACATCATTGGACAACAATCCCGAGATCGTACTTAATTCTGTTTGTAATTGTTCTGGCGTTAGTAGGTGCAAGTTGAAGTGTCCTTGAAATATATCTGTGATGGTGTCAAGTTAAGTTGATTGTATGTCACTCAGGGTTTGTAAGAGGCTTAAAGTCGATATCGCTGACATAGTGAAATCTTCATTGGTTGCTAATTTGTTTATCTCCTTTTCTACCGCAAGAATCGATTTGTTAATAATTTTGTGGTGTTTAGACATAGTTTCTTCTGTTCTTTTGAGCATATTATATTCTGACTCCACAACTGACGTCTGATTCCTCCACAACTTATTTATATGTGCCTGATTTTGTTTAATTTCTGCGATATCTTTTGCGTATTGTTCTGCGAAACGCTGATCTAATACGCCGAAGAGCGAGTTCGCTAGGTATCCCACACCGTCGATAAGGCCCCGACGCTGTCTGGAGTGCCCGCCAAACTGCTGATTTAGCAACAGCTGATCGTAGTATTGTAGGTCAGTGTGCCGATGTTTTATTTGTGACATGATCATGTTACACTGATGGTTAGCGTCAAGTTTTTTGCAGGTTGTATCGAGATAATTAAATAACTTTTCGAGTGCTTCATGTCCTTCCCAGTACGGTGACATGTCATAATAGACTACTAGGGTCCATTTGTCTTTACATAGTTGCATTCTGGCTATTGGGTCAAAAAATAATGTTTGTTTATTATTCAGCTCCGAAGGTCATTGTGAATAATGTTAGGAAATATAATATAGTCACAGCAATTGTTGATAGTGTTGTTGATTTACTTGTTGTTTTCTTCATACTTTGTGCTTTAGAGTTTGTTTCGTAAGTTTTCTCGTCTGTTTCTGTTTCATTTTTGTTTCTTATAGGTAAAACTGAGAGTTTTATTACGGGCCTTTTGATAACTCCAGTTTTTGTTTTTAACGTCACTACACGCACATAGCCGTCTGTTCCTGGGTGAGTCTCGATAACTCTCCCCATTACCCATTTTCCTGCTGCGATGTTCTTTTCATGGATAACTACAATGTCTCCTACTTTTATGTTTTGTTGTGGGTGCATCCACTTCCTACGTGCTGTTAATTGAGTGAGATATTCACACTTCCACCTTTTCCATATCTCCTGGAATATTTTGTTTGTTAGGTGCCATCTGGTCCTAGCGTCCTCTGCTGTTTCGATAACTGTTACATCGGCTCGCCCTGTTAGGAAGTGTGCTGGTGTCAAAAAATCAAGATCCTCTGTATCCTCAGTAAGAGCACAAAGAGGTCTCGAGTTTAAGCATGCTTCTAACTGTGCTAGTATTGTTGAATACTCCTCGAAGGTGAGTTTTTGCTCGCCGACGACTCTCTTCAAATGCTGCTTCAGACTTCTTACGGCTCTCTCCCACAGGCCGCCTGCGCTAGGCCAGGATGGCACGTTGAAGTGCCACTCAATTTTCATCTCGGTCACTTCTTTGATAAAACTTTCACTGAATACATGTTACAGCTGTTGATATTCATCTTGTAGAATTTTGTTGGCTCCCTGGAAATTCGTGCCATTATCACTATACAAATGAGCAGGTGTTCCACGTCTGGCAGCCATCCTCCGCAATGCTGCTAAGAAAGCGGAGCTGGTAAGATCGGACACGATTTCCAGGTGCACAGCTTTGGTTACCATGCAGATGAATACTGCCACGTAACCTTTTGTTGTCTTGACTCCACGACCTTTGTTTAATTTGACGTCCATAAAACCTGTGTAATCGACACCAGTGTGGTAGAAAGGCGGTGCCGGGTTAACTCGTGCTTCTGGAAGGTCACCCATAAGTTGATGTTGTTTCTTTGTCTCCTTTTTTCTACACACTACGCAATTACGCAGTTCCTTTTTTACAGTTTTCATTCCACCGGTGATCCAGTACTCCTGTCTTAGTCGCGCTAATGTTAGCCGTGGACCTCCATGGAAAGTTGAATGATGAGCTTCGTTGATCAACAATGTTGCCAGAGGGCTGTTCTGTGGTATTATTTTTGGGTGCTTCATGTTAAAAGGTAAGTTCGATTGAGATAATCTTCCACCGACTCGTAGTAAGTTATCTTGTGTAATGATTGGATTTAAATTTACTAATTTGCTATTTGAGTTAATTTTTCCGTGTTTACGTAAAGAATGTATTTCTGTTCCAAATTCGATTTCTTGCACTCGTTTCGTAATTGTTAATTTTGCAGTATTCAATTCATGCAACGTGATATAGCTTGGCAGATGCTTACGCTGCGGGTTCAATGCTCGTAGTATCCATGCGATAATGCGAATGATTTTTGTTATAGAGCTATGTTTATTAAGTAGGTCAGTAATAATGTCGTCATTACCACCTTTTTGTACTATGTTCGTCTGTTTACAGAATTTAGATCTCAATTCCAAATCTGTTTTAAATGTTTGTTGTTCTTTGTTATTAATGTTCTCGGTGGAAAGCCACGACGGCCCTTGCCACCAAAGGTTATGCTCCTTTAGTTCCGGCACATACATGCCTCTGCTCGCGGCGTCTGCTGGGTTTTCTTTCGATTTAACGTAGCGCCAACAAGAGGCTGGCATTATTTCGATAATTTTTTCGACTCTGTTCGCTACAAACGGCTTCCATCTGTTAGGTTCACCTTGTATCCAACCCAATACTGCCATTGAGTCGGTCCAGCCATAAATGATAAACGGATGTTGATGAAACGCTTCTTTGATTTTGCTCATAAGTTTTGTTAATAATAATGCCCCACTCAATTCTATTCTTGGTAATGTTAGCGCCTTTTTATGAGGTACTAGTTTGCTTTTTGCGGCAACTATTACGCTTTTAGAGTTGTTTTGCATCTGAGCATACACAACGCAGGCATATGCCTCTTCCAAGGCGTCACAGAAGCCATGAAGTATGATGACGTCACCTGCATTACTTAGGATCCACCTTGGTATTTCCATAGCACTAATAAGAGTTAAATCTTTTTCAATGTTTGACCATTCCTTTAAAATGTTATCAGGTACCAAATCATCCCATCGTAGTTGTAAATTCCATAGCTTTTGAAAAAGTATTTTAAGTTTTGTTGAAATTGGTGTTAACCAACCAAGGGGGTCAAATAGTTTTGATATTTCAGACAATAAGGTGCGTTTTGTTAGCTTATTAGGCGAAGTTATCTCGCATTGAAATGAAAATGTGTCTTTCGTCGGATTCCATGACAATCCTAATGTTTTTGTTGTGCCTTCTGATTTGAAATTAAAAACATTGTTTTCAGTGTTACTTTCCATCTGTTCGTCTTCACCGAGCAATTCTTTGTGATTCGAAGTCCATTTTCGGAGATTCATCCCTCCTGACCTCAATAGTGTATTTAATTCAGCAATTAGCTTCTGACCGTCTGTTTTCGAGTATGTTCCATGAACCAAATCATCCATGTAAAATGCTGACTCAAGTACTTTACTTGCTTCCGGAAAATTTTCACGTTCATCGTCTGCTAACCTTTTTAAAGTCATCATGGCCAAAAAAGGGGCAGCCTTTGTGCCATAGGTGACTGTTGTTAATTTATAAGTTTTAAGCTGTTGATTACATGATTCACGCCATATAATTTTTTGCAGGTTTTGATCTTGTTCATTCACTAGTATTTGCCGGTACATTTTTTCTATGTCCGCGGTAAACCCATATTGATACTGTCGCCATTTTAAAATTAATGTTTGTAAGTCTTGCTGAAGGTTAGGGCCTGTACACATTAGATCATTGAGGCTGTAGCCAGTTGATGTTTTAGCAGACGCGTTGAATACCACTCGGCACTTAGTGGTTGTAGATTCTTCGCGTTGAACTCCATGATGGGGTAAAAGGCATTCCAGATTAGTGTTGTTACAGGTGTCAAGTTTCATATGGCCTAATTGTTCGTACTCGGCCATAAAGGCTCTATAAACATGTGCAAGGCGTTGTTGTCGTTCAAATTTCCTCTCTAAATTACGAAATTGAGCTATCGCTATTTGTTTCGATGACCCCAGTTTATCCTCTAAATCTTGTTTAAATGGTATTTTTACTTCGTAGCGGCCATCTTCTTTTCTAACTGTAGTGTCTGTGTAAAATTGAATGCATTTTTGATCTTCCATTGATAGGTTAGACTGTTCGTGTATATCTTCAATATTCCAAAATCTTTCAATGTCTTCCAAATTGTTAATAATTACGTTACATTGGTAGGAATTATTAGCTGCATTCCCACATAACAGCCATCCTAGCTGTGTTTGTTGAGCTATGGGTTGCGTAGAGTTCTCACCTTTTATTATTCCTTTCATTATTATGTTGGCGTAAATATCTGCTCCAAATAATATATCTACCGGGCGGCTCTGATAAAACTCTGGGTCAGCCAGGTTTATGTTTGTTATGAAATCCCAGGTTGGTTTGTTAAATGTTTTATTCGGTAAGCTTTTGGTTAAGTTATTCATGATTAAAACGTCTGTTGAAAATGTAAAGTTATTATGAAGTGAAATACATTCAATGTTAAGCATTCCTTTACACGGGTTTTCTTTTTCTCCGACTCCAAAGATCGTTCCTTTACATCTGTTTCGCGGGAGACGAAGTTGTTGAGCTGCATTCTCTGTTATTAGTGATATTTGCGAGCCTTGATCTATCAATACTCGCATGTTGATAAAAGTACCATCGGCTGATTTGACCTTAATTACAGCTGTGGCTAATAAAATTTCCGAATAATTGTTTTGCGTAACGTGAGTGTTATTTGTCACGTTTTCATACTGTTTGTTCGATGTCGATGAACTTGATGTTGCAATTCGAGATGGCTTGACCTGAGCACATGCGTCATGCAATAATGTGCTATGCAATTCCGAGCACCGGCGACACGTTCTAGCGGAAAAACATGCCTTACCATGATGATTAAATAAACAGTTTACGCAAAACTTTAGGTTATTCACAGTTTTAAGTTTTCTCTCAGGGCCCATCTCCAAAAACTTATTACAATGATAGATTGCATGATCTTGATTACACAAGGGGCACTTGATGTTAGATGATGCAAAGAATGATTTTATAAACGGTTTTGTGTTTCTCGGTTCATTAGTGTTGTTTTTCGCTTGATTAGAATAAGGCAACAGTGACTGAGTGTTAGACGTATGATTGTTTCTTTGTTGGAAATAGGTTTTATTTGAAGTCTGCCCTTTGTTAAAGAAACCAGTCTTCACGTGACTGTTGTCTTGTTTACGACGTGAC
The DNA here is from genome assembly GCA_949315895.1 of Anania crocealis. Taxonomy (NCBI): domain Eukaryota; kingdom Metazoa; phylum Arthropoda; class Insecta; order Lepidoptera; family Crambidae; genus Anania; species Anania crocealis. The sequence goes on from OX438882.1 coordinate 26,407,186, forward strand.
GCTTCTAAAGCTGTAAATTTCCCTTCCAAAAAGTTAAGGAAATCTTGTAGGTTTGGAAGTTCTCTGGGGTTTTTTAGATATTGAATGTAGTCAGAATGTGTTTCAGAATCCAATTTCTGAGATAAAAGGTGAATTAGGATGGGATCCCATGTTGACACGTCGATCTGTAGGTTTTTAATTGCGTTAAGAGTTTCGACTGTTACGTCGTGCAGGCGTTTTATGTGACCTATTGATTGTTGTTGCATATTGGGTAGCCCTAAAAGGGTATTCATATGTGAGGTAAAAATAAGCTTTTTGTTGTTAAATCTGTTTTGTAAAATTTCCCAACATACTAGGTAATTTTGAGAGCTTATTTGAAGGTGTTGTATTAAACGTTCGGCGTCTCCTCTTACTTTGCTCTTTAAAAACTGCATCTTCTGACTGTTTGAAAGTGTTGGATTGTTGTGTATTGTTTCTTGGTACAAGTCCTTGAACGATACCCATTGGTTATAGTTCCCATAAAAAGTTGGGATGTCTAGTTGTGGAGTTGATTTTTCTCGGTGTATCGCGGAAAACATTTTTGTGTTGATAATTTTCTTCATGTTGATAAATTCGCTCTCATAAAAATCAAATGTAGCTTCATATTTGCTGTTTCCTGCGCCTTCTGATATGATATCCCAGTGTAATGCGTCCACTGCTGCCCAGCGATTCTGTAAAGATCTTAAGGCATCTTCCCACTCCCACTTCTCTGTTATTGTTTGTGTGTTAGTATTTCCTAACGTTCTTTTAAAAGCCATAAAGTTTATATCTTGTTTTCTTAATTTATCATTCGACAAAGTAGTCTTCTCTTCTGTTTCTTGTTTTTGATAGGTTCTCGATTTGTTAAATCCTTGATATTTTTCAGCCGGTTTGTTTGCTTCGAGTTCTAATTTAGTGTCTAAATCCATGCTTGTTCCTGGTTGATCATGTTGTGTTATACCCAGATTTTTACTTATTCTTCCTTGCTCCGTCTGTGCCGTTTCAATTGACTTTAAATATTGCTCTAAATAATTACGCGTGTCGCTATAAAATTGTATCGTCTGCTGATAATAGTCTTCATTAAAGTACGCAAATGATTGCTTGTCTACAATCTCTTGCAATTTAACATGATTATCTTGGAATTCCAAATAATACTTCTCTAAAGTCTCTAATCGTCTGTTGATGTTAGAAGGAGTTTTACGATCTGACGAATCCTTCTTGAAATTCGTCAGGAGCTTATCCATTGCTGTCATAAGCTCGCTTTGCGTTTCGATTATAGATTGATAGTCTTCCATGTTGCTGTTTTAGTTTAAGGTAAGTGTAGAATATACTATCTTACTTGATATTTGATGATAACTGTTCTCCAAGCTGCACCGCTGCTGTTTGAAGGGTTACCTCCTAAGTTCTCCTTTACCGCTGCTGTTGACGTAGCTGCCTGGTATTGGTTGCCAGGCCGAGCTACTGTTGATGTAGAAGTTGCAATCCTATGACTGCCACCTCTTTGATGTTCACTAAACACTGTTGTTGTTGATTGTCCACCGCATCCAAGCTCACAGTTCACCACTGTTTGCTGTTACTTCACCTCAAACTACGTATCACTTCACAGTTTCACACGCGCGCGAGGTGTAGCTCGAAGGACCATATGTTGTGGCCTGAACTACGGTGGTTTTTGTTTGTTGATAATGAAAGAGTTAGTTTATGTTTAAGAAAAGAGTTATATTTAAAGTTCTGCAAAGACACTTATTGTTAAGGCGTTATACTAGAATGTTACGATGTAAGTTAATGATAATGAGCGCATCCACCCGATCGGACGTCTGTATATGCACTAAAGTTTGTTAGGTTCAATGCAATGACCACCGCGGTGTGCGACCTAATTACCGGCACGTGAGCCGAAAAGGTGTTTGGTTGCATTGTACCGAACACCCTGGTAGAGTTTGGTATGTTCAGCACTTTCTTTACCACGTAGTCGTCTGCGCGTCTTTGGATAATAATATGGCCTTTAATTTGAAAGTACATTTAATATTAAATAAATAAATGTGGATAAAATCTCATTGCATTGTTTTAATTTTAAACTAAAGTAGCTATAAAATGTTAGTTACAATCAAAAACAAAATAAATCTGGATTTTTATATTACAGAAAAGTGGTTTTTCACATCGATCCGATACACATAATTTTCTTAATAGAGTTTTGGTTGAGAAGTCTGAAATTCTTTTTCCAATACCTTTAATTTTTTTTTCAAAAAGAAAACTAGTACATGAAAAACAAATTAATCGAATTGCTTTTGAAATAAAATGTTATGTAATAGTTGCTGTTGCCAGCGACTTCGTGCGCGGTTAAAATGTAGTTTATGCTACACTACTTATAAACTGTTACTATCATCATCATCATCATCAGCCTATTGCAGTCCACTGCTGGACATAGGCCTCTCCAAATGCACGCCACTTAGGTCGATCCTCGGCTTCTCGCATCCAGCTCCTGCCAGCCCAGCCACCTTGCGCAAATCATCACTCCACCTGGCCGGTAGGCGTCCTACATTACGTTTTCCGAGACGCGGTCTCCACTCAAGAACTCGTTTACCCCTTGGGTTGTCGGTTCTGCGGCTAAAACCACAGGGTATTGCTGAACTCCCTGTACATAAACTTAAATCGTATGTCAAAGTAATTTTAATGAAAAAGGGCTATTACACTGTCAATGATTATTTAAATGATAGAAATGTATAGCATTAAATTTTCCCAGCTCGTACTTGCTTAAACCTTGTAAAAATCACCTTACCTTGTAAAAAATATTTAAAAAGAGGCTGACAATAGTGACCGTGTTTCTTGCGCTGCTTCTTCTCGGCACTAGCCCAGAGTTGTCCCGAAGCAGTGGTAAGTTTAAATTGGTACGTGTAAAAGCGCCTCCTGGGGCCTATTTGCAGAAATAAAACTGATTTTAACTGATTTTAAATATAATAATAATTAATAATAATTTTATTTATTTCTTCTCTTACATAGACAATATAATACACTTCATAATTAAACAAGGTTAAAGTTTTAAATTTATATCTAAGTGAGAGACTGGCAACTGTACTAGAAGACCTGTATGACAGATTGCCAATATGGCCAGCCCACTGCCACTTCAGCTTGCTAATCCGATGGGCTATGTCGGTAACTTTAGTTTTCTGCCGGATCACCTCATTTCTGATTTTTTCCCTAAGAGAAACTCCGAGCATAGCTCTTTCCATAGCCCGCTGAGCGACTTTGAACTTGTGGACTAGCCGTACCGTCAGTGTCCACGTTTCGGCTCCGTATGTCATGACGGGTAAGACGCACTTATTGAAGACTTTCGTCTTGAGGCATTGTGGGATCGAGGATGAGAAGACTCTACGTAGTTTCCCAAATGCTGCCCAACCCAACTGAATTCTTCTGTTCACCTCATCCTCAAAGTTGTTTTTACCTAACTGCAGTATCTGCCCAAGGTACACATATTTCTGAACAACTTCGAGGATGGCACCGTGGATCGCAATTGGTTGCGGTAGTATGTGTTCATTGAACATAACCTTGGTTTTACCCAGGTTCATCCGCAAGCCGATGCATACAGAAGATTCAGCAAGGTCATTCAGCATCTGTTGTAGGTCCTGCAGCGTTTCTGCCATAATGACGATGTCGTCTGCAAATCGCAAGTGAGAGATGTATTCGCCATTGATGTTAATACCTCGTCCTTCCCAGTGCAGCGTCTTGAACATATCTTCCATTGCATTTGTGCACAATTTCGGGGAAATGACGTCCCCTTGTCTCACTCCTCGATGCAACGGTATAGGTTTTGTTTGCTGATTCTGTACTTACTTGATACTTGGACGGACATGGTAGCGGCTTCGTAGAGACATCTCATCACTTGGACGTACTGCCAAACTGTCACTATACACGGTGCAATTTCAACCACCTGTAAAAAGACGTTATGTTACCAATATTTACAACATCTTGGCAACATGGCAGTGTTATTTTCATTTCTTTATATATTTTTTTATAAAAATATAAACCATTCGTCCATCTACTTATTTTGAAACACGCTGTGACGCGCACTGATGAAATACACGAATAAAATACGTATTTTTTTTGTCTCGTAGATTGCTATATTAAAATTTGGAAGGTGGTTAAAATTTCATCCTGTATAACTTAATCTCGCATGTTAAGCTTAGCGTCATGCTCCAAAATAACATCTTCAAATTGAGACAAATGCAGATTCCGAAGATAAACAAGTTTGATTGTACTCCCAAAGAGTCATTGTCGTTCTGCAGACTGTTGAACAGCTTACGACTTTGTTAATGTTGTTTACTTGTTTACTCAGTTGTTAACGTTACTTTAACGTTTCTACTTTTTATCTAAAGACTTACACAGTTTTATGAATACCAATCCTGGGGATTGCTAAAACATGTCTTTTAGTCGAGCCAAATGGGAAGAGTTTATCGTACGACAAGGATTATTTTATTACTAATTGCAAATAATTATGTTATTTCATCATATTATACAAATAATTAAAATCACAGGATTATAGAACATCTGAAATGTAATATACTTAATATCCAAATAAATAAAAATAAATCACCAAAATGTATAAACGCACATACGAGTAACTTCCAATTGACTGCATCAAATTGGATAATTCCTTTTTGTTGTGTTTGTCATAAAAACTAGAAAAAAAAGATTTTTAAAAGTTTTTTAGTTATACATACTATATATAAATAAAATCGGCCAAGTGCGAGTCGGACTCGCACACGTAGGGCTCCGTATCAAAAAGGCCAAAAAAAGAGGTTTGTTGTATGAGAGCCCCCCTTAAATATTTATTTTATTTTGTTTCTAGTATTTGTTGTTATTGCGGCAACAGAAATACATAATTTGTGAAAATTTCAACTGTCTAGCTATCGCGGCTCTTGAGATACAGCCTGGTGACAGAGCGACGGACAGACGGACAAACAGCGAAATCTTAGTAATAGGGTGCGGTTTTTACCCTTTGGATACGGAACCCTAAAAAACTTACGGTTCTAAAAATATTCAAATTTGTTTCCGTAGTAAACATGGTCGTACTCGTACAAAGACCATTTGCTTGCATTATCTTCATTGGTAAACCCATGCAAAGCCGTGACGTATAGCTGGCATTATACAGGGTGAAATTTTAACCACTTTCCAAAATTTTTATGTGTTCAGTATCGTATTAAGAGTCTTTTTATGAAGTAAACCACCTGAAAAACGAAGCTTACGTTATGTTACCATTATGTATAACATATTAGCAGTGATATTTTTTTTATTAATACAAGTAATCCTAAAAAATTATAAAATGTTGATTTACTCATTTTAAAACACGTTGTGACAGGCACGGACGTAACTGTTTAAGGTTCATTTACCCGGGACCCCGCCGCACTAAAATAATACGTCCGTGTGCATCAGCGTGTTTCAAAATTAAAATTCAAAATCACTATTACAATTGTAATTAACTTGTTTAAATTGATAAAATAAATAACACTGCCATGGTGTTGTACGCAATGGTTGCATAACGTGGGTTTCGTTTTTCAGGTGCTTGAAAATGTACAGTATATTATTTAAAAAAAAAGTAAAGTAACAGCCTATAACTATCCCACTGCAGGGAAAAGGCCTCCATCATTGTATTCAAGTTACCACAGCAATGTTACCACAGCAAAATTGCCAACAGCAATGACGGGTACTGGCATAATCACCACGCTTGCCAAATGCGGGTTGGTGATCACAAACCCGAGCAATGTTCGAAAATTCGAAACTTTTTTTTTGCCCGACCCGGGGTTCGAACCCGGGACCCCGAGATCTTGGTCCGGTATTTAAACCACTAGACCAACGGGGCATACATTATTTTAACTGTTATCTAATTATTATTCGGAAATATACAGGTGACATTTTCATCATCTTCCAAATTTTTTCAGGCGTTCAGTTTCGTATTTAGAGCCCATCTATGAAGTAAAAAATGTAGGTCAAATTATCACCCGAAAATATTTTTGCAACATCGTTTTCCATTTTTACGGTCAAGCCTGTGAAGGTATAAAGAGAAAATCAAGAACTTATGAAAGTATCCTAATGAATGAATGAGATGCGAATCGCGTGAAAAAAGTGTTGTGAAGAGACCGTGTCAAAATTCAAATTTTGGTCGGATAGTTTCTAAGTGCTTTATCTTTACATTTTTGTACTTGGACAAATGAAAAAACTCGACATTTGTTCTTTGTCTCGTAGATTGATGTATTAAAATATGGAAGGTGGTTAAAATTTCATCCTATAAATAGTATTTGGGAATACAAAGATTGAGAGCTTTCCCTTAACGTTTGGTTACATTATGATCGGTCTGGTAATTGATTCGTATCGTCGGCGTGACGTTTGAATTTAAAAAAAAATTAATGTGACATAATTTGTGAATGTTATTAATAACTTTGTATCGGAATTGTAATTTTGTTTACATGGTATAGGCGGTTACTTTCTCCCATAGCCCCAGCTGATTGGTCTTGCACATTACGTATATTGGATCTACCTACATAAAAAATTTCTCCATTTGCCATTATACCTAAGCATAGACATAACGTCAAGCCACTCTTTTTTATGCTCTCATTTCTGGGTAGTCTGCAAAAAACACCAGTAGTGTCAGATCACAAAGATTCAGTTGAATTTGTATTATTGCCTTATTGTATAATTTTGTAGCCACTGAGCTAATATTTAGTGACAACGCATTAGAACGGTACATTCATGTCAGATTAGTCTCCACAAACAAATAATACAGGGATCAGATCGATATATTATACTTTGTTATGAGGACACCAGATATTTACCAGAAAGCCAATCTTTTTTCAGCAAGATAGAAAAATGTTTTTATCATTATAAAATATTCGCCGTTTTTCCAATACTTTTTAAAATCATTTAGTGACATGAACTAAATGCTCAAAAGAATTCCTCAAATCCATCAAAACAAAATAACATGCTCACCCTATACATAAGCTTAAAAAAAACTATTTTAACATAAAAAATACTAACGGAAAGAGTTAACAAGTACATCTTATTGATGCCAGTCAAAAATTCCATGGTATATATGTACTTAAATTACTTTTTAAAAGTTTTTCTCTTTCTCAATAAAAAGCACAGCCGCAGCGCCATTTTGTAACAACTGGTCAAAACAAAGTCAGCGCCATACAACTTCATATTTATGCGTTTTATAAATGTTATTTAACGCAAATTCGTGAAATTGTAAAAGTTCTTCAATACATATGCTTCTGGGACTAATGATATCAATTTACCTCATCGACATTCTAATCAGTGTCTGCTAAATGTGGCCAGTCCTCATTGACCTGCTCGCTGTCACCGTAGTGCATGCACTTCCTGTAGGATGGTTCAGTATAACGAGTTCCTGTTTCCACTGTTATTGTTTATTTCGTTTTGTGTTCAGTGTACGCCATAATATATTTACCTATTCATTCTGTCTAAATTCCGAATTGTTCAGATGGCTACGCGACTGGTCGGAACACAGTCTCTTTTGGAAATAAACTCAAATAAATTCTGAACATGACATCGATAGTAGCTATACTATCGATGTCATGTTCAGAATTTTCACAGTATTATGTTTAACAGGGTGTAAGGTAAGTGGTTACAAGCAAGAATCATTAAAATATATATTAAAATTGTAATCTTACTAATGTCTTACTTCTTACTAATCTCAATTCTCACTTGTAAATGCAATAGTATGGATGTTTCTTACTTTTTATTCCGGAAGAAAATACGGTTCCCGTTAGACATCTTCTCCATTCGTAAGAATTCGTGGCAAATATCTTAGTGTCAATATACCTACCTAAATAATAATAAAATCTTTATTGAAAACTTATTTGACTTTGTAACAAAATACTACATAAACTACATAGACTATTTTACACTCAAAATAATTTTGTGTCTTTTCAATCGAATTTCAATTTATCACATAACATCATAGATTGTGATATTTAGATAATGATGTCATCATTTTGAAAGAAGTCACTCAAGATGTATTGTGATTGAGATAATCTAATTACTCCAATTGAAAGAGATAGTCTTAAAGAAGTCTACTTTAGCTTCTTTCTCTCAAATCTGTTTAACTAAAATATCGCATTCAGCCCTTCAAACATTACATAATATTAATTCGGTTTTCTGGCGCACACATTCACTTGCTGGCCAACCAAAGCCCAAATCTTTTGCTTTATTTCCAAGATTCTTTCTTGATCTTATTACTTACAAGAATCTAGATACATCGAATTCTATGATCCAAGTTAAAATGTCATTGCGGTACAATGTTGCACATATTACAGTGAGAAACTCGCGGCTTCCTGCGGAATGCGTCCGCGTAACTAGTTTCCTGCCACATTGTCCGGGGGAGCGGCCGCCATGTTTGTTTCAGATTTCACTTGTGGTTTGCGGTAGAGACGCGGAAATGAAACGTGCTGTGTACCTATCTGTTGTTCTCTTTATTGCATTTCTGGAGGCTTTAGGGTCTTGAGGATCTTTAAGTTTTCTTATATCACGATTACTATCAGCTAGTGCAATTATCTTTTTAAGGAGATTTTTGCTAGAATCGCAGTTTGGTAAAGAAAATATGTTAGAAGGAGAACGTTGTTGTGCATCTTCTTCTGGCAGTACCTACTTCTTTAGTCGCCATGACACCCTTAAAACAATGGTATAGGCAACAAAAATCTTTTTTTTTAATGTAAGTAAACATAAGTAATAAATATTTAAAATTTAAGAAGAAATATTTCGAATTGGGATGAATGATGATTGATGGTGCTCGGTATATTTAATATTATAGATAAAACTAATAATAAATAATAAATTGTTTTTATTATAAAAATACTGTGATTTGAGCGACTAACGAGCGCTAGCATCCATCTGGCTCCGTTGGCATTTAATAAAAGGATAAAAATAGGGCAAATGAAATTAATTATGTCATTAATATTAGCAACAAGCTTAACAATAATATGGATATTGAAAGTAGTTAAGAGGAAACACTACGGGCGAGAGAATTGAAAAATAGGTATTTGTAAAATCTATTGCTGTCGCGCAGTGCCAAACGCCTTCACCGCAGAGTGTTATAGAGACAACTGCTTCTTGGACCGAAAATACCTACTAAAAGCACACCAAATCAATGTTTTGTAGTCCCCCGATTACTTTTCCAAAACTAGACCGATTTAAATACTTTTTTCATTAAAAATTAAAAAATGGCTTTAGCCGTGATCGTTTCCTTTTTTTCTAAAATTTAGCCAAATTTGTTTTCTGGGTGCTTGAACACAGCGGAAAATCTGGCGAATTTTTTCGATTTTTGAGGGCTCATATCTTTTTCATTAATTAATTTATGAAAAAACAGAAAACATAGAAAATTTTTGTAATAAAAATTATTGCTTTGCTGGCTTTATCCAGGGAGGAAACAGGGGCCTACGTTTGTATAGAAAAACGGCCCTTGTGTTTCCTCTTAAAGCTTAAATTATCGATGTTTTTCCTTTTAATGTTGATGAATAACGAATTTAGAAAGAAAAACCTATACTTATGGCAAATTACGTTTATGAACCAGAACATTGTGCCCTATCAGTTTATTTAATGGCGTAAAACGTTACAATTGTTAATAGATAACCTTAAAATTAGTATATCTTGATAGAAAAACATTGAAGACCTTCCTGTTAAACCTTAAACCTAGTACAGCAGATCAAAGCTTAATCAAAAAAACTTGAGAGGTGTCAAGGGACATCCGGATGGAACGAAGTTCCTTTTTAGTGAAGGAATTGTAATAACGATTTATTTTTTTAAATTTATTTTTAAATAAATAAACTCTCTCTCTCTCGCACGCCGCACGGCTTACAACTATAGCAAAAAGTGTCGTTACAACTTTTGATCATATTTTTTTCCGTCTAGCCCCCTTTCGCAACGCGCGATAAGGAACTTCGTTCCAATAAAAATGTTTATAAACTCTTCGTTGACCTGGCTAGTCTTCATATTAAATAAAACTGAAACTTAAAGCTGACAAGTGGAAGCTGCGCTCATTTAGAGACCGCACACCTAACCCGCCTAGTGCGAGTTTAAGTAAAAAGTAGTAACAGCCTATAATCATCCCACTGCAGGGAAAAGGCCTCCATCATTGAATTCAAGTTACCACAGCAATGATGGGTGTACTGGCATAATCACCACGCTTGCCAAATGCGGGTTGGTGATCACAAACCCGAGCAACGTTCGAAAATTCGAAACTTTTTTTTTGTTGCCCGACCCGGGATTCGAACCCTGGGACCCCGAGATCTTGGCCCGGTATTTAAACCACTAGACCAACGGGGCGTTTAACTGACCATAAACCGAGGATTCCGTAGAGATTTGTAGTACATTAAAGTAAAGATAGTTGAGGAATCGAGTCTAGCAGTTTTTCCGAGTTTTTCCTGTTTTTATTTATTTATTTACAAATGTATAGTTTGCAGATTTTTGCCTACAAACAGATTTGTTTGAGTTTAATACGATTATTTTGGGAATACAATGCCTCGAATAAAATTTTGGTGATCGCTCTAACCAATTTGCAGCTCGATTGGTTTGCACGAACGCCGAGTAATCGGAAGGTTCTAGGTACAAGTCCCACCTAAGGCAGTGGAAGTTCCTTATCTTTTATTTTGTTTATTTTCCGGTTGTTGTCATGAGGTAACAGTCGTTATAGTCCTTAAAATATAGCTTGATTAGAGAATGACAGTTCTCACTGAAAGAGACGACGTAACTTTGTACCAGCGTCACACAAGCGAAACCACAGAGTACATTGTAGAGCGAAACACATATGCACACAAAAAAATATTGGTAACTGGCATGTTAAGAATTATTTTTAATACATTGCTGTACATATTGAAGAACTATTGAAGAACATCAAATTGCAATTATTAATAGTTGACAAAAAAAAAATTAAAATTTATTAGATTCTTTATGCGATAAAAATTTTCTAATTGATTTTCATGATTGTTACAATTATTCTCATAATGATCACGCAACTGACTTACTGTTAAATCTTAATAAATCTGATTTTCATTTTATTTTATGGGCCTTGTCTGTTTTTTTTCGTTTGATCAGTCGAGTCAGTCCCATCACTAGTCACCTCAGTTTGACAAGTGTCATTCTAATCAAGCTAAATTTTATGGACTATAGGCCCTGTTGGAGGCCTTCGGGCGGCTTGAGAAACGTCCAACGCGGGGTGATGTTGCCATAGCGTCGCCCTCACTGTCGGCCAACCCGCACTAGGCCAGCGTGGTGGTACTAGGGCCTTAACCCCTCTTTTTAAAAAGGGGAGAGCCCCATGCTCAACTGTGAGTGAAAATGGATTGTTACTTTATTTACCTCATGAGTATTATCAAATTGCTTCTTTATTTATATTGTAAATCGGCCATAACATGTTGAAGTAATCGATGCAAAAAATTATTAAGCATATTATGGTGGTCTGCACATGAGACTATACATTTTAATTGTAAAACTGCACCTATATCATTTGCATAAGACATCCCAGTGTTTAGACGTAGGCAGATTTAAATGCGCTGATTTCAGATCTTCCTTTAATTCATCCGCTTATATGAAAACTTTAATAAATACATAGAAAACACAAGATACTGAATTTAAATAACAATACGGTTTTCATTCAACGTTATTCTAATTTAAGATTAATTCTTGAATACGATCCGTCGACTTTGAGGAAACTCAATAGTTTCTCAAAGACGCGACTGATTTCCATGAAATTTTAATAAGGCAAGGTGATTTAGTAAAATGGTTTCAATTCCGGGGTGGGATTGATTTTCCCTACTTTGCAAAATGTTATTGAAGAGAACAAACGCATTGTGATCAAGTATTACATGTTTTAACTATGGAACAGTTAATATTTTTCCATATAAATATTGTACAGAATAGGTAACTTAGCGAGGCGTTGCCCAGTTTTGGGGAGCAACTCTGAATCAGTGATATTCACGAAAAAAAAAAATATTTTTGGGATATTTTATTTGTCCTACGGCCCGGTTAGTGTAGTAGTAAGGTGTTAAGCCCACTGCGTAATTCCTCATCCATCTAAATAGGTTTGGGTCTGGAAAGGGTCCTAAGGTATATTCTAGACAATCTGTGAAAGTCTGGTGTCAGAGTTAGGGAAGATGGATCAGAACACGTATCACGTTCCAGGCAATGTTCATCAGTGGGAGTTTGAGTGAGATGGTGATCATCATGGAATGTTTGAGTGAGATGGTGATGATGATAGCTAGTTGGTGTATAGGCACCTATATAATTATGTTTTAATTTTTATTAATTCCGATTAAAATAGTTTTTTTTTAAATATTGGATCTCTGGCACCAGAATGTAAAAGCCTGTTGCCAATCTTCGCCTTTTTAGGGGAGATGGATATTGGATACACATGTTCTTATCCTAGGGGAGGGTTATGTTCAGCAGAAAGCATCGTTTGGTCAGTCAAACGATGCTGATCATGATGATGATAGCGAGTTTGTCTATAAGCTCCTAAACAAATAACTATGTTTTTGTGTCACTAATTTATGATTTAATAGTTTTTTCAACGTATTTTCAATTATGTTCTAATGTAATATATTTGATTTAAAAAGATCTTTAAACAATCAGTCTTCCTCCTCAGATGCTCCGAGATATGCGGAGCGCAGGCACGGAGGGGTCTCCGCACAAGTTCCGGGTGCTACAACTGGCGCTCAACGCGGTGGCGCTGCTCGCCATCACTGGCGCACTGTTCGCCTACTTCCGAGCCAATCCTGCCGTACAGGTATCTAAATGGCTTTTTCTTAGCAAACTTTACCACCTCTCTTTGTCAGTTATTTTTTTAATAATCAATGGGCTTGCTCTTAACTATACTTAGCTTTACGGTTAAGAAGAAGCCTTAGATGGAGCGAACTTACCCAGAAAGTGGCACTGGTTCTCTCACACACCAACGGAACACAGAAAAGCTGTTTGACACTGGACTCCGGCTGGAGGGTGGTAGCATCCAGGCAGCCTCTTACAAAGCCTACCACCGCAGAGGGATCTGTTAGCCGTCATCATTGATTAGAAAACCAAAGATGCCGTTGCCCAGGTTGGACCACTAAGAGGTAGATCCCACCACCACAAAAAGCAGTAGAATCAGTTTTATTTCTGCAATAGGCAGGCGCTTTTACACGTCCCAATGTTTAAACCTACCACTGCTTCCGGAAAGTGTGGGCTTATGCCAAGAGAAAGCAGCGCAGGAAACTCGGGCAGTTTTTTCAGCCTCTTTCTAAATAATTTCTTGTACAAAAAGACAAGATTCTAGATAGATATGTGTTAAGACAGTTAGTATGCCATCAAAAACATAACTTGTAAAAAACCCAAGAGGCGCAACTCATATCTTCTACCCTAAAAAGTTATGCGATCTATGTAATACCAAGTCGGTTCAACCAGTCCCGACTTAAGGGACCTTCTGTCTTAAGTTATTTCGTAATTACCTAACCAAAGAACATCTTATAAAAACCATATTAATGCTAAAAAATCTTTTTACAGCAAGGTGCGCCACTTTGTAGCTAACGGGATAAAAACTCGCCAATAGATAACCACTCGTTTTGGGTTTCTAAATTCATAGCGTGCACTTTGTAACTGTTACTAGTACTGGAGGTACTCGCGTTGCTTCGTTGACCAGCTGTACGAGATCTTTTAAGACAGTGCAAGCTTGCTGGGCCCCAATTCTGCTAATTTACAAATGGCTCAATAGAATCGCAATGGCGTCGCGATCGTATATTTTAACATTACTACCATATTAAATGTGTCAAAATATACAATTGCGATGCAATTTCGATTCTATTGAGCCATTTGTAAATTAGCAGAATTGGGGGCCTGGTCTCACGATCGCGACAGCGGTTCTCGTACTACGGTTTTTTGATTCCTTTAACCATGTAACGAATTATCTTCAACATAATTATAAATTAATAATAAACAGGTACAAGTACCAAATAACTGCAAATGTAACTTTGTAACCTCATATGTTTATATGGGATTACAAAGTTATTTATGCAGTTAGTGAATCTAAAAAACTAGACCGATATTTAAAAAATATTATAGTTTTTGCCTTGGTTTGTACGTTAAACACTGATTGTGTTCTAATTTTGAAACTTCTATGTCTGCTAGAAGTGCCTTAACATTTTGATTACCGGTAGTCAGTGAGTCAGTCAGATTAAGCAACTTTGCCTTGTTAAAATTCTCAAGCTACTCGCTCAAATCGAATGAAATTTGGAAATTAGCATATTGATACAATGCCTGCTTGGTTACTGAAAATTCAGGATTCTAGTTTTATTTCCAACGAAGTTATAGGAGGTCAAAAATGGCCTGAAGTGCTTCGAGAAAAGATGGTACGGCCGTGCCGCTTTTTTGCTCGACTTGGCGGGGGCACTGCATGCCGTGCCCCCAGATTTAAATAATCATTAATTGTAATTCGCCGATTTTCATAAGAACATAATTTAACATACGATACAAGGATTCAGCAATTTGTTAAATGCAAAGCAAACGCCTAACGATGAATACTCGTCGTAAGTAATAGTTTTCTTTTGCATAAAATACTTATGTTATAAGAATGTGAAATTGTTTAAATATTTGGCTTGTTTTGATAGTCATAGAAAATGCAAAATTTCATGTGATTTGAAATTTATTATGTAATGCTCTCAAATATTAGTAATTGTAATAACCAAACATAATTTATAAAATTCAATAACTACATTACAATGTCAGGGGAAATTTTTTTCAAAATGGATTCAAATTTTTAGCGAATATACGCATAATATAATAACACATAAAAAGTGCGTCAAATTTAGAACCTCGTCATTTTTCGTTGGTTAAAATAAAACAACCCAAAGCATTTTATAAAAGGTTCAGTAAATTACTTACCACAGAGCCGGTTAACCGATCGATGTCAATATTCCCAAGTGATCTTCTTAAATACAAGACTAAGACGATGCTATGATTTGTCCCTAATTAAATTTCTATGGTAAATTTTCGATATTTATAAAACACAAATTTTATCAATAGAAGGATTTTGAAGCCACATTGTTGCAGGCTCCCTTTGTAATTCTTAGAAATTCTAATAAATTAAAAACGATGGATCTGGAGGTCGCAAGATTAAATGTCGTAAAATAAATGGTTACCTATCTTGTGTCCGATTTTTTTTACCGAATTTTAGTTTACCTAAAACTGTACAACTAGGGTGCCCTTCGATTCGCCTAAAATTTAAAGTCCTAATTTCATTTGGCCGAACCGTATTGGCCTAAACTTATAACGTATAATTATTGTCTAGTCTAACAGTTGTTTTCGCACTATTATAGATTGGTCTAAAAATTGAAAACCCTAATTTCAGTATGTCTAATATCGAAAGCACTAAAATGGATTAGCATCTTTTTTTGGCATTACGCTCTAATTTTTTTAAACCGAAAAGTTTAAGAAACGAATCGCTCACAAACCGACCCCAAGCAGTCTTGTCTGCCCTACCCCTAGAGTGTAATTCAAAAGCGCGTAGGCGCGGAGGGGCGAGGCGGCCCGCGGGCTG
The DNA here is from genome assembly GCA_949315895.1 of Anania crocealis. Taxonomy (NCBI): domain Eukaryota; kingdom Metazoa; phylum Arthropoda; class Insecta; order Lepidoptera; family Crambidae; genus Anania; species Anania crocealis. Next base: position 26,422,742 of record OX438882.1, read on the forward strand.
AGGAGCAGGAGGCTGTAAGCGAGGCGCCGCGGCTGAGGCTGGCGCCAGAAAGCCGAAACTGCGGTGGTGAGCGTAAGCCATCTGCGACGATAAGCACGCGTGGGACCGCCGGAGCCCCGCAGCGCCGAAGCCGTCACGGAAGTCTGATTGTTTGGATGCATGCATGATTGCTTGTTTGCATGCATGTCTGCTTAATTGCATGCATGATTGCTTGTTTGCATGCATGATTGCTTGTTTGCATACATGCTTGCTTGCTTGCTTGCATGCATGCATGCTTACTTCTTTGCAAGCATGCATGCATGCTGATAAAGTTTTTAACTTTCTGCGAATAAAAATTTGGAACTGCAAAAGGGTAGGTGTTATGATATATATTCGGCTAAATGTCGCAATTGGGAAATTATAATACGGCGATATAAAGTTAAACGTAGTGAAAATAGGCTAAATACGTTTAGGAATAGTAAAAATGTGTGAAAAAAATTTTAGGCTAATAGTTTGTGCGCCAATGACAATTAGGAGTACAAATAATTAGGCATCCCGATATATACCCGTACAACTAATTTCGTTTCGTCTTTTTTTCATTTCGTCGAAATAACGTTTCGGACTGTATCTGTTGACCTATTATCAATTCGTTTTTTATCGTTACCCCGACGTTTCATTTGGTCACAAAACTTGTTATCGAACTTATGCTTGGCCGAAATAACATTTGTTCGAAGTATTTTTTTCCGAACATTCATTACACCACTATTATATTTGTCATATTCTTATGATAATACTATAATACTACATAATAATATAATAATACATTAAAACTCATTAATGAACTCAAAGGTAAAATTGTTTCTACGTAGATACTAAAGCACCTACTGACATACTGACATATAAATTACTGTAGCCTTATACTCGTAATATTCGGTAAAATGTGATTTAAGTCAAGTGAACGTGGCAATAAATCTGGTAAATGAAAAAAGTTGAAATGGGACATCGGCCAACAGTAAAAGTTATCATGAAAATCGATAAAACGTAGTTCGGTAAAATGATACTTATGCCAAGAGATATTTCGATGGACTAAAAATATGTCAAATGATACTTATAGCAAAAAAAATGACGGTCTTTAATTATCGGACAACTGAAATTCTGCCAAGAAAATTTCGGACAAGTAATCGGTTCCCGTCGTAAATTGATCAACAAAGAAATTTCTTTTTAGAAGTTGATCAATGTTGGAAAATTCGAAACTTTTGTTGACCCGGGGATCGAACCCGGGACCCCGATATCTTAGCCCGGTATTCAAACCACTAGTTAGACCAACGAACCATGGCAACGTACGGTGCCCTATTTTCTCAGAATTTTTGCCCTTCGATTCGCCTAAAATTTAAAGTCCTAATTTCATTTGGCCGAACCGTATTGGCCTAAACTTATAACGTATAATTATTGTCTAGTCTAACAGTTCCCTTCGATTCGCCTAAAATTTAAAGTCCTAATTTCATTTGGCCGAACCGTATTGGCCTAAACTTATAACGTATAATTATTGTCTAGTCTAACAGTTGTTTTCGCACTATTATAGATTGGTCTAAAAATTGAAAACCCTAATTTCAGTATGTCTAATATCGAAAGCACTAAAATGGATTAGCATCTTTTTTTGGCATTACGCTCTAATTTTTTTAAACCGAAAAGTTTAAGAAACGAATCGCTCACAAACCGACCCCAAGCAGTCTTGTCTGCCCTACCCCTAGAGTGTAATTCAAAAGCGCGTAGGCGCGGAGGGGCGAGGCGGCCCGCGGGCTGAGGAGCAGGAGGCTGTAAGCGAGGCGCCGCGGCTGAGGCTGGCGCCAGAAAGCCGAAACTGCGGTGGTGAGCGTAAGCCATCTGCGACGATAAGCACGCGTGGGACCGCCGGAGCCCCGCAGCGCCGAAGCCGTCACGGAAGTCTGATTGTTTGGATGCATGCATGATTGCTTGTTTGCATGCATGTCTGCTTAATTGCATGCATGATTGCTTGTTTGCATCCATGATTGCTTGTTTGCATACATGCTTGCTTGCTTGCTTGCTTGCTTGCATGCATGCATGCTTACTTCTTTGCAAGCATGCATGCATGCTGATAAAGTTTTTAACTTTCTGCGAATAAAAATTTGGAACTGCAAAAGGGTAGGTGTTATGATATATATTCGGCTAAATGTCGCAATTGGGAAATTATAATACGGCGATATAAAGTTAAACGTAGTGAAAATAGGCTAAATACGTTTAGGAATAGTAAAAATGTGTGAAAAAAATTTTAGGCTAATAGTTTGTGCGCCAATGACAATTAGGAGTACAAATAATTAGGCATCCCGATATATACCCGTACAACTAATTTCGTTTCGTCTTTTTTTCATTTCGTCGAAATAACGTTTCGGACTGTATCTGTTGACCTATTATCAATTCGTTTTTTATCGTTACCCCGACGTTTCATTTGGTCACAAAACTTGTTATCGAACTTATGCTTGGCCGAAATAACATTTGTTCGAAGTATTTTTTTCCGAACATTCATTACACCACTATTATATTTGTCATATTCTTATGATAATACTATAATACTACATAATAATATAATAATACATTAAAACTCATTAATGAACTCAAAGGTAAAATTGTTTCTACGTAGATACTAAAGCACCTACTGACATACTGACATATAAATTACTGTAGCCTTATAATATTCGGTAAAATGTGATTTAAGTCAAGTGAACGTGGCAATAAATCTGGTAAATGAAAAAAGTTGAAATGGGACATCGGCCAACAGTAAAAGTTATCATGAAAATCGATAAAACGTAGTTCGGTAAAATGATACTTATCCCAAGAGATATTTCGATGAACTAAAAATATGTCAAATGATACTTATAGCAAAAAAAATGACGGTCTTTAATTATCGGACAACTGAAATTCTGCCAAGAAAATTTCGGACAAGTAATCGGTTCCCGTCGTAAATTGATCAACAAAGAAATTTCTTTTTGGAAGTTGATCAATGTTGGAAAATTCGAAACTTTTGTTGACCCGGGGATCGAACCCGGGACCCCGATAGCTTAGCCCGGTATTCAAACCACTAGTTAGACCAACGAACCATGGCAACGTACGGTGTCCTATTTTCTCAGGATTTTTCCTACGAAATTCCCCTCGGCGTCTCTTTGTACACTGCGTCCATTGTTTTATTTTTATGTCCACTGAAAAGGAAATTGTTTTATTATGAGCCATCCGTAAAATTTACTTTTTATTCGTTTTGTTTCCAGTTGTAAGCCAATTCTAATTGTTATTAATTGTACAATGAGGTAATTTAAACTTTGAAAGCTTTCAGCGTTTACAAAACGGACAGAAAACCGACTTATTTTGGACAGCTTTTTTAAGTTCACTGGGTTATTTTTTGTTTGAAAGCATACCTAACAATGAAACTGCTCTGCTGAGTTCATCTGAATTGGATTTTTAAGTAGTTTTTTTTTTGTCAACATGAACGTACTCTTGTTTTTAAACTATTTTTAACCAAATAAATTGCTAACATGAATTAAAAATACAATACCTTAATAATTTTTTTCAACCGCCTGAAATGCGACTCAAACCCACAACTTACTTACCGCTTACCGGGTGACTGCAATAACATAATAAGGTATCTACACATCTGATAAGGTAGATCAATAAATTATTATCACCACGTGTGTTCCCAGCCTGCGGCCTTAGGCAAGTGGCTTTCGAATATCGTTTACGCTAGAGCCCAAGGCTGCTCAACCTTTTGAAGAGTCAGGTCAAACGGTAGATTCATTCGTTAACGACGGGCCACTTACATTCCTATTCCTTATTTCTAAAACTCAATTATTAAGAAAATTAAATTGAATTATTGTTTATTAGGAACAAATATTCAACTCCATATCCTTTGCACACAAGGCTTCCTGGTGGATAATGCAATGATACGAAAATAAATTTCGACCTAAGAAATTCCGTAACAAAGCCACACAACCATTGTGTTTTCCAATCATTGCTGGTGCACCGTCAGTGCAAATAGATATTAATTTCAGTATATAAACTTAAAAAATTTTCAAGTTTAGATACTAATATTATAATTGCAATTAAATTGCTAAAATATCATATAAAGTAAATATCAATTTGTCCCACTATAAATACGATAAAATTTTCAAATCATACTTGCGCGGGCCACTTAAAATTCGGGCCTCGGGTTGAGCAGCCTTGCGCTAGACGAATAGATGTCAAAATATAAAAATTACATAAGCTTCCTATCGTTTGATCGTTTGTTAATGCCATCTTCATACATTTGTTATCTATTCGTCTGGCGTAAACGATATTAAAAAGCCACTTATCTAAGGCCGCTGTTATACAAAATGTCTAACGTTGCCAAAAATAAACGCATTCTTATTTTAATTACAAGCATATCTCATAAAATATTCCTTAGTAATCCTGTCCGTGGCATCCCGGGTCACTTGCGGAAGTTAATTTCGCCACTCATGGCATGCCCAACTACCTGGGGCACATTTATGTTGCTTTCAAAACTTTATTTTTGTTTATTCCTAAACTGGGAGTATGGAAACGCGGTTTTTAACGGCTGAATTTTTTCGCTCTTAATTCATACAGTGGGCTTCCGTTTTAAAGTTTACATTTTGTTCATTTGCCATGAAAAATACTAAGAAAGTAACTTACTTAGGCAATGGTTCCCATTTTATAGGGATAAAGCTCTTGTAACACATTCAGGCAGTTGTCTAACCTCCGCGCCGGTGAGAATGCTAAGAAACTATCGGCTATTTTCTTGCTTTTCTTCTCGTACAATAATTAATATTAATTATTTATTTAATTAAAACTTTATTGCACAAATGAATAATAAATGTACAATTTATGAATTTAATGCCATGTCAGTTATATACGTTGATACTTATTTATGCAGCTTTGACGCTACCAGTACTTCCCAGTCTCAAACACGCTAATAACACACCCATGCTCTGCAAATAAGTAAATTATTTCGCACCCTACCAAATCCATGGCAACACCTACACCTTCGTAATTACTGAGTATCAGCACCAGATGCGCCGGGCATAATAAATAGTCCGTCCAATTATGAAACTTGTTTGCCTATACCTGCGCCCCCGATCGGTACAACATTAACGTATGTAACATATTGGTGTACCGTAAGGTTGAATATCGCGTAGCGTAGCGTTTTTCTACGTAAATTGCAATCGTCATCATAGGCCTTATACTTGCACTATTTTCGTCATTGTTTGTTATGTATATTTTTTTATATAATAAAATTTAGGTATATATTGTATCTATTTATATGTTGCATTTATTTATATATTGTATTTATGTATTACATTGTTTTTAAATATTTGTTTTATTCTTATCTGTTGCACCGCCCACAAAACATTTCTGTTTAGCCCAATGGTCGACTGGCAGGGAATGCCGCAGGGCATTAAGTCCACCTTTTGTACATTTGTTTCGTAAATGTGTGCAATAAAGTTTAAATGAATAAAAAAAAATAGCATTAAAGATTTTAACTTACTTCTAATAAAATACTTGAGACAACACTGAATAGGATTTACTGCAAACGAATTCATTATTTAAATTCAACTTCAAATTCATTTATTGTGAATCACAGGTACATGGAAACACTACAGGCGAGAGAATTGAAAAATAGGTATTTGTAAAATCTATTGCTGTCGCGCAGTGCCAAACGCCTTCACCGCAGAGTGTGATAGAGACAACCGCTTCTTGGACCGAAAATACCTACTAAAAGCAAACCAAATCAGCGTTTCGTAGTCCCCGATTACTTTTCCAAAACTAGACCAATTTAAATACTTTTTTCATTAAAAATTAAAGAATGGCTTGGACCGTGTTCGTACGTTTTCCTTTTTTTTCTAAAATTTAGCCAAATTTGTTTTCTGGGTGCTTGAACACAGCGGAAAATCTGGAATTTTTTTTTTATTTTTGATGGCACATATCTTTTTTATTAATTAATTTATGAAAAAACAGAAAACATAGAAACATGCTGATAGTGGCCATAGATTTTTGTAATAAAAATTATTGCTCTATTGGCTTCATCCAGGGAGGAAACAGGGGACTACGTTTGTATGGAAAAACGGCTGTTGTGTTTCCTCTTCAATTCAGAAGGTAAATGGCTATTGTAAGTATAGTTAGGGCCGGTCCTAATAACCTATCTATCTTTAGTTTTGGCATATCGGAGATAGAAAACAACTTCTGTCTTTGTTTCTCTGGACGGCAAAGTCAGAGATAGAAACTGTTTCCTATCTCCGAAATGTCAAAGCTGGCGATAGATAGATTATTGAGACCGGTCGTTATTAGTCTATATGCTGTAGACGTAAGAGCGAGAGGTATACCAGCAAAATCTCTCTATAACCTGTTGAAAGACCTTGGCTTGGCCAGAACTTCAGTTAGTTTTATACTAGAACGAGTATCTATAGCTGCATAAGCAGGTTCATACCAGATTTGGCTGGGCAGAGAGAGAAGCACGAGTAGTGAAGGTGAGTGTTGATGTACGTCGAAGAGGGCCCCTCGAACCTACGCCCGTGTCACAAGTCCCGGGATCTACTCGGAGTTTCTCTTTCTGCCACACGATGGACCCGGATGCCGCCAGGTCCATCGTGTGGCACGGTGAATCCATAGAACGCTAAGCAGTTTTGTCTCTCTCATGATTCATGTTAGGAACGGAAAATACTACGAGCATTTAAATAATTAACTCGCAGTAAATCCCATTCAGTGAAGTCTCAAGTGTTTAACTACAAGTAAGTTAAAATCTTCAATGCTACTTATGCTACGCGGTATTCAACCTTACGGTACACCAATATGTTACAAACGTTAATGTTCCGTTTAATCACGTGAAGTGTTAAGTAATGAGACATTGTTTTTATTTTGTATTTTGTACTAGCCTGTTTAGACCCTATATTTTTATAACTTTGGGTAAAATTTTCTCTCCTAAAAACGGAGGCGGACGAAGCTAGGTATATCCCGTCCAACTTCTTTTAAAACCGGTCAAGGGCGGGTCAGGCCACGCGCAATGTAAGGTTCCGTATTATGCTACTTGATTTTGCTTGCTTAAATTCTTATAGTACCTACCGCACTACACGTGTCATCGTGACAAATCTTATGTCTTACAGTTTGTATCTATGGATTAAAATATTTGCTGTTTTGTGTGAAGTTACATGATAAAAATAAATAGATAACGCAGCCGATTACAAATAAATAATGATTAAGTTTAGAGAGAAACTTAAAAAAATATTCTATACTGGGGCCTTACTTCGCAACACATGTCCGTAAATTCAAATCCATCTGTCTATCTCACTCATACCAATGTCTTCGAGTATCTGAAAGAGACAGAACACCAAACCAAATCCGAATATTTGATCCGATCCGATTTGGTGTTGCTTAGTAAAAGCAAATTTTGTAAAAATGCTCAAGACGGCGCTAAAACGCTCGAGTCAGCGCTCGAGCAGTTTTTAAACGCTCGAGTCAGGGCTCGAGTCAGTTCTGAAGCGCTCGAGCGCTGGCTTGAGCGTTAAGATAAAAAAAAAAAACAATTATAGCGTCGCACTCGACGCTCAACTCGAGCTCGAGCGCGAGCGTCTACAAAGTATGTGAAGAATAAATCATTTTATTAATAGCTACATAATATTATGCTATGCCTGCGTAAAGTAACCTCGGAATTATTTCAGTTTTCAGGGGTTATTTATAAACAAATATATTTATATAATTGATTTAGATATAGTTACTTAGGTTACTTCGGTCATTCTCACTACCACTAATGATATCGCTATCGTTTTCCATTTCATCAGAAATACTCGACAAAGAACGCAAAAAAATAAACAAAATAATAATAACATAGGAAGAATGCAAACACGCCCATAAAAATGATTTCCTTTTTGACTCGATGTGCATAGGCACGTCACGCATCATATAGAATGAAGAATACCCTCAAATTTAATAAATACTTCTACTACTACTACTTATGACTTTTTCATTTAGCGTTTAGCGCTCGAGTCTTTAACGCTCAAAAGCGTCCACTCGGCGCTCGACGCTCGACTCAAAGCGCTCATTTTTACAACACTAAAAGTAACTCCGTTCACTCACCCTAACATAACCCTATTGTCCACAGTACGTGTCGCAGGTCGTGAACAGGTCTTCCGTCGTAACCTGGCCTGCGCCCACAGAGCAACCTGGCGCGAGGAACCCGGCACCAGGCGTCTGCTTGCCAGTCATCGTCAGCTTCTGCCAGCAACACCGCATCACCTACAACTTCACTGTCTTCCCGAACTACATCGGCCATTTTGGGCAGAGAGACGCTCAGCAGGTGAGATTTAAGGCTCATTTTTCAATAGTTAGCAGCTTATGATCATTCTCCGTGGTATTACGAGTATTGTATATTACCAACCCGCATTTGGCAAGCGAGGTATGCCAGTACCCTTTATTGCTGTGGTAACTGCATTTATGATAACATGAGCTTTAAATGCAATTTATTATATGTATTGTTATATAGAACTTTGGTTATTGTTAATTGGGTCCTTGGTTTAATTTAATTTAGTTTAAAGTATTTATTAAAACAGCGAAAGCAGTTCTTGTTTTACCTATATTAGCAATATTATGCGACTTACAAATGGTATGTTATATGAAACCTAGTAATTGGCCTTATTTGTAGTACAATATTATTCTGTTTACACATTATTATAACGCTGCATGGTTTCTTAATAAAAAAAAAATAATAAAAAATAAATAAAAAAAACTAGAGTTCAATGATGGAGGGAGACCTTTTTTCTGCAGTAAGATGATTTAGGCTGTTACTTCCCTTTTTTTATTTGTTAAGGACTTTTTGTAGTAACGTTGAGAGACTGGCCATTACAGTTTGAAAATTATATGACCGAATTCGGAAGACTAGCTTTGACAGCGACACGGACGACATACGTTTTTCTCTTAGAATAATAACTATTCTAAGGTTTTTCAATAATATTATTTTTGTGTTTATTGTATTCAGTTTCTCTGTTCAGTGTCAGACGACCTCCGTGGCGGAGTGGCGTACACACCGGTTTTCAAGGTGTCGCCTGCTCCGAGGTCACGGGTTCGATTCCCGGACGGGTCAATGTAGAAAAAATGAGTTTTTCTACATTTTCTCGGGTCTGGGTGTTTGTGGTACCTTCGTTGTTTCTGGTTTCCAAAATACGAATGCTTTAAATAGTTATTCAAATTGGGATCAGGACAATGTATGTGATGTTGTCCACATTTATTAAAAAAAAAAAGTCTAATCATTCATTAAATCTTTGTGTATAATAAACTCCTTTACCGACGTATCGAAAGAAGATTCCTTGAGCCCCTTCATTATTAGTATTGAAAAATCTCTGCGGAGGTTTTCAAGGTGTCGCCTGCTCCGAGGTCTCGGGTTCCCGGACGGGTCAATGTAGCAAGTGTTTTTATACATTTTTTAGGATCTGGGAGTGGCTTTCGTTGTTTCTGATTTTCACAAATTGAGCTTCATAATAATAAAGTGGGTAATTCAATTCAATTCATGGAAAATTGTATTCGTATTTTCAATAAATTTACCACTGTCAATTGCTGAACTCCCAGTACATAAACTCAAATTATAATATCAAAGTAATTTTGATGAAAAAGGGCTAATATAATAGGGGTTAAGTATATTTGTATTAAATACTTTGATTTTCAAAAAATTTAATACTATAATGCGTAGTTTATAACCATCTAACTTTCACCTTTAATTGCATCGAAAACGGATCAGGCGTTTTTAAAATAACAAAAAAATTGTTAGTATGGAAAATTTACTTTTTTTGATTTCGTCCATACAAAACGGCAATTTCATACTTTAACCCCTATTACTATTAATGATTATACTATAAATGATAGGAACGTGTGGCTTTAAATTGCCCCAGCTCGCACTGGCATATATTTTATATAAACATATTTATTTGAAAAGAGGCTGACAATGGTGACCGAGTTTCTTGCGCTGCTTCTTCTCGGCATTAGCCCACATTTGTCCCGAAGCAGTGGTAGAGGTTTTAATATTGGGACGTGTAAAAGCGCCTCCAGGGGCCTATTTGCAGAAATAAAACTGATTTTACTGATTTACTGATTTAGTCACTTTGGGAACAGAATAGCAGGGAGATGACTATAGGCTGTTTCTTTTTTTTTTACTAAACCTTATTTATTACAAACCTTCATCACTTATTAGCACAATATACCTACAACTTGATTTCAAATAACCTATATTTTATCAAGATGTTTCCAAAACTCTCACTCCATGGTCAGTCCTGAAGCACCTCAAGTGGTCAAGGCGAGACTCTGCTAATTGCTTCTCGTTAAAATGCTATTAGGGGCTTCATTGGATTCGCGCCTTGTTGATTAGCAGTTTTAATTCAAACGGAATAATGAAGCAAGGGAATGTTATGGTAATGCCTAAAGCCCGACGACTTTAGACTAAACGAAAGAATATTAAAAATAACTTTTTTTTTTAGACTATTTTGTAAGCAAATATACTTGAAAATAAAGTTCCTTGAATAAATATTTTTCGACTGTCTCAAGTCAGAATCAAACTCGACTCGCTTACCGAAAGACTACTATCCAATTTAGCTACCTAGATACTGTTTGTGTCAAGGTATAGTCAGCTGCATGTAGGTATACACTTTTGACTAATGTTGACTCTTAATACAACGACATAAGGTTGTTAAACCAAAAAGTTTTATATACTTTTGCAGTCAAGCCTACTACACACAATGCCGGCGGCATGACCCGCCGGTTTGTAAGGCAACATGCCGCATAACCCGGCGGCTGTCTATCCCAGGGTATTTTGCCGCATAAACGGAAAGTTTGCATTTACCGCCGGCTTTGCCGCCGGCATTGTGTGTAGCAACCTTTACAGTACTTAGCCAAAAACATTGATGAAACACCGGCGCTAGCTTACAGCGTAAAAAGCCGTACATAATTACCGTACATAGTAGACACAAATGTCTTAGTAGCTCAATTGATTGTGATGATTGGTGCGAGACCCATCTGAGACCGTCGAAAAATACAACGTGTACCTTTTGATATCCCATAACTCTAAGGTTATGTTATATAGGTAAAAATAATAAAAAACGCCCTAGAACATGTGGTTCAAAAATCAATAGTTTCGAATATAATACTCGTATCATCAATTTAAGTTAAATTTGAAAAAAAAAAAACTAGTATGGCGAATCCTTAGTTTTGCGAGACGTTGGAAAACTTACACTAAAGTGTAGGAGTAAAGTAGCGGGTGAGCGTAACTTGTAAAAAACATTGACGTGTGTGGGTGTTTCATTGATAAGTAGGTACGAGTAAATCGTTTTCATTCAAAAGTTCATTCATAACAAGATAACGGTGTTTTACAGTTTAAGTTAAACAGTCGTGACTTTTTAGAATTATTTTTTATGAAAAAATGAAACAAAAAAATAATTATTATTGAAAAATAATTCATATGCAATTTGATTCTATACCATATTCTGTCTGTCTGTTTAATACCCTAGAGTCATGGGATATCAAAAGGAAAACGTTGTATTTTTTCAAGGCATTGTAACAGTAATTTTATGGCATGTGATGTAGATCAAAAATATGTTATTATTAGGTAAGTACTCCTATTAGGCAAATATACCCGTCTATCTAAAATACAATTTAAAATCCTATTTAATGAGATAGAAATCCGCAAATATCTTTCATAAAAAAATAAGTGACGAAACTTAAAATAAACAATATTGAAGCTATGCACATAGCTTAGCTATCCAGCCTAATGTAGCTTTTAAGTAATAATAGATCCACCAGTTATTATTCAAATAAATACCCGTTATCACTATTATCAACTCGTATCATTATTTCAACTAAGAACAAAGCATATTTACGAACAAGTGAAGGCACTTATCGCTAATATAATAAACCCTCTTCAAACTGCCGCATAAATCTTTAAATGCCATCGTCATGCCTGTCTAAAATGCTTTAAATTAAATGCGCAATGGAACATATTAATACAGTCCGATGATCGACGCAGCGGAGATCATAGAGCTCAAAATCCTATTAACTTGTGTACTTAACAGGGCCCCTAATCTACGTATCAGAGACCGAGGCACGTTTCTGTGTTATCATGTAATTATTTTATACGCACCGGGACTCGTGATAAGAGGCCTTACTCTGTCCGTAAGTCCGTATATTCGTATCCATCTCTGTCACTCATACTAGCATCTCAGAGTATCTGAGAGAGAAAGAGAGATCCGTATATACGCGCTTCGGGTTGCGTAGTATGACCTAAGGCTAGATATCGGCGAGAAGTTTGCAGATTAAAGCAATTTCAGTTGGCAACTGTTTTCAGTTAAAGTGTGAAGTAAGAAAAAACCGGCCAAGTGTGAGTCGGACTCGCGCACGAAGGGTTCCGTACCATAGGTAAACAACAGTAGGTACATAAATTAATTTAATGTAGTGCCTACCTTTTGCCATTATTGATATCGATCAAAAAAGGGCAAAAAATCGCGTTTGATTCATTTTGTTTTTAGTATTTGTTGTTATTGCGGCAACAGACATTTGTAAAAATTTCAACTGTCTGGCTATTGCGGCTCTTGAGATACAGCCTGGTGGGAGACAGACGGACAGACAGCGAAGTCTTAGTAATAGGGTCCCGTTTTTACCTTTTGGGTACGGAACCCTAAAAAGGTACCAACTTTCGCAGAGAAAAAGGTAATTTAAACACTTACTGTCTTTTTATTAAATGTACTTTCTCCTTAAGTCTGTTTTAGTTTAGCTTTTTGACTATTCTAATTTGCAAACTCAACAAACAGTTTTTTGTTTTGCTACACTAATTTTAAGTACTAATTGTCAAAGTCAAGAAATAAGTTACATGGTATAAGGTAATTAATAATAAAAATAATAATAATAAAAATCTTTATTTTTCCTTTCACAATCTGGAATAACAACATTGGTATAAAACATTTATTTAAATGCGTAGCTATTTACAATAGGTTGTGAGAGGACTGGAGTCTGAACTAGGCAAAGGCCTGGCATACAGGCCTCCAGTACTCCCCTCTCTTGATGGTGGTCAAGTGCACATAAATAGTGGTTTTTATACAATCTGAATCAAAAGATTTTTTTTATTTTTTTTAAGTTAGGTAACGGCCTATAATGATCCCACAGCAGGGAAAAGGCCTCCATCATAGATATCAAGTTACCATAGCAATGATGTTACCATTTGTACTGACCTTTGCATAAAACTGTCACATATTTTTGAAGCCGAGTGTACTTTTTACCTTTTCTTAAAATATGATGTTTTACGAATATGATCTTATAAGATTATGATATTTTGCGGATAAGATGTTATGAGAGTATTTTTTGTGAATATCATGTTGTTTTACGAATGTGTTTTTTTTTATATGTTATATAGCGACGGAGAGGGGGTACAGGCATACTCACCACGCTTGATAAATACAGGTTCATGATCACAAACCCGTGCAATAATACGGTTAACTCATGACTTAAGAAGTACAAGTCATGAAAATGAAGATATTAAACGGATTTTACTCGCGTTTAGTAGAATTTTACGTAATACTTTCGTTTATGCCGACGTTACGATCATTACAAACACTTTACAGCGTCCGTGGTCAGGGTCTGTGTGCGTAAATTCAATAATTAATTAGTACTTTCATAAAAAATTACTAAAAGAGATCGCTTTTAGCAAGAAGATCGTCTAACTAAATTGTACAATTCTAAATGAATCTATTGTGTTTTATTCCATTTGTTTGGTTGGCAATAAAGATTATTCATCCATCTATAAACAATAATAGTTGCAAGTTCCAAAATCAAACAATATCCGCTGTCAAGCTCCACGGAGACAGATATCCGGCGCACAAATAAAATAAACGAATCAATCCGGATAAATCACTATTGGCTACTATGAATGCTTTTACTCGGATCTGAATCAAATGTGACAGCCACATTAAGCGTGTCGGTATTTCCAGGTTTTAACATTCCGATTTCCTGTCAATCTAATAAATGTTGATAAATTAGTTTTTTTATTGTATTACAATTCGATATTGAAAGGATTTTATCCTAAAAAAATTGTTGGTTCCCGTGGGATAATTTCTCCACTCGTGCGAAGTTGCAGTGCAGAACTACTATGGAACTACGCTGGCTTAAAGCGATAAGAATGAAAAATTGACGCATGTGACGTAGTGTCTCGGTGGCTACATTGGTAAAGCGCCGCGCCCCGTATGCATGGAGATGCGGGTTCAAGTCCCGCACATAATCATTTAATAAAAGTATTGCAACAGCTAGTTTATCATAAACTTCAAAATAAACTTGAGGACCTCTTTTTTTGCCATTTGATCAGAATAATCTTGAGTTGAAAAATTCTAGTTAGAATTTTAGTAGTCTTACTTGCTTACTAATGTTAAGTATAAATGCGAAAGGACGTACGGATATTTAGTATTCAATCACACCAGAACGACTAATGAAATCTGGTTGAAATTTGACGAAGCCATTGAAAAAAATGTGAAATTAATTTTATCCTGAAAAAATATTCAGTTCCCGTGGGATAAACACGTTTGTTTGCGTTTCGCGTACTGATAATTTACAGATCAGGGTATAACGTAGGCTAAATATTATCTGCATACAAAGTCGCGGGCAATAGCATGTTTGAAAATAAATGAAAATGCTTACTTGAAAAAAAAAGTTTAATATACATCGCTTACATAATAGTACGTGTTTGTTCCGACGTAGCGTATTGCGGTACATACACATACATCTGTCGTGCTCGTTAGGGCGTCTCATCTCAACAGGTGCATTTTGTCACAAGGCGTCTTGTTAGCGCCATTTTGCCGCATTCACACATAATATCGTATAAAGCTTGTTTTATGATCAAATATTAAAGTATGAAATTGCCGTTTTGTATGGACGAAATCGAGAAAAGTCATTTTTCCATAGTAACAATTTTTTAGTTTTTTTAAAAACGCCTAAACCGTTTTCGATGAAATTAAAGGTGAAGGTTAGATGGTTATAAAGTTACGCATTATAGTATTTACATTTCTGAAAATCAAATTATATAATACAAATATACTTAATTGAAGCAAGAAGGACAGCTGACACATTGTAAGGGGTCTTTTCAACGACTTCCTTTGAAGTAATAGGCACTAGTATTGCATTTTTTTTTTAGTCAAAAGTTACTTTATTTAATAACCCCGGCATGCGAGGAGATGCGGGTTCGAGTCCCGCCTGAGACAAAATTTTTCAAGTTTATATACTGATATTATAAGTGCAATTAAGTTGCTAAAATATCAAATAAAGTATACTTTATTTAATTTTTGATACAATACAAAAATAATTACGCAATAATATGACTATACTTAAGAGCTATAAACAAAATAAAAAGTGGGAAAATAATCGGCAATTTCATACTTTAACCCCTATTACGTGACAACATTGAAAGGTGCTACTAAAACAAATTTAGATGAAAATTCATTACCTTGTTAACTGTTTGTCTTCTGTACATATTCAGCTAACGGTTTTCTACTACCATTCAAGAATAAAGGTAAAAATTGCAAGTTGGACTTAGCCCACCGAAAGTTTCGTACAAAGTAGGTAAAATTATAAATACTTCAGGAATCAGTGTCTCGGTTTTTTCAATGTTTTTTGTCATATAATCCCTCGATCGTGAGTTATTCCAGACAAAATTGATATCAATTGTTATCGTGGCACCCGAGTGCCTCCTGGGGGTTAAGGGACACAGGTACAAGTTACAACAATATAATTTTCAGAGTTTACGCAATATGTATTTATATTATAAGACTTTATCGCAAGTAAAAAAATACCTTTGATGCGAAAATAAATTATTCTAGGTCAACGATATTGTAAGATTCCCTTTAGACCATCGATATACTAATACTTACTAGCTGTTCCCCGCGACTACGTCCGCGTCAATTTCCGTTATGTTCGCGATTATTTTTGCAACATTTTTCACTCATGCTTCGCTCCTATTCGTCGCAGCGTAATGTTATATAGCCTAAAGCCTTCCTCGATTAATGGACTATTCAACACAAAAAGAATTTTTAAAATCGGACCAGTACTTCCTTTATTATTTATTTGCGCGTTGCGATTAGCGCGTTCAAACAAACAAACAAACAAACAAACTCTTCAGCTTTATAATATTAAGTATAGATTATACTTTTTTTAGCCGCCTAATACATACAGGATACTAACGTGACTTGTATTTTTTTTTGTTTTTTTTGACTACCATCTTGCGATCAGTAACACTCCTCATTATCATGATCTGAATAATCTATCATATTTGACAACATCAGGATTATGATTGCCAAGAAACATTTAAAGATTTCTGACCTTGTCCCAGGATCTGGAGATCTACGACGCAGTGGTGGACGTGCGGTGCTACGAGCTGACGGCGCTGTTCCTCTGTTCCCTGTTTGTGCCGAAGTGCGGCCCCCTTGGGCACATGGTTCGGCCGTGCCGGAGCCTCTGCCAAGGTATGGACTAGTTGAAGTAGCAATAATACTGTTGTTGTACTAATTTGTGTTGTTATTACTACTTATTACGTTTTGTAACCTTTTGTTAGGATAAATAAAGATAACATTTCTTCGTTCATTCATTCATTTATCCACTCATTTATCCAATCATTCACTCATTAATCCATTAATTTGTTCATTAAATTATTTTTTTCATTCATTCATTCGTTCAAAACAGTTGTTTTCATTTTTTATGAACGTATCTCTTCTAGTCCTATAAATGCCATGAAAAGTAACTTAACGAATATTGCCAGATAAAGGCAGCAATTTAACATGTCCTCCCACTGTTGGCCATACTGCAATTACCAACGTACCTACGAATAGTAGCGATTATGGCGAATTCCTTTTTTAGAGGCGTATGTCTAGCTAGGACTACTTAGGTAGAAAGTCACTACTTCTAGGGTCAGAAATGTATGTGATATCATATAAAATAAACATATTTATTTTGTATAGAAACAATGCGACGCTGCGGCTTCTTTCTCGAAGTGTTCGGTCTCTCCATGCCCGATTACCTGCAGTGCGACATCTTCCCGGAGTCCACCGACACGGACGTCTGCCTCGGGAACAGGGAGGTCAAGGAGGCCAGGTTCCGCGCTGCCAAACCAGGTATGAGAAAAATATTTGATACAAAAGCTAGTTTACAAATTCCCTAACTAAATAAAGCATGATTGATGGTTCTGGTCACACACATACACACATAACACAAAACACAAGCACATGGGTCGCCCATTTGCCGTGGTGAAAAGATTCGCCAGCCTAGCCACTCCGTTACGGTGACTAGCTGTTTCCAGGGTGCGCCGCGGGGAGGCTCTTTTTATCATGTATGGCTCACCTCACTAACTGTCCCGCATGCCCGACCACCTGCTCGCGTGAGGACTTACTTGTCAGTAAGCAGAGGGCTACCACGGTAGCCACCTTCTGGGCAAGTAAGATCTAGCCCGTGTTCTTGCCGACACGAAAGAAGAACAAGACAAAACACAACACACGCCACAAACACACACACACGCACGCGTACACGAACGGACGCACACTAAAATAAGTAACATTACCTATTTCCTAGCATCTGATATCTGTTATTATGATTTTGGAAACAAACACACTTAGTAGAGTATTTTATTTGATTTTAAGCAATTATATTGCTAGTGTAAAACTAGTGTTATCTAACCACTAGTTTGGTGATTCATTTTTATTGACCTAAGATAACGGGCCGAGATATTGTAAATTTTTTTTTATTTAGCGTAAAATTTTATTGTTCAAAAAGAAATACAATCTTATAATGGTGCTAAGTTGGCATCAAACTAAAAACGTGTCTGTAGCTATCAGATATCCCTTGTCACTTTGACATAAACACTCTTTTCAAGATTACTTTAGTCACCTCCACTCTTACTTCCACGCAACGTCTAGTACTGCTCGTCTTGTCTTTCATGTTCTGGATTTGGTATTACAAGCAAGCGATGAACTTTGAGTGCTTGATTTGAAATTGTCAACAGACGTCATTAAAATAATATCTTATTCCGCCATGATGGTCTTTGCTATTTTCTTACTTATTTTTTTGTTTGAACCACTAAACAAAGTCCGTTAAAATGAATTAGATAATAACAAAATATTGACGTATTGTCCATATATTAGTCTATCTTTTGGTAGTTTGCACAGATTCTAATCTTGACCTTCATACAATTTCGGTCATCTCCTTTATTCAATAAGTTATTGTCAAATGTTTATCTTCCCAGTGTGCCCGACCGGCTTCCAATGCGACGTCAATCGCTGCATACCGCACGACTGGCGCTGCGACGGCCACGTGGACTGCGCCGACCGGTCGGACGAGCTCAACTGCCGCGTGTGCAAGCGCAGCGGGGACGTGCACTGCGGGAACCAGCGCTGTATCTCTCAGGGGCATATGTGCGATGGACGAGTGGACTGCCCTTGGGGACAGGATGAGAGGAACTGCTGTAAGTACGAAAAGGAGGATGTCCATCACATAAAACAAACTAAACACAATGCAGAAACGCGCATGAGATGAATAACCCGTTTGTATGGAGCCACCCAAGTTTGTATGGAGCATTCCACAATTTTCAAGGTAGAAAGCTAAAAATTGGTATGCGAACTATTTGTGACTAACATAAAATCGTGCATCATTTTTTTTTTTGGAAATCCGCTCCCAGCCGCTTAAAAGAGGGAGTGAAATTTTATTGTTGCCCCGAATTTAACGCGTGCAAAGCCACTGCCAAAAGCTAGTATGTAATTAAATAAGAATTTGGATATCGTTAATGTTACATTTTCGATGTAGGTACTATTAATTCTGTATAGCAGCTGTTCCAAGCTCTTCTACACTTAATTTTTATTAAAACATTTGTTTATCTGCAGTGAGGTTAAGTGAAGCGAACGGTGACGTAGGCAGAGGCGAGCTGCAGGTGTACCGCGCTGTGAACCAGTCCTGGTACCCCGCCTGTCTTAACACGCTTGACGACAAGACGGCGATAAAGCTGTGCTCTATGCTCGGATATTCGTAAGTACATCTGCAGCAGGGTGTTTTAAAGGTTCCACGACCCCATAAGAGGCCGTAGCATGTGTATCAGGGGTCCGCCTTGCCTTTTCAAAGACAATCCCATAATTTAACTTTGTTATCTAAACCAAATGGCAAAACCCTTCTTATTTAGTTAGTTCTCAGTAAGTGTAATTAAAGTACCAATAAAATACTTCAAATACTTTTCATAATATAGTTTATAAATAAAATATAGATATATTTTTTTATTTCAAAAGGAATTTTAGCAGTGGTTCGTGCAATTATTTAAAATATTAAATTGGTACATAATTGCAAATAGTTTTATAAACCTGGATGTGACTTGGCATAAGATCACAATCTTAAAAGGGGTTATAGTACAGATCATATTTTGCATCATTTTTTTTTATAGACACAAAAGTTGAAATGAAGCATTACTGAGATGTTGGCAGGTGCGAATCAAGGAAGTAATACTAATGTAGTTAGAAAAAAGTTATATTATTTTTCAATCAGTTAAAGAACAAACCCCTTTTTCTTTATTATTTATAAACACTGAGAAAGGACGCGGGCGCTGGAAACCAAAGGGCAGAGTATACAGAAGCCAAAAAAAAAGCGCTCTTGAAAAGTTTCTCTAACAACTTTTTCACAATGCGTTGCCTATGCTATTGTTATTCTGATTTTCATAAAAAAGTTTTTGACAATGTTATTCACGTTTTGTTTTGTAAATAGACTTTCAGTCATATTTTGACGCATAGTGTAGCTGGGTTGATACAAATACATAATAAATAAATATAAATAAATATATTTTATTATTTAAGACATGCCACACTGGGCCACACAGAGCAATCTAGTCCCAAATTAAGGTACTATTAAGTACCCTGTCGTATGGGGTACTAGACAACCGATAAACTTACTTATATACTTTTTTTTTGTAAATACATACTTATAATACATAGAAAACACCCAGACCAGTACAAACAGACATGTTCATGCACACAAATATTTGTACTGTGCGGGGATCGAACCCGCGACCCATGGCTCAGAAGAACCGCTGATCCAAATGATCGTCAAATAATATAATGAACAGTTTATATAATACGGCTTAAAAACATCCCACTGCATGGCAAAGGCCTCAATCGTTAAATTCTAGTTAACACATCAATGAAGGGTACAGGCATATTAACCACGTTTGCCGAATACAGGTTGGTGATCACAAACCGAGGCCATGTTTGACAATTACGAATGTGTGTTAACCATAGATTTATTATACTGCTGTTAGATTGGCAATGAAAAGAGACAGAATATAATGCAGCTATATTATAGAACGAGATAGATCACAAGGCCGTTCACGTATACGCTAAGAACCCGTAGTGTTTTTCCCAGTATATTAAATCTATGTGTTTTTCTGAGTTCTGACGTCTGTTCAAGTAAGGTTTAACTTAAAAGAAATAACTGTTTCAAATTACTTGTGAATGGTGTTATCCAATTGATTATTGGTATTATTTCTTCGAAATACCTAACACCTCGTTTGCTTTAAGTACCGGATCAATGCTTTCGAATTTTCGAACGTTGCTTGTGATCACCGACCCTCATTTGGCAAGCGTGATAATGCCTGCATCTATCATTGCTGTGGTAAAGTAAATTTTATGATGGATACCTTTGCCCTGCAGTGAGATGATTACAGACCGTAACTATACTATATAACCTCTATTCAATACAATGAGAAAAGATTTCTTTAATACCCAAAACAGGAGAGTGAACAGAAGCTCAGTGGTGGGCAGTATACACCTGGGCCACGCGGGTCACGCCCCGCAGGGCGCCGCGCAGTCCTACCGCGCGTTCCTCCGCAGCGAGGGCGGCCTCCTGCGCGAGCTGAAGGAGTGCCGCCACGACACGGCGAAGGTGCATCTGGTGTGCAACAACTATGGTGAGTCTACTTCTATATGTACCTTTACCGATATTATAAAGCTGAAAAGTTTGTTTGTTTGAACGTGCTAATCTCAGGGAGTACGGGTTCGAATTGAAAAAATATTTTTGTGTTGGATAGTCCATTTATCGAGGAAGGCTTTAGGCTAAACATTACGCTGCGACTAATAGGAGCGCAGCATCAGTGAAAAATGTTGCAAAAATAATCGCGATCATAATAACAGAAATTGACGCGGACGAAGTCGCGGGCAACAGCTAGTAGTCTATATACGTGGTCAAGCTTAGATACTAGTTCGAGTGGTCACCAGCTTGGCTCTATAAAAAATTTGGAACTCTAACACTTGATTTTTAAATTGAAAACTTATTCAATAGACGTATAGTATACAATCCAATGGAGACTGAGGGACTGTACCTGAAAAATAACGTTATTCGTTAACGTTAAGTTTTTTTATCATTTTATTAACGTGATTGTTACGCCTTACTAAGTAGGACTTGAAAACAAGATACGGCGAAGCTGTTTAAGGCTTACAGTATAATAAATAATAATATTAGGATTGATACTGATGAGTTTTTTTCTAAGCAAAGTACGGTTTTGCATTAGCCACAGCAAAGGGAGATAGATAAAAAATAGGAAAACGAATATAGGCACAAAGGACGGAGAATAGGGACTTCGTAAATCTAGTGTATAACGATGCTTGGATTAATAAATATTTGGAGGTGATTTGAGATTTATATGATTTATGTAGTCCACTTGGAGACAGTGCATCGTTGGTCCAGTCAGTCTATAACGACGGTCAGAGTAGCCTGATTGAGGAAAGATTTATATGATTTATGTAGTCCACTTGGAGACAGTGCATCGTTGGTCCAGTCAGTCTATAACGACGGTCAGAGTAGCCCGATTGAGGAAAGATAATAAGGTATGATTGCGTTTAATTCCCATAAAAAGTAATGTCACGGCCTATAGATCATCCCAATAAAGAACAAAGGCCTTCATAATAGAATTTAATATACCACAGCAATGATGGGTACAGGCGTAATCACCACTTGTATTTGCTGGTCAGTGATCACAAACTCGAACAATGTTCGAAATTCCAAACTCTTATTGCTCAACTTAAAGATAGGCATAAGCCATTATACTCGTATGAACATGGATGATGCTTCAAATGTGAAATATCTCCTCCCAAAATTAATCTTGCACCACATCTGCTCATAGTCGGAAGGACTGATTGCATGATCAATATTATAAAAAAAAAAAAAAAAAAAAAAAACTTAAAGATCGAACCCGGGACCCCGGAATCTTGGCCCAGTACTTGAACCACTAAATCAAGTTATCGTTCAAATTGAACTGTTCGGAATTCGTTAAGAATCCATTTCTAAAACGTAATCTAAAGTTCAAAGATACACGAGTCAACGAGAAATACAGACGCAAAACCATTAGGTGATTGCAGTATATCATTGATGTCGTTCTTTCGATACTTTTAAGCGAATTAATAAAAGGCTAAGCCCTAACCGCGGCACGTGTAACTGCGAGGTCGCAACACACGGTCACTCTCGATAATGGCCAGCATACAATGACAAGGTTCTTTATTGAAAACCAGCCGCCCGCCCCGGCTTCGCACGGTTTGCCATAGGTATTTAACAAAACGTTGAGTCGTAGTAACGACCTATGGTTGTCGTAAGAGGCGACTTAAGGAGTACTGCCAGAAGGATCCGACACATAACGAGAAGGCACTTTACTGAAAACTAACCGCCCCCCCGGCTTGGCCCGGATTGATATAGGCATTCAAAAAGTTGAGTCGTATGGTAACGGCCTATGGACCGTCGACGTCGAGTCGTGTGGTAAACGGCTCCCCATGCATCTTTTCCTTTGAGTGTAAAATGCGTATAAAGGCACTTTACTGAAAACTAGCCGCCCGCCCCGGCTTCCCCCAGGTTGATCAGGTGTTTAACAAAACGTTGAGTAGTATAGTACCAGCATCCCACCTCCTCCTATGATTTTCGTAAGAGGCGACTAAAGGCTCTTTATTGAGAACTAGCCGCCCGCCCCGGCTCCTCACAGGTTGATAAGGTATTTAACAAAACGTTGAGTCACTTCGTCTTCACTTTGTATGTCAATAGTTTCCGTAGGTACGCGTTAAAGGATTTTTTTTACACCATGGGTCACGGAGTTTTCATACGAATATCTTATTTTTTTAAATAATATTCTGTATTCTAAGTTCGTCAGAGAAGACATATTATCTCGTACTTAGTGACAGAATTTTTCGAATCCATCCAGAAATGTCGAAGCCTACTTATTCAATGCAAACGAACAAACCAATCTTACTTCTCTGGAATACTTCATATTAACTTTCTTACTCTAGTATTATACATGGAAAAGTGCCTGTCTGTCTGTAACCCTTCCACGACTGAACTACTTAACTTTTGGCTAGGCTAGACTAGCTATTCTGTACCCCACAGCTGGGCAAACGTCCACACCGGCGCGATATAACGTTAGTATAACATAAACTCATGCCAAATTACAACTATCTAGCCCTATAATATGATATTAACCGATGTCGGACAGACAGATAGACAGACAGACGAACAGGGTGAAACTATAAACCTCGTCTTGACTGCAAAATTCTAAATGGAGCATGTTCAATTCATACCACAGATGAACCATTAATATTAATTTGGTGTTAATAACTCTAGATCAATGATCAAAAACCCATAAAGTAATTTACAGAAACAACTAACGAATGCAATTTTAATGATCACATGTTTTGTAATTGTTCTGCTTGTTTTTAATAATAGGGGTTAAAGTATGAAATTGCCGATTATTTTCCCACTTTTTATTTGTTTATAGCTCTTAAGTATAGTCATATTATTGCGTAATTCTTTTTGTATTGTATCAAAAACTAAATAGAGTAACTTTTGACTAAAAAAAATGCAATACTAGTGCCTATTACTTCAAAGGAAGTCATTGAAAAGACCCCTTACAATGTGTCAGCTGACCTTCTTGCTTCAATTAAGTATATTTGTATTATATACTTTGATTTTCAGAAATTTAAATACTCTAATGCGTAGCTTTATAACCATCTAACTTTCACCTTTAATTGCATCGAAAACGGTTCAGGCGTTTTTAAAAAAACTAAAAAATTGTTACTATGGAAAAATGACTTTTCTCGATTTCGTCCATACAAAACGGCAATTTCATACTTTAACCCCTAATTATACTAATAAAGATTTTATTTATTTTTATATTCACCAACAGCGATTTCTGGTTATATTTAATTAAACTATTACCTTATGTTTCGTGGGTAAACACAAGCTGTTCCGAATAACTGCGAATATTGTTTGAGGAACTTCATGTTTTGAGAATGCAGGAATCATCCCAACTAGAGAGAGAAAGAGACTTAAGACGCTGACTGCAGCCGATGACCTTGAGCAATAAACACGCCCACAAATTTATTCGCCTTTGAATTTCTTTGGAACGCGCCGCAGCTATCACTGTCAATTCCCGTAGGAGTGACAGAGATAAAGCGCATGGAATAGAAGGGCCTAAGTGCCAAACAACAAAATTCGTTGTGCAATTTAAAATTGCCATTTTATTAAAAATCTAAATCAGCCATTTGCTTAAGCAACATGTAATATACAATATAGCAAAATTTTATTATCATTGTTATACGGACTGCTGAGAAAAATGGTAATTTATGTATTTTCAGAGGCTACTTAGAGATTATTTTCTATCTAGAAAAGTTTTTAGAATCGTGTTTTTGAAACAACCACCTAGTCAAGAATATGATCAATTACAACTACATAGAATTTGGCAACAATACGAACCATAGGCTTAAAGCAAAACAATCTTCATTGAGCTCAATTTGGCTTATGTCAGCGTCTTAAATATTTATCTTTAGTCTTAATAATAATAATAAAGTATTTATTCGGTCCAAATATTTTTTTTTTTTTTTTTTACAACAATTTAAGTGTGGACTTCCTCTATTAAGTACATAAGCACTTGTGTTGGAGGGAGTCACTCTTCCTTAACTAATTAGTATTAACTTAACCTACACCTTAATTATTACAGAAAAATTACAAAAATATGCAAGTGTGTGTTGTGTGTGTGTGTAAATGTGTGTGTGTGTGTGTGTGTGTGTGTGTGTGTGTGTGTGTGTGTGTGATTGGTGTGAATTCGTGCGTAAAATAACTTAATTAATCAAGATCAAGATCATGAACATGATGATAAGATTTTTTCCGTCTCATTATAGTCTAGATTCTTTAGCCATTTCATAACTTCTTTTTTGCATTCTTTTGTCGTCAGCGAGTAGATTTTTAGAATTTTATTAATTTTGTTGTAAATTTTCGATGATAAGTGTGTGAACTGATACTTAGCGAACTGAGTGTGAACATATGTTATTGGAGCTACTTTATCCTTTCTTCGTCTTGTTACATTATCAGAGCAGTATCCTATAGACTTGTGTTTTTTTAAAATAGTGTTCAGTATATAAAGCTTTCTAACCGTAAGTAAGTCTGCAATCAAATATAAACGTTGAGTAGAAAAACGCCTTTTTTTAAAGAACATTACTTTTAGCAAAGTTCTCTGAGCACGCTCAACCTGAAGAAATTTGGTCTTAAGAGCACCTCCCCACAATGCAATGCAATATATAATGATTGACTGTGCTAATGCCACATATATTTCCTTTAATAATTGTTTATCAGTAATATGCCTTAGTTCCTTAAAAACCCAGATCAATTTTCGCAACCTATTGGAAACTAGATCAATGTGACCTCGCCAGTTAAGTCCCTGATCTAATATGACTCCGAGATATTTTGTAGATGTAACCTTACTTATAACAGGACATGTGCAATATGGGCCCAACGCATGGTCGCACCGATGAATTTTAATCTCAAAAGCTGCATCAGGCTGATACCTGTCACATATTGAGAAACACATGTAATTTGTTTTTGAGGTGTTAAGCGTAAGCAGGTTTGCAGTTAACCATTCAGCAATTTTGGTTAATGCTTGCTCAGCATGACTCTTTACACAGTTCCATGTATCTCCAGTAAAGACCAGGGCAGTGTCATCTGCGTAGGAAAATATCTTGGTGTTTGGGATCATCATATTGCAGAGGTCATTTATGTAGACCAAGAACAGTGTTGGTCCCAGTACGCTCCCTTGCGGGACGCCATAGCTTACACCGGCAATATTACTAACTGTTTGGTCGAGCTTAACTCTCTGGGACCTTCCATTCAGGTAACTCTTAAGAAGTTCAAGGGGAGTACCCCTAATTCCCACTTTTTCCAGCTTCTGTTGCAGGATGGGGAGGGACACCGTGTCGAATGCCTTTTTTAAGTCGAGGAATACGGCCAGACATTTATCTTTGTTATCAAGACTTTCAGCAACCACAGAGGTCAGCGCTGCCACAGCATCTTCGGTGGATCTACCAGCACGAAATCCATATTGTGAATTTGAGAGGATGTTATATTTATTTAAATAATTTAGAAGCCTTTTATTGAGTATTTTCTCCAGTATTTTAGATATTGATGGCAGTACCGATATAGGTCTGTAGTTGTTAACATTCCCCTCATCCCCGCTCTTATAAATCGGTGTTACCAACGATTTTTTAAATAAACCTGGAAATATGCCCTTGTCTTTAGTGGGTATATTTAATTAGTCTTTGACTACTTAACAGATCATTATGAAACTTTACACACATATTCTTGGAGGTATTAGAAGTAACATAGGCTATTTGGTATCCTAATGCTGAGCACAAGTTTCCGCATGCGTGATATAAAGTGTGATTAACGCGGGCAAAGCCACGGGCGAGAAGCTAGTTCCTAGATAAATGCCACTTACACCAATAAATACCCCAGTTCGTTTAGTAAAAATATCGTTATAATTATTTGTTATGATTTACTTCTCCTGACGTGTAAAACCAAAAAATGTCTTTTAAATTAAAATATAACGTTATTCAAACCGTTGTCGGTACCGCGTTATAGTCTATAACGGAACGCAAACGCGAAGTCACCAAAGGGATCAGTCAGTCTGCTCGACTCACGGTCATCAGTCATTGTCAGAGCCCTTTGATTTGTTCTAAAATAAAAGCCTTGCTCGTCCATAGATAAACATTTCAAAGAGAAAATAAGGCTTAATATACAAATATTAGAAGAACGATTGCAATGAATAAAAAAAAGAAGCACAATATTGATTTGAACAAGTATAAATAAATAAATGTGGACAACATCACATACATATTCTGATCCCGATTTGAGTAACAATTTAAAGCACTCGTATTTTGGAAATCTGGAACAACCAAGGTACCACTAACACCCAGCCCCGAGAAAATGTAGATAAACACTTTTTTACCCGTCCGGAAATCGAACCTGGGACCTCGGAGGAGGCAACACCTTGAAAACCGGTGTTGTCAAAAATGATGGAGTTCAAGAATTTTATTCAATATTTTGTGGAAAATCTTAGACAAGTTTTCCATTTTAAATGTGTATCATATCTTCACATCAAACAGGCATATAATTCGATTCTTGTTGATTAAAATTCAATATAAATTAAGCCTTTGGAAGATAGAGAAAAATTTGTAGATGTGGGAAACTTAAGAATACATACGCCTAACTGATAAATCTTTTGCTGTTGACGATTCCGAATACAGTTTTCCCTCAACAGATCGTAACAGTAAACTAATTACGTATTGCTCCAGCGATCCAGTCGCAAAACGCTCTAGAATTCTAGATTAAAAACGCTAGGTCTTTAAAATCTGCCGTTGCAGCGCTGCTGTCGTTAATTTAAACGCAGCGGTTATAGCGTCAAACGTTAATATATTATTTTTGTTCTGCTTTTAAGTTCCGTTCCAGTCTCTGTTGCGGTTTGCACTGAAATTATGTGCGTAAATAGGAAGACATGTTACAGTGCACGTGGCGGCTTATTGAAGATGTTTGTTAGCCGTCCGTACCTAGTGGCTTATAGTGTGTTTGTTTTACACGTTTCAGCAATTTGGTATAGTTGTTTCGAGAATTCTACCATCACCGAAGAACTTCAGTTCCGCAGAAAAAACTTTATTTCTTCCGTGATTCTTCAGTTCATAATGATGGTGACCATAAAAGTTTAAATCAGTATATAGCGGTACACACGCACGAACACACACGCACACACAAACACACAAAAATCTCATAACGTATAATTTTAAAATATAAACATTACAATTTCCTTCTTAACATCAAACATACATTCAGTACTTGAACGTCTACGTAACAGGCGACGTGCTAAAATGAATGGAGAGGGTACGATGAGAGAATGTTTCCGGAGTCCATCATCAAATCACTTCGGAGATTTCGGCTTGTCCGCGTCGTACAATCCGGACCGGTGTATAGATTTTAATTGGGCAGCCTGCCAGCTCGACTTGGATCCTATAGCTATGTATATTACGCCTCATATCTGTATATACGGTCCGGTTGATAATTCTCCGCCATCCGCAAGTTCCAATGCAGTATCTAGCTGGAATATTGGAATTGTGTTATGTATTTAGAATGTGGTTTACTGAATTTTCGCATGCTTTATGTTATGAGAATTTTCGGAATATTGTGCTTTTTGCAGAGTAGTTTGCTGAATCAAACACTCGAATTCGAATCAAATGCCTCGTCTAACGGTTTGAATACCCGGCCAAAATCTCGGGGTCCCGGGTGCGATTCCCAGGTCGGGCAACAAAAGTTTTCAAATTTTCGAAACTTGCTCGGGTTTGTGACCAACTAGCATTTGGCAAGCGTGGTGATTATGCCTATAATGTCTCACTAACAATAGGCTAACTTTTATTTGTATTTTACTAACAAAGTGATCCAAGTTGGTCGAAATTAATAAATGAATTGAATTGAATTGAAATTGAATAATACCCACGCTTGTACGGATTTATCCGCATTTACGGGTTTCGCGTTGTGGAGTAAGGCCCCAGGTGTGGGCTGATGTAGTCTGATGATGATAATGAAACCTGAACACTTCGAATGTTTATACTATAATCATCCCACTGCAGGGCAAAGGCCTCCATCATTGAATTTGAGTTACCATAGCACCAATGGGTAGGTACTGACATAATTACCATGCTTGCCAAATGCGGGTTGGTGATCACAAACCCGGGATTCAAATTCGAGACTCTTGCTCCCGACGAAGGGATCAGACCCGGGACCCCAATATCTTTGCCCGATATTTAACCACTAGACCAACGGGGCGTAAACCATGATAATTTCTACCACTTAGTTCTTAATCCATGTAGGAACTAACTACGCAATCTCTCGCCTACCGCCACATGTTCGATATTCCAGCCTTACTTAGTCATAAACGCGAATTTATGTTAAGACCGGGATTACTTTAATAACTAGGGATATAGCAGATCCAACGCTTCTCTCACAATTTGCATGTGTAGTGTGCGTGAAATACATTGATATTGCAGAGGACTATGCACTCTGTTGTCCAACTAGTCTAGCCGGCTTACAGTGTGTACTCGTATGTCGCAGGGAAATGAGGATATCAGGGATTTCATGAAATCCCTAGGGATATGACGAAATCCCGGTAAATGTTAAATATTCTTGTTTATTACGTCTTTTTCTAAAATTATCTAGTGATATGACAAAATAATAGGGGTTAAAGTATGAAATTGCCGATTATTTTCCCACTTTTTATTTTGTTTATAGCTCTTAAGTATAGTCATATTATTGCGTAATTCTTTTTGTATTGTATAAAAAATTAAATAAAGTGACTTTTGACTAAAAAAAAATGCAATACTAGTGCCTATTACTTCAAAGGAAGTCGTTGAAAAGACCCCTTACAATGTGTCAGATGTCCTTCTTGCTTCAATTAAGTATATTAATTTGTAATATATACTTTGATTTTCAGAAATTTAAATACTATAATGCGTAGCTTTATAACCATCTAACTTTTACCTTTAATTGCATCGAAAACGGTTCAGGCGTTTTTATGGAAAAATGACTTTTCTCGATTTCGTCCATACAAAACGGCAATTTCATACTTTAACCCCTAATATTAATATAAAGTCAGAGATATGTCATTTTACTAAACTAAATTTAGTTAAATAAAGAATACTGTTGTAGACACAGGCTGATTAAAATTTTGACATGAATGGGCGCCATTGGATTCATTGTTACATACCTGCAATGGTTACCACCTGGCATATTAACTTTCCTACAACATTAAAATGTACAAGTGATTTGTGACTGAGCGATCGTATTTTTAGTTGAAATTGAATTTTACTAAACTACTTCAAAAATCCACTAGCCACCAAAATCAATATTTCGCCACTAAATGGGGTGTTAAAACCACCAGTCTTAGTAAAATATCCACTAAGTTTAAGAGAAATGCTTAGCTCGATTTTTATTCGGCAGTAACCGCTTTTCTAACATTTTACTAGATTTAGTTCAGTCTGCCCGCGACCATGATTCTTGCAACCGAATCGAAACGTCGGGAAGGTAAATTACTATTTACCTTTAAATAACGGTTCGTTGCATTAAACCCCGTAAGTGTTAAGTGTTTAGTTTAGTGGAACGACAAATCACTGATGATAATTTGGTATTTTGTCATATCACTAGATACTTTTCGTAAGAAGACGAATATTCGACATCTTCCGGTATTTCGTCATATTCCTAGGGATTTCATGAAATCCCTGATATCCTCATTTCCCTGCGACATACATATACGTTCGGTTTTCCAACAATATGGAGTCTGTTTTATGAGTTGATCTTATACAAGTATGTATAAAAGAAAGTCGTGTTTGTTACACCACTTATAACTGGAGAAAGGTTGAACTGATTTTCATGATTTTTGTGTTTTTGGAATGTTGGGAATAGGATAAAAAAATTTTTCATACACGCCATATTCAAGACAATGACATTTAAGAAGCCAAAATCAATTATTATACTGAGGCGATATGAAGTTCGCGGCCTCCGCTAGTAAATAATAAAAAAAAAATTAATAACACCCCACAAAATGGCATGGCTTATCTAAGTGATTTTGTGGCGTCTTAAAACTTACAATAAAACTAATCATTAAATCGATGTATTGTTGCAGAAAAACAGTTTTTTAATGGGTTCCGAGATTGCATCGTAAAATAAAATATCCATATTAATAAAAAAACAGTTCGATTCGTGGATAGGATTACCGCTCAATAAAAACAAGCACATGTATTAGGGGTTAAAGTATGAAATTGCCGTTTTGTATGGACGACATCGAGAAAAGTCATTTTTCCATACTAACATTTTTTTATTTTTTTTAAAAACGCCTGAACCGTTTTCGATGCAATTAAAGGTGAAAGTTAGATGGTTATAAAGCTACGCATTATAGTATTTAAATTTCTGAAAATCAAAGTATATAATACAAATATACTTAATTGAAGCAAGAAGGTCAGCTGACACTTTGTAAGGGGTCCTTTCAACGACTTCCTTTGAAGTAATAGGCACTAGTATTGCATTTTTTTTAAAATCAAAAGTTACTTTATTTAGTTTTTGATACAATACAAAAAGAATTACGCAATAATATGTCTATACTTAAGAGCTATAAACAAAAAAAAAAGTGGGAAAATAATCGCCAATTTCATACTTTAACCCCTATTATTACATATTTTTTATAACTACAAGGGATCAGAAAAAAAAAGTAATCATTTCGTCTTCTTTTCAACTGTTACTCGGCAAACGTTTAAGGGTGAATATCAACATAAGCCATTTTTTGTAAGATTTGGTGGCGCATTTTTTTTTAAAGTTTTTTAAAGTTTTTTTGTTTAATATTAAATTACGTTTTAAGATATAACTATTTTCAAATTTGGGCTCGAATCACTTGTATAGTTTCTGAAATATTGAGCCTCAAAGTTTTGAGTTGCCACCAAAACTGAAAATAAGGCACCAAAGCTTAAAATTTCAAAAGTTACGCCACCAAAACTTAATCCCGACCAAAACTGAATGCTTCTAACTATTGGTACTGTGACGACTGCACCGTGTTACGCACGCGTAATCTAGTATTTTCAGGAATGTTGTAGAATTGTCTTCTAGTGTAATATTCTAGTACACTCCAGCAAAGACTAAAAAAAGACGATTGTTCGAAAGAGATCAAGGACGAACGATTTACTCTGCGAGAAGAACAGTCGCGAACAAACGCCGCTAAGAGGAGCAGAAACGCCGTGAATAGGAACAGAAGTGCCGTGAAGAGGAGCAGGCACGCCGAAAGAAGGAGCAGGTACATACACTGAGATAGGAACAGGCACGTCGTGAAGAAGAGCAGAAACGCGGTGAAGAGGAGCAGAAGAGCTGTGAAGAGGAGCAGGCACGCTGACAAGACTACCAGCTACGTACACAGAGAGAAATAGGCATGCTGTGAAGAGGAGCAGAAGCACCGTGAAGCGGAACAGGCACCCCGACAGGAGGACCGGGTATGAACACAGAGAGAAACAAGGTCGTCATGAAGAGGAGCAGAAGCGCCGTGAAGAGGAACAAGCACGCTGACAAGAGGACCAGGTACGTACACAGAGAGGAACAGGCTCGTCGTAAAGAGGAGCAGAAGCGCCGTGAAGAGGAGCAGGTACGCTGACAGAAGGATCAGGTACGTACACAGAGAGGAACAGGCTCGTCGTGAAGAGGAGCAGAAGCGCCGTGAAGAGGAGCAGGCACGCCAACAGGAGGACCAGGTACATACACTGCGTGAAGAGCAAGTTCGCCTTGAAGAGAAGCGAAAGCGCGAAGAAAAAGCGAAGTAAAAGTGAGAAAAGTGAAACAGTGAGTAAAACAGTGCAAGTGTTCAATGCAGTGAAGAGTTCAGAGCAGTGCAAGTATGTAGTGGATTGCGACAATGAGGACTGCGTGTACGAGGATCGCGACGGGATCGGGACGTCGTCAGGGGATCATGTGTCAGAATCTACTGTACTATGTGGAGAACCTAATAAAGCGTCACCTCAGGGTAATTTTTGTTTCTTTCCAATCCCGTATTCACTTCCGTAGCAATACATTAAAACAAATGCAATGGATAGATTATAGAAAACATGATCAGTTAATTTTGTAGCTTTTTTAAAACCCAAATCTTTGACTGGGAAAGAATAACCAAATAAATGTTCTAGTCTTTTATCGAAAGGCAAAATATTACTTATTGTCCATCTTATCTTTAATCAGCCGTAGCAGATACTTTTGTAGCATGTGGCATGTAAGGGAATACCTAAAACGAGCACAAAGTTTTCAAATTAAGATTTGGTGGCAAGCTTTAAGATTTGCTGGCGCATTTTTTGCTATCTAAGCCACCAAAACTTAACCACCAAATCTTAAAAATCATTTCAAAAAATCCCCAATATTATATAATTAGTTTATTTTTCTAAAATTTAGGCATTGTAAACTACAAACTAAAGCACTATTATCAATGAATAGTTATGGTACACAAATTATATAGCAAGTTCAGAAATCAAACCACCCCATCTTAAAAACTGTTGAACAAAACGCCACCAGGCAGTTTTCTTACGTTTTGACGGGAAAACGAAGCACACTGACACACCTCCGTCGCTAGCAATAGCTCGCGCGTCACTGACGGGTACGGATCATAGCTAGGTCATGCGTCTCGTGAGACATATGGACAAGTTACCACAAGTTGAATCTTTGCCACAAAATCTTACGACCTTGCGAGGACAATTTTTTATCAAGGGTCGAGTGAATCCCAAGGGCTAAAATGAAATGTAACACTTACATAGAGAATCTGTAAGTGTTTAATTAATTAATGCGAATACTTTGTTTAAAAATATACTTAGAACAAAATAAATGCAAAAGTTTTTCCGCCATGAAGTAGGTTGAGGACACGCCACCAGATACTTAAAACGGTCCTATTCTTATTTTTATTAAATAATAAAATGACATTTAGCGTTATACTCGTATAAGCATTGCGCATAATGTCTTTCTAGTTGAAGAAGACGGGGAAAAATAATCATCAGAAAATATGAATATAACACAGCGATTCTCACTCCGGACAGCCAAAAAATGCGTTTGGGATATTCACCCTTAAACGTTTTCTCCTATAATAATTTATTGTCATTTTAATTTCAGCCATCACAGATTAATGTGACAAGTTATGGAGATCAGACCTCATATCTGCGGGTTAGAGTTTAAAGCTTCGGTTATTTGCAAAGTTCAACGGTCGAGCCGGGTATTACGAGATCGGAAGTAGTTTCAAAATACTTTCCGTCAGAATGTTAAAAAAGTAGGTTCAATAAATAGGGGATTTTTATAATTAACCGCGTGTAACTGTGTAATATTAATCATAACCGCAGATTTAATTTATGTATGACCTCTTTTACCAGGTGGACCTCGTTGAAGAGTTCTTCATACTCCTTTGTAAGCGTTTTAGTAATTCCAATAAACAACAATGAAATCCAATTAACGCCCCGTTAATCTAGTGGTTTGAATACCTGGTCAAAATCTTTGGGTCCCGAATTCGATCCCTGGGTCGTGCAACAAAAAGTTTCGTACTTATTCATAATCATAATTATAATCATTTATTAATAGCTTCATTTGGTTTGTCCAGGTCTCAAATAATAGAAATTTTAAATTATTGAACATTGCTCGGGTTTGTGATCACCAACTCGCACTTTGTAAGCGTGGTGATTAGGTACCTATGCAGGTACCCATCATTGCTATGGCACCTTGAATTTAATGGTGGAAGCCTTTTGCCTATATAGATGATTATAGGCCGTTATTTTTTACTAGCTGTTGCCCGCGACTTCGTCCGCGTCAATTTCTGTTATTATGATCGCGATTATTTTTGCCACATTTTTCACTGATGCTCCGCTCCTATTGGTCGCAGCGTGATGTTTTATAGCCTAGCCTAGCCTTTCTCGATAAATGGACTATCCAACACAAAAATAATTTTTCAATTCGAACCAGTCCTTCCCGAGATTAGCGCGTTTAAACAAACAATCTCTTCAGCTTTATAATATTAGTACATATATAGATAAAATTCATTGAGTGTCGGCGAAATGAGAGCACTTAAGATATTTCGTGTATCGCCCTCCTACGAAAGTGTAGTACGCGCTGAACTTCGATAATCCCGGACTGGGATAAAAATAGCTTAAATGTATCATGTCTTACGCGAAGCATAAACATATTTCCTTATTTGTTTTCGGATGAAGAAATGATGTGTTAGCTCAGTTAAAGAGAGGATTTCTGATTTATGCAGATAATAGCATGTCAAATAGACTTAGGTTCATTTATAACGCCCCGTTGGTGTGATGTTTTGATTATCTCGGGGTCCTGGGTTCGTAATAATTCCTGGGTCGGGTTTCGTATTTTCGAACATTCTCTCGGGTTTGTCATCACCAACCTGCATTTGGCAATCGAGGTGATTATGCATGTACCTTGAATTCAATGATGGAGGTCGTTGCTTGATTGCTGTGGGATGATTTTAGACTTACTTTTACATTGATAAAAAAATTAAAGGTGCCGTCCGGTACCAGCGCCTTACGCGCCATTTACCTACATTAATTTAGGTCACAATAGGACTGACCTGTGCAATAGCCACTATCGAGCTGGGAAATTACTTTAAATTGTTTTTATTTAAAAAAATACAACTAGGTACTGAAGAAACATTTAGACGCTTTTCATTGATATGAAATTTTAACAACCTTCCAAATTAATATATCAATCTACGAGACAAAATACAAATGACGTATTTTTTCTTTTGTTATAGCCCAGTACAAAAATGTCAAGATAAAGCACTTAGAAAATGTCCGCCAAATATCTAAAATTTTTGATACGGCCGCCTAGCAACACTTTTTTTACGCCATGCGCATCTCATTTATTAATTAGGAAACTAATTATAAGTTTTTGATTTTCCTTTTATACCTTAAAGGCCTAGAACCATAAAAAATTTAAACTATATTGCAAAAAATATTTTCGGGTGAAAACTTGATTTACATTTACTTCATAAATGGTCTTTAAATACGATACTGAACGCCTATAAAAATTTTGGAAAGTGGTTAAAATTTCACCTGTATAAAGTGCCCACAACTAAATCAGGGTTTTCTGGAAAATTAACAAAAGATTATTAAATAACGATTTAAACAAGTTCCGTATACTGACTAAAACGAACATGTTCTCGTCGCTTTGTATAAAAATAATATACCACATACCACTGCCAATAAGTCAAGTTGAAGCAAACTTCGGCGAATTACCAAGGCGCCATAATTTGCTTGACATAATTTGAGATTAATCGTTTCATTAATTTTCCTGTCGGTTCATAAACAGCTTGCTGTATTATGGGCACACATGAGAACACTTATTTTATGTCAACCATCTGACGGTTCCTCTTACAGCTACCTATCAGGGTTGAAAATCACAAGTAAAATACATGTATTTTTCAATCGGACTTTGTATTTTTCAATAAAATACAAAAATTATTCTTTTTCCAAACTGGTTATTTTACAAAAAGTTAGTAGATAAATTATTAGTTTGTAAATATAACTATTTTCTGTTTATTATTGGACGTGTGAAATGCGAAAAAACGAAATATATCACCCCCCTCAACCCCTCTCACCCCTACTACCGTTGATGAGGTGCAGGCGATAGTCAAAGGTTTCCGCCCTAACAAGGCACCCGGGCCGGACCGTATCTCGAACAGAGTACTCCGCGCCCTGCCCGCCCAACTTCTCTGCCTATTGGTGGCATTCATTAACGCCGCAATGACCCACTGCGTCTTCCCCGACTCGTGGAAAGAGGCGGAGGTCATAGGCATCCGTAAACCGGGAAAAAACCCGGCCGACCCCACCAGCTATAGGCCCATCAGCCTCTTAAAGACTATGGGCAAGATATACAAACGCGTATTAGTTTCCCGATTAAGAGATTACCTCTTCTCTAACAATCTCTTAATCAACGAGCAATTCGGCTTCAGAGCCTCCCACTCCTGCGTCCATCAGGTGCACCGCCGCACGGAACACATTCTGGACGGTCTCAATAGACCCCGCTCCTTGGGAACGGGAGCGTTGTTCTTCGACGTAGCGAAAGCGTTCGACAAAGTCTGGCACAACGGCTTGATTTACAAGCTGTACGAACTCAAAGTGCCGGACAGTCTCGTGCTCATCTTACGGGACTTTTTGTCGAATCGCACTTTTCGTTACCGAGTCAACGGCACTCTCTTCTCCCCTCGACCCATCAGAGCCGGAGTCCCACAGGGCTCTGTGCTATCACCCCTACTCTTCTCCGTTTTCGAAAACGACATCCCCAAGACTCCAGACACGGAGCTAGCCCTTTTCGCTGACGATACCGCCATTTACAAAACCGGTCCAAACTCAAAATATGTGATCCTAGCGCTACAGCGCGCGGTCACCAAATTGGGTGAATGGTTTAGAAAATGGCGTATCGAAGTCAATCCCGACAAAAGTGCAGCGATGTACTTCGGGCGGAACATCCCCGTAGCGCCCTCCCCTA
This sequence comes from Anania crocealis, assembly GCA_949315895.1. Classification (NCBI taxonomy): domain Eukaryota; kingdom Metazoa; phylum Arthropoda; class Insecta; order Lepidoptera; family Crambidae; genus Anania; species Anania crocealis. The sequence goes on from OX438882.1 coordinate 26,460,152, forward strand.
ATCCGTCCTGCCCTAATGTTGGGAACATTTCACCCTATTCGACCAGCGGATCCCATGGGTCAAGCAGGTCAAATATTAAAGTGTCATCTTAGACCGACGACTATCGTTCGCATCGCACATCAATCGCGTCTGTAACCGAGCGAAGTTCTACACGCACCGACTATACCACCTAGTCGGCCGCAAGAGTAAAATGTCGCTTAGAAATAAGTTGACAATTTACAAAACTTGCATCCGCCCCGTGATGACTTACAGTGCGAGGTCCCGCCTTTCATTTCGGCTGACACAATCATGTGCCTGGCCGCTTCTAACCTGCCCCCCCCCCCCCTCGGACGGCGACCCAAGCTGAGGTCCGAGCCTACAGAGGCGCCCTTGAGGTCGCTGTCCGATCCCCCCTCCCAGATCGGGCCCGCCAGAATGGAGCCCGACCGTGATCTCCGGTTCCGGTGGCGCCACCACTGGTGGGTTCGCCATTTGGTAGGGTGCCTTTAGCACCCCACACTGGCCCTATCACGCCCGCTAGTATGGGCTCTGGTGCGAGCGAGCCTGAGGCTTCGCGCAGCACCGGGACACCGCTAGCGTGGCGGACCTAGGCTGAGCGCCTAAGCGCTCGCCACACTCTGGCCTTCCATATGAGGTTTCAGTGATAGGACCGTCAAAAAAATATATAATATATAAATCAGTGATGACTTTTTTATGCCTTTTGGAGGCGCTCGGTGCGGCGCTGCCGCGGCACGTTCGCTACGCTCTCTCGCCTTCAAAAACGAGTGCTAATAGTTACTTTGGAATCAAACGACGTATGATCAAACTTGAATTCAATGATGGAGGCCTTTTTCCTGCAGTGGGATGATTATAGGCTGTTACTTATATATTGATATTATAATTGCAATTAAGTTGCTAAAATATCAAATAAAGGACGTATGTGATGTTGTCCAAATTCATTTTAACTTATTTCATTACACAGATAGCCAAAGCCATAAAGATGAGACATTAAAAGAACTATGTAAACCGTTAACATTTTTCTACGAAACACAAGGAGAACCTCCCAAGTGGGTCGTAAACAGAAATAATAACTTCAGCAGAAGTGTAAGCTGGGCTCCTTCAAGGGCAACGAGTAAGAGGATTTTCCTTTGCTGAAAAAACAAATTAATGTTCACGACTTTATCATGGCACTCACTATGTTATTAGTATAGATGTAAGTCGGTTAATTATGCAGGTATCTTGGTAACCGGTTAAGTTGTGATACGGTTTTAAGCTATGGATTAAGCTAGTAGGTAGTAGCAATTCTTATCTTACTAATATTCTAATAAAAAAATAATTTGTTTATAATTACAACAAATTCAATTCAATGATGGAGGCCTTTTCCCTGCAGTGGGATGATTAGAGGCTGTTACATATTTTTTTCGTTAATACTATAAAACGTTTATCCGTTTTATACTTAATCATTCAAATTATCATCAGCATATATTAGTCCACTGTTGGACACAGACCTTTCCAATTTTGATTTTGCCATAATTGCCACGGTTACCAAGTAGGTACGCAATTGCATTTTGGTCAATGGTTGAAGGACGACACTGATGCACAGAATAACTAATTAAATAGCACTACCGTACAGAAGAGCCATAACATAACAAAAGTACAGTATAGACCGTATAAATATTAGCCTACTCTTACGACCGCTAACTGCTTGCACGCGAAATTGAAACTTATCGTGTGATACGAGCGTTCATATTTCGTTGGGCACCGCTGCCTCGTAACCAAGTGCACAGGGTTCCCACTCGTCGATTTTAGGTTCGTCTATTAAAATTAATGAATAAATTACACCCGTAAACGCAACATTACGAGTATCTTTGAAATTTTAGAAGATCGTTTAGAAGTCGTTGTTTGTTGCAAAAATCACAGAAACGATGCTTAATAAGTAGGTGATGGTCTAGCTAGGGACCCCGCTTGATGCGGACCTATCATCGTTGAGATCCTATCAGGGAGGCCTATGCCCAGCTATGGGCGTTGTCAAGAGGAGATTGTGATGATGAACGTTATATAAAACGAGACTTCATTAAAACCACAACTAAATGAACTAATAAAAAGTCCGCGTAGGACTTGAACACTCATAAATACCGTAACAAGCTTGCCTAAACTGAAAATTGAGTCGTATTTGTTAATGATAAGGTTTGTTTCTGTTTGCGGTGTTGTACAGTGATTCCATCACCTGAAATGAGTGGCTATAAGTTTTGGCGATTTAATTCTATCGTCCCATAGCTCATACGGGCGTCGTATTTTTTACGAGGACGAATAAAAAGCTGCGGTACGACTCCTTGGGGATAATGCAGTTAAATGGTATAAACTGTGTTGCTTTTTTTGCGGTCGACACTAGTGTTGCCAGTTTTGAAACTTGTATCGATAGAATTAAACTGATTTTAATATTTTCAACAAAATGTTTTAAGAGTCGAAAAGTTTCGCGTAAATATATACTTATAATAGATAGAAAACACCCAGGCCAGTACAAACAGACTTGTTATGCACACAAATACTTTCACTGTGCGGGGATCAAACCACGTTTATTGTATGGGAGTCCTTAAATATTTATTTTATTTTGTTTTTAGTATTTGTTTGTTATTGCGGCAACAGAAATACCTACATAGTTTGTGAAAATTTCAACTGTCCAGCTATCGCGGCTCTTGAGGTACAGCCTGGTGACAGACGGACAGACAGACAGACAGTAAAGTCTTAGTAATAGGGTCCAGTTTTTACCCTTTGGGTACGGAAGCCTAAAAGCGATATTAGCTCGATTTTTACTTGCTCCTTTATTGCAAAACCCCATAAGTATCGAGTATCAGGCAACACTGGTAGCGACTCGAACAAATGGCGGCGTCTCGCAGCTAGTGTTGCCAGGTCCGAATGGTTTTAAATCGGGGCAGAAGGTAAAACAAATCGGGACTTAGATTGTAGTTCGGGACACTAAAAAACAAGTTTTTTTTTTCAATTAACTTAATATTTATTGCGTTTTGCAACTTATAGTCCTAGTAACTTTGAATTTAATCTTATACAGTTGACTGATCTACAGGGCCCCAATTCTGCTAATTTACAAATGGCTCAATAGAATCGCAATGACATCGCAATCGTATATTTTGACATTACTGTCATATTAAATGTGTCAAAATATACAATTGTGATGCAATTGCGATTCTATTGAGCCATTTGTAAATTAGCGGAATTGGGGGCCTGATTGATCGAAACATCGTCGCGTCTCATAGCCAAAGTACCAAACAAAGCTATACCCTTGCTATACCGCTACTACCGCTAGTGCTTCATTTTTTAAGCGCTTTGTCGCACAGTGATGTGATGTGTCATTTTTTTATTATTAATAATATTTATTATTTTTTATCAAATTTGTTCATTTATCGGGACATTTAGTATCCCGATAAGGTGCAAATCGGGACGCGTCTTCAGACCTCTGAAAATTGGTACGTCCCGCGTATATCGGGACACCTGGCAACATTACTCGCAGCCGTCTATTCAATTTGCTCGCGTTCCGAGATAAATAGTTGAGTCGGTGACATTACGATAGACTTTTTGTGCTCCGACAGTTCGCGATATCGTCAAATTGGTCGTATTCACGCTGGTTTTATTGAGGCATGTTTTGTTTTTGGATTCCATAGACCACTTTCAGCTAGAGTAACTATAAGCGTTCTCTTCCGCACTTTTTTTTATAGCTTCACATATTAATGAGTGAAAATGTTTTAGGGATACGTTCAACAAGATAAGTAAATGTATTTCTGAGAAAAATTACATAAAATAAACCTTATTTGAAACATTGGAAGCAAAACATTAAAAAATTTAATTGTGAGATTATTATTTTTTGTTAGGAAAACTAAACTAGACACAAATATATTTTTAAATAAGTTTGATTCTACACAATTATTAATTCAATAGAAAATTAACAAAGTCCCAAAATTTTGACAATAATGCCACGTAGGTAATTCGCTGTCGTACGTTGCCCGCTTTTTCTACGAGCAGTAGTACTCTCTTATAGGTACCCATAGAACGAGAAAGAATGAAACCCGGTGCTATTCTTTAATAATCAATTATCTTAGGTACCTACATAAAGTCACATAACACCCATCAAGACAGCCATTATTAAATAAAAAACAATTTCAGAAACGCTCACGTTATTGGTCGATTGTTGAGAGATTAATGTAGGATTTTATTAAATTCCAGGGACAAAGGTTTTGACAGCGCACAGATTATAAAACGATCGGAGGATCCGGCCAACTTGCCTAAATTCTTTTTGGAGGTGGTTCAGGTGGTGTGTAGTTTTGTCTCAATACGTTCGTTTACGAAGCATGGAGAGCATAATAAATAATGCAAAACACAAAACCTCTTCACCGACAAAATAATCAACAAAACAGATTATGATGTCATAGTTTTTCGCCGCTTTCAAGCGACACTTGAATTAGTATAAACAACATACTTAGCACAAAATGGCGTAGATTCATTTTTCAGTGCACCTAGGATAATTTAGATCAGCTAGCAAATGTTGGAGGCACTATTTGAAATTAAAACGTACATATCTTTACTTAAACTTTAAAAAAAATATTTTCAAAATAGAGTATAACTGGCTAGTCTCTCACACATAAAAACTTTATATCGCAAATCTTTCTGATTTCTGAATAGCCTGGTATTTAACTGGTTGGCTACTTTGGAGCAGATCTGTGACAATTGATATCTATTGTGTCTAGAATTACTCGCATTTAAGGGGTTATTTTACTATAACTAAAAAGTATATTAGTACAAGTACATGAAAATTAAACTAGTCTTGACAATACCTATTTTGAACCATGTAAACACATAGTAGAAGGTTTTGTAAAGGTACTGCATTGTTCATTTACTGGTCTAGTCAACAAATTATCTCTAACTCAGCGCTCTTCACTCCGTCAATTATTGCTAAGTTCATTTCATATTCGCTTGCTATATTAGCGTTACTTCAAACAGATTTATAACTGCTATTCACACCATTCAACTGAACACTTTTCCATAGTTGATTTTGTATCCTTTATATAACATGATCCTCCTTACACACACTCTATACAGCCAAGCTATATCCTATTACAAATGAATTCATCTTATGTCTGCAGTACGAAGCTAAGAGACAACATTAGGTAGGTAAACCTATTGTTGTCCATCGCGCACAGCACATCAGATAGGTACAGAAGTGAATCTCATGTATGAATTTTACTTTTTATACCTACCTACACTCGGCGGTCGCGCTAGGGTCGTCAACATAGGCTTATGCAAAAAGAAATTCATGGTAGTGGCACTCATGTCTGGTTGTTGGATTTATTGTTGAGAATCAAACTAAACTTACTCCATTTTTATCTGACTACGGCAAAGCCAACAGGAAGGGTTATGATTTTAGTGGGTTCCACATTTGCGGTTAAACTACTCAGCCGATATCGGTGAAATAGGTATCAATCGATTCCATATTATAGTCCTGGTAACATAGGCTACCTCTTGTTGAAAAAGCTACATGGTGAATGGTACCATAATAATATTGGGGTACTTGACTTCATACTTAACTATACGGTTAAGAAGAAGCCTAAGGTGGAGCGAGCTTACCCAGAGGTACTGGTTCTCCCACACACCAGCGGAACACAGAAAAACTGTTTGGCGCTGGACTCCGCCAGGAGGGTGGTAGCATTCAGGCGGCCTCTTACGAAGCCTACCACCGCAGAGGGATCTGTTAGCCGTCATCATTGGTTAGAAAACCAAAGATGCCGTTGCCCAGGGTGGACCACTAGGAGATAGATGGGAGGTAAATGGGGTGTCAATTGAAAGAAGACTAAAATTTAAGTTAATTTTTTTTTAAATAATACATCAAATATGGGTGACTTTGGAATCGTTGCATTTTTGTAGACTGGTTACAGTTTTTTAAACCATTAATCTGGTTGCACAAAAACTTCACAAACGCGTTTCTCAAGCTTATGGCACTCACGCTCGTAATGGTCCGAACTGCATGTCTACTCTTGACAAGTTCGAGTTACGATCAAAATCGAATCGACGTCGAGAATCAGTGATTTGGTACTCTGAAAAGTGAACCTAAACCTTTGAGTCGATGGTGATTACGTTATCAACCGAAAATTTTTAACGGATCGCCATTTTAGATCGATCTTGACTTGATTTTGATTTCGATTCGATCGAGTTTGTTCAGATTTTGGCTAGGTCGAATCGAGATCGAACTTAAATCAAATTCAAGAGTAAGGGGGCTGGTCCGAGATGTCGCGTCTGTGAGCTGTGTCTATATGCTCGCGTCGCACGATCGCATGTTGTATGTAGTTTGGCTTCTGTATATGTTTATCTATCTTTTGTGCGAACAGCCCCGGGCAAGACTGTCGATGTGCCGGTTTCAATAAACGCTCCGCCATTTGACAATGAAGGATTGCCCGCGCAGTGTCTGCCCGGACGTGGATAAATGGCTGACGAAATATGCTTTGCTTCGTTCACCTTAAGATGCCTTGTTTGTTCAAGACGATACACTAGTGTACCAATACAAACAAACAGATATTTTGATAGAGGAAATGAAATACAACGAAATGATATTTCATAAAATCATTTCAATGGAAATAAAATAAAAAGCCTTGAAATTAAATAATGTGACATGAGAAGATACAACAGAAGAAGACAACCCAAGACCACGAAATTTTTACCCGGTAGGTACTTAACTTACTTAGACTAAAGGAAATGATATAAAGCCTTGATATTAAATTAAATGACATGAAATTTACTTAAATTACTTGAATCCTACCCAAGTCCACGAAATCCCGATCCAGTAGGTACTTAACTTACTTACCACTAGACTATAGATGCGTAAGGAAGAGCAACGATCTCGCAAACAACATAGCAGTAAATACCTATACCATAGATGAAACGCGTAATTAAAACATTCGCCCGACCCAATCCCTAACCCCTGAACACCGCAGTCAGCAGGTGACCGGACTCATCTCGCAGTAATCTGTTTTTCTTAATTGTTGCTGAGCGGTCGCGGTCGGGCCGAGACGCGATTACGGTAGCTTTAATTATGTTTTTACTGAGGGAAATCAACAATGGAGCGTCAGGTGGGCGATTTGCTCCAAGTTACGAGCGGATAGGGATTACGGATTTGGCGAATTCTCATTTTGAATGTCCTATTTCTGATATTGTTTTAAATAAAAAATACAAAATAACTTTTCGTCTCCGGCAAAAAAAATTATAGCCCTTAAGTGTAGAACCCATTTATGAAATAAAAAATGTAGGTCATGTTTTCACCCGAAAATATTTTCCGTAAAATAGTTTTTAAATTTTACGGTCCTAAGCCTGTGAAGATATTAAAGGAAAATTATTAACTTATGAATAGTATCGTAATTAATGAATACGATGCGTATCGCGTAAAAAGTGTGTTGCGAGGAGGCCGTATCCAAATGTTTTGATTGTTGGCGGACATTTCCTAGTTGCTTTATCTTGTCCTTTTTGTACTAGGCTATACCAAAAGAAAAAATACGTCATTTGTTTTTTGTCTCGTAGATTGTTGTATTCAAATTTGGACGGTGATTAAAATTTCATCCTTTATTATAACAAAGTAACGGTCTTCCTATTATTGTGAGGCTACCCTCCAACAATAGTCTGGTGCTAAAGTTTCCCATATCCCCTATTACAGGCCTCTGAGGTGACTTGTTTGACCAGCGGCTTGACGTGTCAATTTGATAAAAAAACGTTTTAGTTTAGATGTGAATACAGACAGACAGACGGTTACATTCGCATTTATCATATGACCAGGACAGTGGTGTTTTTATTAATTGTAGCTGGGCTATAATATCGGTCGCAATTAGGCTTAACCCACGCCCTTTCAGTCTACCCTCTCTAATAAAAACTGTATATTCTGTTGGCCGATTTATTCTTCTAAAATAGGTATAACCACCACAGTGAAGTCAAGCCAAGTTTATAATGAATCATCTGCATCGTTCACAATTAAATCTTCGCGTAGCTCTTGACTTGGGCCACCGAAAAAATTGTTTACAGCACTTCAGAAAGGGGTTTGCGATTTCAATTTAGACCCAACTGGACATCAAGGTGACTTAGAGATAAAGAAAAAGTCTTTCAGTCTGATGAGATTAATTTGTTTTTCTAACTGTTTGTTCCTAAGAATGTTTTATTTATTTTTTGAAGGCTGTCAACCCTTATCATCATTTACCCTTAGAGAGTTTGGTTATCGAATATAAATGTGAAGAACCTTAGTTAAGCCGTATCGACCAAAACATTAGCAAAACATGTCTACCTAGTCAAAAGTTTGTGTAGTCATAAATAATAAATTCATAAGTAAGTACCCGTCGAGATGAGAAGCTTCTTTTTTTTGTCGGTTACAAGAATTGTAAAGAAAGAAATCGATTGCATTCAAAATATTTATGAAGCTATAGGAAAATTTTAAAAGGTGAGACACCATGCAAAATTTGTGATATAAATAGGAAATTAGCGATTTTATATTTTGATCATTTTTATATAAGCTTTCCGTTTCATTTTAAATAAATTAAGAAAAAGGTGTTTATATGAAAAAAAAAATGTAATATCGCACTGTCTCTTCGGTTAGCTAGTGTTTAGTAACAATGTGTTTTAAAAATGTACAATACGGTTTTTCCAAAAATCTGGCTTGCCACTTACTTGTATGGCGGTGGTGAAGTTGTTGTAAGAAGTGTTTTGCTCGTTTTCAATATTTTGAACTCAAAAAATTGTACAATAATTAATCCGCAAAAATAAAAATAAATTTCAATAAAAGTAAATTTCAAAAACTGTTTTCTTGTAATCTTCATTAGGATGAAATTACAAGAAAACATTTTCAAAAACCCGCTCGTTTAGCGGTTGCAGTTCCGGGCCAAATGCTTTAGAATTTCCGAACATTATTTGGGTTTGTGATTATCACATCTTCAACCCAGATTTAGCAACCGTAGTGATTATGCCCTGTACCCATCATTGCTGTGGTAACTTGGTTTCAATGATGGTGGCTTTTCCCCGCAACGGAATGATTATTGGCGGTTACTTTACTTCACTTTTAGTAAAAGAATACAGAAATAAATATCTTTTCATTTATAATTGAGACCATAAAATGGAAGTGTTTAACAATTGATTCACGGAACCTTCTTTATTAGTGGATAACATAGTTAATAAGTTTTTTCTTTTTTGCTTGTCTATTGTATTGGGTCTTTTTACATATAAAAATAGATTTAAGCTATGAATAAATAAATAAAAAAAATTAAAAAAACTGGGAGAGAGTAGATGTAGATCCAAAGTGCAGCAATATAATTTGCTTTTCCGACATAAAAATTTTCTTGTTGCATTCCAGACGAGTGTAATTTGATTAGTTCTTTGAACTTACTTACTTAGTCCGGGGAAAGAATTTAATAATGTAAGTTTTCTGATAAGGTTAAGTTGATTTTGAAGTTGGTTCAAGTTATTTTTGTAAGATATCTGCGGGAAATTAAAATCTCTAGGTAGATTAGTACTTATTTGTTGTTTGCATTTCTATGGCGTCTTTCCATTCATATTTGTGACTCATAGTAATTCTCGTTGATAATCACCAAATTAATGTTGTGTAAGTATTTATTATTGGTATGTATCAGTACATTTACATACATTTCGAAGACCATTTGGATCAGCGGTAGTTAACGCTGCTTCTGAGCCATGGGTCGCGGGTTCGATCCCCGCACAGTACAAATATTTGTGTGCATGAACATGTCTGTTTGTACTGGTCTGGGTGTTTTCTATGTATTATAAGTATGTATTTACAAAAAAAAAAAAAAGTATATAAGTAAGTTTATCGGTTGTCTAGTACCCCATACGACAGGGTACTTAATAGTACCTTAATTTGGGACTAGATGGCTCTGTGTGGCCCAGTGTGGCATGTCTTAAATATTTATTTATTATTTATTATTTATTTATATATAATATGTAGGTATAATCTGTATGTTATCATCTGAATATACATATAAAATTTCGTGATACGTTGTTTGTCCGCGATGGAACCTGAACACAGAACAGATTTAATCAAATTTTACGCACCGTGTGCAGTTTGATCTATCATAAATGGTCAAATAGTGTTTATGTATCTCAATTTATAGTCGCATAACTTTTTTATTGAAAATTATTGGTTCATTATTTATTTAAACGGTGAGTTCCATACGATTTTAACAGATGGCGTTGTAAGGTTATTTGGTAAAGTGTAAAGTAAACGCCATATTCGATGACAGTGACATTTGAGCCGTCAAAATAAAATAATTTAATCTGAGACGATACGAATACGCGGGGTCAGCTAGTATATAAATAATACAAAACAAATCCTACCAAAATTTGAACTCTTATTCGTAATAGTCATGTTTTTTTTTAATTTATTTTTGCATCTGTGATCTTATAATATCTAAAGTTAAATTTTGTTTGTCCCTATAGAATGCGGAAGACGGCGCACAGTCGGCGGTGGGTCAAAGCGTATAGTGGGCGGTGTGGAAGCGTCTCCTGGCGACTGGCCATTCCTGGCGGCCATCCTCGGCGGGCCCGAGGAGGTCTTCTACTGCGCAGGAGTGCTGATCGCTGACCAGTGGGTGCTGACCGCCTCGCATTGTGTTGGGAAGTTAGTATCTTTTGAATTAGGGTGTAATTTATTATGTGAAAGGAAAGAATCAAACGCTGACATAATGGTTTGAAGATACAAAAGAGAAAAATTGGTCAGAGGGTATCCTTAATTACAGAAATTACAAAAAAAAACCTTGAGACATAGGTAAAATCTTTTGAGTTAGTAAGTTAACAGACCACCCCACCTCTACCCCCATTTTTGTATGTTCAACGTTCTTCCGAACATCCTGTATAATTGAAATCCAATAGCCACCGTGATGCAAGATACTTGCAACGCCATCTCTTGGTGACTATCAGTAATATTACTCAGTTGCATTCATTGTATTCAGTATTAGTTTAAATCACGTAAGTATTCTTTTGTGTTACAGCATTAAGTGTAGGTTTTATGAAGTAATCATCTTATCTTGTCCTGCAGTCACTCAGACGTGAATGGCTGGACCATTCAACTGGGTATAACAAGGAGGCGATCGCACGCGTACTACGGGCAGAAGGTCAAAGTTCGTCGAGTGGTGCCGCATCCTATGTACAACATCGGCGTCGCACACGACAACGATATAGCGCTGTTTCAAGTAAGTGGGTAGTTAAACCTTTAGGTATTATAATAACACAAGACATTTAATCCCTCAACCCCCAGGAGGCACTCGGATGCAACTATAACAATTAATTTTAATTGTGTCTGGAATAACTCACGATCGAGGGATAAGGCGACTACTAAAGCTAAGTGCTGCCCTTGACAATTGATATAATGTTATCACTTCTAAACAAAATCAATTCTCAAAAAACTAGAACAGTATCATCTTAGCAAATTACCTCTCGTATTTATTGAATCACATCAAACTTCATTTAGTTGTTTATAAAGTCGAATTTGTCGCTAACTCCAAAAGTAGCCGCTTTTAGCAATAATGTACAGTACGAAAAAATGCCAGAATGAAAAGCAGTTAACAGTGATTCAATAAATACCAGAGGGAATATGATAAAATGATACTAGTTCTAGTGTTTTGAGAATTGATTTTGTTTAGAAGTAATAAAATTAAATCAATTGGGGCCAGCACACATATCAATGTCAAAAGAAACCAATCACAGCGCTCAATTACTAGCTGATAACCTTTGTGGCTCGCCTGATCGCCTACATCGCTTATCTAACCTTATCCCATGTTCTGTGATTGCTACCAATCAATCCTATTAGTTGATTTGTAATATCGATACTATCGATATTGTAACTAGTTCTCGATGTCAACTATAGATAGTTCTGCAACTCTACCCACAGCTAGCGGTCGAGGTTCGGTACTATAGCACTGCTAGGGCATTACAGCAAGTCCTGGGCCCACAGCTAGCGGTCCGGGTTGGGTACTTAACACTGCTAGGGCATTACATCGATCTGCACCGTCATCGATTGTTTCAGGAGTAAATACAAAGCAGCTTTATTAAATAAACAGCTTGCTGTGGAAGATATCGTCCATAGATTTTGGAAGTCACTGCCCCTAAAACGATATTTCTGAGTTTTTTTTTTGTAAAGTTACGCACCCAAAAACGCACGCACACACACACACGCACATATACATATACACACACACACACACACACAAGTGCTTTTAGTTTATTGTTGTTTTTAATTTATTTATTTTTTGTTAGCTTTGAGTTAAAGGTTGTTTAGCATAATTTTTAAGCCCTCATTACATAGATTCTCGCCTCACACCTGTAGAGAAGTGGAAGTGGCTGAAAACCAACGCTGGGTGGGATAAGTGGGATTGCTTTTCCATAACATCACAAGCTGGATCACCTCTAATTGCTTTTTTGGTAGTTAGGCTAAAATAATGTTTGTAACTTGTGTGTGTAAAAGAGGATGTAGTGACCAGTATTGAAAAAGGAATGCTTAAATGGTTTGGAAATGTTGAGAGGATAAATGAAAGCAGGTTGACTAAAAAGATATATATGGCGAGTATGAATGGAAATGTTGGAAGAGGAAGGCCTCGACGAACTCTCTCTCTCTCTCTCTCTCAGCCTGTATCAGCCCAATGCTGGGTGTAGGCCTCTTCCATTTGTTTCCATAGCAAGCGATCCAGGGCTTTCTGCATCCATTCTCGTCCTGCCACTCGTCTAAGGTCATCTGTCCATCTTGCTGGTTGCCTTCCTACGTTTCTGCGACCTGTCCGTGGTCTCCACTCAAGAACTTTTCGTCCCCATCTCCCATCATCTCGACGACATATATGGCCCGCCCACAACCACTTTCTTTTTGCAATGACTTCGGCTATGTTCGTTAGTTTCGTCCTCCTGCGTATTTCGGTGTTTCGAACCTGATCACGAAGGGAAATCCTTAACATAGCTCTCTCCATTGATCTCTGGGTGACCTAAAGCGGGTGGATCATCAGTTTGGTGAGAGTTCAGGTCTCAGCTCCATAGACCATTACCGGCATAATGCACTGCTCATACACTTGGCGCTTTAGGTTCAGAGGTACTTGTCTTGATTTGAGCACATCGGACAACTTGCCACGAACTTATCTTGATCAAATCGGGGAAGTTCTAAAGAAAGGTCAGGTCAAGAGTACCCTAAACCGGCGAGCGTGTATGAAAAGATTAATGCACGTGGATGAAGCGAAAATAGTCTGTAAGGATCGTAGCAAGTGGAAAGATGTGGTCTCTGCCTACCCCTCCGGGAAAAAGGCGTGAGTGTATGTATGTATGTAACTTGTGTATGTATTTGAAAGCAATGAACTTATTTCATTTCATTTCATTTACATTAAGTGATGACCCCACAGCTGGCGGTCCGGGTGCGGTACCACGAGCAGCTGTCGCCCGTGTGCCTGCCGCCCGCGCGGCGCGCGCTCGCGCCGGGCACCCTGTGCACCGTCATCGGCTGGGGCAAGCGGGACGACAAGGACAGTCAGTATCGCTCAAGTTTGTATGATTTGTTTCGTAGTTTAGGTTTATTTTAATATTAGCTGTTCGTCCGCGTCAATTTCTGTTATGATCGCGACTATTTTTGCAACATTTCTCAGCAGTGCGATGTTATATAATTTGACGACCTCCGTGGCGGAGTGGCGTACACACCGGTTTTCAAGGTGTCGCCTGCTCCGAGGTCCTGGGTTCGATTCCCGGACGGGTAAATGTAAAAAAAAAGTTTTTATACATTTTCTCGGGTCTGGGTGTTTGTGGTACCTTCGTTGTCTCTGGTTTCCAAAATACGAATGCTTTAAATAGTTATTCAAATTAGGGTCAGAACAATGAATGTGATGTTGTCCACATTTATTTATTTATTTATTATTTATTTATTTATATAGCTTAAGGCCTTCCTCGATAAATGGACTATCCAACAGAAAAATAATTTTTCAAATCGAACCAGTACTTTTTGAGATAAGCGCGTTCAAATAAACAAACTCTTCAGCTTATACTGATTTTTACTTTAATGGTCATTATCCCTAGAGTTGATGGATTCGGGGTTTTTGTATTAAAGGATCGCTGAAACCTCATACATTCGACTCCTAATCAATGGATTGAGTTACACAACGCACAGTTGAACTTTTGTAGTCACTACCACTAGAGTTCATTGATTCGGGGTTTATACCTATAGCTATTTATCTAACCATCAGTATTTAAACTTGAAAAAGTATGTCTCAGGCGGGGACTCGAACCCGGATCTCCATGCATACCTGTATGGAATCCTAGTTCTAATTTTCGGTAACCGAGGGAAATCAAAAAATACTGTGTCTAGATCGCATACTGTAAGTGATGTGTAAAAATAGTTAGTTAACAAGCTGAAATCATTAGTAAAATCATTATTCAAAATCCATAATTAACGCCTGAGTCTATTAATTTTTCAATAGTGAGTTTTCAAATAGCGGTACTTACCAGTATCAAGTGTACTAAAATACTGCGACGGAGGGTGGATCGATTAAATTGGTCTGCTCCTAACAACTCTTCCGTGATCATGCAACAGTGCCTAAATATTAGAAACTCATAAAAATCAAAGTACATGGCATTAACCCCAAATCAATTAACTCAAAATCATTTTATATACAGACGATAGAACTAAAACCGGCTAGGTATGTCAACGCTGTTGACACAGGTGCGAGCTTGCAACAAAAATGTATGGCCTGATGTGCGGGCCATTCTACTTTGTATCAGGAGTTCAGGACGTGGCGCTCAACCATAGATAGTTAAATCCGAACGCATCGACTGTAGCTTCGACACCGGCTTTAGAGAGGTCGCCCACTCTGAGGTCCTTGGTTCGATTCCCGGACGGATCAATGTAGAAGACACTTTTCCTTTTAGTCTCTATTCAGAGTGTTTGTGGTACCTTCGTACCACCTGCTTGGCGTAGTTCTGTTGTAGCCTACTACGCTAACGTGCAGGGTTTTCGGAACTTTATTTTTCTAAACTGGGTTTGGAATGAGTCGCTTTAGATTCGCGCTTCGTAAGGCGCGTTGTGTCGCAAGATAAAAGACGTAAAAACAAGACACGTCAGAGGCATGTACCTACCCACAGAAAATAGAAAAAGGTTAGAAAGGCTGTCATGCGCCATTTAGATGAGACCCAATGTCACCGCTTGCGCCCCATTACACATGAACGAGTTAAAGAACGCCAACTAAGGGAATTCACCGTAATCAATCACAGCGCTCACTTACAAGCATTTGCTCATAACCTCTGTGGGGCGTCTGCCCCGCCTACATAGCCTTTCTAACCTTTTAGCATGTTCTGTGCCTGTACCTATCACCAAGAATCACCATCACGCACGGACTCAAATTGGAAGCTTTTTTTTATGAAAAACATTATACCTACTTCTAAGTACGAGTACATATGAAAAAGTAAAGCATCAGCTTATAATCATCCCACTGCAGGGCAAAAGCTTCTTATTTAATTCATACACACTTGAACTGTACCCTCAATGAAATGTGAAGGCAGAAGTATCAATAAACTAAAACATTTGCTAAACCGTTTCCCTTTCCAGTGTCGGAATACGAGCCGGCTGTGAACGAAGTGGAAGTACCAGTGCTCAACCGGGACCTCTGCAACCAGTGGCTGGAGCACCGGGACCTCAACGTTACGGAGGGAATGATCTGTGCGGGGTACCCTGAGGGCGGGAAGGACGCTTGCCAGGTAAGGATAGTCATCAAACCCATCATTGCTACCACAGCAACTTGAATTCAGTGATGGTGCCCCATAAAGGCCGTTAAAAAGTAAAGTAACGTAACAAACCATTACAGCTCACTGTTGAGCGTGCTCTCTCTCCTTCTTTTTAAGGAGAGGGGTTAAGGCCTTAGTTCCCCACGCTGTCCTAGTGCGGGTTGGTGGACGGCGAGGGCGACGCTGTGGTAACATCGCCCCGCCATTGGATGTTCGCGTATTAAAGCCGCCCGGAGGCCTCCAATATAGCTTCTAATGACTGTTATCTCGTTACAATAGCCGGGAACGACGGCTTAACGTGCCCTCCGAAGCACGAAAGCGCTTAGGGTCACCTATCCAGTCAGTGACCGCGCCCAGCGTTACTTAACATTCGTGACAGAAACTGATCATTGACCCCATAGGCCAATATTTTGCTTTTAATTACACTTCATTGTATTTTCAATTTAAACCAGCTACAATTTGATATTATGATCGCCGGCGGTAGCGATAACAATTGATTTTATTGTGTCTGGAATAACATACAATCGAGTAGTTAAAAAACTATTTATAGAGCTGTTTCATGTTAACCGATTGTGAAGTATTTTTCCGGATGTTGGAAGTACATAACCAAAAACATTGACGTTAGCCTTTGGCATAGCATCAGTAAAGCCTTGAATAAATCCGTCGATACAAAAAATGTCGTAGTAGCTTAATTGATTAGAGCAATCGGCCAGAATGCGTAAGTTCTAGGGTTCAAGTCCTACCTAAGTCAGTCGAATTTCCTTTCAAGGAATGTATTTTCATCACACACACTGCAGTATAGTGTTAATGCATTAAACAGAGTAGCTCCACCCCCATGGGTGACGTTAGAAGCGACTATACAGGGTGCCCAGTAAGTTCCACGACAAACTTAAGGAAAAGCAAGGTGTAGGGTCAGCTATCATCCGAAAATTACAATATCGAAATTACCTAACACTTTTTTCGTCTGTTTTCTTCAGCTGTGCGCGGAAATACTTTGATAATTCGTTTGTTTCTTCTGTAAAATGAAGTCAGTTGGTGGTTCTACCGTATTCAATCAATGTTTTGTTAAAATTTATCAGGTAACCTTAATCAAATTAGGTCACTTTTGATTTTTTTTTGTATTTTAATTTTTCTCAACTTTGACAAAGCTGAAGAAAACAGACGAAAAAAGTGTTAATTTCGATATATTCTAAAAAAAAAAAACAGTATGTCGAAAACTATAACACTTTTACAGAGGTAATTTTTATGTATGATAGCTGACCCTTACACTTTGCTTTTCCATAAGTTTATCGTGGTTCTTAGGTACTGTACTGTATATTCAGATGTACAAAATAAAAATAAATACAGTTATTCGGAGTATCTAAGTAGTTCAACCAAAACATCATCTTTGTACGACTTTTTATTTACCTTACGAAACCATAAAAATACCTATTTTGTATAAAGGAAATTTCACAAATCTAAGACCTTTATATTTTATTACATAAAGTAAAAATTTTAATTTTATTACATATACATATTTATTTACTAACATACTCGTATAACGCTTGTTCACAATAAAACCTAATTACTCTGCCTCTTAATACGGCAAACGGTGGGTAATGTTTAAAAGGAGAGACACACGAAAATCTTCATTTTTAGGGTTCAGTACCTCAAGAGGAAAAAAACGCAAACCATATAGAATAACTGTATTGTCCGTCTTCCTGTCTATCAAGACTGTTTATCACGGGAACCCTTGAAGGCATCGATTTAAACTAAAAACCATTTATACATACTATGGTCTGCAGTCCCTCGAAGCAGTAAAAAAATCAAACTTTAAACAAAATTTTGTAATTTTGTTCACCAAAAATGAACAGGCCCGTGTGTACCTTGCCTTGAATTTTATGAGTTTTTGATATTTTGGCACTGTTGCAAGTGCCATGGTTACGAAAGGTCTAAGCTTGCAATAGTGCCGAAATTTCGAAAACTCATAAAACATTGAAACATATGTGGTATAAATAACTACTCAAATACATAACTCTTGTGAGGACCATGAAGGTTTAGAATTATTATTTGCACAGCATGGTACAGCTAAGCTATTGCCTTTTCAGTCAGAATATGCTAGCTTGTCTAAATTAATTTAAAAAAAATATTGTCTGCTTATAATTTCAAATTCACACAGCTTTCAAAGAGCTTTTTACTAAAATCAATATACAGTACTTATTTCAAAAGCCCAATTTTTATTTTTTTGTCTCTCTATCTGTTTTTTCCCGGCTAATCTCTGAAACGGCTGGACCGATTGTAATGGGAATTTCATTCGCAGACAGCTAATGTTATAAACTATAAGTTAGACTTTTTACTATTTTTATTTTAGAAATTTTAATTATTTTAATTATTAAAACAAAGTGATAGCGAGAGAGACATGACCAAGTATCCTGTTAGTTCACGTGAACGAAATCGCGGGCCTAGCTAGGCTAGTATCTAATATTTGTGCAAGTTCATCGGATCCAATAAATCGTCAGCCGCCACTAATAACCCGACAATGATAAACAACTCCGGTGGATTCCACAATCTTACGGAATCCAATAAAGACGGTACAGTCGAGTACTCGAGTGTTGACTCCACTGAGAATCAGGGCTGGCGCGGATGTTTAATTCTTTTTTTTTTCTCTAATATTTTTTCCTATTGGAAATAGAAAGGACAATCGTTTTGTTTGCCAATTGTTTTCATATTTTATTACGTTATTGTGATTTCTGATTTATGTTTGTGAAAGATACGACGGAAACATATTTGTTTAATAGGAAAAAATATGTTGTCAATGTTTTTTTTTTAATCTTTTTATTTTTAGGGTCTTTTATCTGTAAGACATTTCAGACCCATTGTCAATGTTTGTTACACAATTTATTTTTGAACTGTTTATGATGTAATCATTATACTATTGTAAAATATCGTTTGCATTAAGTGGGACTTGAACCCACAACCTCCCGCTTATTTACTGAGCGACTGCTCTAACCACAGAACATGGAAAAAGGTAAGAAAGGCTGCCATGCGCCATTTGTATGAGAACCGATTTCACCGCTTGCGCCCCACGACACATAAACAAGTTCAAAGAACGCCAATCAAGCCAATGGGGGCTATCGCTAGTGACTTTGCCATAACATTCACTTTTCACTGGTTTTAGCGGGCTTCGTTACATAAATTATAATTTCTTAATTTACCTGCTGGAAAGTGATCTCCTTCGTAAAATTATCGCAAATATGGATTATCTGGCGATTAATGTGAACGCTTTGAAAGCGGAATTAAGAAAAAGCGCAAAAATAGGCGGCCTCAAAGAGCAACTATTTCAGAAGTTAGTTTGTTGATATCAAGATTGTTATTCATAAATAATAAACTTTAATTAGATTCAAGATTTAACACTTTGTTTCGGCGCCGATCGCCTTTGAAAGCTATACCTCCCGGACCTCAGTCTACAGTGGCACCAACTGGTGAGCAAAGAAACCTACATAGGTACATAGCTATGATAAACACAATATCCCTGACGTAGCGAGGTAAAAATCCAATGCTTCAATAAAAACGGTTACACGCAGATTAAAAATTAACTTCACTAGAAACTGTCAGACACAGCCCTGCCCTCATTTCGAGACTTTCAAAGAAAACAGATAAACGACTTTGTACTACGAGTTACCGTGTTCCTCATTAATTACAACTCTAAAACATTTCAGTTTTGAGTTATGATTTTGTCGATATTAAATTATAAATTCAAATCAAAAGACGAGGAGCCGAGCTGTGATCATCTTTGTTCTTAACCATTGTTCTGGTGAAGGCAATTTTAATTTAAAGTTTTGTTACGATTTGTTTTCTTGCCCCGAAAAATTGTGCTGTATCCGCATTTTAATGAAAACACGACAGAATTGAGGAAACAAAAGTTTTGAAGTCGCTTTTCAACCGAAATAAAGTTATATTAACTACAATCGAATTCAAATATTTTGAATTCAAAGCTTTTATAAAAGTTGTCTAAACAGAACGTTTGTAAAAGTTCAATTTTAATATCAACAATATTTGGGGTCATGTTTTTTCAAAGCTTTAAATACGGTTGATATGTAAAAAGTTTTTGCTAACCTGTCAAAAGTGGTTACAAAAGCTTTAGTATTGGTTTAACTCAGAAATAATTTACAAAATTGGTGCTATAGGTTAGTTACTACGCAAAACGAAATAACTTTTTAAGTGGTTCTAACTTCTTTATTGGAAAGTCCACTACTGGACATAGGCCTCTGCAAAATGAGATTTTTAATGATAAGATAATGGCCTCGCTTGACAGGCTGGTTGGCAATCACAGAGGCCAATGGCAAAGGGGTGCCGCTGCTGCTCGTCATTTGCTGGCGGTGTTCTTTCAGTCTCCTCTTTTGACGCTCTTAGAAAGAGAAAAGAGATATATCTTATATATTATTATTATTCAGTTTTTGTGCAAAACACATGACCCCTTGTAATAATCACTATAAAATAAAATTTATATTCAAATAATAAATATAAAATAAACAAAAAACAATCTAAAAATAATATAACAAATTATGATTTTTGTACCTAAAATGTTGAACCATTTTGATGAATTTTAGTGTAGGTCCATTTGAAAATTATAGGCCCTTTTTGTTGCGAAAATTAAAGTTGAAGAGGGTAAAAAACGGGTAAAAGTCTCTATGGGAAACCAATCATTTCTCCAGTTAGGGATAAATAGACTCTGAATTCAAATTCTAGTGAGATGAAATGGCCAGCACCGAGATAATTGAAAGACGTTAAACTCTACGCCCCGTTGGTCTAGTGGTTTGAATATGTCAGGACAAGCTCTTGGCGTCCTAAGTTCGATCCCGTGGTGATTATGCCTGTACGTACCCATGTATGCGGAAGCGTTTCATACTTTACGACTTGCATTTCTACGGATACATACCTACCCAATCTAAACCAATAGGTTTCGGCCATAATAGCGTAGGTATTTCAAGTCACAAAAGCAACGTCGCACAAGGTATAATGCTTATTTAGCAGAGGTACCTATAACTATTGTTTCCTATTTCCAGGGCGACTCCGGCGGGCCGCTACTCTGCAAGGACCCCGACGAACCGAGTCGCTGGTACGTTGGCGGCATCGTATCCTGGGGCATCAAGTGCGCGCACCCTCGCCTGCCGGGCGTCTACGCGTACGTGCCCAAGTACATCCCCTGGCTCGAGCAGCAGATTGCGCAGTACAACGACGACGACGCCCGCTCCGAGGACATCTGAGAGCGCCCCCTCCCCCACCGGGCCGGGAGCCAGCGCAGCAACGGTAACGACATCTTGCGCCGAGGACAATAAAACTTTTACTACGACAATAAATGGCTAAACGTTTTTACATATCACCCGTCTATCGCGTGAAGTAAAGAAGCTGTGATACTATGAAATTCTTTATTCGATTGTATTGTATTAAAAAAAATATCGAACGATTGGAACGACTCTGCATTTGATCGATCATAAAGTTTTACAAGAGAACTCTTTGATATCTACATTTAAGATGTATAAGTGACGTAGGGTTCTAAAAGCTTTAGCCTAGTCTTTTAGGAGATTTTTATAATGGTCCTTGATTTTTTCATTTCTATTACGTGTTGTATGTTTAGTGTCATATACCTTAGGGATTAATTGTATATTTGTTTGATGTTTGGTGTTAGTAGTTTTAGGGGAAAGTGCTTTTATAGATTAATGTCGAGCGTTTTGTTTGGGGTGAGATGACGTCCCGCCCGAAGGAGAGTCGATGTGACGTAGATTAAGCATGCCTCTTCCCGCAAGACAATAACACTATTAATAGCTTTAAAGCTTACAAAACCACTTATGACAAGCTCTGACAATAATATTTGTGAAAACGTACTAGTGTTACTCGATGTTGACTCATTGCTAATATATAAATGTAAATAATGACAATAAAAATAGATAATAATGAAGATCTTAACTAAATATTACAATCTTAGAAACGATGGACAATAAGTTTTTTGATTATATTTATATAAAACTAATGTAGTATAAGCTTGACTTTACACTGACAATAAATAAGTTACATGTTAGTCCAAAAATAGATCTCCTGGTGTAGGTAGGTAGTAACATTTTTAAACTCGATATTATTGACGACTAAAAGAAAAATTAGTAAAATAGCTTTAATAGATTGTAAGGGTAACATTAAACCCTAGTCACATGAAAGTATTTAGAAATAGATTGAGAATATTTTTATCCCGCTTAAAAGTATTTAATACTTAGGTACAATATTTTTCAATTTACGTTATTCTAATAAAGATATTTTGGACGGTAAAAGAGAAAGAAAGAAATAAAATACATTTATTAAAATCAACAGACAGCAAGGTCTGAGAGAGCGTTTGCCTCAGTCAGTAGCAGAACTGGGCAGAGTTTAAAGGAGCTTGACCAATCACAGAGTTCGTAAACTGACTGTGATTGGTCAATTTACTATACTCCTGTGCTCCTGTCCATCTCCTAGGCACTGTCCCGATATTTTTTTTGGCAATGCGATGGACGCGGCGCGCCGGTCGGTACACTGTAAATCCGACAGACAGTAGGACTCGAACTGGAGAACAAACTATCGAGGTATAAAAATATTTAATTTTTGATTTACTAAGTTTCTCAATGAATATAGCCATCAAGGCTTTGCTTAAAAATAGATGTATCATATATACATATAATACAGTGTAAATTATATACATGAAAATATTACATTACCATAAACACGAAAGTATGGTTGTTGACTTCTTAAGAGTCTTCTTCTGAGTCGAG
The DNA here is from genome assembly GCA_949315895.1 of Anania crocealis. Taxonomy (NCBI): domain Eukaryota; kingdom Metazoa; phylum Arthropoda; class Insecta; order Lepidoptera; family Crambidae; genus Anania; species Anania crocealis. The sequence goes on from OX438882.1 coordinate 26,482,696, forward strand.
CTTTCAGATAGTACTTATTATGAATAGATGAAATTTTATATGAGAACCATAACTTGGCTCAAAGGTATTGAACAGAAATAATGATAGGTATTAAAATATGTTTTATTTAAATGTTACGTTAGATCTAAAATATTTATTAAAAATATTATACCATAAAACTCAAAAATCTATTGTTCTTCTGTGTGAAACACTATGCACTGTTAAAATATAGATAACTAATATTTTGGACAATATCCTTTTTAAAATAAATTAGCGACTGGGATCGTGCTGATTTTATAAATAAATATTAACATAATAACATTTTTTATTTACGTGTAATATAAAATCAATTGTACAACAAATTTTAACTTTGGAACGAATGTTTATGACATACAAAGGGCACCTCTTTAAAAAGCGCCTTCCTCAGACAATATTAATTATTATAGTACCGTTAAATGTAGTTCTTATATCTGGGGCGGCATATCGCTGTGTGCATTGGCTCAATACTTTATAACACTCGAAAAAAATAAGACAATAAACCTGCACCTTAACTGATTAGTTTTTCGCACCTATATGACACAGCGAAGTCACAACATTTTCTTCTCATGTCTATAAAGAGGATTGGCAGACTCCCTTATTTCTAACTAAACTGTTTTTTTTTTTACTTTAATTTTGGTATGATTAAAAAAATATATGAATAGAACTTGACTTTGAAAGTGTAAGTTAAAATTGGTCAATAATTGTAAAGACATACTTTGTAATGCCAGTGTTGAACAGATATTGTATTTGACATGTTCACTTAAAAGTGGCGCTTTTTATATTTTCTCCCAACTCAAGTGCTTCCGTTGATATTTATTAACATTATTTTTTGCATTTTAAACCTGATGATCATACTTTTAATTTTAGCCGGGTTTCCAAAGCTAAGTTCACTGATATCACATTTAACTATTTTAATTATGTTTATTTGTAGAGCAAATGGCAAATGAGCCTCATACAGCCAATCTCCTTTTAGATTGATAGATAAGTTAAGCAACTATAGAAGGTTAACTTACGGAAATGTTAGATAATACAGGGTGTAAAAAGAAGGGATTAAAATTTGTTGCTAAAAATAGATCACGTTGACTATGAAACAATACTTATTCACTGTTTTTTTACATTTTACACACAAAATTACCAGAATTCAAAATAAATTATCTCTACCTTTTTTTTAAAAAAAAAACAAAGGTCCTGCGTTGGGGGTGAAAGTAGGTACAGATTTTGCACAGTTACTGTAAACAAACGCTTCCATGTGATGGGCAGAGTATTGCACAACCCGAAGGTTGGTATAATAATCACTCAGGATTTTTTCTTAGTATTCAATACGCTCGTACCTTCACAATAATTTAGACAACCATTTGGATCAGCGGTAGTTAACGCTGCTTCTGAGCCATGGGTCGCGGGTTCGATCCCCGCACAGTACAAATATTTGTGTGCATGAACATGTCTGTTTGTACTGGTCTGGGTGTTTTCTATGTATTATAAGTATTGTATTTACAAAAAAAAAGTATATAAGTAAGTTTATCGGTTGTCTAGTACCCCATACGACAGGGTACTTAATAGTACCTTAATTTGGGACTAGATGGCTCTGTGTGGCCCAGTGTGGCATGTCTTAAAATATTTATTATTATTATTATTATTAATTATAGTCCAGCCTAGTCTAGCCGATTAACTCAATGCCAGGCATTTAAATTTATTTACCCAACGTTTTATAATCTTTTTTGTCGCCTACAAATTCTAGTCCCTACTTTTTTACAAACTGTAGATGTGCGCTTTAACGTTCTATGTCTTATGATATTCGTGATCACGTCTTCTATTATTATTTTGATAAATAACTTTCCATTATCTGGTTTAACATATCCAAATATAAACTCACCTAAGAATGATTCGATTAGTAATGTATTAATAGTAAAAATTTAAGTAATCTGAATTGAAATGAAATCTCTATTCAAAATAGCCGTTTATTTTAAAGTTTTAACTTTCTAGGTTTATTCATTGTTATCCTAACCTAACCAATATAATAATTAGTAGATAATACAATTATTGTAAGTCGCAAATTAAGAAGTTAAAGTGTGTTGCGTCATTATCCTTTATCACGAAAATAATGACGTTTTGTATACAAAAACATATTACATATTGATCTATGAATTACTGAGCATGAATTTGCATGAAATTGACGCAGCGCTATCTAGTGACAACTTTGCGAAACAAGTCCGATGCCATATAAATCCATGTTTTCTTTGAGAAGTAGCTAACACTTGGTACACAAATTGATAAAAGTAAGATTGTAAACCTTTTGTTATTTATTATTCAAAGTGAATTCTCTGGAATTTATGAAGATATTCTAGAAATTTTACAATGAAAACGATACGTATCTGTTTTGTTTTGAATGAAATGTAATATCATATAAATTCAGATATTTGAGATAAATTTAGAGTAGATAGAAAGTGTAAAGGCTGATATAAAAGGGAAAGAATGAATTGCCGCGTTAGTTTAAGGAGAACGGATCCCATAATTTTGTTTAATAAGTTAGAATTTCTACTGTTACTTCATTTACACAGTGCTTTTCCCCATGTCCTTTAGATTTATCTATATGGTTTTTCGGTAGTATCGCTCGCGTCGATATATAGAAACAGTATAGCTCTGTTATGTGTTAATGACGATACCTAAAGATTTATAAATAACATGAAGAAATGCATTGGTATTTGGCTTTATATAGAATATGTGTAGCGAGTCTATGCATGTTCTATTCTTAATGTTTATATGTACATAGTAGATGTACACGTTACTATGTATTACTCGGAAACACGTGTAACGATTATGTATCACATAATATATCGTATACCGTATTTGTAGATATATACTAAATGCTGTTTGAGAAAACTCTTATCATGTAGAAAATGTTTCGTGTTCAGAGCATAACTTCTTCGAGTCATGGATTGACTCTTGCTCATAGGATAGAAAGAATATTATAGTTATGTATTTGTAAAGAGGAATACGTCTAGTAATTGTAATTAGCGACAATAAATATTTTGATAATGTGAAATGAGTAATTCTAAAATCTTTATACATCGTCTAAGAGATGCTTCGGTATTATACGCTGACATTCACTCTGTTTTTTTTTAAACGATTTATTTACGAGCTCTAACGAATCCATTCATGATACGTTACAGGCGAAAATAATGGTTGTGTAATAATTGTAATATCTATGTATAGTACTAACTGTAGAAAGGATTCATTGCTTAGTGCTCGCGTTAATGTCCCCCTAATCGATGTTTATTGTTGTAGAAAAATCGCGTGTTTATTACATAGAATTAGATAAAATGTTTTTGTTATGAAATTCTACCTTGAACATATCTTGTCGCACTGGCTGTTTATGTTGAAACTTATATACAATGTTTTAATGAAACATTCTACAATTGACGAAAACATACAATGTTTTGTAATAAAAATATTTTCGAGTGTTATAAAAAATGGTATAGTAATATAATGTTATTGAAAAAGTGTTGTCAATTGTTCTTTCAACGATGTATGAGGTGACGAAATTGCAATTATCCAATTACAACATATCTTAGCAGCAAATAAAACACGTTTGTATCCGTAGAAAGTGGTCAAAGCCCGAGTCATTAGCCGCTTCATTAAACCCTTACTAAAAGTTAGGTATATAAATTTAATTTTTAAAGGGTAATATTTTATACAAACTCTTTTATTTCGCTTTCATCAAAATGTAATATTGTAACGATTAATATATAAAGACTCGTCAGATAATAAATAAACTATTAGACAATAATGTTATCAGACAATAAAATATATATGAATACTTAGTACCTATCATATACATTGAATTTATTGAAAATTTGTATTTTTCCAACATTTAGGCTTACGGTGATCTTCGTAGATTAGTGAATTGTCATTAAGGTACCGGTTAGAGTAATAAACGAGCGAAAATTATTACTAACGGCCGGTCCCAATAACCTATCTATCTTCAGTTTTGGCATATCGGAGATAGAAAACAACTTTTGTCTATGTTTCTCTGTACGGCAAAATCAGAGACAGAAGATGTTTTCTATCTCCGATATGCCAAAACTGAAGATAGATAGATTATTGGGACTGGCCGTAAAATTTACGGTCGATTAAAATAAACCGTGGACATAAAAAAAAATTGTATATAATTTTTTGAATTTGTTTTTAAATTAAATTATACCCTCGTTTATTACGTTAATCTATATAAATTGTATATGTAGACACGTAATAGATACGCACAAAGTATTCTGTACTACTAATGCCATTAGGGGGTTTCCGTTCATATACAATAAAGATAACTGTGGAATATATTTATATGTCGATCGATGTTACATGGTAGGCGGACTCTGTTGCTTAAGCATGGTCTTTACGCGATTTTATATAGGTAACTACCATAGTAATGACTTTTTGTTTGTAATCATGTCCCTGGCAGGCATATTTTGTATTAAAAAACTTAACAACATAATGTTTAATTAATTGAAACTTTGTTTATATAAATAAAAGAGAATATTATTTAATTACGCCGCGATCACTCGAATTGTTGTAAGTACCTCATGTTATCGCAATTTTAATTTACTGTTTTTATTTTTTCTTACTGATAAATCTGAAGTTGTAAAAAGCATATTTTTCTATCGGCGTTTTCTAAGTAGCTTCTCGCCTCTAACTGTTGGATGTGTCAATTTTAAATGAATATAATAGAAATATACAAATTATATAGAGCAGTATTTTGCGGGTTTTTTTATTATTTGGTAATAATTAATGATTTTTAATAACCGTATAAGTAATCCAACAGTTGTGGTGTTCTGATATTCCTGAATGTGTTGGTGTTAGTTTTGTAAAGCCGCGAGCGGTGTGTGTCGCTTGTAATTATATTTGATTGTGTAGCTTTATGTTCCTGAAGCTTGGAAATAAATGATACAATAATTTGTGACGTTTTTCTAACCCGGTCCCAAGTTGAATGAGGCTCGTGATGTCCGTTAATATGGATCTACATGTCTCTGTCCCATACATAAAGACACTCTAAACAGCGTTTCCCATTTGCCGGGTGGCGACCCGGTACCGGGTTATTAAAATAAAATACCGGGTCGCAACATTTCCGCCTTGTTTTAAAAAAACCGGTCAAGTGCGAGTCGGACTCCCGCACATTCCGTACCTACCAACTTTAACTAAAATACCACAATATTTTGTTGACTGCAAAAGTATGAAGGGCAAAGTTATATTTGCGGTTGTTGAAAACGTGCTAGATCTCCAAAACTACCGATATGATCTCATTCAAACCAATTTTCGTTGTAAGTTATTTTTAAGATCTACATTACGTATTTTTTTCAAAATTTTCACTTGCTTAGTTTAAAAGTTTTACCACTTTGGAAGCTTCTATCTTTCAAAGGTTAGACTTTTGGGAAAAATAAGTAGTTTTAGAAACCTCAATGTCATTTTAAAAGACCTATCCATAAATACCCCATAAGCGTAGGTTAAAGTAATATTTTTTTTTTGTTTTAGGTAGTTCTATGTATGGGAAGCCCTCCTTAAATATCATTATTTTTTATTTTTTGTATGAGAATCTTATATCGGTCAACAGGATACACTTACCTCCTAAGTGTCAAATATGTAATGCTAATACTTTCAGAATAAGGTGGCTGTGACAAACCTACGGACGGACAGACAGACAGACTTGACGAATCTATAAGGGTTCCGTTTTTTGCCATTCGGCTACGGAACCCTAAAAATACCTACCGATCGACGCATCGTTAAAAATCTTCTTTCGTCATTATTCCGCAAACTTGCGGATTCTTTAGTAAGGAAAAAATAAGCAGCAGTGGAGCTGCTCGCACTAAAATTTTGTGACTAAATTGTATTATAATATATTTTGTATATTTGACGACCTCCGTGGCGGAGTGGCGTACACACCGGTTTTCAAGGTGTCGCCTGCTCCGAGGTCCCGGGTTCGATTCCCGGGCGGGTCAATGTAGAAAAAATGTGTTTTTCTACATTTTCTCGGGTCTGGGTGTTTGTGGTACCTTCGTTGTTTCTAGTTTCCAAAATACGAATGCTTTAAATAGTTATTCAAATTGGGATCAGGCCAATGTATGTGATGTTGTCCACATTTATTTTATTTATTTATTTATTTATATTTTTTACTATTGATAAATGTATATTATTTTACCTAATGGAACCAGCTTGAGTTTAAAAGTATTAAGTGGGTCAAAGAGCACGTGAGTAAGAGAGGCAGATTTTTTAGACCGTCTGATAAAACTCCTTAAAATGTGTCCTCTTCAGGCTATGACTAATTCTGATTTCGACCAATTCTTGTTACGCTCGGTTCTAGTAATGCCCGCTTCTGTTTTTGACCAAAAAGTAACAGTTTGTTTTGCGGAGAAGGATACCTTCTTATCCTACTGACAATCAAAAATACCTACATGAATAGAAAAAAATAAAAGAAAATACATTCTAGACTGCAGAGTGCCCGCGTCTTTAGTGAGGAATATGAAAAATAGTGTACGGGACAGCGTTATAAAATGTTAATTGTATATAAGTTTTTATTATTTATTATGTTTTGTTATATTGTGATATGTTTGAACTTTGAATTTGTAAATTATTGTAAAACTTTATGAGAAATAAATGAATAACAGCCGGGGGTTTAGGAAACACACCCTAAGTAGGCACACACCCTCGTACAGGATAACGAGGACTAGGAAGGGAAATAGGACGCGGCTCTCTTTACGGTATTGCCTTTTCAAGTCAAAATGCAAGCCCGTACTATTTCCCTCTCTTTCTAATTGTGAGATGGCATGCGGCTCTCCCTACGGTATTGCCGATCGACCGCGGAAAACACGCGCATGCCATCTCCCCTCTCGCTCGCACCGACCTCTCGCTCACACAGTGATTGCGTGGGTGGGGATTTTCCCGCCAAAAATTGTGAATATAAGGCGAGCAGGGGGTCCATAGAATCATTCGATCCAGCAGTAGCAAGGAAGAACCTTCTCTCCTAAGCAAGTAGGAAGAGCCCTAGAAGATCAACCTGAACAGATCCTGGGAAGAAAAATAGGAAGAATACACAGCCACCTCACCGCATACAATACAGTCCACACAGTAAACATTGGGTTGGCTGTTACTCCGTAACCCGACATAAGGCGTTATCATTTCATCAACATCATCATCAAACAAAACGGGCGTCTGACCGTCTGGCTTCCTCCCTCATCTTCGTACCAAACCCGGCCACGTGTCATCCGGCACATTGTTGGTCCTTCGAGCCGGATCGTCGTATTGAAGATTGAAGATTGAACATTGAAGATTGTCAAGATGCCCGTCACTCGTTCCCGTACACAAGAAAGATCGCCTACGTCGGAGACGGAAACATCGTCGGGGACCGAAGTCACTGGTACCACTATGCCAGATACCTCGGCCACAAGTCAAACGACCAGTCCGCTGGCTACTGAGCCAGAACGCCGCCAAGAAGAGCAGCTGGCGCCGCCGGCTGCGCCCGCTCAGGCGCAGCTGCCCGCAGCACACACGAAGAAATTAGCACCTTCTGTAATATCAAAGAAAAGCAAGAAATTACTGAAGGCCAGGGAAGAACTACTGCACATCCAGCTACAGCTCGCCGCCGCCAAGATAGCGGCATTAGAAGCGGAAACGGACACCGACGAAGACGACATTGACACCGTGATTGATGACTCCGGCAACAACAACAACAACGAACGCACTGTCGCCTGGATTGACGATAGCCGCTTGCAAGTGCTGGCTATCACCGAGCAACCACACAACCCAGAGCCGCTACCGCCGATACCGACGCAGGCGTCTGCCCCGCAGATCGCGACGTGTCCTACGGCGGGAGTGAACGAGACAGCGCATATCGGCGTCTCACCGGCGGGAGTGAACGAGACAGCACATATCGGCGTCTCACCGGCGGGAGTGAGTGAGACGGCATGCGTCGGCGCCCCACCGGCGGGAACAATGAAGAGTGACATCGCGCAACTAGCTGCCGCGATCACTATGGCTACAAGAGCAAGTCAACCGAGAATGAACATTGAATTGCCGATATTCGCCGGGTCCCATCAAGAATGGCTGATATTTAAAGCTGCTTACGAAGAATCGAAGAACGGGTTGACATCATTGGAGAACCTCGCCCGTCTTCGCCGAAGCCTCAAAGGACGTGCAAGGGAAGCAGTAGAGAGTCTCCTTCTATACAACGGCAACCCAGAAGACGTCGTGAAAACCTTAGAAGCAAGGTTTGGTCGTCCGGACGCTATCGCGATGTCCGAACTGGAGCGGCTGCGAACGCTATCGAAACCTCAAGACACGGCGCGGGACTTATGCATCTTCGCCTCCCGGGTCTCGAACATCGTCGCAGCACTAGGTGCCATCAAGAAGAGGCACTACCTGTACAACCCGGAAATCACGAAGAACACCATAGAAAAACTGACCTCCACCATGCGATATCGGTGGTACGACTTCGCGGCTGAACAAGACAGTGAAGAACCGGACCTAGTCAAGTTGTCGCGCTTCCTGAACCGGGAGGCCGAACGATGCGGCCCCTACGCGCAACCTGAACAACCGGACAACGTCGTGCCAGCGAAGAGGCCTCAACGGGCCTACAGTACAAACACCACGGAACCCGAACAGAAGACATACAGCTGCCTACGTTGCGAGAAGACAGGGCACGCCATCGGGAACTGTGAAGAATATAAGAAGCTGAGCGTCAATGACAGATGGGATTTCGCCAAAGAAAAGAGACTATGCTTTCGGTGCCTGCGGTATAGAACCAAAGTACATCACTGCCGCACCACGAAATGCAACATAGACGGGTGCCCCCATCCACATCATCAGCTGCTACATCACACTAAGAGTGGTGAACAGAAGACAGAACAGAAGAAAAGTGAAGTAGTCAGTTCCACGTGGACGCCAAGGAAGCCTCAAGCGTATCTGAAGATACTGCCTGTGACCATCGTCGGACCGAAGAGGAAAATCGACACGTACGCGCTTCTCGACGACGGCTCTACGATCACGCTCATCGACGAGAGCTTGGCACAGCGCGCCGGACTAAGAGGACCAGTGGAACCACTACGCATCGAAGCGATCGGTGAACGGCAAATTGAAACAGGATCTTCAAGGCGGCTCAAACTAACGATCCAGGGTGACCAGAAGAAGCGCCACACCATACAAGCCAGAAGCATCAATCAGCTGCGACTATCCCCGCAGACCATCGACGAACGCGATCTGGCTGGCTGCCGTCACCTGGAGGGCCTGAAGAATCTCACCTACGAACAAGCCAAGCCGGGAATACTCATCGGGCAAGACAACTGGCCACTCCTCCTGGCAGAAACCACTCGCGTCGGTGACAGACAGCAACCAGTCGCCTCACTTACGAAGCTGGGATGGGTCCTTCACGGAGCACAGGTGCGGACGCTGGGACAGAGAGTCCACTTCGTGAACCACGTGACAACGGAAACAGAAGAATCAGAGAGAATCGACGAACAATTGAAGAACTTCTTCTCTCTAGAGTCATTCGGAGTCGCGCCGAAGAAACCACAGAACGATCCAGAAGCCCAAGCCTTGAAGATTCTGGATGCGGAGACCAAACGCCTCGAAGACGGCCGTTTCCAGACCGGGCTGCTGTGGAAATCGGCGGACATCAAGCTGCCTGATAATCGAGACTACGCGCTAAGAAGACTTTGTGCCACCGAGAAGAAAATTGAGAAGAATCCCAAATTGAAGGCCAAGGTCCACGAACAAATGAAAGCGCTCATAGAAAAAGGCTACGCTGAAGTTGCACCTACGAAGAAGACTGAAAACAGAACATGGTACCTGCCTTGTTTCCCGGTGATCAACGCTATGAAACCGGACAAGGTCAGGATGGTGCATGACGCAGCAGCCATCACGAAGGGTTTATCGCTCAACGACACTCTACTCACCGGACCAGACCTGCTGCAATCACTTCCTGGAGTGCTGCTGAGGATGAGGCAACATCAAATCGCAGTATCAGCAGACATCACAGAAATGTTCCTGCAAGTGAAAATCCGACCAGAAGACAGGGATGCGCTCCGCTACTTATGGAGAACAGATCGTGACGCTCCACCCACCGAATACAGAATGACGTCACTGATCTTCGGAGCCACCTCGTCCCCTGCCACAGCGATCTACGTAAAAAACCGCAACGCGAAAGAAGCCGCCGAAAAACATCCCGAAGCTGCCGATGCCATTGAACGCAACCATTACATGGACGACTACATCCAGAGCTTCGAGACTGAAGAACAGGCAATCAAGGTCGCAAGAGAAGTTGGAGACATCCACCAGCGGGCACACTTTGAACTAAGGAAGTGGACATCGAACTCCGACGCAGTGTTGCAGCAACTGGATCCGGGAAAGAAACAAGAAAACATGAACCTGGCCGAAGATGACAAGACTGAACGAGTTCTGGGGCTCACCTGGAGAACGTCAACCGACCACCTGGGCTTCAACCTGGACCTGTCGCGCCTGCCTGAAGACATCCTACAGAAGAGGCCGACGAAGAGGGAAGCCCTGAAGATCGTCATGTCCCTATTCGACCCTCTAGGACTAGCCTCGCCTGTCACAATCAGGGCAAAGCAGATCCTCCAGGAGATATGGCGAAGGAGCACGGCGTGGGATGAACAACTGGAAGAAGGCCTGACACTGGAATGGAAACAATGGACGACGCACCTCCAGAGGCTGAACCAAATCCACATACCCCGGTGCTACCCGAACTACAGTCGCAGCGACAATATCGAGCTCCACGTGTTCGTCGACGCCAGCGAGGTCGCCTATGCAGCTGCGGTCTACTGGCGCATCGAAGATGAAGACGGGAACATCCAAACACCACTCATCTTGGCCAAGGCGAGAGTGGCTCCCCTGAAGGTGACATCGATCCCGAGGCTGGAGCTACAAGCAGCGGTGATGGGCAGCAGGATGGCGCAAGCAGCCATCGAGGAACACGATCGGAAGCCAGTGTCCCGAACATTCTGGACCGACAGCAAGACAGTCCTGACCTGGCTGAGAACAGGAGCCCGATCCTTCAAGCCCTTCGTCGCCCACAGGATCGCCGAACTCGAAGAAAACACCAAGACAGAGGAATGGCGTTGGGTTCCCACGAAACTCAATGTAGCTGACGACGCGACACGGGACGTCCCCAAGGACTTCGACGAGACCCACAGATGGTTCACCGGCCCCAGCTTCCTGAAAGAAGATCGATCGACGTGGCCGGAAGAGAAGAAGACCATTCCTGAAACAACGGGAGAAGAACGAACACTGAACCTCAGAAAGTCATCATCGACCGCAACACAAGTCGTGCCTGACGTAACCAGGTTCTCAAGATGGGAACGTCTGGTCCGCACCACAGCCAGAGTCCTACAGTTCGTCAGCCTGCTGAAGACAAAGAAACACAGAACATTCTTCTCAAGAACGAAGCCGAACAAGACAAAAGATCCTTCCTGGGGTGCTCAGCGTGTCGACAGAAAATTGAAGAAATTAATTGAAAAGGTTCATGAAGAAGACAAATATTTGAAGATTCCCGCTGAACTCATCATCGAAGCTGAGAAGGTTCTCATCAAGGCGAGCCAAGAAGACGCCTTCGAAGAGGACATAGAAAACCTAAGAAGAGGACATCAGATCAGCCGTCAGAGCAGAATGAAGAAATTAGCTGTTGAAATGAACAACGGTTTGATCACCCTGAAGTCTCGAATCGACGCTGCAGAAGGAATACCCGAAGTAGAACGAAGACCACCGATCCTGGATGGATGTCACCACATCACGCGACTCTACATCGCGCACGTCCATCTCACCGGTCATCACCAGGGAGTGGAAGCCACCGTCAACCAGTGTCGCCAGAGGTTCCACATCCTGCAACTTCGGCCGACTGCAAAAAAGATAGTCAAAGAGTGCCTTCACTGTCGCAAACGAAGAGCGGCACCCTCAGCACCATCAACAGGAAACCATCCGCCCTGCAGGCTGGCCCATCATCAGCGACCCTTCTCCTACACAGGGGTCGACTACTTCGGGCCTCTACAAGTCACCGTCGGACGAGCCACACACAAACGCTACGTGGCCCTCTTCACGTGCCTCACGACCAGAGCGGTCCATCTGGAACTCGCCGCTACGCTATCCACTGACTCAGCGGTGATGGCATTGAGGCGATTCATCGCGAGGAGAGGCTGCCCGAAGGAGATCTGCTCTGACAACGGAACCAACCTGCACGGCGCCGAGAGGGAGCTGCGCCGAGCCATCGACAGCGCAACAGAACTTGAAGCCAGCAAACGCCGCATCTCTTGGCGCTTCATACCACCGGGCGCGCCGTTCATGGGCGGCGCTTGGGAAAGGCTGGTGAAGACAGTCAAGACAGCGCTATCGACAGTGATGAATGGACGCACCACCAACGACGAAGTCCTAGCCACGGTCCTCGCAGAAGTGGAATTCACCGTCAACAGTCGGCCGCTCACCCACGTCGCGGTCGACCCTGATGAACCTGAAACATTGACGCCGAATCACTTCCTGCTTTTGGAGCCTGCACACGAACCGGCTATGGGACAATTTGAAGACAAAGACCTGCTGGGCAAGACCCATTGGAGGGCGTCCCAGAGAATAGCAGACATGTTCTGGAGCCGATGGATACGAGAGTACCTCCCTGAACTCCAAGGCCGGCGGGAGCCGCACGGCCGTGGCCCAGAACTGAAGACCGGAGACGTCGTGCTGATCGTGGACAACACTCTGCCACGAAACACTTGGCCACTAGGACGAGTAACGGCTGTCTACCCAGGGCCCGACGGCATCGTGCGAGCTGCAGACGTGCTGACCCGAGGAGGTATCCTGCGACGCCCTACGAAAAAGCTGGTGAATCTGCAAATAGAAGAAAAGGACGCCGCCCCTTCCACAAGATGAGTGTCTCTCCGACTGCGCTGCGACACACGGCGGGAGAATGTACGGGACAGCGTTATAAAATGTTAATTGTATATAAGTTTTTATTATTTATTATGTTTTGTTATATTGTGATATGTTTGAACTTTGAATTTGTAAATTATTGTAAAACTTTATGAGAAATAAATGAATAACAGCCGGGGGTTTAGGAAACACACCCTAAGTAGGCACACACCCTCGTACAGGATAACGAGGACTAGGAAGGGAAATAGGACGCGGCTCTCTTTACGGTATTGCCTTTTCAAGTCAAAATGCAAGCCCGTACTATTTCCCTCTCTTTCTAATTGTGAGATGGCATGCGGCTCTCCCTACGGTATTGCCGATCGACCGCGGAAAACACGCGCATGCCATCTCCCCTCTCGCTCGCACCGACCTCTCGCTCACACAGTGATTGCGTGGGTGGGGATTTTCCCGCCAAAAATTGTGAATATAAGGCGAGCAGGGGGTCCATAGAATCATTCGATCCAGCAGTAGCAAGGAAGAACCTTCTCTCCTAAGCAAGTAGGAAGAGCCCTAGAAGATCAACCTGAACAGATCCTGGGAAGAAAAATAGGAAGAATACACAGCCACCTCACCGCATACAATACAGTCCACACAGTAAACATTGGGTTGGCTGTTACTCCGTAACCCGACATAAGGCGTTATCATTTCATCAACATCATCATCAAACAAGACGGGCGTCTGACCGTCTGGCTTCCTCCCTCATCTTCGTACCAAACCCGGCCACGTGTCATCCGGCACAAATAGTTTGCGCTATTTTCAGACCTTACTGGATACACTTAAGAATACAAAAAAAATAAAAAATTGATAACAATTCATAAAAGTATTGTAACAAACACTGTGACTCGAAAATTGTGTACCTACCTACTTATTAGATATTCATTTCTTGAATTCACGCGAACATAAACATTGAAATGAAGGATCGACTCTTTTTTTACGGATCGGTCTAAGAAACTGTAGCTGCAAATCAGTCTGTCCTCGATCAAAACACCTCTAATCTATGCGCTCCTGGTACATCATGTTCGGAATCAAAATTTACGTACATATTCGAACGAGTCGCGCCTTCCAAGAAATCTTTGCTATTTGTCAACCACTGGAAATTATGTGACCCTGGTACCTGCGAATGTGTTTCCATAGTTTCGTTCAACGATTAAGATCGAACTCGCCCATTACTTCGAATTTATGAGGCCCTGGTACTTTGCTACAGTATTGAAAGAGACGTTTACTGCTTAGATTTAGCGCCAAATAACCTTTTCAAGCCTATGAGACTTTGGTACTTTGCAACGTAAAATAATTTCTGTTTGTCATCTTAACTTTGTCTTTTTATTTTTGAGGCGCATTTATAAATAACCATTATCTCGTTGGTTGTCAACATTGTGACAGATGCTACCCTGGTGCAGCGGAGCAAAAAGTACTACGCTCCGCGAATAAAAAGTCCGCCGCGGATTTACCGCGAACTCAACGCACACGGTGAGCGATCATTGTTCGTTTATCGTCATGCAATACGTACGCTACTCTCGAGCGCACAACGAGGACTTAAGTCCACCATGTGCGTTGCTTCGCCTAGTCACACGAGTTCTATTTTTTTCGGGGACTCCCCCGTACTTTTGTCCGGTCCGCTCTCTGCATGTCCTCGGTAATTCGTGGGACTTTTTGTACGCGGTACTTTTAATCCCTCGTTTGCTTTACTCGATACAGTTGTAAGCGATCTATTTTAGCAGACCTAAAAAAATCCATCGTCTGCGCAGGCCACAAGACGTACTTTATTCTGTCAAAAAGTCAAAAAAGTGTCCCAATCCCAACTAATCAATTTGAAATAAGGGTGCAATTTTAGTACAACCTATACCATCGAATAGTGGTAATGTAGTAACATGATGTAAGTAACAACATGATGACATAAATATCCATACTATTGCATCATGGAATCTTCTAATCTTCATGTATTGCATGCCGACATCATTTGACCGGGTTATAAAGTTGACACTGACTATAAAATCAACGTCAATCATTCTAATGAGGACTTTCATGCGTCATATTAATATCGGACTATCTATCTATAGATAGATAGTCCGATATTAATATGCGTCATATTAATATCGGACTATCTATCTATAGATATTTTTATACAGGATGAAATTTTAACCACTTTCCAAATTTTAATATATCAATCTACGATACAAAAAACAAATGACGTATTTTTTCTTTTGGTATAGCCCAGTACTAAAATGACAAGATAAAACACTTAAAAAATGTCCGCAAAAAATCTAAAATTTTTGATACGGCCACCTAGCAACACTTTTTTTACGCGATGCGCATCTCATTTATTCATTACGATACTATTCATACGGTTTTTGATGATCCCTTTATACCTTATCAGGCCTAGGACCGTAAAAATTTAAAACTATATTGCGAAAAATATTTTCGGGTGAAAGCTTGATTTACAGTTTTTAGTATATAAACTTGAAAAATTTTTTTTTTTTTTTGTCTCAGGCGGGACTCGAACCCGCATCTCCTGCGAGGAGATGCGGGTTCGAGTCCCGCCTGAGACAAAAATTTTTCAAGTTTATATACTGATATTATAAGTGCAATTAAGTTGCTAAAATATCAAATAAATTACAGTTTTTACTTCATAAATGGGCTCTAAATACGATACCGAACGCCTATAAAAATTTTGGAAAGTGGTTAAAATTTCACCCTGTATATCGATGGTTTTACCGTTCAAAAAAAGGTTGGTAAACGCGCATGTCAATAAAACACGTATAATTATGGCATAATATTTTACTAATTGATACAGTAGTTACATTAATCAACAATAGGTATAAATAACTAGGCGTTAACCTCTAATTAGTACAAAGGTGGTTACAATCTGTCGTTGCAGCGTTATGTTCTGTGGGTCGAAATGTATGAGTATGCATCATGTTATATACAAACATATAATATATAGCATAGGTAGAATACCAAATTACTTATGACAGAAAGAGACAGAGCGATCAGTAACTATTACACGTCCGTATTTGGAAGAGTTTCAGTTAAATTTAATAATTATTATATATAATAATATTATTATTACACCACGCTAATTTTAATAATTATTAATATTTTTGGTCAGTACAAAAATACTAGGGTACGCATGCGACAAAGTATATATTGTATTAAAAAAAACTTTAATGATATATAGTGTATGATGTCTAGAACACACATCTGAATAGTTATTTGACAACTTACAATAAGCATTTAAAAAATTATATCAACACAATATGTTGTCAAGTTGAGCAGTTAGTTGCTTAGTTGAGGCAAGTAACTTCAATACATAGTGTCAATTATAAGACCGGGTGTGTCGTGTGAAAAGAAAGCCTTGATAGCAATAAATTCCGTCGAAACACCGTCCGCGTCCGAGCAAGAGTTAAATTTGTCACATGCGTTGACTAAACACATTGTATAGACCCTTCACCCTTCGCGCACCCATTCTAAAGTTAATGCCACCTAATTTAGTTACTGAATTACAGCGAATTACACCCTGTATTTCAATTATTATCTTTACTTGACAACAGCGTTTGAATTTGGTTAGGTTATAAAGGTATTTTTTCCCAGCTGGCTTATTTCAATACAAAATTAATCTTTTCTAAGAAGCCAGTAGCATTCACATGAAATCTACGAACGTATGATAAATTTTGCCTAAATACAGTAATACATTTCAACCCACTTCATTAAATCTAGATCGTATTATAAAATCCGCCTATTGGACCTGAATGCGGTGACTAATCGAATGTCGTAATGCTTACGTGTCTCATTGATTCCTTTATTTGATTTATTACACAAGTAGCCAATATGAATGCAATAGTGGTTATGTTGCATATTACCTTTAAGCGGTCGACTGCTTAGTCACGGATCCGAGCTATATGACAATTTTAAATGTGGACAACATCACATACATTGTTCAGATCCCAATTTGAATAACTATTTAAAGCATTCGTATTTTGGATACCAGAAACAACGAAGGTACCACTTGATTGAATTGATTTCTATTGTGTCTGGCTTTACCCACATACAAGGGGTTAATAAATAAAACTTTTGATTTATTTATTTTTAAAGGTAGTTTATAGATGCAAAGTAGTAAAAATACTTGTTGTATCACCCTAAGGATTAAAATCGTTTAGCACATTAGCGATACGAAACAGTTTTGATTTTTTGCTACTGTTTAACCTAGTCATACAACTTATATATTTATAAATACAGAATAAAAATAGTAGAATTGAAGGCTCATAACAAAGCTCTCTACTGTTTGATGATATTTAAAGAAATTATACTTTAAACGTTAGTTGTTTGATATTTGGGTAATCAGTTTATTGTCCCATTCTAAATACTGTAACAAGAAATCAATGAGAACACTAAAAGGCCAATACAAAACGTTCTATCTTGCATAACGTCTATAGTTAATGGATAATAGCTAAAATCGACACCATGTCACTATTATTTCAAAGTCATAACTTAAACTTGTGTGTTTTGTTTAAAGAACAAGGTTTTTTACAACAATATCTTTTTGTGTTTGCACTGTAGTTCCAATAGAATTATTTAGAAAGAAAGAAAGAAATAAAATACATTTATTTAAATTTGGACATCACACACAGATAGTAGCACACAAAAAAAAACATGATTTAAACAGACAAACACAGAACCTCCTTTTTTAAGTTGGTAAAAAATCATAATAAGTCTAACACAAAAAAAATATATATTAAACGTTTTGCGTTGGCCACGGTGCGCTGAGATCAACCTAGTCGAGGGAAAGCCTTCTTCCACGCCACTTCAATTCATACACAACATTCACGTTCAGTCTTGAATATTAGCTAAATTGACTAATCGATAAACAAGAGTCGATTAAGTTTAAATCAATGCCATAATCGATATTGGGAGAAGTGTTCAAAATTAATTACCCTATAGGTTACCAATCATTGCTGTGGTAACTTGAATTTTATGATGGAGGCCTTTACCCTGCAGTGGGATGATTTAGACTATCCACAAACACTCCAAGAATGATCACGAGACATTTTACTAATGATCGCTTTAATCGTACCTAGTATAAACCCATAGTAGTTTTGATTGTAAAAGTACTGGCAAGATAAAAGGAAACGCAAACAAAAAAATTGCTAAAAATACCTGAAAAATTAAACAACATTTCATTTGTTACAGAAGAAAAATTTTGACATAAGCCAGCATTAAAACGAAACCAACGTTATGTTACCATTTTGTATAACATCTGGGCAGTGTCACGTGTTTTAAAATGAATTGTCTGAATTAATACTTTATATTTTTCTATCTTTTTTCACTTCCAAGATGTTATACCGGATGAAATTTTAACCACTTTCCAAAATTTTTGTAGGCGTTCAGTATCGTATTTAGAGCCCATTTATGAAGTGAAAAATGTAAATCAAGGTTTCACCCTAAAATATTTTTCGCAACATAGTTTTAAATTTTTACAGTTTTAGCCTGTTTAGGTATAAGGGGAAATTCAAAAACTTATGATTAGTATCGTAATTAATGAATGTGATGTGCATCGTATAAAAAAAGTGTTGCTAGGCGGCCGTATCAGACATTTTAGATTTTTGGCGGACATTTTCTAAGTGATTTATCTTGACATTTTTGTACTGGGCTATACCAAAAGAAAAAATACGTCATTGGTTTTTTGTCTCGTAGATTAATATATTAAAATTTGGAAGGTGGTTAAAATTTCACCCTGTATACATATAATGGTTAAACAACGTAGACTTGGTTTGTTAGGCGGTTAAAAATGCACGGAGTATATTGCTAGCCAGAACCACATCTACTCGCAACTAGCGTTATTTTATACAAATAGGAACATAATTTAATATGTAGTAACAGCCCATAATCATCCCACTGCAGGACAAAGGCCTCCATCATTGAATTCAAGTTACCATAGCAATGATGGGAACTGGCATAAACCCGAGCAACGTTCGAAAATTCGAAACTATTTGTTGCCCGACCCGGGGTCGAACCTGGAACCCCGTGATCTTGGCCTGGTATTTAAACCACTAGACTAACGAAGCGTATTTAATATGTATAATGTGCATAAATCCTTAGTAAGCGAACAGTAAAGTTTATTCCAATGCACATATGGGTTAAACACGTCCGAATAATATACTAAAAGTAAAAGAATATTATCATTGTATTATTCGTTGCACCGTTAGCGATTTATTCTCCCAGTATCGATATATGTCAAATTTTACAAACATGATGTGACTAACATTTATATACAGGAAATTTTAACCACTTACCAAAATTTTTGTAGGCGTTCAGTATTGCATTTAGAGCCCATTTATGAAGTAAAAAATGTAAATCAAGTTTTCATCCGAAAATATTTTTCGCAATATAGTTTACAATTTTTACGGTCCTAGGCCTGTTAAGGTATAAAGAGAAAATCAAAAACTTATGATTAGTATCGTAATGAATGAATGAGATGCACCACGCGTAAAAAAAGTGTTGCTAGACGGCCGTATCAAAAATTTTAGATTCTTGGCGGACATTTTCTAAGTGCTATAACTTGACATTTTTGTACTGGGCTATACCAAAAGAAAAAATACGTCATTTGTTTTTTGTCTCGAACATTGATATATTAAAATTTGGAACGTGGTTAAAATTTCATCCTGTATATGTTCAACATAACACGAAACACCGCAACTACGGGTTTCCTGTGGTCGTTTCTTTATATATTCATAATTATATTACACTTAATTGATATAATGCAACTATGTATACAGGATGTGCAAATTATAAGGAAAATCAAAATCACAACACAGAAACGTAATTGATAGATAAGTAAGTATCTCATTGTATTTTAATGGTTAAAGTTGATTTCTTCAAGATAAATATTCTTTCACTTGTGGGGTTTGAACCCTGTACCTTACGCTATCCGAGGGCTGAAGGCACAAAGAAATTTTTTCTTCGTGTAAAATATCTTGTTAAACAGAATTTAACATTAGAGTTGGGAATTGTTGCAAAGGAAAGTAACAGCCTATAATCATCCCACTGCAGGGAAAAGGCCTCCATCATTGAATTCAAGTTACCACTGCAATGATGGGTGTACTGGCATAGTCACCACGCTTGCCAAATGCGGGTTGGTGATCACAAACCCGAGCAACGTTCAAAATTCGAAACTTTTTTTGTTGCCCGACCCGGGATTCGAACCTGGGACCCCGAGATCTTGGAAAACACATTTAAAATTATTTACTATACTTATGAAATTAAGAAGGTGGGTAAGAATTAATAGCAGCGTTTTACCCTGAAATAAAACGCATATTAAAATACTTACCTCACTGGAAGCTTTATATTGAGATAGCATTTCCGTTTCCCGTCATTTGCCTACCCTTTTTAGTACGTAGTTTCCGGCTAAGTGGCGCCACCTGGCGGTCGTGTGCTTTTGAAGTTTCTTAAAATTTGTGGCACACCATTTTGCTCATTGGCTCAATTGCACCAGGCAGAAATAAAGTGAAAGCTTCCAGTGAGGTAAGTATTTTAATATGCGTTTTATTTCAGGGTAAAACGCTGCTATTAAAACACTGTACCGTAACTGGAAGCTTTATATTGAGATCTGTTTGTTATCGCCTGGTGACGCCACTTAATATTATAACGCCTTAGCGTAACGCCAATGTGACAGATTTAAAAATAAAAAAGTATTTATGATATTGAATACTTTTTATTTTAAGTAAGACAATATTCTTTTCCGTGTGTTACATAGGAGTAACAATAAAATTTAACATGTAATATAACTATGAAAAAATTCAAACTAAAAAACTTTCTAGGAAATTCTTCTAGCAATCGCATTAGTTGTGTAAAAGTTTATAAATACTTGATTTAATTTCACACATATAGGATTGTTGTGATGTTTTAGCTGATTACCAATTCCCATGAGCTAGAACTTCGTCGATGGGGTGATTTTCTAACCAGTTCTTGGAAGCTACACAGATCTTACGCTATCTGGGGTAGCTGTGTAATCAAGAAACGTTTTTACAGTTCCTGCTATAACAGTAAGGTACCTACGTGACGTAGGTACTGTGCACCTCAACTGATGAAAATATTGAATAATTTAAAATCGTTATCACTCAGCGATGTTTTAACTAATAGTAAATATTATAATTTTAATCACCGAGACAGGAGGCTTACATTTTTATTATTTATATTCAAAATTTATCTTTAGACAGTCTGTCAGTACCTATGTATTGCTATCGGTTGTAGAACCAAATTCAGGCCATACGGTAAAGTTTTTGTATTATGGTTAGGTAGGTACTTTAGGTTCTATTCTATACTCTACTATATTCTAAGGTCAGGTCACGAATGCATCTGCCTGAACAAATAAGTATTAAAATTGCTGTTTGATGTAATGATTGAAACATTCTTGTGTCGGTTATAAATTTATAAGTACACTGACATCCCATACGGTTTGGGGTTTTTTATTCTTTGTAAAAGCAATTAATTTAAGAATATGTTTTACTAAAACGTGAGTACTTCACTGTTCATGGTTCAGAATCGCATTATTTTCAGACAGCTAATTTATGTGTATGTGTATGTGTATTGTATTATGTGATAATGCACATATTAAATGTAAGCCTGATAAGAATTGCGCCAATTGTGGAAAAGTAAGGCTTTTAATTTTTATTGTTATTGAAATTGTCCTTGAACAACAACAATTCTAAGTTACTTGACAAATTTATAAAATAGACTCACCAAGAACTTTTAAGTAAATGCTTTTCTTTAGAGTTCTAGCCTTCCACCGCCTCACCAACCCCCAGATTTCCTTTTTTCCATCGAGGAAATGTATCTGGAGGTTACGAAGGTAAGTGGTGCTGCAAGTGCTCAGTCTCTGACACGCTAGAACACTTTCTCCCATCATGGCAAAAACAACCATCTTAAAAGATTTAGTTGAGTGAGAGCACCCTGGATATTAGAAATGTTTGTAGGAAGACCCAAGTAATGGGTTCGCACCATGAAGAACCGAACGCATCGCCAATGTATCCTGAAATGCATTCGATGCCGATCTAACGTATGATATTTTCATTAGAAATAAAGATTTCGTACTTTCCCTTTGCGAAGATGTAGGTACACCTGTTATTATTTTGTCACACTAAGAATCAAACTGTGATGTAGTAGTGAATGTGGCTCTGAAGAGCATTTAGTATTGGTAGCATTTCTTTACGGATGCAATGTCAACCTTTTCTTAAATAATTTAACTTCCCGCTATCGCAATACCTTTTAAGTTAAACAGTTTAACTCTTGACCCTCGATTTCTAAACCTTACGTATTTGGCATGCTTAAATGCTACAATTGCGTCAAACTGTATTCCTAGTTACGGCCTATAATCATCCTACTGCATGGAAAAGGCCTCAATCATTGAATTCAATGTACCTAAGTAATGATGGGTAAAATGAATTGGAAAAGAGCTTGATCCAGGTCCAAGTCAAATCCAGGGTCAAGTGATTGCTGACAATGTGAGCAGCTTTGGAGGCAAATAGGTCTATTATTGGACATTCCCGTTTTATTATCACGGGATCTGTACAGTGTACTAGTCGGTTCGGACTTTGCAGTTGGCAGTGCCTATTTGCCGAATATGTGGAATTTAATGGAACTAGTAAGTTCAAAATTCGAAATATAATTATTGAAATCAAGTCCAGGTTTAAGCGCAAACCTGCTTGGTCTAAAGCATCCGTAGTCAAAAAACGCCCCTGGAAAGGGCAATGCAACTGTCGATCTACTACTTCAGTTGTTCGATAACCACCACTAGGGGCTGGAATCTTATCAACTATCTATGATTTATGTGACAATGCGGCACGACAAAAATGACGAAATTCGTTCATATCATTAATTCAATTCATCTTTGTAATTATTATTTTACTTGATTGATTTCTTTGTTGCAGTTTTTCTATTCGTTCATGTTTTCACATTATTCCATTTTTCATTATATAGTTAATAATACTTTATTTGGGGACAAAAAACCGATATTTCTAAATTCACTTGCCATCCCAACTTCTGCAATGTTTGAACCATAACTTTTATATGCTCGCGAGCATTTAGATGTAACAGTAAGTGTCAAGTACACTAAGAAGTTATGATAAGACTGACATGAAATATTCGATTTGGCCTTATACAGGGATAAAAACCAACTGCATGACTACGTTCGAGTTCACAAGTTGAGACTTTTGACACAAAGGAATGCGATACTATAATTCTTTCAAGTCAACTTTTTTAATACCTCTTGAAGTATTAAAACAACCTCGGGTACTTTAATCGAGTCGCGAGCCCTTTTTTATGAAATGAACATCTGGCCATGTTGCAAAAGCAGGTCCATTCCTTTTTGAGGGTAGCTGGTACAAAGCAGGCGAGGTAGCCCCGCAAGGGTGGATAATTTTAGGCGTATCGCTTGCATGAAAAAGCCTAATTTTAAGTCATTGCTTGAATCTCTTTGATCTAGCCGCGAGCCCTGATTATGAAATGAACCTCTAGCAATGTTGCTATAGCAGGTTTATTACTTTTCGAGGGTAGTTCGTGCAAAGTAGGCACCCGCGAGGGTGGATAATTAAAAGGCCTAGGCTTACATGGCAGAGCCCGATTTTAAAGTCATTGCTTGAACCTCTTTGATCGGGCCGCTAGGGCCCTGGTTATAGAATTAACTTCTAGCAATTTTGCTTTGGCATAACTTACCTTAGGAGGATAGTTGATAAATAATAAGGCACCCCGCGAGGGTGGATAATTAGAGGCTTGCATGGCAGAGCCCGATTTCAAGTCATTGCTTGAACCTCCTCGAGCCCTGGCTATAGAATTAACCTTCATTTTTGCTTTGGCAGTACTTACCTTAGGAGGGTAGTTGATAAGTAAGTAGGCACCCCGCGAGGGTGGATAATTAAAGGTATAGGCTTGCATGGCAGAGCCCGATTTGTATACCAACTACCCTTAGGAGGGTAGTTAATAAATAAGTAGGCACCCCGCGAGGGTGGATATTTAGAGGCATATGCTTGCATGGCAGAGCCCGATTTGTATATCAACTACCCTTTGGAGGGTAGTTAATAAATAAGTAGGCACCCCGCGAGGGTGGATAATTTGAGGCATATGCTTGCATGGCAGAGCCCGATTTGTATATCAACTACCCTTTGGAGGGTAGTTGTTAATAGGTAGGCACCCCGTGAGGGTGAATAATTAGAGGCATAGGCTTGCATGGCAGAGCACGATATGTATATTGTAAGTAGGCACCCCGAAAGGTTGAATAATTGATAGCATAGGCTATGAGACTTCTAAATTTTTTATGCCTCGTCCACACGAGAGACAGCGCTTTGATTGATTGTTCTTAGCTGTGTGGATTTTTTGCCCTTTGGAGGTCAAAAAGCTTTACGAATGCCATCTGTTTTCTCCAGAATGCATTTGAGTGGAATATGGATCTACACTAAATAAGACGGGTTTGTAAAGGTATGCAGGCTTTAATAAGTGGATCTCTAACTTATACTGAAATCTCGTCGAATCTCTGTAAATGCTGCCCGGTGGCCACAAACTAATTGCACTTTATTAGAATCCGATTTTATTTGTGAATAATTATTTTACCTTCGTGTACAAATTGTTAAAATTAACGTCTGTTTAATTGAAATAAATTTACGACTGAAACTCGCGTTTATCAATACGGACTTACGTAATATTTTAGTAAATTTCTTCCATTTTAATGAATAGGTTGCGTGAATTCAAAAAATCTGTAAACATAGTAATCTGTTGATTAAAAAAGGGGCTCCACTGACCTCCGAGATCTTATATCAATACTGATCATTAGCGGTGTGTAGGTATGCTATTTTGAGGCACTTGTTTGCCAATTTTACCCATTTCATAAAATTTAACACTAACACGGGATTCTAAAGGCACTGTTTTATAATTTAAATGTAAAGAAAGGCAATTCGCCCATTTCGTCGAGCAATTTAGCATTAATTTGATTAGAATAAAGATACATTTATTAAGCGTATTTATTTTATGACGGCACCCGAGGTGCCGTTCACCTCGTTAACCGGCTAAAGAGGAGCTCGAGGAGCTGCCAGCCGAGCCAAACAAACCACTCAATGCTAAACGGAAAAGACACCATACACTTTTACGTATTACATCATGACTTTAATCCGAACGGCAAAACCGTTAAATTCATTATTTAAGTCACACGAATATTTAAGCAAGATATTTCATGTTTTATTAAAAACATGTTGTTTTAAGCAATAAATTTGCTATTGGAAACTGAAAATAAAATTCCTTGAAATAAAATACATAACATTTTAAAATAATGAGGGTAGGACTTACCAGATTTGTGTACTAGTTTGTATAAAAACTCACTTGGTTATAATAAAATTCTGCTCTGAGAATTATAATATCACTGAATTTTAACGATCACCGAGACAGGGCTTGCAGTGAAGGTGTTGTTACGACGGTAAACTAAACGCCAATGAGCAAAATGGTGTGCCACAAATTTTAAGAAACTTCAAAAGCACACGACCGCCAGGTGGCGCCACTTAGCCGGAAACTACGTACTAAAAAGGGTAGGCAAATGACGGGAAACGGAAATGCTATCTCAATATAAAGCTTCCAGTTACGGTACAGTGTTTTAATATTATTTATTTAGCTTCGGCGAAGCTTTAGGTTTCGGATTTAGTCGTCGGTTACAGACAAATCCGATTACATTGCTTTGCCTAGAAATATACATACATTCGGACTGTAACAAATACATGGCATAAAAGTTAATACATAGTAATATAAGATTTACGCAAATAGAAAGGGCCGTGCCAAGAGGCCTCTGTTGTTAAATGAAATTATTTTTATGTCTTTGTTTAAAATAAAAATGGTTTATACAGTACTAGCATCAATGAGAACACACTAGCGTTTAATACATACATACATATTATCACGCCTCCTTCCCAACGGGGTAGGCAGAGACCAAGGCCTTCCACTTACTACGATCCTGGCATACATCTTTCGCTTCTTCCACATCCATCAATCTTTTCATACATAGCGTTTAATGAAAATAGTAATTTAGGTTCACTCCGTGTCAGTCACAATATTGTGCAGGTAAAATTTCAGGATCTTTTTGCAATAAACAATACAATTTTGTTAAAATATTACTTTCATTCACTTTGTTATCAAGATAAATATGACACACAAATGGGAAGAACAGATATACACCGTGAAATTTTAGTGGTTGTTTTCCCGCAGTAAAATGATTCTATCTTAGTAGTACAATAGATTTGTGCAGTTTTTTTTTATTCAAATTAAAAATAGCAATTTCACCATTCTGATAAACGAAACTCGAAAGCAACCTCGAACCAATGGTACCAGCCGCGCCGCAGCCGGGGTCATTGCCCCTCGCGCGGTGCAGTTTATGCTGTATTACTTAGTGCGTAGAGCTTCTTTTGCTTTGAACATTGATTTCGTGCGGCAAGATTTTTGTAAAGATACTATCGTATCTCACACTTTTGAGTTGATGATTATTTTTTTGATTAGTTGAGAACAACGATATCTTTATTTTCAAAAAATAACTCGCACGATTCGATGGTGCTACTAAAGGTAAATCGTTCTGTTGTGGGAAAACAACCACTAAAATTTCACGGTGTATAGGAATATCGCCTTATGCCTTGGTGACAACTATGAATGAAGTTGCCAACTCTGCGTGCCTCGTTCTCGCTTACGCTCAAGTTGAATATCATCGCTCTATCTCCCTCGTTCAGCACTTAACGTATACTTTAACATAAGTGTGCATAAACGCGCTTTATAGTGAAACAGTATGTAATTAATTATCCATCAAGGTTGATCTAGTGTCAGTTATCCAAGACGCCTGATACAGGCCTCTGACGTGACTTGTTTTTACTACTGCCATCTTGGGGCAGAAACTGGTACCAACGGCTTAACAGTCCTATCTCTGCTTGTAATAATAATATTGTAGGGTGTATAGTTGCATAAATGCTACGAATGCAGAAACAGGGCGTGACCTAATATACAGCATGAAATTTTAACCACCTTCCAAATTTTAATATAACAATTTAGAGACAAAAAACAAATGACGTATTTTTTCTTTTGGTATAGCCCAGTATAAAAATGTCAAGATAGCACTTAGAAAATGTCCACCAAAAATCTAAAATTTTTGATACGGTCTCCTAGCAACACTTTTATTATTACGCGATGCGCATCTCATTCATTCATAACGATACCATCCATAAGTTTTTGATTTTTTCTTCATACCTTAACAGTTGTAGGACCGTAAAAAATGAAAACTATGTTGAGAAAAATATTTTCGGGTGAAAACTTGATTATCATTTTCATATCATTTCTTTTTACTTCATAAATGTGCTCTAAATTCGATACTGAACGCCTATAATGTTTTTTAAAAATGAATAAATAGTCACCTGATACAGACGCACGTCGATTTGTGCATCTCTGTACTGACGCGCGCGTGCGCTAATAAATCTACACCTACTATAACATTATAAAGCTGAAGAGTTTGTTAGTTTGTTTGTTTGAACGCGCTAATCTTAGGAAGTACTGGTTCGAATTGAAAAATTCTTTTTGTGTTGGATAGTCCATTTATCGAGGAAGGCTTAAGGCTATATAACATTACGCTGCGACTAACAGGAGCGCAGCATCAGTGAAAAATGTTGCAAAAATAATCGCGATCATAATAACAGAAATTGACGCGGACGCAGTTGCGGGCAATAGCTAGTGATTTAATAAGTGAACACGCATATCATGTGGTCACCCAACCACCTTCTGACTAGAGACACGTAAGTAGGATCCCTATCTCTACAGTGGTGACTCCCAACGTGATTAAGGCTGCTCGCCCACGTCCGATAATCGGTGACCGATTTTTTGTAGGAGGAAAAATAGAGCGTACTGATAGCAATGAAGCAACGCACTCGTCCTACAAAAAATCGGTCATGATTATCGGACGTGGGCGAGCAGCCTTAATCACGTTGGGAGTCACCACTGTAGAGATAGGGATCCTTGATGCTGCCTACTATAGAAAAATCGGCCCGATTATCGGTCCTACAAAAAGTCTGACGTGGCCGGGCAGCCTAAGAACTTTCGCGACGTTGCTTGCAAGTGTGTGAGTGGTTTTTTAAACTTGCCCGATGGGCCACACAGAGCCATTGAGTCCCATATTAAGCTATTACTAAGTAGCTTGGGTCATGGGTACAAACAGACATGTTTATGCACACAAATATTTGTACTGTGCGGGGATCGAGCCTGCGACCCATGGGTCTGAAGAAGCATTTACTACCACTGATCCAACTGGACGTCAAGTGTAACAACGAAAGTAGGTGCCGTACAAACCATTTTTATTTCAATAATGTCTAAAGAACAAATGTTTTTTTTATTTTATTACAAGCATAATTATAATGCAACGTATTCTAATATCAGTATATAAACTTGAAAAATTTTGTCGAAGGCGGGACTCGAACCCGCATCTCCTCGCGAGGAGATGAGATGCCTGATATTATAAGTGCAATTAAGTTGCTAAAATATCAAATAAAGCAACGTATTCTTTTAAATTATAAAACATAATAGAGATGTCAGATACTATCAGTATTTCCTATTAAAATGTAATATTACGAATACTTCACTTAAACAATATTTACTACATTATATACTCCACGATTGAGTTGTGTCTCGAGGGTAAATAACTCCCTTGAAACACACTAAAGAACTAACAACTAAAGTATATATCTACGTAATATATGTTTCGTAATAATATAATAAAAAGATAATATCTACATTATATTCAAGCCATTTTGTATCGGGCAGATGGTTCAAGATAAAATATGAAATATGTGTCAACAAACAAATATATGTTTAACCCAATTTATTTGGATATAACATCCATATACAGCAATATAATATAAGATCTATAATTCTTACTTAAAATTAATGATATGACCCAAGCGCGAAGTTAATTTTCATATAACATAAATACACAGACGTATTTAAATTCCGACCTTATACTCTCTTTCTTAGAGTTGACAACATGCTTGTTTAATCTATAGACTTCATGGTGTTTTTATGGCAAACCCTGATTTGATCAAATATGGAGTTCATGATAACTATAATACAAAGCATAAGCCGTTTCTATAATAAATTTAGTACATTTTTTACAAAGTGTTTGATATGTTTTATTCTGAAAATACTCGTAATAATTCTCTAGAAAGTAACTTTCCAATGACGACAGCTTTTATGTTTCAACGCACACAAACAAACAGCAATCACAACGAAACACTAACACTCGTAAAGATAAAGATCGCTTCAAGGTCACGTCGACGCGCTGTCCCTATTTTACGATCTACCCACCTAGGTTTCTATTTCGTGGAACCATTTTATTTTGTATAGTTACGCCTCTAGAGAATTATTGTTCGTATATTTTAATCGTTGAAGAAAAAGTATATGATCGGATTTTATTGAACATCAGTGTATTATGACAAAAACGCTAGACAAAGATATAATATACAAGAACTTTTGCTAGCGATAATTTTAGTCCAAGTCAGCGCCTCTGTTGATAAATTAATACTTTAAATTGAGTTAAATATTATTATACTACAATAACATAAATGAGTATTGATCGACCTTAATCCCTCGATCGTGAGTTATTCCAGACACAATTGAAATCAATTGTTATCGCGGCACGCGCGTGCCTCCTGGGGGTTGAGGGATTAAGACGACATCTTTGGTATTCTTACTGGTGTCACTTAAGAGCGCCGTTCTTATATTTATTCTGGCGAAACATTCTGAATTACAAATTATTTGAAGTAGGAAGAATTTATTACAAATATCAGTTCATATATATTTGTATAAGAAAATCCATAAAAGACAATACGAGATATTTTTTAACGTTTATGATTGACAAACACAAAATTTTAATAATAAAAACACACAATGCAAATTTTTAACACGCGCAAAACTTAAGGGATAAAATTTATCCCTTAAGTTTTGCGCGTGTCATTAGTTTAATTACAACTCATACAAAAATAAATAAAGATATTTCAGGTGATAAAATCCATATTGTGATATTTATTAAATTTATTAAGTAATTGGATATTGCACAATCTTTGTTTTTTTATAGTTTCATGGTTAGGTTTCTAGTGCAACAAAAAAATCTGTTATTATTAAGAAGTTCTATGGTTCACTTAATATCTTTTATGAACATATTACTTCTTTACTGAAATAATATATATGTTAAAGGTAAGTAAAGAAATAACACATTTATAATGGAACAATTATTTTGAATGAATTGACTTCATTTCTCGCGCACTTAAAACTTCACAATGTACACATACGTAATGAAGGCTTTAAATTGCATAGTTAGACCGAAATATACGCTTAGAATTATACAAACTATATTAGCAACAATTAAAAAGCAGCATGAGTTACTAGGCAAGATCTTAACTTTAGAATTCTAACAAAATGTCTACATACGAAAACTGAGCTCTTTATTTTGAACAACGCTGTTATGAAATACAACCGTAATAATATTTTCTTCGATTCATTATTCACTTAGCAATCGTTTTACAACACGTTAAGAATACTTTACCTAACCACACGATTAATTTATTATTTGTCTGACAATTTGTAACACTCCTTACATATGATGATTCTATGGATGAGTCTAACGTACGATAAACATCATTCCAGTTTAGTTATAAAATAAACCAGTCCACCGCTGGACTAGATTTGATAATCTTATGACGTTAGTACTTGTCATTTGTCGCTGGAAATTTGTAGCATAAATTTATACCAATAAGGCCCGAGTTTACTAACAGACGATTAAGTTTAAACAGCGTTTAAAATATTTTTTGACATATTTAATTTGCCACCAGAGGCGCTTGTGTCGCTTGAGGTCCAATATCATTCACTTTTCACTGGTTTTAGCGGGCTTTGTTGCATAAATTATAATTTCTTTAATTTACCTGCTGGAAAGTGATCTCCTTCGTAAAATATCGCAAATATGGATTAATTGGCGATTAATGTATACGCTTTGAAAGCGGAATTAAGAAAAAGCGCAAAAATAGGCGGCCCCAAGAGCAACTATGTCAGAAGTTAGTTTGTTGATGTCAAGATAGTTATTTATAAATAATAAACCTTAATTAAATTCACGATATAACACTTTGTTTCGGCGCTAATCGCCTTTGACAGCTATACCTCCGGACCTCAGTCTACAGTGGCGCCAACTGGTGAGCAAAGAAACGGTAGTCCCCATTGATATTGATTATATCTACTTGTTGGAGTTAAAGTTGAAAATCAATTCAATGACCTTTAACTTTTTGGGTAGGTTGACCTGCCGTTGTCTGTGCGTGTTTTTCTTATTTTTAAAGACTTTAACTGCCCAGAAAATAGACTTAATATAATTTTTTTTGTTTGAAGGTCACTAGTAACTCTAATGGCACTCAACGTGTTAAAACAGTATTGTTCGTTGTTCTATTAAAATGTTTCTTTTTAAGAGATTGTTTATTAAAATTAAAGCATAGTGTTTTGGTCAAATTGCTTTTAAAACCCACAGTGTGTTAAATTATTAACTTCATAGCCATTAGTTTGTAAACAGTGTAGTGACAAACACTTGAATGGGGTTTTAAAAATACTGCCCAGTCCATTTGCTGCACAATGACATTTCCCTGTCACACGACCCAATGTTCACACGGCGGCACATCAGACTATACATGTTGACCTTGAGACCGCCTTTATGCCCTACGTAATTAAAGCTGTTATCGCAGTTCAACTGTTTAACTCGATGTGCTGTCGAGTGTACTTTAATACCTGCTTCCATTATGTATTTATTTTCATAGCGGTGGATTCTTTCCTCGGCCTAGAATGCTACAGGATTGACGAAAATCGGACGTTAATATTAATGAGTGTTATGAGGGTATAGTTAAAACTTTGAAATTCAAGCAAACCGTTAAATAGATTTCGAATAGAAAAGAGAGATTTACAGGGAAGACAAAGGGTCAAATATAATAAGAACGGGGCATAGGAGATCCTCGTAACAGTCGAGATTCAAAAATAGATCTGTAGAGGAAACAACATTAAAAGTCTTCAACATTCGCTGTTTAGTTACCAAATTAATTAGCCCTAAAATTTTATAATTTATGTTTAAAATTAATAATAAATTTCATATAAAAACTATAATAAAAGCAACACTGCTTACACGAGATAGAATTTCTTAAAATTATAATATCTTAGCCATTTTTTAAAACCTGGATCAATTGACGTAGAAATTATTATCAATTGACTTACCCGTGATAGTACAATGTATCTCTAGCGTATTTCATATTATTGATATGGATAAATGCTGAGTACAGAGAGACGTAATCTGGCGTTCTTTCTTTTCTTTTAGCCATTTAAAGTGTTCTAGCTGGAAGCCTCATCTAACCTTACCAGCAAGGCCCGGAATCCGTATGAAAAATAACAGTTAACACAGGTTAGCAACGGTTTTGTGTTAACAGTTTTCTAAATCTCGATCTCTAGTGCTTTATATCTGTGACGAAACGTTCGTATAACGTCTAAAATTTCAAGAACGAAAAGATAGTGTGCAAAAACGGTTAACGAACACTAACCACAATGGGAGCTTTATTTGTTTTCAAATAAATTACGGTTAAGTTGAAACAAAACCTTAATATATGTCGTGCTACGGGAAAAGGTACCTTATAGCGGTTGGCACTAACGACCTTCAGTTTAAGTATGTTAGGTAAAATTGTGGGAT
Source organism: Anania crocealis (assembly GCA_949315895.1). NCBI lineage: Eukaryota > Metazoa > Arthropoda > Insecta > Lepidoptera > Crambidae > Anania > Anania crocealis. The sequence goes on from OX438882.1 coordinate 26,515,415, forward strand.
TTATATTTCTAAACGGCTGAAGTGTCAACTACTATAAGGTACCTTATCTCGTGGCTTCAAATGTCCTTGCAAGTTGAACCTGTTCAACAATTTCACCGGTATCCGATCCTCAGCTTGTATCTAGTTATCCGCCTCGTTTGAGGTTAGTGCGCTCGTTGGATGGAGGCGAGGAAGGCGGGGTCCACGGAGGCCACTTTAGCCGTGAGGAACGCGTGCATGCAGAACAGCAGACTTTGCAGTATCTGGCATTCCAGTTCCTGGAATAAAATAGGGAATATTATGGTCTGTCCTGTACCCAAAGGTTGTTCGGAAGAGATCAAGCAATAACACAACCCAAATTGTACACTCGACAGCACATCAAGGTAAACAGTTGAACTGCGATAACAGCTTTTATTACGTAGGGCATAAAGGCGGTCTCAAGGTCAACATGTATAGTCTGATGTGCCGCCGTGTGTACATATATCTGTGAATATTGACTTACTATATACATACACCGTGCAATCTGACCACCTGACAAACGAGGCCCACGTTATGAAACCATTTTGTATAACATCATGGCAGGGTTATTTAATTTATCAATTTTTTTTTTTTAATCAGACTTTAACTTTGTATCACGCTGTGACGCGCACAGACGTATTATTTTGCTGCGGCGCGGTCCCGGATGAATGAACCTTACACAGCTACATCTGTGCGCGTCATAGCGTGTTTCAAAATAAATAGCTGAAACAATATTAAATATTTTTGTTAGTTAAGAAAGAAAGAAAGAAAAAAATATATTTATTTGGCATCAGACAAAAACATAAAACAGTTATCAATAAAAATAAAAATATAATACACATGATGCCAAAAGGGTCCCCCGCTCAGCATTTGTCGTGGCAGCTTAAGGCGTGCCACGACGCTGATCTTCTGCGGGAGTCTACACATTTAATATAAAACAGGAAGTAAATACAAAACAAATGAGTGAGTGACAATGGAAAACAATAAAAGAAAGAACATAATAAAAAGAATAATACACACTAACAAATAAATAAAGTAACATGCATAAAACAGTTCAAAAGATTAAATAAACATATAAAAATAAAAATAAATAAAACGAACAAACAGAAAGGGAAGCCACACGGCAACAAAATTGATATGGTGGGTGCACGCATAAGAACACGCATAACGTTGGATTCGTTTGTCAGGTGGTATAAAATGCAATGTCTATAACTTTTATTTAATCGAATACATTTTAAAAATTAATTTTACCTTAGTCTCAATGAGTTTAGTTTCGGCATCTTGAAAATGAAGTTTCAGCTTCGATTTACCGTCATCACTGGATCCTCTAAGTTGGGAAAACCTGAAAGAAAACGTCTTTACTGTCTGTGGTGTCTGTGGCTTCAAAAAGTTACTTACTTTGGGATTAGAAAATTGTATGTGATACGAGTATTATCCAATGTACACAGGGTGAAATTTTAACCATCTTCCAAATTTTATTATAACAATCTACGAGACAAAAAACAAATGTCTTTTTTTTGTATAGTTTAGTACAAAAATGTAAGGCACTTAGGAAATGTCCGTCAAAAATCTAAAATTTTTGTTACAGCCGCATATTTAATTCATTCATTACGATAATATTCATAATATGTTTTTGATTTTCTCTTTATACCTTAACACTAAGATCGTAAAAATTGGAAACTAGATCACAGAGAAATATTTTCGGGTGACAACTCGATTTACATTTTTAACTTCATAAATAGGTTCTAAAAACAATACTAAACGCGTATAAAAATTTTGGAAAGTGGTTATAATTTCATCCTGTATATTATATCAATGGTCGACGACCATTTGGATCAGCGGCAGTAATCGCTGTTTCTGAGCCATGGGTCGCGGGTTCGATCCCCGCACAGTACAAATATTTGTGTGCATGAGCATGTCTGTTTGTACTGGTCTGGGTGTTTTCTATGTATTATAAGTATGTATTTACAAAAAAAGTATACAAGTATGTTTATCGGTGGTCTAGTATCCCATACGACAGGGTACTTAATAGTAGCTTAATTTGGGACTAGATGGCTCTGTGTGGCCCAGTGTGGCATGTCTTAAAATATTATTTAAAAAAAAAAATATGGTCGGGGCTTCAATTAAACAATATAATCAGTGTGTGTGTACCTGTAGGCCCAGACGGGCGGCGCGCCGGGCGCCCCCTCGCTGAGCGAGAAGCCGCCCGCCCAGTCCAGCGTCAGCCCCGCCGCGCGGCCCAGGTGCACCACCGTGAACGTCTTCTTCTGCAATCAGAACCGTGACCGTCCATTAGATACAGCCAACGCTGGTGGTTTAACCCCCGTATTTATAAACAAGTAAAAGTAATTACTTGACTACAAGTAATTACTTGAGAGACAATTTGTATGCCTTAATCAAGAAATTACTAGAAGTTATAACTACCAAAAGTTAGCATTTTCAGCCAAATAATATGACTATTAATGGTGACCAGTTTCTTTCACTTAAGCACTAGGTATGAAAACTTTAAGTTATGACTTTCTTAAGCAATAAGTAATTACTTCTTTATAAATACGGGGGTAAATACCGGATCAAGATCTCAGGGTCCCAGGTTCGAATCCCGGGTCGGGCAACAACAAAGTTTCGAATTTTCGAACGTTGCTCGGGTTTGTGATCACCGACCCGCATTTGGCAAGCGTGGTGATTATGCCAGTAACCAAGCATCATTGCTGTGGTAACTTGAATTCAATGATGGAGGCCTTCTTTTCCCTGCAGTGGGGTGATTATAGGCTGTGACTTAACTTTGCCCATAAACAAATAAAATATCAACCAAATTACCATCTTAAAGAAGAATAACACCTTAGTCTACCCGTGACCATGAACGCTGTAAAGGGTTCGAAACGTCGGGTGAAATCAAAAATAAACGCGTTCTAAATCCGTAAACTATCTTTCATTTCAATGTATAGTGTTCGCGTAAACTCAAGAAAACAGTAAATAAAATACGTTTATTTCATGCAGATAGTAAATTAAATGAATTAACGAAAAACGGTTATATAGTTAGTCTATACGCGAGAGGTATACCAGTAAAATCTCTCTACAACTTCTATACTAGAGTCTTAAGCTTCGTTAGCAGGTTCCTACCAGATGTGGCTGGGCAGGGAGAGAAACACGAGTAGTGGAGGTAAGTGTTGATGTACGTCGGAAAGGGGCCCCTTAAACCTACACCCGTGTCACAAGTCCCGGGAGCTACTCGGAGTTTCTTTCTGCCACACGATGCAACCGGCACCCGCACGGTGAATCCATAGAACGCTGCGAAGTTTGTCTCACAAGCCCATAAAAGTTGACAGACTAAAAGCATGAAATAAGTTATAATTTTAAGTCTTTATGTTTGAAATCAATTCAAAATTGGTTGCTTGTGTCACGCTTTTTGTCGGAATAGGGTTTTTTCTTAAATGCACGTAGCGTTTTTTCGCATTAAAATTTAAAAAAATATATTTAGTGCCAGCATTTGTGCTGATAAGTTATGAATATTCATACATAAGAAATATGTATCCGTCCAATTAAAAATTTCCTCCCGAAAAGATAGGAAATACTAAATTTCACTTCAAGCACCGCACACCATCACTGTATCAAAAATCACTCCCAATCTTTATCCCTCGATTGTGAGTTATTCCAGACACAATTGAAATCAATTGCTATCGTGGCACCCGAGTGCCTCCTGGGGGTTGAGGAATTAATTGGATTTCATTTTATTTTATTCACAATTACAGCAGTATATCAATCGATACTTTTTTCATAACATTCATCATCATCATCATCATATCTGCCGAACGACGCCCACTGCTGGGCATATGCCTCCCCCAAGGATCTCCACACGATCGGTCCTGTGCTGTCCGCATCCAGCGGCTTCCCGCGACCTTGATCAGATCGTCAGTCCACCTTGTAGGGGGCCTGCCCACGGAACGTCGTCCGGTACGCGGTCGCCATTCGAGAACCTTTCCGTCCCAACATTCATCAAAGTAAACTATATTCTAAAAAGAATTCATTTCTTTAGCATTTATTTATCTACTGTCTTTTTTCAGCATTACTAAATCATCTTGGACTAATAATGAAATATTTCCGGTATTAGAACTCCGTGATTTTCTAAAGAAAATTTATTATCTTTTCTTTAATTTACTGACATTTCCACTGATGACTAATAAATGACAGACAAATAATGATTTAAACTTAAATCAAATCGTTGTTTAGTCAAAACAGCTAACTTTCACTAAGAAAGAATTTTACTATTGAAATAAACTATTCTGAAAGCCATTAGCAAACAAGCCCAAAATCCAATAAACGGATATTTCGCTCAGTCAAATGTTCAAAGACATATCAAAGGACACGAATGCCAACTGCAGACATGTATGCATGCTCACACAGGCGCAGAAGTTTTACGATTTACCACCCACAGCGGGGTACTGCCGACATTTCCTTCGCCGGGTTAGTTGAAAGAATTATTTAACTAGGTCCCTACATATGTGTGGTGTCGACACTTTAAAAGAGTCTCACCTCCCATTCCTATCCTATGAGTGTCGTAAGGCGACTAAAAGAGTAGCGCCAAAGTACGGGCAGCACCGCATTCTGTTTGCGATTACCAACAAGCCCGCGAAATGTAACGATCATGGCAAAATTCCCTGATCACACACCGAGGACACTCTCTCGCCACTCTACTCGGTAAGTAGAGTTGCGAGAGAGTGTCCTCGGCCGAGTACTCGATTCGTGTGTACTATGTGACGAGTATTCGGCCCAAAAAAACGGCGAGCGAGCCACTCGGACCTTGGTTTGTTTACTAGGCCGAGTGCCCGCCCCCGCACGCCTCTCAGCCTACCCCGCGCCGACTCGCTCGTCACTAGGCAGGTATGAACACGATCACTCGCCAGTAGCGTCGTCCTAGCGAGTGGCTGCGCAACGTGCATTTTGTTGTTTATAAATTGAATTGTACCATTATTTCGATAAAATGGCTAAGTGGGATAATGATACAACGATAAAGTTCATACAAATATACAAACAGCATCCGTGTTTATGGAACTTTCGATCCGCGGACCATAAAAATAAACAAATGCGAGACAATTTTCCTCTATTAACAGTGGTATGAGGAGCTTGATAAAGTTTCTAATTTTTTGCTTTTTATTATTATTCATGTTGACACGCTACGAATGTCTAGAAAGTGAACTGACTCTCCACTGTCGCCAGGAAAATCAAAATGCGTGTAAACACCTACTCGCCCACCCTACTCTCTCGGCCGAGTTCCAATTTGCTGTCTCGTCACTGTACTCAGTACATGTGATCAGGGCAAGGACCGCGTCTAGCAGTGGACTTAGATAGATACCGGCTGCCATATAAAATGGGGACGTGCTTACATTCTTAAAATCTTTTGGTTTTTTTAAACAGTCCATGTTACGATAAAAATAAAATTTTGTTTAAGTATAAAATAACTTGTATAATATGCGAGTTGACTACAATTAATTGATAGAAATTAAATAGTTTTCGGATCAGAACGTCAGAAGAGAATTATCGTCGTATTGAGGGAATGGATAAATTTCTGAATGTAAACTACCTATTCGTAATTTTTATGTTCATGTTTTATAAGATTATTTGTTTGTTTACCAAATAATATCCCATCAAGACCACACAATTGGAACATTGTGAACTTTAGCTAATAGTATAGGAGTATCTCTGGTCTACCAAAACACTGACGAGACGCAAAGCCGAGTACATTACAGACGCGACACTAGAAATCAAATCATTTTGCGTTCTATTCGACAACCCCGTCGATGAACTACTAGATGTTGATTGTAAATGTGTTTCTAATTACCATCATATTATTTAGCTAGCAGATCAAAAAGTTCTAGAAAATTGCCTTTATTGAATGAAGGCGTGGATTCGTCATGACCACGAAAAGCTAACCGGTAGAGATCCAAACAATATTGTTCATTCGATTTGGAAACAAAATACAAGAAAAACAATAAAACTTATTTGTGTGTGCACAACCTGCTATCCAGTTATAATTATCGTAATACTTTTTAATAAAATAACGCGTACTTTTACCTTTTTTTTTTAGTTAAATCCAATTCGGGTAAACACCAACCTTTAAAACAATTTTAATTTTGTCATCAAAAGATAAGGCGGAAGAAGCTTAGTTTATCTAAACACACATCACCAGCACAAATGTCACAGCTATAATTTTCCATTATTAACAGTAATCAATTAGATAGTTCGATAAATTCAATTCAATAAAAACAACAACAATTAAAACAATATGGCGGAAGCCGGAAATTATTTGAAACTGCACCTATATTAAAATTGTATAACCCGTCAAATGAGGTTGCTGAACTACCAACATCATTAGCCCGGTTATAAGTAAGCTGGGAATATTTCGACCTAAACACAAGTAAGAGTTTTGATATACGTACACAGATTACCTTTGTGGTGGTTTTAAGTAATTACTGGAAATTACCTGTGTATTCTCACACACACTAACACAAATAGAAGCTTAAAATTATTTTGCCTACTTTATTGGATTGCTCGCGGGCCTCGCAACATAGGCTCGTGGTGCGGTACAGCGCCATCTGACGGCGAAAGGTCATTTGGCCATGTAGCGGCGACAAGTACACTATTTAGTAACCCAGATAGCATAAAACAGTTACCAAAAAATTTGTACTTTTCAATACCGATAGATGGCTATTAGATATTTAGATTAGATATTTTTTTAAGTGAACCATGAATTTAAACAAGCTGATACTTAACTGAGGTCTAAGGCGGTGACCTCAATGTAACACAATATTTTAGGCTCAGCGGTTCTTAGGGGCCAGTGTATGCAGTGCTTATTGGCATGGATGGTGTGCACGCCCCTGACTATCATTTGCATTCACCCATAGATCCGCGAGACGATGCTCCCTTGCGAATGGCACCACGGTTCGTTCCAGTTCATCCGAAGCGAGAAGAGTCTTCGTCAAGAGCGAGAGAGACAAGTCGAGCTCGGCAATTGGCTTATCTGGCATCCGTACAGCCCCATCAAATACTACTGGGATTGCTGCATGATGTGCATCTCATTTGTCGTCTTCCTGTATCTTCCGATTCAAGTGTTTTATAACTGTGAGTGCCTTTTTGTACATTTAAAGCATCGCTACAACATGGATTTAAATAGCTTTAAAAATATATCTGCAAGTCTTGTAAGAGCCAGTAAATATTAGACTCTGAGTTAGATCACGCACATAGAACATGAGACCAGCGCTCACATGGTGTGGAGAAGAGTTAATAAAGTTTGCTTGAAACCATTCAGTAATGGGTACAGTCTTCAGGTTGGAGTTGAAGATTACAAATGAATTCTATTACATCTGACTTCATTCATGGATGTTTGTTTAATATGACGACAGAGTCCACTATCGATTTACCAAATTTGCACTAACGTAAAACTTTAATTTCGTTTTCAGGTCCTAACCCCTACGACCCAATAATCCTTTGCTCCGATGCCCTCACTTTTCTTGACATCTTGAGCAAGTTCGTAACGGGCCTCACGCACAAGGACGGAAGGAAGGTCACATTAGAACCGAAGATGATCGCTAAGCTGTATTTGAAAGGGATGTTCATATTCGACTTAGTGTCGGCTCTACCGCTGCAATGCATCCAGTTTTTTAAAACTGACTGCCAGTATCCAACTCATACGGTGTGGTTTGTCTTCAAGCTATTCAGGTATGTAACTTTATTACGGCGGTCTCGACATTTGGAGCTCCTTGGGCTGACATTATATCCAAAAACCTTGTTACAGGTTAATATCCATGGGGAAGCAATGGCAGAACTTCTACAAACAGATGAGCCTATCTTACGTTGCGGCCGTGGCAATCACCGTCGTATTCCGTATTTTACTATTTTTCCATTGGATGACATACCTCCTGTATCAAATACCATCGTTTTGCGCTCACTATTACAAGAATGATCTAAAATCCATATACTGGTTCAAACGCCTATTTGTAAATAACACATCTATGACTGTACTCCAGAAATACATGGGGAATTTCTACTACATTTTTGGACTGTGCAATGGGGCAGGACATTTCATTCCATTAGACAAATATCTTATACCGGAATTGATATTTTACTGTGTAATGGGAATCATTGGTCTTATATTTTTAACATATTCCTATGCGATACTACTTAGTTTAGCTATATACGGGCGGTTCGAGATACTCTTATACAATGGGAGGCTGAAACAGCTGACAAAGTACATGGTGTTCAAGGGTCTCCCGATGAGTTTGCAGCGGAAGATACACTTGTATATCAACTACAAGTTTTACGAGCATTATTATAACGAGCAAGACATTTTGAACACTATTAACGAGCAGATAAAGCAGGATATTAATATGCACTGCTCTAAAAGGCTGGTGATGAACGTGCCGCTATTCCAAGATATGCCGGTAGCTCTGATCAATACGATTGTGTTTAGCTTAACGCAAGTATTGTACATGCCAGGAGAGGTAATATTGGTTTTGCTGTATCATTTAATTAGTTCAGTAGATATGATTATTTTAATGTGTCGTATGATGCCGATATTAAAAGAATAACCCATTATAATATAATGCGTTATTCTTTTAATACACCGCACAGGAAGGGAACATAATAATATTATGTTATCGTAAGAAATGGCGACTAAAAGAGTACTGCGAGAAGACGACATTTAACAACAATGGCCTTACTATGATCAGCAACTCTCCTGCTAAGCGTGGCGGCTATAAGGCTGTTGATGACGATAAATACAAATACTGTTAACACAAGGTAAGGGCTCTTTTATTGTTACGCATGCGGGTGGCGCGCATTTCGAGTACATTGCTAGCTTAGCACTCGTGCCCAGTATCATCTATCAAATATAGCCTGCAATGTAGGTGAAATGCGTGCCACCCGCAATGCTGACCCGCGTTTCAATACAAGAGACCTTAATAGCAATAAAAACACTTCACTAACTCTATATGTATAAAGAAAGAAAGAAAGAAAGAAAGAAAGATTTATTTGACACATATTTGATAAACAATAATCCAGAAAAATTACAAATAAAAAGGTGTCAAAAAGGACTCCCGCTCAGCATATGTCGTGGCTGCTTAAGGCGTGCCACGACGCTGATATTCTGCGCTCCCGCAGAATATATTTAATTTAATTAATTAAATAAAAAGATATAAACATAAAAATAATATAAGAAAAAAAAGAACATAACATAACAGACAATAAGAATTAAACTTCACAAGAAACACAAATAACTAAACAAAAATAAATAAATAAAAACAGAAAAAATAGAAAAAAAAAACAAAAAAACAAGCAACATATTAAACAAAACTATGAAAACTATCACAAGAACATTTTGTACCTGAGAGAACACAACCACTTTTAAACTCTATGCTCAAAACATAGACTAAAAAATGACAGTGGTTGTATTCTCTCTGCTCCAAATCGGATATCCGCCCACCTGCCGGCATGATATTGGTTGGCTAGAAGAGGGCCGCGACATAACAAACAAGCGAGACGACAACTACTTCAACTTTCAATAATAACCTTCCGCTTTTTTGCAGACGATTATAAAATGCAAACAACCGGGACATTCGATCTACTTGATATACACGGGCACTGTTGCTGTAATTAATTCATCTGGAAGAGAAGTAAGTCTGTTTAAATGTATGTATGGCATAAATGTTGCTTTATTTAGTTTTTGATACAATACAAAAAGAATTACGCAACAATATGACTATACTTAAGAGCTATAAACAAAATAAAAAGTGGGAAAATAATCGGCAATTTCATACTTTAACCCCTATTATCTTGTCGCACTGGCTGTTTATGTTAAAACTTATATACAATGTTTTAATGAAACATTCTATAATTAATGAAAACATAAAATGCTTTGTAATAAAAATATTTTCGAGTGTTATAAAAAATGGTATAGTAATATAATGTTATTCAAAAAGTGTTGTCAATTGTTTTTTCAAAGTGTTTCAATTGTAAACGATGTATAAGGTGACGAAATTGTACCGTTTTGCGACGGGCAAAACGGTAATACAATCTTTGGGTCGGCGGTTTTCAAAATGATCACAGCTATATACGTGACGGAAGAATTCAAAATACTTTATCTCAGATGTTTGTGGTGGCTCTGTGGTTAATGATTTTACAAAAATCATTTGTTTTATACCTAGCTACTTAATTTAAGCTCAGAACAATGTATGTGATGTTGTCCACAAATATTTATATTTATTATTGAGCCAGAATATAGAGTAGTGTTACTCTATTTTTAAACAAAATTATATTCATTGAAAATGTGTCGAAAATTTTGCACAAGTTACATTTTCTTCTTCAAACTTAAAGCTATATTACAATATCTACTATTGTTGAACTACGATAAATCGATTTAAAGTATTTTGCAAAATATTTAAGCAGTCCGTGATAATTAAACTATTAGTACCAATAAAATATAATCTTATCTTATCTTTTCTTGTCTTGTAATATAGCTAGCTGACCCGGAAAAGGTTATTTTGCCATAAAAATGATTAAATTACTAAAATGGCTATTAAAAAATAGGGGTTGGTGACAAAAGGGTAAAAATTTTGGGTTGTATGTATTTTTAATGCCATAATATAGAAAAATAAAAACAAAAAAATTTGACCAAAAATTCAAAACAAAATGTTAAGGTCAACAACCCTTATCACTTAGGGGTATGAAAAATAGATAGTAGCCGATTCTCAGACCTATTGAATATGCATATAAAATTTGGTAAAAGTCAGTAAAGCCGTTTCGGAGGAGTAAGGTAACTAACATTGTGACACGAGAATTTTATATATGTATAAGATTACGTGTCACGTTGTTTGTCCGCGATGGACTCCCTAAACTACTTAACCGATTTTAATCAAATTTGCATACCGTGTGCAGTTTGATCCAAATTAAAAGATAGGATAGCTTACATTTCAATTTATAGTCGCAATATTATTTTATTTCAAATTTCCTGTGTAACATTGTAAGGTAAACGCCATATTTTTGATGCCGATGACATTGTGTGACGTCTTACGTCAAAATCCAATTTGATTTCCCCCAGACCGATTTCGGCCATGGCGACTGCATTCAACTCCGGTTTTGTCTTAGGTGTGCTCGCATGTGGCTTATGTAGCCAATTTTTTGGACAAAAATCCTCGCACACTGCGGGCATGTTAGAACACCGTTTTCATAATAGTTAATTTCCGCCGATAGTCGGGCCTTTAATTCGTCTCGCTTGGCGTCCAGTTCATAGAGCCGCCTGTTCTCTAAATTTTGGACGCTAGTTGTAACTAGCGCCCTCCACTCAGGCCGTCCGGCTGCCCGTTCCTCCCATAGCAACGGATCGATATTGCAACGCTGCATGTGTCGTTTAAGCCCATCTCTGTACCTAAGTAGTTGACCGCCACGCTTTCGCTTGCCTTCTTCAAGTTCCGAGTAAAAGATGCGCTTGAAAACTCTTTGCTCAAATCCAATTACTTATACGTATTATTCTGAGGCGATACGAAGTTAGCGGGGTCGGGTAGTATTAATATTAGGGGTTAAAGTATGAAATTGCCGTTTTGTACGGACGAAATCGAGAAAAGTCATTTTTCCATACTAACAATTTTTTAGTTTTTTTAAAAACGCCTGAACCGTTTTCGATGCAATTAAAGGTGAAAGTTAGATGATTATAAAGCTACGAATTATAGTATTTAAATTTCTGAAAATCAAAGTATACAATACAAATATACTTAATTGAAGCAAGAAGGTCAGCTGACACATTGTAAGGGGTCTTTCCAACGACTTCCTTTGAAGTAATAGGCACTAGTATTGCATTTTTTTTTTTTAGTCAAATGTTACTTTATTTAGTTTTTGATACAATACAAAAACAATTACGCAATAATATGACTAGCCTTAAGAGCTATAAACAAAATAAAAAGTGGGAAAATAATCGGCAATATCATACTTTAACCCCTATTATATTTCGAACGCAGGTGGCCCACCTCCGCGACGGATCGTACTTCGGCGAGTCCGCGCTCGTGCGGCCCGGCGCTGCGCGCGCCGCCACGATCATCGCCCTTGAGATCACCGAGATATTTAAGTTAGTACGATTTGTGTTTGATCTATCTATACTAATATTATAAAGCTGAAGAGTTTGTTTGTCTGTCTGTTTGTTTGTTTGAACGCGCTAATCTCCGGAAATACTAGTTCGAATTGAAAAATTATTTTTGCGTTGGATAGTCCATTTAATGAGGAAGGCTTTAGGCTTTAGGCTATAACATCACGCTACGACCAATAGGAGCGAAGCATTAGTGAAAAATGTTGCGAAAACGGGAAAAAATATTGATATTAATCGCGATCATAATAACAGAAATTAAATAAAACGCGGACGAAGTCGCGGGCAACAGCTAGTACAGGATAAAATTTTAACCACCTTCCAAATTTTAATACAACTATCTACGAGACAAAAAACAAATGACGTACTTTTTTATTTTAGTATAAGTAGCCCAGTACAAAAAGTGTCAAGATAAGGCACTTAGAAAATGTCCACCAAAAATCTAAAAACTTTTGCAGATCTGTTAATGATTAAATCTATCCGATGGGTGTCATATCATAAAAAAAGTGTTCTAAATAGTATTACAACATTATTTAAACCATAATTATTTTACCAGTAGATTCAGACCGCGATTTCAGAAAAAAACACCAGTACCTCTGAATAACCCGCCTGCAGCGCCATCTATCATCTGATGCACGTGTCTTCACCCAAAACACAACTGTTATACCGTGTATAAATATTAAAATTAAAAATACTTTTTAGGCTTAGCTCAAAGGAGTTCCACGCCTGCCTTCAGCCCTACCCACACCTCAAGCGGCGATTGGAAGACACGCATTCAAGGCGTAAGCGCGCCGCCCGCCCGTCGCACACCAGCCCTCCGAGTAGTCAAAGATAAAGTTTTTAATGTCATTTCATGTCAATAGATATACGAAATGACCAGGCCCCTAATTCAGCTAACCAAATCGTATCACAATCGTAATTGAATAGCAGGTTTTTGAGTTCTAGTATGGGCTAAATGTCAAAATCACCCAATTTAATCACGATCGAAACGCAATAGGGACTACCGTTTCTTTGCTCACCAGTTGGCGCCACTGTAGACTGAGGTCCGGAGGTATAGCTGTCAAAGGCGATTGGCGCCGAAACAAAGTGTTATATCTTGAATCTAATTAAGGTTATATTGTTTATTAATAACTATCTTGATATCAACAAACTAACTTCTGAAATAGTTGCTCTTGGGGCCGCCTATTTTTGCGCTTTTTCTTAATTCCGTTTTTAAAGCGTTCACATTAATCGCCAAATAATCCATATTAGCGATATTTTACGAAGGAGATCACTTTCCAGCAGGTAAATTAAAGAAATTATAATTTATGCAACAAATTCCGCTAAAACCAGTACAAAGTGAATGATATTGGACCTCACGCGACACTAGCGCCTCTAGTGGCAAATTTACTAGCAATAGCCCCCATTGAAATAACTGAATAAGGCCCCAGCGGCCTTAGACAAGTGGCTTTCTAATATCATTTACGCTAGACGAATAGATGTCAAATGTATGAAAATGACATGAGCTTACGATCGTTCGATCGTTTGTTCTAGTCCATAAAATAAAGCTTGATTAGAATGACAGTTCTCACTGAAAGAGACGACGTAACTTTGTACCAGCGTCACACATGTGAAACAGATTTGCGAACAAAAAAAATATTGGCAACTGGCATGTTAAGAATATTTTTTTATACATTTCTGTACATATTAATCAATTTCATTACATAAAATAGATATTTAAAGTTAAAAACATTAAAATAATCCAGTCGCAAAAATTACACCTAATTTTAAAAGACGTCTTTACAAGGTTATGTGATTTTTCATAATCGCTAGTGATGACGTAAAATAGATAAAGCGAAATCGACAGACTAACAATATTTCAAAATCGAAGTAATGTAGCATAAATGTTACAAATGAAAGCAAAATTGCAATTATTAATAATATACAAAAAAAAACAAATTTATTAGATTACATATGCGATAAAAAAATCTAATTGATTTTCATGGTTATTCCAATTATTCTGATAATGATCACGATACTGACTTACTGTTAAATCTTAATATATCTGATTTTCGTTTTATTTTATTCGCCGTAACTGTTTTTTTTTTCGTTTGATCAGTCGAGTCGGTCCCATCACTAGTCACCTCAGTTTGACAGGTGTCATTCTAATCAAGCTATATTTTATAATGTCATTTTCATACATTTGACATCTATTCGTCTAGCGTAAGCGATATTAGAAAAGCCACTTGTCTAAGGCCGCTGGTCGGTGTAGTAGTAGGGAAGCAGTAGTCTACCTAATACGCAAGGTCCGTAAAAAGTATGATCGACCTACGATCATCCCACTGCAGGGGTAAAAGGCCTTCATCATAAAATTCAAGTTGCCACAGCAATGACACAAGCTACACTTACGCACACAAACTAACAGCAATTACAGCGAAGGAATAACACTCTTAAAGACAAAGCTTGCACGCGATTTGTAGATTCAGGGACATGTCGTCGCGCGATTGGTGCGTAGCGATGTCACGGGTTATATTTCGAGAAACTATTCTTTAGTAATGCTTTAAGGTAATTATCATTCGTACATATGAGATAAATTTTGTGGAAATACGATTTTAATAGAATAACACTGAATTGAAGTAGGACAATTTTAAATTAGATTCTTAAATAACTTCATGGTTCTAAGGAAATAAATATTATTTAAGTAAAACTTGTTGCGTTTTATTTTACAACTCAACGGAAACTGAATTGTTAACTAATAATTTCACCTCATTCTTCTTATGTAGTCAAGTTTCTCACTTTATTTGATAGTTTTATTTCAACCGTCGAAGAGAAAAGGATGCGTACATGTTTTTTTCATGCATAGCTTTTTAACAGGGTTAAAAGATTTTTGTTCGATGTTACCTATCGTACGAGAATAATCAAATCCATAATTTTTTCTTGTAAATATTTTGTGTTAATTATTTGATGTGTTCTTTAGTAGCCATAGTAAAAGGGTACAACGAAAGTAAATATCAAACCATGTCGGATCCTATTTAAAAACTTTTCCCATATGAAAAACAATACAAAATATTAGAATAATAAAACAATTTTCTGCTTTTATTGAAAAAAAATTGGGCCAAATATTTTTTTAGGGTTTTCCGGCGCTAACAGAACTGTTTACTTATTTTGAGAGGAACGCTCGCGACTTGGTTCACTCACTTTGATGCGTGAACCAAGTCTTGGATGGATGCAGGTCACTCTACTTGATTTGCAATTCGTCTTCAGATCACTCACTTTGATGTGCAAGTAGCATGCAAGTAACTCATCCTGAAACGCAAGCCAGCCGTATGTCATTTACCCTCATGTGCTAATTGTACGCGAAGCATTCATCCCAGATTGTACGCAGAGTTCACGACGCAGTTGCCCAGGCGGCTCAGGTCACTCACTCCGCATCGTACGCAGTTGAACATCATTCCCTACGTTTTGGGCGAGCACAGTCTATGAACCATACAGTCATTCGACGCCTTTGATCTCATGGAAAATGCCGACAACGTCTAGACAGTATCGTGACGGCCAGGGTTGTCAAAAGTAAACAATATATAAAAATATTTATTTATTGCAGATGAACACTCGTAATCAGCACCCCAATGAACCTCAAAAGTGACACACGTATCAAATTATAAAAAAATACGTCCGCCATCTTAGATTATAAAAAGGATGGCATAATGGTAATCAGCACCCTAATGAACCTTAAAATTGACACCCATGTCAAGTTATAAAAAATTACGTCCGCCATCTTGGATTTAAAATAGGATGGAATTTTCGTAATCAGTACCCTAACGAATCTCAAAATTGAAACCCATATCAAATTATAAAAAAATACGTCCGCCATCTTGGATTTTAAAAAGGATGGCATTTTCGTAATAGGCACCCCAATGAACCTCAAAATTGACACCCATATGAAATTATAAAAAAATACGTCCGCCATCTTGGATTTTAAAAAGGATGGCATATCCGAAGCACCCCACTGAACTTCAAAATTGACACCCATATCAAATTTAAAAAAATTTCGTCCGCCATATTGAATTTAAAAAAAGGATAGCATTTTCGTAATCAGCAGCCCAATTAACCTCGAAATTGACAACTATTTATCTTATTAAAAAAATATATGTTCACCATATCGAATCATTCGATATCAGCATTCCAATAAATTCCAACAAACAAATATAAAATAATTTAAATATAATACACAAACATTTGTTAGCCCTGACTGCTGTGTCCCGAACTGCTAACAACGTTTTGTTCGCAGTTCGGGCTCGGCCTTCCCACGTCTCGCCCCTCACACCCCGCACAATTGCCCTGTCTAGACGTCTTCGTCGAACGACTGTATGGTTCATAGACTGTGGTGCGAGTCAGACGCGGGTCACTCACCCCGAGGCGCACGACGGCGTGCACGACGCTGGCGGTCCAGGCGGCCTCCACCCGCAGCAGCTCCTGACGCGTCTCGGCGCTGAAGTAGCGCGGCCCGGCGGCGTGCGGCCCGGCCGCGCCGCTCTGCACGAGGAAGCAGTGCTGCCGCCAGTCCACCGTCTCGCTCTCTTTGACGGTGCGGAACATGGTTTGGTAGACTTTAAGCACTTCGGGGCACTTGCTCAGCTCGGTTATGTTCGTCTGGAAAAGTGAACGAGTCATTTAAATACAGCTGTGACGTACAGAAGAGACTACGTTAAATATAACACTATAGTTTAAGAACTAGATAGACACTTCGATACAAATATGACACCTACAACTGTCCTCAATTAAATGATTGATGTTTCTTTCATACCTGCGCTGTTGCCAGCGCGGGCTACTCACCGGCGGCGTGTGGAACAGCAGCGCGTCGGTGCCCTTGAGCATCAGGAAGCGCGGCCGGTACAGCTGGCCGGGCTGCGCTGTTGCCAGCTCGCCCTCGTGCACCCAGCCCATGTACTCGATGCGCTCGCCCGCCGCCAGCGACCGGTTGAACAGCTTCATCTGCGGGCGGTATGACACCGTCAAATTGTGAGATTTGCGAGTTTAAAAAACAACGCGTGAGATTATAAACTAACGGTGAGTTAGTTTAGGTTAGATTGTCATCCATCGACGTTCAATTATGAACTGACGAAGTTAACATTTTTACGGTGACAGGTACACTCGACAGCACATCAAGTTAAACAGTTGAACTGCGATAACAGCTTTTATTACGTAGGGCATAAAGGCGGTCTCAAGGTCAACATGTATAGTCTGATGTGCAGCCGTGTGTACATATTTGTTGTGGGACTACATGAGTGTTGTAGGGTTTTTATACCCGACCCACACTTTCATATCTAATATAGACACGTATCGTGTCAGCTTTTTGTAACGTAACCAATGATATGTAAAAGATATATTACAGGCTGGAATGGCATGTAGGCTACTCGGAATACCGAAAAAATTTACGGATTCTGTGAGATTATTATTTATTTTTCATATTGAAAGGTATCGACATGTTTTTGTATAGTGATAGTTTACGGGTCAGGGCATAGCATATGCTAAATTTTATCGCGGGCAGCACAGCTAGTGTTTACGTAAATTAATAAAGTGAAACAATATTCTTAAAAAATTATGATATCAAATTTCTGACTTCACCAAACTATTTATACATACAGGGTGTAAAAAAACTAAACGCAGACCCTGAAGTTACGCAATCTGAAAAGCAAACCAAGCCATAGTACAAAATATTATAGCTGGGAAATAATTTTTATTTATGGGACTCAAAAAAATATTATAATTCGTAGCGCGCAATGTATAGCAGCCGTAGCGTAGGCCGCTGAACTGGAGATGGCTGCTAAGTTCAAAAGTCGTCCGCGCTGAGCCGTACATTGCGTATTGTAATTAATAAAGCCTTATTGTGAACGAAATAATAAAAACAACCACTTTGTTTGTATGAAGAAAAGTTTTTAAGTATCCTTTGGCAACAGATTTTGTAATAAAATAGAAAACAAAATTGTGACTTTGACCCTCAACATCTTCGGAATCAGCTGTTTCCCAGGTATGGTCCTAAAAAGAAAAATGATCCTAATGATGGGGAGAATACGTGGTTTTCGGATCTGCGTTTCGTTTTTTTACACCCGTTATACTTTCGGCTTGCTATACCATTTACCTAACATCCTGTATATTGATAAGCAAACAAATCAAACTCGCCTGCAGGTTGGTGAGGCCGACAATGTTGTCCGAGATGCTCTTGAGCCACATGGACAGCGCCGCCGGGTCCTCCGCGTGTATGACGCCCGTCGTCTGGTTCGGCCGAGCGCCGCGGACCTGCGATTGGTGGATACACCGTGAATCCACCAATCAGAGCGCTCGAAATCAGTGATCAGGGGACTTCGGGCACTGTGATTGGTCAACGGCTTATTCGTTCGTTCGATTGTTCGAACGCAGTTTCAGGCCACATTTCGATACAGCTTTTGCTGTTGTTTGATGTTATGTTTGAAATTAAAGATTTATTTAGGGATTGAACTTGGGTTAATAAGGATTCATGTTTCTAACATTAGCCCAGACTTGTCCCGCAGCAGTGGTAGGTTTAAGTGTAGATGCGCCTCCTATTTGCTGAAAAAAAAACTGATTTTACTGATTTTAGGTAGACAAAGGTATTTTTCGTCATAAGAAGGTAATTTACCGTCTCTAATTACATTTATCAATTATTTTCATACGCACGCAATATAAGTTACGGTTCGCAAACCTCATTGGTAGAACGACGGAATCTCAAGCAGATTGTAGTTTCCAAAAATATTTTTTATAGATAATTTAAGTTTTATAGTTTCACGTATTATTCCAGTTATATAGCGATTTCAGGTTTATCAAACCTACTGAAATGATGTTATTAAACGCTAAACGCATAACCACTGACTGCATAATCTGTTTTACAACCCCTGAGTTATTTAACTCGTTTCGATGATTCGTTTAAATCGGTAAATAAATATCAGTATATAAACTTGAAAAATTTTGTCTCAGGCGGGACTCGAACCCGCATCTCCTCGCATGCCGGGCGGGCGCCATACCATTAGGCCACCGAGACACTGCGACACGGCGCGAATTTTTCAAGCATATTCTTACGCTGTAAGCCAGCGGTGTTTCATCAAATGTTAGGAGTTTGCACCCTTAACACCCGAAAGAAACATCTTTGCAGATGTTTGACAGTCAGTTAAGATGAAACAGCTATTTATATACTTTATTTGATATTTTAGCAACTTAATTGCACTTATAATATCAGTATATAAACTTGAAAAATTTTGTCTCAGGCGGGACTCGAACCCGCATCTCCTCGCATGCCGGGCGGGCGCCATACCATTAGGCCACCGAGACACTGCGACACGGCGCGAATTTTTCAAGCATATTCTTACAGCGTAAGAATATGCTAACATTTGATGAAACACCGCTGGCTTACAGCGTAAGAATATGCTTGAAAAATGCGCGCCGTGTCGCAGTGTCTCGGTGGCCTAATGGTATGGCGCCCGCCCGGCATGCGAGGAGATGCGGGTTCGAGTCCCGCCTGAGACAAAATTTTTCAAGTTTATATACTGATATTATAAGTGCAATTAAGTTGCTAAAATATCAAATAAAGTATATAAATAGCTGTTTCATCTTAACTGACTGTCAAACATCTGCAAAGATGTTTCTTTCGGGTGTTAAGGGTGCAAACTCCTAACATTTGATGAAACACCGCTGGCTTACAGCGTAAGAATATGCTTGAAAAATTCGCGCCGTGTCGCAGTGTCTCGGTGGCCTAATGGTATGGCGCCCGCCCGGCATGCGAGGAGATGCGGGTTCGAGTCCCGCCTGAGACAAAATTTTTCAAGTTTATATACTGATATTATAAGTGCAATTAAGTTGCTAAAATATCAAATAAAGTACGGTAAATAAATATTTCACTTTAATGTAAGTCATCATCCTCAGCTCATTTTGGTCCACTGTTAGACTTAAACTTCTCCAAAAGGTGGTCTTGCGCCAAAATCGATTCGGCCCACGGTGAAGATGCTGCTGCCTTTTTCCGCAGTACTTGTAGTCCATAAAATATAGCTTGATTAAATATTACAGTTCTCAAATTCAAATTCAAATTCAAATTCTTTATTTGCCATAAATAGGGTACATAGATGTTTTTACAATAGTTAAGTAGCTTTCTGACCTATTTAGCCATAAAATATAGCATGCTCACTGAAACAGACGACGTAACTTTGTACCAGTGTCACACAAGTGAAAAATATTTAAGTAAGTAAGTAAATAACAGCGTATATCATCCCGCTGCAGGGCAAAGGCCTCCATCATTGAATTAAATTTACCACAGCAATGATGGGTACTGGCATAATCACCACGCTTGCCAAATGCGGGTTGGTGATCACAAACCCGAACAACGTTCGAAAATTCGAAACTTTTTGTTGCACGACCCGGGGATTGAACCTGGGACCCCGAGATCTTGGCCCGGTATTAAAACCACTAGACCAAAAACATTTGCACACGATTAAATATTGGTAACTATCATGTTAAGATTTTTTTAATACTTTACTATACATATTAATCATTAAAATAATCCAGTCTCACAAAAATTACACTCAACCTTAAAAAACGTCTTTACAAGGTTACGTCATTTTTTTATAATCGCTAGTAATGATGTAAAATTGACAAATCGCAATTGATTGACAATAGATTGACAATAGTTCAAAATTGAAGTAATGTAAAATAAATGTTACAAATGATTCAGGTAAGTGGGTAAGCAAAGAATCAGACAACAATGAACCCTCATTAAATTCATAATAACAAAACCTATTCGGCTAAATATTTATACATACATTTGTAAATTAAAATAAAGCTTTTATCGCTTAAAATGAGACGTCAATTATGAGTCCCAACAAGAAATTACCGGACGTAATTCTTTAAAAATTTGCGGCACATTTTTCAATTTTCTTCATTTCAATTTATAGTAACAAAAATATTTTCATATTACTTTTTCAACCGCAAATAATTTTGCTATTCGCCTAAACAGAAACGAGATAATAAGTTGAAATAAGAAACAAGTTTTTAATGAAATTCACAAAGTTCAACTTACATCGAAGCGGAGCGATATCTCTCAAAAAACCTTAAGAGTTTTAGGGTTCCGTATCTCAAAAGGAAAAGAAATTATCTCATATAATAATCAAACTTAAAAGTTAACGTAAAAAACAACGGGCGTTTTTGTCGCTACAAACGTATTATAGACACACTCAAATGGAAATACCGACTTGGCCTAGAAACAATCACCTCAAAATAATATTTGATTTTGTCGTGTCATTGTTATCAAATATGGCGTGGTTGGAAAAAAATATTATAAATCATTAATTTTTCAACTTTTTTAAATATTTGTTATCCTTCCCCGACGTAAGATAAATTCTAAAAACACAGAAATCATAATAATTGGCTAAGCTGTTCTCAAACTATAAGAGGTGTCGAGGAAAGATTTGTATTTTTGTGTGTGTGTATGTTTGTAATGAATTAACTCAAAAACTACTGTGACGATTTCAAAAATTCTTTCACCATTGGATAGCTAAATCTGCCGTGAGTGACATAGGCCATATTTATTGCTAGAAAAGATTAGGGATCCTTATTAAAACTTAACGGGTCTACCTGTGCGAAACAGAGACGGGCCACAAGTCCCACAAGTCTTTTATATAGACATTTTGTAGTTAGACCATTAGATAAAGTCATAGACTAACTATTTTAATATGATCAGTAAAGTGTAAATAAATCGTCTATTTTAATCATAAAAAATATAGTCATTATTAAAAGTACTTAATCATTAATCAGTAATCGAGGCTAAGCAACTATATGCATGATGCATGGTCATCATAATCATAATACGTGCCTAAATAATTGCACGGAACCCACGGTGGACAAGTACAACTCAAGCTTTTTCTATATCCAGTTACGACTATTGTTCTATTATCATTTGAAAACCAAAAATGTTTTATACTGTTTTCTTGAGTTTACGCGAACACTATATATTGAAATGAAAGATAATTTTACGGATTCAGAACGCGTTAATTTTTTATTTACTCGTAACCCGACGTTTCGAACCCTTTACAGCGTTCATATACCCGTGACCATGAACGCTGTAAAGGGTTCGAAACGTCGGGTTAAATCAAAAATAAACGCGTTCTGAATCCGTAAAATTATCTTTCATTTCAACGAGAATGTTTTGTCAGGGAATCGGATCTTATCTTACCTCGTGTGTTTCGCTCTAACACTACACTGTCTCCCTTATCGCCAGGGTGGCGCGATGTTAGGTGAAATAGGAATAGGTGTGAGCGAGAGCGGAGATGTGCTAACGTAACAAAACAAACTGCGGCATCGCCACGCGTTCATTTCGACGGCGGCGATCAAGACCGCAAGACGCGCGCGCAGCCAGAAGGGCGCTCGGCTCGGCGACGCAGCGGTGCGCGACGAAGATGCGGTGCGAAGAGAAGATGCAGTGCGCGGCGGTGAAGTACCGCGCGACGAGAAGAGCACGTGCTTCGTGCACATACTAAAATACCTCTTTTTAGAGCTGCCTTCTTGTTTCTTTGAATTGACGTTGCACAAATAGCTCTTTTCAGAGCTGGTTTCTTCCTGTTTCTGGATTGGCACGATATCACACAGTGTAGCCACAGTTTTATATAAACTGTGTCAGTTCATTTTAAGTACCAATAAAATTTATGTCCTTTGATAATAATCGGTTGAGTAATTTAGGAGTCCATCGCGAATAAACAACATGACACATAATTTTTATATATAATATAAAGATAAAGACTAGTTGACTCCGCGAACTTCATATCGCCTCAGAATAATGTAATTTGATTTTGACGTCTTAAATGTCATCCGGCTCGAAGAACCAGATGTGCTGCTTGCAACAAGTAGGTTGAGGGGTGGAGGAATGATACTCGTAGTCTTTAAAAAAGGTGCTTATTTAGCGATTAAAAATTGATAAAATTACTAAACGCGTTATGTGTGGTGAATACGAAATTCAAGTTAGTAGTGTCCGTTGCTTCTGTTAACGGCTCTTGTCCGCCCCCGTCAGAGGTTTCCTATTGGCCGCTGCACTTATCGCGTCATGAGCAACCAATAAGGACGGCCGTAGATGTCGTGATGCATTCCGCTGAGATTATGCGACAGTGTTGCCGAAACAGTCACTAAATATGGCGTTTACTTTAAGAGTCAAGAAACTAATAATTTGCATTACAGTAATATTGCGAACATAAATTGAGATGTTAGCTATCCTATCTTTCAAGTTGGGTTAAACTACACACGGTATGCAAATCAAATTTGAAATCAGTTCAGTAGTTTAGGAGTCCATCGCGGACAAATAACGTGACAAGTAATCTATATATATATAAATGAATCCCTATTTCCCTTGGTCATCGCATCACGCGTAAACGGCTGGACCGATTTCGCTAATTCTTTTTTTCTTTTGTTTGTTATTGTCAGGACAATGTTCTTATGAAAGAAAAAAAAAGAAAATTGCGCGGAGAATTAGAAAATTTAAGAAAACTTAATCACCATACTAAATTATTAGTAATGTAACCTTATCTCTTTTTGACAAACTAAACTTTTTAATGTATGGCGTTTGACATATCATTGACAGAATGCGTGCTGCAAATATCGTCAAATAGGGGGCAAAAAAACAGAATATTGCACATTGCCAGTAATATGTCGCTTGTTACCGTGTCGAAATATCAACAAAACTATTGAGGTATATACACGCCAGAAAAAAACATAAACAATTGGAAACTTTTTTTTATTAAACCTTTTCGTAATCTATATTCATAGTTAAGACAGGACAACGTCTGTCGGGTGCGCTAGTTTTTATATATAAAAAAGATAATATTATTGTTTAACTTTCCCATAAGTTTGCCTACTAAATAAGGCAGAACCTTGATAATTTTTTTTTTCATCGCAATTGTACCACACAATGTTATGTTAAATAAATGTTTGAGTTTGACTTTCAGTATGTGTAAATAAGATAGAAGATTTAAATGAAGATGCAATGACAGATAACTGAACGATAATTGAAAAGTTCGGCAAAATCAAACGTAATAATAATAATTTTTTTAAGACATGCCTGCCTGACATGCCTTTAAGACACTGGGCCACACAGAGCCATCTAGTCCCAAATGAAGCTACTATTAAGTACCCTGTCGTATGGGGTACTAGACAACCGATAAACTTACTTATATACTTTTTTTTGTAAATACATACTTATAATACATAGAAAACACCCAGACCAGTACAAACAGACATGTTCATGCGCACAAATATTTGTACTGTGCGGGGATCGAAGCCGCGACCCATGGCTCAGAAGCAGCGTTTGGTACCGCTGATCCAAATGGTCGTCTAAACGTAATGCACAACACCCGTCTCTTCCTATAGGTGTCGTAAGAGGCGACCAAAGGAGTAGTAGTACCTAGTAATGGAAATTGTATTCATAATTATTATTTCAACAAATTACCACAGGGTATTGCTGAAGTACCTGTACATAAACTTAGATCGTATGTCAAAGTAATTTTAATGAAAAAGGGCACTGTTAATGATTATGTAAATGATAGAAATGTATGGCATTAAATTGTCCCAGCTCTTACTTGCTAACACCTTTTGTTAACAATAATTTTAAATGAAGAGGCTGACAATAGTAACCGAGTTTCTTGCGCTGCTTCTTCTCGGCACTAGTCCAAATAATTTTAAATGAAGAGGCTGACAATAGTAACCGAGTTTCTTGCGCTGCTTCTTCTCGGCACTAGTCCAAACTTGTCCCGAGGCAGTGGTAAGTTAAAATATTAGCTACGGAACTCTTCGTACGTGAGTCTGCTTCGTACTTGGTCGGTTTTTTACCGCTGTCTTTGTTGGTCACATTGGAATATACAAGAAAAAAGTTTAAGGAAAAAACCGGTTAACTATATTGAGATTTTAGCCGTTTGTTTCAAAAATTAAAATAATAAAAATAACATATTTCACAAAAATTTTACTGATAAAAAGAGTGACGAATTTTAATGATTGTGATTCAACTACAAATTGATTTGGAATATTAACCTGAATTCCTACTACAGCTTGTTACAATATCTATCACTAGATGGCGCTGTACACTTCTGACTCGCGCAAACATTCGCGAACGCCCAAAGTACATAGTAAGTTGTAGTCCACTTCTATGCGTCTTCTATCCCACTTCTAATATCGGAGGAATTAGAAATTTTTGCAGACAGCGCATTCAGAATATCACTTTGATATACTTTAGAATAGGCATGGGTCGTACTTGATAAAATCAGTACCAGGGCGCCCTGATTCGCAAGCCAACAAATACTAGGGTCAAAAACCAGGTTTCTAAATACTTGCAAGTATTTTCTTAGTACCTAGGAAAATTAGACCTTAACATGTTACAATAAGGTACATAAATGTGTGTCACTTGTCCTGCTTGCGCGACGGTATACAAACCAATCGTACACGAGACGCCGCGACATGGTTTCCGAGCGAATCCGAAGACGCGAGACGGCCACCGAGTAAAATACTTTCAAAGTATTTTACTTAAAATTAAGTCCTCCCTTAATACACATAAGGATTACAATTGGTTTGGCAAAAAAAATACTTTTTCGGTTAGCAAGTTTTTAACTTAGTTTATTACGATTATGTTCCTTATTCCAATGTGAATAATTTTGAATTTCCTACTTCATGTTTAAAGGGCTCCAAATACTAGAAGTTTTCGAACGAACCCGGAGACGCGTGGCGGCCATCGGGTTAAAAACTTTTAAAGTATTTTATTTGAAATTAATCTCTACTGTGCTACACATACGGATGACCATAGTTTTGGCAAAAAAAAAAACTTTTATGGTTTGCAAGTTTTAACTTAGATTATACGATTATGTTCCTTATTCTAACAACGGTAAAATTTAATTTCCTATTTCATGTTTGAAGGGCTCCAAAGACGCGCTGGCCTGACAAACGTTCGAGTGCGCCCTCGTACAAATACCTTAAAAGTATTGCAAGTATTTGAGATTGAAACCTGGTTTACGTACTTCGAAGCAGAAACCTGGTTTTAAAACCTGGTCGCGTAAATACGCCCCACCTCTACTTTAGAAGCGCTTGTCCACTATTCCTAGTAAATTATCGCCCACGACTCTGGTCGCATCACCCGCTCGCTAGAATTCCATCCACGCCCTAGCCATATTCCAGAGCCACGCCTAGCTACATAGATTTAGGATATTCTACGTTAATGCCTAGCTATGGTGTACAGATGAACAGAAAAATAGGTTAGGTAGGCTTATTACTTTCTGTATATAAATATGAAAAATTATGTCTCAGGCAGGACTCGAACCCGCATCGCCTGCATGCCGGGCTCAACACTATATACCATTAAGCCACCGATACACTCCGACAGAGTGCGATTTTTTCAAGCATATTTTAATTCCTTTAATCCAGCGTCGTTTCATCACATGTTATAGTCCAAAATATAGCTTGATTAAAATGACACCTGTTAAACAGAGTTTCGCACCCTTAACAACCGAAAGAAACATCTTTGCAGATGTTTGACAGTCAGTTAAGATGAAACAGCTATTTATTTACTTTATTTGATATTTTAGCAATTAAATTGCAATTATAATATCAGTATATTCAAGTCCCGCCTGAGACATAATTTTTCAAGTTTATATACTTATACTGAAACTTTCATATAATATCCCAAATATTTGTAAAATATTTCAATAGGTTAAGATGAAACAGCCTTTTATACGAGGGCGGGTCAATAAGTCCGTGACTTTTTGGATTTCTGACCTCTTTACTGAAAAAGCAACACTACTCCTGTCAACAGGTATCTGTCAGTTGATTCCTATCAAAATTTGAACTTGCTGCGTCAGTTAGTTTGTGTTTGACAGCTATTTTTATCAGACTACCCAGTCATTTGAGGAAAAAATGGAAAAAGGTGAATTTCGTGTGCTTATTAAGCATTATTTTTTGCGAAAAAAAACCATTACCGAGACCAAGGCTAAGCTTGATAAATACTATGGGGACTCTGCACCATCGATTTCAATGGTAAAAAAGTGGTTTACTGAATTTCGTTGTGGCCGTAAAAGCACTGAAGATGCCGAACGTCCTGGACGCCCAGTTGAGGTCTCTACACCCGAAACAATCGAAAAAATTCACGATATGGTGTTGGCCGACCGAAGATTGAAAGTGCAAGAGATTGTGGAAGCCGTAGGGATCTCGCATGGCTCAGTGGTTTCAATTTTAAAAGATCAATTGGGCATGAGAAAGCTTTCCGCAAGATGGGTGCCGCGTTTGCTCACAGTCGACCACAAACGCAATCGTGTAACAACTTCACAGGAAGGTTTGGCGTTGTTTAATCGCAATATGGAGGAGTTTTTGCGCCGTTTTGTAACCGTGGACGAAACATGGATCCATCACAACACACCAGAGACCAAACAACAGTCAAAACAGTGGGTTTCTAAGGGTGAATCGGCGCCAAAGAAGGCCAAGGTGGGTTTGTCAGCCAATAAAGTTATGGCGACTGTATTTTGGGATGCACGTGGGATAATCCACATTGACTACCTTCAAAAGGGAAGAACAATCAATGGGGAATATTGTACCAACTTATTGGACCGCTTCAATGACGATTTGAAAAAAAACCGACCTCATTTGGCCAAGAAAAAAGTTCTTTTCCACCAAGACAATGCAAGGGTGCACACATGTGCAGTTGCCATGGCAAAAATCCATGAATTGGGCTATGAATTGCTCCCTCATCCGCCCTATTCTCCAGATTTGGCTCCGAGTGACTACTTTTTGTTCCCAAACCTGAAGAAATGGCTTGGTGGAAAAAGATTTGACTCCAATGATGAAGTCATCTCGCAAACAAAGGCCTATTTTGAGGACCTCGACAAATCATATTTTTTGGAAGGGATAAAAAAATTGGAGAAGCGTTGGACAAAGTGTATAGAGCTCAAGGGAGACTACGTTGAAAAATAAAATGATTTGTTTATCAAAAAATCTGTGTTTTATTCCAAAAGTCACGGACTTATTGACCCGCCCTCGTATGTTCTTAAAACTGTTCTCTAAGCGAATAAATTGGTAGTGTGAATTAAAAATACAATTCCTTGTATGTAAAAGCGAAAGATTGTAGGTTTTAGTCCCATCTCAGGCTGTCGAAAAAAAATGTATTCAAGGAGAATAATAATGTTATTATTTTGTAGTGATAATCGATTGCAAATCATTTATTGCATCGATTCGATTATTTGTCATTTTTTATCAGGCAACAATGAAATGACACAGTGTGACGAGACTGACATTCGTTCGATTTAGTGCTTAGTTTAAAAGTAAGAGGGGGGACACCCATTTTAACACTTCGGAAGTTTCTATCTTCCAAACGTTAGACTTTTGGGAAAATGGTTTCAGAAACTTCAATGTCATTTTAAAAGACCTATCCACAGATATCCCATAAGCGTAGGTGTGAGTAAAAATTTTTTTTTTAGTTTTATTAGTTCTATGTATGGAAGCCCTCCTTAAATATCATTATTTTTTATTTTTTGTATGATAATCTAAAAGCGGTCAACTAGATACACCTATCTACTAAGATTCAAATGTGTGATGCTAATACTTTCAGAATATAGTGCTGTAATAATAAGTTTCAGCTGTGACATACGGACGGACGGACAGACATACAGACAGACAGACAGACTTGACTAATCCATAGGGTACCGTTTTTTGTCATTCGTCTAAGAAACCCTAAAATACAATCGAATTGAGAACCAATTTCTTCTTATGGAAGTCGGATAAAGAGAGAGAGGAAGCTATTTTATTTAACGCACAGAAAAGAAGATTTAATAAGTAACAATCTCTTTTATACATACATACATACATACATACATACATACACTCACGCCTTTTTCCCGAAGGGGTAGGCAGAGACCACATCTTTCCACTTGCTACGATCCTTACAGACTACTTTCGCTTCATCCACATTCATTAATCTTTTCATACACGCTCGCCGGTTTAGGGTACTCTTGACCTGACCTTTCTTTAGAACTTCCCCGATTTGATCAAGATAAGTTCGTCGAGGCCTTCCCCTTCCAACATTTCCATTCATACTCGCCATATATATCTTTTTAGTCAACCTGCTTTCATTCATCCTCTCAACATGTCCAAACCATTTAAGCATTCCATTTTCAATACTGGTTACTACACTCTCTCTCTTTTATCACCATTACGAAAGAGTAATTGCATATTGCAGTGTTGGTTGTACAAAATAAATAAATTCATTCATTCATTCATTCAATGAGTTTTTGTTCTTACCTCGAAAGCGCCAGGCCTTAATTTATCTGTTCCTAAAACGTATCTTGTCACGTATCCCATCATGAGCGGAACTGAAAAAAATAAACATTTTGTTATTAATTTGTTAGGCGTGATACATGTAGTAAATACGGATATATCTGTCTCTTTTACTTATTCTAAGGTGATGGGGTGAGTAAGAGAGATACGGTCGAATACTTATATTGTGTTGCAGTTTCTCGATAGTCTAGTACCCCATACGCCAAGCTACATAATAGTAGCCTAGTTTCAGACTGGACAAGCAAAGACCTCCCCACACACGCGTCTTTCGAGCGTCGACGTCGCGGCAGTGTCCAATCAGCGTTAAGAGGAAACACTACGGGCGAGAGAATTGAAAAATAGGTATTTGTAAAATCTATTGCTGTCGCGCAGTGCCAAATGCCTTCACCGTAGAGTGTGATAGAGACAACTGCTTCTTGGACCGAAAATACCTACTAAAAGCACAATAAATCAACGTTTCGTAGTCCCCTGATTACTTTTCCAGAACTAGACCGATTTAAATACTTTTTTCATTAAAAATTAAAAAAAGGCTTTAGCCGTGTTCGTATGTTTTCCTTTTTTTCTAAAATTTGTTTTTTGGATGTTTGAACACAGCGGAAAATTTGGCGAATTTTTTCGATTTTTGAGGGTTCATATCTTTTTTATTAATTAATTTATGAAAAAACAGAAAACATAGAAACATGTTTATAGTGGCCATAGATTTTTGTAATAAAAATTATTGCTCTACTGGCTTTATCCAGGGAGGAAACAGGGGACTACGTTTGTATGGAAAAACGGCCTTTGTGTTCCCTCTTAAGTAAACGCCGCTGTGCAGGTGTTGCGTCAACACTGATTGGTTGCTGCCACGACGTCGACGCTCGAAATACGCTAGTGTGGGGGGGTCTCTATACCCTTTCCAATTGTTTATTTAACTTTTGACAGATCACGCACAAAGTTTTGTAATAATTTTTGATACAATGTACTACAGGGAATACTGTACTTCGTGGACGGGCTCCGCCCACTTAGAGATGTGTCATTCGTGATTATAGACCACAGATTATAAAACGGTTTTGAAATAAATCTATTATCGACTATATTAATAAAACATACAATAAAATTATTGTGGTAATATTTTATATCAAATCACGTAAAAACCTTTATTATTTTGCATTGAAATGCCCTAAATGTCTCTGTTTTAATGCATAAATAATTTGCGTAATGAAAACAGTTCCATCGTACTCGTACCTAGTAATGGGATCGAATTTATTCGCTGCAAATTAATGAATCTAAAATAATCGTTTAGACTTACTGTATTCGGTTGAAATAAAAAGCATGCGAACGAACTGCGGTACCTACTCGTGATGAACAGGTGCAAAATGTTGATATTCATAGTAAAAATAATGAAAATGAATGTTATAATAACGAGTGTGTTGAATCGATCAAAACTTCTTCATGAATAAAATCGATCGATAAAACAAATCGAATCGGTAACGGGTCATTATCACTATTTGATTAAGTATTAGAGCTGTGAAAAGTTAAATAAACGATTGGAAAGGGTATAAATAGCATACCGGTAGCGACGGTCCGCCATTCGGTGGCGGGGGCACGGTCCGAGGCACCGGAGGGCGGGCGGGAGCCGCGTGCAGACCCCGCCGCACTGCCCGGCCGGCTGTCCTCGTCGCCCCACGCGCTCTGCCGGCGAACACACATTTATAAATAAATAAATAAATAAATGTGGACAACATCACATACATTGTTCTGATCTCAATTTGAATAACTACTTAAAGCATTCGTATTTTGGAAACCAGAAACAACGAAGGTACCACAAACACCCAGACCCGAGAAAATGTAGAAAAACACTTTTTTTCTACATTGACCCGTCCGGGAATCGAACCCGGGACCTCGGAGCAGGCGACACCTTGAAAACCGGTGTGTACGCCACTCCGCCACGGAGGTCGTCATTTATGATGAACAGGTACTCCCGAACTCAGTCGAATCGAGTCAAGATCGATCTAAAATGGCGACGTAACCACCGTCGACTTAACAGTACACGTTCAGGATGAACACACACTTATGCTGAACAGGTACTCCCGAACTCAGTCGAATCGAGTCAAGATCGATCTAAAATGGCGACGTAACCACCATCGACTTAAAGGTTCAGGTTCACTTTCCAGAGTACCAAATCGCTGATTCTCGACTTCGATTCGATTTTGATCGTAACTCGAACTCGTCAAGAGTAAGCCTGCTAGAGTTTCAAACGGAAAACGAGGCAGGCCCCCAATTCCGTTAGTTACAAATAGCCAAATTGAATTGCAATTGGATCTCAACCATGTATTTCGACATTACTGCCTTAATAAATGTGTCAAAATATACGATTGAGATCCAATTACGATTCAATGGGGGCTATCGCTAGTGAATTTGCCACTAGAGGCGCTAGTGTCGCGTGAGGTCCAATATCGTTCACTTTTCACTGGTTTTAGCGGGCTTTGTTGCATAAATTATAATTTCTTTAATTTACCTGCTGGAAAGTGACTTCCTTCATAAAATTAGCGCAAATATGGATTATTTGGCGACGCATATGAACGTCTTGAAAGCGGAATTTAAAAAAAGCGAAAAAATAGGCAGCCTCAAAGAGCAACTATTTCAGAAGTTACTTTATTGATATAAAGATTATAAATAATATACTTCATTACATTCAACATTTAAAACTTTGTTTCGGCGGCGATCTTCTCTTTAACGCCTATAACAGCTATACCTCTGGACCTCAGTCAACAGTGGCGCCAACTGGTGAGCAAAGAAACGGTAGTCCCCATTGAGCCATTTGTAAATTAACGGAAGTGGGGCCAGGGACGACAGGACTTTTTTTTTCTTAAATTCATAGATTAACTAGCTGTTGCCCGCGGCTTCGAACGCATACAATGTTGAATTTAAAACTATGCAATCAAATTTTATATCCCGGAATAAAAAGAAGCCTATATCAGAGATTTAAATCGTTTGATGTGCCCAGCGCTTACAAAAACTGACCACCATTTAAAACTGTATGCGTACGCTCGGTTTGTTTACGTCCACAATTACTTGGCCCCTAGAATCGCCAACGGCTTGTTATGGAAGGGCTCAATCTAATTTGGTTACCACCTAAACAAGAAACAATCCAGCGTATATCTCGCTCTCTCATACTGATTTGTAATAGTTCTCTCTCTATCATACGAACGCCATTTGAACTTTCGCCAATTGTTTGGGCATTACCTGCAAGCGACTAGCACGGAAAACTTGAATTCACTCTTTCCAACGATGACACATCTTCGTGCGCCTTATGTATGATAAGGGCTCATCTAACGATTTAAGTCTCTGGCCTTTGTGTTATTCCAGCCAATAAACTAGCACCATGCCAAATTCCATTCGGATCCCTTGAGACGTTTTAGCGTGAAAGAGCAACAAACGTCCAGACATCCATACTCACAAACTTTCACGTTTATAAATATTAGTAGGAAAGTAAGATAAATTAATCATAAGTGGCAATCCCTGTAACAACGTGGTGGTATTAATATATTTTATTTTGTTTTTGTATTATGCCATCAGTGAATCAGATAACCACTCACCTGCCACCCGCCATTTGTTTGTTCCACGCTTCGCTCCGAATTGCAGTTCGCGTCGACGGGTTTATTGTGCAAAGACGGATGGTCGTCGCCGGTGCTGCTGTCCGTGTCTGATGCTCCATCAGCTGTAATTGAGGTATATTATAAATCGACGAAAAAAAAGAGGAGGTTTTCAAGTTGACTTGTATTTTTTTACACCACGCTTTACGTTTTGTCAGGTTGCTCAATTACTATGTTTTTTTAGATAAAGGGTAGTTAAAAGTTAGTCTTATTAGTTTGAAAAAAAAAAGTTTGAGAAATAGAAAAAATAAAACTTTTAACAATAAAGAAAAGGATAAAAAGCGTACAATAAGCCACCACGTTTTGAACCGGTACCTAGTAAGAAGTCACCGACAATCGTCATGCATCGACGGAAAAACCGGATCGCGGTTAATCTCAGAGACTATACAGGAGAGCTGCAATTTAACATAAATGGCAATATGTATTCAGCGGTTTGCTATTGTTTATCAAAAAAACGTGTGATAAAAGATCACTTTACAAACAACGTTTGAAAAACTAATCAAACATGAGTAAATATTTTATTAATGTGCTAATTATTCGACAAAATTTCATTTCGCAAAGATTTTGCTTTAAAAATAATCGTTTGACATAATACAGGTTTCGCAAATGTTTTACTTAGGAAATATTTCAACTGATAAAATATTATTTTAATAATGTTCAGATGACTAAATAATTCGTTTGCCAAATTGGTGATTTTACAAAAAGTTAGTAGATAAATTATTACTTTGTAAAAATAACTATTTTCTGTCTATTATTATATGTGTGAAATGCGAAAAAACGAAATATATCAGTGACTTTTTAATGCCTTTTTGAGGCGCTCGGCGGCCGCTACCTACGTTCGCTACGCTCTCTCGCCTTCACGCCTTTGTATGGTCACTGTTCTAACCTAACCTAACCTAACCTACACTTTTTTTAACCTACTGGACTTTTAAGGCAATTAAATAACATGAACACACATTTTGCGTTCCGTTACGAGTTAAATCTATTTTAAAAATACCTAAAATCGTCACACTTATTGCACTATGCCTTTGTACTACATGGATTGAACAGATTGTTGTATTAGGGGTTAAAATATGAAATTGCCGTTTTATTGTAATAGGTTCTTTGAATTGACATAGAATCTTCATGGTTTGAGGTTTTCGAATAAAACTTTTTTCACATGGTTTCTATGGTGTTCTTCTTTTAAAAAATGTGAAACATTTGAATATCGACTTTCAATTGTTTTTGTTATTTAACTTAGACAAGAAAGATGGATACTGCGAAAATTCGAGTGATTTTTGAATACGAGTTCCGACGCGGAAGTAACGCGGCAGAAACAGCCCGCAATATCAATGTTTGAAGAGGTTTTGGTTTAAATGCTTTCGTGATGGAAACTTCGACTTGAAGAACGAGTCACGAGGAAGACCGCCCACACAGGTGATTAACGATGAATTAAGAGAGATGGTGGAAGCCGATCCTAGTCAAACTACCCAGGAATTAGCGGCATGGTTTAACGTAACCTTACCCACAATATTGACTCATTTGCGTCAAATCAATAAAATAAAAAAATACGAAAAATGGGTGCCTCATGATTTGACTGATGTGCAGAAAGAAACGCGTGTTGAAACTTGTGTTGCCTTGTTGAATCGATACAGAAATGAAGGAATATTAAATCGAATTGTGACATGTGATGAAAAGTGGATTCTTTATGATAACCGTAAAAGAAAAATGCAATGGCTGAACCCAGGTCAAACGCCTCAACAGTGTCCTAAAGCAAAACTTACCAATAAAAAGGTAATGGTAACTGTTTAGTGGTCTCAGCATGGTGTTACTTATGCACTATAGTTTTCTCCGATCTGGTCAATCAATAACGGCAAATGTCTATTGTGCCGAACTCCAAACAATGTTGGCAAAACTAGCAGTAAAACAGCCCCGACTCATGAATCGATCTTCACCATTATTGCTCCATGACAACGCGAGACCTCATACAGCACGAGAAACCGTTTTGACCCTTCAGGAACTGCAATTAGAAACCATTCGACATCCTCCGTATTCGCCAGACCTTGCTCCAACGGACTACCATTTTTTTCGTGATTTGGACAATTATTAGATGGCAGCAATGTATAGATAATAATGGTAACTATTTTGATTAAATAAATTCGTTAAAAATTAAAAAATAAACAATTTTGATTTTCAGTACAAAGCGGCAATTTCATACTTTAACCCCTATTATATTGTCTCATGAGTAGTTCATTAAACAATAGTTTGTAATATGATAAATTTATCATGTTTAATATTGTCAAAAGTAATTTTTCAAATGAAAATTTGTTATTTGTTTTTTGTCAAATGATTGGACACCGTATTCAGCACATAGAAAAATTCATACAATATATTTATTAGTAAAATCAAATTTACCTACCCACTACCCACTACCCAATTACTTACTAATATAATTATGTTGTGTTAGTTCATAAGCCTCCAGGCGTGTAGGTATATAACATTTTTTCCATGTTCTGTTCGTTCATAAGCATCCAGACTCGCACCTCAAAATATGCATCCGCGACAATACTGGTACAAAATCGTACAAACCTTGTTTCTGCAGGAAAGGTGTGGCGGCGCGGTAGTGCTTGACCGTCAGCACGACGATGTCGCCCGCGTTGCGGAGTATGTTCACCGCGTCGTCGTGCTTGCAGGCCGTTATGTACTCCCCGTTCACTGGAAGAAACAATGAGGAATGTTATAAATAACATAAATAATAATAATAAATGTGGACAACATCACATACATTGTTCTGATCCAAAAATGAGTAACTATTTAAAGCACTCGTATTTTAGAAATCAGAATCAACGAAGGTTCTACGCTATTAGTAGCAGAATGTGCTGAACTATTTATAATAAGATCTTATACCACCACTTTCTTAGAAATAAATCTTTTCATTCATTCATTCATACCACAAACACCCAGATGCCTTACTCTGCAACACCAAGCTCGTATTTACGGATGTATCTGTCTCGTTCAGATACTTCAAGACATCGGTATGAGTGACAGAGACAGATGGATTCGGATATACGGACATTGTGTTGCGGAGTAAGGCCTCAGACGCGAGAATATCTCTTTTTTGTACCCGTGTGTACGCCACTCCGCCATTTTGTGACAAAAAAAGAAGATGTATATTTTACAATAGTTATTTTTTTACTTTTTACCGTATTCTATGAGAGTAACAATAAGCTACTATATCTATATAATTTGACACTGCTACGGCATGGTCATACCCAGGTAACTAGAGCTGTGTCACAAAATAAATACGTTGTTCTTAGAATTACGAATATATATGGCGACAGAACTTTATCTAAAAGAATACCTTATACTCTCAATATGTTACCTTCCGACGTACTAAATAGTAATAATAAGAAGTCATTTTCAAAAAAAATTCAAAAACATTTAATCTCTAATCTTCCTTGATCTAACAGTTTATTGTTAGCTGCATTTTATTGGTAGTAACATTTTGTTGTTATCAATATTTTATTTATGTCACTTAATTTAATATAGGAATGAATAATAGGAAAAAAATATATATAAAGCATTATGTAATTTTATATTCTGAGTGTAACTATGTACTCGCAGTCAAACCTTCTTAAAGGTTTTGCGAGACCTTACCTATAATATGTAATGAAGATATTTGTTAATATAAATAAATAAATAAATAAATCTACCGGAAAAATGTACGGTTTCTACAGGATAGCTTCAAATTCAAATTCTAAACGTATGAAGTCGCTAGAAACAGTATGTACTATGTATTTAAATAAAACGTTTAACTGTGAACGCACCGTTAAAGAATCTTCTCTTTTAATTGAAGTTAGAAATAACCAAATCAGATACTTGAAGTCACAAAGCTCATTAACGAGTGGTGACAATTTTTCTTGGAGAAAACTAACGGTCGCCCGCTTCTTTGTACGCGTAGTATGAAAATTCGTTACTATCCCATTGGAACCGTACTTGTTTTTTGTCATTTTAGCCTATAATTCATCTCCTTTAAAAATGTTCTAGATCCGCTAAGCCGTTTTGCCGTGTTGCCATTAATAATTAGTATTAGTAGAAAAACAATCACGTCTGCGAATATTATTTAAAATCTATACTAATATTATAAAGCTGAAGAGTTTTTTGTTTGTTTCCAATAGTCACTCGCCACTCGCCACCGGTGTGTACGCCACTCCGTGGCGGAGTGGCGTACACACCGGTTTTCAAGGTGTCGCCTGCTCCGAGGTCCCTGGTTCGATTCCCGGACGGGTCAATGTAGAAAAAATGCGTTTTTCAACATTTTCTCGGGTCTGGGTGTTTGTGGTACCTTCGTTGTTTCTGGTTTCCAAAATACGAACGCTTTAAATAGTTATTCAAATTGGGATCAGAACAATGTATGTGATGTTGTCCACATTTATTCTTATTTATTCTTTATTTATTCTTGTTTGAACGCGCTAATCTTAGGAAGTACTGATACGAATTGAAAAATTATTTTTGTGTTGGATAGTCCATTTATCAAGGAAGGCTTTAGGCTATATAACATCACGCTACGACCAATAGGAGCTAAGCATCTATCAGTGAAAAATGTGGCAAAAATAATCGCGATCATAATAACAGAAATTGAAGCGTACGAAGTCGCGGGCAACAGCTAGTGTATTATAAAGTCAGAAACAACAGTATCTATACATTTTATCGTTTCACGACCATTATGAAATTGTATTTTACACGAAAAGTGGCGATATTTATAAAACCATAGTAAAAACGCATAAACACTTTTGCAGCTCATTTAATATCACATTTTATTCAGGGATGACAAAAGTAAACATGACAATATTTAAACTTGAAAAATTATGTCTCAGGCGGGACCCGAACCCGCATCTCCTTGCATGCCGGGCGCGGCGCTGTAACCATTCAGCCACCGAGACACTACGTCATAGGCGTCAATTTTTCAAGCATATTCTTATCGCTGTAAGCCAGCGTTGTATGACGTAGTGTCTCGGTGGCTGAATAGTTAAAGCGACGCGCCCGGCATTCAAGGAGATGCGGGT
This sequence comes from Anania crocealis, assembly GCA_949315895.1. Taxonomy (NCBI): domain Eukaryota; kingdom Metazoa; phylum Arthropoda; class Insecta; order Lepidoptera; family Crambidae; genus Anania; species Anania crocealis. The sequence goes on from OX438882.1 coordinate 26,553,541, forward strand.
TCGACATAATTTTTCAAGTTGATATACTGATATTAAAATTGCAATTTAATTGCTTAAAATATCATATAAAATATTTAAACATGACAAGTAACAACATAACCGAGAGATTTTGTGTTTAGTAAAATAGACGTCTCGCGAGCAATAACACGAAGGAATACTAAATTAGAACTATGTACCTTAAGATAAAGCCGCCCGTACGCATGTAGGTCGACGCTGCATTAATAAATAATAAGGGCTACTGAAAGGTCTTCCACTCTTCTACAGTCGCGTTTCTCATAGGCTTTATGAGCAAAATATAAAATCGCCGGTGGCGTTGTTATGTTAGAGAATAAGTTAAGAACATATATTTTGTTTGCTAAACTACTTTAAGGGTAGGGTCACCAGCAGACGATTAAAATTTAAACAGCGTTTGAAATATTATTTGACATATTTTGTATGGGAATTGTGTCAAATTAAATCGTCAATCTACGTTTACCGCCTGTTTAAATATTGGTGAACTCGGGTCTTAGTATTACTTATTCTGTGGCTAAACTAGCTAACAGTAGTTTACACGTCTTGATCTTACAATTAAATGTTTTTTTTTTTTTTATTGTTATAAAATTCACAGCTTACATACTAAACTAACAGCCAATAACGAATTCACCTTATAGTATAAAACAGAGCAAATAAAATCAAAGTTGACACGGGCAATCAACTACAAGTTTTATAAAGTGCGTGTGCATACTTGCTAACAAGACTATAAAATCAATTGTAAACTATTTTAACATTAAAATTAGATGTAGTATACATGCATACATATACGAGTATTACTATTGACGATCTTAAACCACTATTTTAAATTTCAAAAACCAAAATTACAAATTACAAATTAATATTCTTCTTTACAATGAGAGAGAGAGTGGCGAATTACAATAATAATAATAATAATATTTAAGACATGCCACAATGGGCCACACAGAGCCATCTAGTCCCAAATTAAGCTACTAATAGGTACCCTGTCAACCAATAAATCTACTTATATACATTTTTTTTGTAAATACATACTTATAATACACAGGAAACACCCAGACCAGTACAAACAGACATGTCATGCACACAAATATTTGTACTGTGCGGGGATCGAACCCGCGACCCATGGCTCAGAGGCAGCGTTTACTACCGCTGATCCAAATGGTCGTCCAATTAATATTATTTCTCACAATAAGAGAGAGAGAGGCTCAAGTAAGCACATTATAGCTTTTTTGAACGCTGCCTTTGATAGGTGGTACAAGTCTACCGAGGAGAAGAGTCTATTATACGTTCTAAGAGTCCGCGCTACTACAAAGTTCTGTGCATACTTGGTCCGCGAGAGTGGTGTATGAAACAAGGATGAGGCCGCAAATATTATCCCTATTATGATTATTATAATCGTCTTAACCAAACGACTCCCACTACATTAACTATCCTCCGTAAAAAGGGTCGTACGATTTTGCATGAAATCTGACTTTATGCAATAATGAATATTATGGGTACTTACTATATGAAATAATTTGGGTTGTGTTACGAGTTTGTTTGTATTATATGTATGTAGCACCCAGAGGTTTCCCTCGACCATTTATTTATTGGGTCTGTTCACCTGATATGATGATACTTTAAATGATATTTTAGCAACTTTATTGCAATTATAATATCAATATCGAACCGCGATAAATATATGCTTAAATAATTGGCGCTGTAGTTTCTCGGTTGCTTAAAGGGTAAAGCGCCGCGCCCGGTATGCATGGAGATGCAGGTTCGAGTCCCGCCTGAGACATAATTTTTCAAGTGTAAGTGTTTCAAGTGTAATTTTTCAAGTTTAATGATGATGATGCCAAGCAGATGATCATCCTGTTCGGTATTTCACATATAAAATTACAATACTAAGACGAACACGCCGGTTTTCAAAGTGTCATTTGCTCTGAGATTCTTGGAAGGGTGTTTATCTATATATATATATATATATAAAAATGAATTGCTGTTCGTTAGTCTCGCTAAAACTCGAGAACGGCATGACCGGTTTGGCTAATTTTGGTCTTGAAATATTTGTGGTAGTCCAGGGAAAGTTTAAAAAGTGAGAAAATATGGGAAAAGTTGCGAGGAAGATAATAAAAATGTGAATCTCATATTCCCATATAAAATGTTCTAGATCAAATTTTTCAGCCATTTCATCGAAGTTTTAATGTTGTTAGGATACGTGATGCGAATTACACCGGGTCATCTAGTTATCCAATAAATTCACATACCCATCATTGCTATGGTAACTTGAATTCAATGATGGATGCCTTTGCCCAGCAGTGGGATTCTAGTATATTATTCACATACAAACATTCCCTGGCTATTCCTCAAATTAATTAATACAATAGAACATCAAACAAAATCTTGACTGGGTCAAGAAGCAAATAATTAAACACACATAAAGACTTATTTATCCCGGGAATGTCTAACTGAATTCCACTCAACGGAGCTGTGAACTGAAAGGAGTGTAGTATAAATAATTGATCACCAACAAACATCCTTAATTCTTCCACGAGTGCATAACAGATGTGCATTATTTATTCAAACGGTTATTACAGTACTGAGAGATACAGTGGGTTCGATCTACGGGTGTTCAAAGATTCAGAGTTATTTGGAGGCATTGAAAAAATTGGCGATCTTACTAAATTATAGACCGTAATATGCTTGAAAAATTCGCGCCGTGTCGCAGTGTCTCGGTGGCCTAATGGTATGGCGCCCGACCGGCATGCGAGGAGATGCGGGTTCGAGTCCCGCCTGAGACAAAATTTTTCAAGTTTATATACTGATATTATAAGTGCAATTAAGTTGCTAAAATATCAAATTAAGTATACTAAATCCATAATTACTCGGTAATTGGTACACACGTTGTCCATGTGATTTGACAAACACATCGACAAAGTGTGTACCAATCACGCGTACCCATGCCAAGTGTAACGTATTTTGGAAAAATAAATTGAAAATTTTATTGAATCATTCTCCTATTGGTCTTAAGTGGTTATGGGTCTTTTAAGCTGCGTAAGTAGCGTAACAGCTTCAAGTTTTATGCATCACGCTTTTTCAATTCGGAGCGTCATTCAATCAAGATTTCATTCAGGCAATGTCCCTTTAGACCTCGTACGTGTGTTGTGGTGTCTGGCATCGACGCAAGGAATTCACATGATTACTTTATGGTGCTAGGTACCCAAGTTGTCTAAAAAAATAGACAGTGCCACTTATAAAAAAAATATTATAACCAAATACACATCTATATATATCAAAATGAATCCCTATTTCCCTTGGTCCTATGGTCATCGCATCACGCGTGAACGGCTGGAAAGATTTCAATAATTCTTTTTTTGTTTCGTTTGTTATTGTCAGGAGAATGTTCTTATAAAAGAACAATTAAATAAATTGTGCTGAAAATTAGAAAATTTAAGAAAACTTAATCACTATACTAAATTATTTTTTTATGTAACCTTATCGCTTTTGACAATTTAAACTTTTTTAATGTATGGCGTTTGACAAAACATTGACAGAATGTGTGCTGTTATTATATAGCATAATAATAATTAACAATGGGTAACTTTTTTTTTATTAATACATTTCGTAATCAATATTCATAGTTAAAACAGGACAACGTCTGTCGGGTCCGCTAGTGAAATAATAAAAAAATGTAAGTAAACGATAATAAATAGCGGTGAAAGCCTAATCGCGTGTGAACAAAATGCCAATATACCTAGGTCTTTCTTAGGTCTCTACTAAAATTCATTTGTTCAATATACGTCAGTGTTCTTTGACAATACATAATTATGAGGTAACCACACTCTGCTACATTATTTTAAAGTATGTTCTAACAGCAAGTTACCAAGTATTTGAATGGAGGAGAATTTTTACTGATACGAATGTTTTGATGTCTGAAAGTGTTCGATACGTCGGGATAAACTAAGATACTTATAATGTTAAATACGTAAAATGTATCTTTAATTTATATGTCCTAGGTTTCTTCTGATAAAGCTACTGTATACTGTTTAACTGTGCGGTTAGCCTGAATGAGCTATAAAACTTTCATGTGCTCTTCAAATAGCAGCACTGTGCTTGTAATCCATCTCGTGAATGAATCTGCTATTTAAACTTGAATCAATCTTACTTCACAGTCGGAGTTCCATGTGCTTGTTCATAAGAAACATAATTTCAGTCAGCATTTAGAAAACATTAAGAAGACTGTTGTATTTTTTTCTGGTTCATAGCGGCCTCCAATTCGTTATTTATATTTAAGATGTGTATTCATAATTTAATGAAAACTTAAAACTGTCTAATTTTTTAGGCCTCAATGCTTCTCATTTCAATAGTACGTCAACCTAACCAGAAACCGTAAAGATCAAAACCATTATTATGATAAAAAATGACGTGGTAGGTAGCTGTTGACTTTAACTCAATTTAAATAACATTCAAAAATAAAAATATTAAGTGTCTGTTAAAAAACAGGTAGAGGAGACAGGTACTCATTTCAATCGTCTGAACCCTAACAACTGTGAAAGTCTATCTGTTACGCTTACTTTCACGCAGATTTTAATGAAATCTATACTAATATTATAAAGCTGAAGAGTTTGTTTGTTTGAACGCGCTAATCTCAGGAAGTACTGGTTCGAATTGAAAAAATATTTTTGTGTTGGATAGTCCATTTATCGAGGAAGGTTTTAGGCTATATAACATCACGCTGCGACCAATAGGACCGAAGCATGAGTGAAAAATGTTGCAAAAAAATAGTCGCGATCGTAATAACAGAAATTGACGCGGACGAAGTCGCGGGTAACAGCTAGTTTGTTATAAACTTAGATTAGACTTTGAGAAAAGACATAGGCTTATTTGTATCCCACAGCTGGGTACAGGTTTCCGCCCGCGCGATATAACGTGCAGTTCGAGCGGGCATAGCCGCGGACGAAATATCTAATATTGAAACACGCACTTAGCGTAAAATGAATAAATTTAATCTATATTTATAAAAATTAATCCCTCTTTCCCTTGGTCACAACGTCACGCGTGAACGGCTGGACAGATTTCGCTAATTCTTTTTTTATTTTGTTTGTCATTAACAGGTGAAGGTTCCTATTAAAGGAAAAAATTAAGGAAATTGCGCGGAAAATTAGAAAATTTAAGAAAACTTAAACGGCATACAAAATTTTTTGTTATGTAACTTTTTAATGTGCCATGTGCCATACATTAATAAGTGTTTGACATTACATTGACAGAATGCGTGCTGCAAATAGGGGGTAGACAGAACTGAATTTTGCACATGGCCAGTAATATGTCGCCTGTTACCGTGTCGAAATTCCAACCAAACTATTTATACACTCGCCAAGAGTAAAAAAAAAAGAATGTTATATATCTTAAAGCATAATAATAATAAACAATTGGTATATTTTTTTTGTATTAAACCTTTTCGTAATCAATATTCATAGTTAAGACAGGACAACGTCTGTCGGGTCCGCTGGTTTATAATAAAAATAATAGTTTGACAGATATTTTACAAAGTAAAGTCATCATCATCATCATGGGGTGCCATCTTCAAATTGAAGTTTGGAAGTCAGCATGTAGAAAGTGAGTAAAGTAAAGTAACGGCCTGTAATCGTCCGTCCCACTATCTGTGGCTCCACCACCGAAGACCAGCGTTGTTTGCACATAATTATGCTGAGATGGATGCCGTTCTGCCGGGGTCGTACTTATTTGTATTTCAGTTATATTGTGTGCTTTTTATTAGGGTTCCGTAGCCGAATGGCAAAAAACGGAACCCTTATAGATTCGTCAAGTCTGTCTGTCTGTCCGTCTGTCTGTCCGTCCGTCCGTATGTCACAGCCACTTTATTCTGAAAGTATTAGCATTACACAGTTGAAACTTGGTAGATAGGTATATCCTGTTGGCCGCTTTACGATTCTCATACAAAAAATAAAAAATGATCATATTTAAGGGGGGCTTCCCATACATAGAACTTAAAAAAAAACTGACCTACGCGTATATAGTATAGGTCTTTTATAATGACATAGAGGTTTCTGAAACAATTTTTCCATAAGTCTAACGTTTGGAAGATAGACGCTCCCAAAGTGGTAAAATGGGTGTCCCCCCCTCCCCTCTAACTTTTAAACTAAGCAAGTGAAAATTTTGAAAAAAATACATGATGTAGATCTTAACAAAAACTTACAACGAAAATTGGTTTGAACGAGATCAAACCGGTAGTTTTTGAGAAATAGCACATTTTTAACAACCGCAAATATAACTTTGTCAATACAAATTTATACAAACACTATGAAAAACAAAGTTATTTTTGCAGTCAATTAAATATTTTGGTATTTTGGCTAAGCGGAAGTAAGTGGACCCCTAATTTAGTTAAAGTTGGCACGGAACCCACAGTGCGCGAGTCCGACTCCCACTTGGCCGGTTTTACCTTTGTTTCGATTTTACGTTTCACATTCTTATAAACTTCAGATCGGCCTAGTCGATCGCTCTGGACCTCTCTCGACAGATATATGATTCTTTCTTTCCTTTCATTTCGTCCTTCACTACAGGACGAAGGCCTCTATCATTGAATTCAAGTTACCACAGCAATGATGCGTACAGGCATAATCACTGGCGGGTTGGATCATTTGAAACTGTCGTACTATTCATAACAATGTCGTCTAGATACCTCAACAATGTTCATCGCTAACAAGCACCAGTAAACGTCTGATTAGGTCCGACTGGACAATTTGCATCGCTAACTGCCCGTCTAATTGTTCCGGATATTACTGGAACAATTAGTCTCTGGCGGGAGATACGCCGCATTTAGAGCAGTCTGGGTAGTTGAATTAATGTTTTGAGCGCTCGGAGAATTCATGTTGTGATTTATGTAGATGATTTTGATTTCAGATTTTGAATCATGGCCGCTGCAAAGCTGAAGTCAGTGATTTACAACACAAATTGACGACCATTTGGATCAGCGGTAGTAAACGCTGCTTCTGAGCCATGGGTCGCGGGTTCGATCCCCGCACAGTACAAATATTTGTGTGCATGAACATGTCTGTTTGTACTGGTCTGGGTGTTTTCTATGTATTATAAGTATATATTTAGAAAAAAAAAGGTATATAAGTATGTTTATCGGTTGTCTAGTACCCCATACGACAGGGTACTTAATAGTAGCTTAATTTGGGACTAGATGGCTCTGTGTGGCCCAGTGAGGCATGTCCTAAATATTTATTTATTATTTTATAAATAAAGTCCTATTGAATTCGTAATTAGACAAATTTTACTTGTTACTAGTTCCCAATCCTTACCCAATATTTTAAAGTTTGTATACCTACATACATTTTTATTTGTTTGGATGTTTTTTACTCATTCACGCAAAAACTAATAAACCAATTATAATGAAACTTTCCATTAATTTAATTTAGATATCAGAATAACAGATAGGACATAATTTATCCCAAAATTCCGTGTTGTTCACGCACGGCTTAATAATTGTAGATATTATGTGAAATCACGTGATTCATACGCATGATGGTTGGTTACCATATATTTTTTTAAGCAGACATTATTTAGCTGTCTAAGCCATCAGTGTTTCGATTTCCAAGACTCACCTTTTATAACAGCGTCGCCCACAAACAGCTGGCCCGTCTGGTCGGCAGCCTGGTCTTTGTATATCTTGGAGATGAGGATGGGCAGCTTGTGCTCCGAACCACCCTTGATGCTGAGGCCAAGCCCGCCCACTTTCTGACGGGTTATTTGGACCATTCGCTCCTGGAAAAAATGGTTAGGTTTAGATTCTTCGGAAAGTAAGTATTTGCACTTGCTTTCCGTTCCTGTATCTATGATGAAGGTTGATCTTATTCCTAGACATGATGCTTGGCATGTTTTGCCTTCTTTTAACACGATTTTATTAGCTTGACCTGAATTAATCTATGTTGATATAATATGTAACATAATCTTTAAACGTAATTTTTACTTAATAGTACTTTAAGACGTCCGATGATGATCCGTCATAGAGTATCCCGTCTCATAAGACATTCCGGAAGGATGACACTACCGGCCGATATGACTTAGTTGTGCCTGCCGGCATCGGTTGTTTTGCCCATCCTGCCTCGCATACCCAACCAGCGGTACAGCGGTAATGGTCATCAGACTATAAGAAGAAGTGTCACCGTCGCATGCGGCACGCTCTTGTCTCAACAAGAGAGAGAGAGAGAGAGAGAGAGAGAGAGAGAGAGAGAGAGAGAGAGAGAGAGGGAGATATCACGTCATTGAGCGGTGTCAGTGTTTGTTCGGTAACACATTGTGTGTAGGTTGACATCGGTAGTACCGATGTCAACCTACACAAAATACGATAAGTACCGATTCGGTACCTATCGTATTTTGTGACTGACACAGAGTGAGCTAGCACTAATACAGGCAAGAAAGCCGCCCGCCGTTCCCCTCTGTCGCAATTTGGAAAACGTAAAAGCCAGTCACGTCAGAGGCCTGTGATGCCAATCAGAGCCGCCTGTCCTGGAAGACCCTGCCGCCAGACTATCCCAGTATGATAGTAGTAATAAAAACTGACTCTCTCTCGCATGCGGCACGCTCTTGTCGCGCGGCGGCGGCGGCGGCAGGGCGACCTCGCGCGCATTGGTAGGTTTAAATATTGGGACGTGTAAAAGCGCCTCTAGAGGCCTATTCGCAGAAATAAAACTGCTTTTACTGACAGAGTGAGCTTAGCCCTAATACTTGCAAGAAAGCCACACCCTGTTTCTCTTCTGTCGCAAGTTGGAACACGTAAAAACCTTGGAAGCTTGGAAACCCCTGACACTATCCTGGTATGATACTATCATAAGTGGTAAGAACTGTCTTACCCTCGCATGCGGCACGCTTTTGTCGCGTGGCGGCGGCGGCGGCACGGCGACCTCACGCTGGACGCACACCGCGTCCATCGTGAGCACAAGCCGGGCAACGCGCGGCCGCGACTTGCCGTCCGACACCTGCACCATGCCTGTGCGGATCTGAAACATGACTGGCTGTATGGACTCGTCCGAGGCTGTTAGTTCCGAAGATTTAAAAAAATATATATATGTTAACAATTTATCTGCAGTTATAATAAAATTTGTCTGTATTTATCTGTATTTGAATTAACTTGATAATGTATGTTTCAAGCGGGACTCGAACCCGCATATCCTCGCATGCCGGTCGCGGCGCTTTACCAATTCAGCTAGAGACACTACGTCACAGGTGTCAATTTTTCAACCATTTTTATTCTTGTTTCTGTAAGCCAGCGTTGCGAGCCCGCCTGAGAATAATTTTTAAAGTTTAAATACTTTTTTTTTATATTTTCTATCGAATGTTGGAGGGTACATAGCAAAAAATGAAAATGGGACTAGGTACTTATCTACTTAAACTTTATTGAACAATTTAAAAGTAGATGTACGTAGGCAACAGCCCATAATCATTTCATTGCAGGGCAAAAGGCCACCGTCATTTAATTCATTTTACCACAGCAATGATGGGTACAGGCATAATCACCACGCTTGCCAAATTGGGGTTGGCGATCACAAAGCCCAGCAATGTTTGAAAATTTGGTTGCCTTACTTAGGGATAGAACCCAGGACACCAAGATTGTGACCCGGTACTTAAACCACTAGCTAGACCAATAGGACATTTTGAAAAGTAAAACACAAAAAAAATATTATTTATTTATTTACACATGAATGCACAAATCGAGAGTAAATGTACTCAGGTGGACTGAATGAGATGTGGCTTTTTATAGACTGGCATCGCCTACTAAACTTTTCTGCTTATTTATTTTTATTTAAAACTTTATTGCACACATTTAACAAATGTACAAAAGGTGGACTTAATGCCGTGCGGCATTCTCTGCCAGTCGACCATTGGGCTAAACAGAAATGTCTTGTGGTGGTCAAATCAAGGTGCAACAGATATGAAATAAACAAATTATTAAAAAAAGAAAACTAAATACTAATGCAAATTTATACATAAATACAATATATAAATAAATACAATAATATAAATAAATAGATACAATATATTAATAAATACAAAAAGTGACAAAAATAGTGGAAGTAAGGTCTATGATGACGATTCCAACTTACATAGAAAATGAGATCGCACATGTTACTTAAAAGCGTATTTACTTGAAGCTTGTTTAATACTCTCAGGCAGTGAATTCCAAAGCCATGTGGACTGAAGGCGAAACGAATTGGAGACGAAACCAATACAGTGAAAAGGGATAGTAAGTTTAAGTTTACAACTGAGAAGTTTTTAACTGAGAAGAGCAAATCGGGATTTAAGATAAGTGGGAGAATTAGGATCAGTTAGTATAGAAAAAAGAGAACATAAGATTCTGACGTCACGCCGAGAGGAGAGTGGAAGCCATTGGAGCTGTAAGCGGCGCATGGAGATATGGTCGAATTTACATAAACAGAAGATAAAACGAACACAGTTATTTATCAAAGGATCCATTTTGTTAATAAGGCATTTGTTAAGGTCAGGGTAGCACACATCAGCATAATCTATGAGAGGAAAGACAAGATCAGCTTAGTAGTAGTGATAGACACAACAGTACAATGTTGTACTACTTTTATACTAAAATTAAACCTTAGTCCATACAAAAGAAACTCAGAGATATTATACAAGGCTTAGTGGGTTTCTGAACTGACTTGAAATGGTTCGTCCAACTATTAGTTAGTTTTCCAGACCATTTCAGGTCATGATTCATATTAAACTAAACATTTGAAATTCCAGAATCCCGGAGGCTTGTCCATATTACTATCAATGTTGGAGATCATTGACCCCAAATGTAGGTACCTATTCTAATCACCGATCATCAGGTGATACTTAAATCTCAAATGTAGCACTGTATGTGATAGGTAGCTAGTCAGTCACCCTCTCAACAGATAGAATGGTTTAAATCTCATTGCCATGAGCACATTATCTGTTAAGTAATAATCAATTACCTAAAACTCATTAACGTGCTGTATGATGTGCCAGCCTAAAATAGAATAACATCACACTTTCTTGTCTAGAGGGTGGTGGAAGTTTTATTTAAGTTAAATAAAACTTACCAATAATTTTAAAGCACAAGCTAGCTGAAGCGACAAAATTTATATCCAAAACAAGACAGGTAGCAGCGTCTGCTTTTCACTACTGGGCAAACTGTATCACCAACCTGCCTTTCAAGCTGCCAAATGTGGCTATTATGACAAAATCCTCATTTTGCAGAGGCTTATGGTTAACATTGGACTGTTTGGGGCTGTTGCTTATACTATGTAGTCAAAGAAATAAAGACTTTTCATGATTTCAAATGTCTGAGAAAAACCTAAGGATACCCTCTGACCAAATGAAGACAAGAGGGTCATAGAATTCATGTGTGGATACTAAACAATGTCTTACCTTTTCATCTTTTTTGTCCTCAATAGGCGTCATCATTTTGGAATTCACACACCATAACGAAAACACTATTTTCACAGGTTTTATAACATCAAACAGTAAAATCTCTTCATAATTGCACTTATCATATTCAGCCTCATTTTTACTAATAATCTTTAATAAACCTTATCGTCATCTCATCTCTACTGATTCGGACACTCGCACATAATGAATATATTTAATATTTACGAGATTCACATTACAAATACGAAATACAGGTCACTGGCATACGATAAATCAATATAGGTGAATGGCATCAAAACAATCGTCTTTTTGATGTTATTTCTCACTTTACACCTCAGAAATTGATTCCACAATACACGTAAGAGCTAGCTTAGTATTGTATTTTTTGGTTTACTGATGTTAATAATTACGTACAAATTGTTTAATATTTAGAAAACAAGACAAACAAACGACGCAAAGCTACATTTCTTTACCCTGACTGAAATGAATGAGTGAGTGAGTGAGAGTGGATTAGCTTTAAGGAGTGAGTGAAAAAGAGTACGACACTAGTGATGTATATTAAACTTTGTAAATCTTAAAATTGTAAATCGATTAACCAATAACCAAAATAAGTTTTTATAATGTTTTTACCACGCTTTTATTAGCTTGGGTTGTATCTATCTATGTATCTATGTATGTAATGGAATCTTTGAGCATAAATTTGACCGATTTCCAGAAGTTTGATTAATTTGAAACTTTGCACACGTATCAAGGACCGATGACAATGCAATAATTTAATAACAGTTTTCCCAGTTTTCCTCTGTAAGAGGGAGTAAAAGAGATAGAGCTAGCGCGCGATCTGTATCAATTATGTTTCCTGCATAGGTTTGGACTTACAGTTGGTAAAGAAGGAATCAAATCTTATAAACTAAACTAAAAAGTAAAAAATAAATTATAGTTTAAAAAACTAAAAAACCACGCTTTTAAAACAGATTGAACTAAAAAATTAAAAATAAAACTGTAGTAATCAATTGAAAAATTCATATTATTGTACAAAAAGCGTGGGGGGCTTGATTTAGATTGTTGTAAATATTTTATCAATAATTTACTATATCTGTGGATATCATAACAAGCACCCCACGCTTTTTGTACAATAATATGAATTTTTCAATTGATTACTACAGTTTTATTTTTAATTTTTTAGTTCAATCTGTTTTAAAAGCGTGGTTTTTTAGTTTTTTAAACTATAATTTATTTTGTAGCTATGACAAACGCCTAATACAAATTTACTGCTTACCAAATACTTACTTACTTACGACTTTCATAAATTGGCCGCAGGGCATGCCTGGCGGCCAATTTAAAATTTAACTACACAATTCAAAAAAACGTTTAAAGTTTAATTTCGAAAAACTTTCAGTATTAACTACAAGTTGTAAAAGAACCTAATCTTTTTGACCAGAGTTTTGAATATCCTAAACAAAACCGTTCGTCTAGTTAGAGACTAGCGGACCCCGCGAACTTCATGTTGCCACAGAATAGTATTTGATTTTGACGTCATATTGGAATAATATCTAATATTAGAATGATATAATATCATCAATTATGGCGGAGTTGGAATTTTTGCTATTCTTTTATCTGGTAGACGTATCACCGTTGCACGTCAAACTTTTATAATTATTAGAAGAATCCAGTGCATAATAACATAGATGCGTCGTACGTACTACTCAGCTCTTTTGTTTTTGTTTTATACTTTTTCCAAGTTTAGGGTAAAATTAGAAAACCAAAAAAATTCAACAGAAATAAAAGAGCCTACAAAATACAGTAAGTTAAACTCTAGTATCGGACAGACTATGAGACTAATACCATGGCGAAGGACCATGGTGAGTTTGGGTTCAATCAAACTTGGTTTCATTAATAGTAGTTGAATGAACGTAGGTAAATTGACCGTAGGTGAATCGTCCGCAAGGGACTTTATTCATTAGTTAAAACAAAAATACGTGAAACGATCTTAAGCCATATTAATCTGTAGGTCTTCCGACCGTAATTAATTTGAAAATAGTTGTAGCAAGTTTAGTTGTAATGAAACGTAACTGTGATAGTCTGGTGTCAAGAGTTTTTAAACCTACCTACCTAACTAACAGGTCTTTGTTATACCTTATTTTTAGGACTTTCATCTAACGACAGAATTCAGGATCAACGGCTTAACTTGCCTCTCAAAGCACGACTATAACCCCTCATCCCTTCTAACATAGATTTAACATACTGCTGTTAGATTGGCAATGCAAAGAGACAAAATATAATGCAGCCATATTATTATGATAGAACGAGATCTCAGATCATATAAAGAAGGAGATATGAAATTACTCGTAAATCCTTAGCGAACCCGTGTCTCCGAATTTTTTATGTGTGCAACGCAACTACAATAACACTGTTGTAAGAATAAGGATCACAATACATCAATTTACAACGCTTATTGGTGCGCACACAAACATAGACCCAATCACAGTGGCTACCACTTAATCGCTTACACAATGCGTCATTTGGTGTGTGCAAATTAGTGTGTTGCTACAAAGTGTGGTCGCGACGCACACGTCGGGCAGTGAACGTTTCGATTAAACCTCGATACAATATTGCCCAGTCGCATAGTACTCACAACACAGCTAGTTAGTATCAAGCCTTCAATGTATATTGTGCCGATACAATTATCGTTACATGGATGTTTTCATTAAATATTTCGCCACGGAGTGCAATAGTTCTGTTTGCCCATATTGGATTCGCACGCGCCACGCCCCCATTTCATATCTATTTCTTTATATGATCTGAGAACGAGATATATACACAAGACCGTTCAAGTACACGCTATGGACCCGTAGTGTTTTTCTGAGTTCTGAAATCTGTCACGTGCAACACAATATTCCCTTTAGTCTTACTAATTACAGGTTTATCATTGTTATAGAGGGTTGAGTTGATGTATTTTCATTATGGTTACATGTTCAGTACCTGGAAGTAACTCATCTAAAAAAGGGAACCAACATAATTGTACATTTTAAACGTAAGTACAATCGCGACTATCAGCAATAAAATGCAATGTTTCAGAGCTTTGACTAACGTTTTGTATACTAATTGATAGGGTATTTCATCAGAACAAAGATTTGAATTCATAAGAATTCAATTAAAAATAATATCAAATACGTGAATTTCACATTTTTGATGACATCTTATCGATATTTCATTAGCTCATACATTTCATATTGTATACCGCATACAGCCTAAATTGTTGATATACACTAGAAATGGCTGAAAATGCTTTAATAGAAAAGAATCCCCTGTACCCAGTAGCTCTATAGCACATGTTTCTGGTCTAGGCAACAGCCCGAGGAAAAAAGAAATGAAGAAAATTATTGACATCCTTATAAGACGCTTAGATATTAAAGAAAAAATACTTTAAAATATTAGGGCACATAACACATGGGCCTGTGAAAAAGTTATTAAGTTGTCGGAGTGATAATAAACTAAAGAGTTTTCCATCGCTTCAAATTAATATTATTGCCGTAATAGTCTTGTTCAGATGATTTATTGCAGAATCTAATAAAAAGGTTGGTTAATAAAAAAAAAAGAAAAATATAGTAAACTTGATTACAATAGATATTCAATTGAACTTTTTGGAGGTGCTAAACATACATATTTTATACTTACGATTCACCAACGTGATTAAACCATAAATACCTACTTATTAATAAAACTAATAATCGAAACTTATTTTATTATCAGAATAAAGTATGAGGCAAAATTATTATTGTAAAATACGGGCGAGTAAAGCCTACGATATTTTTAAAATAAATTGTTTTTAATTTATAATATAAAAAAACATACCTAGCTATTTATTTGCATTTTTTACAACATACCGTTTTAAAGTTTTTCCATGCAGATGGAGTCTGCAAGATAGGCTCATAAAAGAAGTAAGAATGCCTTAAGGCAATAAATTGTTCGACGTGCTTACCTAATTGATTTATCAGCAATGTTAAATATACTTGCAAATTTGCAATTTTGCTAGTTAAAGCATGCACGAAGTACGTCGAACGAACAAAGCAATCTAACTATATAACTCATGCCCCAGGTGCGTGCACAGAAACAATATAAAGCTCATGTCTCCACTTAGCCAAACTGCGATCATAAACTTACTTGCCAAGCGTGGCAATCATGACGAGCCCTTTGGAAAGACCTCAGTGCATTAGTAGGACGATGTGGTCCTAACGATAATGAAGTTCTTATTTATCAACCATATTATGGTATCAACCAAAATTAATGTATGAAAACTAATATGTGTACTCGTAGTAGGATAAGAACAACAAAATCAAACTAAATCTCACGTTAGTATATATCTGAAGTTACTTATATTACCTAAATAACCTAAATGTGGGATTTAACCAGGTCAGGTTTCATAATATTTTTATGAAAAAGCAAACTTCATACCACAACACACAATCTTTATTTCTCCTTCATTCTATTTCATAATTTCATTATTACACAACATGTATATAGAAAGATTTTTATACAATAGTGTATAATTAATAGCTAATTAACTATATTAATCAACAATACAGTAAAAAGAATTATGAATCACTTAAGTATTAAATTGGCAGTCTATTTTAATGATATGTTTCATTTGCAGTTTGGAACAGCCGTTAACATTATATATTTAGTTATTTATATAATTCTACAAAGTTGTAAGAGCATATTATTTGTTAATCATAGCTCAAAGCTTTTTTTCTTAAAAATTTCTGACAAAAAATATGCACTTACCATATTAATTTGTGGAATTTAAAATGCTTGCTGAGAGATTATTTTATATTCTTAAGGAGATATTTAAATTCAGTCACTCATTTATGATTTTAAACTTGGTGATTTTTTTCATTTGAGCGGCTTTTTTACTTGAACGCTTTGAGCCAAAATTATAAAATTAAATTTAGGTAATGTTAGTGCCATTTAATGACCCTCTCAACACATGAGACTAATATATCTTAACAATCTCGCAGCAAGCTAAATAATTTATAAGCTTATTTTTGCTAATATTTACAGTTGCATTTTACTATTATTTATTCATAAATCTAAACGTCAACTGTCAAAACCGATTAACAGTTAAATAAATAGCATTTTTATTATTTTACATAACAATAATTTGTTTGTAACATTGATTGAGAACAACGATAGCTTTCGACAAATAATCAATTAATTATTCTTTGTCAATAAATACAAGTACTTTATGAACATTTGAATACATCGTTGAAAATGCAGTTTAAAGAAAAAAAATCTTTTATAGCCATCACGAAGAAATGCATTTCGCATTTAATTATAAAATCTTAATCTAACAATGGACTTTGGAATGTTATACGTGTATTGTACATTCCCGCCGTTCCTGTTCTTTTCTTTGCTGATACCTGTAAATTAAATAGCATGATATATTAACAAACCATGCCCCATATTTGGCGTTGCACATTCGGGCCGCTAAAAATATACAAAATTATATCCCATATTTTCGTAATGGAATATCTTTTGCATATTTTTTTTTAGTATTCTTAAACATTTTCTTTCTCGTGTTTAAGAATGATCCGGTGTAACAAGAGTAATCCAAACCATCTATTCATGCCTTTGACGTGGTCCATTTTTACGGCTCCCATCGCAACATTGGGACGGAGAGCTGGCTTGCAGCGTTAAGAATATGCTTGAAAAATTCGCGCTAAGTCGCAGTGTCTCGGTGGCTTAATGGTATAGCGCCCGCCCGGCATGCGAGGAGATGCGGGTTCGAGTCCCGCCTGAGACATAATTTTTCAAGTTATATACTCGAAATTCTCGCTTAGAATGCAGACAACGTAGGTAACTGGTTAAATTAATTAAAATAATTTGACTCTCCGGCAACAGTTTTCACCAAGTTAACTAACAGACTGTCGAAAGGGCGTAATCAATAAATATTTACAGTACTACAACAGCTTTAATACTTGAGAAGTTGCGATCATCTCATGAATGTCTTAGATAGGTAAGTAAGTGGGATTCGAACCCATAACCGTTTATGCGTTTAAAGATCAAGACAACAAACTTGTATTTATTATTTCAGGCTACGGAGTGGTGTAAGTACCTAGTTTTGTTAACTATCTAGTTCACTTTAACGAAGTAAAGGTACCAATTCATATTTTATTATTTCTTACTTAATGTTAACTACGAACTTTATTCTAATTTGTAACTTACTTGTCAATTAGAGACGATATATCTGTGGCAACGGGGGCAAAGCTTCCTGAAAGCCCGTCACTCCCGTTGGGACCTCCACTGTCAGACAGAAATTATCTATGCATTTTTTAACTTACTAAGCAGTTCTACAATAATAATATAGCAAAGCTTAGCTAGCGTGTTTTGTCAAAGTAAAGCTGTAGTTCTGGATATGCTAATCTAATCAAAGTGTACTTTTTCCTGCCTACCTACTACAAAACAAAAAGACGGACAATACAAGCTAGAATTCGTTAATATGGATGCCAGATCGTATAGAGAGTGTATTACATATACATACATAGGCTATCAATTTTATAAAACCAATATCATATCAGAAACTTTAAAAACTTAACGATACACTCTGTATACTTTATATATTAACATATTTTTTGTAACTAAATCAACGGCATCTA
Source organism: Anania crocealis (assembly GCA_949315895.1). Classification (NCBI taxonomy): domain Eukaryota; kingdom Metazoa; phylum Arthropoda; class Insecta; order Lepidoptera; family Crambidae; genus Anania; species Anania crocealis. Next base: position 26,571,612 of record OX438882.1, read on the forward strand.
AAGTCATGAAAAATTTCTTTTAAGTCAGTTAAAAAACAATGCTATCACTACTTAACATATAATAGCAGCTATCGCAAACGTCAGTGTGTGCGAGTGTCGCGGAGGTGCGTGGAGGCGGAGTGAGCGGGGGAGGTACCTGAATTCTACCTGCTGGTGGTGCGCGCACTTCGCCGCCCGCTGCCGTACGTGCTGCCGCACGGTGATCCACCTGAACCTGTCAAAATTACAATTTTTTTTCAGGATTTTATCAGGTCATGGAATATGGGATTGAACAGAATGTGGGGCATACTTATACATAAATTCCTTTACACCTGAAATACTTATACAGGCTGATTTTATCATGAATATTAGAATTTATTTTGGGAATTATGAAAAAAAAACTCTTTTTAAAGTTGTTTCAGAGTAAATGGAAATGGTGTTTGTTTTGTCTCGATCCACTATAATAATACTCATGAGGAGAACAGTTTTCAAAAGTATGTCACTTATTCTATTCAATCTATCTTAGTTATTATATCTAACACTTCAGTTTTGCAAACCAGTATCACTTAGCAGCCGGCAGATTTAATATTTCAGAAGATATCACACGTAAAAGCTAATTTATAAAAAGTTAACTACAGTTTTGTTTTAATATTTTTAGGCATTAATACAAATTAATACATAATCCATAAATAAAAACTATTTAATTATAAAAAAAAATCAATAATCTCAAAATCTATTCATATATTAAGATTATCGATTCATGTATAAGTCGTTCACAACACTAAAATCGATATGTATGTCAAAATATTTATATGCGGCGATGGCGGCAAATGTGAGAGAGTTTGAAAAGTTTGTTTTGTTTAGGCGGGAAAAATAAAACGCAAAAAAGCGAAAAAATAGGCAGGATGCCATTTATAAAAAAATATCGGTATTTTTTTTTATTTTTAAGTTGCTATGCTTTCGTGTTTATTTAAGTTAGGTTAGGTTAGGTTAGGTTTATTAAATAGGTCCCGCCCTTCACAGGGAAGGAGTTTTGGGTCTCCTACCGGGCGCGTCCCCAGGTGGCGGATAGGGGAACGCCCTCCAGACATGGAGGGTACCGGCCATTTGGCCGGCGCGGACCAAAACCCACACGGGAGACGCTTCCAGTGGGCTTGGGCAGCCCGCTGTTGAATGCGTCTCCAGACGGTGGTAGCGGGCTTCGGCCCGTGGCCTGTTGTGGCCGTTCGTGCTGGAGGGTGCGACGGCGGTGTTGCCGTTGGGGCGCCAGCCCCGCGGCGGACGGAAGTCGCTCGCTTCCCAGTATGGTTTGAGCTATGCTGGGCAGCGAGTGGGCGTGAGACGTTGGCGGCCCCTTGCAACGACATGCAATGTCATTGTAAAGGGTGGCCACGGATCGGGTCGGCGAGGTTGCTTGCGGACCCGACCCGAAGTCGTAGATGGGGGAGGACGAGAAGGCATACGCCGAACTCAACTTCCCCCCTCTAGCAGGCTAGTGGGCGTTGGGCCGGGGGGCTCAACGCTCGCATTGCACAGCTTGCCAGACTGGGGGTGGTTCCTGGTGTACAGGATCACCCATATTTTATGCCTGAGGCCCGGCATAGGCCGTACGTAGGCGGTGCATGGAGGGCATCCTAAGGGAAACCCATACACTGCCAACATACGTTGCAAGGTACACCGCAGGTCTTTTTAGTGGGTATGCTTGTCGGGCACCGACAAGAGAGTCCCACATACCCTACTGCTGCCCCTGAAGCAGTAGGTATGCGTAATGCATTTTTTCCTGCGGAAAAAAAAAAAAAAAAAAAAAAAAAAAAGGTTTATTAAATAGGTACATTGGTTTAAAATAAGAACTATCATACACAGTCTGATACAAAACTGGCATCTGACACTGGTTTATTGATTGACGTTGATTTTATGTCACGTCAACTTTATAACCCATAATATTAGGGGTTAAAGTATGAAATTGCCGTTTTGTATGGACAAAATCGAGAAAACTCATTTATCCATACTAACAATTTTTTAGTTTTTTTAAAAACGCCTGAACCGTTTTCGATGCAACTAAAGGTGAAAGTTAGATGGTTATAAAGGTACGCATTATAGTATTAAAATTTCAGAAAATCAAAGTATATAATACAAATATACCTAATTGAAGCAAGAAGGTCAGCTGACACATTGTAAGGGGTCTTTTCAACGACTTCCTTTGAAGTAATAGGCACTAGTATTGCATTTTTTTTTAGTCAAAAGTTACTTTATTTAGTTTTTGATACAATACAAAGAGAATAACGCAATAATATAAAATAAAAAGTGGGAAAATAATCGGCAATTTCATACTTTAACCCCTATTATGTCAGCGTCTTAGAGCATTATAATCAAAGGTCAGCGTGCAATAGTATATTTATGTCATGTTGTAAATATTTTATTGATATAGGTTATACTAAGTTTAAGTTGGGACATTTTTGTCGCTGATTGTGTATGTAGTTATTTCTCCTACATCAATTAATAAATATTTATTTGTTTATTTAAACTTTATTGCACAAATGAGTTAAAAATGTACAAAAGATGGACTTAATGCCAGATGGCATTCTCTACCAGTCAAACCTTTGGGTCAAACAGGAATGTTTTGTAGGCGGTGCAACATTTAAAACAAAAAAAAAACTAAACAATTGAGAGGAGAAATAAAAAGAGTAGATCAGACGTAACTAAAAAAAAAACGCGCAAAATAAACTACATATATACAGGAACAATATACATACATATAAACTACATACTAATACTGATTAAAATAATAAAATATTATGCAATGAAGAAAAAAAAAACAAAAAAAAAAAACAGATGGCGACGAATTTTGGTAGAAGCAGAGTTTATGATGATGATTGCATTTTACGTATGTAATGAGACCTAACATGTAAATACCGTCTTTTTATTCCACAAGTGTCTCTCACCTTTGGTGGTGGTGTTGGCAGCACTGTCGCTGTTGTCGTCCGAGTCTGTGTGCGTGTCCCGCCAGCCGGTGGCGCAGGGCGCGCGCAGGCGGTGCCTCGCCTCCACTGTCGAGCATTTAGACAGGCTCGACTCGTCTGCGGTGGAAACAGCCTCGTTGGCAATCGCCCTTATACGAGGCTTGCCGATTGGGTGGGGGAATATAGAGGATCTAAGCGAATTTTCTATGTAACAGAATTGACGGCATAAGTAGCGCCACCTCGTTGTCGTGGCATATTTTAGTAATGGTAAAAAGTTTCATAGTATTGGTAAAAAATAAAATGCTTTTTAAATTATCTTTCCTGTTAATTCTGTTTCACGTTGTCTAAAGATGGCTCCCACACTGCCGTTAGAAAATGTTTATGTTGAGTAAACATTTGTTTACAAACATTTGATTATGATGTTAAAAAATGACTAAGACTTAGCCCATAAGGTCAATCAGAGAAAGTCTAGTAGGCCCAATATGGTCAACTAGCTGGTACACTTAATACGCAAAAAACGATTGAAATTTAAATTTAAGGGTGAGTAAACGGAGTGAACTGAGTAGGCTGAGTGAGCCGAGTAGACTAACTAGGTCAATTAGATCGAGTAAGCCGAGTAGGACGAGCAGACCGAATGGGTCGTGTAGGCTGAGTTAGTCGAGTATGTCGAGTGTCGAGTGAGCAGAATAGGCTAAGCAGATCGAGAGTAGGCTTCTAGGTAATAAGGTCGACTACAGTAGGCCGAGCAGATCAAGAAGCCCGACTAGCCTGTGTAACCCTATTGTTTTTTACACACACCGTAGCGGTAACGGTCGCAGGCGCGGCAATGTCAAATGGATAGGGTAGGTCGAGTGGGCCGTGTAGGATGAGTAAGCACAAGTAGGCCGAGTAATCAAAGTAGTTTGTGTACCCCAAATCAGCGGAGTATGTCGAGTGTGTAGGAAAGGCTAACTAGGTCGACATTCCCTAGTAGCCGTAAAGGCCTCCCCACACTAGCGTCTCTCGAGCGTCGACGTCGCGGCATTGTCCAATCAGCGTTAAGTAAGTGCCGCTGCGCTTGCGTTGCGTCAACACTGATTGGCTGCTGCCACGACATCGACGCTCGAAAGACGCTAGTGTGGGTCTCTAACCCTTGCTCCCATACCGTATCGGTAGTGGTCGCAGGCGCGGCGGCGGCGGCGGTGCGGCGGCGCGGCGTCCAGCTCGCGGCGCGCCAGCGTGCGGAACTGCAGCGCGTGCGCCGCGCTCGCGCCGAACGTCGCGTACGGACTGATCTCGTACAGCTCTGCTGCGGACAACGATATACACCGTGCTTTTTATACGTCTTACAAAGAATTAGGTATTTGGATGACCGCATGTCATAATCCTGTGCTGCAGGAATTGAAAGCGCCCTTTTGGATACGGGGGTTATTTGGGACTAAATAATGTGTTTAAACTAGCTGTAGCCCGCGACTTCGTCCGCGTCAATTTCTGTTACCTATAATGATCGCGACTATCTTTGCAACCTTTTTCACTGATGCATCGCTCCTGCAGCAGGTCGCAGCGTGATGTTATATAGCCTTCCTTGATAAATGGACTATCCAAGACAAAAATAATTTATCAATTTGAACCAGTACTTCCTGAGATTAGCGCATTCACACAAACAAACAAACAAACTAACTCTTCAGCTTTATAATATTAGTATAGATAAGGCAAGTATATGCGATTTATGCTAGATTCTGATAGGGAGCCATTTGAGCAGAATCATAATAAAAAGAGAATAACAACAAAATATTAAATTCACATCATTCATCATCATATTCAACAAAAGACAATCTCTGCTCTGCTCAACACAAACCTCTCTTAAAGCAGGATTTTGCTATAATAGCTACGCTGGGTAAGCAGATTGGCAATAGCAGTTTGGCCGAAGGTAGGGAAAATAGCATCAAAAATCAGTCAAGTAAGTATTATGTTTCCTAGGAAATATTTAAACCTCTACCGTAGTGAGGTTAACAAAGAAATATTAACGAATTTACCTGAAGAGTCGTCATTAGACTTCTCGTTGCCGTTGATCGAAGACGAAGAGTACAGCTTCTGTCCTTCTCTGAGCTTCTCCCTCTCTGCTTCGTTGCTTTCACTAAGTTTTCTGTTTTCTCTCTCATACAGTTCGTTCTCAACGCACATGAACCTGGAAATTCAAGAAATAAGTATGTATTTATCATCTATAGTGTTTTTCTTCTTTGCCTTCTTCATAACGTACGCCTATACTCTAAGAATAGTCTGGTGTTAGAGTTCAATGTCCGCTTTCATCTTGTCAATAAGAGGTTGTTTGAACCGACATCAGAGAAAATATAAAACGAGCTAAGGGTAGCCCTTAACACATTGATGGACAGTAACGTCCACGGGCGTTCAGGTAGTAAAGAATGATACGACAGAACGCCTAAAGACGTCATAGTTTTGAATCGTGTCACAGCAGTACGTCTGAGGGCGATTGATTTTCAATACTTTTACAAGGAAGAGTATGTTGTAGTGTCACCGCAAAAGTAATGCGGCTTGCCTACTGTCATCGTACATAGTTCTACAACACGTCAAGGTACACGCACATTGACAGAATTCTGGTACCCCCACCCCCGCGCAGTACGCCCGTGGGCGTCGTGTTTTCATACATTTAGTCACGTAGTGCGCCTCGGCGGTAGGCTTCGTGTCATCTCATACTTTTGCACGCAAATAACGGCTCGAGTGGTAAGTTATCAACGTATTTCGGGCGAAGATTCGTTGAGTTCTGATGATGATGCTGGACACCGCCCACGAAAACACGCTAATAATTAAACTGATGAGTCTTTTTCGTCTAAAAAATGTTATTGAACTTTGGTTCATCTGGTTTTTCCACGGAATTTCGTTGAATATCTGGTAATATGAACTAATATTAAGGTAACTCTTTGTGTCACACTAATAAAGCACATACAAGATATAGCCGCAAAGCTGTCTTTCGTGAAACCAATTATGAAAAAATGTTATGATAAGTAAATATAAATTTAAATTAACCTTAAGGTGGCTTATAGTTTTGTGTCAAAGTTGTACTAAAATAAGATTGTTGGTAAAATGTTGTTGTGATTACTATCATAATATCTAATGGTAAGTAAACGTATATATATCGAAAGTTAGAAGTGTTTTAATGTTTTATTCAACAAAGGTAAGATAAAAAGTTGATTATATTAGTAACTTGTTAAATATAAAATGAGGTTTGTGATTCATATTAAACAAATGTATGTAATAAATACTGGTTTTATAACTACTACCAGTATAATCAAGTTTACGGCTATAGGCTTACTGTCACTCGACACCATTTTACGTACAACCGCATTGACAGTACGGCCATAGACGTAGCGCCTATAGGCGTTCTGTCACTCAACAACATTTTACATACAACTGCATTGACACTACGCCCATAGGCAATGTATGAGAATAAGTAGTGTCATTTGGGAAGAAATTCTTAACTTTTACTGTCCATCAACGTGTTAAGAATCTTTATCAATTTGAACATTTTATTTAGCGAGTAAAAACAAAGGCTACATAAATTGATAAGCGCCATACAAAAAATTTCAAAATTGTACTCTTAAGTATTAATATATTTATTTTTGTAAACATTTATTTCTAGATATCACTGACGTTCTGATGTGCACTGTTACCACAGTGTCCAGGACGTTCAAATGGAAAGTATAAATATAAATATATAAATATAAATATTTTTAGACATGCCTCACTGGGCCACACAGAGCCATCTAGTCCCAAATTAAGGTAGTATTAAGTACCCTGTCGTATGGGGTACTAGACAACCGATAATCTTACTTATATACTTTTTTTTTGTAAATACATACTTATAATACATAGAAAACACCCAGACCAGTACAAACAGACATGTTCATGCAGACAAATATTTGTACTGTGCGGGGATCGAACCCGCGACCCATGGCTCAGAAGCAGCGTTAACTACCGCTGATCCAAATGGTCGTCAAATAATAAGTATGAAGTTTAACTTGGACGAAGATTAATATAAAATATTTTGAGACTGGTTTTTCAGCAAATAAGTGGCAGGTACCTATAAGAACTTGGTAAAAAACATTAGGTGATTAACGGAAAATTCTTCCACTAACCAACAGTTCTCCCTAAGAGCGCAATGAAAGGCTCTTTTTCCCATGCCTTAGTATTTGCGGGCTTAGGGTTAGTCCCAGACATATTTGAATTTCTATAGTCTCTGGATATGCTTCATGAAAGGTTAATGGACAGTAAATCAAGTTGTAGTATGTATACGCTTCACCCATACATTCACGTAGCCGTTGCCTATATATACATATGTGTTATCATCTGAGGCCATACTCCGCAACACAATGTCCGTATATTCGAATCCATCTGTCCCTATCACTCATACAGACTGAAAGAGACAGATATATCCGTAAATGCGAGCTTCGTGTTGCAGAGTAAGGCATCTGATACGAAGACACTAATTATACACGCATTGTAACAGCAAATCGTTTCACTATTTGTTCCCGCTGCACAACATTGCAGAGTAGGTAGTGATGTTTGCAACACTTCTAGAAACCTCACATTTTATAACAATAACTAGCTGTTCCCCGCGACTTCATCCGCGTCAATTTCTGTTATTATGAACACGATTATTTTTGCAACATTTTTCACTGATGCTTCCCTCCTATTGGTCGCAGCGTGATGTTTTATAGCCTAAAACCTTTCTCGATAAATGGACTATCCAACACAAAAATAATTTTTCAAATCGAACCAGTACTTCCGGAGATTAGCGCGTTCAAACAAACAAACAAACAAACTCTTCAGCTTTATAATATTAGTATAGATTTACGACGCATCGTGCAACATGTATGGTGAGGCCATAGTTACTTAGAAATCTGTAATTCCATGTTTTACGACCATTGCAACGAAGCCGTGTGTTGCTGGTGATTAATTGTGAAACAATGCAAATCTTTCAGTATATAAGGAGCCACAGCCGATCATTCTTCCAGCGCCTAAGCTTAAGTCAAGTTGTCTAAATTGCACTTAGCACAAGTTTTATTCTAATATACAGGATGAAATTTTAACCACTTTCCAAAATTTTTATATGCGTTTAGTATCGTATATAGAGCCTTTTTATGAAGTAAAAAATGTAAATCAGTTGTCACCCGAAAATATTTTTCACGATATAGTTTTCAATTTTTACGGTCCCAGACCTGTTAAGGTTTAAAGGGAAACACAAAAACTTACGAATAGTATTGTAATGAATAAATGAGATACACATTGCGTAAAAAAGTGCTACTAGGATGCATTATCAAAATTTTTAGATTTTTGGCGGACATTTTCAAAGTGCTTTATCTTTACATTTTTCCTACTGGGCTATACCAAAAGAAAAAATACGTCATTTGTTTTTTGCCTCGCATCGCTTGCTATATTAAAATTTGGAAAGTGGTTAAAATTTCACCCTGTATATTTTAACAAGTTAAAAGTGTTAACTTCATTTTCCTTCGCGTCCACCGTCCCGTTCGGACCTCTGCGTGTCACATGTCGGCGCGAACGCATCACTAGGTGCACTCACTTGCGCTTCCCGTGCAGCAGGCAGGTGGCCAGCGCCAGCAGCGCGAGCAGCGCCAGCGCCGCCGCCGCGCCGCCCAGCAGCGCGCGCGAGCGGCCCGGCGCGCCCGCCAGCGGCGCCGACGGCTTCAGCGGCGGGATGCGCCCTGTGGCCCACGCACGGTTACTATTCCCTTGATTTACTTTTAGATAGATAGATAGATAACTCATTTATTTGCATCTCATACGACTAACTACAGCACACACTGTGGCATGTAGATACCTCATCTCTCATTACCTTCTCATCCCATTGTCATTTTTACATTTTTTATAATTTGATGTATTTTCTAATTCTTTTAAATTATTTCTGTTTAGAAACTTTTTGGTTAACTCTGATTTTTATATTCTTATTTTGAAATTCAAAATTGTTCGATCGTGCCTCGCCCATGTCGGGCGAGCACGTCAATCAGTAGTCAGTTGACATTCGGCTTTCGGATCACTTCTTCTTATTCTATTGTTGTGAACTAAATTTTATTATTGGGAGAATTATCTTGGGACACTATTTATTCATTACTCCTGGACCCTGGTACGGTCACGTAGACCGCCGGGCCTTCTCCATCTAGTGCTGTTGGATCCTGGCGGTCACGTAGACCGCCGGGCTATCTCCATCATTTCGGCTTGATCAGGCAGATCGCCGGACTACCTCACCTCCGCTGCGCAGTTGGATCCTGGCGTGGTCGACCGCCGGGCCACCTCTATTCATCAAACCACTAATTGGACTTTCACGTGTAAATTTAAGTTACGTATATATATTTTATCATACTTTTAATTTGAATATATTTACTTTATATCTTGTCTTGTATTTTATTTAACTCTTAGGGAATAACTATAGGGAGGTAGGTTCCCATTAACTTCCCTCTTTCCAAAGGAGATGTCCCAAATTGTATGGAGGCTAGGCCCAGAACCTGTACACATTACCAAAAGTTAGGGAAATATACCTACGACACTGTGTTATTATACAAAATCTTTAAAATGGCTTCGTTTAATGGCTGAAACAAAAATAAACTTATTAGAATAGCAATACTAAACAACAAAAACTATCATGGCGGAAGATGACATCTGTCAGTTTTGCCAATTTAAAATTGCTTACCATAATTACCTATTCGAACAAGTGATATTGTTTGATAACTTGTGCATGTTGTAATAATAACAAACAAAACAAAGAGTTTTAACTTATGTTATGCTTAAAGGATATATAATATTTGCGATTATACAGTATAACCTTTTTACGTGAGATTATGACGAGTGGTTATGTCAATTTATGACAAAGGAAATCTGACAGCTACTGACATTTAGAGTTTATGGTTTAACTTTTTTTTTCGTCAAACGCCATCTTGTATGCCTAATTGAGAGGGATATTTAATAGATTGTTTTTATTTTTGAGCCGCTACATTATATGTTATATACAGTTATTCGTATTTTTCCCAAAGACAGTAGATTTTTCTTGATTTTTTAGAATACTGTACAATGTCTGGGCCTGTTACGGGACATCTCCTTTTCTTTTGTAGCGTAGCAGAACCTAGGTTTCTGAGGGTATTCCTCTTCAAGGGTACCCCAGATATTCTGTTACGTTATAACACGAACAGTTAACGGTGCATATAAATAAAAAGTACACCTACATCAATTTAAAATAAATACAAAAACAAAAGGGACACAGAAAGAAAAGGAAAAAAAAATGTGTGTCGTAGCGATGCAAACGGGCCGCAGCTCAGCGATTCGTTTGCTTGGGGCAAACCACAGATTTTCAGCTTTTCAACATTGATCGACACTAGCGCCACATGGCTGTGAATGGCGAGGAAATTTGTATTCTAAAAAACAGCCACTTCGCTGACAGCAAGGATGCTTTTTGTTATAATAGCTTTCCACCAGATATAACTTCTAAAACCACCAGTTATCCTCTAACAAAAACATTCACACACTGAGTAGATAACGCTTAATTTGAAAACTTTTAAACTAAGTCTATTCTTTTAAATTACATTTGGCTTATTTACTAAATAATACATGGATAGATATTTCAACTCTCGTCTTCTGTTTCTTGTCGAGTAGTAGTAAGTAAGTAACAGCCTTTAGTCATCCCACTGCAGGGAAAAGGCCTCCATCATTGAATTCAAGTTACCACAGCAATGATGGGTGTACTGGCATAATCACCACGCTTACCAAATGCCGCTTGGTGATCACAATCCCGAGCAACGTTCGAAAATTCGAAACTTTTTTGTTGCCCGACCCGGGATTCGAACCAGGGACCCCGAGATCTTGGCCCGGTATTTAAACCACTAGACCAACGGGGCATCTTGTCGTGTGATTATTTTAAATTATTGTGAGGAACCAGGAGTGCCGGGACAACCGGTAGGCGCTTCAGCACCAGGGATCGAGATTCTGGAACTGGTATCGGTACCGCTGGCCCTACAGCTCACCTCCGGCCAACGTGTAAGTGTCAGCGAGGAGCGTGACGCGCTCAGCGCCCGCGTCGCTGTACGCCTCCACCGCCAGCTCGTACCACGCCGCCGGCATCAGCTCGCCGATCACGTGGCTCGCCGAACTTAGCTCGTCACCCACCTGAACAGAAAGTGGCCGGGTAAAAAACATTACAAAATCCATATTTTATTGTATTAATAAATTACCAACTTGCTTCCAGTAAACTTTATTATGTTACATAAATTAACAAACATAACATTTGGGCCAGAAATAACTATTTTCTCTGCCATCTATTTGTTCTTTAATAAAGACAGTGCAAAATTTGGTTCAAGTAGGTAACCTAGTGCTAGGCTAATTGTTTTATTTGTTTAAACTTTACTACTAGTGGTATTCACTTGCTACATACACACAAACATAGAGACACAGAGACATACATCACAACACCTTTTATGTAAGTAAATTAAAGTAACAAGCCATTATCGCTTACGTTGAGCACCGGTCCCTCTTTCACTTTTTCATTTGAGGAGAGAGGTGAAAGTCTTAGCTCCTCCATGCTAGACCTTTGATGTATTACTTAGGTAATCATCAAATTTGGTTCCAACAGAAAGCAGTGCAGCAGTAAAGCTGAGTAAGCGCAATCTTAGTTGGTTGGCCTGATTCTCTTTTGTGTATATGAATTCGGGTTCCACTAACTTTGATCCAGTGTTCGGTTCCCGCTCTCCTGTACGAAACTCGGAATCCAAGGATGGGGCAGCCACCGTCTCGCCACGCGTAGAAATTGATCTTGATCGCGGTCGAGTTCATGTGCACGTGGTCCTCTGGCTTTGGGGGTTTAGGTCCTGGGGAAGACATACGAAGGAATCAAGAACTATTTGATATAAAATATCATCCTGGTCTTCGATATCATCCTGTTGACTGTGCCATTTTTTAATTACGATTGCAGTCGATTCCATCAGTCTGTAGGTATATAAAGCTTTATAATAAGTTGCCTAAAGTTGAATAAAAATCCTTTCCCAATGCAGTCGTAGTTTAAGATATAAGGGAGAACACAACAAAACCGATTTTTACTGTTTTTCTGGTTTGAACCTGTTAAGCAATTAAATTGCTAATGTAAATTGTAAATATTGTTTACATTTTCATATTCACGATTTCATATTAAAGATAAATACTAAGTTTACATTTATTTCTAGTTAATGCCATATAATTGCCATAAAAGAATTTATAGAGCCACAAACAAATAATTATTATAAGAACACTAAAGTGATCACGATCATGAACATGAACGCACCCATTGTCAAGCATACGAATGATCATAAACGTGAACAAAATACTCACGGCCACCTCTGGTCGTGGCGGTAAGGATTTCGCTGGGAGGTCCTATAGATATCTTGTTCTTGGCTTGGATCTTAGCGTTGTACGTGGAGCCACACTTGAGCATGTCCATGGTGTATGACGTCACTTCTGGGGACAGTTCTACCGTGTGCCAGTCTGTTTCTAGCGCCTGTTTGTAATGGAGGAGGTAGCCTGGAAGGAGAATAAGAAAATTATGGCACTCAGCACTATTTGCCTGAAAAAGCATATTGATCAGCTAAAATTCGCTGAAGATGACCCAATTCCAAAAATATTACAAGAAACCTTTTAAGCATGGAGAAAAAACTTTGTTAAAACTTGAAAGCTCAGTGTCATTTAAAAAACACTTTGCATCAGTTTAATAATATTTCTGATTGATTTTTAAATTCATACATAATACATTTATTATTTTTTTACCCAAAAAGGACCTTTTGCCTCATGGCAGGTAAATCTGCGCAGATTCAATCGCGGACATATCCATGGTTTTTCTTTTGTGTGGGACAGTCTTTTCAGTAACTATTTGTTATCTAAGATTGAAACATTACCAAGTATTGGGTCTGCAGCATCGGCAGCTCTCTGCCAGTGCAGTTTCACACTAGAAGCGGTCGTGTACTGCAGCGACAGAGCGGGTGGCACGGGCGGCAGAACCACCACCACCGAGTATACTATAGAGTCTTCGCCTATGGAGTTACTGGCTGTGCAGGTGAAGTTGCCTGATGACTGCTCGTTTACTTCTGGAAACGAGAATGATTAATAAGTAAAACATCATCAAACATCACATAAGTTGTTCTGATCCCAAAGTAAATATTGGAAAACAAGCGTGTGTGATCAAACTCGGGGGACAGAATGTTTGGTTTTACAGCACGTCTGACTCTCTTTTTTAATTATTAAAATAAATAATATTTCAAAATAAAAGTAGCCTACTGCGAGTGAAAGTCCCGTCAAAATCGGTTCAGCCGTTTAAGAGATTAGCCAGAACAGACAGTTAGAAAAACCAAGTACCTACCGTATTTAATAACATTTATAACATGCATTTAATGAAAAGCTGTTATTCTTAAACTACAAAGATACTTCAATTTTATTTAGTTAAAGTTAAACTCGAATTATATTTATAGCTTAAAAATAAATTATCTCATATAAATACAAAAAAAAAATACAGAAACGTTTATGTGTTCTGATACAAGAGACAACAGTACAACAGTAGTAGGTACAGAAGAAAATAATGACAGTCTAGGCCAAGTAAGGATATATAAATATAATAACATTTTATGTTCACGTCTTGTCGCTTAAAGTAACCGTAGTGTGTTTGGGAACATGCTTAATATTTTTGAGTTAAAATTAAAAGATTGTATATCACACGCACCGCGTATATGCAGATGCCCCTGGTGCGTGACCTGGTAGTAGGCGTGGTGCGTGACGGGCGCGCGCGCGTGCGCCCAGCGCGAGCGCGGCAGCGGCTATAGAAGCCAACGTACCGCGTATATGCAGATGCCCCTGGTGCGTGACCTGGTAGTAGGCGTGGTGCGTGACGGGCGCGCGCGCGTGCGCCCAGCGCGAGCGCGGCGGCGGCTATAGAAGCCAACGTACCGCGTATATGCAGATGCCCCTGGTGCGTGACCTGGTAGTAGGCGTGGTGCGTGACGGGCGCGCGCGCGTGCGCCCAGCGCGAGCGCGGCGGCGGCTATAGAAGCCAACGTACCGCGTATATGCAGATGCCCCTGGTGCGTGACCTGGTAGTAGGCGTGGTGCGTGACGGGCGCGCGCGCGTGCGCCCAGCGCGAGCGCGGCGGCGGCTATAGAAGCCAACGTACCGCGTATATGCAGATGCCCCTGGTGCGTGACCTGGTAGTAGGCGTGGTGCGTGACGGGCGCGCGCGCGTGCGCCCAGCGCGAGCGCGGCGGCGGCTATAGAAGCCAACGTACCGCGTATATGCAGATGCCCCTGGTGCGTGACCTGGTAGTAGGCGTGGTGCGTGAAGGGCGCGCGCGCGTGCGCCCAGCGCGAGCGCGGCGGCGGCTATAGAAGCCAACGTACCGCGTATATGCAGATGCCCCTGGTGCGTGACCTGGTAGTAGGCGTGGTGCGTGACGGGCGCGCGCGCGTGCGCCCAGCGCGAGCGCGGCGGCGGCTATAGAAGCCAACGTACCGCGTATATGCAGATGCCCCTGGTGCGTGACCTGGTAGTAGGCGTGGTGCGTGACGGGCGCGCGCGCGTGCGCCCAGCGCGAGCGCGGCGGCGGCTATAGAAGCCAACGTACCGCGTATATGCAGATGCCCCTGGTGCGTGACCTGGTAGTAGGCGTGGTGCGTGACGGGCGCGCGCGCGGCGGCGGCTATAGAAGCCAACGTACCGCGTATATGCAGATGCCCCTGGTGCGTGACCTGGTAGTAGGCGTGGTGCGTGACGGGCGCGCGCGCGTGCGCCCAGCGCGAGCGCGGCGGCGGCTATAGAAGCCAACGTACCGCGTATATGCAGATGCCCCTGGTGCGTGACCTGGTAGTAGGCGTGGTGCGTAACGGGCGCGCGCGCGTGCGCCCAGCGCGAGCGCGGCGGCGGCTATAGAAGCCAACGTACCGCGTATATGCAGATGCCCCTGGTGCGTGACCTGGTAGTAGGCGTGGTGTGTGACGGGCGCGCGCGCGTGCGCCCAGCGCGAGCGCGGCGGCGGCTATAGAAGCCAACGTACCGCGTATATGCAGATGCCCCTGGTGCGTGACCTGGTAGTAGGCGTGGTGCGTGACGGGCGCGCGCGCGTGCGCCCAGCGCGAGCGCGGCGGCGGCTATAGAAGCCAACGTACCGCGTATATGCAGATGCCCCTGGTGCGTGACCTGGTAGTAGGCGTGGTGCGTGACGGGCGCGCGCGCGTGCGCCCAGCGCGAGCGCGGCGGCGGCTATAGAAGCCAACGTACCGCGTATATGCAGATGCCCCTGGTGCGTGACCTGGTAGTAGGCGTGGTGCGTGACGGGCGCGCGCGCGTGCGCCCATCGCGAGCGCGGCGGCGGCTATAGAAGCCAACGTACCGCGTATATGCAGATGCCCCTGGTGCGTGACCTGGTAGTAGGCGTGGTGCGTGACGGGCGCGCGCGCGTGCGCCCAGCGCGAGCGCGGCGGCGGCTATAGAAGCCAACGTACCGCGTATATGCAGATGCCCCTGGTGCGTGACCTGGTAGTAGGCGTGGTGCGTGACGGGCGCGCGCGCGTGCGCCCAGCGCGAGCGCGGCGGCGGCTATAGAAGCCAACGTACCGCGTATATGCAGATGCCCCTGGTGCGTGACCTGGTAGTAGGCGTGGTGCGTGACGGGCGCGCGCGCGTGCGCCCAGCGCGAGCGCGGCGGCGGCTATAGAAGCCAACGTACCGCGTATATGCAGATGCCCCTGGTGCGTGACCTGGTAGTAGGCGTGGTGCGTGACGGGCGCGCGCGCGTGCGCCCAGCGCGAGCGCGGCGGCGGCTATAGAAGCCAACGTACCGCGTATATGCAGATGCCCCTGGTGCGTGACCTGGTAGTAGGCGTGGTGCGTGACGGGCGCGCGCGCGTGCGCCCAGCGCGAGCGCGGCGGCGGCTATAGAAGCCAACGTACCGCGTATATGCAGATGCCCCTGGTGCGTGACCTGGTAGTAGGCGTGGTGCGTGACGGGCGCGCGCGCGTGCGCCCAGCGCGAGCGCGGCGGCGGCTATAGAAGCCAACGTACCGCGTATATGCAGATGCCCCTGGTGCGTGACCTGGTAGTAGGCGTGGTGCGTAACGGGCGCGCGCGCGTGCGCCCAGCGCGAGCGCGGCGGCGGCTATAGAAGCCAACGTACCGCGTATATGCAGATGCCCCTGGTGCGTGACCTGGTAGTAGGCGTGGTGCGTGACGGGCGCGCGCACGTGCGCCCAGCGCGAGCGCGGCGGCGGCTATAGAAGCCAACGTACCGCGTATATGCAGATGCCCCTGGTGCGTGACCTGGTAGTAGGCGTGGTGCGTGACGGGCGCGCGCGCGTGCGCCCAGCGCGAGCGCGGCGGCGGCTATAGAAGCCAACGTACCGCGTATATGCAGATGCCCCTGGTGCGTGACCTGGTAGTAGGCGTGGTGCGTGACGGGCGCGCGCGCGTGCGCCCAGCGCGAGCGCGGCGGCGGCTATAGAAGCCAACGTACCGCGTATATGCAGATGCCCCTGGTGCGTGACCTGGTAGTAGGCGTGGTGCGTGACGGGCGCGCGCGCGTGCGCCCAGCGCGAGCGCGGCGGCGGCTATAGAAGCCAACGTACCGCGTATATGCAGATGCCCCTGGTGCGTGACCTGGTAGTAGGCGTGGTGCGTAACGGGCGCGCGCGCGTGCGCCCAGCGCGAGCGTGGCGGCGGCTATAGAAGCCAACGTACCGCGTATATGCAGATGCCCCTGGTGCGTGACCTGGTAGTAGGCGTGGTGCGTGACGGGCGCGCGCGCGTGCGCCCAGCGCGAGCGCGGCGGCGGCTATAGAAGCCAACGTACCGCGTATATGCAGATGCCCCTGGTGCGTGACCTGGTAGGAGGCGTGGTGCGTGACGGGCGCGCGCGCGTGCGCCCAGCGCGAGCGCGGCGGCGGCTATAGAAGTCAACGTACCGCGTATATGCAGATGCCCCTGGTGCGTGACCTGGTAGTAGGCGTGGTGCGTGACGGGCGCGCGCGCGTGCGCCCAGCGCGAGCGCGGCGGCGGCTATAGAAGCCAACGTACCGCGTATATGCAGATGCCCCTGGTGCGTGACCTGGTAGTAGGCGTGGTGCGTGACGGGCGCGCGCGCGTGCGCCCAGCGCGAGCGCGGCGGCGGCTATAGAAGTCAACGTACCGCGTATATGCAGATGCCCCTGGTGCGTGACCTGGTAGTAGGCGTGGTGCGTGACGGGCGCGCGCGCGTGCGCCTAGCGCGAGCGCGGCGGCGGCTATAGAAGCCAACGTACCGCGTATATGCAGATGCCCCTGGTGCGTGACCTGGTAGTAGGCGTGGTGCGTGACGGGCGCGCGCGCGTGCGCCCAGCGCGAGCGCGGCGGCGGCTATAGAAGCCAACGTACCGCGTATATGCAGATGCCCCTGGTGCGTGACCTGGTAGTAGGCGTGGTGCGTGACGGGCGCGCGCGCGTGCGCCCAGCGCGAGCGCGGCGGCGGCTATAGAAGCCAACGTACCGCGTATATGCAGATGCCCCTGGTGCGTGACCTGGTAGTAGGCGTGGTGCGTGACGGGCGCGCGCGCGTGCGCCCAGCGCGAGCGCGGCGGCGGCTATAGAAGCCAACGTACCGCGTATATGCAGATGCCCCTGGTGCGTGACCTGGTAGTAGGCGTGGTGCGTGACGGGCGCGCGCGCGTGCGCCCAGCGCCAGCGCGGCGGCGGCTATAGAAGCCAACGTACCGCGTATATGCAGATGCCCCTGGTGCGTGACCTGGTAGTAGGCGTGGTGCGTGACGGGCGCGCGCGCGTGCGCCCAGCGCCAGCGCGGCGGCGGCTATAGAAGCCAACGTACCGCGTATATGCAGATGCCCCTGGTGCGTGACCTGGTAGTAGGCGTGGTGCGTGACGGGCGCGCGCGCGTGCGCCCAGCGCGAGCGCGGCGGCGGCTATAGAAGCCAACGTACCGCGTATATGCAGATGCCCCTGGTGCGTGACCTGGTAGTAGGCGTGGTGCGTGACGGGCGCGCGCGCGTGCGCCCAGCGCGAGCGCGGCGGCGGCTATAGAAGCCAACGTACCGCGTATATGCAGATGCCCCTGGTGCGTGACCTGGTAGTAGGCGTGGTGCGTGACGGGCGCGCGCGCGTGCGCCCAGCGCCAGCGCGGCGGCGGCTATAGAAGCCAACGTACCGCGTATATGCAGATGCCCCTGGTGCGTGACCTGGTAGTAGGCGTGGTGCGTGACGGGCGCGCGCGCGTGCGCCCAGCGCGAGCGCGGCGGCGGCTATAGAAGCCAACGTACCGCGTATATGCAGATGCCCCTGGTGCGTGACCTGGTAGTAGGGGTGGTGCGTGACGGGCGCGCGCGCGTGCGCCCAGCGCGAGCGCGGCGGCGGCGCGCCCACGCACGCGCACGCCAGCAGCAGCGCGCGCCCCGCGCCCACGCACACGCGCCGCCCGAACGACGCCACGCGCGCCGGGACTGACAAGGGTAAACAAATATCAGTAAAAATCCGTTCTAAAGGGACTACTAGAGCTAAGTGCTGCCCCCGTTGATTTTTTTCTACTTCTAAACAAAATCGATTGTACTGTTCTAGTTTTTTGAGAATTGATTTTGTTTAGTAGAAATAAAGTTAAATCAAATGGGGCAGCCTTAACAATACTATACAATAACCAGAGAAACTTAATGGCTTAATGGCATAAACTAGCCATCGAACATAGGACTCTTCCAAGACTATGTTAGTAGATAATTCGTATAAAAACTAACCAAGTCAGACTTTAAGCTTTATTATCCCAAGTTTTAAGAAGAAACAATATTTTTAGTTGTTTATCAACATTTTATATTGTTATAAGTAAATAAATTTCAGGCCTGACCATTAAACTTGACACCCAAGGATATATCCTAATATTGAAATTGGCTTTCATTTCACTTTTATGTTTTTGATCACATTGAAAACTCATAAAATGCAAGGCACATACTAAAAACCTCGAAGCAACAAAATCAAAACATACAAGTGAAGTACTCCAGTAGTGCTACGAGTGACTCCTTGTTGATTGTAATGTATTTATTAATACGGATATTACACACTAAAAAAATGCTGAGAGTTACGGCCGTCTTCGGCAACTAACACGTAAAACGAACATAATAGATAGTTTTTATTTTAAAGAAGGTAATCTAGGTCAGTCGCACATAGTAACATGAGGTAAAAAATTTACGGTGACGGACTGTACAGTGATCATAAAAGTTTTTATCCAAAAAAACATTTACTTTTACTATATTATAGCATAATTCTAGAGAACTTTATAGAAAACCCCATGCAGCATCAGCGTAAGCACTTACTTCTCGAGCTCGGTCCCTGTCCCACCACGAGGGTGGACTCCCCCTCCCCCGAGCCAGTGGTGGCGGACACCCAGAACTCGTACTGCTGGTTCTCCATCAGGTTCCGAACTTTAAACATCAGCTCCATGTCTTGTTTCTTGTCCGCTGACACCGTGAAGCTTGAGTGTTTACCTAACCTGCAAGCAGTGTTGGAAAAAGTTAATATGATTAGCGATTAAAAATTTACGATTAAAAAGTTAATCGTGATTAACGATTAAAATTAGCTAACCATAATCGAATCTAGACGATTACGATTATTAATCGTAATCATTAATCGTTAATCACGATTTAAAATATATGATTAATGAAGTTTGTAACAGTTCAACAAACAAAAACCAACAAAAAACAAAAACAAAAGTTACGTGGCTTTGCACATAGAAGTCAAACCCCTATGACTAGAATTTAAAATGGCAGCTATAGTCACAAAAAAACCCTAAAACCTTAGAAAATGAAATCTATGTGTCATAAATTGTAAATCATACTAATATTATTACTTATAACGCCCCGTTGGTCTAGTGGTTTAAAAACCGAGTCAAGATCTCGGGGTCCCAGATTCGAACCCCGGGTCGGGCAACAAAAAGTATCGAATTTTCGAACGTTGCTCGGGTTTGTGATCACCAACCCGCATTTGGCAAGCGTGGTGATTATGCCAGTACACCCATCATTGCTGTGGTAACTTGAATTCAATGATGGAGGCCATTTCCCTGCAGTGGGATGATTATAGGCTGTTACTTTACTAATATTTTAAACCTGAAAGTTTGTGAGTGTGGATGACTGAATGTTTGAATGTTTGTTGCTCTTTCACACAAAAAAAGACTCAACTGACCTGAATGATCTTTGGCACGGTATCATTTTTATTGGCTGGAATTACAAATATACGATTTTTTCCCCGGATAAGGTACGGTTCCCGTGGGATACTCTTAATACAAAGTTTTAAATTCAAATTCATTCTCTCTCTCTCTCTCTCTCCCTCTCTCTCTCACTCTCTCCCTCCCTCTCCCTCACGCTCCCTCTCCCTCTCTCTCTCTCCCTCTCCCTCTCTCCCTCTCCCTCTCCCTCTCTCTCACACTCTAAAACGCGCACGCCGCACTGCTTACAACTATTGCAAAAAGTGTCGTTACAACTTTTGGTCTTAATTTTTTCCGTTTAGCCCTCTTGCAACGCGCGATAAGGAACTTCGTTCCAAAACATGAAAAATGCCAATTACGCTGCCTTTGCCCTGTTACCGATACCGTGAATGAATTTCATCTGAAAACGTAGTTCACGTACGTAGTAATCACCCTAATTTATTTTTATTTAACATACTTTAATCAGCTTTAATCAAATTAACGAATAACGATTAATGATTATATCTTTTAATCACGATTACGATTACAACATTAATCGTGAATAATTTAATCATGATTAATTTAATTTGATTAAAGTTAATCAAATTAACTAATCGATTGAAAAAATAATCAATTAATGCCAACACTGCCTGCAAGTATGTTCTCCATTTTGGTTTTGGACTTGAGACTTAGCTATTTTTTTATTAAATCATCCAATATCATTATTGGCCCACCCCAAGTAGCATTCGGGGTTCTATATAAGATGTCTAGTCGTTCACATGTATTCCACAAGCTGTGTACGTCAGCTGTATAAGAGCTGTATAGCTTGCTATAATGCTCCTATATAACCAGTTTGGGCACAAATTAAACAGCCTTAAGTTCACTATGGCTGTACATTAGCTGTATAATAGCATTATAATAGCAGTTTAAATAGTAACATTGGACTTAAGGCTGACTTACGGCACTATATGGGACGCAGTGTGAACCATACAACGTACATGAGTGTAATAAAGAGAGAACAATTGGCTGAATACACAGCCTTCACAGTTATAAAATCCGACAAAAGTACTCCAGTGTTACCTAAAATTCACGTGTGTCCTAAATTATTACTTTATTTTATTGAATAAACCTCATTTTAGTTTGGTTTGTGGGTGCCATCAGAAACATAACTCCGGCGGATATCAATTGGATAAAAATATATGATAACACGCGGTAGTACCTGTTTTAAATACTTAATAATATTAATGCCATGGGAATGCAACTTTATCGTGAAATGTATACATATTTACAGCTAAAATATTCACGCGCCTCTGTAAAAACGCGATATTCATGTTAAAATATTTAAAACTGGGTGGGAGGAAATCTACAATTTTCAGTTTTTGATAATATATTGGCATTATAATTAGACTACGGTAATTAATTATAACATGAAACCAAAACTCAATCGCTCTATCTGCGTATTTTGTGATAATTCTGCATAATAATTTTGGAGATTTAGTTGGTAAATATTTTAGGTTACGTAGAACAAAATGGTGGAAATGAAATACGGCTATGTGAAATGTTATAACCTCAATGTAATGCGGTGAGCGTATATAGGTTCACAGGTGTTCTGTTAGAATGCTGTTATCTATATGAAGTCCCACATTTGTACCACTACAGAGCCAATGTCTATAAATTTATTCTACTGTGAACTTATGTACAGCTTTAAGATGTAATTCAGGTCAATTGTGTATCATCGTTTAATTCTTACAAAATATAATGCAATTTTAGAGATCCGCAATAATAATTATTGTCCGTTAAATCGCCTAGCACGCGACGTATAAACACACAGCTGTGGGATAGGTGTAATAGAATATCACATTCAAATTCATGTTCAGCTTACAGCAAATAAGAGGAGTACCTACTTGTGAACAAATAAACTGCTATTGATGTTAATGAACAACACAGTCAGGGTGTAAAAAAACTAAATGCAGACCCTGAAGCTACGCAATCTGAAAAGCAAACCAAGTCATATTACAAAATATTATAGCTGGGAAAAGTTTTTTATTTTTGGGAGTCAATAAAATATTTTAATTCATAGCGCGCAATGTATAGCAGTCGGAGCGTGGGCCGCTGTGCTGGAGATGGCTGCTAAGTTAAAAATTCGTCCTTGCTGAGCCGTACATTGCGCATTGTAATTAAAAAAGCCTTATTATGAACGAAATAATAAATAAAAACACTATGTTTGTAAGAAGAAAAGTTTTTAATTAACCTTTGGCAACAGTTTTTGTAATAAAATAAAAAACAAAATTGTGACTTTGACCCTCAATATCTTCGGAACCAGCTGTTTCCCAGGTAAGATTCTAAAAAAAAAAATTATCCTAGTGATGGGGACAGTACGTGGTTTTCGGATCTGCGTTTGGTTTTTTTACACCCGTTCTACCCGACTATCCTTTTAACAGCCTACAGTGCACATTCGAACCATTTAAACACTTCTATACAGATAGTAAAAAAGGTTATTTTAATGATCACAAACAAGTCCTACTACAGCTACTAGCTGTATAACAGTCTAAAACGAGTAAACATAACAGCCTTTGGCTTAATAAATGACCACGTTTGTTCTATTAAAATGCTAGCTCTATAACATCGCACAAGTAGGCCGTTAAGCAGCGGTTGCCATTCTCTACCCTCCTATAATGCTCTTAGTCAAACGGCTGACTAAAGGATAGTTGTTAGAGTATTATAACACCAATAATCGTATAAAAGTATAACTCTACACACCTATAAGTCCCTTAGACAGGTATAGGTGTCATTAATCGCAATAATGCAGCTTATACATCACGAGTGGTACATCAATCTGCTGCTGAATATAAATCTCTCTGCAAGATAGATTCTTTATCAGCGCCACATTTGGGAGGCGTTGGCGATCTCAGATTGGCAAATAGTAAAGAGAAGACGCTGCTGCTCATCGTCTTCTAGCAGTATTTATTAATGCCTCTTTCGATACCCATAGGAGGAGAACTATGACGTGTAATCAGGTAACAAACAATTCTTAACTTTCTGTGCTTTCGGCCATGTTCTCGGCTGAATATTGACCCCGTTACTCATAGATTTAAATTCCTTAAACATTTAACACTTACGGGGTTTAATGCAACGAACCGTTATTTAAAGGTAAATACTAATTTACCTTCCCGACGTTTTGATCCGGTTGCACGAATCATGGTCGCAATTACTGTTTACCTTTAAATAACGGTTCGTTGCATTAAACCCCCTAAGTGTTAAGACGCTGACATGAGCCAAATTGAGCTCAAAGAAGATTGTTTTGCTTTAAGCCTATGGCTCGTATTGTTGCCAAATTCTATGTAGTTGTAATTGATCATATTTTCGACCAGGTGGCTGTTTCCAAAACACGATTCTAAAAACTTTTCTCGATAGAAAAAAATCTTAAAGTAGCCTCTGAAAATACATAAATTACCATTTTTCTCAGCAGTCCGTATAACAATGATAAAAAAATTTTGCTATATTGTATATTACATGTTGCTTAAGCAAATGGCTGATTTAGATTTTTAATAAAATGGCAATTTTAAATTGCACAACGAATTTTGTTGTTTGGCACTTAGTAGTGACAGAGAAAAAGCGCATGGAATAGAAGGGCTCTATTCCATGCGCTTTTTCTCTGTCACTCCTACGAGAATCGACAGTGATAGCTGTGGCGCGTTCCAAAGAAATTCAAAGACGAATAAATTTGTGGGCGTGTTCATTGCTCAAGGTCATCGGCTGCAGTCAGCGTCTTAAGTGTTTAGTGTAAAAATGCAACAAGAAAGTTTAAATTCCTTATATCTAAATAAGGAAACTCTACGGGTCTTCTTCTAAGGCGTAGAAGAACTAAAGAACAATACTTATTATAAAAATTTAAAAACAGATGTGGCAGTGAGTAGGACGCAAAGAACAAAAAAACCGATGGCCGTTGGGGTGGAAAGGTTTGAAATGGCGATTGCACACCGAACGACGCTCTGTGGGTAGGCTATTCATCAAAATGGACCAAAGATCTGGTGAAGGTCACGGAAAGTCGCTGCTATGGATGCAAAATCAAACTCACCGGCCCGCCTCCCGGTAGTACACTGTGTAGTGTGATATAATGCCGTTTGGGTTCACAGGAGGCAGCCAGCTGACGAGCACCGTGTCGCTGGAGAACGCTAATGCCTTGATCTTCTCAGGGGCTGATGGTACTATAAAAAAATTATTCAGATTTTGTAAAAATTAAGGAACTATGCTAGTTATTAAGTAATTTAAAGTACTCGTACCTAGATTAAAAAAAACCTGGGTGATAGAACTTTATAAAACGTCTACCGTACTTTATAAACAATTTACCCAAAGATATAGGACGGGAACCAGTAAATTTTTTTTTAAGAAATAACTCAAAATATTTACTATCACATTTATCCTGGTCTTGAATAGTTTTAAATGGTGGTTTAACTTTGAACTTCTGCATGACGTTATAACGTTGGATCAATTAGATCACTTACACTGAAACATTTTCACAGCGCGTCTACCCATATTGCAAAAATCTATAGTAGTGTCCACTATGGCTATGCTAACGTATTTTAATTCACACGTTAGTAAAATCTTAATCGAATTTATTAATTTAATCTTTATTGCACAAATGACAAAAAAATTATAAAAAATGGACTTAAGAGGAAACACTACGGACGAGAGAATTGAAAAATAGGTATTTGTAAAATCTATTGCAGTAGCGCAGTGCCAAACGCATTCACCGTAGAGTGTGATAGAGACAACTGCTTCTTGGACCGAAAATACCTACTAAAAACACACCAAATCAACGTTTCGTAGTCCCCCGATTACTTTTCCAAAACTAAACCGATTTAAAAACTTTTTTCATTAAAAATTTAAGAAAGGCTTTTGCCGTGTTCGTATGTTTTCTTTTTTTTCTAAAATTTTGCCAAATTTGTTTTCTGGATGTTTGAACACAGCGGAAAATCTGGCAAATTTTTTCTATTTTTGAGAGCTCATATCTTTTTTATTAATTAATTTACGAAAAAACAGAAAACATAGAAACATGCTAATAGTGGCCATAAATTTTTGTAATAAAAATTATTGCTCTACTGGCATTATCCAGGGAGGAAACAGGGGACTACGATTGTATGGAAAAACGGCCGTGGTGTTTCCTCTTAAAGCTTTATGGCATTCTCACCGGTCAACCTTTGCGTTAAACAGAAATATTTTCTAGGCGATGCGACATACAAACAAAGAACGAAATTTCACAATAGCGAATCCCTCTAAATAAAAATCTCTTCATTATTAATGCCACAGACAGTCCTCTATATAGAGGCTGCCTGTAACAGGCGGAATCGGCTGCCAATGTGATTTTGGAATGCACAGAGGTACCGGCACACCGAGTTCCCTTTCAGAAGCCTGCCAACGTCCCAAAAGACTTCTGTGCTTCTGGATGGAGTTGGGATGGTTGGACTAACCACCTTAATCCTAAATGGAGCCTAAATGTGGAAAAGGGTGCCCGCTATCAATACCAATAACAACAATAGCAAAAATGACATCAACAAATCATGTATGTCAGCTCCCTAACAGCTACAACCAGAAATGCCTCCTAGACTACTGCATACCATCTTCCTCCGTCATGCAGTGCACCGGCGGGCTCCTCTTGCCGTCGCCCGCGTTGGTGAACGCCAGCACTTGGATGGAGTAGTTGGTGTACTTGCGCAGGGTATGCAGGTACGTGTCTGTGGTTGTCACGCGTTTTATCTCACCTACGTCTGCTGTGAACGAAAAACGAGATCTGTGAATACAATAATGATATCTTCAGGTCTTCTAAAGGTTTTCAAGTCCACTGATATATACTAAGAAGTTCAAAACAATTCAATAAAAAATTATGAATGATTGACGTTAATTCTATGTCAGTGTCAAAATTATAACCCGGCCAAATTATGTTGACATGCAATAGTACTATTACAGTATGCATACTCGTATTTTTGTCATGTTTTATCTATTCGATTGAATCAATATCTGTACTGTGTTGTACACTTATACTTAAAGTGCATCCTTAATGTCAAATCTGGCTTAACGAATGTGACCGCAAGGGTATCCTCCCTTGCGATTTTTACTGAATGAACATTTATCTTCAAATAATCTTTAGGTACTAAACAATGACAAAATAGAATAATAATGCAATACGAAAATCTACCATACCAATGAAAGAATTTTTCAAAGACGCAATTTGCTTGGTCATGGTTGCTTACTTTCAAAACTTTTGCATGATTATCTTCCAAAAAAAGGCATCTAAAAACATGCATTAGAAGAAATTGTCTTTGATTGTGTGTAACGAACATCCGAAATAATCTAACTTACCATGATCAGTAGTGAGCGGCGAAAATATGACTTTGTAACCCTGGATGAGGCCTCCATGCTGGCCCACGGGCGGCGGGCTCCAAGACACCTTTATGCTGGACGACGACAGTGGAGAGCACGACACCCTCATTGGATGAGATTCTGGAACTGGAGATGAAGGAAGTCTTATAAACATGACTGATTTATTATTGACTTAGATATGAGGCAATTTACAGTTGAATAATTGACCTGACGGAGGAGCAAAAGAAAATCGAAATCATTAATAACTTTTTTAAGCTATGACTCGTTCAAGAATAACAGGGAGAAATTGGAAGGTACGAAGCCTGCAGGGATATTATATTTATTTTGCTTCCTTTATGGGTTAAAATCTTTTCCAATTAGAATCGGAAAACTTGTAAGCTATTCCCTATTGAATAAAATCAACATCAAAAATATATTACGTAATTAGATATACCTATTTAAGTATTTTGAAGAAAGGCTCTTAATCATAGTTGTACTCGGTAGGGTAGTGTGGGGCTAGGATAGAAGTAGGGTAAGGTAAGGGAATGCAAGGGGTTGTATACGAAAAGGGTAGATGTAGAGTTTGAGTAGGACTAGGTGGTAGGAATAGAACGTTAGGCAGAAGCTAGTAGCAGCTAGTATTTATATAACATTATCATACCCCCTTCTAAAGTAGTAGCGGTGACAGGCGCTGACGCAGGTCCCGCAGCGACGCCGTTGAACGCCCTCACTCGCACCTCGTACCGAGTGAACTTCCTCAGAGCCGAGAGGCTGAGCTCTGTCGCTGACCAGCCGTTCACTGTCAGCGTTCTGTGGGACATGAAAATTTAAAAAAAATATTGTGTTAAGTATACACCTACTAGGCCTAAGTCGGCTGAGATGATGATGATTTTGCTAATGATAAAGTACCTATAAACACCTTCATAATTAGCCAATATCAGTAATCAGTACCCAGTAGGACACAGGCCTTGCCAAAGAAACGACTTTTCCGTAATGGCTACGCTTGTTAGGCGGCATGGCAATTGCAGTCGCTGCTGAGGGGAAATACTAAATATAGCTTGGGGATAGAAAAACCGACGGAGTAGCCCAGCAGCTCTTCATGCCACGCGTAGCTACTTGCACCGATTTGCGACGCCCCCACTGACTTCTAGACCGAGGCCGTACTGTGACATGTAGATAAAGCCTGTAAAAGACTCTAATACTTGCCTAGTACAGTTGAGTAGCGGCACACCCTTCGGGCCTACCTATCTCAGTACAGGCAACCGAGTAACCCAGCAGCTCGCCCGCCCCCACTTGCACCGATGCAGATGTGCGTCACCACCACTGTATTCAAGACTGAGGCCTTCTGTAAAATACTCTAATACTTGCTTCATAGAGTTGAGTAACGGCACACCCCAGGCCCTATATCGAGGCAGGCAACCGATGTGCGACGCCCCCACTGACTTCTAGACCGAGACCTTAATGTGACATGTAGATAAAGCCTATCAAAGACTCTAATACTTGCCTAGAAGAGTTGAGTAGCGGCACACCCCCCGGGCCTATCTCGGTGCAGGCGACCGAGTAGCCCAGCAGCTCGCCGTGCCACGCGTCGCGCGCCGGCGGCCGCCACGACACGTGCAGCTCGCCCGCGCCGCCCGCCACCACTTGCACTGATGTGGGGGCTTCTGATGGTGCTGGAGATATAAAGCAATAACAGTAGGTATTTGAACTTGGAATTGTCTCAGGCGGGATCCTCATGCACACCGGGCGCTGTGCTTTGTCCAATTAAGCTGACATTACGTCACAGCCCGAATTTTTCAAGTATGTTTCTATCACTGTAAGCCAGAAGTAGTGTCATCTCTACAGATGTTTTAGATGAAACAGCTATGAAGTTGCATCATGTAAAGTATATAAAACAATAATTCAAAAAATCATATCCCTTCTTTCCCTTTTGGCTTTGCCGTAGTCAGGTAAAAGCTGCACATGTTGTGGAAAATAGGCATTTGAAATATAACATAATATAGAATTAAAGTAAAAATAAAGCTGCGTACTCATTAGGAGCCATTTGTGGCCCGACATTTGTGTTCAGAGACACCGCGGAACTTCACCCTACGTGCTCAATATCTTGTCGTGACACGTGGCATTCGTCGATGCAAATGTCTTGTTAACTCAATGGTTAGACCTTGGGGTTAGACTAGTCGCCCGGTAATTGTAAGTAAGGTTCTAAATTCAAGTACCATCAAAAGTTAGGTTATGTTATTCTATTTTGGTGCTATTTTAGTTAACTGGGATAGACACACGTTGTAAAAGTAAAGTAACAACCTATTTATACATCCCACTGCAGGACAAAGGCCTCCATCATTCAAGTTACCATAGAAATAATAGGTGCAGGCATGGCACAAACCCGAGCAATGTTCGAAAATTTAAAACTGGGGTCCTCGAAACTTAAGCCACTAGATCAGTGTTTCCCAAACATGTTCTGCCATGGCCCGGTAATTTTCACACTGCCCCTTTGTGACCCACTTAAAACCAAACTACTTTTAAAACCAAACTGGTTTCATCAGGTAAAATAATACATATTTATTAATAGCAAAAGTGTTTTATAATTACTACTATTTAGTCACTAAATTTTAGTGCGAATACTTCGCACGCTGCCTATGTTTTGTTAAAATTCAAGGTCCCCGAAAATGACGAAAGTTTATGAAGAATATTAACTATACATCGATCGATAGTTGGTATTATTTTATAAGCAAGGCGGGAATGTTTTGACCCGGTATTTAATTTTGATGGCCTGGTACCGGGTCGCGACCCGGCAAATGGGTAACGCTGAACTAGATCAACAGGGCGTTATGGGCCCCCATTTCAGGTAAATACCACAATAATGGTTTAGGCGTGTCCCATTCTTATCAGCCTCCTACAGTTTTCGAAATAAATCCATTTTTCTTGCACTAATATAATAACTAATTTCGTCACCTACCTTCTTCTTGGGTTTTCACCACCACTGGTTCCGTGTACGCGCTGCGATCGATCTGATTGACGGCGGCCGCACGGATCATGTAGGCCGTGTGCGGGCGCAGGCCGCTGAGGAACGCCTCGTAGTGGATGTCTCCCTTCTTTGTTAGGCTGTGAAACAGACGATCGGTGTAAAGGTAAGCAAGAAAATCCAATACTGGCATCATGACACAATACCACTTAGTTTAAAAAATAGATTGGAACAAGCAGAGTCAGTAATACATGCTCAATGGGAGAAAGACTAAAAAAGGAAATTCTTGACCCAAGAATCTAAGACAATGTTACTGATATACAAATCCCCATTAACAACACTTACATTACGCATACCGTAGTATACCTTTTAAAGTAAGAGCACGTTTGAATGTGTCGCTTGGCAGCTCAAATTCAAATTAACGCGTCTTAAAAGATACCATATCTACCTTTTTTTTGTATGTACTATCTTTGACGCAGGATATATATTAAGCAATTATTATGATGACCCATAAAAAAAACCGGCCAAGTGCAAGTCGGACTCGCGCACGAAGGGTTCCCTACCATTGACTAGCTACCACCTGTTACCATTTATTGATGTTGAGCAAAAATAGGCAAAAATAATGGTGTTTTTTGTATGGAACCTCTTAAAAAAATATTTTATTTTAATTTTACTGTTTATTATTAAAGTCAAAATACAGCGGAGTGTTTTGTAAATATTTCAAGTCCTACTTACCTGTTGCCATAATTGATATGGAGCAAAGAAATCGCGTTTGTTGTAATTGTTGTTATTGCGGCAAAAAAAATAGATAATTTGTGAAAATTTCATCTGTCTAGCTATCGCGGCTCTTGAGATACAGCCTGGTGACAGGCAGACGGACAGACGGACAGACAGAGAAGTTTTAGCAATAGGGTCCCGTTTTTACCCTTTGGGTACGGAACCCTAAAAACAAAACTTAATGGGTTAATAAGTAACAACAATGCTTACGTTATTTGAGACTGCATGCCTCCATGGACGGATACGTTGATGGTAACGGCGGAGTCCCACTGGTTGATCCTGATGGCGCCCTGCGCGGACAGCGGGCAGTGCTGCAGCGTGTAGCCCACGAGCGGGGAGTTGCCATCGAACCCCTGGCTCCAGGACAGCCGCACCGCTCGGCTCAGGATCTCCGTCACGGACAGAGAGTGTGGCGTGTCTGGTTTCTCTGTTAGAAAATTCAAGTATGAAGCATTAATAATAGGGGTTAAAGTATGAAATTGCCGATTATTTTTCCACTTTTTATTTTGTTTATAGCTCTTAAGTATAGTCATATTATTGCGTAATTCTTTTTGTATTGTATCAAAAACTAAATAAAGTAACTTTTGACTAAAAAAAAATGCAATACTAGTGCCTATTACTTCAAAGGAATTCGTTGAAAAGACCCCTTACAATGTGTCAGCTGACCTTCTTGCTTCAATTAAGTATATTATTGTATTATATACTTTGATTTTCAGAAATTTAAATACTATAATGCGTAGCTTTATAACCATCTAACTTTCACCTTTAATTGCATCGAAAACGGTTCAGGCGTTTTTAAAAAAACTAAAAAATTGTTAGTATGGAAAAATGACTTCTCTCGATTTCGTCCATACAAAACGGCAATTATTTCTTAGATTAAGGTGCACTGTATCAGGTATGAAAGCTATGCTCGTTCAACATATTCTGCTGCCAATCATGGCGTAGAAACATTATATGGTATCTAATTAATATTAAGTAATAATTTAAAGATGTAATAAGGCTTCATGAAGGCTACCTTAACCAAGTAAAATTTTCGCCTACTACACCTAGAGCCGAAGGCGCAACTTTATATCGCGCGGGCGGAAACTCTGCCAAGCAGTGGGATGCAAAATGGCCTATGTCCTTTCTTAAGGTTTTCATTCAAATTTCCATGTGCATCACAGCGTGTTACTAAATGAACAGCTGAATCGATATGTTATTTTTTGTATGATATTTTCATTTTAAAACACTGCCACGATGTTATACATAGTTCCACAACATGGACTTCGTTTGTCAACTATACAGGGGGAAATTTTAACCACCTTCCAAATTTTAATAAGTCAATCTACGAGACAAAAAACAAATGATTTACTTTTTCTTTTGGTATAGCCCAGTACAAAAATGTCAAGATAATGCACCTAGAAAATGTCCGCCAAAAATCTAAAATTTTTGATACAGCCGCCTAACAACACTTTTTTTTACGCGATTCGCATCTGAACCAATCATTACGATACTATTCATAAGTTTTTGACTGTCCCTTTATACCTTAACAGGTCTAGGATCGTAAAAAATGAAAACTATATCGCGAAAAATATTTTTGGGTGACAACTTGATTTACATTTTTTACTTCATAAATAGGCTCTAAATACGATACTGAACGCCTATAAAAATTTTGGAAAGTGGGTAAAATTTCATCCTGTATAAGTATACCTTGGACGGAAAGGTAAATGTAATGGTCGCTGTGGCCGTACGCGTTGACCGCCTGGCACTTGTAGACGCCGGAGTCCTGCCGGTCGGCACGGCTTATATACAGCTGGGACCTTAAACCACTATCAGTCTTTGCTTCTGAGATACTTAGCCTGCGGACAGAACAAACGATTCGTTCATTATTATAATAAATATCTTCCAGATGTGATTGGTAGATAATGATAATAAATAAATAAATATTTAGGACATGCCTCACTGGGCCACACAGAGCCATCTAGTCCCAAATTAGGGTACTATTAAGTACCCTGTCATATGAGGTACTAGACAACCGATAAACTTACGTATTATAGTATTTTTTTTTTGTAAATACATACTTATAATATATAGAAAACACCCAGACCAGTACAAACAGACATCTTCATGCACACAAATATTTGTACTGTGCGGGGATCGAACCCGCGACCCATGGCTCAGAAGCAGCGTTTACTACCGCTGATCCAAATGGTCGTCAGTAATATTAACGTACAGGTACTCCTGACACACAAACACACATACGTGCGCGCGCGCACACACACACACACACACACACACATTATGTGTTAACAAAGTGTAAATCGCGTGCTATGCCATTAGTAAAAAGCCTGGCCACTGTTAGTGTAGTTTGTCGTCGAGCTGATTGTACGAGTTATAAAACTGTTAAAGAAGTGCGGGCAGCAGAAATCATTTTTTCTCAACCGCCCAGACAACACGCCGAGCGCCTCCATTTAAATA
Source organism: Anania crocealis (assembly GCA_949315895.1). Classification (NCBI taxonomy): domain Eukaryota; kingdom Metazoa; phylum Arthropoda; class Insecta; order Lepidoptera; family Crambidae; genus Anania; species Anania crocealis. Next base: position 26,604,325 of record OX438882.1, read on the forward strand.
AATGTGCATTGAAAAGTTTAGTGTTAAGTTTTAAGAAGATAACAGATACCTTAGAATAATGACACCTAGAAGCCGCGTCTGAACCAAAACGTAAGCGTAAAGGCGTGCCATTTAATTATTCTTGTGTGCGTAAGCTGAATAAATCTACGCTCTTCTAACGCACACAAATATGGCTTCAGTGTTACCATCATCGGGCATTTACCCACAAAAAATGGGAAAACGTGTTATTTTGTTATACGACGATTTGCCATGTGTTTCGTATGATCTTTAAATACATAATTAAGAAAATATGATTACATTCATAAGTATATTACATATTTATTAATCTAATGATGAATGCCACCGTTCAATGTGTTCAAATTTAAATGCCTGTATGATTGTATAAATTCACATTAAGAAATTATTTTCATAGAATTAATAACACCAACATTTAGTCTAAACAGTATTAAATAGCTGTTACGGCAAATTCAATATTTTAAGCTATTGCATAGCTTCTATCGCGGGCCTTGAGCGTGGAGACCGAATCCAGAAATTCCGTAACGAAAATAACCTAACACCCCCCACTCCGACCGGCACAGCGGTGATACTTTTTAGTTTTTCCATCTATCATCAGCAATGGCTTTACCGCGGCAGTCTCCGAGTGCCACACGTATTTTTTCTCAATATTAAAAACCAATTAAAAAAACGGTGTGCAATTTATTCCCCACAACTAGCAACACTGATGTTGATAGGTTTTGTGTTTCAAATTATTCGTTTTTAATTCGATTTACGTACAGAAAATGTATAAAATGTTAGTACTTACCTGTGAAATAAAACTTTATCACTTTCTTTTTGTTTCTCTGATATGCTATAACACTTCTTCATAGTGCAAACCGTCATTTTAAATTATTTTTCGCGAGCTGTGATTGACTTAGCGTGACGTTGAGCACTGACAGCTCGCGAAACGAAGTAAGCCAGATTTGGCTAAGTTTTAGTTGCGCGTTTTTCGTGCTTACATTCGGTTTCTAGGTGTTATTATTCTAAGACAGATACTTAATATGTTATTTAAGCAATTTTATTGCAATTATAATATCAGTATTTGAAAAAATATGTCTCAGGCGGGACTCCAACCAGCATCTCCTCATGCCGAGCGCGTCGCTTTACCCTTTAGCCACCGACACACTACGTCATAGGCGTCAAAGGAGATGCGGGTTCGAGTGCCGCCTGAGACATAATTTTTCAAGTTTAAAATAACAGATCCTTACCTATAAGAGTTTAGATCTAGATGGTTCATGTTGTGCGCCCACGTGACCCTGATGGGGCTGTCGCCGCGCACGTCGCACGCGAGCGTCGCGGGCGCGTCCCTGCGCGCCGTCATGTTGTGTGACGTCAGCTCGAAGCGAGCGGGCTCTGTGAAAATGGTTGTAGTAACAGCCTATAATCATCCCACTGCAGGGCAAAGGCCTCCATCATTGAATTCAAGTTACCACAGCAATGATGGGTACTGGCATAATCACCACGCTTGCCAAATGCAGGTTGGTGATCACAAACCCGAGCAATGTTCGAAAATTGGAAACTTTTTGTTGCCCGACCCGGGGATCGAACCCGGGACCCCGAGATCTTGGTCCGGTACATAAACCACTAGACCGACGGATCCGATCTGTGAACGTGGTATGTTTGATCAAACACGTATAGACTGAAGACTGAATAAAGGACACTTAAAGACTGAATAAAGGAACCGGTGTTTAAAACTGTAAAAATATAAGAGAATAATCTTTTTTTGTTACCGTATATAAAGAGAAAAATGACTTTTTTCAGTAAAGGATGACATAAAAAGTTTACAAATTTAATTTTGCTATTAAAAGAAAGGAAGGCGTGTTCATTAAGATAACTACTATCAGCGGAAGAACGGCAAGAATAAATGCAGTAGTAAGTTGTGTGGTACTACGTTAGTACTTATAATATTGACAAAACCAGGTACTATCAGTAGTAATAATATTGCGAAGTCGAGTACGTAAATTTTTTTCATACAATTATCAAACATTTTCTTCCATAGAAATCTGCCTGACCATTATAAACATAACCAAAACAGATATAGCTATCCAATTTGACGCAGTCGATCGAAATTTATTCTCGCACATACATTTCCGTGATTCTTCGATTTTTATTTAAATAGTTTAGTAACAATCCTTACTGAAAAAACTACTTCTTGTCTCTCACCATTAACAGCGACAGTGATGGTTTTTGTGAGAGATGTTCCAACACCGTTCTCACTCTTGCACATATAGTGTCCTTCATCGTACGGCAGCGCTGACTCTATCCAGAGCGTCCCGTTTGCCAGGAACTGGAAGCGGCCGCCCAGATTCACCAGCGGAATGAAGTCTGATGATGAAGCACCTGAGGTGTAAGAAGATATACGTTAACGTATATCAGCCCATAGCGAAGCATCAAATCTTAGAGCATGGTCAATTGGTGAGTTCTGAACTGACCAATTGTGAGAAATTAGCGCACAATTATAGTGTCATAATAATTACCTCGTTGCTTCATCCAAGTGACTTGAGGAGTGGGAGAGCCAGTGGTCTGACAGTGAAGAGCCAGAGACTCTCCAGCCAGCACTGCTTCATCTTTTGGTTCCATCACCCACTTTGGCGATACTGCAGCATGAAATGAAGAACAAATTGTATTGTAGTCGCGCAACCAACAGTGATTTTGTTTAGGAGATCTAACTGCAGCTTATGTATGTTGGCGTAAACTTTTTTCTTTATTTTAGAAATCGTAAAGATTTTGGTGTATATTTTGTTGTTTTCTTTGGTGGTTGAAATAAGGATGATCGCACGACCACCGCGCCATGTCCCAGTAAAATTGTGACCATGTGATCTTTCATATTAAAGTAAATGATGAATATTTCAAATGTGCGTTAGTTGTTTTGAGGTTTAGAAGGTCTTTGTTTTTTCATGAATGGTCGATATTAGTCGTATCGTGATCATGACACTTGCAACAGTGCCAAAATATTGGAAGCTGTACATGGTAGAAACCCTAAAAAAACAAATTTTTACGGTAATTGTATCAAATATTTCATAATGTTTATGATAATGAAAAAAATAAAGTGTTACCTGTTCCTAGCAGCATATTCAGTTTGGGTTAAACAATGCACAAATAATGTAACTATGACAATGAAGTAATACTTTTTACTAAACATTAATCCAAAAATTGCTTTGTATTTAATGATATTATTTAAATAAGTTTCGAAATCACAATATCTTACTTACAGTTAAAAAAAGTTGTATTTCGTATAAATGTGTTCAAACAATTACCCTTTTCATAAGCCATCTGAAATCCAACGCTGAGCAAAACAAAAATAATAAACATTGAGATATTGACAAGCAACCCTGAAATGAATTACAGATACAAAGAAATAGGATTTTCTATACAAAATGAGGAGATAAATATTACTAGTATCTTTGGAGTTAAATTATGTGATGAAATCGTTTGGGCAATAGGGACTTAGGAATCCATGATACTTCAGGACATACAAGAGAACATTATATTTAGGAACTATTACAAATAGGACATTTTTAAACAATAAGTGCTGGTGCAAGCGTGATCGGTGCTATGCTTGTGCTGTACTCTGGTGCGGAATGCTTGGGTGTTAGTGCTCGGTGCGCAAGTACTGTGCGGGTCGGTGGTTACCTTTGACCACCAATTCGGCGGTATAGTTAACTTTGGCGGCCGAGTTGGACGCCACGCAAGTATAGAGCCCGCTGTGGCGAGCGAACACCTCTTTGAATACGAGGTTGCTGAAAAAATCAGCTCCCCGCTCTTCCACCTATGCAACCATAGCTCACTTTGGTAAATGTTTCATGGTTATGTGGAGACGCTTGGATTGGATTTCATGAATAATAGTATCAAGAGAGCTATGAAATTTACAAATTTGTTTTTATGTTACGTAAAGAATTTTTTTGGAAAGCTAAAAGAGATGTCCCGTAACAGGCCCAGACATTGTACAGTATTCTAAAAAATCAAGAAAAATCTACTGACTTTAGGAAAAATACGAATAACTGTATATAACGTATAATTTAGCGGCTCAAAAATAAATACAATCTAATAAATATCGCTCTCAATCAGGCATACAAGATGGCGTTTGACGAAAAAAAAAAGATAAACCATAAACTCTAAATGTCAGTCTGTAGCTGTCAGATTTCCTTTGTCAATATTTGACATAACCGTTCTTTTCAAGTTTTTGCCACTAGTCATAATCTCACGTGAAAAGCTATTATTATATCTTATTAGTACAACAAGCACAAGTAAGCAAACAATATCACTTGTTCGAATCGAGATTAGCGATTTTGAATTTGTCAAAACTGACAGATGTCATCAAAGTGTCATCTTCCGCCATGATAGTTTTTGTTGTTTAGTATTGCTATTCTAATAAGTTTATTTTTGTTTGAGCCATTAAACGAAGCCTTTTTAAAGAATTTGGATAATAACAAATTGTTGTAGGTATATTGCTCTAACTTTTGGCAATGTGTACAGGTTCTGGGCCTAGCCTCCATACAATTTGGGACAACTCCTTTGTCTAAAACTTTATGATTTGTCTATAATATTTACAATTAAAACTTATGTTTGGTTTTAACCAGATTTCACCTATGGAACAGGTCAAGAATTATTATGGTTCAATTATATTATTGCTTTAAGTAGGCTTTTGCGTTTTGCCAGCTTTAGTTTTGATCGCCAATCTAACCCAACATAGACAGGGCCGTCTCAAACTAGGCAGGGGTACTTAGGCATACAAGAATTTCGTCCCCTTTGGACAGTAAAAAAAGCTAATTATAATAAAGTTTTTATTTTCTAAGTATGACCATTTATTATAATTGATAACTGATTTGTAAAAAAAAAGTGTAATATGCCCGACAAAAATGTTTTGAAAATAAATGTGTGCGATAAATTATCGGTCCTTCGGGCCCCCTGAGAATGGGGGCCCTGGGCACGGGCCCCGTGTGTGCCCTTATGGTAAAGACGGTATTGAACATAGAGGATACTAAGCAATTCTATAAATAAATAATAAATGCGTTTATTTGCCAGAACACAAGTTTTAAAGGTGTTAACAGTAACTAAATAGGTACAAGTATTCAACCTGCATGCAGGTATGCAAATTCATGTCATCAATAATTTCTTGAATGACATAAGTGAAAAGTTCAAACCCCTTTGCGATGGAAGATCATTTAAAAGTATATAAAAAATATAGTAATATGTTTTTGAGTGCGATTAAAAGCACATCGCTTTGTTTTACATTTATCATCTTTTATAATTTAAATACAGAGGATTCTAAAAAAATTACTGACAATTTGCATGGTACTGTAACGTAGGTGATAGTTTATTGTTTTCCTTTCCTATGTTAGAGGTCCTAAACCTTTAAGAAGTAATACTGACCTGTAAAGTGGAAGGTATGGGCGCGTTGTCCTTTAACCAGGTGAAGTGAACTGGCATATCCCCCGAAGTGACGCTGCAGCTCACTTGGGCTCGTTTGCCTTCTTGCAAATTTGCTGAGAAGGAAAACGGCTCGATTTCTGGAGGATCTGAGAAAGATGAGATTATTGTAATTGCTATTTTATTTACCAGCTATTACCTATCTTGGAACGTTGAGCAATAACTAATTTTTATTAGGTAATTAAAAGCCACATATTAAAAAGAAAGCTGGCGGAAGACTTATCATATTTTGAAAGTTTATTCCGTGTGTATTATCCTAGTTACCCGCAAATGTTAGTAAGGTAACATAAGGCCTATAATCATCCCACTGCAGGGAAAAGGCCTCCATCATTGAATTCAAGTAACCTCAGCAATGATGGGTACTGGCATTATCACCACGCTTGCTAAATGCGGGTTGGTGATCGCAAACCTGGGCAATGTTCGAAAATTCGAAACTGTTTGTTGCCCGACCCGAGGATCGAACCCGGGACCCCGAGATCTTGGCCCGGTATTTAAACCACTAGACCAACGGGGCGTTACTAGACCAACGGGGCGTTGGCAAATGTTAGTATCTCTTTATAATTTGAGTTTTTACTAAGTGTGTTTGCTCTCTATTCGAAAATTATATTCAATTAAAACATATCACGTTGCCACAACAATAATCTTCAACAACAATGTAAATAAAATCTAAATCTCACTGCTAACAACGAGCTGCAAGTCACGCCTGGCTATTTCCCCATGGGAGCCCATGACTGCGCAACTGTAGGAGCCGGCGTGGGATGGATCCACCCTCGTCATCCTGAGGGCGCCGTCGATACTGCTGTCCCATTCTACTGGGTTACCGTCCCGCTCCCACTTTACTGACCTGCAAAAGTAATATATATTGAAGTCGTTATGATTTTTGATTGAATAAAAACTTTTGCAGACAATATGAACGACACTTACGTGATTGGGTAGCCAGAGTAAGGGCAGTATAGGATGAGTTCACGGCCAGCTACAGCTCTGATCGGTCCTATAGATCTAACATAAGGTGGACCTGTAAAAATACATAAAATTTGTTTGCTTGCTACTTTATTTACGTTAGTCGATACTTCGAGTACTTTTCTCAATTTAGAAGCGTAACTTTCTTTTAATTATAAACACACAAAGTTTGCAGCACGATCGGATTATTAGAGAAGGGCAAAGTAGATGACAAAAATACAGCAAACATTTTTATTTTTTCCTTCTCTCAGCCAGACTAAACGCAGTAATGCTGCTGGGCATAGGTTTCTCCTCAGGGTGTCCTTCATGAAAGGTTTTTTTATAATCACTACGCTTTACAGGAGAGATGAAGATCAAAGTTTGACCACTGATGGAGAGAAAACACCACTGCCACTTTTCTTTTATTAGTAATCCTTTTGACGCCATTTATGACACCCATATAAGATGAAGAGGAGAGGAGACGAGAGAACCCATTGAGAGGAGAAGTAATACTTATTTTATTTAAGGCAGGCGGCTCATTTATACATATACATAGATAAAGATAAGATAGATTTACTAATTTGAATAATAATGCCAAGGATCTTACCATAGATGTTGAGTCGTGAGGTGTGAGAGACTTCGCCAAGGGAGTTCGCCGCTCTGCAAGTGTACAAGCCACCGTCTTCCGACCTCACCGCAGTTATGTTAAGGTAGCTTACCACGTCGTTGGTTTTAGTTGCAAACTGTTCCAGACTATACCTGCAATATTTAACAGCTTGTAAGCATTCCACTACAGGGCAAAGTCTTCCATCATTGAATTCAAATTACCACAGCAATAATCGTTACAGGCATAATCACCACGCTTGCATAATGCAGGTTGGCGATCACCCTAAAAAAATATTTGAAAATTCGAAAGTCTTGTTGCCCGACTCGGGGATCGAACCTAGGATAATGACCTGGTACTTAAGCCACTAGATCAACGGGGCGTAATATCGGGATTATGATCCGGATATTTCGTCCTTGTTTAAGAGGTCCCGGTTTCAATCCTTGGACTTTTGTCTCGGGTATGGATATTACTATATTTGTTGTTTCTGATTCCACAAAAATTGTGGTTAAGAACAGTGTTCATGGTGTTGTTTTCATTAATTTAAATAAATAAAATAAATAAATGTGGACAACATCACATACATTGTTCTGATCCCAATTTGAATAACTATTTAATTTAAAGCATACGTATTTTGGAAACCAGAAACAACGAAGGTACCACAAACACCCAGACCCGAGAAAATGTAGAAAAATACTTTTTTTCTACATTGACCCATCCGGGAATCGAACCCGGGACCTCGGAGCAGGCGACACCTTGAAAACCGGTGTGTACGCCACTCCGCCACGGAGGTCGTCAATACTGATACATAATGACTCAACAGATATCGTTGTACTGTGGCAAAATATATTGCATTATTCTATGAAGAACCCATCCTCTAAAGTGCACAAGTCGTAATTAGATCCTATGTTTATAGAATTGGTATGATTGATTTACAGTACAGTGATACCAATAATAGCTGTATTTCAGGGTGATTAACATGATACTGAAAATGGAAATAGATTTATTTGTACCTATGTCCCCTGGCGATGGTGTTCAAGGGCTGCCCATCGAGCAGCCACGAGAAGTGGGGTGGCGGCGATCCCACTGCAGAACATTTGAGGGTCACCACCTGACCTGGCCTAAGGACCTGCTCAATGAACGTGTACTGGAGTTCTGGCGCTGTGTCTGTTGAGAAGAAAATTGTGGTATAAGATTCATAATTTATTTAAGGGTGCATCATAAGATAACACGTTAATTTTTTAAGTTATGTTAGCTCTGAGCTTTATAATCAGTCCCAAAATGACACCGCCACAGAGACTGTCATATTGGATAAGAAAAATCCGAATGGTATTGCGTAACTCTATTTATCTATTTCACGTTTGTCTTAAAGATAGGTTTGATTTAATCAATTATTATTTCTTTTTTATAATGGTTGTTATTTGTATTTTATTTTTTTAAGCTGTAAATGAGATCTATAAATCACTGTTTAAGTTAAGGGTTTTTTATTTTATTTTCTATAAAAAAATAATAATTAATGCGTTCGTTTTGATTATTATTATTATTATTATTTGTGTTCTTTTTTTTTCCTCGAGCGTGATAAAAAGAATGTTCTTTTTATCAGTCTCGGTAGAGTGAATAAAACTCACGGGCATAAACCAAGTGGGTTTAGGCCCGTGAGTTTTATTCACTCTACCGAGACTGATAAAAAGAACATTCTTTTTATCACGCTCGAGGAAAAAAAAAGAACACAAATAATAATAATAATAATAATCAAAACGAACGCATTGACACTGTTATCTCAAAAAATATATATTTCTCAATACTTGCAATAGTAATTATACAAGGTAATACTTGCAAACTCCTACCCCTGCACAATTATTTCATTTCAGAAAAGTCAAGAAACAAATGAGTTTCTTACGCTGCTTCATTTAATTACTATCTAGATATAGTGGTAAGTCAGAGCTATATTAGAACAAACGAAATCAACTGGATAGGCGTATTTGCGGACATAAGACTGATTTTCACTGCACGGAAACAACTATTAAATGATAAAGAGTTACAGCAATATCGCTCAACAACTGGCTGCAGATAACTAGTTTGTAAATAATAGCGTACTTCGGCTGTAAACCAGGGTTCATTAATTCATTGATTTAATAACTAATGTCATTATTGTGATGTCAAATCAAATACGTTTTAATAAAAAGACCACTCACCTCCTAATCTAAGCTCGGCGCTGGCTTGCGCTGAATCCCTCTCGTTTCTCGCCATGCACTGGTAGACACCCTTATCAGCTCGATGCACCGCAGATATCACCAGCTGCTCCCCATTGTTCTGGACCCTGACCCTGCCCCCCGCGACCCCCGCACCGATCGGGACGCCGTTGTGCAACCATTCAAGACGAGGAGCCGGCCAGCCGCCCCAGGTGCAGTTGATGGTGGCTGTGCCTCCACTGTTGACTACCTGATGAAAGAAAATTGAGCGTTAAGAATATATGTATGTGAAATTTACATTAAGGCTGCAAACTGGACAAACGCAGGCGCGGCAGAGGGCGGAGATGCTGGTGGCATATTCGTTTCCCACCGACCGCACCGCGGCCTTCCAGAACTGTTAAAAATCAATTTTATTTCTGCAAAAAAGCTTTAACTTAAATGAAAGAATTGATGGATAATCAAAGGAACAGAAGAAGATAAGTAATGTATACAGGACGTGTAAAGGAATGCTTATCACTACTGTTTTGCACCCATAAATCAATTGCATTTATTTGATGCAAATCGTTGATGTCGATAACATACCACGAACATCATACTTGTGTATCAATCATCAGATCATGGAAATACCACACAGCAGGCGTACAATAGTGAACAGGCTTGCGGTTCCCGTGCACTGAACTATGCAAATCGAGCCCCGCCCATACGGCGCCATATAACACTTGAATAATCGTTAAATTATACCTTAATAAACAGCCATTTTTGGGGTCAGTATAAGGCTCTGAAACTATTGTGAAGTGCCTAAATAAAAGCCTAAACCCGTTCTCGGGTGTCAAAGCGACTAAAAGAACACTGCAAGAAAATAAACAAATAAGGTAAATTCAGGAAATTTATAAAACCGAACATTCTATCTCTCAGGATAGAAAAACAAACATTTAAAAAGCACGGAACAAGTTACCTATTTTGAGTTTCTCACTGTTTTTTCAGTAAATTATGATGAGCGTCTCAGAAAATTTTCCTACGTTCGTCAATTCTTATCATTATCATCATTTCAGCGAAATGGACACCCACTGCTAGACATCATTGAACTCAAGTTAGCACAGCTATGATCGCAGGCATAATCACTACAATGCAATTATCAGCAAATGCAGGTTGGTGATTACAAGCCCGAGCAATGTTCGCTAATTCAAAACTCACCCAACTCGAACCCAGGAAAACTTGGCCCGGTTCTTAAGAGGAAACACTACGGGCGAGAGAATTGAAAAATAGGTATTTGTAAAATCTATTGCTGTCGCGCAGTGCCAAACGCCTTCACCGCAGAGTGTGATAGAGACTTCTTGACCGAAAATACCTACTAAAAGCACACCAAATCAGCGTTTCGTAGTCCCCCGATTACTTTTCAAAAACTGGACCGATTTAAATACTTTTTTCATCAAAAATTATAAAAGGCTTTGGCCGTGTTAGTATGTTTTCCTTTTTTTCTAAAATTTTGCGAAATTTGTTTTCTTGGTGCTTGAACACAGCGGAAAATCTGGCGAATTTTTTCGATTTTTGAGGGCTCATATCTTTTTCATTAATTAATTTATGAAAAAACAGAAAACATAGAAACATCCTAATAGTGGCCATAGATTTTTGTAATAAAAATTATTGCTCTACTAGTTTTATCCAGGGAGGAAGCAGGGGACTACGTTTGTATGGAAAAACGGCCCTTGTGTTTCCATTGATTTAATGGAGCATTCCAAGTTAATTCAATCAAAATTCATACTTGTTAGTCAAAAGTCAACACGTTAATTTGTTGATAAAGTACCAAAACCTATTAAATTGTATTCCATTTACTCTTTACTTTAAGCAAACAGAGTCTGCCTCGTTATTTGTCGCCATCGAACATTTAATTACAGCGTTCTCGCAAATAAATCCGTTAATCTGCGTTATGCGTTACGTAGTGGAATCGCACAGTGTGGTGTTATGGAAAACATTATTTTGTGGACGGTTCTGTATACAGGTTACTGTTGCTCAACATTCTATACCAAATGAGCTTCAAAATAGTCATAATTTGCGTTTAGTTTTAGTAACAAACATTTAATGACTAAAATCCAAGACTAGATATGGGGTCCCATACCATACATTTTGTACTAGCTGTTCCCCGCGACTTCGTCCGCGTCAATTTCCGTTATGTTCGCGATTATTTTTGCAACATTTTTTACTCATGCTTCGCTCTTATTAGTCGCAGCGTGATGTTATATAGCCTAAAGCCTTCCTCGATTAATGGACTATCGAACACAAAAAGATTTTTTTAAATCGGACCAGTACTTCCTGAGTTTAGCGCGTTCAAACAAACAAACAAACAAACTCTTCAGCTTTATAATATTAGTATAGATAGGACATCATTGCTTGTAGTGCAAGCTAATGTAATACATTTATGTATCATACATGGTATTAATAAGTCAACCCTATGTAAGTACATACATTACTAAAAGATGAATGCAAATAATTTTAAGAGCACCCAATTGTCAATGAGGTACTTCAAGCGAGGCTATTTTTTTATCACTGATGCTTTGATGTTATTATTCATACATTCGCAACGCGGTTCGAATCGCCCGTGGTATGAAGATCTAATATTCTATTTGACATTTCGAACAGCATATCTCAATATCTTAGTATTTGGGTAACAAGTAAATTTTTAATGAGTTTAATCCATAAACTTTAGTAGGTATATACTAACGGCCATAACCTATCTATCTTCAGTTTTTGCATATCGGAGATAGAATACAACTTCTGTCTTTGTTTCTCTGGACGGCAAAAACAGAGATAGAAACTGTTTCCTATCTCCGATAAGCCAAAACTGAAGATAGATAGGTTATTGGATGGAACCGGCCGTTAGTCTATGGTTTTGTCTAATTTTGTAAGTATTTTGTAAGTTGCCATTGCCATTTTCAGTGACGCAAAAGGAATATATGAAAAAATTTTTTTTAAAACCATACACGGATCCCTAACAGTCTGTTTGACGCGCAACATTCATTTTTAACGTGCACGATACAGCCTGAAATATGGGAGTGCGTTGCCTCACTTAAATAGTTTCGAGAGTAATGGGAATATTTTATTTTACCAACTTTATTTATATTTCGCAGTTTGCGCAGCATCATCAAAATGCTTTGTTGTTTCCCACTTTTTTGTTCTATTATGGAGTTTTTTAACAAAAAAATTCAACGAATAAATTGCTTTGTCAGCGTACCTTTTGTGTTTTTAGACATTTAGGTTGGTTATAATTTAAACGAACCTAGTGTAAAGGGTTTTAAATCGTTTCAGATATTTTTAATGTCTCACACCCGCATCATTATCATCACCAACCTACAGTAGTCTATAGTAAGTTTAAGCAGTAGTTCGCCATAATCTCCAAGTTTGACAAGTAAGTAACAGCCTATAATCATCCCACTGCAGGGAAAAGGCCTCTATCATTGAATTCAAGTTACCACTGCAATGATGGGAACTGGCATAATCACCACGCTTGCCAAACGCGGGTTGGTGAACACAAACCCGAGCAACGTTCGAAAATTCGAAACTATTTGTTGCCCGACCTGGGGATCGAACCTGGGACCCCGAGATCTTGGTCCGGTATTTAAACCACTAGACCAACGGGGCGTTTTGTTTTCAAAAGTCAAGTTTGACAAACGATGACTTTAAACAATAATTCTGTTTGTCTATGGAAGGGGAAAAAAAACAACAACATTTATTCAACCAGGCAATGTTTTCTCTGTACCTATATTTAGAGTTGACTATTTTCCGACATTTAAAGTAAGGTTTAACATTGAAGTAATAACAGAAACAAATTAGGAATTCTTTTGAGCATTGTTTAGTACGTTTGATGCGGTTCTCACAAAGAAAACTCTTTCCTCCAGCTCCAGGTAATGTACACAACATCTGAATTTCAATTCTAGCACTTTTCTATTTTATTTAAAGATACCGACCAGTAGAGAATTTCCGCATAGGAAATCCACGTCTGTGTATCTCTAGACTTAGATCTGATATCCTCGAGACGATAAACGCGACGGCTTCCAGCTCCGCCGTAAAGGAAATAAGGACGTTAAGAATTTCAAAGGTTGCAGTAGAATGTTTTGCAAAATGAATATGAATAAAAATATACCAAACTTTTGTGACTGCTGAGTTTACTGTTTGCTGAACATCAAGCTGCCATTTTAAAGTATGTAAATACATATTTTAAGTATTTTAAATGTATTTTGGATGCCTTTGCAATTATAACAACAACAAATTAAAGAAATGCCTCATGTTTACAAGACGAAATTCTACTTACGTAATGTATGAGTAGAATTTTCGTTAAATTACTTAAATCTACGATTAAAGTTTATATCTAGAGAATTCAGCAATAGACTGTGTTCATTTGTTGAAAATACGAATCATCATCATCGTGATCAGCCTACGGCAGTCCACTGCTGGACATAAGCCTCTCCAAAGGCGCGCCACTTTTCTCGATCTTGGGCTTTAAGCATCCAGTTGCTTCCAGCCACCTTGCGCAGATCGTCGCTCCATCTAGCAGGGGGGCGTCCAACACTACGTTTGCCCATGTGCGGTCTCCACTGCAGAACTCGATTACTCCATCGTTCATCAGTTCAGCGACAGATGTGACCAGCCCATTGCCACTTTAGCTTGCTTATCCGAGTAGCTATGTCGGTAACTTTGGTTCTCTGTCGAAAATACGAACACAAATTCCCATAAACGAATTTTCTACTATTCTCAGTCTTATATAACACTTGGTATTGAATTTATGTAACGTCACTTGTTTTTTTTCAAAAGTTTTTAATAATAGGGGTTAAAGTATGAAACTGCCGATTATTTTCCCACTTTTTATTTTGTTTATAGCTCTTAAGTATAGTCATATTATTGCGTAATTCTTTTTGTATTGTATCAAAAACTAAATAAAGTAATATCAGTATATAAACTTGAAAAATTATGCGTATGGCGCCCGCCCGGCATGCGAGGAGATGCGGGTTCGAGTCCCGCCTGAGACAAAATTTTTCAAGTTTATATACTGATATTATAAGTGCAATTAAGTTGCTAAAATATCAAATAAAGTATATAAATAAAGTAACTTTTGACAAAAAAAAAAGCAATACTAGTGCCTATTACTTCAAAGGAAGTCGTTGAAAAGACCACTTACAATGTGTCAGCTGACCTTTTTGCTTCAATTAAGTATATTTGTATTATGTACTTTGATTTTCAGAAATTTAAATACTATAATGCGTAGCTTTATAACCATCTAACTTTCACCTTTAATTGCATCGAAAACGGTTCAGGTGTTTTTAAAAAAACTAAAAAATGTTTAGTATGGAAAAATGACTTTTCTCGATTTCGTCCATACAAAACGGCAATTTCATACTTTAACTCCTAATATTTTAACCTAGGTTACCTTTTCAATAAATTTATATACTTAGTTGTTTAAATATTTCGACACTAAATGTAAATAAAGTAACATGGGGTGTTTTACCAGGATCATATGTAACCAAAAATAAACGCATTTCATTTCACAGTGTAATATCCTGACAAAAAACTTTCACAAATCAAAATCGAAGGCCAGTATATAAATAAACTATCTGGGTGACCCAAATAAGAATAGAATCAAACACAGACATCCTTTACAAATCACAATGTGTTCCCACAAAATATCCGTACTACAAAGACGTGTGTAACGGAAAGACGGACACGGTTCGGAGTAAAAAATCTCGTTACTAGAAAACGGTTGGGGACATTTGAAACAATCTTATTTGCGATTCGGCTAAAAGGGCAACGCTAACTAGAAGAGCAGTAGGGATGGCGCAAACTTCAACTTGGAGTTGAATACTTCTTTCAGATTTCTGTAGGTATAAAAGTAGTTAGGTTCTTTCTTATTATCATTACGATTATGATATGACCTACATACATGACAATTAAATTCAGACAACAAGACCTTACTCAATCCTGGGTACAGCACCTGACTGGACTATTTTAATGGACACGTATGAAAAGCACTATAAAATCCAAGAGGATGTGTGTGTTTCATCATCCAGACCGGACATTTTTCTTTTTTCTAGAGCTACAAAACGTATTGTACTTGTAGAGCTTACCGTGCCATGGGAAACTAACATACCTAAAGACCACGCAATGAAAGAATACAAATAGGTACTATGATCTCCTAAATGAATTAACGAAAAACGGTTCAATAGTTGGTGCAGTGATGGGCGTTGGGAGAGCTTTTAATGAGACACTGACTGCGATCTAAGAGCCTGTTTATTGATTATGTTTACACTTATATACCATAGGAGGTAGTGAGTGTGCGTGTAATTATATGTAGGTGACGCGCACACTACAAGTCTATATGCTGTAGAAGTAGGAGCGAGAGGTACACCAGCAAAATCTCCCTACAACCTGTTGAAAGGCCATGGCTTGGCCAGAACTGCAGTAAGTTCTATACTAGAGCGAGTGTCTAAAGCTGCATTAGCAGGTTCGTACCAGATTTGACTGGGCAGGGAGAGAAACACAAGTAGTGAAGGTGAGTGTTGATGTACGTCGGAAAGGGGCCCCTTAAACCTACACCCGTGTCACAAGTCCCGGGAGGTACTCGGAGTTTCTCTTTTTACCACACGATGGACCCGGCACCCGCATAGTGAATCCATGGAACGCTAAGAAGTTTGTTTCGTCTCTTTATTGCATTTCTTCTGTTTTACAATGTATTCCATTATCCTGCTCTTGTCGGTGGAGTTTTTTTCATTATTCTCGGTCCTTCGCCGTTCTCTTGTCCTTCTGACACGACAGGGCATTTAACTTATCCTTTATTTATTGCATATAGGTCTTTATCACGTCTTTCTGTCTTACAATCTTGTTAGATAAAAAAAAATGTTTATTCGGTTCAAAAATGTTTCACAACAATTATGTGTGTTCCTCTATTAAGTACATAAGTACCTGTGTTCGAGGGAGTCGATGTAGATGAGTATGTTGAAGGAGTTGTCGTGTCGAAACAGGACGTGTCCAAAATTTATCCTCTTCTACTTTAAATAACTTTTCAAATACCAGATATTTTTTGATAGAAGTTAATTAACTTTGTTTCGTTTTTTAGGGTTCCGTACCTAAAGGGTAAAAACGGGACCCTATTACTAACGCTGTCTGTCCGTCTGTCCGTCGCTCTGTCACCAGGCTGTATCTCAAGAGCCGCGATAGCTAGACAGTTAAAATATTCACAAATTATGCATTTCTGTTACCGCAATAACAACAAATACTAAAAACAAAATAAAATAAATATTTAAGGGGGGCTCCCATACAACAAACCCGTATTTTTTTCCTTTTTAGTACGGAACCCTTCGTGCGCGAGTCCGACTCGCACTTGGCCGGTTTTATTAAAATTTTGTTATGTTTTAATCTATTGGTTGGATCTAATCGTGCGCACATCGCGGCAATACGTTTTCTTTAAATTCTTGATCTTGACCTGTTATAATTAAATGAGTTGCCAATGTCTGTGCAACTGTAAAATAAACCATCAAATGTTGTATCTCAAATCAGTTGATCAAAATGATAAGGTGCTATAAAAACTACTAACGGTCTTTTTTAAGGACAAACAGTAAATGTCCTCCTAGTGGTCCACCCTGGGCAACGGCATCTTTGGTTTTCTAACCGATGATGACGGCTAACAGATCCCTCTGCGGTGGTAGGCTTCGCAAGGCCGCCTGGATGCTACCACCCTCCTGCCGGAGTCCAGCGCCAAACAGTTTTTCTGTGTTCTGCTGGTGTGTGGGAGAACCAGTACCTCTGGGTTAGCTCGCTCCATCTTAGGCTTCTTCTTAACCGTATAGAAGTATGTAGTCAAGAGCAAGCCCATTATTTATTTAAAAAAAATGTTTATTCAGTATTATGTTTATTTTATTCGCTACAGTTTCGGTAATATTGTAAATAATTGTGCCCCGGAATATACACTATTAAGGTCCTAGGAAGTAACATATTGACTTCATAAGGCACGAGCGAGACGCCAAAGATAATACATTTCGCCAGGGGCGTCACCTACCTGAACTATTATAAATTTCAGAATATAAACTTGAAAAATTTTGTCTCAGGCGGGACTCGAACCCGCATCTCCTCGCATGCCGGAGCATGGAGATGCGGGTTCGAGTCCCGCCTGAGACAAAATTTTTCAAGTTTATATTCTGATATTATAAGTGCAATTAAGTTGCTAAAATAAAGTATTATAAATTTATTTAATTTATCAAGTACAACACCAGCTCATATAATAATAGTACTAGGTTTTGCTCGCGGCTTTGTCCGCATGGACTTTAGTATTGTGTTCAGAAATAAACGAATATTTGCTTAAAAATATATGGTAACTGCTATAATATTCAAAAAACAACTTATCCCTACCAGTTCCTAGAATTGAAATGTTTAGAAAAAGGCCCAGAGTACCGTTGCATACAAATATACAATAAACTACCAATTATATTAAAAACTGTATCCGCTATCAAAATCTTTAAATCCAAATTGAAATCTATCCTCATAGAAAAATGTTACTATAACGTTGAAGAATACATGACAGATAAATTTACAAAATCACATAGGTAAGTAGGTAACTAAGATTTAAACAGTAACAGTATCCGAAAACTAACACATATATTTATAGTTTATCTTACTAACCTACACAATATAATGTCTAGATAGTAGATATATATATATATAACAAGTGGCTAATAATTGTATGTACTAACTAACTCACCTTTAAACAAATGTATACATAGGTGTACTATGTCTGTTTATCTGGCCAATGTTGAAACTGTGTCTAAGCTTATGTTTTAAAACTAATTTAAGGTTGTTTGCCTATACCCTTACAGGGTTTTGTTACATTTATTTTGTAAACAAAATACAATAAATAAATAATTATGTACGGTAATAGAGGGCTGCACTGTTACCTTTTTAGTTATTTAGAGTATTATGGATATTGTCTATGATGTATGTGTCTATGTAACTTACACAATTTTAATACGAGAAATAAAGATAAACTCGCCGTTCCAGGCTTCAGACTGCGAAAAGTAGGAAAATCGTTTATGGGAAATTATATTCGTATTTTCAACAAATTACCACAGGGTATTGCTGAACTCCCTGTACATAAACTTAAATCGTATGTCAAAGTAATCTTAATGAAAAAGGGCTATTACATTGTTTAAATGATAGAAATGTATGGCATTAAACAGTCCCAGCTCGTACTTGCTTAAACCTTGTAAAAATTACCTTACTTTGTAAAAAAATATTTAAAAAGAGGCTGACAATAGTGACCGAGTTTCTTGCGCTGCTTCTTCTCGGCACTAGCCCAGACTTGTCCCGAAGCAGTGGCAGGTTTAAATATTGGGACGTGTAAAGGCGCCTCCTGGGGCCTATTTGCAGAAATAAAACTGACTTTCTTCCGGAATAAAGTGTATATCTAATTAATTACAATAACACAACATTTACATAAGTAGGTAACCAACCGGCAGCGCCATCTACACAGATTTATACGAATGGTCGGGCGGACGGACAAACAAGTAAACATTAAAGGGTTCCAATTCTTCTTTTGACGTAAGCTTTTCGCGAAAACTCTTTTATTCTCTTTTAAAATAATTGGTATGTTTTTTCAAGAAATAAATCTTGAAAAACATTTTGACAAAATGATTTTCCATTTTGACCTCATAGTTTTTTATCTTTTGTGATTTTCCAGCCCTAGCAGCGAAGCATGTTTGCATCGTCCCTTTCAATCTGAAACAATCAAGGAGGGTCGCCTTGGACCTCACTCCGTCAGCCTCAAGTTAAGCTTATTGTTGGTAAACTAATACTTATGCGGCACTGTCGCAGTCAGTTCTGGTTCTCAAACGTTGCTTTAATAAAAACAGATACTGAATATTGTTTGTTTGTTCATTAAATATATATGTTTGCGTCGTTCACCATTAGATGGGGTTGATGGATATAAGCTTGCATTTGGGACGTTTTTTTAGTTAGTTTTCTACAACTTTTCATAGTATATTAAGTACCATGGGAGTTTCATTTCGATTCCTTCCCCATAGTAGCAGTTCGTGGACAGTTTTTGGGCAGTTTTGTAGTGTTAAATAAATTATTTTGATCTGAAATTTACTTCTGACTATTGTTACATTGTGATTTCATTTATTCATTTATTCATTTTCCATGCATGTTTACAGAGATAACTCCAAATCACAAGCAAGTCAAAAAAAAAAAAAAAAAAGTAGTCAAAAGAGAAACATTACAGTAAATTAATAATGATAGGATAATTAGTGTCCTGAATATGATACATCAGTCGTCGAATACGAGTACAAGATAATGTCAATTTATATAATGTCAAAAATAAATAATTTACCTTATTAAGTTACAAATGTCAGTCAACACAAATTATTATTATAACACATATAAGTCAATTAAACAAACAGTAATTTATAAAATTTTCTACAAATAATGTCCAAACTGTCAGCAAACAAGTCTAAATCATCACACCGAGTGAGTATGTCTCCGATCAGACGCAGGGCACGTATCGTAGGTGCATGTGCAGCGTGCTGCGTGCGCGTGACAGGTCTGCGCAGCAAGCGCGGCCTGCGCCGGGGGGCGACCGCGCCCGAGGCATCCCGAGGCATACGCGAGGGAACAAGCAGACCCAATTTTTGCAGCAGTACTGGGCTGTCAACTTTTTGATGCAATGCATGTAGGTAATGCACCACTAACAAAAGTCTTCTTCTACACTCAAGTGTTTCAAGGCCAACCATTCCATACACAAATAGGGAAGGGTACAAGAAAGGATAGTACCCATAACTTCTCTTGTACAGCCATCGTGCAAACCTTCGTTGTATTCTTTCAATCATAAGCGTGTATTTCGCTTCATAGGGGTCCCAAACAATAGCTCCATACTCAAGTTTACTTCGAACATACGAATAAAAAAGCACCTTAGCCACTCTCAGATTATTAAATTGCGAAGCAGTTCTTATTATAAAACCTAGAGTCTTACTCACGGATTTGCAAATTTCAGCCATGTGTAAATGAAAGTCAAATTTTGTATCAAATGTCAGCCCAAGATCACGAATATGATTAACTCTTTCTAAAGGAGCGTCGAGTATCGTGTAAACTACCTGCAATGGATGGCGTTTACGAGAAAAAGTTATTACCTTACATTTAGCTGTATTAAATGGAAGGGAATTGTTTTCACTCCACTCCAATACTGCGTTGATGTCAGATTGTAAAGAAACTGTATCAACTTCATTTCTTATTCCCAAATACAATTTGAGGTCATCCGCAAATAGAAGGCACTGAGCGTTTTTTACAGTCTCGGGTAGGTCATTAATCATGATAAGAAAGAGAGTTGGTCCTAAGGTACTGCCTTGACTCACACCTGACCTCGTATAGAAGGGTTCAGACTCATAGCCTTCCAACTTTACGTACTGACGCCTATCCCTTAGATAACTACTAATAAGCTGCAAGAGCTTGGGAGTGAAACCCACCATAGCTAGTTTCTTCAGTAAAACGTCGTTGTCGACCAGATCGAATGCTTTTCTAAAATCAAAATAGGCAGCATCGACCTGCCGCCCTATATCAAATTCAGCACACACATAGTCAGCTAATGATACTAGATTTGTAGTCGTCGATCTAGCCTTGCGAAAGCCATGCTGACTATGGTGCAATAAACCATCAAGTTGCAGACTAATTCGACGAGTCAGAATAGCTTCAAACATTTTAGCGAACACAGAAAGCACCGCTATCGGTCTGTATGTGGAAACGTCATTTTCGGATTTACCTTTGGGAACCGGCGTAACTCGTGACATCTTCCAACGCGTTGGATACGTCGCATTCTTTACACAAAGGTTGAATAAGTGTAATAGCGGCTCCGCAAAGATCGGTATACAGTCCTTACTCAGAAACACGGGAATGCCATCCGGCCCACCAGAAGTGCTTGGCTTAAGGCGTCTCGTTGCAGCTTTTAAATCCGATATGTCAATTTCTCGAATAGAGATAGATCTCGCATCAATAAGAGAAAATGCTGCCTGAGCCACCTCAGCAGGGTCCAGTAAGGGTACCCCGTTATGAAATACTGAAGCAAAGTATTTTGCAAAGGCGTCCGCGGCGGCTTGTCCCGTAACTTCAGTATCGCCATATATATATGAGTCTATTCGACTTCTATTTTTTTTCTTATCTTTTATATATTCCCAAAATTTGGCTGGTTCGTCAATGATATTATTTTGAATAGAAAGTAAATGCTGCTGATATGCGTTGTCAATTAACTTCTTTGCATGAGATCTATAATATTTGTACAATTCTTTATTAAATTCCTTGCCTTCTGATTTATATTTTTTAAGGTGAAAATACTTATTTTTTAGGGTAGTAATAATTTCTTTGGTGTACCATTTTGGGTATTTGTACTTTGTGTCTGATTTTAGTACCTTCAGGGGTACATAAAATTGAATGCAGTTGTATAATTTTGAATAAAATGTCTCCACAGCTAAGTTAACATCGCCTATTTCGAAAAGATCGCTCCAGTCCACCTTAGCCAAAGCAGCATAAAGAGACTCATAATCTGCTTTCCGCCAGTTCCAATTCGTAGATGCCTCGGAATTACCAGCATGATTTGAGCGTGAGGGCAGTGGCACCCTGCAGTACGGCAGACTCACTGTCACGTCAAGTGCAGGATGATATTTGTCGATATTTACAAAAGGATATTCATTAAATAGCACCGTTATCTGACCAGAATCAACGTCACTCAATATGAGATCCAGTTTACCACCTTTATTATTTAGTACAGTGTTATGCTGCCCGAGACCACAGAAATTACTGAGTGAGTGATATTATGAGTGTTTTATTTAGTGCACAAAATCTTTAAGAATGCCCTATTGTGAAGCACGAACCACTTAAGTCAGTCACCATAACGCGCTTTTTACGCGTAAGCACACTAAGCAGATTGATTTTCAACGATTGTTTATAAAAAAAATATTCATTTGGCCTTTCTGAGAGCAAGATAAAATATTGATGAAAACGCGCGCAAGATACACGTTCAGTGGTTGCATCAGCGCAGCGCCTCGTTGATAGGTCGCTACGAAGAAGCCCACCAATCAACGCGGCACAATAGCGCCGCGTCCCGCAACACTGTTGTGTGACTGGTCCAAAAAAACGAATTTTACGAAGTATGTAATAAACGTACCGATCTTCTGCCTTTTATTTCAATCTAAGATCCTACCGTACATATTATCCAAAGCGCTACATAGGCAAGGTTGTCGGCGAAGACGCTGTTTATAAACTTCAAGACAAGTCAGTACATAAATAATATGCGCCATCAACTTCTAAAAGAAACTTCCAGAGTGTAAACTGCTGATAAACTTGCGCCATACTTCACAACTTTGCAACGTAGTTTTCCGCTGGCGACAAAACAATTAGCTAATAAATCATAGGAAACGTTCAAACGATTTAAAACTACAACTTTGTAAGACAATAGGTAAAGAAGTTTGTAGTAGGATTTAGTACTGATTTGTGGTTATTTTACAATTTTTATTCATCATTGGCTTATAATGTTTTAAACTCTCATGGTCACTATCGTAAGAGTTAGTTATTTCGAGATTTCTACCATGTACCTTCATTGGCTTAATAGTTCAAGCCATCGTATGAGTATTTTAAGATCCGTTCCAGACACAATTAAATTTCTATTATCTCTGGATAGTGCACCAGTTCAAGATCTCCCCGGATCGAGCAACAAAAGTTAAATTTTTTCGAATATTGAGATCACCAACCGATCAGCTTGGGAAACTTTTGTCTGCACCCATCATTGCTGTGGTAACTTGAATTCAATGATAGCCTTTGCCCTGCAGTGGGATGATTACAGGCTGATACTTTCCTTTACTTTACTATGCCCAGCCTGGCGTAACAGTACTGATTCTGCAAACTTGAAAACTGTTTTGTAAAAATAATGATGATAAGCATTCCCAAGTCTGTGTAGACAAAGTAACAGGAATTTGGTCCCGGCACAGCCATCATTACTTGACAAGTTTTCAACTTTAAACATTGCATTCAAGTAATGAAAATGTTTCATTAAGTCGAGGAGCAGCCTAAGATACAAATATTGGCCGAGCGAGCGAAATCGGAATGTGTACTGAGCTTTAAATATACAATATTGACAAAGGCCTGGACGGAACCTTTGCTATCTCGCACTTTAGCGTGCTGTGTACACAAAACCTCTAAGGAGGATTGCCTATAAAATTGTGTACATAGAAAAATTATTTACTCTTTGAAGTGTTCAAAGCTTTTGTTAGAAAATAGGTTATAACGTAAGAAGTAAAATCAGTTTTATTTCCGCAAATATTGTGTCCTACCACTGCTTCAACACAAATGTGGGGAGATATTTGGTTGAAACTAATACCAAATACAGTTTACAGTCCTATGAAGCTGCAAGATCCAAACTTCTAAGTTAACCTGCAAAAACATGAATTTCGACGCTCTCAAGGGAATTAGAATTTATAGGTTTTTTCTCGTTGACCTAGAACTAATTGTAATTTGGAAAGTTATATCGTCTTATTATTCAAGGAATAGATGACTTATTATACAAGGTAGAGATATATTATACATAATCAATCGTCAGATGTTATCTATCAGTGTCAACTGTGATGATGGTGACACTGACACCTGTCACTGGCCAGCTACCTAGACGCCATTCGATTGAAGTATACGGGTCAGACGGTAGATCTAATGAGTGGCGGACGGGTCATTGAAGGCGAGTGTGTCGGTGAGCCAGTGGTAGTGCGTGCTACATTTATTTAAGTAACTTACAGAAACGAAAGGTGGTGATTGCATGATTAATGCGAATCCCCTGAAGGTTGTAAATTACATTCGGCAGTGTTCCTTTGTTTTTGCCAGTATATTAAATTACCTGGCAAAGTTTTAAAACACAACAAGGGATGCGCTCGATCCACTGCACATGAGCATACTTATTAAATATTCATTGAGCATTAATCAGTAAATATTAAGCATTGAAGCGATTTCCTGATTTTATTGTCGACCTATTTAATTATGGACGGTTATTAATACTTTTGAGTTAATTAACCCTTTATAATAACGTTATTGAAACTTTTTTTTTACTTTATAGGAATAATGTAGCTTCACATTGCCGTGTGTTGCTTGGTTATAAAAGCATAACCGAAGTGGTGGTGATGTTAAATAATGGGTAACAAAAAAAAATGGTAAACATAAAAATTGACAACACCATTCCTTCAAACCCTTTCAAACTTATTTGTATCGGAATCGAGACTTGATTTTAAAAGACACTGACTGTTTCTGGAATATTTCGAGGACCAAATAACATGTTTGTATGTTCAAAATAATGCGTCATCGATAGCTGGAATAACTGATTTAAAATTCTATCTCAGTGGTTTAAAATCCTTTCATCAGAACAAAATGTATCCCAGGAGACAAACATACTGCAGAATCCGCATTCGCAAGATGACACTGTGAAAAGATGTTGTCAAGTGCGTAAATACCGTCACAAAATTGCAAAGCCGTCGCACTTCGGCTTTGTATGATGCGACAACACCTGTATTTGGGCTTTTGCATATGAAATAAGTTTTCTTATAAGTTACTAACAGGAAAATGAAACGATTTTTTCCTGGCACTCTCCTTTGTTCCTCTTTTAGTTTCCACTCAGTTACTGTTTGTCTGCAAATGCCTTCTGTTTCTTAACTATTGCTCTAGTCCAGACTGTTTTCTTTCTTGAGAGCCATGGATCACCTCTAGAGGATCTCTCTCTACCCAGCGTATTCCAGTCTCTATACCTACACCAAATCGTAGCTTACTATTTCGGAACTATTCTATTCCATACATCGATTTTTTGGCTATCTGTGCCGCCCTTTACCACTTCAGCTGAGCAATCCTTTGAACTATGCTCATAAGAGCCATGATGAGCATGATTATAGCATGATTATAGCATAGGGAATACCAAATATCGCTTACTTCATTACCTGCCGAGTGCCCGAACGTTACTACAATAACAGTCATTCCCTTACCAACGTCTTAGTCCTTTGTCGGTCAAAAATTTATGTGGCGTGCATCTTAAAAGGTCGGCTAATTTGCATGAAACCACAAAGCGATTCTACTTTATGACATGTTTGGTGAATTATGAGCAAACCCGCTTTTATAGTCTCTTTGTAATATTTTGTCTTTTTTGTAAGTAAATTTGTCTATTTATTTATGAAAATTATTAAAGTTATTATTGCTTGCGAAATGGCCACGTCTGTTTTGCGTTGAGATCATTGCCATGTCCGACAGATATTAGGTGAATTTCCGTGATCTTGGTGCTACAACAGTAACGAAAAATGATATAAGCCCCGAATGAATTAACTCTTGCGATAGCGATAGTATTACTGAGCACAAAAAATACTCGTTGCTCTTTGCAAAAAGTTGTCAAAAATGACAATTTGCACAATCACGTGAGCGTTTTAATTACAAAATGAACCTGGGGTCGAGATTCAGTATGTCATTGGTAAATTTATAAACTTATTTGAAGAATGACGATGAATCTAAGCATATAATGTAAGGTGCGCTCGCACCGCCAGATTCAGCCTCAGGGTGATGTGGCCCTGGGCGTTGGCGGCTTTGCAAGCCCACCGGCCTCCGTCTGCGACCTCCGCCCTCCTGATGCCGAGGGCTTCATGCGCTATGCTATTCCAAGTTGAAACCCCTAAGATGACTAGGCTACTTGGGTTTAGCTTTGTTTCTGAGGGAAACTTACTTGAGTATGAGGCTGAGCGTGCGATGTGAGATGCGCTCGCACCGCCAAATGCAGCCTCAGGGTGATGTGACCGTGGGCATTTGCGGCTCTGCAAGCCCACCGGCCTCCGTCTGCGACCTCCGCCCTCCTGATGCCGAGGGCGTCGTGCGCTCTGCTGTACCGACCAGCACCCTCCCCGTCACGGATCTCGCGGAGCACGCCACTGCCAGATTCTCGGTACCACCTGTGGAAGAAGAAAGAGTTATTTTAGTGGGAGTTTTTAGCATGGTCTTTCGCTCCACGAAAGTAGATTGACTGCTTCAGTGGGATTTAGGTTATTGATATGCGCTATAACTGCTTGCTCATTTATGTATTGAAACAGTTCACGTGTCGACGAATTTGTTCATGTTTGTGCTGTAAACCGGAGTTTTTAAGCGTTTGTTTTTGTTAGATAAAGGGTATTACGAGCCGAATCCAGCCTTTGTTTACATATCCGTATTAATACTAAGACGAAGACCAAAGGCAATCAATAGTTTCATATTCAGAATCTCTGTTTTACACTTCTAACATTAATGGTAAATCAGACTTTATAAACAATAGCATTCTAATTAATTTATAAGCATCGTTAACAATATAAAACTTTTTAAAGATTTATTTATATTCCAAAGCTTTCTCAGAAGTTCCACAACGGACCCAGTTCAACCCAGCCTTGCTTTATGCCTAATTTTTAAATTAAAAACGGCGTACTGTGAGTTACGGGTCTAACAATAGGCATTTCCTCGCCGGAACTGTCACGCTCTCGACACTCACGACATAATACAAAGGATGTGGACTGTTCGCTCGAGAGGGCTTTGTTCGACAGCCTCAATGGACGCATAATCTTACAAAAGGTTTAAAAAATAATTGTGGAGTCTATAATTTGGACTTTAAAGGTTTCGTTGCTGTATATCTAAAGAAAATGCTGGACTGTTAACTATTTTTACAGTTTCAGCATTTGATTAGATCGTTTACATTATGTTTATAGAAGATACATTTTCCTAGCAGCTGGTAATTAAAAATACAATTTCTTGAATACAATTTTTTTGATTGTCTTAGGTGAGACTTATCCCACAATCTTCTGCTTGTAGAGCGATTAATTATAATGCTTTTCTTCATCTGCGTTACAATGTTTAAACGTTATTAACATAGATGCATCTCAATCAAAATTATGAGTAAAACATTATGCTTTTTAGGGTTCCGTACCCAAAGGGTAAAAACGGGACCCTATTACCAAGACTTCGCTGTCTGTCCGTCGCTCTGTCACCAGGCTGTATCTCAACAGCCGCGATAGCTAGACAGTTGAAATTTTCACAAATTATGTATTTCTGTTACCGCAATAACAACAAATACTAAAAACAAAATAAAATAAATATTTATGGGAGGGCTTCTACACAACGACGATTATAGGCTGTTACTTTACTAAGCTATTTCTAAATAAACTCTTGAAACATGTCCATAAAGTTATAAATCCCGGTAACAGTGACAATCTTAACTACTGCCCCGATCCGGTTGCTAGGACACCGCACGCGCGTCATTAGGGGCCACAAATAAAGCGCAAGGGAACTAGAGAGGTCAGATTTATATCGCACAAATCTATAACGAACTATGAAACAGCATTGATCTGCCTAAATTAGGATTGGAACCAGTTGCTCAAATAATTGATTTGAACTTTATTTCTCTTGCACCGCCTGTATAATTTCTGTTTGGTTCCCATGGTTGACTGTTTGAGAATATTTCTAGCATTAAGTACGCCTTTTGTTCTATTTCGTTTATTCAATGAACTTTATTGTGCAATAAAGTGTAAATAAACAAATACATAGAAATGTGTTTTATTTGTGTAATTTTTTCGTATAAATAAATAAATGAATGTGGACAACATCACATAAGTACATTGTTCTGATCCCAATTTGAATAACTATTTAAAGCATTCGTATTTTGGAAAATATAAACAATGAAGGTACCACAAACACCCAGACCCGAGAAAATGTAGAAAAACGCATTTTTCCTACATTGACCCGTCCGGGAATCGAAGCCGGGGCCTCGGAGCAGGCGACACCTAGAGGTACGTATATGTGTGCCCGCATAACTGTTTACCAAAAAAGTACTGAATACCGTGCTTTTAACCCGCGTTTCTGACCGCCGAAAACCTAAACCTTCACAGTTCTTCACTAGCAAGCAAGGTGCTAGCACTACCTAGGTAGTGCAGAACTGTTGACTGTAACTAATAAGCTGCAAAGCTTACCAAAAACGGTGTCTTGTTTCAAAGCGAGTTTGTATCACGTAAGTGAGATCCAAACCGGGGAATGTTAACGAGCTTTAAGCTAACATAGTCATTTATGAGCGCGACCCGCATCGTCTTGGTTCCATTGTGTTATATTTAGGTAGACATATCGACAGTACTTTCTAGTTTCTATATAAATACTAGATCGTTTAAACAGTGACAATGACCCTATAACGAAGCTTCAGGCATCAATACTAAATGTCAACCAATCCTAACGCAAAATAAAACTCATAACGACAAAAAATCACAAATACTGCTTTAGTCAATTCAATATCCAACAATCAAACTTCTTTCTTTGTCTATTCCAATGAAGTACCTATACGTTTTTTTTTAAAGGCATGTTATTCCTATACAAAACTGATAAAACTGATAATGATAAATACTTAATTATTTTATAATAAAGTTAAGTTTCTACTTATAACATTAGCTATCTGCGAGTAAAAGTCCCGTCAAAGTAGCAGAAAGAAATATACAGACAATTTTACTAAAGATTATTTAAGCACATTATTTATTTACTTTCAGAGGAATATAGTGAAAAGCTATTAATTTTAAATATCAAGCATACTTTAATTTTATTTATTTGTAAAAATAGCAAAACTTTGTTACCAAGTCATTTATGTAAATAAATAGTTATAATTGGGTGGTATTGGAAAACTGGAGAAATTTACTTTATTAAACCAAGTGTTTTCTACTAGAATGACTAGTACTTAATTGAAAAAAGGGAACTTTTTTAAGAGCACTTAATAACCTTAACAAATACACAACGCCATCTTTTGGCATCATTTTGAACTAACTTTCAATTGCAATGTTGATACATTTCCAAACATTTATAGTGTTCATCAAGAAACTGTTGCATCTTACCCAAACTGTATCCGTAACATCTGTTTGCAGGAATCCCAACTGCAATTTGCATAATTAGTGCCTACTTACAATCGGACTTTAATCAAACTACCCTACCCTCCTACCCCACCCTACCCTAACTAGCTTGCATTATGCTGACGTGGCTACATGAACCACACACCCTATGGTGGATCCTGCGGGTGACCATTATGGTAATTCGTGTCAAATCAAGCGCAGCGGTGCGTGCCCTTTGATCTCAGCCGTGGACGTGTGGGTACTGTCAGCTACGGATGTATGTGAACAAAATATGAAGTGAAACACTTCTGCCAAAGATTTTGCAGAAAAATCTAGTTAAGAAACGAGTGTGAAAAATAAATGTTTTGATAATGTTATAGGCACTGTATTATTATATTTAATCAAAAAGTGATATTTTTAATAAATAATAATAATTGTTAAAAAACTTTTTCAAGTAATAATTTTCTAACAATGACACAATCTTTTGTTATTGGAAAATACTGAGACTACTTGAGGTGAGACTCGACCATACCACCTTCCGATTTGGTGTTAAAAATTTTAGTACACTAACATTTTAATTGCTTAAAATTGATTATCTTATTTGTCTAAGAATATGCTTAGAATAAAAAAAAAATGTGCAGCCATATTGCCTCGACGTAAAAGGCTAAGATCAAAAATTCTAAGCTTAGCGGGTGGTGTAAATAGCACAAATGAATACCGAAAATGCAATTAAAGAAATAAAACAATGCATTGAATTATACGAATGTTTACGGATTTAAATTGGCGTTTATTTTGGTTAACGTTAGAACACTTTACATCGTTCATGGTCACGAATTAAACAGAACGTTTATTGTTTAATTCGTTACCATGAACGTCTTTCATTTCAATGTATATTGTTCGCGTAAACTAAAGAAAATAATGTACTCTATACAGGGTAAAATTTTGACCACCTTCCAAATTTTAATATATCAATCTACGAGACAAAAACCAAATGACGTATTTTTTCTTTTGGTATAGCCCAATACAAAAATGTCAAGATGAAGCACTTAGAAAATGTCCGCCAAAAATCTAAAATTTTTGATACGGCCTCCTAGCAACACTTTTTTATGCGTTGCGCATCTCATTCATTTATTACGATACGATTCATAAGTTTTTGATTGTCCCATTATACCTTAACAGGTCTAAACCATAAATATTGAAAACTAGGTATATCGCAAAAAATATTTTTGGGTGACACCTTGATTTATATTTTTTACTTCATAAATAGGCACTAGAGGCGCTTCCGTCGCGTGAGGTCCAATAACATTCACTTTTCACTGGTTTTAGCGGGCTTCGTGACATATATGATATTTTTTTTAATTTACCTGCTGGAATGTGATCTCCTTCATAAAATTATCGCAAATATGGATTATTTGGCGATGAATGTGAACGCTTTATAAGTGGTAAAAATTTCATCCTGTATAATAACAATAAAATAAACGCTTGGACTGACTGTACAATACTCCATAGTGTGGACAGGCACGTGATTCTGTATGCCGATGTAATAGTGTATAGGAAAAGTATCCTATTGCAAGGATGTTGGATGAGGGTAGTAAGGATTTGACGACCTGGTAATGTGTTTGCGTAAGTGTATTTGTGTATATTCATATTTGTTGCTATCAGATCATTTGTATTATATAGTGTGGTATGTGCGCTGGCTTTTAATTGGTCATTGAATGAAAATTTTTACATTGAATTGGTCATCGCGACGATATAAATTGAGGTACCGAAACCAAATTTTTATGAAACTTATCACTGAACCGGGATTTTCAATAAAATGTTATAATTTATAGGTAAAATCGTTTTTTAACCAACCACGCTCGGGACAATATAGGACTAGTATCGAGAAGAAACAGCGCAATAGTGCAGTCACTGTTGTCAGCTTCCTTTTGAATGATTAATTAAAAAAAAAACATCTGCCCCCTACTAACAGACAGACAATGCTCAACTTAAATTCATTTGTTTCTCAGTTCCAAATTCTACCAATAAACCGTTACTTCTTATAATATTACTTAAAATATCCAGTTAATGTCCACATTACTGCACACCGATTGGAGCCACGCAACGAATTCGCCACGATATTTATTGGTATAGTTTGAAACAACTGTCTTTATCAAGTTGTTCCGAATGAGTTAGAGGCTTCCAAGGCTGTAATACAGTAATTACAAGAGCATTAGAAGATATAAGATAATTCGTTTAGTAATTGACGTATCAGATGACTTTCTGTACATGATTGTTATGTTTTACTGTCTAAGAATTAGTTACTGATCAATCCAATATAGGTGTACTACCTAATCCTATGTACGCACAGAATTCTTCAACATGAACGTATCTTATTGTTTTGTAGTCAGAAAGAGAAGAATTATATCTAGGTTTGTTCAGCTGTTTTGACGTGATTGCGTAATAAACATTTATACGAACTTTGACTGCCTCAGGCGAGACTTGATCCCACAAAATGGTATATTAAAAAATATGTTACTAATAGTTTATTATTATTACTAGCTGTTGCCCGCGACTTCGTCCGCGTCAATTTCTGTTATTATGAACGCGATTATTTTTGCAACATTTTTCACCGATGCTTTGCTCCTATTGGTCGCAGCGTGATGTTATATAGCCTAAAGCCTTCCTCGATAAATGGACTATCTAACACAAAAAGAATTTTTCAAATCGAACCAGTACTTCCGGAGATTAGCGCGTTCAAACAAACAAACAAACTCTTCAGCTTTATAATATTAGTATAGATGCTTCATTTTTATTTTATTTTATTTTATTTTATTTGGAAAACACTACAGTATCTTATGACTAAATTACTCACTAGAATTGTATCTAAAAACCATTCACGTGTTTCCACATATAAATTCTAAGTATGGCTTGTACATATTAAAGTAACTTAGGAATAACAAACGACATGGGACAAAAATCAACCAAGTAAAAAAGAAGTCAACATGATAATTAATGATACACAACATTCGTTTTTTTTTCTTTTCTGGTGGGTATATAAATAGCTTTGTTGTTATTTAGACACGGTAACAGGCGACATTACTGGCCATGTGTAAAATTCAGTTTTTTTACCCCCTATATGATGATATTTTGCAGCATGCATTTTGTCAATGTTATGTCAAACGCGATATATTAAAAAAGTTTAAATTGTCAAAAGCGATAAAGTTACATTACAAATAATTTAGTATAGCGACTAAGTTTTCTTAAATTTTCTAATTATCCGCGCAATTTCCTTAATTTTTTCTTTCATAAGAACATTTTCCTGCCAATAAAAAACAAAACAAAAAAAGAATTAGCGAAATCGGTCCAGCTGTTCACGCGTGATGCGATGACCAAGGGAAATAGGGATTTATTTTTATATAAATATATAGATTATTATTTATTACAGATTTTATCTTTTTTGATTTGATTCGAAAAATAAGGACTGTATTAATATAAACACCTTAGTTGATGCTAATCTAAAACTAATACGAACAGCGAACAACATTCTAAGCAAACTTCATCGCAATGTTTGCAAAATCACACAATTTACTAGTTCGCGTTAAGTTTCCCAACTTATACAACAGCGTTACCACTATTAACACTCACACCAACTAACCATATATTTGCCGACAGTCTACGTTATTCAAAATCGATGACTTGAAATTTGAGCGGCGGATGCTGAACATCCCACAAACAGTTATAGCTTAGATAGGTACAGTAGGATCAATGAAACTATTTTTTCAAATATGATATTGCATACGTCATTTTATGAATTAGTTGCTTCGAAATTTTTACCATTATTTTGTATGAGTTTTCGATATTTCGGCAGGCACTAAAATAAATAAATTATTTATTTTCCACCAGAATATTAAGTACATCACAATAAAGATAAATAGCAAAAGTAAAGTAAGAAGAAAAATTATCATAATAATATTTAGGAGGACTGGAGCCTAACCTAGGATATTTCTGTATTTCAGGACTCCAGGATCCCCCCTCCCAGACTGTGTGTATATTTCAAAATGAGTCAAACTATATGTGTGTGTATGTGCAGATTTATAAGTGTGCATTAGTTACCTTAATTACCTATGCTATTTTATTTATGATTCTGTTTCGTAGTAATTTGGTCGCAATAAATAGTTTCTAAGGGGAGTTTTGAATTCATATATTATTTTAGAATAAATATCTTAGGCTATAAACCAGGAAACGAACAAAAAAACAAGATACATTGTAAATACCTCGAAGCAACAAACTTATGTAATTAGAATGCCCAAATTTAGCCGTTCAAGCAGAATCAAACATTTTATTCCTTAATTAACACAAGAGAAACATTAATAAATTAACGAAAAGCACAAAATTAGTGTTAAGGCAATGCACATTAAAACAGCAGTAATGTAGTTCAAGCTATTGTCCAAAATTACCCGGTAGCAGAGGTACGATGGTATTCGCTTTAGGAATAATAATTGGACTGAAAAGTAACAGAAGGGATTAAGGCCTTAGCTCCACTATGCTGGCCTATTGCAGGTTGGTGGACGGCAAGGCGACAATGGCAACATCACCCACCTCGCCGTTGAACGTTTTCCTCAAGCCGCCCGAAGGCCTCCAACAGGGCTTAACGACTGTTATATTGTGACAACAGCTGGGATAACTTAACGTGCCCTCCGAAGCACGAAAGCACTCAAGATATGATGCCACAAAAGGTCACCCATCCAACTAGTGACCGCTCCTAGCGTTGCTTAACTTTCGTGACAGAAACTGATCACTAAGAAGCTTTGGGCTATAAGTGCTTCTAAATTGGAGTGTAAAGATCTCATATCATGGTGAAAAGTGACCAAGAACGGGCTTAAGTACTTAATGAAAAGATGAGTGCGTAGGTGCATACTACGTGTATGACTCAAGTAAAAAAAATCTGCACTTAAGAGGAAACACAAGGGCCGTTTTTCCATCGGACGTAGTCCCCTGTTTCCTCCCTGGATAAAGCCAATAGAGCAAACATTTTTAGTATAAAAATCTATGGCCACTATTAGCATGTTTTTTTATATGTTTTCTGTTTTTTCAAAAAAGAATTAATAAAAAAGATATGAGCCCTCACAAATCGAAAAAAATCGCCAGATTTTCCGCTGTGTTCAAACATCCAGAAAACAAATTTGGCAAAATTTTAGGAAAAAACCTTTCTTTAATTTTTAATGACAAAAGTATTTAAATCGTTCTGGTTTTGGAAAAGTAATCGGGGGACTACGAAACGTTGATTTGGTGTGCTTTTAGTAGGTATTGTCGGTCCAAGAAGCAGTTGTCTTTATCACACTCTGCGGTAAAGGCGTTTGGCACTGCGCGACAGCAACAGATTTTACAAATACCTATTTTTTAATTCTCTCGCCCGTAGTGTTTCCTCTTAAACGAAGCTTTAATTTATATCAAGTTAAGTGTTATCATCTTAAATTAAATCACTTTATGAGTCCGAGTTATTTTTTAACTGGCATGTGCTTGCCGTTATAAGGATATGTTGACGTGTTTCATAAACCTACTGTATTCACCAGCACTGTGGCATAGTGCTGACACACCCCTTCATCCCAAGTATGTACCTATATTTACAAAGCGCAAACATTACTTAGGGCGAACCCGAACCACGTGAGCCGAATGCCAATTTCTTGGAAGATATTGAGTTTCACTAGAAAACGCAGTTCTTAAGTAACTTTTTCATGATAAGCCTATACCAGTCCACAGCTGGACGCAGGCTTCTGCACAAGAGAGGTTTTGCCATAATCGCCACGCCTCCCTTTAGCGATTTCAGTTTGGCCAACAGTGAAGAGACGATTCTGCTGCCTTCTTCTAGCAGTACTCTACTACTTTAGTCGCATCTTACGACACACATAGGAAGAGAAGGTGAAGGTGCTATTATTTTTATGTGCTGACACGACTTGGATGTCCCTTTAGTCTAGTGGTATAAATACCGGGCTAATATCTCGGGGTCCCGAGTACGATCCCCGGAAAGTCAACAAAAAGTTAAGAATTTTCGAATATTGCTTGGGTTTGTGATCACCAACCCGCATTTGGCAAGCGTGGTGGTTATGCCAGCACCCATCATTGCTGTGGTAAATTGAATTCAATGATGGAGGCCTTTTCCCTGCTGTGGGATGTTTATAGGCTGTTACTACTTTTTACTACTCGAACGACTCAAGAATGTATTTATCAAAATCAAATGTTCCCATTAAAGCATTTGTGCTAATTGGTATACTGAGTATTTAATTGAATGCCACGGAACAGGATAAAGCAAACGACATTTACATGGCTCATAGTCACTAAGAAGCCATGTTTGTAAATGTAAATACAATACGACGGGCAGATGTTTACAGTACATAAGTCATCAAACGTCGAATTTTCTCCCTTGATATTGATCTTGTGGTATGTGATGATGATAAATTGTATCACGTACTTATGGGACGTGATATTGAGTCAAAACAATAACTTCCTTGAAGATAGTCACGCTTGCCTCTCTTGTCACGTATTGTTAAGTAGTATATAAGACGAGCCATCATTGGTGAATAAAGGACTATTCCACGGAAGACTTGTGTATCATTTAGAGTCTACGTCCCAATCTATTACATCTTTAAATGGTGGACTTTAAGTTGAAAGTAGATATTGTACCTTTCCAAGGTTAATATGCTATTACTGTACTAAATAGATGATTAAAATGAAAAACCTTTAGATGTTTTTGTTGGCGTCAAGAAAAAGAAAATTAAGAAAAATGTCTATATAAAAAGAAAATGAACAAGATTTGGAATATATGTGAACAAGCCTGGGGACAAAAACCTTTTAAGCAAATCAATTTAGACGACCATTTGGATCAGCGGTAGTTAACGCTGCTTCTGAGCCATGGGTCGCGGGTTCGATCCCCGCACAGTACAAATATTTGTGTGCATGAACATGTCTGTTTGTACTGGTCTGGGTGTTTTCTATGTATTATAAGTATGTATTTACAAAAAAAAAAGTATATAAGTAAGTTTATCGGTTGTCTAGTACCCCATACGACAGGGTACTTAATAGTACCTTAATTTGGGACTAGATGGCTCAGTGTGGCCTAGTGAGGCATTTGTCTTAAATATTTATTATTATTATTATTATTATTATTTATAATTTGGCAAAATACGAGTAATAGTGAAACATTAGCTTTTGGGAAAAGCATTCCTAAAATAGAAAACAAAACATGGAAAACGGTGCCAATTAACAAAAGTAGATCTTTTAAGAATGTAGGAAGCTGAATATCGAATGTCGGGAGTTTTTTTCCTGTTTGTTCTGGATGTTTGGATTGATCATCATATCATGACGTCGCAGGTACTCATTAGTAATAAATATCTTCATTAGCTACATGAAGCCACAAGATATTATTTAGCGAAAATAGAGGTTTTTAATAGATCTATATCAAATTAGGGTAATATTAAATATCAAATGTTAGTAGATATAAAAATACGTTAATTTATTTATTATTATTTACTATCAAAGCACTTATATTTATTAAATCTTTCTCACGTCGGCAGTAGTTCTCGACTTAAGAATCTTATTTACTAAGTATAGCTATTACAAATAAATCCCATTATAAATGTCTGAACAACTATTTAAAGCATTCGAATTTTGGAAACCAGAAACAACGAAGACCCGAAAAAATGTAGAAAAACACTTTTTTTTCTACATTGACCCGTCCGGGAATCGAACCTGGGACCTCGGAGCAGGCGACACCTTGAAAACCGGTGTGTGTGCCACTACGCCACGAAGGTCGTCGAAGCTATAATTATGATACCTTAGGGGATACATTGCAACCAATGATCTTCTCGTTATGTGTCCTGCCTAATGTCATTTACCTTAGTTCCTTTCTTTTACTATAAATAAGTCATTTAAGAATATCATGTGCATGATCATTTTATTAACTTTTAAAACGTTTTGCGTGCCTGCTACCAAAAGTCACTAGCTTTTGGACTCACTTAAATGGCTCTGAATACTTACATTAAATTCATAGCTGTAAATGGTGTATCCCGCATAATAAAACACTTAAACCTTATATTATAATGGAATAATTAACCCAGAGGTTACATGTTTCGCCCAAAAAAGCAGAGCTTTCGATTTGTCGACTCGATTGGTGCGGGGTGTCCGGGTGTGTCATAGCATTTCTAACTTCATCGTTATCATTCGCCAGCTCTTAAAAGTCTATAGATGAACACAGGTCTCTTTGAATGAATGACATTCTCACTTAATCATCATGGACACAAGCCTCTTTGAATGAATGACATTCTCACTTAATCATCATGGACACAAGCCTCTTTGAATGAATGACATTGTCACTTAATCATTATGGACACAAGCCTCTTTGAATGAATGACATTGTCACTTAATCATCATGGACACAAGCCTCTTTGAATGAATGACATTCTCACTTAATCATCATGGACACAAGCCTCTTTGAATGAATGACATTGTCACTTAATCATCATGGACACAAGCCTCTTTGAATGAATGACATTGTCACTTAATCCTCATGGACACAAGCCTCTTTGAATGAATGATATCTCACTTAATCATCATGGACACACGCCTCTTTGAATGAATGACATTGTCACTTAATCATCACGGACACAAGCCTCTTTGAATGAATGATATCTCACTTAATCATCTTTAATGATATTTAAGCAATTTAATTGCAATTGTAATATTAGTATTTAAACTTAAAAAATATTGTCTCAGGCGGGACTCGAACCCGCATCTCCGCGCCCGGCATGCGAGGAGATGCGGGTTCGAGTCCCGCCTGAGACATATTTTTTTAAAGTTAAAATACTGCTATTAATCATCTTTTTTAACATGACGTTTACGCATCGATATTCATGTGACTATTGAACTCATGATACTCGTATATTTCATACAACAAAGCCCTATAAACCAGCTAGATTTGGTCATAGAAACATAATGGGTGTTTGGGGAGCAATTCTAGACTCATTTATGACTTCAACTGAGTCATATACATTTGCTAGTCACTATGTTAATAGTTCAGCTTCTTAGGTTGTTCAAAGTCATGTTCAAAAGGGTTAGTTTTTTGTCCCAACTAATTATCGTTTTGCATGTTTCAAAAACTATTAGCCCAAACACAACACGAGGAACCATAAATCATATTTATGTTACCAAATCATGGCATTATGTGTTTATATATTATTATATTGAATCGGGTTTGAGGACTTTAATGAATTAACTGGCTATTTTGTTAGTTTGTCCTAATTTGCCAAAGAAAAAACTACGTTAATGCTGGTTTTTTAGATAAATACAAAACAAAAAATTCTTTGACACAAACAATACTTTGCTAAATTGGTTAAAGAAGACAGTCGGTAAGTTGAAAGTTGTGGGTTCTCTGTAGTGTGGAAAATAGAGTTTTTCCTACAGGATCATAAGACCGCCGGCGGTCGCGATTACAATTGATTTCAATTGTGTCTGGAATTACATACAGTCGAGAGGTAAACTCTACAATATTGAACCTCAAGAAAAAGTCGTTAATGAATAAAAAATAGAACACCTTGCAGTGGCGCATCTTATCACTCAAACTTTATTATTTTCACAGAAAAACATTTTGAGAACACATTTAAAACATTTCGTACACCAGCACACGTTTTTATAATACGCTCAAAGGGTCAACTCGCATAATCAAGTTAGGCCCACCAAAGGGCCTTAGCGTTGACGTAGCGTTTTTTAAAAAAGAGTCGACATGTTATATAATGGGCGGGCTTTGTTTACTCAGCCGAAATAAAACGTTGCTGACAAAGATATCTTTTTAATGAAATAAAGAAAAAAGTTGTTTCTACACAGCCTTTAACCACATAAGAGAATTTTACTTAATTACATTTTGTCATGTAGAGGTTTGTCTCCACCCAGGCGGAGAGCAGAGCGGTCCTTCAAATGACGAATCACAGTGCTCTTAATATAATAAGCCATATAATTTGTCGATTCACGGACTGCTTCGCCAAACTCCTCGTCAGTGGAAACGAAGTCTTTTTTTACTTAGGTGCAACAACCAATTACAACTTAGACACATTACGATTTGTATGCATGTGCAGTCAGCATATTTAAATAAAAAAACACAGCTACTAAGGTCTATTACACATAAAAGATACTGTTCTTGATAACGCCATTAAGTAGCTGACAGCACACAAAATTGTCCACAAACAAGCACCAATAACCTCTTTAACCTATAATCAAATCGAGACTAATCCAAATCCAACCAATTATACAGCATCTATCTGACCCCTGGTCCATCAACGAGCCACCGCCGTCTGCATCAAAACATAGAAAAACAATTTTAGCTTAGCAGTTGCCCTTATAGCTCGGCGTATCACAAACTCTTCTTTAGGAGAGGCCTATGACCAGCAGTAGACTGAAATCGGCTGATGATGATAAATATTAATATAATAACAATTATGTCCTATCAAATTCACGTGACACTAGTACCGGTAGTATCAAGAGATGCCTCGTCACAGGATATTTTGTTTCTGCCTCTCAGTCTGTTAATCAAGATGGGAAGATATTAACTTCCCAAAGCCTTTAAAGTAATTTAAATTACAAGACGACCCGTTTTGTGAAGTGTTGGACCGCCTACTACACAAGGGTTCCGAGTTCGGTTTTAGGTCAAGTCGATTTAGGAATTGATAACTCTCAAATCTGGTTGGGTCTGATGAGTTACTCTGCAACACGAAGCTGTTATTTACGGACATATCTGTCTCTTTCAGATACTTCAAGACATCGGTATGAGTGATAGGGACAGATGGATTAGAATATACGGACATTATGTTGCGGCAAACTCTTTATCTTTGAAGGATAATCCCACAGGAAAAGGTTGGAAAGGCTGTCATGCGCCATTTGTATGAGAACCGATGGCACCACTTTCACCCCACTACACATTAACAAGTTCAAAGAAAGCCAATCAAGTGAATTCTGCGACCCATAGGATCACGCGACGATAAGCATTTGCTCATAATCTCTGTGCCTTTCTAACCTTTTTCCATGTTATGTGGATAATCCTTATTATAAGAAGAAGATATGAAGGTGTTTCAAACAGTTCATTATAACTCTTGACATAATTAATTAACGACATAAAATGTCCTCAAACTAAACTGTCTGCAAACAAACATCACCAATGTCAAAGGCTTGCTAAATTATGTTTCTGTTAAATAAATAATAATTACCCCAACGCCCAAGCTACATTACACACACGACTAACAAAGATAACTTAGAACAGCCAAAACACTAATAAAAAAAAACTGCCTAGATTTTTAGTAAAATAAAAGAAAATTTTACAATCTTCATAATGACAACTAGCATGAATTAGTCCACTGTTCAGTCAGGCACAAACCTTTCCTTAATTGCTACGCTAATAAAGGATATTGAAAAGACGCTACTGCTCGTCATCTTTTAGTGATAGGTACTCCTTCAGTCGCCTCTTGCATACATTCTTAAATAGGAAGAGAAGGTTAAATCATATTCTTTTGATGTGACGACACCACATGATCTTTATAAATCTTACTGATATTATGAATGCAATAGTTTGGACGGATGTTTTTTTCTCAATCACGCCCGAAAACCTTCACGAATTTAGACGAAATTTATTTTACTGCTTAACCTTTTAGTTTAAAAAGACGGGAGTTGTGAATATTTTATTAACTTGGTAATGGAGTAGTATTTAAAAAAAGGAATTTTGTTGGCATTTGTTGCGTTTACTTTCTCCCATAGCCTCAGCTGCTCCATGGTCTGGTAAACCCTGTCTTCTATTGCAACACACAGCACACCAAAACTATTAATTTAGGACCTAAGACCGGGGCCTAAGACCTAAAATTCATGACCTAAGTCTTAGGTCATGAATTTTACTTTTTACAATAAGTACTGTACAAACGTTTGGAAGTATAAACATATTTTCTGGCTGTCCTTCTCAGGCTGCGACCAAAGGTTAAACCTCTCTAATAAAATTCTGCAAGCGAGGGTCGGAATAATCCGTATTTGTACAAGAAATAAACTACCTCACCGGTGACTACCTGTAAGGCCCTATTTGAAGCTACTCGTACCTTTTTGTTAATACAAGTTTCAACGTTCAACAAGATTAGAAGCGAAAATTGAGTAAACTAAGTTAGATACGTATTTAAAACAAACATCTAGGAATAAACAGTAAATGAATTGAATAATGACGTGTGGTGCCGGCGCATGAAAAAAGGCATAACTCGTTTTCTGCAATAATACTATGGTTATCATAAAACGTGACTTATAGAGTATTGTCAGAAGACGGGCAGCAGCGTTTTTTCCTCACTTCATTGGCCAAACTGCGATCGCTAGTCAACGAGTAACGTGTAATGGCGAAAATATCCTTTTGGATAGGCTGTCTCCAGCAGTGGACTGGATATTGTGGACAATATCTTAACAATGTGCATAAGTAACCATTGAAAGAACTTCTTGCTAATCAGAAACAAACACTAAGATACGAGGAAATTTAGAAAAATATTTTGTTTTTCTACATTGACCGGACCGGGAATCGAACCCGAGACTTCGGAACAAGGGGACCGGTGTGTATGCTACTCCATCACGGAGGTAGTCAAAATAAAATAGAGTATTTAAGGATTAACGCCCCGTTGGTCTAGTGGTTTTAATACCGGACCAAGATCTCGGGGTCCCAGGCTCGAATCCCGGGTCGGGCAACAAAAAAGTTTCGAATTTTCGAACGTTGCTCGGGTTTGTGATCACCAACCCGCATTTGGGAAGCGTGGTGATTATGCCACTACACCCATCATTGCTGTGGTAACTTGAATTCAACGATGGAGGCCTTATCCCTGCAGTGGGATGATCATAGGCTGTGACTTTACTTTTTATTTAAGGATTTGTTTTTTTTTATACTTTACATAAAAGTTAAATGGTTATTCTAGAAAATATATTTCATATTCATCTTTCAGAACGACTTCGTGAATTAGGCCGACCCGTAACGAAAACCTGAATAGTTAATTCGACTGTTACAATAACGACTATGTCATTAAACAATCGTTTTACATGTCTAAAGTAGTTTTTTTCATGTTAAAATAGTAAACGAGCGTATTTGACTGCCATAATCACCGGTTTTTATCGAGAATAATTATGTTTTGTATAGCCAGAACGGACGCGTTATTTTGTTAGTTGGATATTGAAAAGTAAAATAAGGAATGAAAAGTAGGTATGTAGTGGGAAATCAATTTTTGCCCAGCAACATCGATTTAATGTTTGATACTGACACAAATGACTTACGGTGGCGCTTTCGGTTTTTTTTAATGAAATAAACGATGTTTTTTCCAACCCCTTCCCGAAACCTACCCGTAGGAAGTTGCGGGAAAACGTATTTTTTTTTATTTATTTATTTATTTAAATCAGGCAACAAAAGGCCCATACAATA
Source organism: Anania crocealis (assembly GCA_949315895.1). Taxonomy (NCBI): domain Eukaryota; kingdom Metazoa; phylum Arthropoda; class Insecta; order Lepidoptera; family Crambidae; genus Anania; species Anania crocealis. Next base: position 26,646,886 of record OX438882.1, read on the forward strand.
TATACCTTAAAGTCTAACATACATAATATACTCGTACATAACTAAAAAATTACTATTTATTGTCTAATACACGTAAAGAAGGCGGCGACGTGTTGCGCAATGCAGTGTCAGGTATCCGACCGCGGAATCGTCGAAACAAAACACCTCTAGGCCAAAAATCTTCTTTCACGAAGGTCGACAGATGTTCGGTTGGCACTCTCACCAAAAATGAATTAAAATTCACATTATGGCGGGAAACCAGCCGCTCGACCCTCAGAATAAATTTGGCTTTCACTCTGATAAAGGATAGTGAGTATCGAATGTAATACATACACAACTTATTATCGTTGAGATATAAACATGAGTAAGATAATTTTTAACCTACCAAACGAGATAAGACGTTTTCAATTCAACGCGTAGTAGGTATATTTTTAATGTAGAGTAAAGTAAAGTAACAGCCTATAATCATCCCACTGCATGAAAAAGGCCTCCACCATTGAATTCAAGTTACCACAGCAGTGATGGGTATTGGCATAATCACCACGCTTGCCAAACGCGGGTTGGTGGTCACAGACCCGAGAAACGTTCGAAAATTCGAAACTTTTGTTGCCCGACCCGAGATTCGAAACTGGGACTCTGAGATCTTGGCCCGGTATTTAAACCACTAGACCGACGGGGCGTTATACATTTTTAATAACCGATGTATTTTTAAAGTAAAGTCGTTATTTCAAAAAGTGTGAAATATGCTACCAATTTAGAGGCCAAACAAGAATTTACTGACAATTAACCGACAAAACGTTTTTCATCCAAAACGACAAACTTTCCATCGGTTTATTTTTGTGAAAAAAGTTTTATCACTCAAATAAGTTAGCTGGTTTTTAAAGTGATCCTTACTTTTGTGTCATTATTTGTTAACGTACAACACTTACTTATTCATTCACAAGCCTACTTTGTATTTTGCGTACCTAATCAAACCAACCAAACGACTAACCCAAATCCAACTTGTTTATTCTCCCCACCGAACCTACTAACATTACTTCAGATTATTATCTAAAAGCAGTTATCACAGTGCAAAGTGCCCCGGTAATTACTTTTGGATTCATCCCAGACTCCTTGGCGGCGGAGTTTCCCGTTTTTCCTGGGAAAAAAACATTTTCACGGGCCATCGGTTCTTTGCGAACTTTCCCTGTACTTACGAGGCGATGTTTTAATTCTACGACTGGCAATTTGTTCCTTCGAGTTTATGAGGGTTTTGCATACCACAGAGCCGAAAATCTCTTTTAACTACTTTAATATTTTGACGCAAATGAGTTGCTTTCAAAAGAATTTTGGTAAATATAAATCTTTAGATCTTTTTATTATTTAAATATGTTGAAATTATTTATATTTGATATAGATAATTAATAAATTTGTTTATCTTAGCAGCATAAGAAATATGTAGTAAAAGACATTATTGAATATCTAAATGAAGCTGGAAGAGATAATCTTAATGTAGTAAAAGGGCTGCGAAAACTAAACATAATTTTTATGTTGATTTGTTAGAAAGGAATTTACTCTTAATGTTTTTAAACATTTTTCAAATTACCATCTTAAAGACGAATAACATCTTAGTCTACTCGTGACCTGAACGCTGCAGTGTTCGAAACGACGAGTTATATAAAAAAAAATAAACGCGTACTAAATCCGTAAACATATTTTATCTTTTATTTCATACTAGCTGATACCCGCGGCTTCGCGCGCGTGGAGTTTGATCTGTTACAAAGTTTTCGTCATGACTAAACCCCATTTCCTCCACTTTTTTCCTCCACTTTCTTTGCCTACAGTGCTGGGGGTGCCCATCACGGGGGAGGTGGTGTTGGGTACTTAGTGGGAGCCGATACGTCGTTGTCGGCATCCCCGGTATGCCATCGGCATATCCGTTACGCTGATACAATAGTTGGATGAAATGGGCTGAATTATGCTATTGTTTGAAGGGATCCGGTGTTGGTTCTTTCAACGTACCGTGGTCCAAGCGAGCTCGCACCACATCTGTTTGCATTTACATGAAATTTGAAGTCTAATATAATTTGAAGGTTTAAAACTGTCAATGCTGTAGTACAACAAAACCATTCAAAGCACCTTGCAAGGCTTTATTCGAATATGATCAACACTGCCTAGAGCCCTGGAAGAAGAGGTCCTGTATAAAAAAACACATTCTTAATTTCCAACCAAGTAGGTAAATCCATTTCTCGATCCATAAGCGTTGTAAATGCGATTTCACAAAGACAATTTGCTTGCATACTACGTTTGGATAGAAGACCTAGATCGGACGGTGGACGACGGACCTAGACGGTGAAGTACCAGCATCGGTGTAGAGCTCTGGAAAAGACAGTCCTATGTCATTCGCTCCCTTCATGATCGACAAAGTTTCGTTTTATTGTCATGTTTTAAAAGTGTCTTTTTTTAAATATGGAGAAAATTTAATAAAAGAATCATTTGGATGCGTTAGATATGCAGTTTCACTAAACAGACTTTGCCAGGCACTCAAAAGCGGTGAGTCCTAGAAAAAAAAATCGTTATTAAATGGAAGTTTATCAAATTACCTACTAAATGGAGCTTGTCAAATGGTTTACCAGTCTATATTGATTTAATCCACCAGTCAGCTGCTTCGTGTTGTTGCAACACACCTGTTACCTTATTCTGCCTGAGATACGGGTCTATGCCCAGTTTAGGAAGTATTTTTGTACTTAAGGGAAACCTATCACTAGCCTTACTATTTGTTCAGAACATTGTAAATTTAATGCATGTAATACGCCGTTGGTTTTCTTAATAAAATAAATAAAATAAATAAAATACTGCTTAATATAGTTAATAATGTCATACGTTAAAAAAGTGTAGTTTATAAGATTCGATATTTCATTTACCTACTTATTCCATTTTAACCTACCTTAAGTTTTGCATGCATTTTGCATGTAATGGAATTAGGCGTATATGTAGTCTTGGTTTTACAAATAAATAAATTCACTCACCAATTTTATTCGATTTCCCAACATTTTTCTCTACCGTATAAAAAATCGGCCAAGTATGAGTCGGACTCGCGCACGAAGGTTTCCGTACCATTGATTTCGTAAACAACAGTAGGTACCTACATTAATTTAGTTAATATAGTGCTTACCTGTTACCATTTATTATTATCGAGCAAAATTAGGCAAAATAATAGCATTTTTTGTATGGGATTAAATATTCATTTTATTTTCATTCTGTTATTTGTTGTTAAAGTTAGAAATATAACTGAGTGTTTTGTGAATATTTCAAGTGCCTACCTGTTGGCATTATTAATATCGAGCAAAAAAGGACAAAAAATCGGGTTTATGTATGGGAGCCCCCCCTTTAAAATTATTTTTTGTTATTGCGGTAACAAAAATACATAATTTGTGAAAATTTCAGTTGTCTAGCTATCGCGGTTCTTGAGATGGCCTGGTGACAGGCAGAAGGACAGACGGACACAGCAAAGTCTTAGTAATAGGGTTCCGTTTTTACCGTTTGGGTATGGAACCCTAGAAATGAGTTAGTTCTAAATAATACCATTCTATTTGTAAGTTCTGATATTTATTTTCTAAATATGGACCTAAATATAGATAAGACAGCCAATAGGAATTTTCAAGTTTTATCAAAAGTTTTCGTTTCATAGCCTCCTATTTTGTCGTTCATGGAATACGTCGCGGTTAGATGTCACATTTTCTTGAAGCTCTTATTGAGCTTTATAGTTTGATATGCAAACACTATTGATAAATCTTCTAGTAATCTGTCCAATTTTGAGTTGTTTATAATTTACTAACTGAATTTTAACTAACTTCTCAAATTCTGACTTACAAGGATCCCGTGGAGCACATAAATAATAAAATTATACGTTTTCTGATGTAATTCTGGGCTCTTCTAGTGAAAGATGTTAGAAACGTGTATTTTCTTGTATAGATATTTCAGTTTTAAGTAAGTATCCAACCATTTAATGATGTTTTTGAATGTTTCGTCCTTGTCTAATAGTACTGAGTTCAATTTAGATGTGCTAAGGTTTGTTTGTGTTGTGACCGACCTTTGCTCCTCGGTCCCTTCTGCATACATGGAATTGTTTCGTGCTATTGAATTCAAATTCTACCATTTTAGATTAAGCCGTGTTGTAGTTCCTTGTAGGTTATTATTTTCTTCAATCTCATTTTCCAAGTGTGGGTCATCTCATTAGTAATACCATTATTTGTAGTCGTATCTCTTCCCATTATTCTTGGTAATTTTGTACATTTGTGACTGGTCACCAGCTGTTCACTCACTAATTTTAATACATAATCAGAAATTTCTCGTAAGGTTTGTATCTGGCTGCCGAATTGTTTAATGCAGCCTTTAATTGAAGTTCGTGTACGTTTTAACTTAGTTAATTCATCCATTTCGGCACCAATTCTTATGAAAATCTAAAATAATACCCTTCTATTTGCAAGCAATGATATTTATTTTCTGATTGACACATTGCATGTCATAACAAACTAAGTGACATCAGAGAGTACAAATATGTAAAGAGTATGGATATGAAACGGATCCGAACAAACTTTGCCTCCATTTTTTATCTCTTTAAAGACTAAATTCTCAAAAATCCTGAAAGACGTCATTCATAATTTCTAATCAGGTAGCTGAATACCAATTTTCATCGACTTAGCTTCAAAACTGACGGAGTTTCATACAAACTTGTGGGGCCCTTTTTACCCCCTTAGAGGCGGAATTTCCAAAATCCCTTTCTTAGTGCTCACCTACACTATAAAAGGAAGCGTAGTGAAAATTTTCAGATTTTAAATCCCAGTAGTTTGGGCTGTACGTTGATATGTCTGTCAGTCACTCAGTCAGTCAGTCAGTCATTAAATCTGTAGTGCGATTGTGTAAGGTTGTTCATGGATGGACAATGAATACAATTAATCATCGATCGTATAATTAAATTCTAATTGTGTGATTTTGTCCATTCCATGAAGACCGAAAAGTGACCGGTGGTATAAAAACGTTTCATGGATTTACGTTTTATTATCGCAAAACATTCGGTAAAACTCATTTTTTTTCTAACATAATATTAAATTGTATTCAAATATAAATGCAGGTTTTTAATCAAATTTTACGATTTCAACCCAAAAACAAACTTTATTTCATAAAACATTGAATTTAAATTAAAAATTTACCTTTGCAATTGATATAACCAAACGCAAAGAACGAATGAAATACGAGTTTCCTGCTACTCGACAATAGGTGGCGTTAATGGACTATGTTTTTTATTTCCTAAAAGTTTAACGGCTTCGGACGAGTCCATACAGCCTAGTCTTTTTAGTTATAATGTAAAAAAATTTATACATACAATATCATTTAAACTTGCTTAAACATAATAGCCTAACCTAACCTAAGCCTAAACTAACCTAACTCATTGAAATGTATGGGTGGTATATACATTTCAATGATTACGGGAGTTTTACGCGAGAACGTGGATCAAAGTCAAATAGGAGCGCCTTTTCTTGTGTCTCAGTTTTATTTGATTTATCCTACTCACTGACACAATATTATTATAACAATGCCACCACTTTATCACAATAAATGCCGCTTAAGATAAATTCACAAAATTTAGCAACAAAATCCATCTTTCTCTTATCGTTTCCCGCGCAATACTCCAGTGGACTACGTAAAGTGTTCTCTGACGAAGTATATTATTTTATTTATGTTGTGAATGTCAAGTGTTAACTGTCACAGTGAAACAAAACTTTGCATTTGTTTTAAATAAAAACACAAGTAATTAAAAAAATATTAAATTAAATTAAAGCTTTCTATCAAAAACAAACATGAAAAAGTTTACCTAAATTAAATAAAGATAAAACAACATTTTCTTTCAAAGAAAATGTAACAATTTGAAGAAATTTGCGTACATAACAGGGTAAAATTTACGATCGTCATGAGTCAAGAGTCACCGCAATCATTTGACATTAGCAATGAGCTCATAAGACTTACGCAATTCGAATTATCTGTCAAAACGATGAGTGAATGATGTACATGACATCATTCACTCATCGTTTAAAATTAACGACCCAATCGTTAACGATAAATGAACTCCGTACACAATTAGAATTAGCCGTTTGACAGATTATACCGTACGTTATGAACTGTCAAATGAATACGATTGCTTTACACAATCGCACCTCAGTTTTCACTTTTATATATTTAGAAGAAGATAAATATATGACCATGTTAACCCTTTACATACTTTTCATGTAGATATTTCTAAAACATTTTTTTTATACTGTTCTCAAAAATTTTATTCCATAAACACCATCTCCCGACCATTACATACGTTGCAAAAAATAATTTGGAGCAGTCGATCGGATGTTATGCGCGTACATACATACATTTCGGAGATAAATTTTTAATTATGTGATGATGAATTTATCGTAGTTTAAATAGTTTCACAAATAATGGCGATATGATTGATGACGAATGTCGAGTGGCGTTGGCCCTTGCTTCCAAGGGGCTTTTTTTCTTCTTGGTTCCATCCAAGGGGTTGCCAACACTGGGTTCTTTATATGATATTTTAGCAAATTTAATTGCAATTATAATATCAGTATATAAACTTGAAAAATTATGTCTCAAGTGGGACTCGAACCCGCTTATCGTCGCATACCGGGCGCGGCGCTTTACTTTAATATCACTGGATTCATTAGGACAGGTCAATTTAGAAAACCACTTTTATTCTCTGAGTAAGGTGTTACTAACTAATTTTGTGGGTTCTGATTTCAACCAAAACATGTGGTTCAATTAAATGGTTGTGATGTCCACCTTTTTGGAGTATCAGTATTTTTCCTAGGTCATAGGACATGCCACTTTAAAAATGTAATATCTTAACTGAAAAAATAAGCCTTGAAACTCCGAAGGCACGCGTCAATAAGTCAGACAATCACTGCGTTCCCCTGGGGACCCGCTCAGCGCTGTGCGATGGATACACCCGCCCTTGGGCCCTCAATATGTTTCAGATGGGGCTTAAGTAACAAGCGATTTTATTGAAATGATTCGGCGGGGCATTACTAAAGAACAAGGAAGTTCTTTTTAAAACTTTAGTGCCATTTCTGTCTAAGTAAATGGTAGATTGGCTGTGTCATTTGCTATGATCTTTATCAGCCCGAGGTTAGATGGAATCATAACGAGGATCTAGCGATAAGCACCACACTTGAGTGGTGATGTCAGAGAACAAAGGCGTTTACCTGAGTTCGGTTAGTACTCCTTAGAAACTCAGAAAAATCAAATGCGTGCAGCGTGTATTTTATCAATTCAAATATTATTACCATCCATTGCCTTTTTAAATGAAATACATTTATTTGCTTAGAAACATGGTACAGATAAGGTGACTTTTATTTAATTTAATGCTCAACATGTATTGTCCAGGTAAGACATGTAAAATTTAATAACAATGCAATTTTTAAAGATAACCTCTTTGTCTACATTTGTGGTTTTCCAGTGGTCACTACAACATATCACTTTGATAAAGGCCCAACCAATTAACTGAATAGCCGTTTTAGTTTAAACATTTACTTATATAAGGAATTTATATAGTTTATGTGTTAAGTAGTTTATGTAACCTGTAGATCATCTTATTTCTATGTAGCAAAGACATATCAGAGCTTACAGAAAATTTTGCTTAACCCTGTGCATGCATAGCTGCCCCCAGGGCTTTAATATGTTCGAAGCAGAGTACTAGATGTGGTACAAGTTATAACCGAACGTCACAGCAAGGCTCGAATCACAAATAAAGAAGTTAATAAGAATCATTTAATGGAACACATTCAGTATAAGAGCATTAGGTAGAACAAGAACAGTGATGTCTAAATGAAAGACAGTCACAATGTCCCAGGGGGACTTGCTCAGCTATGTACGATGCAAACAGACCTTTGGGCTTCACTATGTTGTTCGCAGTAAACAAGTTACAAGCGGAGAGACTCAAATTAACATTCAGATTTTAGCGGAAACTGGTATTTTAATTTCTAATAATATAAAAGGAGCACGTCAATGACTATTATTACATATTTTTTTTTGTATTGAGACGAATTTAATGCATTTCCTCAAGACCCTCAAAACTTCAACAGGGCAAATACAGGCCAGCACTCTGTAGGCTCTTTATAAGAAATCTAACATTATTGTTAGTACATTTCAAATTTTTTTGTTTCCAAAAAATTCTAATGTGGTGACGCTGATGCATTTCATTAGTTTTACAAATATCTCGGTATGATGATCACGATGTTAAATAATTAAAAATTGTTGAATTGATTCACTGTACTATGTAAGTCAACATTAAAAGAATCCACCGCCCCAGCTCATCCTGTAGCTCTTGTAGAAGGCGAGAAAGGAGTACTGCCAGAAAAAAACCGGTAGCAGCGTATTCCCCCTCTGCTGGCCAAACTACGACCTGCCTGTCAAGCATTGCAATTAATGCAAAATCTTCCTTGTGGAGAGGGCTATGTTCAGCAGTGATCTGAATGGGCTACCTAATTATTATGATGATGAAGTATAATAAAAGACTATTTTCTTAATGTGACTTAAAATTAGAAAGAAAGAAAGAAAGAAAGAAATATTTATTTGACACAAAAACAAACACTTAGTACAAAAATATGTAAAACAAAAAAAAGGAAATTAGTGTCAAATAGGTTCCCGCTGAGCATTAGTCGTGACAGCTAGAGGCTTATCACGACGCTGGTTTTCAGCGGGGACCCTGATTGGGAGCGTGGGTGTGACAGAGGCAGATAGACCCACCAGGCCACTACCCAATCCGCCAGCCGACTCCGTAACCTGTACTAGTAAGTAAAGGTCCGAAGCCTGAGCGAAGGAACCCGGCAGCACCCGATGAGTCGACACGCCACTGTCGGCGTTACGCGGTATCCATTGTTACAATAAAAAAAAGTAATAATAAGTAATTAATAATACAGACCTTAAAAAAAAAACAAAATAAAAGTGAACATATTAGACTTTTAAGAAGGAGAAAAACAAAACCAATGGATATTATTTGTTAATTACAAAGATACTTATCTTATTCACAACTTGGGTAATATTATTTGTCAAACAGGTTAACTAAGCTACAAAACGTTTCAATATTAAGTTAATGTTAATACTATTGAGCTTGATGCGACATCTATCGTGAATTTAGATCCAATGAGACAATCACAACGTCCGCAAGGAACTAAGTCAGTGCTTTGTGATGGATACAGCTGCCCTCGGGGCCGTAATACGTTTCAGGCGGGGCGCAAGTTATAAGCGACTATGATTTTTTAATTTGAATATTTTCTTTTAGTTCATTTAGTTTTCTTTTTTTTGTTAAATACATTTTTGGTAAATAGAGCTGGCTTCCCCCTCCCAGTAACACTGTACGAATTGTTATGTCAGACGATTACCTTGATGTAGGTTTTACAATAAAAACTTTTAAAAAACTAAAAATAATATGAAAAAGAATATCTCGAAAAGTTATTGGTTTACGCTTTACTCATAAAAATAAGAATTAAAAGGACATGATCCATCAGAGGCAATATTTAATTGAATAAATAGTAATTAGCTGCTTTAATTAAAATCTTTGTATAGGTAAACTCCAAATAGAGAGATATTAGCATAATCGGTTCAGTCCTTTCAGTCAATCTTTGATTAGTGACACAACGAGGCCTGACTATCAGAAGGAACTTCTGAGTGCCGCATGCAATACTACTGGTGTGACAACACAAAAAGATCAACGTTATTAAGACTCACAACAAAAAATATTCATGAAAAATGACTTCCACTTCAGATCAATATTTCAAGAGACATTACCAAAAAACATTGCAAGAACTATGATGCTTTACCTTGCAAAACAATCATGATAAATTCGTCGAAACAAAATGTCTAAGTAACTAACGTCAGGATAAAACTTCCTAGGCTCTCGAAAATCGCAAATGTTTTTAAATTATGACAATCAAGTCCACTGTGACATTATTTATTCCTTCTTCCTTCCCTTCCACCAGCGTTTCTCGAGTTTGTTTAGATGTTTCTGTCGCGACGCCGCCTCAAACATATTTCCTTTTCAAAGGTTCGTCGCATCCATCTTTATCTATCAGAAGATTTATTACAAACACTCGATGTTAGGATAATAGTCTTTTCTTTTTCATATCTACTGAAATTGTTTGTCCTGATTGTCAGTCAATGCACGGCCAAAACTTCTAAGGAAAATGGTGTAAATTTCTTAAGTAGGATTATTGGATGTATTTATAGTTCGATACATGACAAATTTAATATTAGTACTTGAGAGGTAAAACACATTATTGAAATATTGAACCACCATTGATCGAGTGGTTTAAATACCAAGCCAAGATTATGGGGTCCTAGGTTCGATCCCTAGATCGGCAACAAAAGTTTCAAATTTTCGAACATTGCTCGGGTTTGTGGTCACCAACCTTCAATTAACAAGCGTGGTGATTATGCCTATACCCGTCATTGTTGTGGTAATCTAACTTAACGATGGAGGCCTTTGCTCTGCATTGAAATTACGAACGATTTACGAGACTAACGCACGACTAAACTGTTCTAAAAAGATCAGCAATGCAGTACCTACATCAATAAAATTCTTTCTCTATTAAATAGTTTGTGACCTAAATTTTAAACTCTTCTAAACAATATTATCAACTTTGTCACAAGACTAACGGCCGGTCCTAATACCCTTTCTATCTTCAGTTTTGGCATATCGGAGATAGAAAACAACTTCTGTCTTTGTTTTTCTGAACGGCAAAATCAGAGATAGGAACTGTTTCCTATCTCCGAAATGTCAAAACTGGCGATAGATAGATTATTGGGACCGGCCGTAAGTTAGTTAAACGTTACCTATGTCAGTATAGACTTCGCTAATCGATAATCATTTTAATTACACATGATATAGCCCGCCTCTTGACGTTGAGGGACATGAGCTCCTAAAACGGATTACCAGCTCGTTCAGGCTAAACACTGGGGCATCTTATGTCGTTGAAATAGAGGCGATTTTGCGACAACATTGTTAAGTTTGATGTGCAAGCTTCTGTATGATATAGAGTGGTTTAAGCACCGGTTTTCAAGGGTTGGCTAACATTGAGGATATTCATATTCATATTCATATTCATTTATTGCGTCACAATTACAGTAGGATGTTACAAAATTGGGCAGTAGACATATGGACCCTGGTAGGGCATTGCAACTTGGACTTGCAATTGGATACGGATTCAACTAAAAAATTTTTTTTACTTTGTATCTGTTTTGTAGTTTTCGTTGTTTTTGATTTCTAAATAAGTGCTGTAATTGCCACTTACAAGACATCAAAAAATGTATGTGAAAATGACCACATTAGCTGGAAGTCTATGCTGAACGTGAATGGTCTGGTAAAGGTTTGTTTTTCCTGCTTATACACACACACACACACACACACACACACACACACACACACACACACACACACACACACACACACACACACACACACACACACACACACACACACACATCACTGCGCTGCGCTAATTCAGCCAGCAGTGCGATCCTCTTACGGCCGGTCCCAATAACTTATCTATCGCCAGTTTTGATATTTCGGAGATAGGAAACAGTTTCTATCTCTGATTTTGCCTTCCAGAGAAACAAAGACAGAAGTTGTTTTGTTACTCCGATATGCCAAAACTGCAGATAGATAGGTTATTAGGACCGGCCGTTAGTGCAATCATAACAGCTTTCGTTACAGCAGCTGCAACAGTAATGAACGCACGATTGGTATTCTCTTTTAACGCTGAGCGACACTAGCGCCGCATGGCTACCAAACAAAAAGCCGTGTCAACAGCGGTCGATGTGACGGCTGAGATATCCGTGATCAGTGATCACAGCGACAAGCGCAGCAATAAATCGTATTTAAGAGAATGCAAGGGTTGAAATCTATCTTCATGCCAAATTCATATGATCCGTTTTGTCATTTCGTGATTTAGTGGCAAATATCCATCCAACTTTCGCATTTTCTTTATTCGTAAGGTAAGATAACAAGAGTTACCTCATGCTGTCTTCTAAATTAGTGTATGTCTCAAAGCCTCCGCAAACGTCTGGAACCTTGCAAAGCTAGAATCAGAATTACGTCCAACACCGTATCTGGGCCAAGACTGCAAAGTATTTGGCAAACTAAGTTAGTTTGGCGAAAGCAAAATTGTCGTACAAAGCAAAGTTTTCTCATCTGGATATGCTTAGACTTCTAATAGTTTTGGAACAGGATAGGACATCAAGGACTGGGGAATAAATGCCGTTAGGTACAAGCTTTTATTTTCGTCGCTTTTACGTGCTACACTAAGTCCTATACTAATTGGTTTAGTGACTTGGTGTCACAAAACAGTTTGGTATATTTAGGTATTATAAAGCTGAAGAGTTTGTTTGCTTGCTTGTTTGTTTGTTTGTTTGAACGCGCTAATCTTAGGAAGTACTGGTTCGACTTGTAAAATTCTTTTTGTGTTAAATAGCCCATTTATCGAGGAAGGCTTTAGGCTATATTTTAACATCACGGTGCGACCAATAGGAGCGAAGCATCAATGAAAAATCTTTTAATCTATCAACCCCCAGGAGGCACTCGGGTGCCACGATAACAATTGATTTCAATTGTGTCTGGAATAACTCACGATCGAGGCATTAAAAACGGGGAAAATTATTCATATTTGAAGGCTTCCGTTGCATGCGTGCGGTTCAAGTTACCCAAAAGATATGTATAAATCAATAATTACTCTTTAAATGATTAAAAAAATGTCCGCGACAGTAAGTATACCTATGTCTATCTTTTAAAAACTTCTTAATCGCGATCATAATAACAGAAATTGAAGCGGACGAAGTCGCGGGCAACAGCTAGTTGAAGATAAACTTGAGTTAAGATTAATTCACACTTACCCCCGCATTTATAAACAAGTAAAAGTAATTACTTGACTACAAGTAATTACTTGAGAGACAATTTGTATGCCTTAATCAAGAAATTACTAGAAGTTATAACTACCAAAAGTTAGCATTTTCAGCCAAATAATATGACTATTAATGGTGACCAATTTCTTTCACTTAAGCACTAGGTATGAACACTTTAAGTTACGACTTTCTTAAGCAATAAGTAATTACTTCTTTATAAATACGGGGGTTAGTCTCGTGAGGTGCCTGCACGTCCAAAGAATCACCATCCTTTCTCTTCTTGTGGAAGTCGTTAGAGGCGACTAAATGAGTACTGCCAGAAGAAGATGAACCCGTCTGCCAAGCGCAAACAGTTCGGTCCATTTTGATTCCCAGTTGTACATGTTAAGCTGGGTGATGGACACCAGAAGAAAAAGCTAGTGTTAGCCGAACACGCTAAGGTTTCGCCTCATTGTAAAACATTAAATTTATTCTATTGATACGACCTCCGTGGTGTAGTGGCGTACAGATCGACCGGTTTTCATAGTATCGCCTGTTCCAAAGTTTCGAGGGCTGATTCCCGGACGGGTCAATAAAGTTTTTTTTTACTAGGTTTAGTCCTTTTGTTGTTCATGATTTCCACAAAGCAAGTGCTTTAAATGATTTACTTTGGAATCAGAACAGTGATTACGATGTTATTCCCTTTTATTAATTGCATTGATATCAATCTATAAAATAATTTAAATAAAAAATAGTTTCGTGAATGCGAATCTGCTGTGCTATTGGCTAGACCTGACCCTTTCATTCAGCTTTACTTCCCTTAACTCAGACTCCGTAGCGACGTAAACGCAATTTCAGCGTATATACGCATCAGCAAAATATATCAAAACCATATTCGATATTCGCACCTTAAGCCGTAATCCCCATCGATGCTAAGAGCTATACTACTCGTACGTAGGTACAGTCGACCATGAAAGACTCCACCTATAGGTACATATCTATACTAATATTATAAAGCTGAAGAGTTTGTTTGTTTATTTGAACGCGCTAATCTCACGAAGTACCTGTCCGAACTAAAAAAATATTTTTGTGTTGGATAGTCCATTTATCGAGGAAGGCCTTAGGGTATATAACATCTCGCTGTGACCAATAGGAGCGAAGCATCAGTGAAAAATGTTGCAAAAATAATCGAATTCTTATTACAAGAAATTGACGCGGACGAAACCGCGGGGAACAGCTAGTAGTTTATAAACAGAATACCATACATATACAACATGACATATATAGATTGTAAAATAAACAGTTGGATTATATCAACACTGAAAATTTGATGTAATATAATATTTTCTTGAAGATTACAAGTAGATTGTAAACGAAATTTTTTTACTAGATACTCCTTGTGTGATGAGGGCTTAGAAATTTTCCGTTGTTAAGTACATGTACCCCCTAGTTGATACTTAGTATGAGCTGCTGTATCCTAGGATAGGTTGAAATAAACTTAATAGAAAAAGTTTGGGGTGGTGGGATCTACGTCCTAGTGGTACACCCTGGGCAACGGCTTTTTTGGGTTTTCTAGCCAATAATGATGGCCTGGATGCTACCCCCCTTCTGCCGGAGTCCAGAGCCAAACAGTTTTTCTGTGTTCCGCTGATGTGTGGGAGAACCAGTGCCACTTTCTGGGTAAGCTCGCTCCATCTTAGGCTTCTTCTTAACCGTATGGTTACTCGTATTATGACGTATTATTATAAGTACGTGGCGAAATATTTTATGCATGGGAAAATAAACCCTGTTGTGTTATGACACGGGAATGGATTTTTTAAAATTTGATTGTAATATTAATGTGATTTAATTACCTAGTTGGCATTTATTATATTTGTTTTATGATTCACGAATACCTCGTTGAGGTCATACTCGTAATGTAATTACTTTTACCATCTTTTGTACCTAAATGTTTGTTACCGTTCTAATTATGGTAAGAGTAAATAAATAAATATGAATACGAGTATGAATGATTTTCAACCTTAAGTTTATATTTCACTTTCTTAGCCGACCGTACCTCGAATATCGCGGTTAGCTTGGGTAATGGAAAACGGCTGTTACCCCCTAAGGGCTCTAGGGGGTAGGAAGCTGCTAGTAAAAACATAACAATATCTACCTTAGGGTTTGGTTAGGTTGACGAGATAACGCGGTGGCGAACGCGGCATGAAATATTTTGTCATTCCCGTTCATATAGCTTCTCGTTTCGTACTTACTTCAACTTACATTAAAGTGGCGTTTCGTAAACTTTTTATACTCCATTTCGTGGCGCTTGGACAACGAAATATTAAATTACTTTTTAGGAACCACAGTTGATGAAGAACCTTATAGTATTCAAAATTAAATACATTTTTACGCAAAGCGCTTTCATTTATATGTATTTTGGTTTATTGCATCGCTTTGATCACTTTCCAGCGTATATATCATATATTATAGATAGATAGATAACACTTTATTGCTCACATTAAAAATTGGTACAAACAGTTGACTTAAAACTAAATTCATAACTAATGTGAGCAAGGGCATATTGTATTCAAAGTGAAATTTTAACCACTTTCCAAAATTTTTATAGGCCTTCAGTATCGTATTTAGAGCCTATTTATGAGGTAAAAAATGTAAATCAAGCTGTCACCCGAAAATATTTTTCGCGATATAGTTTACAATTTCCTAGACCTTTAACAGGTCTAGGACCATAAAAATCTCTCTATCTCTCTCTAGGTATAAAGGGAAAATCAAAAGCTTATGAAAAGTATCGTAATAATAAATAATAATAAATATTTTAAGACATGTCTCATTGGGCCACACAGAGCCATCTAGTCCAAAATTAAGCTACTATTAAGTACTAGAGTTGATTGATACGGGGTTTATACCATGTACCTTAGTTTTTATGAGTTCCCGATATTTCGGCACTGTTGAAGCGCCATGATCACGGGAGAACTGATCATCTCCCGTGATCATGGCGCTTGCAACAGTGCCGAAATATCGGGAAGTCATAAAAACTAAGGTACATGGTATAAACCCCGTATCAATCAACTCTAGTAATAGTGACCATGGAAGTTTAAATCAGTATATTACTATTAAGTACCCTGTCGTATGGGGTACTAGACAACTGATAAACTTACTTAAATACTTTTTTTTTTGTAAACATACTTATAATACATAGAAAACACCCAGACCAGTACGAACAGACATGTTCATGCAGACAAATATTTGTACTAGACTTGTTGCATGTTTACGCAGCGCACGCAACAAACGCCTTTAAATATGATTAATTATCCCCGTTTTTGCAACATTTTTCACTGAGGCTTCGCTCCTATTCTTGAACAACGTGATGTTATATATCCTAAAGCCTTCCTCGATAAACGGACTATCCATCACAAAAATAATTTTTAAATTCGAACCAGTACTTACGGAGATTAGCGCGATCAAACAAACAAACAAACAAACAAACTCTTCAGCTTTATTATATTAGTAGTATAGTTAAAACAACAAAGAAAACATTAACAATTAAACCTTGCATAAAGCGTGGCGCTACACATCCTTGACCGTTTGTACACTCGACAGCACATCAAGGTAAACAGTTGAACTGCGATAACAGCTTTTATTACGTAGGGCATAAAGGCGGTCTCAAGGTCAACATGTATAGTCTGATGTGCCGCCGTGTGTACTAACCAAGCTTTCCCGTACAAAACGCACTTGCAATCCAAGCAGACTGTTTTATCTTTAACCCATAAAACAGTCTATTTCGTGGCGAAGTAGACATGCTTAAGCCCGATTACCGCCGTTGTAAGCAATCTAAATAAAAAATCTTAGCATTTAAGTTAAAGCAATTTATCTAGTGCCATCAGATAATATTCAAATGAGCGAGTTTAGTACCCTTTCTGCCAATCATGGCTCACCGTAATATAGTGGCCACGATTCGTGAATATCTGGGATCTTTGGCCGACGGCGGCCATCCATCTTCGTGGAGTGACGTCACGGAACAGTGGTCGGAGGTCGCCACAGTGTAAACAGACGCAGCTTTGAAATTATTATCATTTTTTTTATAGGTGCTCTCTGAGACCGTCAGCACTAGCGTTTGTACAGCGTAATGTGGTCGATGAACATCTCCTCTCTGCTGAAGTACATGATTTCAGCGGCTAGTAATGATTTAAATGGTACGAACGTATGACATTAAAATTTCCTAGCTCGTACTTGCATAAACCTTTTGTAAACATGTACTTAAAAAGAGGCTGGCAATAGTGACCGAGTTTCTTGCGCTGCTTTTTCTCGGCATAAGGCAAGACTTGTCCCGAAGCAGTGGTTTAATTAAATATTGGAAAGTGTTAAAGCGCCTCCTGCGGCCTATCTGCAGAAATAAAACAGATTTTACTCTAGCAACTACCTAAAAGACAACGAAACTGTGTTTCGTCATCGATCGTCACTACTGCAGTTTTCTTTAGAGCATTGAGCTAAACATTTATTGTAATATAAACCTACTATATCTTTAATAAGACGTCTAATACGTCTTAGCAATAAAGCAATACCAAAAGATATTGGTTAATACGTCAAGTTGTCGTATTTTAAAAATCAGTTAAAATTAGTTTTATTTCTGAAAATAGGCCCCTGGAAGCCCTTTTACACGTCCCAATATTTAAACCTACCACTGATTCGGGACAAATGTGGGCTAGTGCCGAGAAGAAGCAGCGCAAGAAACTCGGTCACTATTGTCAGCCTCTTTTTAAATAAACATGTTTACATAAGATATATGCCAGTGCGAGCTGATACAATTTAAAGCCAAACGTTCTTATCATTTATATCATCATTAATAGTATAATAGCCCTTTTCATTAAAACAGCTTTGATATATGATTTGAATTTATGTACAGGGAGGTCAGCAATTGACTGTGATAATTTGTTGAAAATACGAATACAATTTCCCATGAACGAATTACCCACTTTTCGCAGTCTGAATCCTGGAACGGCAAGTTTATCTTTATTTCGGGTATTGAAATTGTGTACGTCACTATTTTTGACAAAAAATTTTAGGTTTTTACGAACATACATAATGTTTTCGAAAATGTATTGAGATGCAACTGTTAGTATGTTGATCTCTTTGAATAGCTCTCTTAGAGAGTCACGGGGTCTAAGGCCGTAAATATTTTGAAATACATAAGACGAGAAATGGTGTTGCTTTTGTAATTTAAGCTGGCACCTTACACCCTTCTATTATGCAGACGTTATTGTTACCCTAAGCAATGTATTTCTCCTTTTTCTTATCGTTTCATTTTCCTTCAAAAATCATCTGATATCCGATTTTTCCAAGTCATCTATTACAGGCCCTTGACTTGACTTGTTTCTGGTGCCGTCTTGCGACAGTAGCCTTTATCCCTGGCTTTGCTTGCCTCCCGATGCACGGCTTTAATCCCCTCTTACAGAAGCCACTTTAAAAAAGTCCATCTCCTGAAGTCACCCGACCGGGAATCAAACCCGGAACCGTTACGTCGAGATCAACAATACGAGTTAGCTGGATACCCACAGTCTGTGACCCCCGCGTCACGCGGCGACAATTTGTTATTGTTACCGATGACACCGGCATTTCGTATTGTTTCTTTTAGGCTATGTAATTAAGGTGGCTAAGAATGTTGGGGAGGGGTGACAGTGGTACGACGGCCATTTGTTTGCGGTGATTGCTTGGACAGTCGGCAGGCTCATTGTTGTTTTCCTCCAATAGGAATACAACCTTACGTTGATGACGTAAAGTTGAAAATGCTTATTGGTAAGAGCACCCAAATGTTGTTGTAGATGCTTATTCTGTATCTGGTTGTTATAAGTTGCCACTTGCCACGATATATGCTGAGTAAGAGTCCTTTTTGACACCTTTTTATTAGTAATGTTTTTGTGCAATTGTTTATCTAACGTGTGTCCAATAAATGTTTCTTTCCTTCCTGTTTGGTCGTGGTTTGAACGAAAGTTTATTCGTCAAAAAAAAGATGCAATTCTTAGTTTGAAATGCATTTTTGTATGTACAACCATACGAGACTTTGTTGGCTATCCTGTTACGTGAGGTGTCGTGAGGTTTGAGTTAGAAAAAAAAACATGGATCTAAACCTTTTCATCCAGTATATTTTTGACGCGCCGTTGTTGGACTACTGGTCCGGGCTAAGATCTCGGGGTCCCGTGTTCGATCTCCGGGTCAAGCGATAAGAGCTTCGAATTTTCATACATTGATCGGGTTTATGATTTCAACCCGCATTTGGCAAGCGTGGTGATTATGCCTGTACCCATCATTGCTATGCGAACTAAATTTAATGATGGAGCCCTTTGCCCAGCTGTGGGATGATTATAGTCCGTTACTTACTTACAATATAATTTAAAGCATCATTGCTGAGCTGAAGTGGCAGTGGATTCTGTGGGTAGGTACTCCTTTGGTCGTTAACGACCAGCATAGGAAGAGGTAAGTGCTATACATCAAAAGGAAACATATCACTGTTTTTTTTTCTGCTATCTATTATTCAGGGATTTTTTCAAGGGGATTTTTTATATTTTCTTTTCTTTTTTACCACGCTTTTATTAGCTTGGGTTGTATCTATCTATGTATCTATGTATGTATCTATGTATGTAATGGAATCTTTGAGCATAAATTTGACCGATTTCCAGAAGTTTGATTAATTTGAAACTTTGCACACGTATCAAGGACCGATGACAATGCAATAATTTAATAACAGTTTTCCCAGTTTTCCTCTGTAAGAGGGAGTAAAAGAGATAGAGCTAGCGCGCGATCTGTATCAATTATGTTTCCTGCATAGGTTTGGACTTACAGTCGGTAAAGAAGGAATCAAATCTTATAAACTAAACTAAAAAGTAAAAAATAAATTATAGTTTAAAAAACTAAAAAACCACGCTTTTAAAACAGATTGAACTAAAAAATTAAAAATAAAACTGTAGTAATCAATTGAAAAATTCATATTATTGTACAAAAAGCGTGGGGTGCTTGTTATGATATCCAAAGATATAGTAAATTATTGATAAATTTATTTTAAAAGCGTGGGGGGCTTGATTTAGATTGTTGTAAATATTTTATCAATAATTTACTATATCTGTGGATATCATAACAAGCACCCCACGCTTTTTGTACAATAATATGAATTTTTCAATTGATTACTACAGTTTTATTTTTAATTTTTTAGTTCAATCTGTTTTAAAAGCGTGGTTTTTTAGTTTTTTAATTATACTTTATTACCTACATCTTTATAAATGAAATGACTTTTTAGTTTTCTAAACTACTAGCATAAAACTAATCCATTGCAAATGGAGTGACACAAGATAACATATCCCTGTTTCCTGGTGGTCCTACTAATTTGTGCTACTAGTAGGACCAAGTCAAGTCCAGTCTAGTTCTTTGCGGTCCTATTATTGTTAAAAAGGATGTTTAACTTAACTACACAAAATTTTATTTCGTCCGTTTATTTTGTAAGAAGAGATTGTTTGAGAAGCATTTTAACTTTATTCGACAAACAGAATTGCAGCGTGAGCGGATGTTATTCATTCCTAAACTCCGGTCGCGCTACCGCACCGATTTATCGTAAAAACAACCGGCCTTTTGCTTTTATTTGCATTAGAGTTACTACCTTTTAGATGTTTTTGAACTTTTGCAATCGACAAAAAAGAGGTGATTCTCAATTCGATGTTATTCAAGTCTTTTTTTTATGTTCAAAAAAGTGTCTCAACTAAGCATCCACATAAGGCACTTTTAGTACCTACAACAGATACAACACGACATTAATTTCCATTTAATTGCACGTTGATATAATATGGACGGGTTATAAAGTTGACTCTGACATAAAATCAACGTCAGTCATTTAATCGAGGTCAGTTTAAGGTGTCAGCTTTGTATCGAATGGTTTAGCTAGTTCTTATTAATATCGATGTCGCCATTAACAAAACGAGCATCTCTTTTCAACCGCACGTCGCGTTTTGATAAGAATGCACGTGCAGACAACAGCACGTCAACCTACCAAAAAACGTCAAATTTTCTCAATTGATATTGATCTCTACTTGTTGGACTTAAAGTTGAAAATCAATTGAATGACCTTTACCTTTTTTTGGTAGGTTGACCTGCCGTTGTTTGTAGGTACTAGAAAATCAATTGAAAACAATTTTACTTTAACAGTATTCCAGCCAAACTGAGAATTTCTGCACAAGTTACGTAAGAATGCAATACAACATTCATCACGACCGCCGTGCGGGTACTATTTTAAACTTTCCACCTCAACTACTCGTATTACAAAGTTTTTGTAATAGAAAGGACACGAAACTTACGAGGTATAGTTGGCAATAATAGTATGCAGCTAAAATATTAGGGGTTAAAGTATGAAATTGCCGTTTCGTATGGACGAAATCGAGGAAAGTAATTTTTCCATACTAACAATTTTTTAGTTTTTTTAAAAACGCCTGAACCGTTTTTGATGCAATTAAAGTTAAAAGTTAGATGGTTATAAAGCTACGCATTATAGTATTTAAATTTCTGAAAATCAAAGTATATAATACAAATATACTTAATTGAAGCTAGAAGGTCAGCTGACACATTGTAAGGGGTCTTTTCAATGACTTCCTTTGAAGTAATAGGCACTAGTATTGCATTTTTTTAGGCAAAAGTTACTTTATTTAGTTTTTGATACAATACAAAAAGAATTTCGCAATAATATGACTATACTTAAGAGCTATAAACAAAATAAAAAGTGGGAAAATAATCGGCAATTTCATACTTTAACCCCTATTATATATTTTCTAAACTAAAATTCAGCAATTTTATGGCTTACTAACGCTCGTGTCTGTTTCCGCGTGGAAACCGTCTAATTCGCATTCTCTATTATTTAAATAAATGTATTTTCTTTCTTGTATCACGATTCTAAGGCCTTACTCCGCAACACAGTGTCCGTATATTCGAATCCATCTGTCCCTGTCACTCATACAGATGTCTAAAGGTATCTGAAAGGGAGAAATATGTCCGTAAATACGAGCTTCGTGTTGCAGAGAAAGGAATCTGTTTATAGACGCTCTTATTGGAGATTACCAATATCATAATAAGAATAACACGATATATAAAATATAATATAACGTCATGACAAACTAAATAAGGGGCTACTATCATCCCCCTGAAGAGAAAAGGTCTCCATCATTGAATTCATGTTACCACAGCAATGATGGATATAGGCCTGCAGACCACGCTTACCTAATGCGGTTTGGTGATCACAAACCCGAGCAATCTTCGAGAAATTCGAATCTCTTGTTTTCCGACCCATGACCCCGAAAAAAGAAGTAGAAATGAAATTGAGTTATTTTTTTACTCTTACATTCAATGTAAATTCCCATATTATATCAAATGCCCAAATTTTGTCGTTATGTGCGTCGCGAAGCCCATTGCAAAAGGGCCTCACTCAACATAATATATCGTGGCCAATTACTACATACTTAAGCCTATTATAGTAACAATATAACTTGTGATGTTATGAGTTATATTGCCTTTCAATGGATCGCAATTTATGTCCTAAACAGTTTTGCGGCAAACTGTACATTGTCGCGGTACAAATTCGGCCGGGGTGCACTCACTCGTTGCAATTTATCGGAAAAAGTTTACAACTCGTACGTTTGTCGGTTCACGTGTCGTGACGACTCTATGGGTTAAGCGAAGAGCGAATATAAAGCTTCATATTACATCATATAAATCATATAAATACAAGCTATCAATAGGCTAAAGATAAATCTGCATGCCAATGATGACTTAAATAGATTTGCTAAGTATTCACCGAGGTAAATCCTTGCAAATCTCTCCGCTTTGTGTTTGGATCTTGATGTAGAAGTAAGTATCTTTCGTAATATATTAATAATTATGATATTTTATGCATACAATGGGCCAAATCGAGTCATCAAGTCCCTAAATGAACTACTAACCTTATGCTATATGTACGAGAGTAACGCAAGTACCCAAATACGCAAGATCTTGTGCTTGCTGTCACAACTCATGCACGCGTTCAATCAGCATTTTCCGTCTGTGACATGAATGATGCGATGAATAAATGTTTATAATGGTTAGCGGTTCTGTTTTATAACTCGAAATTAGAATGAAAAATAGTTAAAATAGTAGATGAGATACAATTGCAAGCAGCAAACATGAGAAGGTTAAGATGGATGTGTGGAGGGACAAAAATGGATACATTAGGGAATGAATACATAAGAGGAAGTATGAAAGTAGCACCCGCAAAAGTTGAAAGGAAATCGCTATCTTGGCATGGACATGTGATGAGAAGAGACGAGGGGCATGTAACAAGAAGAGTGATAATGATTTGGATGGATGAATAGGTCTAAAAAAAGATGTATGGATTGGGTGACAAAAGTTAAGATTTAGAAAGGAGTAGACGACTCGATGAGTGAATGTTGATTTTGTTTGATAAATCAATTGTAATAAAAATAACAAACGTACTAAACTTGCGGCGTACGCTACTAGCTCGAAAGCAAAAGAAAAATAATGACCGCTACGCTCATACTCCGCTAAGCCGTAGTTTATAATAAATCGCATGGCCGCTCACGTGAGCGAATTTATGCCGACATGTAAGAGTTAGCTCGGCCTAGGATAAAAAAATAAGTAGGCCCCAACTTTTCAACAGTCTAGCTCTCTTGCTGGCATGATATTCGTTTTATTATTTCGGTTTTCAACCGAATAAAGGAGACGTTCCTCTAGAGGGTATCCTTGACTCTCAAATCGTTATGAATGTTTTCTCTGATCGTTCAACATAATATTATGTATTTGATTCCTTTCACTAATTTGGATCTTACATATGTATTTGACGACCATTTGGATCAGCGGTAGTAAACGCTGCTTCTGAGCCATGGGTCGCGGGTTCGATCACACTGTACAAATATTTGTGTGTATGAACATGTCTGTTTGTACTGGTCTAGTGTTTTCTATGTATTATAAGTATGTACTTACAAAAAAAAAAGTATGTAAGTAAGTTTATCGGTTGTCTAGTACCCCATACGACAGAGTACTTAATAGTAGCTTAATTTGGGACTAGATGGCTCTGTGTGGCCCAGTGAGGCATGTCTTAAATATATATTATTTATATATTCAGAAAAAGACGGGTATCAGCATTTTAGCGAAACTGTGATCCCCAAGCAGCTTGACAAGAGTGGCGGTTATGACAAAAACCTCCATTTAGATAGCATTTTGCTATTCCAATAGAAATTCGTGTAGCGTCTATCAAAACTAAATTGTTTCAAGAATTGTTTATAGCGCTGCAATCAATAAATATTTTGAAGCTTAAAACCATGGGAAGACATGTGCACAATTTTATATCTATAGTAAAATCTAAAAACCATACTCGTAAAAACAAATATATTCAAAATTTGTAAGCGGAAAGATATACGTTTCGCGCCCAATCTAAAACATAGCCTCAAATCGAATTCAAATCGTCGAAATCGTATAAAAAGCTCAGCTTCACTGTGTAACTTGCATAGCCCGACATTTTTTCAATGGACATGCATAATCCTACGGCGATTTGTGGGGCTTGTTGTTTTAAATTCTTTTTATCCTGCTATTACAGGGAATCTAGGGTACCTATAACTCTCCTAAAAAGGGAATACGAAATATTATTTTCCTTAAGTCTACGATTAAAAATGAAGGTTAATAGAAATGCAACATAAATGCAGTTTAATTTTTTTTTTGTATTTACATACATTTGGCACAAAATTGATAATTTTGTGTCTACTAATAATAATTTTGTAAGAATTGAGTCTAAGAATGCCAAATCTGCAAAACAATGGTAAATTTATTATGAGACAGTGTTGTTGCCTATGGCATTATTAAATTATGTTTTATTCAGTCATTACCAGACCTGTAAAGTTTGTCAGGGTTATAAAGATCAGTTTTAATTTTTAAAACAGCATGTCCTTTTAAACAAGCAAACTGTTTACCTTACACTACTACGAGTATTACCAATTGTGGGACAGTAAAACTACGAGTATATTTTTATGGCTGTATGCACCTCCATTTTAGTTTTTTTCTTCCATTGACACAGTCACTAGTAATCTTCTGAGTACTTCCCACTCCGGATGACAAAAGCCGTTCATTTTTATTATTTGTCGCCGGCCATCAGTGTCAAGCGTCCGTCGACGATAGATGGCGCTAGTTATACCCTAATGGGTTCTTGAACAAGATGGAGGGGATGTTTTGAAAGATGAATGAATCGTGATAACCGGCTAATGAATTTCTAACTCGGTTATTTCGGTAAAACTAATGCAGTTGGTATTACAGTAACGACATTATACGAATAGTAATGACAATTGGATCGGGCTACAATTAATTTCGAACACCGTACAGCAATATATTTTACGACTGTTTAAAAAAGAAGACTGTTTTAGGCCCCCTTTTTATCAAATGATTAATAAAAATGAAGAGTGCATTTACAATTTCAAATAAAAATTAACAGCTTTTCAGCACGTGAACATTTTTGTTTCTGAATTCTTATGATTAGTTAGTTACTCAGTATGAACTCGTCCGGTGCCGTTAATTTTTTATAAAAAAATAACACATCTTAGTGACCATTTGATTATTGCTAAGTAAACAACTTTGTTTTGAGGTTGCCACTTTATTTAAATTATCTCCTTCCCAACTTTGTACCGAATATGCTTAGTTGCCTGCCAACGTTCTTTCCAGTCCCCCAAATTACAAACACACACCCAACTCAAACTTAAACATAAACTCTCTTGTGAATTAAGTAGCTTACAAGTAAATCCGATACGAGCAAATCCGAACGCCCAGATTTTAATCAAGATAACGTGGATTTGTTGCGAATAAGTAATAGTTGGGCGCGTGATGCAGCCGTATCGGCTCATCAGGAGGCGGCTCGCGTGCCGATTGGATAACTTCAGGTCCAGAACCTCGTATTCACGGATCCATCTGATTCTTTCTGATATACTAAGATATTGGTATGAGTGAAGGAGACAGATGGAGTCGAATGTTACATTTCGTTGCAGTGTAAGGCCTCAGGTCCTGAAGATGGGGCCGAAAGGGAGCAGATGGTTCAATTTGATTCGTGATGTTCGATAATGATCTACTGATTTGCACCTTGCCACATTTGTGCTCACAGATAAGAAACTTCTTACTTCTGCACTACCACACCTGTGCATACAGTTGTTAGATACAGTTTTTAATAAAGTTAAATAAGAAATTTCTAGCTTTTGCCCTATAGGAGATAGTTTTTCAGGGGTTCAGATGATCAAACATTAATGCATATTCAGACTCCTTTAGAATTTGTAAATGCCAGAAGAGGGACTATCATACTACGATGCACACAACAACTATTGTGATCAATCTTCATTAAAATGCAGAAACAAACTGTTAGACTTATAATTAGTATATTTTTATTTAAAACCCATTGTTATAACCATACAAATTGAGACGGAAGTTACTTTTTTCCATCATCAAAAATTGCTAAAATATCAAAAAAATATATACTTTCTAGGTTATTTTGGCTTCGCGGTATCTGGCATGGTAGGTAGTGCAGCATATTCCTTACTAGCAATCTTCATGTAGGTAATTTGTGTAACATGCTGCTTAACAAACAAACAAACAACGACAACTATCATTCATCGACTAAAAAGACCGAACAATCTTTGACTATTTCTGTACACCCTTGCCTTGTTTATTACCTTACATTCCCACGCAATATTTAACGTGTTTTGTCCAACTAACAGGGAAAATTGAATAAGGGCTAGGATACAAGGCCGCGGTACAACAGTTGTAAAACTGCAGTTACCAGGAGGACGCAGAGGTTAATGAGGGTCGTACTCCACTGTAACTGTATTACTTCTGTGCCACAGTATACATAGATGTAGAAACTGATTTATGTACAACTTTAGAAATAATCTAAACAGCCTGTGTTTTGATTGGCTCTTTGAAATAATTTTGCCTGTCTCAAAATATTTTAGTCTCTAATTCAATATCTAGCAGATTTGGTTAAAGAAAAACAGATCTTTAAATAACTACTTACGTAGAATATTATCTTATCTGTACTAGTGTCTTACTAGTAAAGAAAAAGTCAAAAATAAAAAAAACTATTTATTAAATTTAAGTAGGTTTAAATATTGGGACGTATAAAAGCGCCTCATGGGGCCTATTTGCAAAAATAAAACTGATTTTAACTGATTTTTTCAACTCTGTAAATTTGGCACCTAGCTCATTTTACAGCCAACGATATTAAAATTTAAGGATAAAGTCTGTTTTACAACTTCCTACAAAATAAAATTATGTAAACATTTAGTCTAGGATTTAAGGACAGTGGATCGATATGGCACGTCTCATTGTTTTTCTCGTTAGTTTATACGAAACAAGTATATTAATGGTATAGCGCCCGCCCGGCATGCGAGAAGATGCGGGTTCGAGTCCCGCCTGAGACATAATTTTTCAAGTTTTATACTGATAAGTATTTTTGAAGTGAAAACTTCTTTAGCGGCGCTGAGCACTTTTTGTTGGATGGGTAAAAACTTCCAAACTCGCGTCAGGGTCACGTGATGCTGATCGAAAAAGCGTAAGATCGAGGGGAAGGGAGAGGAACTAGTATCTCCCACTCTTTCTACCGTGCCTGAGTGTGCTGTTTTCTATTATTTTTGAAGTGAAACTTCTTTATCGGCGTTGGAAAAAATTTACCGTCACGTTTTGCGTCAAATTTTCGTCACATTTTTCGGTTACGCGCCATCTATTTCTTGCCCCTACCACGGTTGGTTCAGACGATAGCAAAAAGGTAAAGTGAAATAATATTTAACCAATTTAACCAATTTAACCAGTTTAACCAGTTTAACCAATTTAACCAATTTAACCAATTTAACCAATTAACCCAATTTAACCAATTTAACCAATTTAACCAATTTAACCAATTTAACCAATTTAACCAATTTAACCAATTTAACCAATTTAACCAATTTAACCAATTTAACCAATTTAACCAATTTAACCAATTTAACCAATTTAACCAATTTAACCAATTCAACCAATTAAACCAATTTAACTAATTTAACCAATTTAACCAATTTAACCAATTGAACCAATTTAACCAATTTAACCAATGTAACCAATTTAACCAATTTTAGCAATTTAACCAATTTAACCAATTTAACCAATTTCTGGAAAGTTGCGTCAAATTTTCGTCACATTTTTCGGTTACTCGCCATCTTTTTCTTGCCCCTACCACGGTTGGTTCAGACGATAGCAAAAAGGTAAAGTGAAATAATATTTAACCAATTTAACCAATTTAACCAATTTAACCAATTTAACCAATTTAACCAATTTAACCAATTTAACCAACTTAACCAACTTAACCAACTTAACCAACTTAACCAACTTAACCAACTTAACCAACTTAACCAACTTAACCAACTTAACCAACTTAACCAACTTAACCAATTTAACCAATTTAACCAATTTAACCAATTTAACCAATTTAACCAATTTAACCAATTTAACCAATTTAACCAATGTAACCAATTTAACCAATTTAACTAATTTAACCAATTTAACCAATTTCTGGAAAGTTGCATGTAGATCATTTTTCGAAAAATAAGGCCATAAAGAAGTTTCACTTCTTACGTGTGTACACTAGTACACGCACAACTTTTTTTTTTTTTATATTACTATCCATCTCCATCCATCATCCATTCCCAGTATTACTGCCCATCTTCTCCTGACATTTTTTCTTTAGTTGCCTCTTACGATATTTATAGGAAGAGAATGGACAGAGCTATTTTTCTAATGTGCTGGCACTATTAATACAACACATTAACAATATGTTGAAGTAAGTTACTGTATGATGAAACTGCACTATGCCCAAACGCTTTTGTTGTGAGGAATGGAGCGCAAAAACAAAATTCTACACACTTACGTACGAACGTACCTACTTCTGTACTTTCATTGCGATGGTGCGTTCACAAAACGGTACTATTTAACAAATAAAAACGTCAACTGCCTGTAGTGTTTCAGTATTTTTTATTCACTGGCAAGATGGAAGTCTTAAAAAAAAGTTACGCCAGTGGCATTTGAACACCGATAATATTATTAAAATATGATCTATGTTTCCTTTAAGACGCTGACTGCTAAAAATCAGTTAAAAAATCAGTTAAAATCAGTTTTATTTCTGCAAATAGGCCCCAGGAGGCGCTTTTACACGTCCCAATTTAAACCTACCACTGCTTCGGGACAAGTCTGGGCTAGTGCCGAGAAGAAGCAGCGCAAGAAACTCGGTCACTATTGTCAGCCTCTTTTTAAATACATTTTTACAAGGTAAGGTAATTTTTACAAGGTTTAAGCAAGTACGAGCTGGGACAACTTAATGCCATACATTTCTATCATTTAAATAATCATTAACAGTGTAATAGCCCTTTTTCATTAAAATAACTTTGACATACGATTTAAGTTTATGTACAGGGAGTTCAGCAATATCCTTTGGTAATTTGTTGAAAATACGGATACAATTTCCCATAAACGATTTTCCTACTTTTCGCAGTCTGAAGCCTGGAACGGCAAGTTTATCTTTATTTCTTGTATTGAAATTGTGTACGTTACTTTTCTTAAGAAATAAATGTATGTTCTTACGAACGTAAACAATATTCTCGAGAATGTATTGAGAAGACACTGTAAGTATATTAATCTCTTTGAAGAGCTCTTTCAGCGAGTCACGGGGTCGAAGGCCGTAAATAGCCCGTACAGCACGTTTTTGTAATATAAAAATTGACTCAATATCTGCCGCTGAGCCCCACAACAGAATTCCGTATGACATTATGCTATGAAAGTAGCTAAAATATACTAATCTTGCCGTTTCAACATCAGTCAATTGCCTTATCTTTCTCACAGCATAAGCAGCAGAACTAAGTCTTCCAGACAGCACCCTAATATGAGCACCCCATTGCAAATGAGAGTCTACAGTTATACCTAAAAAGGTAGTTAAATCTACAGAGTTTAGTGGTTCATCTTTAACAATTATATGAGTAGCAGCAAATCTTACATTGGGCATGGTAAATTTTACACATTTTGTTTTATTTGCATTTAGTAAAAGATTATTTGTTGAAAACCAATGTAATAATTTAGAGAGGGTATTGTTAACATCATCAAATGAACATTTGCCCCTCTTAGTTTTAAAAATCATTGATGTGTCATCTGCAAACAATACCATCTCACAAAGATTATGTAAATAACACGGAAGGTCATTTATATAAATTAAAAATAGCAGGGGTCCTAATACTGATCCCTGAGGGACACCCATAATAAGGGCAGACCCTGAAGACTCAGCTCCATTTATGCAAACCTTTTGTGTTCTGTCCTTAAGGTAAGAACTTATTAGATCCAAGGAATCATTCGATGCACCATAATGTTTAAGTTTTTTAAGTAATGTTACATGGTCTACACAATCGAAAGCCTTTGAAAGGTCACAAAATACACCTATGGCATCTAGCTTACTCTCCCAAGCATTAAACACATGTTGTAGAAGAGCAACTCCAGCATCGGTAGTATTTCTACCTTTTCTGAAACCATATTGGTTGCTATTTAATAATTTATTTACACTAAAGTGTGATAAAAGCTGATTAAACATTATTTTCTCGAAGATTTTACTTAGCACTGGCAATATAGATATAGGTCGAAAATTGGAGGGGTCACATTTTTCGCCAGACTTAAATAAAGGAATGATTTTGCTAAACTTCATTAAAGTTGGAAACTGTCTATCATCAATACATTTGTTAAAAATAATAGCGAGTTGAGGGGCTAATGAACTTATAATTGTATTGATAATGCTGACAGAAATTCCCCAAAGATCCTCCGTTTTTTTCATATTGAATTCTCTAAAAGTTTTTGTAATTATGTCAGGGTTTATATGCCTAAAATTAAATAAAGAATTGCACTCATCGACAACAGACTTGAGAAGGGATTCAGCTAGATCAGCAGAAGAAGCAAGCCCTTTAGTAGTAGAGGGTGCTATATTTGAAAAAAAATTCTCAAATGTATTTGCAACCTCTGTGTTTGTGTTTATTAGCTTATCCCCTAACTTGAGAGAGTAAGTAGGATTATTTGGTTTTACTCTACATGTCTCTTTATTAATAATATTCCAAGTAGTTTTTGCCTTATTGTTGGAAGCCGAAATTAAATTATAAAGATAGATTGACTTCGCTTTTGCACATACTAATTTAAATAACTTAGAGTATTTTTTAACATGTTCTATAATATGTGGGTTTTGAGAATCTGCCTTTAAACTATATAAATCATATAATGTTTTTCTGCTTTTATAAATACCAGGTGTAGCCCATTCATTAAACTTACACTTCTGTTTATTTATTTTTACTTTTTTCTGTTTAAAATGTTCATCAAATTCATTTTTAACTAAACCAAAAAGATTCTCATATAATTCATCAACATTCTGATCATCATGCTTTAGCAAATTTACACCCTCTTTAATTTTTTCTTTAAATTTTTCTATTTTATTAATAGTAAATTGCCTATACACAGAATCTACTTTATTAGAGACATAATGGTGCTCGAACGATGCTTCTTGTCCACTGTGGTCCGAAATAAGACAATTTAAAATGGATTTTTTTAACACTCCACCATCACAAAAAATATTATCTAAGCAAGTAGCTGATGTGGGCGTTACTCTGGTGGGTTCATTAAAAAGATTAATTAGATTATACGACTTAAAGAGATTAAGAAACCGGGTGGACGACTGCGTTTCTTCTAATATATTAACGTTGAAATCCCCACATACGACTACTTTCTTATTCGATTTTGAGAGCTTTTTCAGAGCCTCGTCCATAACAGATTCAAAAACGTGGTAGTTAGCTTTGGGGGGGCTATACACGCTAATTATGATATATTGTTCCAGCTCAGCACACGCTAGTTCAATAGTTCGTTCAACCGAGAGCGACACAATGTCTTTGCGTTCTTTACATTTTAATTCATTTTTTACAAGAATAAGTGACCCCCCTCTTGGTGCAGACTCCCTTATGAGCGAACTAGCGACTTTATAATTTTCAATGTTTAATATTAGTTGATGTTTTTTAAACCAATGTTCTGTAAGACATATCACATGAACATTATAATCTTGTAGAAATAATCCTAAACCTAATTCTTTGCCGGCCAGGCCTTGTATGTTTTGATGAACAATATTAAAATACTTATCAGGCCTAGCTTTTGTCTTTCCTCTTAGTTTAAAGCCTCAGAGGTCGTCAATGGCAAAATATTTAAATTAGTACAAGTACTAACATGTTCATAAAATATATTTTTGCTTTTTTTAGCAAAAAAGTTAATATTTATATTATATGCTAACAAAGTAGCAATTTGTTTTTTTATTTTATGAGGCAGGTGTACAGAGCCGCCTGTCAAAATAAAACTATTTTTAATAAATTTGTTTGTGTCAAAAAACACAAACTTGTCACTATGTCTTTGACATAGGTTATGTAATAAAGTATTCATTAAGTGAATACTCATATTAATATTATTCAAATTATTTTTACAGAATGGAAAGGCACAGAGGAATATTTTTTTAACACATAATTTATCCAAAATAGAAAATGATTTTATAATACTATTTTTGGTGATTTTTTGACTATCACCTAACATTAAAATAATGGTACTTGAGGCTGAAAATACTTGAGTATTTTCTATTTTTTTAATTATTTCATCAAAAGATGCATCCGGCATGCAATTATTTATTACATTACAACTTAATTTATTGTTTAATATAGAGCCGTAACCAATTCCTAGCCTATCCGAATATAAAATGACATCATTCGACTCCTCTTTAGATGTTGCCTTAATTACATTATTTAAATTTGAATTTAAATTTAGGCAAGACAAATGTGGATTTTCAACTCTCTGTTGGTAAGTACACTGTGTTGAATTTAACGTAATATTTGGTAATGATTTATAACTAGTATTAGCATTGCCAAGATCTAGTAATTGGTTTGCAGCCAGGATGTGTTCATTAATTTGGTCCTGGGCAGAGTTATATAATAGTGTCATGGATTCCAGCGACTTATGCAACTTTGAGATGTCATCCTGCAATTGTCCTATATCAGAGTCATGTTTCAACCTACTTTCTTGTAATTTTTGACTATATATTTCCAGGCTATCAACTAAATCAATACGTTGCTTTCTCAACTGAACATTTTTATAAAAGCATTTCTGCTTTTTAACAAGTTTATTTGTTTTTATGATGTATTTATTTAATTTGATATATTTTTTAATGTTATTTCCACTATTTAATCTAATTTTACTATTAACTTTGACATCGGTTTTATTTGAAGTATTCAATTTTGGAGAAAAAGCTAATTCACCCGGGGTGCCAACCAATTCCTCATAGAGGTTTAATGTCTGTGCATAGTCCTGTTCTTGTTTTTCATCTTCCAAATGAAGTATGGTCTTGTTGGCATCTCTAAGTTCTTGTTCAAGCTTGTTGTTCCGTCTAAGAGTCTGCTCAAAGATATTGCTGCATTGTTCAAACGTGCTGACCGTGTTCAATAATTCATCACGGTGTATGGAGACCTCTTCGAGTTGTGCATGAACATCAGCTAATTCTTTCTTTAGTTGAGAATTCCGCAAGATGATCTTTTTAAATTCCTCTTCGCTATCGTCTCTTTCCCTAAGAAGCTGGCTACAACTTTCTTTACTTTGTTGCAATTCCTCAAGTGCCTTTTTTAGTTTCATCTCTGTGTTATGAGTGGTCATTTTGCGAGTCATGATACCAGTCTGGGTAGCCATTATGTGTGTTTCAGTATGGTCCCAGCCTGTAATAATGCAAAGAAAAGTGTGCGACAGACGGTTTGGAAAGAAATAAAGAAATTAAGTTTATGTAGATATTTTATGATTTAATGTGTCAAGAAGTGATAACAAGAGGGTTATTGTTTATTTATTATACAAGGTATTTGGTGGAATGCTTATAATTAATTAAAATTGGAGCTTTAATGTTCTGTATCAATGCCCAATTTATTTAGGATAATGTATCAATGTTTATTTATGGGGGTAAGTACAAAAAAATATAATATAGTATGAGCAATCTTAAAATGAACTACTTTTAATAACTAATATTGTCTTTTATCATCGCTTGACTACTGCAATATACCTTTAATGTATTACTGTATAGTTTAAGGAGTAAATTGTCTGCGGTTAAAGGGTTGTTATCGTCAACTTTACTTCCACTATTACGTCAAGTAAAGAGAGGCACAACAGAACCGAATCGTAATGAATTGTGGCGTATCTCACTTTCGTGAGGTTTGAGCAGTGTCTGTTGTTGAGATAATAGGTATTTCAGTAGCCAAACAACCGACAATTACCGCGAAACAATTATCTATAGTCTGTTTAATTTTCGTTAAAATAACCTCAATTGTTTTATAGGTACCTAGGTACTATACGATTTAAATTAACTAATATTGCAGCCAATGACCTTGAGCAATGAACACGCCCACAAATTTATTCGTCTTTGAATTTCTTTGGAACGCGCCACAGCTATCACTGTCGATTCTCGTAGGAGTGACAGAGAAAAAGCACATGGAATAGAAGGGCCTAAGTGCCAAACAACAAAATTAGTTGTGCAATTTAAAATTGGCATTTTATTAAAAATCTAAATAAGCCATTTGCTTAAGCAACATGTAATATACAATATAGCAAAATTTTATTATCATTGTTATACGGACTGCTGAGAAAAATGGTAATTTATGTATTTTCAGAGGCTACTTTGAGATTTTTTTCTATCAAGAAAAGTTTTTGGAATCGTGTTTTGGAAACAGCCACCTGGTCGAAAATATGATCAAGTACAACTACATAGCATTTGGCAACAATACGAGCCATAGGCTTAAAGCAAAACAATCTTCATTGAGCTCAATTTGGCTCATGTCAGCGTCTTAATTTTAAAATTAAAAAAAAAAAACTGTTTTTATATTATTTGTCTGTGTAACTGCTTAACCTCTGTATTGGTGTAGGTAGGCATTATTCTACATGCAACAACACAGAGGGAGCAAGCACAAGTCAGTGCAAAAAAGGTTTTCCATCATATTGCATTAGTGCTAATAAATACAGATAATGACGACTAAATAAATACGTCGTACGCCATAGAGAATATCTGCTAAAGATGCCACGTGAAGTGACGAAACGCGTCGATGTATCGGTGTTGGGTGCTAATCATTACATTGTCTATACTGTATTCATTTTTGAGGGAGGGCTATTAGTTAAATATAATTTAAGTTGGATATATTTCGAAAAAAAAAAAAAAAAAACGAAACTTCTCTACTATAATAACCATAAAGCCAGCACCTTTTATATCGTCAGTATCCGGAAGTAGTTTTAATTACTGCCGATTCTATCAGCGCTCGTTTATGTCGCGTAATAACAATTTATTAGCATCTGCGATGTACCTACAAAGTTGTGATGGTCACAGAATAAAGAAGTAAGCATCCTCATGCCAACACGAAATCATCCAAAAACTCGAGGAGATTTTATTGTTCGATCCACCGCAAGATACTGTTTTTAATAATTGTACCATTTCGTGATAAATTCACGTGTTACAGTAGCCAGCATTTGAGACGGTTGTGTCAGCTCACCTTCTAACTTATGATATTACTGACCGTATTATTTCTAAATCTGGTTTAAAAATATAAATTATTTTTAATAAAATATTAATGAAGTTATTAGTAAGGTTATTTATTAGTGATATGTTAATAAAATAGTGTCATGTTTGTGATTCTAGGGAATAATTTCTTCTAACAATGTGCCTTCTTATAAAACTCTCTCTAATATATGTATAATGCCGAAACTAGTCTATGTCAACATATTATGCTTATAAAGAGTACGTATAGTGAAATCAGTTTCGGTACCTCCCGTGAAGAGCGAACGGTGACATCTACAGAAACTTTAACAGCGAATTCAATTTCAGTAAACAAATACTTGATTGATTGATTATACTTTATTGCTCAAAACAAATGTAACATAAATTATATTGAGACATATCTGTATTATAAGGCGGTCTTATTGCTAAAAGCAATCTCTACTAGACAAACTTCGGGTAGAAAAGGAAAACTTATACTTGCTATTAGAGAACCAAAAAACATTGATGTAATTCCGCTGACTTGCAGCTAAAAGCCTTAAATAAATTCGTTGACACAAACAACGTCTTGGGAGCTCAAAGTTTTCAATATTTTAAAGCGTTCGTAATCATAGGTAAGGTTCGTTTTTATATCAGCGCCGTGGAATCTCAAGGCGTAGTTCATAAATAAAATGTTTTGGCTGGTATACTTAGGTTGTGGTTCAGGGCAATTCGGTCATCGCGCTGCAATGGAGATGCAAAATTTAATTATCGCCGTTTAAAACGTAGACATTGGAACAGTGTTGCTCGCCCGAGGAGAAAAGTTCAGAATAGTGTTCTGAAGTTTTCCTATCTTTGCTATAATAATAAATTAAATTGTTCTCTTACACATCCAGTCATCAGGTGAGTACAAATGACAGCGTATCAGGCTAAACACTGGGACATCTTATGCAGTTGCTATACGAGCGATTTTGCAACATTTTTTTTCTGAATCTGTACCGTGTACATTTTATTGGTTTTGAGTACTTGATAATATTTCTGTGCATGTACAAGTAGTTGCCTACTGATTCATGACTCCTTGTCTATTAAGTGAAAAAGAGAAGTAAGTTGAGGTACTAAGTACAGTACCATACCATACAATAACTGTTATCTTATCCTATTATGTGGATATTTAAATAGTAAACGAACATTAATTTAACCCAGTCAATTATTACAGGGAACAAAAATAAAGCTACATATAATGTTAAATAATAAAAAAAAGTTGTGCGTGTACTAGTGTACACACGTAAGAAGTGAAACTTCTTTATGGCCTTATTTTTCGAAAAATGATCTACATGCAACTTTCCAGAAATTGGTTAAATTAGTTAAATTGGTTAAATTGGTTAAATTGGTTAAATTGGTTAAGTTGGTTAAGTTGGTAAAGTTGGTAAAGTTGGTTAAGTTGGTTAAATTGGTTAAGTTGGTTAAGTTGGTTAAGTTGGTTAAATTGGTTAAATTGGTTAAGTTGGTTAAGTTGGTTAAGTTGTTTAAGTTGGTTAAGTTGGTTAAGTTGGTTAAATTGGTTAAGTTGGTTAAATTGGTTAAATTGGTTAAATTGGTTAAGTTGGTTAAATTGGTTAAATTGGTTAAATTGGTTAAATTGGTTAAGTTGGTTAAGTTGGTTAAGTTGGTTAAATTGGTTAAGTTGGTTAAATTGGTTAAATTGGTTAAATTGGTTAAATTGGTTAAATTGGTTAAATTGGTTAAATTGGTTAAATTGGTTAAATTGGTTAAATTGGGTTAATTGGTTAAATTGGTTAAATTGGTTAAATTGGTTAAACTGGTTAAACTGGTTAAATTGGTTAAATTGGTTAAATATTATTTCACTTTACCTTTTTGCTATCGTCTGAACCAACCGTGGTAGGGGCAAGAAATAGATGGCGCGTAACCGAAAAATGTGACGAAAATTTGACGCAAAACGTGACGGTAAATTTTTTCCAACGCCGATAAAGAAGTTTCACTTCAAAAATAATAGAAAACAGCACACTCAGGCACGGTAGAAAGAGTGGGAGATACTAGTTCCTCTCCCTTCCCCTCGATCTTACGCTTTTTCGATCAGCATCACGTGACCCTGACGCGAGTTTGGAAGTTTTTACCCATCCAACAAAAAGTGCTCAGCGCCGCTAAAGAAGTTTTCACTTCAAAAATAGAAGTAACTTGATAAGAAACGCTTAAAAATAATAATCTTCGCATAATATCGGCAGGTCTCTGTCTCCCTATCAAGAGCCCAGGATAAGGAATATAGGAATTT
Source organism: Anania crocealis (assembly GCA_949315895.1). NCBI lineage: Eukaryota > Metazoa > Arthropoda > Insecta > Lepidoptera > Crambidae > Anania > Anania crocealis. The sequence goes on from OX438882.1 coordinate 26,684,703, forward strand.
TAATAAAACCATTTCAGCAGAAACCCAAATCTGATCTCTGAAAAATCCTATTGATCGATACTTTGCTAACATCTCAAAAAGATTGCCCTAACATTTTTCCGTATCCATCACCCCCATTGACTTACCACCATTGAATGAAACATTTCCTTCGGGACCCGCACTACCTCGGCTAATGGTGAGCCATTACGTCCGCTAACGGGTCCCACGGGGGCCATGAGAGAGGAAAAACTACACGTTTCATTACAATTTCTTTGTTAATTAAACCATCAGTTTGTTTTAACTTAATGTTTATTGCGTGTGTGAAGAAGACGTGTATACGTTGTATTAGTATCGTTTTAAGACTGTTTTATAAGCAAATAAAATGCTGGTGTGACTTGCAAATACAATTCAATTCAAATATTTTATTGCATTCTATAATGTTACAAGGATGTTATAAAGTATGATGTAGACAGTTCACTATAGACCCTGTTCGGGCACAACAATATCTTAAATTAAAAAAAAACCGGCCATGTGCGAGTCGGACTCGCGCAGTGAGGGTTCCGTACCAACTTAAACTGAATCAGGGGTCCACTTACTTCCACTTAGCCATAAAACCGCAATATTTTATTGACTGCAAAAATAACTTTTTTTTCGTAGTGTATGTATGTATAAAGGAAAAAGTTATATTTGCGGTTGTTAAAAATGTGCTATTTCTCAAAAACAACAAGTTCGATCTTGTTTAAACCAATTTTCACTGAAAGTATTTGTTAAGATCTACATCATGTATTTTTTCAAAATGAAGGTTTAAATAGAACACTCGATTTAAGGACGTAGTAGGTATAAGTTAATTGCTTTGAGGTTAATGGTTTTAATATTGAGGTTAAGGTAGACACGTGGAAGAACCGAATAAGAGACGCACTCGCCCACCGAGAGTTCCGTATAAATTGATACCTTATATTAATAATTGCGGAATCCAGTCTCGCAGCCTTTACGAGGTTTCGCCGATATTTATTTAAATTTTATTACAGACCTTGCATCAAACCTTGCTGTGTATTTTACACGTTCTTCGTCAAACTCCATAGCTAATACTTCGACGAAAATGATACCCTATTAATTTTGATTTCCTTGATATACGGACTATATCTTTCGCGATTATTAAATTCATAATAAGCTTGAAAAATTATGTCTCAGGCGGGACTCGAACCCGCATCTCCTCGCAGATTCGAGTCCCGCCTGAGATATAATTTTTAAGTTTATATAACTGATATTACAATTGCAATTAAGTTGCTAAAATATCAAATGAAATCATTTAAAGCTCTTCCTAAGACGGAGAAGCATCGTCTCTTCACCATTAACCAAACTGCTAGCCATCCCAAGTGTAATGATTTTGGAAAAGTCGTCCTCTTAAGAAGGTCTAATTGTACTGATGTTGACTTCTAAGCAAACTTTTAACCATTTTTGACTGTATTTTAAGAAAATAAATTGCTGGTAAAATTTTTAAACACAATTCCTTGAGTAAATTTTTTTCGACTGTCTTAGGTACTTATTTGGAACTTGGAACCAGAATATTTATCGGTTAAAAAGTCGCCCGGTGATCGGCAGGATGTGGGTTCAAATCCTACCTAAGACAGACAAAAAAAAACTAATGAGAAGAACAGTATTTTTTAAGCTATTGCATAGCTTCTATCGCGGGCCTTGAGCGTGGAGACCGAATCCAGAAATTCCGTAACGAAAATAACCTAACCTAACACTCGGGGCGAGGCACGATCGAACAATTACGAATTTCCGAAATTTAAAAGAATTTAGAAGAAAATAAGGATTTTGACAGTAACTATATCTGCCAAAATAACAGAAAAATTTAATTACAAAAGTCAAAATTAGAAAATCCATAAAATTATAAAATTAAGCTATTGCATAGCTTCTATCGCGGGCCTTGAGCGTGGAGACCGAATCCAGAAATTCCGTAACGAAAATAACCTAACACCCCCCACTCCGGCCGGCACAGCGGTGATACTTTTTAGTTTTATAATTGCTTTTTTTTTTTTTTTTTTTTTTGACGGACCTATCACTGAAACCCCATATGGGAGGCTTTAATCAGTTAAACCGGGCAGAGTGTGGCGAGCGCTGAAGGCGCTCAGCCTAGGTCCGCCACGCTAGCGGTACTCCGGTGCGGCCGAGGGTGAGGCTTCGCGAAGCGAAGCCTCAGGCTCGCTCGCACCGGGGCCCATACTAGCGGGCGTGATCGGGCCAGTGTGGGTTTTATAATTGCATAAGTTGATAAAAAATGCTATGCAATAGCTTTACCGCGGCAGTCTCCGAGTGCCACACGTCTTTTTTTAATATTCTGCTACTGTTACGGACACACGTCAATCTCGTTTAATTTAATATTTAGTTTATGTAATTAACCTTATTACTGTATTATTTTAGCTTTGAATATGTATGTATGTAAAGATTTTATATTTTATCACAATAAACGTAATTTCTGTTAGGGCCTTAGTTTATAAGGAAATGTATTAGCGCAGGGCTTGTTTTATTTCAATAAAATAGCAAACCGGTTTCTTATTTCCACTTACAATATCTAAAGTATTAGGTAGGATCTGGTATGGTTGTTTAAAGGTACTGGGGTGAAGGAAAATAACTGTAGGCCGTCCCGCTCACGCGCGGCGGAGGTATCCTATAGGCTGTCCCTGTCCCCCTAACAGATTCTGAAGGTCGGTAGAAAAAACCCATGTAGGTAGGATTGTAAGTGGAAAAAATGTTAAGAAGCCTGTAGGTAGGTTTAGAATATGTAAGACAGAGATAGCAATACACATATCGGACCTCTCTTTTCTCCGAAGTTATTATGTGGGTGGATCGAGAAAGTGTCCAAAGAGTAAAAGAGACTATGTGTGTTCTATCTTTGTCTATCTAAGGAAAATCACGAATTTTGTATAGTCACTAGGCTAATTTAAGAAATGTAAATAAGAATAGGACGTGATCAGGCGAAAATTGTCCCTGCTCTCACGGTCACCATCAAGAAAAAGAAAATAAACTCTGAAGAAATCAACAAGTGTTTTCGTCCGCATACAGTCCACTCAGGAAGTCCATGGTCGGCTTGTACCTACAACCTACAAGGTCTGGTCCATGCGATCCGGATAAGTGAAGCCAGCAAGATATCAAGATCAGTCTGAAGATCAGTGCAACAGTGAAGCAACATCGTCGTAACCGTTCATCGTGTAACGAAGAGAAGAAAGTGTAACCAGACGCGGGTGTACCGCGGCTCGGGCATTCACCACCTAACGGTGTCAAACGGTGTTTGTTCTGAGTTAACGCCGTTCCCAGGCGGTGCAGTCAACGGACGAGCTGCCGTATATCGTGCAAACGATTACGAACTAGTCCGACCACGCCAGTACGGTGTGCGCAAGCGTAGGGGCCGGACTGTAGGCACTGCTGAGGGTTCTGGTGATTCCAGCCAGGACAGAGCACCCTACGGCTGCGTACATTCTCTGCTGGGTGGTTCCTCCCTTTCCACTCCTGCACGACCATCCATCCCCAGACAGGCTCCCCACGGTAGCGTACCTGTCCGGGATTGTTAGGAGTAGGGGCTGCAAGTAAGAAGATGCCAACAACGCGAAGACAAGCTGAGGCCGCCGGGAGTCAAGCAATGGAAAACTCAAGACGATGTGATTTTGAAGAGCCACCTGCATCGCCATCGGTGCAAACATCAAAGAGTCAAGTACCCGCAGAAGGCGGATATATTATGGAGACGGACCCAGCACCGATAGCAAAGCGTCAAGATGCCAACGCCGACACAGACGTGCCACGGACAAAGGCACCGTCATCGAGGGGGTCAAGCGTTGCCGCACGAATTAGACAAGCGGAGTTATTGGCCGCAGAGAAGCTCGCCGCACTTGAGAAAAGCTTAATTCAAAAACGATTAGAATATGAAATAGCTACAATTATGGAAACCGACGACGATGACCGTGAGAGCATACCCGCCGGTGACAGTCAAGCCAGAGTGGACGACTGGCTGGACAAGTCGCAGTCCCGGCGTCGCGAAGAAACGCAGCTACCCACCACAGAGGAGCCTTGCGACATTCTTACTCAAGAGCGACAAAGACAGAAAGATGTTCAAATGACAGAGATGGTTAGAAACCGTCATTTGAATCCATCACAACCTCCGGAAGAGAATAAAAAGGAGGAAGAGCCTCGAATGAAGATGGACGGGGCGGAGGTACTCGCAGCGACATTAGAGAAAATCATGTCAAGACGACCGACACCACGACAAGCAATAGAATTGCCGATATTTAGCGGGGCACCGACAGACTGGCTTTCTTTTAAGGCAGCAATGCAAGAATCAACCATGACAGGCGCATACACTAAAGCTGAGAACCTGGCTAGATTAAGAAGCTGTCTAAGAGGAGAAGCCAAAGAAGCAGTAGCGGCTTTATTATCATACGCATCCGATCCGGACATAATTATGAAAACTCTAGAACAGTGCTACGGAAGGCCGGAGATAATAATTGATCGAACGCTAAATGAATTGAAGAGTCTGCCGCGCCTAGGACCGACTGCCAGTGACTTGAATACATTTGCAATCAAAGTACAGAATATTGTTTGCACGCTGGACTCCATAGACAACAGAGGATACCTGAGAAATCCAATGCTAACACGGGAGATAATTGATAAACTTAGCCCGCATTTGAAATCTCGATGGTGCGACTATGCAGTACAATACTCAAGCTATTCGGAGCCAGAGATAATCACTTTGTCACATTTCCTAATGGAAGAGGCTAACAAAGCGCTACGCTACGCATATACGCCGCAGTCGAATTATTCCGCTACAAAAAGAGAAGTCGTGTCAGTCAAACCGAACACAAACATAAGAAAGAAAAATACGGGAGTGTACGTCACAGCCGAAGAAAGGAGGACGGCACAAAAGAAACCCTGTTTGTGTTGCGGTGGAGACCATGAGATGTCACTGTGTAAAAAGTTTATAGCTATGACAGTTAACCAAAGATGGAACTGGTTAAAGGAAGAAAGATTATGTTTTCTATGTTTATCAGATAGACATCGGCGTCTCAAATGCAAAGCGCAAGTATGTAATGAGAATGGTTGTGGTCGACGTCATCACAGAATGCTACATATGTCAGAGAGGGACAGCAAGAGTCCACAACATACATTAGAAAGGGACAGCAAGAGTCCAGAACAAAACCAAGAGGTGGTCGCATCTGTCAATCATTCGATAGACGCGTCCAAGGTATTGTTAAAAGTATGTCCGATCACTGTAGAAGGACCTATGGGTAGAGTACGTACGTACGCTTTACTTGACGAGGGGTCAACAATTACACTGATCGATAAAGAGTTAGCAGATTACGTCGGCGCAGAAGGGCCAGTTCGAGACTTACACATTTGCAGTGTGAATGCACAGAGCGTGCCACATAAAAGTACGGAAGTGGAGATTCAAATCATCGCTAAAGGCAATAAGAAGCACGCGGTGAGAGCGAGAACAATGGAGAATCTTCAACTTCATAGACAAACGATAAATGAAAGTTGTTTGAGATATAAACACATGCGTGTACTAAACAATGAAGACGTATGTTATGTAAGCGCCAAGCCGCGTATCCTGATCGGCGCGGATAATTGGCACCTGATAGTCAGCAGAAGGCTGCTAATAGGCAAACGTCATGAACCAGTAGCATCACTTACCACTCTGGGGTGGGTGATTCATGGAATAGCGCCGTCTCATGTGATAAAGGAGAAAAATACTGTGCTATATGTCAACAGCAAGCAAAGTTTAACTCAGTGCACGACGCGTGCCATGGATGACGAGTTACACAATATGGTGAAAGAACACTTTGAAATAGATTCATTGGGTATCTTAAAGAAAGAACGTGAAAATCCAGATGAGATTCGTGCCAAAGAAGCCTTTGAAACTTCAGTAAGATATGTCAAACGACAGTATGAAGTCGGATTACCATGGAAGGAAAATGTGAATGTTATGCCACCGAGCTACGATCTAGCACGGCGCAGACTCATGGCAATCGAGAAAAAGATGGACAAATCGAAAGAGTTCAAAGAAGCATACACGAAACAGATGAATAATATGTTTGAAAAAGGTTACGCCAAAGAGAGCCAAGACAACGAGATAGGTAGCCCACGGCTTTGGTATCTACCACACTTCGCAGTAACCAATGTGAACAAACCCGGTAAACTGAGATTAGTGTTCGACGCTGCCGCTAGAAGCAATGGAGTGTGCCTGAACGACGCACTACTAGAAGGTCCCGATTTACTGAGAGATTTGGCGGGAATGCTTTTTAGATTCCGAGAAAGAGCCATAGCAGTGACCGCGGATATCAGTGAGATGTTTCTACAGATAAAAATCTTAGAAAGAGATCAGCCGGCGCAAATGTTTTTATGGAGAGGCGACGACAGAACGTCACCACCAAAGCGTTATAAAATGACTTCAATGATCTTCGGAGCGAAGAGTTCACCGTTTTTAGCACATAGCGTACGTGATTACAACGCTCAGAAACACGCCAGTACGTACCCAAGAGCACACGAAGCGATAACGAAGAACCATTACATGGACGACTGGGTCGACTGTTTCGATACACAACAAGAAGCAAGTGACGTCATCGAAGAAGTTCGTCATGTACACGCGCAGGCGGGATTCACGCTTACAGCCTTTAATACAAACGGGCCGGACGTGTTGCGTGAGCTGCCAATTGATAGCCGTGCCACGACACCGAAACAGCTCGGTGCCGCTATGACTCAATATGGACGAACGCTGGGACTTATGTGGGACGCTAACAACGACGAACTAAGTTTTAACACGGTGCTAGTCAAAGTGCCGCAAGAAGTGAAGACATTGAAACGAACGCCTACGAAGCGAGAAGCACTGAGCGCAGTCATGTCAATATTCGATCCACTTGGACTACTGAGTTATTACACCATCCGAGCGAAGATACTAATACAGAAGGTGTGGCGCCTAGACACAAGCTGGGACGAAGCGCTACCCGAGGAAATAGCCAATGAATTCCAGATATGGTTGAGTGGTGTGGACGCTCTAAGCAGTTTGCGTCTACCCCGTCTATACTCTCAGACGGGGGGAGTGACTAGAAAGCAGCTGCACGTATTCTGCGACGCCAGCGAGTCTGCTTACGCTACGGCCGCATACTGGGTCGTGGAATACGAAGATGGGTCGAAACGAGTGATGTTAGCCGCCGCTAAAGCGAAGGTAGCGCCGATAAAGGCTCAGACGATACCACGGCTGGAACTACAGGCGTGTCTGATCGGCGCACGACTTGCGTCAATTATAACGAGAGAGCACAGATGGCAACCCGATAGAGTTACATACTGGACGGACTCTAGAACGGTTCTACATTGGATAGAGAACGAGAGAGTGCGTTACACCCCGTACGTATCGCACCGACTGAGTGAAATTACGGAGTTGACCGATCCTAGCCAATGGAGATGGGTGCCGACGCAAGAAAATGTAGCCGACGACGCAACGAGAATCGACTACGATATAAAGTCTCGAGAAGACCGATGGTTCACCGGACCGTCGTTTCTATACTCAAACGAAGAGCTATGGCCATCACCGAATGTGACAGCAGACGGCGATAATGAAGAAAACAACGAAGTCATATGTAACGTAACTACAAATGACTTATGGAGCGTGCCAGATGCGAGACGTTTCTCGAATTATGAACGTCTAGTGAGAGCAATGGCATATGTATTACTTTTCATAGAGAAATGTCGTAAACATACTAGAGAATTGACTATACGACATATAGAAAAGGCAGAGACGTGGCTAGTGAAACAAGCACAGGAAGATTCATTCCGCGAAGATTTAAAACGCCTAAGAAAAGGCTACAACATAAAGGCGAGCAGTCGTATTAAGATGTTAGATCCATTCATCGACGGGGATGGTGTGTTGCGGGCTAGAGGACGTACGAGGGCAGCGGGTGTGTCTGCCCCCGATACTACGCCCGTAATATTGGACGGCAGCCACCCGTATGCGCGGTTGTTGTGCAATAGGGAACACCGTCGCGCCCACCACTCGCACAACGAACGCGTCGTCAACGACCTACGACAAAGATATTGGATACTACGACTACGACCGACTGTACGCGCTGTAGCCTACAAGTGCGCTTTCTGTCGCATGAGGAAGACGAAGCCAAGGAGACCAGTCTTCGGAGATCTACCACGAGCTCGACTAGAAGCTTTCACTAGACCATTTTCAAACTGTGGCCTAGACTTTTTCGGGCCAATGACAGTGACTATAGGCCGCCGACATGAAAAGAGGTGGGGAGCGCTCTTCACTTGCCTCACCACAAGGGCCGTGCACATAGAATTAGTAGCTAGCCTGTCCACCGACTCGGCTATAATGGCTCTACGGCGCATGGGAGCACGGCGAGGGTGGCCACAAGTTATGTACTCAGACAACGCGACGAACTTCAGGGGCGCAGACAGCGAGCTACGTATGGCAATGGCGGAGTGGGAACCGGCTCTGCGCGACTTCGCGCTCACCCAGCGCATAGACTGGCGCTACATATCACCGGGAGCACCACATCAGGGCGGGGCGTGGGAGCGGATGATACGCTCTGTCAAGAACGCTCTACGTGTCACGCTTAACGAGAAGGCGCCGAAAGAAGAAGTTCTACTGACGCTGTTGATGGAAGTCGAGCACACCATGAACGCTCGACCACTCACACATGTACCGGTTAGCGCTAACGATCCCGAGGCGCTAACCCCTAATCACTTCCTGCTGGGTGGTTCGCACGGCTTACCCATCACCGGGCCGTGTGAGCAATCGTCGAGGAAGACATGGCGGGCCGCGCAAGGTCTAGCCGACGAGTACTGGCGCAGATGGCTGAAGGAGTACCTACCCGAGCTCATACCAAGAAGAGGGGCTCGTGACGTCAACGAGGTCGCTATCAAACCAGGCGATCTAGTCATCGTGGTGGACCACACGCTTCCACGCAACGTGTGGCCCCGAGGGGTCGTCACACGTGTTCATCCCGGACCAGACGGAGGAGTAAGAAATGTTGAAGTAAGGACCAAGGGTGGCGTGTTTCGTCGACCGACGTCGAGATTGGCTGTCCTGCCGGTAGAAGAATGAAGAGGTTCCGCACTGCGCAGCGCTGCACCGGGGGGAGACTGTTACGGACACACGTCAATCTCGTTTAATTTAATATTTAGTTTATGTAATTAACCTTATTACTGTATTATTTTAGCTTTGAATATGTATGTATGTAAAGATTTTATATTTTATCACAATAAACGTAATTTCTGTTAGGGCCTTAGTTTATAAGGAAATGTATTAGCGCAGGGCTTGTTTTATTTCAATAAAATAGCAAACCGGTTTCTTATTTCCACTTACAATATCTAAAGTATTAGGTAGGATCTGGTATGGTTGTTTAAAGGTACTGGGGTGAAGGAAAATAACTGTAGGCCGTCCCGCTCACGCGCGGCGGAGGTATCCTATAGGCTGTCCCTGTCCCCCTAACAGATTCTGAAGGTCGGTAGAAAAAACCCATGTAGGTAGGATTGTAAGTGGAAAAAATGTTAAGAAGCCTGTAGGTAGGTTTAGAATATGTAAGACAGAGATAGCAATACACATATCGGACCTCTCTTTTCTCCGAAGTTATTATGTGGGTGGATCGAGAAAGTGTCCAAAGAGTAAAAGAGACTATGTGTGTTCTATCTTTGTCTATCTAAGGAAAATCACGAATTTTGTATAGTCACTAGGCTAATTTAAGAAATGTAAATAAGAATAGGACGTGATCAGGCGAAAATTGTCCCTGCTCTCACGGTCACCATCAAGAAAAAGCAAAATAAACTCTGAAGAAATCAACAAGTGTTTTCGTCCGCATACAGTCCACTCAGGAAGTCCATGGTCGGCTTGTACCTACAACCTACAGCTACGGTTTAATCAACCTACATTAAAATAATTCCGTATATTCTGTATGCCACCAACAAACTCAGGACACGAAGCCATCAGTCCGTCAGCGCAAAAACTTTACTGCGTAACAAGGGGCGGACGTGACATGTACCTAACGACTGTATTCATTAGCCGACGACACTAACCAGATGCACTCCATCCATTGCGTGTCCGCCACCGCGTTTATTACCTCCACGTAGTTTGCGGCTGGCAATGGTTTTTTTAGAGTCTTCTGAAGTACCTGTTGTCTAATGCTTTCTGATGTTGGAGTAGGAGTTTCGTAATATAATTAAGGGCTCTTAATGCTGGTATGTATTACATACAACGTATACTGTAGTTTCTGACTTTTGATTTATTGGAATGGGTTTTTTCAAATTTTTGATTGGCATAGTAAAACCTGTTACTTGTGACTCCTAACAGAGTTTATAAAGAGTGTTCCGAAGAAAGTCGAACATACGAAAATGGGGGGCAGGTGGGTTGGTCTGTTAAAACTAACTAGCCCAAAAAAATTTTACTTAGGCCTCAAGATTATTTTAAATTATAATTTTTAAATTAACTGGAATTTTTCGAATTTGTACCTTTAAAACCCCCTTCTTTTGTTTTTTAAGACCGTAAGTGCCAATTTTCGTATGTTCAGAGTTCTTCTGAACACCCTGTATAACAAGGTTCATAAAATTATTAAAGACTATTCCATTGTTACTGTATGGACATTTTTTCATATTTTTATTTCTAGATGATTAAATAACAAACATTCATGAATGTTTTTGCATTTAAATAATTAGTAAGAGTAAGAGGCATACTCACCAGGGGTCATATTATTGGTCATAAAAAAAGTTACTACTAAAAGATCAACCTTAAAAGATTTAAAGATATTAAAAACTGTGAACCCCATCTATATTGTTTGAAAATTCTTAACCTCTCAACTCCCAACACTCGTCGCGTATCCAAGTCTGCCTCTGCTAACCTCGTAAACGTCGCCGTCGTAAAACGTAACGTAATTACGTTATATGACGTTTACGTAACATATTAGCAGGTTAATGGCTCGTTGAAAAACTGATGTTCATGACCGGCACGTGGTAACAAGGTTGAGGTGAGTCGTGAGATAGGATAAAAAACGGTTTTGTTTTCAAGATTATAATAGTTACTAGTTTAGGGAAAATTGGAAAAGTGGACGATTAATGTTGAGCGGGAGGCTTTTTTGGTGCTTGATTATGTTTTCTAAATGCATTTAAAGGCTAACAAAATGGTTTAATAAAGTGTATGGCAATATTTTAAAATGTGTAAAACAACTATAAATATTGTCTTCGTTATCTGTATGTAAAACCTTCGTTGTTTCTAAATTCCAACATTCTACACCAAATGCTTTCAGTATCTGTTTAATTAATGCTTCCATATTGAATTGACGTGGTTTGGGATGGAAACGTCACTACACGACATACCTATTAATTTGATATTTGGTAATTGATGGCCGTTGCGGTGCCTTTACGGGAAATCTGTGAGATTCAGAAATTACTAGGAAATTTATAGATTTATGAGCATAGTCAGAGTATGTGTAAAATAACAATTTCTGTATATACTCGTATATATATTATGGTTTAAGGCAAAGTGGTTAATCAATGTGAATGAACTAAAATTTTATGTGAATCTTGTGCCTAATCAAATACTTGTTTCTTCTTCTTTTTCTACCCATCTTCCCAGTTTAGCTGGGGTCGGGTCTCCTTGTACGTCTGCGCCAGAGAGCTCTGTTCTGGCTTGTCTGTGTTTTCAGGTTCTCTTTCTGGATCTCTTTCTGCATGTTTGACCACCAGTTGGCGGGCGGTCGTCCTCTTCCCCGTGTTCGATCGGGAATGTTTAGGGCCTTGTTGACGGGGTAGTTGTCATCGCATCTTAGGATATGGCCGTACCAGCGCAATCGGCTCTCTCTTACTTTTTCGGCAATTGATGCCACTTTAAATGATCCCCGGACATACTCGTTTCGCACTTTGTCCAGTCTGGTTATTCCTTCCGCCCATCTGAGCATTCTCATTTCATTAGTGTGCAGCCGCTGTTCGTGTGTTTTCTTGAAGGTCCAGCACTCTGCTCCATATGTCAAAGCTGGACGTACTGCCGTTTTGTACACTTTTCCCTCAACTCGAATAGGCATTTGCCTAATCAAATACTTAGAAAACAAAAATCCTATCATCACCGTGTTAAGTCAGGTTATAAACACTAAAATATGTGCAAAATAAGAATATGAAAATTTTATTGGTATAATTACATTGAATGTTAAGAAAACTTTGAAAAAAAATAAAAAGACTTTTATGTATCTTTAATTACTTAATATATTCTGTAATAACATAAAGTCTTAAGTTATCCACAAGTCAGTAGTAATAATATTTTTATCAAATTCAAACAAACTTTCAAGTGAATTTAAGTCTGACCATTATGTAAACGTAACGTCAATCTGTTAATAAATTTAAAATGTGTGGAATGACATACTTAAAATAACTAAAAATTTTTCCTTTAAAGGTCAGGTAACGAATGGGTTAAAAATATGTACTTGCACCTCCGCCAAAACATCCAAAATTATTCACATGCCATGATCACAATAAAGCAACAGCCTAATAACCATCCCACTGCAGGGAAAAGTCCCCCACCATTGAATTTGATATGAAAAATATGGCGAATCTGATTCTCATCAAACCCGAACAAGGGGAAAGTCGTCGACAACCGTATCAACAGATCGCAGGGATGAGTTCTACAAACAACCCTACAACTTATATAAGTTGGTAAACATCCCTAAAGTAGGCCCTTAGAACCGGCATTACTCGTCTGAAGAGCCATCGAAAACTCACCGTTACAAAGCCCTTACCATAAACCCAAAACAGAACAAATTCCGTGTTGTTTTTACGAGAAACTCTTTTAAGAATAATAATAAAAAACTTTCTACTAAAAGAGACTGTGCATGTGACACTTGATCAGTATGTTTGTATGAAGGCAAGTTTATTGTTAATGTATATTCTTGTCCCAACCTTAACAAAAGATGCCGCAGAGGTAACAAAACAAAAACATCGACTTTGCTATTAAAAGAAAAAAAAGTTGTAAGTAAATCCCGACCTCAATCGAAGGGAAGTAAATTATAATAAGCGTTGCGTCAACTTTGCTCCGTGATTAATGGATGCTGGAGGACAAAGAGGATTACACTGTTTGTTTTCGCGAGAAAATAAGAAAATAAGCACTCGCCGAGAGTATTAAATTTGGTTCCGTGCTACAGCCACAATTTGATTAGATCCACATCCGAGTACTGGCCTGAAATATACCAGCATTTATGGGTGTACTTAAGGACGACTAAACAAGTATTGAACGAAACGACGAAGCGCTCATAGCCCAATGCTTCTTCGTGATCAGTTTCTGTCACGAATGTTAAGCAACGATGGGAGCGATCACTAATTGGATGGGTGACCGTATGTAGCATCATACCTTCAGCACTTCCGTGCTTCGGAGGGCACGTTAAGCCGTCGGTCCCGGCTGTTATCAGGAGATAACAGTCGTTAAGCCCTGTTGGAGGCCTTCGGGCGGCTTGAGAAACATGTTGTTGATAATAATTTCAATATGTTACCAGCACTTCAAATTACAAGAGCTCTTCGACTTAAAAGGAACGTAAAAATCATAATTTAACCTTTTTACTAGGACTAGACATCACCATCACTCCACAACAGTCCACTTCTGGAGATAGGTCTCTCCAAAACGTTTACCGCAGCAGTTTGACCAAAAGACACTGTACGTCTTCTAGCAAGTGCTCTTTTAGTCGCTTATTCACGTGTTTGCGTGTTTTTTTAGCTATCTAATTTGTCCAGTTATGTGGCATATAGCTTAGTCTTAGTGGTGTTAATATTATATATATGAAATAACAATTTACATGCTGTACTTTGCAAATTGGATACCTAAATGACATTTCCAGTGTGCGGTTACGCCTAACAGATCAATACAACAGGTTCCGGATGACCAATATTCGGTCCGAATGCAGTAATTTCTGATACAAACATACCATCTCAAAGTGCAAGTGTACTGAGATCTAACATTGCAAATTCATATCTTAGCAGCAGCTGATACTTATACAGGATGAAATTTTAACCACTTTCCAAAATTGTTGGAGGCGTTCAGCTCTAAGCCCATTTATGAAGTAAGAAATGTAAATCAAGTTTTCACACGAAAATATTTTTCGCAATATAGTTTTAAATTTTCACAGTTTTAGGCCTGTTTAGGTAAAAAGGTATAATCAAAAATTTATGATTAGTGTCGTAATGAATGAATGTGATGTGCATTGAGTAAAAAAAGTGTTGCTAGGCGGCCGTATCAAAACTTTTAGATTTTTGGTGGACATTTTATAAGTGCTTTATCTTGACATTTTTGTACTGGGTTATACCAAAAGAAAAAATACGTCATTTGTTTTTTGTCTCGTAGATTGATATATTAAAATTTGGAAGGTGGTTAAAATTTCACCCTGTATGTATAATATCTAAATTAAGTTTAACCCGTTGACGATCAGATATTCCAGACACAATTAAAATCAATTGTTATCGCGACAACCGGTTGTCGCTTGGGGGTTGAGGGATTAAATTAAGGACTAACTAGTTTTGGATATTCATGATAACCACTCAGGTTTATTTTATTTTTAATCGATAAAAAAGGGGGTAGTCGCAGATCAACTCACAAACCCAGAGGTTTTATAATGACGTGATTAGAAGTTTTATTTGTATTTGCGACATAATATTACAAATATTTTACATATATTTCAATCAGTTTCCTATAATTTATTGTTAAGAGTTGTACTGACAGACAGACCGATTGAATAGTTTTAAATGATATTTAAGCAACTTAATTGCAATTATAATATTATCATCAGTATTTAAACTTGAAAAATCATGTCTCAGGCGGGTCTGACAGACAGACAGACGCGGTGCTTAACCAGCTAGAAGCTAAACTGGTAAAACACCGCACCCGGCATGCGAGGAGATGCGGGCTCGAGTCCCGCCTGAGACATAATTTTCAAGTTTAAATATCGATTGAATAGTCTTTACTCACATTTAAAAGTACCTAACTGTTATTTTGTTTATTTTATAAAAACCAAATAATTTTATGCATAGGATTTGACAGCATCTTAGGAAAACAAAGATTTCAAAAATAACTCTAAACAACTAAACAAACAACTGCTGATGTTTACATTGAAACTCAGTCGTAGCTTTATTGTGTTTTTTGTCAATATATCAACGAGATCAGGTTTCGTTCTTGGAACATGCTATTTGTTGAAAATTGCTCCTTCAATTGGATCCGAATTGTTTGCGTAAGGCTTTTCATTTGTTTCATAAATAAAGTTATGACGACTTCCAAATAAAACCTCTTATGAACTATGTTTTGTTTCCTTGTTGGACGCAATCCATAAAGGAAGCCTGCCTCGGACAGGGCGACAGTGGAGTACAAAATATTTTAGGCGAAATACTTGCAAATTGTTTCCATTATATTTATTGTTATATTCATGGGTTGTATGAAATGCTATTTTGTTTTGCTAAGCAAATGAAATTACTGTATCATTCTTGTTATTCTCAGTCAACCTACGCCAAAATTACAGACCATCGTACGGACGCCTCTTAGGATATTTTAGTAAGTGATAGGTTTGCGGCAAAAAAAGATTTTCAAATAGTCTTAACTTTTAGACTAAGCATAATCTAAATCAACAAATCGTGTCACTAATTACAAAGTAACACATTATTCTCAATACGTCAATAAATAAAAAATTGCATGGTTCTTAATATTATTAGTCCCTGTGGAACACACATCAGAGATCGCTCTTAAAATCAGCATTGTTTTTAACATCTATCCGTTTTTTTTTTCAATGGGTATTTGTTTCTCTTTATTCACGTCATTTTTATTTATAAGATGTAAATATTGTAGTTTTTTATGTATATTATTTGTATTTAAAAGTTCATTAGTATACTAAGACTCTTTATTTGAAGGACGCTGTATCCTAACTAAAATTATATCATTTTCCTACATGTTATTCAGCTCTAAAAAAATTTGTATATTGATTACATCTATTCCGATGTTATAACACAATATTGTAGGTACCTCCTTTGTTATAAATCAAACATGTGAGCTACTCACGTGATGCTGGCGGGCGGGTTGGCGTGCACCAGACAGGGCAGAACCACATCTCCCCCTCTTCGGACGGTCGCCTCCCACTGGTTATGGGAAAGGGCGCGCGGAGCTGACGCCACGCTCATTGCTGGAACAACAAATTTTTACTTAGTCAGACTATTCACTGTGATGAACAGCAGATAGATTTTTCACCTAGTCAAAGAACATGTAGAAGAAAGCATGCGTGCGTTGATGTAAAATTTGACAATCAGTGACAGCAAATCGTTCTATCTAACCCTGTGATCAACCTCTGAACGATGTTTTTTTTTTACCTTAGTTGTATTCATCTTCAAGCCATGTATATGTGGATATGAGCTGTCTATACAGGGTGAAATTTTAATACATACATACATATATACATATTATCACGCCTCCTTCCCAACGGGGTAGGCAGAGACCAAGGCCTTCCACTTACTACGATCCTGGCATACATCTTTCGCTTCTTCCACATTCATCAATCTTTTCATGCGTGCTCGTCGGTTTAGAGTACTCTTGACCTGACCTTTCTTCAGAACATCCCCGATTTGATCGTGGTAAGTTCGTCTAGGCCTTCCTCTTCCAACGTTCTTTTTCACCTTCAAAATTGTAATACAAAAATCTAAGAGACGAAACACTAATGACTTATTTTTGCTTTACAAAGCAAAGGGAGCCTAGTACAAAAATGTCAAGATGAAATGAATGATTTTAGTTAATGTCCGCCAAACTTCAAAAATTTTTGATACGGCTTCCTAGATACTTTTTTTACGCGATGCGCATCTCATTCATTCATTAAGATAATAGTCAAAAGTTTTCGATATTCCCTTCATACCTTAACAGGCTTAGGACCGTGAAAATTGAAAACTATGCTGCGTTAAATATTTTCGAGTGAAAACTTGACCTACATTTTTTATTTCTTGAATGGGCTCTAAATACGATACTGAACGCCTACAAACATTTTTGAAGGCGATGAAAAGTCACCTGTATTAAATTTATCAGTTCAATGTTTAAGTTTTGTATGAAATAGCGTATCTAGGTTTAATGTTTATCTATGCAAGCACTGAGTTAACTACCATAAATATATGCCTATATCCAGCAGTGGACGTTGTTTGGCTAAGCTGATGATGATGATGATACAAATAATCACATTGCCATTAAGTTTAAAACCAAAATGTTGGTATATTACAAAAATCCAAGTTCTACTTCAGTTAATACAATCGTTCATTTGTTCAATCAGTTGTTCACTCGAACATCATTCTCCTACCTTCACTTCATTATAGACTATTGAACAGTTAACAAGTGTTTTACTGTGCTTGTCCTACACCCTAAACCAATACAAAACATCAATATATATATTTTTAATTTAGTACAGGGAAGGAATCTACAGCTTAGATCGATTTAAAAAAAGAAAAAAACTTACGTGTAACATCGATGGTGGCCGAAGTGCTCCTCCTTCGGTCACCAGTGAGGGAGTCTAGGACCGAGCAGGAATACTGCGCTCTGGAGTCCTCTATGCCTACAGCCCGCACCACCAGCCGCCACCCATCGTCTACTAAGAGGGTGGATCCCGCTGAGAACAAACATTTCAGATCTTATAATTAGTTCAAGAAACATGTTGACCGCTGGTAATTTCAGTAGGCTACGGATTGACTTCAGTCAAGTCGTGAAAGGCCACCAAACACAGCCGTCGTTTTGTTTAGATCTTTAAATTTTCCGCCACATTCTCGGTATTTACTCGTATTGCCCGAAAATATCTTAAATGAGAACCTATGAGCATTATGTCTTGAAACCCTTTTCGACCAGTAAGGTCAAGCGCTGTAAGCCAAACTGGATTGACCAAACTTTCCGAAGAAGTTGTGACTATTTAAACTCTTATTAGCCTGAGTTAGATTCCTTAAGAAAGCGGTAATGATCGTTTTAAACAAATCAGGCGGCGTTAGGCAATTAATGTGGCGAAGCTAAAGAAACATAATTGGCTTTAAGAATCTCTGTGGATGCCGATATTCCCATCTTTGGGGCATAAAAACATAAGTCGTCTGACTAAGTTGATAAACACTTACACAAGTGGTCGGCTGCGGGCAGCACGGCGTCATCTCTGTACCAGGCAGCCACTGACGCGTGTTCTCGGAGGCTCGGAGGAGCAACGCAGGTCAGCAGCGCGGGGCCACCGGCCTCGGCTGGTGTTGACGTGACACGCGCTTGCCAGTCTTGCCACACCACTGGGAACAAGTCAGAATCATCAAGTGATTGAATAACATTAATAGACATATAGGCGTTACTATGCGTATATGCGAATGTTTTGTAACTTTATTGTGTATGAGTTAATCTCTTTTGTAAGTAGAAGGTTGTGGGTTCGAGTCCCACCTAAGACATACGAAAATATTATTCAAGGAATTATATTTTTAATAAATATTTATCAAAATTATTTAGCTAATGATTCCTTTGGCACCTCAACCATAATACCTACCAACCTAAGAACAATGTAATAGGGTGTTTTTGTAGTTTCACTGCTACTTCAGTATACTAGTATACAACACCGTACCTATCTTAATATACATCTTCCATATCTTAATATATATATTTCTTGTGTGCGTGTGTATGTGACTGAACTCCTCCTAAACGACTGGACCAATTTTGATGAAATTTTTTGTGTGTGTTCAAGGGGATCTGGGAATGGTTTAGATTCACAAGTAGGGTAGGGTACGGTAGGTTAGGGGTAGGGTAGGGGTAGGGTAGGGGTAGGGTAGGGGTAGGGGTAGGGTAGGGGTAGGGGTAGGGTAGAGGTAGGGGTAGGGTAGGGGTAGGGGTAGGGTAGGGGTAGGGGTAGGGTAGGGGTAGGGTAGGGGTAGGGGTAGGGTAGTGGTAGGGTAGGTGTAGGGTAGGGGTAGGGTAGGGGTAGGGTAGGGGTAGGGTAGGGGTAGGGTAGGGGTAGGGTAGGGGTAGGGTAGGGTAGGGTAGGGGTAGGGTAGGGTAGGGTAGGGGTAGGGTAGGGGTAGGGTAGGGGTAGGGTAGGGGTAGGGTAGGGTTAGGGTAGGGGTAGGGTAGGGGTAGGGTAGGAGTAGGGTAGTAAAATATTAAAATTTTATAAAATATATACAACCCTAAATTTTTACCCTTTTACCACCAACCCCTATATGGCAAAACAACGTTTGCCGGGTCTGCTAGTAATATATATAAATTACATCGTATTTGTCCGCGATGAACTCCTAAACAACTTAACCGATTTTAATCAAATTTATACACCGTGTGCAGTTTGATCTAATTTAAAAGATAGGATTGCTTACATCTCATTTTATAGCCGCAATATTATTTATTTGTAAATTATTTGTTTTTAATTACCAAACTGGGAGTTCCATACGATTCTTACAGATAAACGCCATATTTGATGAGAATGACAAGACGTCAAAATCAAATTAAATTATACTGAGGCGATACGACGTTCGCAAGGTCAGCTAGTGTACTTATAAATAAAAATTTGCGACGTGTTTCAACACTTCGATTGACATTCTCAATAGATGTTGTCCCCTTCAATGTGTTCCGAGGAATTTGTCGTGGGTCTCCGAGAAATTGCACTGTCTGTACTGCATGCGTTGTGGACAGGTAGTGTTTTTGCATGTATTTGTGCGGTTCTCTTGACAATCTCTATGGTCGAGTGGCAAATACACCGGATTTCCAAGTCTCACCAGCACCCGAGCTTTTGGGTTCGGTTAGTGATTCTTAACTATTTTTGTTTCTGTTTCGTACTTGGATGATTTAAGTATCTTCAATATTTTAGAGTTTCACAAATATTTTCAGGATAAAAAATATTGTTCACAATTTTTTTTTATCTTTCGATTACGTATTAATTAATACTATTTACTACAGCATAAAATTCTTTGTACTCGAAAAAATATATCTTAACATGTATTATACTACATGACGACTAACGATTTTGAGTCCATGGTAAAAAATAGTGGCTTTTGTTGAAGCAAATATTTAGGGTCAGTCAATTCACCACTATGATGATGTTTGTTAATTGTACAACAAGCTAGATATAAATGGAAATGAAAATGATCATACCAAACACGTTACCATAAACAAATCCTATTCTGCCATTGTTGATAAGCGAAAAGCAAAATCCCGCCACGAAAAGCCGGCCATTAATAACAGGTCTAGAACACGAAATTGTGGAATCAGTAAATTCCGAAATTCCAGTTCCGGACGTCCGACGCACCGGACCGGAGCCGGTCTGATTTGATTGACGGCTTAGTTCGTCCGGTCTGGAACATTCAATCGACGCAGGATTCAGCTCTACCCGTAAGTCGGTAACATGTAAATTTATTGACTTGTTTGATAAAGAGATAAATAATAATTTGAGTAGAGAAAATATAGGTGACAATAATTAGGTATAATTTGGTAAATCTGTACAATATAGCGGTTATATTGCTAAAAGCAATCTCTTTCAGACCATCTGTAGTAATAAGAAAAAAATCTTCTAACCACAGAATGTCTGAGCTTACGACGTCGGTATAGGCGCAGCCTTCTGACAGTCTAAAAGGGCGTTATCCAACTCGCAAAACTTAAATTTATTTAACTTTAAAAGTTCATCGCATAAAGCTTTCTTAATAACAGTAAATTGGATTGCCTAAAGCAAGCACTTGAAGAAATCAAAATACATTAAAAAATGACTTCATACTAAATTAACATTACCTAAAATGTAATTTGTGCTAACTAGTAGCTATTACAATTTCTAGCTCGGACTCAGATATTAAGTGGAATACCAATATTGTGTGCATTGGTGCATAGCACTGAACAACAACAGCCTGGGAATAACAGCCAATGCATTGCAGCATCGGCCCGTAAGTTCCTCACGCTGTCTGAAGCTACTGAAAGAGTACTGGCCGCTGGGAGAAGACGTGCACTGTTGTTTTCTTTCGATCATTGGAAAAACTGCGAACGCTAATCCAAGTGATTATGGTCTTACACCTATCTGCATTGTAATTATCTCAGTACAAATGTCATGACAGCTTTTAGTTGTAGCAGCAATGAACGCACGATTGGTAAGTTCTTTTAACGATCGACACTAGCGCCGCATGACTACCAAAGAAAAAACCGTCAAAAAGCCATGACAACAGCGGTCGATGACGGCTGAGACATTCGTGATCACAAGCGTAGCAACCCATTGTTTTAAGAGAATGAAAGAGCTGCTGCATGCTATGTATGGATGGTAAAATTTTTTGACATCTTAAATGCCACAGCTGCATAATTTCTATTTTGAAGGAAAATAATTATGTTTATTGGTCATATACCTACATAATAACCTTTGTATTAATATTAATGTACGTGTCAAATATTTCTTTCAGATTTTGGAAGTACTTAATCAGAGATATTGATGAAATTACGCTAGCTGACAGCGCAAACCATTTAATACATTCAAGGAAACAAATGGGGACTACCGTTTCTTTGCTCACCAGTTGGCGCCACTGTAGACTGAGGTCCGGAGGTATAGCTGTAAAACGCGATTGGCGCCGAAACTAAGTGTTATATCTTGAATCTAATAAAGGTTATATTGTTTATAAATAACTATCTTTATATCAACAAACTAACTTCTGAAATAGTTGCTCTTGAGACCGCCTATTTTTGCGCTTTTTCCTAATTCCGCTTTTAAAGCGTTCACATTAATCGCCAAATAATCCATATTTGGGATATTTTACGAAGGAGATCACTTTTCAGCAGGTAAATCAAAGAAATTATAATTTATTCAACAAATTCCGCTAAAACCAGTACAAAGTGAATGATATTGGACCTCACGCGACACTAGCGCCTCTAGTGGCAAATTCACTAGCGATAGCCCCCATTATGTAAGTAGAATTTTTTTTTTTTAATAAATTCTTGTAATTACAATAATGCAACAAAGAAGTTTTAAATTCTAATAATCTCTGAAGCTACGATATTGAAATGGTTTTATATTCTCTTGAAGTAGTAATTTTTTATCAATATTAACTAACGATTGATAAATATATTTTAAACTTACGGTGAATTTTCTTTTAACATTTTTACATTTTTATTAATAACTTCTGATGTGTGAAAAATAGTTTGTTTATTGTAAAAGCTGTTACAATAAATCACAAATTACGCCATTCTTAAACTAAAATGAGTAGGCTGTTTTACGTTCAGATAACGTACACACGGCGGCACATCAGACTATACATGTTGACCTTGAGACCGCCTTTATGCCCTACGTAATAAAAGCTGTTATCGCAGTTCAACTGTTTAACTTGATGTGCTGTCGAGTGTACGTTGGAGCAAAACACTCGCAGTGAATACGGATATTACAATTATGGGCGGGATGCTACTGCAGGCGTTAGCAGTTGTTCAGATCGGTCCTTTGTGGATACACTCTGATCGGATGCTCAATACAAGCTGGACCGAATTGTATCACTAGTTTATTATAAGATTTATTGTAATTTAGACTCTTAATGTATTTTTATGTCATTGTGGAAGATGTTAAATCTTTTTTCAGTTGCGTTTTAACATTGAGATTAATATTACAAATGCGAAACTAACTCTTGTTTATCTGCCTGTGTGTCTATCTATCTATCTTTTTATCTGTCTGTCTATATATCTGTCTGTCTCTCCGTCTGTTACGATTTCATGCCTAAACATCTTCACATTTTTTTAAATAAATGGTGTTACATTACACCATGAGCAAGGGCATAGGCCATTTAGTGTCCTACATCTGGGCACTGGTTTCTGCAAGTTTGATTTGGAGCTCTTTTCTAAAAAAGAGTTAAAATTAAAACAAATCACAAATTGCGCCATATTTAAACTAACATGAGAAGGCTGTTTTAATTCAGATATCGCACGTTGTAGCAAAACACTCGCAATGAATACGGATATTACAATTATGGACCTTTGTGTTCGGATGCTCAATACAAACTGGACCGAATGGTATCGCTAATTAGAAGATTTATTTTAATTAGGAATATAAAATACTCTTATTTTATTCTGTTATGTCGCAATTTAGACTCTTATTTTATTTGTTATGTCGCTGTGTGAGATTTGAAGTCTATTTGCAGTTTGAAATGTACGCTCGAAACTTCGGGATATAAATTTATACGTCTATATATCTGTCTGCCTGTATGTCTGTCTGTCACGATTTTGTCTAAACTACCAAACCGGATTTTTAAAAGTTGCTACAAATATAAAGGCTGTTAGTTAAATGGTGTAAGGCAGATACGCGGGAAAAAATCAAGCTTCTAATAAACGCTAGTTAAATCCGTAAATATCTCTTTCATTTCAATGTATAGTGTCCGCATTAAATTAGAAACTGGTTACAGTTATTAATTTTAAATATTGATAGAAAGTCGAGAGGTGGCAAGAGTATTTATTAAGCTAATGCATAGCTTCTAAGTATCGCGGGCCTTGAGCGTGGAGACCGAATCCAGAAATTCCGTAACGAAAATAACCTAACCTAACACTCGGGGCGAGGCACGATCGAACAATTTTGAATTTCCGAAATTAAAAAAAAATTTAGAAGAAAATAAGGATTTTGACAGTATGGTTGCCTATGGTAACCATATCTGCCAAAATAACAGAAAAATTTAATTACTGAGACTGAATCCAGAAATTCCGTAACGAAAATAACCTAACACCCACTCCGACCGGCACAGCGGTGATACTTTTTAGTTTTATAATTGCATAAGTTGACAAAAAATGCCATGCAATAGCTTTACCGCGGCAGTGTCCGAGTGCCACACGTCTTTTTTATTTTTTGTGATAGTCTACGGGTCAGGGTACCATAGTATAGACTACATTTACCTGCGAATAAAGTCGCGGGCAACAGCACTGCTATTATTATATTACAAGTGTACCCCGCGAACTTCGTACCGCGTAGGTAATACATTCGTGTCTGTGGAACCATGGAAATAACCATACAAAATTTCAACCCAATCGGTCAAGCTGTTTAGTAGTTGGCACACCGACAGCAGCGCCATCTAGCGGATCTCACGGTAAAAAATAGCACATGTTCATCAGGGACAATGTCGGCTTTTAATAGTAAAAGAATTTATCAAATTGGTCAAGTAGTTTCAGAGCCTATTCAATACAAACAAACAAACAAAGCTTTCATCTTTATAATATTAGTTATTATATACTAGTATACCAAGACTGTACCTACGTAGCCTGCACATTTTTGTTGCAAAATCACTCCTATTCCAATGATATAAGATGTTCTAGAGTTTTGTATGTTAAGCAGAAGTTTGTACAACTTAATATTAATCCGGATGAATTTGGCAATCAAAGCTTATCTGATCTAAGTAATCTCAATTATAATCTATTGATGAATTAAATGGCCTGAATCCGGGTGGGTTGGGAGACGCCAATGGCAATCACAAATGTTGTTCTGTACCCATATAATCATCATCTTCAAATGTTTTATAGGCGTTCAGTATCGTATTTAGAGCCCATTTATGAAGTAAAAAATGTCAATCAAGTTTTCACGCGAATATATTTATCGCAACATAGTTTAAAATTTTTACGATGCTAGGCCTGTTAAGGTATGAAGAGAAAATCAAAAACTTATACATAGTATCGTAATTAATGAATGAGATGCGCATTGCTTAAAAAAAAATTTTTTTTGGCGGACCATTTCCAAGTGCTTTATGTTGTCATTTTTGTACTGAGCTAAACCAAAAGTGACGTAGATGGCTACATTAAAATTTGGAAGGTGGTTAAAATTTCATTCTGTATAAACCTACTGTTAGGCATTACCAAATGCAACACCTTTGCTAGCATGCGGTTGCCGTCAAAAGAACTAAAACGTACCTTGCCTCTTCTTACTCTTTTTCTGTGTACGTGACTGTGTATTTGCTCGTAATAATATTTAAAGTTGTTTTACTTAGTTTATTTGATATTTTAGCAATTAAATTGCAATTATAATATCAGTATATAAACTTGAAAAATTTTGTCTCAGGCGGGACTCGAACCCGCATCTCCTCGCATGCCGGGCGGGCGCTATACCATTAAGCCACCGAGACACTGCGACTCAGCGCGAATTTTTCAAGTTTATATACTGATATTATAAGTGCAATTAAGTTGCTAAAATATCAAATAAAGTACATAAATAGCTGTTTCATCTTAACTGACTGTCAAACATCTAAAAAGATGTTTCTTTCGGGTGTTAAGGGTGCAAACTCCTAACATTTGATGAAGCAACGCTGGCTTACAGCGTTAAGAATATGCTTGAAAAATTTGCGCTGAGTCGCAGTGTCTCGGTGGCTTAATGGTATAGCGCCCGCCCGGCACGCGAGGAGATGCGGGTTCGAGTCCCGCATGAGACATTTTTCAAGTTTATATACTGATATTGTTTTACTTAGCTTGCCTATACTATCTTTGTCAATTTTGCTAATATTCCTAATTTTTACTAAGGATTAGATTACCTATCTTTTTAGTCTTACTTAATATTATAAGCGCGAAAGTTGGCGAGGCTGTATGTATGGATATTTGTTACTTTTACACGCTAAAACGACTCAACGGATCTAAATCAAATGAAATTTGGCATGGATGGTGTTAGTTTTTGGCTGGAATAACATATAGGCTACTTTTTTTCCTGAGAAAAAGTACAGTTCCCGTGGGATAAAATTTAAAACATAGTTTTAAAATAGTTGCTTATTGAGTTCAGTGTGTACAGACAATAGCACGTCAACCTACTACAAAACGTCAAATCTTCTCAATTGATATCGATCTCTACTTGTTGGACTTAAAGTTAAAAATCAATTCAATGACCTTTAACTTTTTGGGTAGGTTGACCTGCCGTTGTCGTACATTGAAATTTTCAAATTGGCCATAGTAGATATTAAAAAATAAAATTTAGATAGGCTTTTTTCGCCTTGTCATATCATTTACCTAAAACGCTTATTCCTACTTACAAGTATATTCGAATTAGCTCCAACAATAAATGGTAGACAGGTTAATAATTGTCAGGATAAAGTGACGTCATTCCAAATAAGTAACAGGATATGATTGAGCTTAATTGTCATTTGCTTAACAGGTTCGAGATGGTGTTGGGTTCCCGGGGGAACGGGGAAATGGCTGCCATCGGCCTTAAGAGCTAAGGCAGTCATATCGGGTTTACGGTTTCACTGTCGTAATCATTAGCGTTCGTTAGGCTTAACTTGTCTGTAGAGCTCAGAGCTACTAAACGTTGTAGCTTAGCTTTGTCGCAAAAAGTTGTTGATCTTACGGTATTCAAAAAAGAAAAATCAGTTCTTTTTCTGCATATAGGCCCCAAAAATGCATATATGCCCCAGGCCTCCAGGAGGCGCTTTTACTTTACATATTTTATCCTACTATTTGCTTTAGGACAAATGTGTTGAAAAGCGAAAACTTGGTCAATACTGTCATCCTCTTTTAAGGGTTCCGTACCCAAAGGGTAAAAACGGGACCCTATAACTAAGACTTCGCTGTCTGTCCGTCTGTCCGTCGTTCTGTCACCAGGCTGTATCTCAAAAGACGCGATAGCTAGTCAGTTGAAATTTTCACAAATTATGTATTTTTGTTGCCGCAATAGCAACAAATACTAAAAACAAAATAAAATAAATATTTTACAACAAACCCGTTTTTTTTGGCATTTTTGGTACGGAACTATTCGTGCGCGAGTCCGACTCGCACTTGGCCGGTTTTATTTAAATAATTATGTTATACCTAATAGGTCTATACCCAAGGTCTTTACCTATGAAATTGCCGTACTGCAGTACTGGCCATTTCAAATCAAAATAATTTTTGTTTGGCTACGAATTCTAATTTCGAATTAATTGTATTTTAAAAACATGGAATTATTTTTACAAAAGTAGTCATTTGTTTATTGATTAGTGTTACATTCTCATCGCATTTCAATCTTTTTCGTCATCATGGATACGTTAAAAATTCGAGTAATTATTGAATATGAGTACCGTCGTGGCAGCAACGACGTTTACGGAGCTAATACTACAAACCAACGCACCACATGTTATTGGCTTGCACGCTTTTTTTCTAGAACTTTCGACCTGAAAAATGAACCTCGCGGTCGTCCGAAGACTTTGGTACAGTATGCTGAGTAGATGGTCTCCAAGTTGCAAGAACTAGGGTTGGAAGCTCTCCGTCAACCGCCCTACTCACCAGACCTTGCGCCTACAGACTACTACTTTTTCCAGAATTTGGATAACTTCTTGGCGGGAAAAAAATTCAATACCCGAGAGGCAATACAAAATTCCTTTGAAGAATTTGTTGCCTCCCGTCCAGCTGATTTCTTTAAGAAGGGCATCTATAAACTGTCACTGCGTTGGCAAAGATGCATTGATTGCATGGGTGATAATTCGATTAATAATAGGGGTTAAAGTATGAAATTGCCGATTATTTTCCCACTTTTCATTTTGTTTATAGCTCTTAAGTATAGTCATATCATTGCGTAATTCTTTTTGTATTGTATCAAAAACTAAATAAAGTAATTATAGACTAAAACAAAAATGAAATACTAGTGCCTATTACTTCACAGGAAGTCGTTGAAATGACCCCTTACAATGTGTCATCTGACCTTCTTGCTTCAATTAAGTATATTTGTATTATATACTTTGATTTTCAGAAATTTAAATACTATAATGCGTAGCTTTATAACCATCTAACTTTCACCTTTAATTGCATTGAAAACGGTTTAGGCGTTTTTACAAAAAACTAAAAAATTGTTAGTATGCAAAAATGACATTTCTCGATTTCGTTCATACAAAACGGCAATTTCATACTTTAACCCCTAATACAAATAAAAAATACATGAAAAAAATTCGTTTAAGTTTTTTTATACGAAACATCAATTTCATAGGTAAAGACCTAATATACATAATATAATATATTACTATAATATATTTTAGTATATTAATAATAATTTAAAAAAAAACCTTCTAAATACTTGATCACAAACAGCTTCTGTAATTATACTTGGGTGCAACCTAACGAAAACATAGTTAAACCAAATAAGCAGTATTCCCTTTTTTTTTTAATTAATATCATAAAAAAACAACAATAAACACACTACAAACACAGTTATAATAAGGTTTTTTTTATTAATATCACAAGTAATTACGTTTCTATTCCTGTTTTAACGTTCCTACTTTCGAACAGCCGAAACTTTCTCGAACTTTTCATAAACACTCGAAACAAATGAACGCAAACTCATTAGTCACAAGTTAAAATTAAAATACACGGGATGACATTGTTAGCTTGAGAAGTTACAAATGCTTATAAGAGCAGAAGTATTAATATTCATTTATGAAGATGTTAGATTGTTGCACTAAATACATTATGACGACCATTGGGATCAGCAGTAGTAAACGCTGCTTCTGAGCCATGGGTCGTGGGTTCGATCCCCGCACAGTACAAATATTTGTGTGCATGAACATGTCTGTTTGTACTGGTCTGGGTGTTTTCTATGTATTATAAGTATGTATTTACAAAAAAAAGTATATAAGTAAGTTTATCGGTTGTCTAGTACCCCATCCGACAGGGTACTTAATAGTAGCTTAATTTGGGACTAGATGGCTCTGTGTGGCCCAGTGAGGCTTGTCTTAAAATATTTATTTATATTTTATTTATTTATTTAATTTCAACTTGATACCTCCACGCGTTACCGAGATAAACGGTCTTGACTGACAGACTTGACAAGTTGACAGTACCGAACGTACGGACTGACAAACAAAACAGGCAAAAATAAACATTTCTCGACCCTAAATAGATTTTCACCACGATTGGCAGACGGCAGTTGTGGAGGGACGCTGCAGACCTTTTAAAATCACATCTTCAAAAAATTCATAATTCAAATTATTTTTGGCGATAAACATGGTGATACAAAGATGTTATAATGATTAATGTCCACATGTTTAACAATTATTGTCATGCAAATTATTACATAAATTAAAAATTTAAACATTGATTTTAAAAATTAATATTTCGACCATGATTATTATGTAGGTACAGAACTTACATAATAAAATATAAAGTATAGTTCCCATAGATGTCACACTTAAAATAACTAGTTAAACTACATGTCGAATGATAAATTAAATAAATGTCAACAAAAATAATAACAAAAAATTAAAGCCATAATTAGCTACCTTTCATCAAATTATGTATATGCCTCTTCAGAAACATTTTCTCCTTTGAGGCATAAGGTCAAAGCAGTAAGTAGAAAACTTTTACGTACCTAAGCACTAAATAGGTATGTTTCTCAGAAAATTAATCTTAATAACGTTAGTTTATAGTTTATCCGGAGTTAAATGCTACGCCTCCGCACGCCGCGGCCGTATCACTTCCAGGCCGACGTATATTTTCTATCCTTCAAAATTAATTTCGAGGGTTAGTTTTGAATAATTTAAATGACCTCACCTCCCTTGTTTTAGAACACCTTCGGCTATATCTGCCTGGTTCATTAGCTTCAACCAAAATGAGCTCTCAGCCAACCACTGAATATTTCAAACGTTCGGACGCTTTGACGGGCTTTTAAAGTTGGCTCTTTGAAAGATATTTTCTAAAGGCATAATTATTTAATTCCTATCAAAAAGTTTTGCAATAAAAAAGGCTGAAAAATATGCTTTGTAAAAAGGTCTAACAATTTTCTAATCAAATTTATTTACCAACTGGGGGATTAACTTACTTAGTTTTAGTCGACTAGGTTAGAAAGTAGTCTTCCCCAGTGTTTGCCCCTCAGTTCCTGTATCAAGTGTCCCTTTCCCTACCCCTATCCGAAAAAGAAATGGCAGTCTCATTGGTGGCTCTGGAAAGACCTGAAGTTGTGCTTATATTCAGCTGTGGGCATCACGTCGTGCGGTGCTGCGTATAAAAATAATAGCGCCAGCCTTTTTATCCTATGAGTGTCTTATAAAGCGACTAAATAAGTAATATTAAAAAAAGATGAGCAGCGTCTTCTCTTCAATTTATCGCTTCATAAGTTTGTGTTTTTAAATAAGATATAATTAAGACTTAACATATTACACGCTGAATATCAGTAAGACATGTTGTTACTTACTAATAATATGGACACCAAGAATATGTTTCTACAATGAAATTTATCTCACACATGTTTCTGTAAATAAATTTATCTCTTTATCTTTATCTTTATCTTCATTAGTCAAACAGCGATCACCAAGCCTACCAAGTATGATGGTGGCAAAGTCCTCCATTTGAAGAAAGAGACCGGGCCCCTAATTCAGTTAACCAAATCGTATCACAATCGTAATTGAATAGCAGGTTTTTGACAGTTCTAGTACTTATGGGCTAGATGTCAAAAACGCGCAACTTAATCACGATCGAACTGCAATTGAAATAGCTGAATAAGGCCCAGGAGCGGACTGATTAGGACTGATCGGCTGGTAATGATGATAGGTCATGCGTAACATGAAATTTATTTCATGTGCAAGTAACCCATGTTCTCTTGTGTCCTTGATCCAAGACTAGCTCAACTCGGATACGGGTAATAAACGCTTGATGGCTTAAGCTTGAAATATTAAGACGCCGACATGTGTAGTTAACGTCTGAGAGAAAACACAGGCATCCCCAGGGCGCCTTAACTATGTGTACATAGGTTTAGTTCGCAAAATGTCATCCGGTTTATGCCTAAAATTAGGTCACCGAAATGTTATCCAGGCCTATTTATTCTAAAGGTTTTATACGAAATATAAAATGCAGTCAATGATTTTGTAGTTTTATAAAATTAACTAACACAACACATGACTTAATTAAGTACATATTAGCAATTAAAATAAAGTTTGCAATTTATGGGTTACGACGAATCCTGTTGGTGTCGAAATCTTTGCTCACCATTGATAATAATTGATAATGGTGAGCGAAGATTTCAAAAGTCCTAGTACCTAAATCTGTTGATATTTTACTAAATTATGCAACAATCTAATGGATTCCTCAGAATGTAATAAATATTTACTGGTGTGAATTAACTATATTTTGTTCGAATCGAATTATCGCTCGCAGTAATCGATTCATTTCCGCATAGTAATTAAAATATCTGTCTTATTTTAGCGAAGCGATGGATTCGGAGTGTAGCTAATCGAGGAAAAATTATTTTTGAAATATCTCGCATTTTAACAGACAGGCTTTGGGAGTTGTTTCAAACAACTCGACAACGAGAAAAACTTTGTATCGCAAAATTCTGGCTGTGAAGTGCAATTGAAAAAAAAAGTAACTAAATTTAACCAATGCTTTATATAATATCAGTATATAAACTTGAAAAATTATGTCTTAGGCGGGACTCGAACCCGCATCTCCATGCACACCGGGCGCGGTGCTTTGTCCTATAAGCTCCTGCGGGTTCGAGTCCCGCCTGAGACATAATTTTTCAAGTTTATATACTGATATTATAACTGCAATTAAGTTTCTAAAATATCAAATAAATTATACAATGCTTTATATGATATTTATCACCATTTAAACCTGAAATTTTTCGTCTCAGGTGGGAATCGAAACCGCATCTCCATGCACACCGGGCGCGGTGCTTTGTCCTATAAGCTCCCGATACCAAGTTTTTTCAAGTTTATATACTTATATAAAAAATGTGCTAGATACAAATAATGTTTGTATAAGTATTTTAATGTCACCAAGTTCATTAGATAAGAAAACTTTAGATCAAGACTGCTCAACCCCAAGCCAGCGGGCCTGACTGTGTGGCCTGCGAAAGAATTTTAAGTGGCCCGCGCTCGCAAGTATGGTTTAACAATTTTATCGTATTTATAGTGGAACAAATTGATCCCGTACGCCAGCGCAAGTAATTAAGCGAGGCTAAACCTATTCAGATGCCCTAGATTCGCTAAAAGGTCCAACGGATCCTAAGGCGGATGCTGCTGTTCGTTTTAAGCTCCTGTGCAATGAAAGTTTATCGGTTTTTTTTTTTTGACGGACCTATCACTGAAACCCCATATGGGAGACTTTAATCAGTTAAACCGGGCAGAGTGTGGCAAGCGCTGAAGGCGCTCATAATATGTAAAGGTACTCTGTGCCTAGGTCTGGCGGTACTACGGTGCGGTCGAGAGTAACCCGAAGCCTCGGGCTGGCTCGCACCGGGGCCTCCCCGATCACGCCCGTTAGTATAGGCATTTTTTTTTTTTTTTATTGACGGACCTATCACTGAAACCCCATATGGGAGGCTTTAATCAGTTAAACCGGGCAGAGTGTGGCGAGCGCTGAAGGCGCTCAGCCTAGGTCCGCCACGCTAGCGGTACACCGGTGCGGCCGAGGGTGAGGCTTCGCGAAGCGAAGCCTCAGGCTCGCTCGCACCGGGGCCCATACTAGCGGGCGTGATCGGGCCAGTGTGGGGTGCTAAAGGCACCCTACCAAATGGCGAACCCACCAGCGGTGGCGCCGCCGGAACCGGAGATGCCGTGGCATGCCGGATCACGGTCGGGCTCCATTCTGGCGGGCCCGATCTGGGAGGGGGGATCGGACAGCTAGTATAGGCACTAACATCACATTGACTATATATCATCTCGAAAAAACCAAAGTATACCGCAAGCTAACTAGAGACAGCGCCATCTATCGGTAATCATGTAAAACTGCGCAGCGTCGTTGCTCGGTGTACGGTGTGGTTGCAGCTCGTTGTTACATATTTACTTTATATGATATTTTAGCAATTTAATTGCAATTATAATATCAGCATCTAAACTTGAATATTTTTCAAGTTTATATACTGAAATTAATATCTATTTGCACTGATGGTGCACCAGCAATGATTAGAAAACACAATGGTTATATACAACCATAGCCACACAACCATTGTTTACTTGTTACAGAATTTCTTAGGTCGAAATTTATTTTCGTATCATTGCATTATCCACCAAGAAGCCTTGTGTGCAAAGGATATGCAGTTGAATATTTGTTCCTAATAAACAATAATTTAATTTAATTTTCTTAATTATTGAGTTTTAGGAATAAGGAATAGGAAATGTAAGTGGCCCGACTTTAACGACTGAATCTACCGTTTGGCCCGACTCTTCAAAGGCTGAGCAGCCTTGCCTTAGAGCTTCCTTAGACACAGTCTCTCCTTGAAACCCGCAGTGAACACTACTCAAACTCGAACATCGTCAAACAAATTACATATAGCATCATTAGTAGTCTAAAATGGTTAATAATAATAACTGAAGTTAATAGCATGCAACGAGCACAGATTAACTTATTTACATCAGCTCGTTTAGCAGCTCTCTGCTAGCATTCGCGTCAGGAATATGAATGGAATGCATAATGCACTGTGAGTTATTGGTGCCGGGTATTAGAGTGCTTTGAGCCACAGATATGACTTTAAAACGGGCATTTGAATCACTGATAAAGGCAGTCTGTACATAAAATATATATAAATAAATAAATGTGGACAACATCACATACATTGTTCTGATCCCAATTTGAATAACTATTGAAGGCATTCGTATTTTGGAAACCAGAAACAACGAAGGTACCACCAGATATCCAGTACTATTACAACGTGTTCCTTTTGATATCCCATAACTCTAAGATTATGTTCTGTAGGTAAAAATAATATAAAACGCCCTAGAACATGTGGTTCAAAAATGAATAGTTTCGAATATAACATAAATTTTAGTTAAATTTGTTAAAAAATGTAACCAGTATGGCGAATCCTTAGTTTTGCGAGACGTTGGCAAACTTACACTAAAGTGTAGTAGTAAAGTTTGACGACCATTTGGATCAGCGGTAGTAAAGGCTGCTTCTGAGCCATGGGTCGCGGTTTCGATCCCCGCACAGTACAAATATTTGTGTGCATTAACATGTCTGTTTGTACTGGTCTGGGTGTTTTCTATGTATATAAGTAAGTTTATCGGTTGTCTAGTACCCCATACGACAGGGTACTTAATAGTAGCTTAATTTGGGACTAGATGGCTCTGTGTGACCCAGTGTGGAATGTCTTAAAGTAGCGGGAGAGTGTATTTTCTATTTTGTAAAAAAAATTGACGTGTGTGAGTGTTTCTTTGATAAGTAGGTACGAGTAAATCTTTTACATTCAAATGTTCATTTATAACAAGGTAAGGGTGTTTTACATAAACAGTCGTGACTTTTTAGATATATTTTGTATGAAAAAATTAAACATAAATAATTTAAAAAATAATTCATATGCAATTTGATTCTTTACCATGATCTGTTTAATACCCTAGAGTTATAAGATATCAAAAGGAACACGTTGTATAAATAGAAATGTGAGTTTGTTTGTTTCGCTTTCACGTAGTAACTATTGAAACGATTTTATTGAAAGGAGATGTCCCATAATAGGCCCAGACATAGTACATCATTTACAAAAATCAAGAAAAATTTATTGATTCTGGGAAAAATACATATTATAAATTTATATAACATATAATTTAGTGGTTCAAAAAGAAACAAGATCGAATAATTTATCAAACTTCATAGGCATTCCAAGATGGCGTCAATCTAAAAAAACTTTAAATGTCAGTAGCTGTCAGATACCTCTTGTCACTTTGGCATAATCATTCACTTCAAGTTTTTGTTCTGCTTGTCACGTTTTAAATGTAGTTCATTATAACGACCTCATTTTCGATTTCTAGATTTGGTATTGATCGACACATTACTTTCATAATGTTTGTTGTTACTACAGCAAGCGATGGCACTCGACTCCTAGATGCGCGATTATGAAACCAAAACTGACAGATGTCATCAAAATGTCATCTTCCGCCATGATGGTTTTGTTTTGTATTGCCATTTTCTTACTTAACTCTTTATTTGAACCACTTAACGAAGCCATTTTAAAAGAATTGGATAATAACAAAATCTTGTAGGTGTATTGGTCTATCTTTTGGTAGGGTGTACAGGTTCTGGGCCTGGCCTCCATACAATTTGGGACATCTTCTTTGGTCTAAAACTGAATTAGACCTTGAGAATGAATATAGATTATTTTGTATCCCACTATTGGACACAAGTTTCCGTACGCACGATATAAAGCGTGCACACAAGTAGACTAATACTTAAAAAAAAAAAGGCTTTGCATGTTAAAACTTTGTATAAACCAGAAACATTGAAGGTACCATAAACCCTTAGATCTGAGACAGTAAAAAAAGTTAATAAGACCCGTCCGGAAATCGGACACAGAACATCAGGTCTGACGAAGTAACGACTCTTTAAAAACTGGTGTCTCAGCCGAAGGTTATCTCGACGTTAACTTAAATAATAAAAATCTTTATTTTCCTTTCACAATCTGGAATAACAACATTGGTTTAAAACATATTTAAATGCTTAGCGATTTACAATAGGTTGTGAGAGGACTGGAGTCTGAACTAGGCAAAGGCCTGGCATACAGGGCTCCAGTACTCCCCTCTCTTGATGGTGGTCAAGTGCAGATAAATAGTGGTTTTTATACAAAATTTAAAAAAAAAGAAATTTTAAAAACAAAAAGCAGTTGTGTGTTATTATACGTGGGTGTGCGATCGTGTGTGTGTGTGTGTGTGTGTTTGTGTGTTTGTGTGTTTGTTTGAGTGTGTATGAGTGTATGTGTGTGTGTGTGTGCGTGTGTGAGTGTGTGCGTGTGTGAGTGTGTGTGAGTTTGTATGGGTGGTTGTATGTTATTATCTGGCTGGATGAAGAAGATTTTCAGTTTCTGCATACATCTGGGTTTGTAAAAGATTCGATACCTTGGTCTTACAAATGAATTTAGATGAAGAGTAGAAGTCTAGTTCACGTTTAAGTGCACTGTAAAGAAATGGACTTAGGAAGCAAAAGAAACGATGAGAGAAAAAGGTTTTAAACGCAGATGAACGCGCTACCAAACGGTTGCGCCGGGTAGTCGTGGGGTCGAAATTAGTAACGCGATGTTGTTTGAGGACGGTATATAATATAAATATCTGGCGTACAGTTAGGACCTGACTTTGAACTTTGCAATGTAATTGGCTATTTCAGCTTGGCTAATGAAAGAGCTTTGCCAGTTAGATGCTCATATCCACATTAATTTGATACAATTCCATTTTTAATTAAATTTTGCATATTTTGAAGTGTCCCAAATGTTATTCTTGAATCGAAGTTGATTACTTTACCTATTAACAAAACATGTAATTAAACCGCACCATTATTTCTGTAGAAGATCTATAAAAACATGACTTTATCTGTAGAACCTATTGTCACGTTGTGATTTCTGAGCTGCGCACTAATCTCTAAATACTCACGTTTAGTTAATACATTCATTGTTTCATTGTTAAAACACATTTAATTTCACTTCAATAATAATCGAGTTTTGTTGTTTTGGTTATTGATCTGTCAATGACAAAGAGCTGTCAGATGCGCATGCGACTGTCCGTATGCTCTGAATGACTAAAATAACGTTACGTTCGTTTGTCTACGTTTAGCAAACGCACGGAACACATTGTAATACTCATTTCACAAAGGTCGTGAATGATTTATTTCAATAAATATAACAATATTTTGTTTTCTATAATTTTAAGATTGTGTGTTGACATTAAATTAGTTTATGAAACTTCACGCAGCCGAAGTAATTTTCATGAGCCTGGCAGAATGACGTTCGACCGTCGACAGATGTTTAAAAAGTTAATAAACAATAGTAGTGATGCAGGTTTACAAACATTGGGAATTCATTAAGGAAAAATACGTGTCTTGAGGACTGGTTCTTAAAGAAAACAATTTAAATAAACGACCAGCCTTTAGTTAATAATTATCGTTAAAATATTAAAATAATGTAAGTTAATGTTTTCTTGTTAGTTTAATGTGTTTTACAAAGAAATAGTTCTTTGTGTTGTTTCGATTGTTTTGGGGAGATTGAAGTTGGTGTGTTGGGCGCTCGGAAATTCCTTCGTGACAATGATTTGCATTTTTGCAATTTGGAGGTTTCATTCGAGGATTTCATTTGATTGATTTCATTCTGGTATACGGCTTGGGGTTGTGAAGATGTCGAGGAGGACACCTTCGCTCTGGCTGTCGGCCAGGAAACCGAAGGAGAAAGATGGAGGCCGACACCTCAATTTTGTTACCGGCTTATAGTCGGTTACCCTACCCTATCTTTGATGAAGTAAGTGGAAACATCTTCTTAATCCAGTTAGCAGTCTACAATTCCGGTTGCCGTTTATTAGTATTCCGTTCATAATTAAATTCAGATTATTCCGTTTAGTATAATTTACACGATAAGTTTGGTGGTACAACTCGCTCAGAAGTAGGGGTAATTCAGAGCCTTACAAAGGACTCACGCCTGAGATTTCTGTGTTACTAATTTTAGGGGTGGTACGCTTAGCACTGCAACGTTTAGGGGTTTGGCGAGGGTGTTGGGGGTGATGTGGATGAACAGAATGAGGTGGTAATTAAAGAGACGAGCATGAATTAACAGAATATATTTATTTGCTCCGGCCAAGCTTACCACCTCTTAAAAAGCTACACAGATATATTAACTTGACTTCATATTTTCATTCTATTTGATATGACTTTTGGGTTTACTTCGAAGCGATGCTCTCCGTTTAAACCGACCGGCTGCGGCGCCCATTAGAGCTGCCAATAATTTATCGGTGACCGAGCACTCTCACGGAGCGAAAAACTGACTGACTAATTTCAGCCGGAACGAGTTGTCCAATCAAGATTTTTTTATACAGGATGAAATTTTAACCACTTTCCAAAATTTTTGTAGGCGTTCAGTATCGTATTAAGAGCCCATTTATGAAGTAAAAAATGTAAATCAAGTTTTCACCCGAAAATATTTTTCGCAATATAGGTAGTTTTAAATTTTTACAGTTTTAAGCTTGTTTAAGTATAGGGAAAATCAAAAAATTATGATTAGTATTGTAATGAATGAATGTGATGTGCATTGCGTAAAAAAAGTGTTGCTAGGCGGCCGTATCAAAAATTTTAGATTTTTAGCGGACATTTTCTAAGTGCTTTATCTTGAGATTTTTGTACTGGGCTATACCAAAAGAAAAAATACGTCATATGTTTTTTGTCTCATAGATTGATATATTAAAATTTGGAAGGTGGTTAAAATTTCACCCTGTATACAAGTGCAAGACTTGAAATTTTCACAGATTCCATTGTGTCTTTTTACGTAATATTCTTATTACGGCCACTTCTAATCATTAAAAATTCATATCCACTTCAATATTTTTAATGTCATTAATAACGAAAGGAATCGGTTGGTATATACTCGTAAGTTCTTATTATTTTTATTTTTATTTTTAATGTAACTGTAATTTCGATGAATGTAAAATATTTACTTTACTTATCTTACTAATAAGGATTGATGTTTGTCTCAATCATGAAAGAACGACTAAGCGGCGAACTTTTGTAAACGCACGGAAGTTTAATTTGGAATAATTCCTCTGAAACCCTATTTTGTATGGAGATTTTAAAGCATTAATTTAATGTTCTAAGCTGGATATGTAAATCGTTTTTTTTTTTGCGATTTTAGCTCAATTATTTCCGTGCCGATTTTAGTCTATATTTGTTAAATAAAATTAATAGCCTATGATAATCCCACTGCAGGACAAAGGCCTCTATCATTGAAATGAAGATATCATAGCAATGATGGGTATAGGCATAATCGAGTTGATAAATGCGGGTTGGTGACCACAAACCCGAGCAATGTTCGAAAATTAGAAACTTTGTTGCCCGTCCCGGGAATCGAACCCGGGACCCCGGTATCTTGGCCAGGTATTGTAACCGCTAGACCAACGGGGCGACTAACCAACCGGACCAACTATGTATATATTTGTTAAATAGCGTAAATAATATTCTATTCAATTTGCAACTTTTACGACATGGTTAATATATGGATCGATATTCAATTACAGTTTGTTATTACCTAATCATTTTTTACAGACAATTACCGCTTTTGTTCTTTCTTTGTCTTTTTTCAAGTAATGTGTCACCCATTTTTGTTCCTTTAGAATACCAGCGCTGTAGCGGCTTGCTGGTCGTTTCTGTACACGCTGAGGCTTGGACCTAATTGGACACACACCTTCTACGGTTGTGTTTTTCCATTTTTTTGTCAATATGCATTTATCTTTTTTGACTGCCTAATGTTACTGTCGTCAATCAAATGTTGCTAATGATAATAAGTACGAATATTGCTAAGTTTTCTCCAATTCCTTTTCAGTTTTTGTTTGAAAGAGTAACAAATGTCCATACAGCCAAACTGTTGCGTTTATTAAGTCTCTGAGATTAACCGCCGATAGATAAAAAGACAGACATACACATATGGCGAAACAATTAGAGTTCCTGTTGATTACGAAACCCATAAAAGGAGAACACTCACTTGTTTAATATGGACTTCAGTCTCAGCTTGCGGAGAATTTCCTAATCAATTTCAAAGTACCCTTTTCCACTTCTCCCATCCCGAATGTCTAGCTCCAAACGCGACAATGATACTGGCTGATTTACAAGTGTAACATCATCATCATCATCAGCCTATTGCAGTCCACTGCTGGACATAGGCCTCTCCAAATGCACGCCACTTAGGTCGATCCTCGGCTTCTCGCATCCAGCTCCTGCCAGCCACCTTGCGCAAATCATCACTCCACCTGGCCTGAGGGCGTCTTACATTACGTTTGCCGAGTCGCGGTCTCCACTCAAGAACTCGTTTACCCCATCGGTTGTCGGTTCTGCGGCTAATATGGCCAGCCCACTGCCACTACAGCTTGCTAATCCGGTGGGCTATGTCGGTAACTCTAGTTCTCTGCCGGATCACCTCATTTCTGATTTTGTCCCTAAGAGAAACTCCGAGCATAGCTCTTTCCATAGCCCGCTGAGCGACTTTGAACTTGTGGACTAGCCGTACCGTCAGTGTCCACGTTTCGGCTCCGCATGTCATGACGGGTAGGACGCACTGATTGAAGTCTTGAGGCATTGTGGGATCGACGATGAGAAGACTCGACGTAGTTTCCCAAATGCTGCCCAACCCAACTGAATTCTTCTGTTCACCTCATCCTCAAAGTTGTTTTTACCTAACTGCAGTATCTGCCCAAGGTACACATATTTCTGAACAACTTCGAGGATGGCACCGTGGATCGCAATCGGTTGCGGTAGTACATGTTCATTGAACATAACCTTGGTTTTATCCAGGTTCATCCGCAAGCCGATGCGTACAGAAGAGTCAGCCAGGTCATCCAGCATCTGTTGTAGGTCCTGCAGCGTTTCTGCCATAATGACGATGTCGTCTGCAAATCGCAAGTGAGAGATGTACCTATTCGCCATTGATGTTGATGCCTACATTGATTACAAGTGTATGATTGCCCCTTTATCAAAGAACCTATTAAATTATCGGTACGTGTGCCCTTAAGGGCTGTTACGGTTTTGAGACGATCTTTGAGAAGGCTTTAAATTATGATATCAGTAGTTAAACTTGAAAAATTATGTCTCAGGCGGGAGTCGAACCTGATTTTTTAGTTTAAATACTCAGAAAAATCAGTTTTATTTCTGCAAATATACCCCAGGAAGCGCTTTTACTGATATTATAATTGCAATAAAATTGCTAAAAATGTTATAAAAGGTATGTTTTAAATTTTTCAACTCTTTGTCGGTTGGTCTCAAAATTTGTAATGTACCATGAAGTTTAATTTGTCACCATCATGAAGACTAATTATGTGTTAAATTTGTCAGATTAACCAATTTCGCCATGCCTAAGCCAATATACCCTTAGTAGTTTACAATTAAAGTAAATGGTAAACCCGCTTTAAGTTCTTCATAATTATGTAAATCTCAAAACGTCTTGAGCTGCAAAAGTCCATTTAAAAGTTCATATCCTACAACGTCCGTTTCCTTGAATGTCATTATCCAAAAACGTCTATATCTGGTTTTAAAACAGTTACACAAACAAGGAGTGCATATATTGAGCATCACTTATTATTATTAATTTACTAGCTGTTTCCTGCGACTTTGTCCGCGAGGAAAATATTTTTTGCAATTATCCCACGTAGACCGTATTTTGTTCCCGGAAATATAGTACAGTAACTTATCCTCCATTCCAGCCAATGATCATTCTATTTTTCAACTTTTATTAAGATTCGTTACATTGTTCTGAAATAATTCCAGAAAACGTCCATCTAAATTTTCGCATTCATAACTATAGTGATAAAAAAAAATAAAGTAACAGCCTATAATCATCCCACTGCAGGGAAAAGGCCTCCATCATTGAATTCAAGTTACCACTGCAATGATGGGTGTACTGGCATAATCACCACGCTTGCCAAATGCGGGTTGGTGATCACAAACTGGAGCAACGTTCGAAAATTCGAAACTTTTTGTTGCCCGACCCGGGGATCGAACCTGGGACCCCGAGATCTTGGCCCGGTATTTAAACCATTAGACCAAGGGGCGGGGGCCAAAAAATGTAAGAAATAAGAAATACATTTAGAAAGACGGCATCATTCGTATTATTCTCGAAGTGATCCTGCTCTCCCCGGCGCTAAGGAAAGACAATCTCTCCATCAACTTAGATAGTTAA
The DNA here is from genome assembly GCA_949315895.1 of Anania crocealis. NCBI lineage: Eukaryota > Metazoa > Arthropoda > Insecta > Lepidoptera > Crambidae > Anania > Anania crocealis. The sequence continues at coordinate 26,726,219 of OX438882.1, forward strand.
ATTAATTGTTAAGTAAATACACTTAATATTACATCTGTTCCGTTATTGACTCAGTCATTTAATCAGTTTGATGTCGGTCGGTAGCGATATTGTTTTGTGGTTAGGCTTTGATCGTTCTGTGGAGTGGATTCGACTGTACCGTGCGTACTGACACATTAATTGGAATACAGGAGATTGAAATTATTTCACCGATGCAAATGAGACATCACCACATTATATCGTGACGTATCAGTTATATTAAAGAAACATTTAATATCTTTGTTGGTAATTAAAATGACTTAGGTAACGAGAAATATCTACTAATCAAAGCCATCTAGTCCCAAATACTATGAAGCTTATACTATGGGTACTGGACTAGACAACCGATAAACTTACCTATTGACTTTTTTTTGTTGTAAATATATATATACTAGCGGACCCGACAGACGTTGTCCTGTCTTAACTATGAATATTGATTACGAAATGGTTTAATAAAAAAAAGTTGCCAATTGTTTTTTTTGACGTGTATATAAATAGTTTGGTTGATATTCCGTCACGGTAACAGGCGACATATTACTGGCCATGTGCAAAATTCAGTTTTTTTTCCCCTTTTGACGATTTTTGCAGCACGCATTCTGTCAATGTTATGTCAGACGCCTAACATTAAAAAGTTTAGTTTGTCAAAAACAGATAAGGTTACATTAAAAATAATTTAGTACGGTGATTAAGTTTCCTTAAATTTTCTAATTTTCCGCGCAATTTTCTTATTTTTTTCTTTCATAAGAACATTCTCCTGATAGTAACGAAAAAACAAAAAAATAATTAGTGAAATCGGCCCAGCTGTTCACGCGTGATGCGATGACCAAAGGAAATAGGGATTCATTTTTATATACAGGTTGAAATTTTAACCACTTTCCAAATTTTAATATAGCAATCTACGAGGCAAAAAACAAATGACGTATTTTTTCTTTTGGTATAGCCTAGTACAAAAATGTCAAGATAATGCACTTAGAAAATACCCGCCAAAAATCTAAAATTTTTGATACGGCATCCTAGTAACACTTTTTTTACGCGATGTGCATCTCATATATTCATTACAATACTATTCATAAGTTTTTCATTTTCCCTTTATACCTTAACAGGTCCTAGGACCGTAAAAATTTAAGCTAAATCGCGAAAAATATTTTCGGGTGACAACTTGATTAAAATTTTTTACTTCATAAATAGGCTCTAAATACGATACTGAACACATATAAAAATTTTGGAAAGTGGTTAAAATTTCATCCTGTATATAGCAGATTATACATAGAACACTCCCTGACCAGTACAAACAGATGTGGTCATGCACGCAACTATTTTTACGGTGCAGGAATCGAACCCGCGACCCATAGCTCAGCATCAGAAGCATGCAAGATCGATGGAACTGTGTATCAATTTATTAGTCTGATATACTCTTTTAGGCATCTCCTACGACACCTATAATTGGAAGAGAAGTTTATTAAAAAGCAAAAAATATTATGTCTATGTTTGTGCTGGCACCACAAAATCCTTGTTAAATTGACATTTGAAGATTAATTAATAAGTCGTAAATATGACAAAAAAGAGGGGAAAAAAAAACCGAACACAGTAATTTTCGTAATTGGACCGAGTTCGAAGAACGAAATTGTTTTGTACTTACCTACTTCGTATCCGATGGAACAAGGTCCTTTTAGTAAATAATTTGTTCTTGTTAATTGGATGTATTTATTTTTTATAACATTATTTGCCACAAACAAAATTACGTGATGAAAGAGAAACGCTGATGTTAAAAAATTCAAAAGGTTCGTTCAACCTTAACATAATTTTGATGTTACAAAAACTTCTAAGATGTTAGAAGTTATTGATACCAGAATTAAATAAAAACCATGGTCGAGTGGAACACACCGGTTATCAAAGCAGCGCCAGTCTAGTGGTTTAAGAGCTTAGATCTGACGGACCTGGGTTCGATCCCCGGGTGGGGTGAACAGAGTTCTGTATGGGCTAAGATCTGAGGGTCCTGGGTTCTTCCCCGGGTCAGACAACCAGAGTATATATTTGAACATTGTCCGGGTTTGTGATCACGTGCGTGGTGATTATGCCTGTACCAATAATTGCTTTGACAGACATAAGCATCCAGGACATCATATCATCATCGCATACGATGACGCCGGCAGCAGTAGACCCCGACCACCAGTCCGCCACCTCCGTCCGAGGGGACGATGGTGTTGCACCAGTGTCGTCCGCCGACGCGTCTGGAGATCAGCCGTTAACTACTACAGAGCATGCTACTACAGTTAATGATGATGATGAGGACGAGCAGTTCGAAGAAGCTAGGACCGACGGCGATACCGAAACACGGAGTCAGGACCCGCCAAAGTCAATTTAATCGACTGAAACTACAGCAACGTCAAGAGTACGCAGGTGTCCCAGGGTAGATTATATGCCGTTTTTTTAGTTATATAATAGTCAACTAGGGGTAGGAATGTTACGTATAAAGAGTTGTCTATACATTTATAGGTATGTGGCTGCGCCCTCTACCGTCGTTGCTGTCAATAAATCAGTGCGTTGTAAACCAACAAGCGTTTAACTCGTGTCCCCGTTCCGATATCTATCAGTAACTTGCGTCGACTCAAAGCACATTTACTAGCGCTTTGACATTGACATTTATTTATTTTGTAACCATAACGGATTGCTGTTCAATATTTAGATGCATCATATGTGTTATCTAGTGTATGTATGTTTTATTGTATATATATTTATTATATGTATGTATATTATAAGGTATTTATGTACTGTTGTGTTTAGGTTTATATTTTGAAATATGTTTATGTATGTTTAAGTAGACATTAAGTTTTTTAAGTTAATTTGTTTTGTTATGTTTGATTATTTTTACATAAAGTACTCTGTGCACCTTCCCCTTTCTTTGTAGTACCTATCCTGCACCTAAAGGTTGTCTGGAAGAAATCGCTACAGGCGATAAGACCGCCGAAGTTGTACATCTTTCTGTAACATTTCCTGTAAATTTATTTCTTCTGTGGTGTGCAATAAAGAGTATTCTAATCTCTAATCTAATCTAACTTAAATTCCATGATGGAGGCCTTTGCACTACAGTGGGATGATTATAGGCCGTCACACTACATACTGAGATCCTCTACTTTTAGCTCCAGTTAAATATCGCAATAGGTAATAATGGGAGATCTGTGAGCGTAATAATTAATTACGGCTGATTAAAATTCTGTTTGCGAACCGAGAGGCAATTAATTATTTTATTAAATAAACCGAAAACGCGATCGAGTGTAAAATATTTATACTACGCGAGCTTCTGCGGTCGGGTAGTCTATAATTTATGGTAGAATACTGTTATAGTACTACTGTTACTAGAGTTGCATAACTATCGATAGTTGACCTCGAAAACTAGTTACAATATCGATAGGATCGATATTATGGAATCAATCAATACTGTCGATAGTAACGATAGTAAATAAAGAAATCTTTATTTCCTCGCTAACACAGAAAATGATAGTGGCAACAGATATTCATATTATCTAGGTAACAGCTTAGTAAATAAAAATCTAGTCTATGTGAGAGACTGGTCTCTGTACTAAGAGACCTGTATGACAGACTACCAGTCTCTCCACATCCGAACCAAAAGGTGCGATAGCTTTTTGATGAATTGTTAATTTAGCACAGTGAGAATTAAACAGATTGTTTTATACAATAAGAAGCAGCACAATATTATTAAAGGAAAACATTGTATTGCAATGATGAAGACTGAGAGTAAAGTATTTGTGTGTGTGTGTGTGTGTGTGCCGGTGTGTGTATGAGTGTGATAGTATTATGAAGTTATCGTATCGATACTATCGATAGTATAGCTACTAATCAATTAGCCTTTTTCTTGGGAAGATTTAAAAAATATCCGCTAGGGGCAGCACCGGTGGGCGGGTACATATAGTTTGAATTCTCTATTGATAACAACGTCAAACGTATAGAATTAAAATGGAATTAACGGATGATGATGTAAGTACCTGAAGCGAAATTGAAATTTGCAAAAGTGCAAGATCATCTTGTCCGGGATTTAAAACGATTGCATGTCGTAGCTTAGCCGTGTTAGGTACTTAATAAAAATGTCCTAGTTGAAAGGTTAGTTGGTTCATAAATTTTCTCGTTGGTATACCTATGTCATTGTGTTGTTAAAAATTGTATTATTTTGAATAAACTAAGTTGTTCTTTTTTGTATATTTGAGAATTGAAGAATACGTTGCAAACTGTATTGAAAAAAATATAAATGCTCAGTGTCAGTGTCCAGCTTCTTCTTAAGAACTGCTCTCAGATTGTTGCTTTACTTTATAAACTTGAGGATTAAACTGTACGTTACGGTTAAGATGCACTTACGTGCACATCAAAATTAAAAGAATGGAATAAAGACAGTAAATTTGGCAATAATCCAGACAATATTTCAAGTGTTAGCTATCCTACCAAACGCAAACACGTAAAAAAATCAATCATAAGATTTGTTCCGGAAAAAAAAGTATTTAAATGATAACCATGAAAACATACCCCCCACCGGTGCTGCCCCTAGCGGATCTTTTTTAAATATTCCCAGGAAAAAGGCTAATAGTATTAGTGAATTTGTAATATCGCATATGCGATTAGGAAAATCAAAGAATTAGGAGGTATAAGAGCAGCAAAAAACGTTTATTTCGCGTATTTCCATTCATTGATGTCGTATGGAGTGATGTTTTGGGGCATAGCAGCAGATGCTCATAAAATATTTGTCTTGCAAAAAAGAGCTGTTAGATATATTTTAGGATTAAAATACAATGACACTTGCAGGGATAAATTTAGACAATTAGGAATTATGACGGTAACTGGTGAATTTATATATCAAAGCATTTTATATATAAAAGAGAATATTAATAATATACCTAAAAAGGGTGACAATCACAAATATGCAACACGATACAGGAATCAGATAGCACTTCCCAAACATCGTCTGGTCAAATATAGAAAGAGTTTTCTGTTTATGGGCATCAAGTTTTTAAATAAAATATCATCTGAAGTAAGGGATCTAAAAGGTAATGAATTTTTTAACAAAATTAAAGCAATACTTATTCTTAAAAGTTATTATAGTATTAATGAAGCTCTTTCGGATAATGACATTTTTTAATTCTAATTTTGAAATTAATTAATTTTTATATCGTTTATTATTAGTTTCTTCTAAAATTATTACATTATGGATTGCTGATTCGTATATTTTATTGACATTTTATTATTCTATTTAATAATTGTGACGATTAAGTATTTTAATTTAAGTATTAATTTTATTTATCCTGTTTTTTTATTACATAATTTTTAAAATTGACGATGCCCCTAGATTGCTAATATTGTTTTAATTTTATGACGTTTAATACATTAATAAAATTACGTTAAACTTGAAATTTAAATTATAACAAAAATATGTGTGTCTATTTGAAATTGTAAATTGACGTCTCTAAGTGTAATGTTAATACCAAAAGATGAAATAAATGAATATGAATATGAATATGAATATCGATACTATCGAGAGTATTGTTCCGAAGCAATAAAATGGCATTTAATAGTATCGATACTAACGCTAATATCGATAGTATCGATAGGCTATTGATACTTTTAAATAGACGTCAGCTAGCAATAGACTATAATCGATAGTGGACTATCGACGGGCAACTGTAATTGTTACAGATAATATGATACGAGTATTAACGGAATAGAAGGCACGATGGTAAAGACCGGAAGTTATTACAAGAAATTGTGCATTTAAAAGAGCTTTCGAAACACTTTCGTGCATTAACACTACGTATTGTACTGTATCATGAAGCTCATTTATTAAATTGTTCGAACCGAAAATCGAACTAGGGACCCTTGCGTAGTAGGTTAACCAACTATAGTAACCTGGAAGTAATCACGTACGATAGAATTTATAAAAAAATCATTATGTTTTATCAAAATTAGGCATTCAAAACATTTGAATAGTAGCTGAGAATTATAAAAAATTAAATGTAAAGGATACTGGCAAACAAAGATCCATCTCAAAGGGAGCAAACCAAAAGTTATATCATGCAAGAAGAATCCGGATTCTGCTTTTATAAAACCACGATAGCACAGATATTACATAATTCGAAACAAAAAAACAATCTTTTTTTTATCTTCCCTTTGCATTGTTACGCCTGTTACATATTTTCCGTAGTAAAAATTTTAATGAAGGTTTTAATTGTTATAATTCGCGCGTAATGCCGTTTCGGGCGAGTGGATTAAAAGCCGCTTGGTTTTTAAAACAAAGGCCTTTCGCACAAAGTGTACTGTAAAGCATACCGAAATGCGTTTTTATTCTAGGTTTGTGCTTGTGACTTCGGTGACTTTTTTACAAAAATAATGCAAATTGATCTACATTTTTCTATGTCTAGTGAATGAGCTTTTCATTATCAGTCGATAAGGTATCCTTTTCAATATTAATTCAAGACCGTGTGATGCAGGCCAAAATACAAAAGCATTACTCATTCTCGTCTTAAGGTTGTCTGAAAAAGCAACTTAAGGAGCATTGCCACAAGAAGTCTGGCTTCGGTATCTGCTGTTCGACATACCCAGCAGCATTGCCTGCCCGTCTATCAATGTTAAGATTTTTGTGAATCCTCCTTTTGTAGCATATTAAAAGTATTTTCTTCTAAAGATTGTGATAGAGACAGGTTTTAGCTAAGAATTCCTTATCGTAGGTAAACTTGGACCTTTCTCAGGGTTTATTCTATCATCGTTGCAAAATTCATCAATGTAAGTTCAATTGCTTTAGCGAGAAATTGGAACGGACAATAGTCTTTCATTTTTTTGTTAATATATAGCTTATAAAACCCACAAATCTCTAGTAATGGCTGAAATTAGTAAAAGAAGCTTTAAAATCGGTTCAGTAGAGCCTCTGAACCTACTAGACAGAGTATATACGTACAATCCGACATAATTAGACTCAATACCATGTTAGATTATTGTGTCTCAAAATAATCATCTTGTATTGTTATGTGCAGTAAATAGCACAACGGTCTATCTGAAAAGAGCATTGTTACTTCTACCGTTCTGCTACTATTGTAGTATACCCTCGTATTGTCACTAGTTCCTGAGACTGACAGATTGCATCTTGCAGGCGCTCTATTACTGTGTTTACAGTATCGAAGATAGGCTTGTACGAAACATTCTATCATGACTTCTTGTTACGAGATGCTGATGCAACTTGTAGGTTTGAGTACGAAACATTCTATCATGACTTCTTGTTACGAGATGCTGATGCAACTTGTAGGTTTGAGTACGAAACATTCTATCATGACTTCTTGTTACGAGATGCTGATGCAACTTGTAGGTTTGAGTACGAAACATTCTATCATGACTTCTTGTTACGAGATGCTGATGCAACTTGTAGGTTTGAGTACGAAACATTCTATCATGACTTCTTGTTACGAGATGCTGATGCAACTTGTAGGTTTGAGTACGAAACATTCTATCATGACTTCTTGTTACGAGATGCTGATGCAACTTGTAGGTTTGAGTACGAAACATTCTATCATGAATTCTTGTTACGAGATGCTGATGCAACTTGTAGGTTTGAGTACGAAACATTCTATCATGACTTCTTGTTACGAGATGCTGATGCAACTTGTAGGTTTGAGTACGAAACATTCTATCATGACTTCTTGTTACAAGATGCTGATGCAACTTGTAGGTTTGAGTACGAAACATTCTATCATGACTTCTTGTTACGAGATGCTGATGCAACTTGTAGGTTTGAGTACGAAACATTCTATCATGACTTCTTGTTACGAGATGCTGATGCAACTTGTAGGTTTGAGTACGAAACATTCTATCATGACTTCTTGTTACGAGATGCTGATGCAACTTGTAGGTTTGAGTACGAAACATTCTATCATGAATTCTTGTTACGAGATGCTGATGCAACTTGTAGGTTTGAGTACGAAACATTCTATCATGACTTCTTGTTACGAGATGCTGATGCAACTTGTAGGTTTGAGTACGAAACATTCTATCATGACTTCTTGTTACGAGATGCTGATGCAACTTGTAGGTTTGAGTACGAAACATTCTATCATGACTTCTTGTTACGAGATGCTGATGCAACTTGTAGGTTTGAGTACGAAACATTCTATCATGACTTCTTGTTACGAGATGCTGATGCAACTTGTAGGTTTGAGTACGAAACATTCTATCATGACTTCTTGTTACGAGATGCTGATGCAACTTGTAGGTTTGAGTACGAAACATTCTATCATGACTTCTTGTTACGAGATGCTGATGCAATTTATAGGTTTGAGTGATGCCCGGTATTTGAATATTGAAACATTGTTAGGTTAAAGGTAATAAAATATGGAATTATTTATTCAGTACTCCGAAGATCTGCGGACGAGTCAATATGAAATCCAAAATAGTAAGATATTGACATTCTTTGTAAAAGCAACGCTCTAAAATCATCCCACTGCAGTGCAAAGGCCTCCATCATTGAATTCATGTTACCACTTGCCACAGGTAAGATCCACTGCACAGCAATGATGGGACAGGCATTATCACCATGCTTGCCAATTGCGGGTTGGAGATTACAAACCCGAGCAATATGTTCCGAATTCGAAACTCTTGTTGCACGATCCGAGAATTGAACTCAGGACCTTGAGATGTTAACCCAGTTTTTAAGCCACTAAATCAACGGTGAGTTTTCTTTGTAAAGTAGAAAAGATATACAACAAGCTTGATCTTAACAAAGATCTTGAATACTTTAGCTATTATTTATAAAAGTTCATCTCCGTTGTTAAAATAAATAAAATCTTGTATTCCAAACTCATTCCGCGAGTGTCACAGGTCCAAAGTTTTATTCGCATAATTTATCATGCGGATTCGCCTGCCTCTCGTAATGGGCCATTTAAATTTCAGCGACAAAAAGTTGTCTCGACTAAATGAACCGTCTCGCGGACATTATTTATACTGCGTTTGGATTACGAGTGTTTTAAGAGTAAGACCGGAGACGCTGGCAGAGTGTGCGAGATACAGGAAATAAATTAACTTAATGTTTTTTTGTTCTTAATGGAAGTAAGCTTGTAACACACAGTGTAAGCGTGTGTGTGTGTGTGTGTGTGTGTGTGTGTGTGTGTGTGTGTGTGTGTGTGTGTGTGTATGTGTGTGTATGTGTATGTGTGTGTGTGTGTGTGTGTGTGTATGTGTATGTGTGTGTGTGTGTGTGTGTGTGTGTGTGAGAGAGAGAGAGAGAGAGAGAGAGAGAGAGAGTTTAAGTTTAAATGAAATAATAGTGTAAAATAATAATAATGTTGCCCCCTTGTCGCTACGTCACTTTGTGCAAACGGCCGTTTTCGGGGGCCTATTAAACGAGTGTGCGAGTCACCCCCTGCCATTTTATCAGTGTGAGTAACATAGGTCAGGCAGGGGCCATAGTCCTTCCATAGTCCCAGTTACCCAGTTCACTAGCACCCAAACCCATAGCCCAGTATCCTTTGTATCCACTTTCTGCAATAGTCCTACACTAACCGGGGGTTATCCTTGGGTGTACTTGTATAGTGCGCACAGGGATAATCGTCGGCTGGTGTCACATTACATCATTTAGATAAATGTTGTCTAACGGGCCTCTGCGAGTTGGCTCCGGCCCCTCATACGCCTTCCAAAGGTCCGGGACTCCATAGTCCCGTGATTGGCAAATAATAGTAAGTTGATTATCAAAAAATAGGAATCACACAATTCTAGTTGCGTACTATTTTAATTAATATGTATATAACGAGGGCAAAGCATCGTAGCAAAAACAAAATAACAGCCAATCTGGGATAAATTAATTAATGTTAAAACAAAACACCAGCGATACAATATTTTTTAAACAAAGTTATTTTGAATTGCTGGCTGACAAAATAGTGTCAATCTTTATAATTTTAATTAAGATAATTATTAATTTTGATTTGTTAAGACATTAAAACATTGCTAGTAATCTGCAAATTACTGTTAATACCGAAAATTTTATTTTTTGGCAGATTTGTTAAAAGTAGTTTCTAAGAAATCTTAATAAGATTCCACCTTTAACTTAAGTAAAGATAAGTTACATATAAACGGACATCTAGTCTGCCTAATTATAACTTAACCAAATTGGTATGTACATTGTCGTGTTGTAAAAACAGAATAGCAAATTCGCGTCACTGTGTCACTCTGGTTCCCTTAAATATTTTTGTTCTTACGAGTTACATTAGGTATTGTAATGTAAAAAATGAAATAAAAATAAGAAATACATTTTATGTTGGCCCGTAACGATCATCGTTGATTGTTTTTCTGTACCGACTGAGACCAAATTTTTTATAACTTTTCAACCGTCGCAAAAAAGAATATTCTCTATTATACACCATTCTTTACATATGTATGACTACGCATGACCTTTAATATTTATGTCGTTTTTAAAAACAATTCATATCGAAGACTAGAGAAATAAGGGTGCCAGCTATCAAATTAGTAAATCCAACTTTTTTAAAACTCTTTTAAAATATATTTGGATGAACTTAACTGGTAAAACTCATAACTATAAAATAACTAAGCTAAGCAAAGAAAATACTTAGAAAGAAAAATCTTTGATATAGGTATTTAATCTTCATAAACATCGTTTAATCCCTGTTTTTTATTAGTGACCTGTTCCATTTAAATCAAATAATAAAAAAAAAATATCGTCCGTTATCATTTACCAGGAATATCGCTCAAAAAGAATTTTATAGTAAAACATATTCAATGTAATACAATTCTCATCTTTAGTATAACGATGTTAGAACGTGCCTTTGACGTCTAATGCGACGTTATTTGTTAAAAGTGTTACATTACAAGTGCCTTGAGTTATTGGACGTTGATATCTTCCACTGGTTCAAAGGGGCCTTAACCAAATTATTTTTTATTTCCTTCAGGACTATTCGCAAATCTTTATATTAAACTTTTTATCTGTCTTGTCACCTCATTGTCCTTCACTGTTAATTTGGTAGTAGAGTTTTTCTCCATGTTTTTGATATAAAACTTTAATCATGCATCATAAGCTATAGCAGCAATTTATTTGATTTGAAGTCTCAACAATATTAACGTCTCTCAATACTACTTTCAGATTTTTTTCACATGGCAAAGGCTCATGAGTAAATAGACTGAACTAAGTTTAAGCTTCTTAATAACGTCAACTGGTGACAATGAGATTGTCAACTGGCTGTCCGAGCGTAAACCGGTTTGTTCCAGTCTCGCCGCGTGCGCGACAGCGGCCAGTGGTCACGCACACATGTCCCGCGTGCTTGTAGTAGTGCAACCGATATGAAGCTTAAGTTTTGTTCTACTCATGTGGTATAGGCCTACACTACCTCCAGTCATCTCTGCTGTTATTCTGCTTCCATTTTTTGGAAAGTACTATTTTAAACAATTTCACTTCTTACCAGCTTGCACGCGCATGTCCCTCGACACGATGGCGCCGTGCGCGTTGTGCGCGCGACATCTGTACGCGCTTGCGTGCACGTCCTGCCGGTACTGGACCGCTGCGAAGGGCAGGAACACCAGTGTGCCGTTGTCCAGCACTTGCCTGCAACAACCAGAGAAATAGTTGTTAGAAAATTTTCGAACATTGAGAATGTCGTTTAGCCGTGGATGAGCGGTGCCTTCTCTGTCAAGTTTCTGTAAGTGTCCTATGCATGTTCTGTGATTTTTGGCAGTTTAGAAAATATGATATTTTAAAGATATATTTAAAAAAAAGTCATTTAACGGTCTAAGTCTAAAATTAAGGTACACTACCACTAATGCCATTTTAAGCGAAACAGTAATGTTTCTTCTAATGTTAACTTCTTCCATTATTCTTTCTATAATCGTCTTGAATCAGTCTTTGAAATATCATAATTAACTACACATCATTCGTGATTACAAGTTGCCGAAAAAAGAGTCGAAAACATTTTAGGTGGACGGAGTTCAATTTGTCATAGGATCGAAATCAGAACCCTAAAACCTTATCCCGGTACTTAAAAAACTCGACAGTGGGCCTGGTTGCGTAAACAGTTAACACTAGTTATACTCGTAGCCTACATCATTTAGTGATTTTGAACTATATACATTCATCTAAGAAGGTTAATCTGAAAACAGATTGATACTAAAGCCAATTAGTAAAATCAGTCCATTTTTAAACCAAATAAGAATACGACCAAAGCTGACGCAGAGAAAATGAAAAAAAACAAAGGATTCTAACGCGCCGGTGCAAAACGAAAAATTCAAACCGTACCAGAAACCGACGCTACCTAATCTTTTTTCTCCCCGGAGGAAATTAAAGTGGAGCAGTCGGCTCTGCAGTGTCGATCTCCTCTGTTTTATATCCTCTAATGTGCCCAGACAGTCTCTTTGACGAAAATAATAAGTTAAAAGAATGGGAGAGAAATAAAATTGTACCTTTCACAGGAATGCGTGAGGTTAGATATACCAGTACTGTACGCCAGTGATTATACAGATTAGCATCGAGTTTCTATTCACCTCTTCAGATATATACTGGATAGATGAGGTAACAATTAATGCAATCATCAGATCATGTAAGAATATGTTACGGTTTGAATAAAAGCACACTGTTAGTGATTTCTTGAGTGTTCACTTGTGTGAAGCAATTCACATTGAATTGTCAATGTAAGGTAAGGATTGCCTTATAAACCTTAGTACGATCTTATAACTTAGGCTTTCTATCTATACTGATATTATAAAGCTGAAGAGTTTGTTTGTTTGTTTTTTTGAACGCGCTAATCTCAGGAAGTACTGGTTCGAATTGAAAAAATATTTTTGTGTTGGATAGTCCATTTATCGAGGATGGCTTTAGGCTATAATTATAACATCACGCTGCAATTAATAGGAGCGAAGCATCTGTGATAAATGTTGCAAAAATGATCGCGATCATAATAACAAAAAAATTACGCGGATGTAGTCGCGGGCAACAGCTAGTTTTAATTAATATTGTGATTTTGTATACGCAAAATCTACAAGAATCCTTTATAGATCAGTCAGAAGCCAACCAGATTAGACTAAAAGGTAAATTACTATTTATCTTTAAATGATGTAGTTCGTTGCATTACACCCCGTAAATGTTAAATGTTAAATGTAAAAATGCAACAAGAAAGTTTAAAATCCTATACAGGATGAAATTTTAACCACCTTCCAAATTTTAATATATCAAACTACGAGACAAAAAACAAATAACGTATTTTTTCTTTTGGTATAGCCCAGTACAAAAATGTCAAGATAAAGTACTTAGAAAATGTCCGCAAAAAATCTAAAATTTTTGATACAGCCGCCTAGCAACACTTTTTTTACGCATTGCGTATCTCATTCATTAAATACGATGCTATTCATAAGTTTTTGATTCTCCCTTTATACCTTAACAGGTCTAGGAACGTAAACATTGAAATCTATATCGTGAAAAATATTTTTGGGTGACAACTTGATTTACATTTTTTACTTCATAAATGGGCTCTAAATACGATACTGAATGCCTATAAAATTTTTGGAAAATGGTTAAAATTTCACCCTGTATAGGCAGAAGCCATTCAAACAGTAACATCTATTTATTTCGGAGTATTTTTAAAATCTGACTCATTTTAAATAAAACTTTTAATACCAGTGTTAAATATTACAAACGAAAGCTGATTCAGTGAAAATATTGTAGTGAAACAAAAGTATATTTTATCTGATTTTTGAGAACAAAAGTAGGGAATGAATAAAATCACTGCTCTACATACCCAATGCGACCAGACACAGCCTTTGACGACTAAAGAAAGGAGTTTTACCCTGAATTATATATATGTTTTGTGTAAGCTTGTGTATAAATAGAGTTTTTGAACAAAATCCTATTTCAAGGAATTGTTGGACAAATCCTCCGTTGCAAAAAACGTAGGTACAAAATCCTCTTACGTATAACTTGTTTATATTGTTAGGGACTAAAATTGTTTATTTTAAGAACAGAATAATACATTCTGACGTTAAACATTGCAACGTCCAAAAGTAAGCAACTAATAAAATACTCAGACCAAAGACAATAGTTTTTTTTCTGCATTGATCCGTCATGGAATCGATACTGGCACCTCGGTACTGGCGAAATTTTCAATACCGGTGTACTTACCACTTTATTTTGATCGTCGTCAAAAATGTGAAGATCTTCAGACGAGATATCGATTGGTAATATATAGAAAAAATATGTCAAGTTTTTAAAAAGCCCAAGCAGGTAGAGTACCAATTTAGTATTCACTAGCAATACGCTAACCCCCGTATTTATAAAGAAGTAATTACTTAAGAAAGTCATAACTTAAGATGTTACTACCTGAATGGAATGGGTCACCATTAATAGACATATTGTTTGGCTGAGAATGCTAACTTTTCATAATTCTAACTTCCAATTACTAGATTAAGGACTACAATTTGTCACTTAGTAGTAAGTATTTACTTGTTTATAAATACGGGGGTAAGAGTACAAGTAATGCTGAGCACCAACTAACGGCCGGTCCCAATATAATCTATCTATCGCCAGTTTTGATATTTCGGAGATAGGAAATAGTTTCTATCTCTAATTTTGTCGTCCAGAGAAACAAAGACAGAAGTTGTTTTCTATCTTCAATATGCCAAAACTGAAGATAGATAGGTTATTAGGACCGACCGTAAATCATCAGCTAACATTAATCCACGGTTGGACATTGGCCACATGAAAACTAGGATTTCGAGAAAGTCTCCACACATGCTGACGGGCTGGTGATCGCAGTTTAAACTCATGTGGAAAGAAGACGTTGCTTTCCGCTAGTACCTTGCGCGCTCATTCAGGCATATCTTACGAAACTCATATTACGAATTACACAAAAAAAGATGGTTCCATTCTATTTAAAGCGTTTTCTTCATCGATACGTCTGGGGATCGAACTTCGAACCTCCGAGCTGGCTTTACTTTGTACCACAGGCCAGGGGCTTATTGATGACCTCCTTGGCGGAATGGCGTACACACCGGATTTCAAAGTGTTGCCTGCACCAAGGTACCGGGTTTGATTCCCGGACGGGTCAATGTAGAAAAATGTATTTTTCTGCATTTTCTCGGGTCTGGGTGTTTGTGGTACCTTAGTTGTTTCTGATTTCCAAAATACGAGTGCTTTAAATAGTTATTCAAATTGGGATCAGAACAATGTATGTGATGTTGTCCACATTCATTTATTTATTTGTCGGTTTATCTTGAATTGTCTGCAACGTTTTGCCCCATCGTTCCCGCTAATGTGTCACAGGAACCGTGTTATATTACAAGTGACGACACGTAATGACGTCATAGAAGTTCACGTTTCAAAAGCGTCAAGTGCCCGAGTACACGTTGCAACACGAGAAGGAATAGCCTCTTCTCGTCGCGTAACTTTAGCTTTAAGTAGGACTTCGAATGTTCGATTATTTATGATCTGAAATCTACCAATAAATTTAAACTAACAGAAGTTTCGATGCCCGACCCATTATTCGAACCCAGGACCTCGAGATCTTGAACCGGTTCTGAAGCCACTAAATAAATAAATAAATCATTTATTGTTATAACTGTGGTACACAAAGATGGAATAGGAACACTAGGCCAAACTATGGGCCAAAAGCCATTATAATAATATAATATTTTTCAGACATGCCACACTGGGCCACACAGAGCCATCTAGTCCCAAATTAAGCAACTACTACGAAGCTTGTCGTATTGTCTACTAGACAACCGATAAACATACTTATATTTATTTTTTTGTAAGTATATAATAAAATTATAATACATAGAAAAACACCCAGACCAGTACAAACAGACATGTTCATGCACACAAATATTTGTACTGTGCGGGGATCGAACCCGCGACCCATGGCTCGGAAGCAGCGTTTACTACCACTGATCCAAATGGTCGTCATTAGAATGTCGGGCGTCACAACAACATTAAATTTTGAAATTTGAAAAAGAAAAGCGTCACCAACAGACGTATGAGTTTTAAACAGCGTTTAAAATTTTATTTGACATATTTTGTATGGGAATTGTGTCAAATTAATCGTCAATCTATGTTTACCGGCTGTTTAAGTATTGGTGAACTCGGGTCAGTGGTTTTAGAGACAATATTAGGAACGTCTTGAATCGAAACTTCTAAATACGAATAACACCATAACCATGCCACGATTAAATTAAAATTAAATGAAACGGTTATTTTATTTTGAATAATATCTCTTTTGAGAATATACAATGCTTGCAAGCGCCAACTCTGCTTAGTATCTACATGAGACCCCCACACCAGGATTTTTAGAGCAACGACGTTGATTTAGCGCTGAGTGCTTGAGTAACTGCTTCCAGCCATTGCTCAACATGTATCTCACAAACAATGACAAAATAATACACTACTTCCGAGTTTAGAAGGAAACTATGTTCAACCTTTGTCAACTCTGTAAAGCTATTGAGCACACGAAAGCAATTATTACGTTTTGTAAAAATAATAAAAGTAAAATATGTATATATTTTTAAATTTTACTTTACGAGTTTCTCTGCGTGATTAACATGTATACTGTTAGATTAAGACGTAGATGAACAAAGAGACTGATAAACGTGCAGACAGACAGAGTGAAGTAGCAAAAAACTAGGGATTACCTGTTTTCAATACGGAAACACAGTGTAAAGTTTGTGTATTTTATTGTTTTTTTCACAATCCCCAAGGGAATACTTTGTTATCTTCAACACTACAAAAAATCGTGGAATTCTTGATCGTTAAGTGAATTGGAACATGATTTCGTTCTTTATGCGTTGTTACTGTCAGCAAAACACTTCACTCTATGTATGTCCGTATAATAGTCACTCCGATTTTCATAGCAATTTTTGTTATATTCTATATTTATCCGTTACAGCATTTAATATTAATTAACATTGTTTACGTGTATTGTTTAGAGCAGATAAACCGTCCAGTTTCAACGCCACCCAAAATAAACGTAAGCTTAAAATTCATCGCTCGACCCAAAACAGAGGTCGTTGTTTCCTTATTTATCCGCAACAATTTTAGAGGGCGCCGTAATTTGGCATCATGAATTAAATTTGAACTTTGTAAGGGCATCGCGAGAGGTCGGGAACGAGGTGGGGAAACATGGTGAATTGCAGCCGTAGTTATTACGTTACAGGGTTTGTTAAAAACTTGTCAAGTGGGAGTCGGGATACACCTAGAACCCCGTGGTTTGGGTTAAATAAGTTGAAATGTTTTAAATGTGAAAGCAACGTGGATGAATATCTGAGTACTTATTTGAGAGTTTACTTTGACGATTTTTTAGTTTTCACTGGCTCTCTGTCCTAACAGTTAAACTAAGCCGAGGATAAAAAATTACAGTACCACTTAAACTATAGATTCAGTTGCCTTTAGACTGATAATAAAATTAAGTACGTTTTTTCTTAAACTAATGACAAACTATATTATTCCATCAATAGATACAATAATTGTTAGACGTCTTAAATAGGCACGGAAAGAATTTATTTGGTCTTGATAATTCAAATGCCCACATAAGTTCACGATATATCACATATAATGTTATCAAACTAAAGTCGATTAAAACTCTTCAACGCTACCACATTTCAATTCTTTTACCATTATATTCCACAGAAACTCATTCACTCGTAACAGTTTAATGAAATTCATAGGTAGCTAAGGCCGGGTTGTACAGTGGGGTTCGAGGTGAAAACATTAAAACCCTCGACAGGAAATAATTCCGCATGTCAGCCCACCAAAGTGGAAACGTGACATGCCTTGGAATACTTACAGTAATAATGGATGTTACAACGCCTTTTGACAACATGGAATGAGTTTTGGGCACATGATTCGAGAGGAAAAGAGAAAAATTGCGATGTCAGGTGCTAAGGTGGTCCCACCTGAGTTGGAGGCATGACTTAACGTCAATTGGATTATAGCAGGTGTTAAAAATTTGTTTAACTTTGATAAAATGGAATCGCTATTTGGCATGCCTTGTGCTTTTCATATAATAAAAGTAGAAAGTACGTAAAAAATAAGTCACTCAAAAAGGATATTAAGCCGGTAATAAAATATCGACATAACGTTTAACGGATTTGACGACCATTTGGAGCAGCGGTAGTGAACGCTGCTTCTGAGCCATGGGTCGCGGGTTCGATCCCCGCACAGTACAAATATTTGTGTGCATAAACATGTCTGTTTGTACTGGTCTAGGTGTTTTCTATGTATTATAAGTATGTATTTAAAAAAAAAAGTATATTAGTAAGTTTATCGGTTGTCTAGTAAGTACCCCATACGACAGGGTACTTATTAGTAGCTTAATTTGGGACTAGATGGCTCTGTGTGGCCCAGTGAGGCATGTCTTAAATATTATTATTATTAATATACAACAGTACATAAGAATACATTGAAAAGAATTGTGCCAAAATTGCGTCTTAACTATTTAAATTTTCTATCTCTTAAAATCAACTCAAAAATAGGACCAATTCTAGGATTACGCACAACTGAACCAAAAGAATTAGAATAGGGTATAAACCCCATTAAATAAAACGATAACTCTACACATACGTTTATACTGTAACGCAAGTATTTTTTATCAAAATTGTCTTACACATCTTACGAGTAAGAAGGCGGATCGACACCCAAAAAGGAACTAATATAGATTAATTTATCCACTGTCTAAAACTTGTTATCAAGTTTCGAAAGCTTTCTCTAAACTTTTTATAGCTTTCAATTATGCACGCTAATTTAAACTTGAGAAAGAAATGTTTCCAATAATTAACTTCTAGAGCCTTGTAATCTGTGAAGTTAATAAATCCATAAAGTGTTGCCCAAACAACTGAAATTATCCGTAAAGTAGTTTAAGTTAGGAGCACTTTACTGAGGCTTTGTGAGAGGTTGTACCTTTGGCGACACGACCTTTTGATTAGTTTCATGGATAGTTAACTTTGGACTTTGCAAGAAATCCATCCACTTAAAGAGCTTTTAAAC
This sequence comes from Anania crocealis, assembly GCA_949315895.1. NCBI lineage: Eukaryota > Metazoa > Arthropoda > Insecta > Lepidoptera > Crambidae > Anania > Anania crocealis. Next base: position 26,745,249 of record OX438882.1, read on the forward strand.
GTTTGGGTTCAGTGAACGATAACTGAAAAGGTTAAAAATAAAAATGTTTTTTAAAGGTGTACTCTGTCCTAGAATCAATATCTTTTGAGAGTAGTTAATTGGACTTAAACAGATGAAAATTTCTATGATGAATCCATATAATCATAATGATGTTCGATACAGGTAAGTTTTTTGAATAATAATGCATTGTCCGGGTGATCTAGTGGTTTAAGGTACCGGAACAAGATCTTGGGGACTTGAGTTCGATCCCCGGATAGAGCAATAAGAGTTTCGAACTTTCGAACATTCTTCGGGTTTGTGATCACCTACCCGCATTTGGCAAGAGTTGTGCTTGTGCCGGTAGGAACCCTTTATTGCTTTGGTTACTTGAATTCAATGATAGAGGTCTTTGCCCTGCTTTGGGATGATAATCAGCTGTTACTTCACTTACATTTAACTGCATTGTTAAAGACTTAGTTGGTGAAGTGGTTTGTTGCTCTGTCGACTACGTAAGGGCTCGGGCTCGATTCCAGGACGAGTCAGAAAGGCATTTTAAGTCATGCGCTTCTAACATTCGTTTTATTCGAAAAACCTCAAGCTCTACCTAAAAGAAATCGCTATGTACTTAGGATAATACTTGAAGCTTTGAAACTGAAATAAACATTCTAGTTTCAATACAAAAGATGGTTGGAAATTACCAGCTGCTTGATACACCGTCATATCATCAATGAAATTTACGAAGCTTTACTACCCGTGACTTTGAACGCTGTAAGTAAAGTGTTCGAAACGCCGAGATAAGCTAAATAATATAAATACCAAATAAACGCGAGTTAAAATCTATTAATTTAACTTTGATTTTATTTTGCTTTTTGATTCCCAGAAAAGTAGACAATTATACTGAACTTGTCGTCAAAGTAAATGCTATGAAAGGAGACCTGCTTATGTTAATATGCATATAAATACAATGATGGAGTCAAGCATTTGATATTATGACAATCACTGGACGAAATGAAAAAAAAATGTTTTATCTTTATATTCGGAATGCAGGCAGACTATTCCTCTCCTCAGTCGCCAGAGGCCTGCAAGTTGACATATAGCTTTGTATCGCATCTGGTGTCCAAATAGTATTAGACATTCTGATGGTTCATGCGGTTTCGGTATTGTGTCTGATCGTTTCATTGCTGTTTTTTGCCCATTTACGGCCAGTCCTAATCTATCTTCAGTTTTGGCATATCAGAGATAGAAAACAACTTCTGTCTTTGTTTCTCTGGACGGCCAAATCAGAGACAGAAGATGTTTTATATCTCCGATATGCCAACACTGAAGATAGATTATTGGGACCAGCCGTTAAAATTTATGCATGCGGTGTTACACCAAGTGTGTATCACACTTATGTTTGTAACGAAATGAAATGAAATTAATGAAATTAATGAAATGAAATGAAATTAATGAAATGAAATGAAATTAATGAAATGAAATGAAATTAATGAAATGAAATGAAATTAATGAAATGAAATGAAATTAATGAAATTAATTTATTTGCGTTTGGTTAAGGTAAACTGAAGATGGTCATAACAATTAAACATCCGCTTAGTCAGCCATTGTTAATGGAATGCAAATACATAATAACAATTTAAGTCCTTTTCAAGACACTTAAACAAGTTGACGTTTAGTTATAAAGTTTGCATAACTGAGTAGAGGGAAACAACCACTGAAATCCGAGAAAAGTTGTAAGTTTTAGTATACTTTTGGGTGTGTTTGGACAACTTTGCACCTTTGCAATCCGACCCCTCGAATTAGTTCGGAGTTTCATGCGACATCCAAGATTTTAAGGAATGTCTTGTAGCAGAGATTCTTATGTCTATATTTAAATGAAAGATATGATAAGGATTTTTACTCTCGTTTAGTTTGCCCGTGGCCATGAAACCATAACCTAATCACACTTGGTAAACAGTACATACAAAAGCAAACATATTTTTTTATATAAGCACCTACCCATAGCATTGGTGTAAGCAACTCGTAGCCCTTAGCTTAACATGTGCCTACGAGTATTTCTGTTATTGCAAATACAATGCGTACATTACAACCTATTTTATATAAAGTATTCTAGACCGTAGGATGAAGACTTCTCAATCGTTCTGTAAAATTTTATAATTAGCGTAAACATCTCGGTTTAAGCTTGGATTTTAATTAACTAAAAGCTTTGGCTTTTAATTTAAAGCGCAAACTTAATTAACAGCATATCTTGTCTTTGGATTTATACAGACGTCGTGCTTTAGCTCTAAACTTGCCTAATTAATATAATTAAGATGTGCAAAATTCTTTTAAACGAAAAAAAATTGCCTAAATGAATGGTCTGTCTTTTTTAATTTGTCTAAGTTGACGATTCCATTTGGAGAAAAGCCGACCAAGTTATTAGTCAGAAGAGTCGCCTTTCATCGGTAATGGGGGCACTATGGTGACAAAACAATTGTCTTAAAAAAACCAGGACGAGTAATTATTATTATTTTTTAAGAAGAACTACAAACGAGATTGGTTTAATTTATAATTAATCTCTATATCATCTATTTTTAAATCAAAATAACATTATTTTAAAATACAGTTTAATTTGATTTCAAAATAGATGGCATTGAGAGCTTGTGTATGTCAATATCGAACCAACGAAGGTACAGACAACAGCACGTCAACCTACCTCAAAACGTCAAATTTTCTCAATTGATATGGATCTCTACTTGTTGGACTTAAAGTTGAAAATCAATCCAATGAACTTTAGCTTTTAGGGTAGGTTGACCTGCCATTGTCTGTACTACAAACACCCAGGCCCGAAAAAATATAAAAAAGTGATATTCTACATTTGGTTAATGTTATGTGTTAAATGGGCTTCGGTTGTTGAAGTGTTTTTTGTTAAAATAGGGCTTATACAATCTTGTTGGTCGAGACTTAACCGAAACCGGTTTTCAAAAGGTAGCCAGATCTGAGGTAAACTGTCCAAATGAGTCAGAAGTTAACTTAAAGTTGACATAACAAATATTAAATTTAGATTTGGATTTGAACTCCGTTAACTCTAACATTTAGTTTGAAGACGTATAATTATTATAGTATATAGATTTATCTAAAGCAATCGATAAAAAAATTTTGAAACTTGTCAAGCAAAGATTGAAAGAATAAGTCCTTAAACTCAACATGCGTTGCTTGTAGTCTTATATAAATGGCTGTTAGACTGTTTGTGTGAAGAGTTACTGCTTAAGATATTCATCTATACTTCTAGGAGTACCACAAGGATCTCACTTCGGTACTGTTTTGTTTTTGATGTATTATATGTGCTGACGACTTAATAAATGTGACATTTTAACCACCTTCCAAATTTCAATATATCAATCTACGAGACATAAAACAAATGACATATTTTTTCTTTTGGTATATCCCAGTACAAAAATGTCAAGATAAAGCACTTAGAAAATGTCCATTATAAATCTAAATTTTTGATGCAGCCGCCTAGCAATACATTCATTTATTCATTACGATACTATTCATAAGTTTTTGATTTTCCCTTTACACCTCAACAGGTCTAGGACCGTGAAAATTGAAAACTATATCGCGAAAAATATTTTCTGGTGACAACTTGATTTACATGTTTTACTTCATAGATAGGCTCTAATTACGATACTGAACGCCTATAAAAAATTTGTAAAGTGGTTAAAATTTCATCCTGTATATATAATATATATATGTATATACGCTATTCTCTATCAGCTCACCATAGAACGTTGTGCCTAGTAGCGTGAGATAATTAGTGTGATTGTAAGCAATTATGCAGAGCAACGCCCCAGTTATACCAAATCACGTAGGTACTTGCTTGCTCACCTACATCTGCAGTGAAACAGTGTATAAAATGATTTGATGTTATATAAATATTTAAGTTCAACAAAAACACTTTTTTGTCGACCTCCGTGGCGGAGTGGCGTACACACCGGTTTTCAAGGTGTCGCCTGCTCCGAGGTCCCGGGTTCGATTCCCGGACGGGTCAATGTTGAAAAAATGCGTTTTTCTACATTTTCTCGGGTCTGGGTGTTTGTGCTCGTACCTTCGTTATTTCTGGTTTCCAAAATACGAATGCTTTAAATAGTTATTCAAATTGGGATCAGAACAAAGTATGTGATGTTGTCCACATTTATTTATTTAACACTGTGTAGTTTCTATGAGCATGTGCAAAAAAGTTAATATTACTTATTACACGCTGGATTATTCTAAATTTTACAAATAAAAATGGAATCATCTCCAAAAGTTTTCAAGAGTTTGCCAAGTGTGGTCTCTCCTCTTGGATGTTTGTATATTAATTGAGGTAAAACGCATTTTGCGATGTAGTTACCATGTAATTTGTTTGAGCTAAGAGCTTGCTGACTAAGACGTGACGTACTTAACATGGTACGCCATTTCAAAGTCATACTCTTATTTGCACATCGTTGTATGGTACTCGTACGTTGAGAAAGAAAACAATGAATTCGAGATTCAACAAGGTTCTGCCTTCTTTTGTGAGCATGCAAATTTATGAGAAGGTAAAGATTTTCATAAAAAAAGTCAAGAACACGTCATGCACAAAAAATCAAATCTTTCTTGTTTATAGGTACGGTTGGCTAAGAAACTTGTGTACCAATTTTGACATAATTTCATGTGTCAGTAAAATAGCGTTAGGGACTATGACGTTTATTAGTATCAGTAGCTGTCAGAATATATTTGCATGGGAAAATCAACCCTGTTGTTCTCTGACGCGCGAATGATTTTCAACCTTAGGGTGATAAACAATTTTCTTGGCTGACCGTACATAATATTGTATGTTTGAGGAAAAGGGATTTACAAAATACCTCTCCTCTTCATAGTTTTTTCCTGTATCCAAAGGTTGTCTGGCAGAGATCGCTCATTAGCGATAAGACCGCCTAAATTGTACATCTTACTATAAAATTGTATGCTATTTCGTGCAATAAAGAGTATTCTATCTATCTCTCTTTTGATCCCACACAACCTTACGGCCGGTCCTAATAACCTATCTATCTTCAGTTTTGGCTTAGCGGAGATAGAAAACAAATTCTGTCTTTGTTTCTCTGGACGGCAAAAACAGCGATAGAAACTGTTTCCTATCTCCGATTTGCCAAAACTGAAGATAGATAGGTTATTGGGACCGGCCGTTAGTCAGTAAGTTATAAAAGTATTTAAGAATAAGAAAGACAGTAGAAATCTAAGTAAGCCTTTCAAAATTAAAATATCTGATATGTCACAATTATTAACAAAAAGGTACACTTGAATAACAAGTGTAAAATGTTTTACCCTACCATTTCTTTAGAATAAATGTTGAGTGCAGAGTTGGTGGTAATCTGAAAAGATACTGCAACAGGGACTTACGTATACTAAGGTAGTATCTACTACTAGCTGTTGCCCGCGACTTCGTCGGCGTCAATTTCTGTTATTATGATCGCGATTATTTTTGCAATATTTTTCACTGATGCTTTTCTATTATTGGTCGCAGTGTGATGTTACTCGTATATAAACTAAAACCTTCCTCGATAAATGGACTATCCAACACAGAAATCTTTTTTCAATTCGAACCAGTACTTTCTAAGATTAGCGCGTTCAAACAAACAAACTCTTCAGCTTTATAATATTAGTATAGATAGAAAGACATACTCATCCAATATTAGCAAACATTAGTCTTATACAGTGGACGAAAGACATACTGCCACTTTAGCTCGGTAATCTGAATAGATAATATTTTATTATCTATTTCTATATACTATTCAGATTACCAAGCTTAAGCTAAAGGCTTTTTTTACATTTATTATTGAACTTTATGCATACACAACGCAAAAATTATGAATACTTACAAAGTTAGTTAAAAATGTTTCACAGATATTTTCGTATGGTTCTATTATAATAGCTCCTGAATACTATTCAATATTTTCGCTTGAGCAAAAATGTAAGAGTTGTCTATCGACAACATCTCTACTCGCATTTTACCCGAAACCATCAATGATACATCTCCATGGGGAAATCTACGAGCAATATGGTTCCTGAAACGTGAATTATTAGATAACCCTAGTTATTTCGAGAAGATAGATATTATTTTCTTTGCGTTTTGAGACAATGTGTGATAACAAATATATGATTACTTATTTTTAACAGACTTATTAAATGCGTATCATCACTTATTTTTTATGGAGTGGTGTACTGGTTTTCTACCGGGAGGGTTTTTTCGGAACGAAGTTCCTTATCGCGCGTTGCGAAAGGGGGCTAGACGGAAAAAAAAAATTAGCTACACTTTTTGACCGACACTTTTTGCTATAGTTGTAAGCCGTGCGGCGAGAGAGAGAGAGAGAGAGGGAGGGAGTGGGAGAGGGAGAGGGAGTGGGAGAGGGAGAGGGAGAGGGAGAGGTAGAGGTAGAGGGAGAGGGAGAGGGAGAGGGAGAGGGAGAGGGAGAGGGAGAGGGAGAGGGAGAGGGAGAGGGAGAGGGAGAGAGAGAGAGAGAGAGAAAGAATTAATTTAGAGAGAGTCATGTTTGTTACATATTAATAATGTACTTTGAGGTATGTATTACATACTATGTAAATGTAGGTAACAATGTATCTAATGTGTTGTAGTTCACTTTTGTTCATTAGTTAAGCTACAAAATTCGACAAAAGTTATGCAAAAGATGATATAAACTTCACTATTCAAAGAGTTACGGTGTTATTACAAAAAAATAAAACAACGTTCAAACCGTGTCCAATTGTAAGACGGCCAATTAGAGTTGTTAGACATATTACTGAACTAATATTATGGATGCATATTTTTAAATTAGTCGTCCTAAAATTAAACAAGGCTTAAACACCGTTTTAATTTTTTGTAATAACACCGTTAGTGTTTAGCAGTTACTACCTCAGAAGGTTACTACCATTTCTGTTTTTATTAGTTTCTGTTCACAGAAGAATTCACCTTTTAACGGGTTCTTTGTTATCATGACGTTTGAAACAGTAAACGTAATATTAGTACATATATAGCAAGGTACATTCATGATAACAACCGGTATTCCGCTTCTAGTTGTTGCGCTATACAGACGTATCGCGCCGCAGCTTTCCCCCACCCTTTGTCTCGCTCAGTCGAGAGTCCTCCTTATATGTTTACAGGTTTACGTGGTTTTGCCCGCGGCTAAATCGGCGGAAACCTAACGGTGCCAACGAAACCGATTTAGTTTAACGCTGTAAAGCGGTTCTGTTGATAGGGAGCAACAGACAGCGCCTTTTTTAAGGCACTGAAAGTTTCCCTCCGCCGCCGGTACGCCGGGGGAGTTCCTTGGCCCCCTGGAGGGTCTGCTTGAGATTGCGAGGCGTTCCTCCTCGCTTTTGAGGCACTAGGAATACTCCCACCAGCCACTGCCGGGCGTGTCCCCCCTTCCTCTCCTGCAATTCCATCCCTGAGGGAGCGTATCCCGGGTTCACCCGGGCCCTCCCGAAGGTCAGCTAGGCGTAGGCCACACACCCTACTTTGTAGATTACCTACTTAGTAGTACACCGGTAGGGCACATTGTTCCGACACACCCCAGACCTGTACACCTACAGGAAAGGGAGGTACACACCGTGTACACCTCCGAGTTTCTTACCGGTTCTTCTCGGAGGTTGCGACTTGCGAACCGGCAGTAGAGTCACGTCTACACACTAACCGCCGTAATGGCGGAAAAATCCCTCCTGGGGGAACTCTTTAAGTTCCTCCAGGCAAATTATCCTGAAGTAGTTCGTCGTTTCGACGACTACCGAAGGGATAGCCCCTTCTCCCCGGACCCGCCTCGCTCGGAGGAGCCGGAAGAGGTAGCGCCCTCCGCGCACCCCCCGCCCCGCCCGTCAACGCCCTCCACCCCATCCCGCTCGCGCTCGCCGCTCCCGCTGGCGCAGCGGACCCCTCTCTCCCCCCCGGAGGAGGCATGCCCCTCTCCCGCCCCAGTCTCCGTGATGGAGTGTGACGTCCCGGAATCGGACTCCACTTCCTCTCTTTCCGCCACCGATGATGATGAATTCATCACGGTGAAACATGCCAAACGCGCCCGCAAATCGCGCAATTCCCCACCCCCGTCGCCCCCAGCTAAGGTCGTTAAGACCCAAAAGGGGCCCTTACCGTCGGCCGCCCCCCAGCCTTCTGGGACAAAGGCCACCACCCCATCCCCCACTCAGGCGAGCAAAGTGCCGCCTATCTTCGTCCAGGACAAATCGTCCTGGAACGTCATCAGCGCCGCCCTGAACGAGCGCAAAATCGCGTTTTCGCACGCGAAGACTTGTGCTGTGGGCATCAAGGTAGTGGTACCCACTTCGGGTGACCACCGCTCCCTCACCAGCTTTCTCGACGGGAGGATGATAGGGTACCACACCTATCCACTCCCGGAGGAAAGGGAACTGCGGGTGATCATCCGCGGTCTCCCAAAAGAGCTGGACACTCCGGCCATCCTTCACGACCTGCAAGGCCAGGGCTTCCCAGCCAGGCAGGTCCACCGTCTTTTCAAGGGGCGCAGGCGCGAACCTTTCGACTTGGTCCAGGTGGTCCTAGACCACTCGGCCGAGGGAAAGGCAGTCTTCAACGTGAAGACGATCTGCGCCATTAGCGGCCTTAAAGTTGAACTCCCCCGTAAAAAGGGGTTCCCTGGGCAGTGTCATCGCTGCCAACTATATGGCCACGCAGCCCGGAACTGCCATGCTCGCCCAAGGTGCGTAAAGTGCCACGGGGACCACGGCACGACCGACTGCGCGCGTGACAGGGAGACGGCGACCACGCCGCCCGGATGCGTCCTTTGCGGAGGTCTTGGACACCCTGCGAATTATCGCGGATGTCCCAGGGCCCCAAAGGCGCAACCCCGCCCAGTGGCCGCAGCCCCCCCCTCTCGACCCACCCCCCATAATATGGGGAAGCCACGGGTGATCATCACACCGTCGGCCTTCCCCTCTCTCCGTCCTTGCCGACCTAACGCCTGGGCTAAACCCCTAATGGCGTCCATGGCCCCCGCGCCCTCCCCCGCCCCGACCCCCAGTCTCAGCCCGGCCGTGGTAGCAGCTCCGCCTGCACCACCGGCTGTACGAGCTGTTGCCCCCCCCCCACCACCAACACCCAAAGCCCCACGAGCTGAGCCGTCCCCCTCGAGGGACATGGAGGCCCAGCTAAACAGACTGGCCAATTTTATGGAGGACATCGACTACGAAGAGGTCGATGTCATCTGCCAGAAATTGGACGAGTCTGTGGGCAACGCCCATTTAAGGATTAAAATCCTCGTCGAGCATAGGGCTCTTCTTCAAACAATCAAATCCTTCCATCAATAATGGATAATACAAAAAATAGAATCAAGCCGAGGTCGATCACCATAGCATTTTTCAATGCTGATGGCCTTTTAGACCAACGGGATGAGGTATCCCTCTTCCTGACCGAGCACCAGGTAGACATCCTTCTGGTTCAGGAAACCCGTCTCAAACCTTCTTTTCGCAATCCTAATATTGCGAACTATCTTATTGTCAGAAATGATAGGTCCACACGTGGCGGCGGCACGCTTATCTACTATAAGCGTTCTCTACACTGTGCCCCAATCGACCCCCCACCCACGACGGACATAGAAGTCTCCTTATGCCGACTATCTATGACCGGCCACAGGCCCATTCTCATCGCTTCGGCCTACCTCTCCGGTAACAAAACCCCAGTCAGGAGTGACTTTGAGGCCCTTTTCGCTATGAATGAAACCGTCTTTATAGGCGGCGACTTCAATAGCAAAAACACCCAGTGGGGATGCCTATGCACGACCACTAGTGGCACGCGCTTAAGCAGACTCGCTGAAACCCTATCCTTTGACGTTGTACCGCCTCTAGAGCCCACCCACTACCCATACAACGTCGAACATCGTCCCGATATTCTTGACATGGCTATTCTAAAGAATGTAGGCCTTCGGCTTCATTCGATAGAAGTCGTGCATGCCCTCAACTCGGACCATCGTCCGGTGATAGTTCGTCTCGGCTCCCCGGAGTCATACTCTCCCCCCATGAGGTCGTTGATAGACTGGGACAAACTCAAGTGTAAACTTGAGGATTGTAACAGCCCCCAACTTTCCTCAATCCCCGACGACATTTCTTCGCCAAATGAGGCTGTAGAAGCGATCGACGCTCTCACCAGTCACATCTCGGTCGCCATCGGCGATTCGTCTAGGCAAGTGCCGGAGATGGGAAACCATCGTTTCAGGCTGCCTGATGACGCGCGAGAACTGCTGAGAGCCAAGAACGCGGCTATCAGGGCCTACGATGCGTGTCCCACCGAGGAAAATCGGGTTCTTTTGCGCGGCTTACAGCGTGCTGTTAAGCAACGTATTAAGGAGCTCCGAAACAATCGGTGGGACGATCTACTTAAAGAAATCTCGCCATCTCACCAGGCCTACTGGAAGCTGGCGAGAACCTTTAAGTCGGACATAGTCGCATCAATGCCCCCCCTCCAAAGACCCGATCAATCGTTAGCGCTTGACGATAACGAAAAAGCCGAATGCATGGCTGACAGTCTAGAGGCACAGTGTTCCCCTAGTACCCTCCCTTTCGACCAAGACCACCTTCAAATGGTGGACGATGAGGTCCAGCGCCGCTCGGTCATCCCCCCCTCAACCCCTCTCACCCCTACTACCGTTAATGAGGTGCAGGCGATAGTCAAAGGTTTCCGCCCTAACAAGGCACCCGGGCCGGACCGTATCTCGAACAGAGTACTCCGCGCCCTGCCCGCCCAACTTCTCTGCCTATTGGTGGCAATCATTAACGCCGCAATGACCCACTGCGTCTTCCCCGACTCGTGGAAGGAGGCGGAGGTCATAGGCATCCGAAAACCGGGAAAAAACCCGGCCGACCCCACCAGCTATAGGCCCATCAGCCTCTTAAAGACTATGGGCAAGATATACGAACGCGTATTAGTTTCTCGATTAAGAGATTACCTCTTCTCTAACAATCTCTTAATCAACGAGCAATTCGGCTTCAGAGCCTCCCACTCCTGCGTCCATCAGGTGCACCGCCTCACGGAACACATTCTGGACGGTCTCAATAGACCCCGCCCCTTGGGAACGGGAGCGTTGTTCTTCGACGTGGCGAAAGCGTTCGACAAAGTCTGGCACAACGGCTTGATTTACAAGCTGTACGAACTCAAAGTGCCGGACAGTCTCGTGCTCATCTTACGGGACTTTTTGTCGAATCGCACTTTTCGTTACCGAGTTGACGGCACTCTCTCCTCCCCTCGACCCATCAGAGCCGGAGTCCCACAGGGCTCTGTGCTATCACCCCTACTCTTCTCCGTTTTCGTAAACGACATCCCCAAGACTCCAGACACGGAGCTAGCCCTTTTTGCTGACGATACCGCCATTTACAAAACCGGTCCAAACCCAAAATATGTGATCCTAGCGCTACAGCGCGCGGTCACCAAATTGGGTGAATGGTTTAGAAAATGGCGTATCGAAGTCAATCCCGACAAAAGTGCAGCGATGTACTTCGGGCGGAACATCCCCGTAGCGCCCTCCCCTAATCCGTCCCGCCCTAATGTTCCCACTCATTTCACCCTATTCGACCAGCGGATCCCATGGGTCAAGCAGGTCAAATATTTAGGTGTCATCCTTGACCGACGACTATCGTTCGCATCGCACATCAATCGCGTCTGTAACCGAGCGAAGTTCTACACGCACCGACTATACCACCTAGTCGGCCGCAAGAGTAAAATGTCGCTTAGAAATAAGTTGACAATTTACAAAACTTGCATCCGCCCCGTGATGACTTACGCCAGTCCGGTGTTTGCTCACGCCGCCCCATCCCTCCTTAAGAAGTTTCAAACACTTCAAAATCTCTTTTTGCGTCGGGCCGCGGGTATCCCGTGGTTCGTACGCAACAATAATATCCACCGAGATCTCGAAATCCAATCCATTGCCCTCTATATGAAAGAAGCCTCTCAACGCTTTTTCGATAAGGCAGTGAATCACCCCAATCCGCTCATAGCGGAAGCCGCCACGTACACCCCCCAGAGGGATGTCGCCTTCCGACGCCGTCGGCCCAGGCACGTGCTGAACGACCCCGACGATCCGATCACCGCGTATGTCACAACAGCCAACACCGCCTTAAGCACTTCAATTACTGCACAACACAGTAGTTCTCCACACCGCACCCGTCGGAGGCGGGCCTTTCATTTCGGCCGACACAATCATGTGCCTGGCCGCTTCTCACCTGCCCCCCCCTCGGACGGCGACCCAAGCCGAGGTCCGAGCCTACAGAGGCGCCCTTGAGGTCGCTGTCCGATCCCCCCTCCCAGATCGGGCCCGCCAGAATGGAGCCCGACCGTGATCCGGCATGCCACGGCATCTCCGGTTCCGGCGGCGCCACCACTGGTGGGTTCGCCATTTGGTAGGGTGCCTTTAGCACCCCACACTGGCCCGATCACGCCCGCTAGTATGGGCCCCGGTGCGAGCGAGCCTGAGGCTTCGCTTCGCGAAGCCTCACCCTCGGCCGCACCGGAGTACCGCTAGCGTGGCGGACCTAGGCTGAGCGCCTTCAGCGCTCGCCACACTCTGCCCGGTTTAACTGATTAAAGCCTCCCATATGGGGTTTCAGTGATAGGTCCGTCAAAAAAAAAAAAAAAAAAAAAAAAATGATAACAACCAACTCTTATTTTAATTTTTTTTTTGTTTAACTATAAATATGTCTTTTAAGCCATTTTAATGATAGTGTTTTGCAAAAACGATGATAATATTTGGTAACCCAAACAATAATTAGACTACGTTACAATGGCAGAGCAGTGTTCACGTGCCAAGTATCAAAATATTCAGGAATACGCCTAAATGATAATTCAGGATTCAACGACCAGCTTATCTTATTAATTATTAACAAGTATCAAATTGAGTATTAAGTACTTTCAGTTATATGACGCTGTGCTCCTTCTCAAATTATTACAAGCTATACTTTTCATGTAGTGCTTATTTGATTATTGTATTTAACAAAAAAATATGATCTATATAATTATTGTTACGAACGTGGACTTCGGGATTAGGATAAAAACACCGTCGACTTCTTGAGAGAATTTATTAGGCGATGAACAGGTCGCAAACACTATCACGAAAGCCAAATCACAAGAATCGTAGTCCGGTTGCTCGCTGACGTCGTTGGTTCCAAAACACTATTAGCCAATCCGTAGAGTAGTCCTTATATCCGTTGGTATCGCTAAAGTCGTCGTTACTTCGCACTAGATCACTTTTCGCAGGTATCGCAACGAAAACTCAGAATGAACTGACTGAGGCGTCTCAAGTCCTGTTATTTATATAATATCTCAACATCGACGCCGGTCGTACATACTAGAACGTTCGTTTTCCAGAAAAATCACAAACAACACTAGTGAGTTATGCCATTTTGCACCTTAATCTGTAAAATCTTAACGGTTGAACGTAGGTAGTTATGTACATTCGTCTAGCGATATCTCGAACCGTCTAGCATATCCGCGACATTATTAAGTAAAAAATTTATTTACAAGCTTTTATATTTATCATTTATCTATTGAATAACGTACGTAATCATGTAATAGTAGGTTAACTCTAATATTAATAACGTGTTAACTTAACTTCTTTAATCTAATAAACAGTTTGCAACTAGATAAACAAAGCAACAATACTATAATATTGGACCTAAAGTCAAAGTGGGCGGCCTTGTTTAACTTTTGACATACATTTTTGTCGCTTACCACTTCATTAAGCGCGTAATGTCGGAAGGATAAAGAGCTTTGCGAAGGGAGGGTGCGCGAAATTACCAGTTTAGGAGGTCAGAGGATTTGTACACAGAATCACGGGTGAGGCTTTAACTTAAAATGGTATATCTGGATATATGGTATACACAATATAATTATAAAAATTATAAAATATAAAAATAAAATCAATTTATTTCAGACTTTAGGGTCTATATTTAACAATAAAGAATTAATTTACAAAATTTAATTCAAATATCTGCCTAATATTATGCAAGACAAATATTTTAAGAAAATAAATATTGCTATGAATTGTGGCAACAATTTCCAAGAAGGGTTTTAGATGATCGTCGATTCTTTTCTTTTAAAGAATAGTAAATGTACTAGGTACTATTTTATATCACTTTCATATTACCAATCAAGTTGTCAGTTCATTGTAAATTATGGTGAATTAGTTTAGGGTTATTAATAGGTACTCAGGTACCTCATTAAAGCTATTGAGCTAGTCTTGATGCACGAAAACGACGATCTTACACCTAAGACCGTAACTGAAGTTCTCCTGACACAAAAATTAAGTCAAGCACTCATTCAACATGACTTGATGACGAACCAGTTGGTGTGAGTTTGAGAAATCTGACATCAGATCATTCTTGAAGGAGGACTCTATATGCAAAGAGTGAAATGTAATTATAAAAATAACAGAACCAAATTTTTACCCGGTTAGAACTACACGTTACCTATATCACGCGGGCAGATACATTGTGTCAAATATCGTTATTATGTTTGTTATTATTACGTTTGTTATTTAATGTATTTATTAATTGATTTAAATATGTCTCAATTCTATAATTCAACCAAAAGAAAGTATTGACTTCCGCTTTGTGTAGATAGTGTGAAATAATGAGTTTATGTTTGTACTTTAAACGCTTACAACTATAAATTATTACAATTATAATTATTATACTTATTACTTAATTTAAATGATATCTAAATAATTAGATATCTAACTATATTAATTAAACAGCTAATATAAAATACTCACTTCCGCTTTATAGGGCGAAACGGATAAAACTGTCAAGAGATGGCGCTAGTGTCGCATCGTGTTTCGCCTTCTAAAGCATTGAGTTACGATATCGAGACAAGCTAATCAGTCTTGTGCTAATTGTCGAAGTGAACAGAACTTTACCAGTAAATTGTGAAACAGTATTAGCAACATATATTATTTTATATCGTACATAACTTTTGTAGTGAGTTGGTTTAATTTCTTAATTTAATTGTAAGTGTATCGAAATAAAGGTATTTTATAGTTAAAAGTGTATTTCATTTGTGAATAAAGTCAATAATAGTCAGTCTGTTTGCCAATCATTTTGCTTCAACATTCACTCCAAATGCTCATGATATTAATCAACCTATCGCGGAACCCTTCTTGGATGTAATATCCAGTGGACAATCACATTTACAATTCACGGAAAGTGAAATCTCTCGTGCTATTAATCACCTTGATATACAAAAAGGAGCCGGTCCAGACAAAATTCCTCCCTTACTGGTCAAAGTTTGTAGCTCACAGCTTGCACAACCCTTAACTTTAATTTTCAATCGTTCTCTTCGCGAAGGAATATTTCCCACTGAATGGAAAAAAGCAAGAATCGTACCCGTGTTTAAGAAGGGTGTAACCAGCAATATAAAAAATTATCGCCCAATCTCCATCATCTCTACATTTTCAAAATTATTTGAAACTCTAATACATCCATTTATAACTGGTCATATTGGAAATTCTCTGTCTGAATATCAACACGGCTTCCGCAAGGGCCGTTCCACACAAACAAATCTTGTCTCTTTCATTTCAGACATTTCTGTGAAGGTGGACGCTGGCAGTGGCCAGGTGGATGCCATTTACACAGACTTCAGTAGCGCCTTTGATAAAGTCAATCACAGCTTGCTCTTACGTAAACTACAACTGAGAGGTGTACATGGTGCTCTGCTCGACTGGTTCCATTCATACTTAAAAATGAGACCCCAGACAGTTGTTGTCGGTGGTTATGAGTCAGACGTATATTTTGCATCATCAGGAGTTCCTCAAGGCTCTCATTTAGGACCCATACTCTACCTTGTATTTATTGATGACATAACCAAGCAAATAAGAAATTGTAAAGTCAGCCTCTTTGCCGATGATTTGAAAATCCACAAAATAGTACAATCTGTTCAGGATGTAATTATGATTCAGGATGACTTGAACAGCATATACAATTGGTGCAAATCGAATGACATGGTATTGAACGCCAATAAATGCTGCCACATAAAATTTACCAGAAAGAAAAGTATTATTCGGTCTAGTTATCATATTGATAATGTAACCTTGGCTGAGGTAGATGAGGTTCGAGATTTGGGGGTTACGGTAGATAGGCAACTTAAATTTACGTCTCACATCAATGCCATTGCAAAAAAAGGAAACCAAATGCTGGGTTTTCTCAGAAGAAATACCAAGGGCTTTCGATTAAATTCTACGCGTAAACTTTTGTACAACACTTTAGTCCGGAGTCATCTTGAGTACGCGAGCGTAGCTTGGAGTCCAGTCTACGCAGTCCACTCTCAACGTTTAGAGAGTATCCAGCGAGCATTTACGCGTTATATCGCATTCCTGGCGCCAGGAATATCGTACCGATCTCCATACGATCAAAGATTAGCCCACTTTAAAATGAGTACCCTACGTCATCGACGACAGCGCCACGATCTGGTGTTTTTGCACAGGCTTGTCAATGGCGGATTAAAATGTAGCGATCTATTGGAGCAGGTCAATCTGACAGTGCCGGGTCGCTTGCCCCGTCATCCAATCAAGAAGCCCTTTACTTTGCCCAAAATGAGAACAAACCTTGGTCACCATGCTCCCCTCGCCAGATGCTTTGCTAAATAAATAAATAAATAAATAAATAATTGTGCCCAGTGACAGAAGATAACCTATGTCATGTCCTTTCTCTAATCTATACCTTTGTATAAATGTTTATTAAATCGATTCAGTAGTTTTGGCTTGAATGTGACAGACAGACAGTGTTTCTTATTATTTTTGCATGTATAATAAATTAGTAAGTATTATACAGCAGTCTTGCAATTTACAGACATGATTTGCTCCTGAATCAATCGTCCGCGGCAAACAAAAATGCAATATTTCGAATATAAATTAATACTCTTCCAAAGCGAAGAGGATGAAATACAATTATCAAAATGGATATTGATTTTCATTTAAAAGGATTACGTTCCATAAACCACCATTGGAAACAACCAGAAAAGATTCCAAACGCTCCATGAACTTCGAGCCCAGGTCTACAAAATTCATTTCATTACTGTAGGGCTGTCAACCTGAAACGCAGAGTGGCTGGAGGAATAAAAATAGTGGGGTCGGATTCAGTAACCTTTTTACGTTAAAAAGAAAAAAATACATCTTTATAGACACTTCTAAATATTTTGGGGTGGCGGGATCTATCTCCTAGTGGTCCACCCTGGGCAACGGCATCTTTGGTTTTCTAACCAATGATCGTCGGCTAACACATCCCCCCGCTGTGGTAGGCTTCGTAAGAGGCTGCCTGGATGCTACCACCCTTCAGCCCGGAGTCCAACGCCAAACAGTTTTTCTGTGTTCCACTGGTGTGTGGGAGAACCAGTACCTCTGGGCAAGCTTGCTCCATCTTAGGCTTCTTCTTAACCGTATAGTTAAGTATGTAGTTAAGAGCAAACCCATTATTTATAAATATATCTTCAAATACAACAGCAAAACATGAAAACAGTTTGACGGCGTCTTAGTCTGCAAGCGCGGATTTGTAAATCTTTAATAAATTACTGGTGCTAAGTCAAATCATGATGACTAACGGTGCTTGTTTAGCCAAAACTATGGAAATCAGTAAACCCCTTAAAGAAGATACATAGAAATGTGCGTCATGTCGACAGTATTATCTTTTGTAGGCGGTTGCAAAAACATTGCACAAAAACAGGTAATCAAATTGCATTTTTTTATGTTTTTCGTTAGTTAGAAAATATTACACGGTGGTAAGATCTCTCACGACTGCACTTTCCTATTTGCTATTATTAAAATGTCCAACATCCGTATTTATAAACAAGTAAAAGTAAAAGTGATAATATGTATTATTTTATCAAGTAATTACTAGAAGTTAGAACTATCAATAGTTAGGATTCTCAGACAAATAATATGACTATTAGTGGTGACCTATTTTCTTCACTTAAGCACTAGGTACTTAGTAACACCTTAAGTTCTGACTTAACTCAGAAATTTCTTACCATTACTTCTATATAAATTATTAGAAGTAAGTAAGATAGAGTAAGAATTTACTATAATATAGTGACGCCAAAAGCTTCGTTTTTGCGTGTTACCAATGAAATTTAAGCGTTAAGTGACTATACTGCATTCACAACCATTGCCTGAGCCAGAATACTGGAGCTCCAGTCCGCCGGGAACAAATTATGCAAATTAATGAAACTTCCCTGGAATTATTGTGGAATTTTAAATTTTTGGACATCAACGCCGGCTTTGACTGCTTAGCGGTTTTAGTTATTTAAAAAATGGCCAATTGCGTGTCAATGTTGGCTCAATTGGTTAATAACTTCTTATTGTAACGCTTCAATTCGAATAGTGCTTCAAACCGAAGTAGTAGAAAAGTAGTTTTCTATATTCCCAACTATTTTAAGTAGGCATATTATTTTGTATTATGTGTATTGTATATTAGGTATTGGTATGTAGGTATATGTGTATTGTATTTTAGTAACATGTATGTTATTGTATCTGTTATACATCGCTTGTATTGCACAGTGCTACTCCTACTCTACTAAAACTAAATTTCCTCTACCCAAAGGTTGTCTGGTAGAGATCGCTTAAAGCGATAAGGCCGCCTATTTGTACATTTTCTCTTCTATGTAATTTATTTGTTTTCTTTTATTTTGTGCAATAAAGTGTTATCTATCTATCTAAGTGTTATCTTGTCCAGGGAAGGAACCCAGGGCATCGTAGTTGATGACACCATGAGAACCGGTAGACCACGTTTGTGTTTAAATTCTGAGAAATCTATATGTGAAGTGAAGATATGGCTGCTGTAATCAACCTATGAACACGAAAGGTGTAAACAGATTGAAATGTAAGATGGTCAAAAGGAGTAGTGATCGCGTTTTATTATTTAATTAGCTTTTTCCGAATGAACCATAAAGATTTCTGATTTCATGTATGTATCAATTATTACCAAAATCATCATGATCATCCTCAGTCCACATCAATCCTTTGCTGGATAAAGGCCTCTTCAGAAGAGGATTTTACTGTAGCAGTTTTGGCTAGATTGGAATAAAAGACGCTGCTATCCGTCTACGTCTTACAGAAGTATTTTAAGTCATCTCTCACAACAACTTTAAGACAAGAATGGATGTTGCTATTAAATTTTACTTTATAAAACATTTAATGTTAAATATTCATCCTAAAATACCTCATAATTATAAAATCCCGAATCAAAATACCGAAGCGTAACAAGCGTTGCCGACACACGGCAAAAACGTTGCATCCAGGAGGAACTCTTAGACAGCTCTCGGGAAACACGCTCCTAATGACCCGCTGCCTTTGAGCGGTGGCCCGAGCAAATCGCAAAGGAACGACTTAAGTTACAGGAGCAGACAATAAATAAACTTCATAGTAGATATTTATTTGCTATAATTTTGCGGAAATTGGTTAATTTTTTAAATAAATTAAATGTATTTTGTAAAAATCACTTCCGTTTAGATTTCATATCTAGAATAAGGAAGAAAGCGTATAAAACAACGAGAGGACTTTACATGAAGTTTTTTTTTAATTTACTATTCAGTCATTTAAATCTTCGATTAAGTAAGGGCCTATTGTAACGGCCAACAATTATTCCAATTAAAAAAGCAAAGCCTTAGTTAATAGACCTCTACTCCTCGTCTAATGAGTGTTGTGAAAGGTGACCAAAGAAAAACAGCAAGATGTAAACTGCCTCTATTGGCAAAACTACGATTTATCAACCTGTCAACCGCATAATTTGCAGCTACTGCATTTTTTTTTTGAGTAGGCTAATAGTAATGGTCTATCGATGCTGATTGACAAAGATATAAATAAGCATTGGTAAAATATCTTCAAAAATCAGATTCGCTTTCAACTTACACCCCAAAGTTGACAAGGAAGCAAAATCTGGAAAGATGTTACTTAGAGGACAATTATTGTTTTTAGATATAACGCTCTTCCAGGTGAAATCACTGTTATAACGACCTTATATAGGAGAAACTCGCGTATGTATTTTCTTTCTTAGGGAGGTAGAAAAAAATCTTGTGAACGCTCAGGTAGGTAATCAGATTTAAACCTGCAATTTTCCGGGTCCGGCTTAAGATTGTTAGTACCTTAGTCAGTCCATGAGCGTCGTAAGGTGTGATTTTTTTAAAGAAGTACTGCCAGACGAAGGCGGGCAGCATTGTCTCCTCTTGATTCGCTAAATCAGCTGTGGATGTTATGTGTTAGCATGATGATGTTGATAATAATAATTATGAATGTATTTTGTAGTATCATACGCAGTGAGAGGTATGTCTTATTAATTTGGAGTATTGCACAGTATGGAAATTCCATAGGAAAGTATTGGAACTTTACAAATTTAATTTTTTAATCGTTTATTTTGATTTTTCTTTATTGGTGATGTACATGGATGTCATACTAAGGCATCAAACTAAGTTATTATCACAGGTTTCCTCAAAAATACCACTGGCTATGAGTGCCTGGTATCGACACTGCCAAGTTTATCTATACTAATATTATAAAGCTGAAGAGTTTGTTTGTCTGTCTGTCTGTTTGTTTTTTGTTTGTTTGAACGCGCTAATCTCAGGAAGTAGTAGGAAATAATTCGAATTGACAAATTCTTTTTGTGTGAGATAGTCCATTTATCGAGGAAGGCTTTAGGCTATATAACATCACGCTGTGACCAATAGGAGCGAAGCATCAGTGAAAAATGTTGCAAAAATAATCGCGATCATAACAATAGAAATTGACGCGGACGAAGTCACGGGCAAAAGCTACCCACCACTACCTGAATTGCAGAGTTGATTTACATGATTTTTACTGATCTAACCACACTAGACAGGCAATTTGGAAATTACAGTTGTCTACCATTCTCGCCTCTGATTTTAACTGCGAGACAAGATTTCAAGCCTAGTCTACACCAACAATAAAACAACACAGGTGATTATTTCAGAAGGCTTATCTTCACCGACTCAGTTAAAATCAGTTAAAATCAGTTAAAATCAGTTTTATTTCTGCAAATAGGCCCCAGGAGGCGCTTTTACACGTCCCAATATTTAAACCTACCACTGTTTCGGGACAAGTCTGGGCTAGTGCCGAGAAGAAGCAGCGCAAGAAACTCGGTCACTATTGTCAGCCTCTTTTTAAATAATTTTTTACAAGGTAAGGTAATTTTTACAAGGTTTAAGCAAGTACGAGCTGGGACAACTTAATGCCATACATTTCTATCATTTAAATAATCATTAACAGTGTAATAGCCTTTTTTCATTAAAATAACTTTAACATACGATTTAAGTTTATGTACAGGGAGTTCAGCAATATCCTTTGGTAATTTGTTGAAAATACGGATACAATTTCCCATAAACGATTTTCCTACTTTTCGCAGTCTGAAGCCTGGAATGGCGAGTTTATCTTTATTTCTCGTATTAAAATAAATGTATGTTCTTACGAACGTAAATAATATTCTCGAGAATATATTGAGAAGACACTGTAAGTATATTAATCTCTTTGAAGAGCTCTTTCAGCGAGTCACGGGGTCGAAAGCCGTAAATAGCCCGTACAGCACGTTTTTGCACTATAAAAATTGACTCAATATCTGCCGCTGAGCCCCACAATAGAATTCCGTATGACATTATGCTATGAAAGTAGCTAAAATATACTAATCTTGCCGTTCCAACATCAGTCAATTGCCTTATCTTTCTCACAGCATAAGCAGCAGAACTAAGTCTTCCAGACAGCCCCCTAATATGAGCACCCCATTGCAAATGAGAGTCTACAGTTATACCCAAAAAGGTAGTAAAATCTACAGAGTTTAGTGGTTCATCTTTAACAATAATATGAGGGGCAGCTAACCTTACGTT
Source organism: Anania crocealis (assembly GCA_949315895.1). NCBI lineage: Eukaryota > Metazoa > Arthropoda > Insecta > Lepidoptera > Crambidae > Anania > Anania crocealis. Next base: position 26,767,111 of record OX438882.1, read on the forward strand.
TGGCATCGTAAATTTAACACATTTTGTTTTATTTGCATTTAGTAAGAGATTATTTGTTGTAAACCAATGCAATAATTTAGAGAGGGTATTGTTAACATCGTCAAATGAAGATTTGCCCCTCTTGGTTTTAAAAATCATTGATGTATCATCTGCAAACAATACCATCTCACAAAGATTATGTAAGTAACAGGGAAGGTCATTTATATAAACTAAAAATAGCAGGGGTCCTAATACTGATCCCTGTGGGACACCCATAACAAGGGCCGACCCTGAAGACTCAGCTCCATTTATGCAAACCTTTTGTATCCTGCCTTTAAGGTAAGAACTTATTAGATCCAAGGAATCATTCGATGCACCATAATGTTTAAGTTTTTTAAGTAATATTTCATGGTCTACACAATCGAAGGCCTTTGAAAGGTCACAAAATACACCTAAGGCATCTAGCTTACTCTCCCAAGCCTTAAACACATGTTGTAGGAGAGCAACTCCAGCATCGATAGTATTTCTACCTTTTCTGAAGCCATATTGGTTGCTATTTAATAATTTATTTACACTAAAGTGAGATAAAAGCTGATTAAACATTATTTTCTCGAAAATTTTACTTAGCCCTGGCAATATAGATATAGGTCGAAAATTGGAGGGGTCACATTTTTCGCCAGTCTTAAACAAAGGAATGATTTTGCTTAACTTCATTAAAGTTGGAAACTGTCTATCATCAATACATTTGTTAAAAATAATAGCGAGTTGAGGGGCTAATGAACTTATGATTGTATTGATAATATTGACAGAAATTCCCCAAAGATCCTCTGTTTTTTTCATATTAAATTCTCTAAAAGTTTTTGTAATTATATCAGGGTTTATATGTCTAAAATTAAATTAAGAATTGCACTCTTCGACAACAGACCTGAGAAGGGATTCAGCTAGATCAGCAGAAGAAGCTAGCCCTTCAGTAGTAGAGGGAGCTATATTTGAAAAAAATGTCTCAAATGTGTTTGCAACCTCTGTGGAGTATGGATTACTCTATGGAGTAACCCTACCGTATCCAGTTCATGGACTCTATTAATGACGAGGGTAGCTGTCTGCGGCGTCAGTCATTCATCGTCACTCCTCGCAGAGGGATTTGGACTTCAAGTTTAAGCTCAACAGAGGTTTGAGAATTTATCGTCGTCCGAAACGGAGAATCGGTTTGAGTAGCGATCTTGAATTTAATTTAAGATTTTGATTGTTTTATAATGATGCCTTAACCTATATATTCTCGTACCTCTTTATTCATCAATGATCACCTCTTTATTCATCATTAAAAGCGATCGTCGTTAACTGTTTACATATCTCACGATTTTTATCGGTAAAACGACTAATCCTCTCTAGTGAAGTAAGTTTTGAGTTCAACTAGAGTTTCCTAATTTGGTTAGGTTATAATGGTGTTACTAAAGGCATGCCCAGCACCGACTGAAACCAAGACAGAGGCCTTAATCTGCAACACAATGTCGGAATATTCGAATCCATCTGTCCCTATCGCTCTTACCGATTTCTTAAAGTATCTGAAAGAGACAGATATATCCGTAAATACGAGCTTCGTGTTACAGAGTAAGGCATAAGATACTGATCTTTCAACAGAAGCCAAGTCCACCGGGTCCCGGCTTTTTTTTAAAGGTGAAAGTCGTAAAAATCATTTACGTCAGAGTTCAATACGCACGTAATAGGCGGCATTCAAAAGTATATTCTTGACGGAAAGTTATAGGATACCTAGAAGAAGAACAAAAGAGCTACATTTCGGCTACTTACGAGTACTTACAGTTTTTCGGTCAAAAAGTTAAAGATACGATTTCACATTGTTTTCAAAAACAAGCATTGTTTTAGTAGTAAAGTGATTAAACTTCCATGGTCATTATCACTGAAGTTACTGGATACGGGGTTTATACCATGTACCTTAGCTTTTGTGAGTTCTTCCTTAAGAACGGCGCTTGCAACAGTGCCAAAATATTGGAAACACATAAAAACTAAGGTACCTAAAAGTCCCTTAACAATTAAATTTATGTTTTAGTAGTCCCGTTTAAATGTCTCTATTAATTTGTCATAATCAGTCCACTGCTAGACATACCTACGCCTAATTGTTTTTTGCCATGATTGCCACGTTTGGCAAGTGAGGTGGCACACGCAGCTTGGCCAATACTAAAGATATGACAGCGTTGCCTGTCTTTTTAAAGCAGTATAACTTTATTCTTTCAGTCCGGAAAGAGTGGTAAGTATTTATATTTTTTTGTCCCAGTACAACATTACCTAATGTTTAATGGTAAAATAGAATTATTTACTCCTTGCCACTAGGTAACTCAGTCCAACCACTTTACGGAGTATAACATCAATTTATCAGTCTGCGAGGATCCAAAGCGTTAATGATTGGGGTGACGGAGGGTCGGAGTGTCGGAGGGTCTGTCTGCGTTGGGTCTCAGTCATTCACGCTGTCACTCAACTACTGTCAGTGGTAAGGTTATATTTTGTACTTGGCTAGGTGTCGTGACGAGTGTTTCTTAATAGAATATTATCTTTTTAAAACAAAAAAACAACTGGAGGAAAACAAACATTGTAGATACTCGTAGGAGCACGCGTTGTAAAATAAAATGACTGTTCATAGATCATTACATTTAAAATGCATTTTTTGTAGTTTACCGAACCGAATATATCTTGGTTAAATTACTAATAGTTAGATGCTTATTTTACACTAAACTCACGTGTGGTTTAAACTACCTCATGTGATTTAATGAAATATGAAATTAAATAACTGTTAAGTACCTATTCAAATGTTTTAGTTATATGAAGTTACATATTCGAATAGACATAGTGTCAGGCAGGCAGATCACAGAGCACTATCATTTAAGTTTTTAACATCTGTATCACCTGTGAATCACAAATAAACTATTTGGAATTTTAGTATTTGACTAAAATAATACTCGTTTTGTGACCACGTGACCCAAATATTAACGAAGTAAGTGGTAGTTGTAGTATATTCAATTTTTTTTAAATATTAACAGCAAAATAATGTTTTTCGACACCAAAATGTAGAATATGAAAAAATTCTTAGAATTTCATTTCAACTGATTGTTTTAGTTTTACACGGAAGATACACAAAGTATTACCATGTTTAGTAAGTGCTTTAATATCGTCACTTGCTTCAGTTCTTTTACAAAAGTACCTTTGAGGGAAAACAACTTAGCCAAAAACTGTCTTAGACTTCAAAGCCCCGGACAATTCGGACAGGTCTATTAAAAAAACTCCACAAAGCGCCGACCCTTTGTAATCCGGTTAAAAGCAAAGAAACTAAACTGTCTACCATACACAGGTTCTTTTGCTTTGTACCCACCATACATCTCTGTCTCGTGTGATCCGCCCGGACCATCGGACGGACGTTGGGAAACAAGATTCAGGTACATGCCAGTATGAATAAGATTATTCTTCGAAAGAGCTGAAAAGAAACATAGAACACATAATGTGTAAAACTTAAACTTTAAACTGCAAGGATGAACAGGAAAAATCAATAGGAGTTATGGATTAGGGTTTTATACCATGTACCTTCTTTGTTATGAGTTAGTAATATTGTGGCACTGATGCCAGTTACAGTGTCTAGACCTCGAATTTTTGATTCTTGTGATAGTGGCCATAAAAGTTGACTTTACTGATTTTACATCATCTCAGCTAAAGAAGCTGCTGGTATAGACCTCCCCTAAGGATCTCTACAACAATCAGTCCCTAGACACCCGCATCTAGTGGCTTCCTGCAACCTTGACCAGCTCGAGGAATAGTTTAGGAAACAAGTTTGTTTTTAATATTACCATTTAGTTGCTCTCTACTTTTTATTCCACCAAAGTTTTTCTTTATTGATCTCCGTATTCCTGTCTAGCCACATAAATCTGTCTGGCACAAATTGCTGAGTCTTTTCCGTAGTGATAGCTAATTTACGAGATGTATTTGTGGCTCAAATTTTGTTGAATGGACAAAATGACTGGCAAGACTCCAATGACTGAAGATTAATGTGATATTTATAGTCGTTTCTTGCTTGGAAGATTTCCTGTCAAGGAGATTGTAATGATAAGTAATAAATTTTGTTATGGGTTACCTACAGCTATTCTGATTTTCGTTAGTAGGATGGTTATTGAGCAATTTGTCTGTGAGCTTAGAGTAATAAATATTAGAGAAAGAACAAGCTACCGCAAATTGATTTCTAGTGACAATGTAGTTTGAATATTTCCAGTGAATATACCCGACATTACGACTACTTGCTGCAACAAAACAGTGTTTATACCGCACTATATTGACATCGATACGGTCACTGAAAAAGTGTCTAATACTACATGAGATGCAACATTTGGGATCAGAATACCAAAGGATTAGACGGAATGTTCCATCTCCTTTTGTTTATACAATCTCATGTATAAGATGTTAGCTAGGTTGAAATAAACAAGTTTTTAGGCTTAAGTATAAAAGTGTTATTTTTTCTTACCAAACAATTCGTCGCTGCTAAAACGTTAGAATCAGCCTTGAAGAAGGATTCAGACATAATCACAACGCTAATCAGGTTGGAGTAGTCTGCATTTTGGCCACAAGTGGAGAGTAACTGCTGCTTCTTCTGGCAGCACTCCTTTAGTTGAAGACAATCACTAAGCAATTAAAATGATGATGATGGTGATAAGAAAGGGCTGTTCTATATCTAGTCGGTACTCTTTGGCATATAAGTGCAAAATATGTTTCAACGTCGAAATATCAGTCACCTCCATAAAGAATTGCACAATCCCATATACACTGCTAATTTTATCGGTCGATGACAATCATAAATGTAGGTTCAGCTAGACGAGTTTTGCATGGTTAACCATAGTTAATTTCATACGAATAATCATAACCAAATTGAATACGAATATTAATACAAATATCGTTAATAATTAATAGTTCGAACGTGTGGTTTGCCCGTGGCCAGCATATAACCCAGATTACCTATAGTGATAAAAACTCATTGTCTTGTGATCGGAAAAGCAGGTTTATCTTCAGGAATTTCATTCAACTACTGTGCTACTAAACATAAAAATGAGCAGCGCAAAAAGCATACACAAATCTAATAGACAGTAATGCACAAACGTTCTCTTGGGGACCAATAAATTTAATGCACTCTGCTCCCTCGCTCACAGAATACAAGAGGGAAAGAGATGGGAGGTTTTGTAGATAACCGAGGCCCTGGACAGCAATAAACATAATGTGACATTTTGCTATCTCCAGTTCACATCGTGTCCGAGCGAAATACTTTCATATTCATATGGAATGCAAATAGCGCAATCTGTTAAAAGGAATGAAATGTTTCAGTTAATCATCAGGCTTCTGGCTGGCTTGTTATATATACTAGCTGACCCGGAAAACGTTGTTTTGTTAATTCAGTTTTTTCAGAGAAATTTTCAATACTTGTTATTCATTTGACGACCATTTGGATCAGCGGAAGTAAACGCTGCTTCTGAGGCATGGGTCGCGGGTTCGATCCCCGCACACTACAAATATTTGTGTGCATGAACATGTCTGTTTGTACTGGTCTGGGTGTTTTCTATATATTATAAGTATATACTTACAAAAAAAAAGTATATAAGTAAGTTTATCGGTTGTCTAGTCCATACGACAGGGTACTTAATAGTAGCTTAATTTGGGACTAGATGGCTCTGTGTGGCCCAGTGAGGCATGTCTGTCTCATATTATTATATTAAATATTATATTATTATATTATTCGCATCGAAGGCGAATTCAAAAACACAAAAATCAGAAAAAAAATCATAATAATATCGTTGTCGAGTTGTAAATGGTGTAACTAACATGACTTTGTATTAATTCAACTTGCGGACCCCGCAAACTTCGCATCGCCACAGAATAACTATTAGGGGTTAAAGTATGAAATTGCCGTTTTGTATGGACGAAATCGAGAAAAGTCATTTTTCCATACTAACAATTTGTTAGTTTTTTTAAAAACGCCTGAACTGTTTTCGATGCAATTAAAGGTGAAAGTTAGATGGTTATAAAGCTACGCATTATAGTATTTAAATTTCTGAAAATCAAAGTATATAATACAAATATACTTAATTGAAGCAAGAAGGTCAGCTGACACATTGTAAGGGGTCTTTTCAACGACTTCCTTTGAAGTAATAGGCACTAGTATTGCATTTTTTTTTTAGTCAAAAGTTACTTTATTTAGTTTTTGATACAATACAAAAAGAATTACGCAATAATGTGACTATACTTAAGAGCTATAAACAAAATAAAAAGTGGGAAAATAATCGGCAATTTCATACTTTAACCCCTATCATTTGATTTTGATTTCGTAAATGTCATTGTCATAATAGTCATTTTGAGCAAGTCAAATAATTATGTAAAAAAAAAACTTATGAAAATAATTATCGAAGTGCCGACAGTTTCCCGAGTCGTATCAAATTATCGACTGAAATATTCGGAGCCCTTCCAAAGTTGGATAGTTCGTTAGCAGACCTCTTAGGTCTAATAGACCGCTCCGAGGGCCGACAGTTCATTAGCGAACGATCATCGCAGGGTTAACGACGTTTCTAGGGAACGGAGGAATTAAACATTAAATATTTTGTTCAAAGTTTTAACCCTATTAAGAACGCTGCTTATTAAGAAGATTATTTTGATAAAACACATTTTTAAGCTATTGCATAGCTTCTATCGTGGGCCTTGAGCGTGGAGACCGAATCCAGAAATTCCGTAACGAAAATAACCTAACACCCCCGACTCCGACCGGCACAGCGGTGATACTTTTTAGTTTTATAATTGCATAAAAAATACTATGCAATAGCTTTACCGCGGCAGTCTCCGAGTGCCACACGTTTTATATTATCATTTGAATTAAAATTTAAACAAAAAACCAATATTATAGTCCACTAATATGAGTCAACGCATAACGAAAATCACCGAAAACCGTTATTTTTTCAAAGAAAAACTGTTTGGCGCTGGACTCCGGCAGGAGGGTGGTAGCATCCAGGCGGCCTCTTACGAAGCCTAGCACCTCAGAGGGATCTGTTAGCCGTCATCATTGGTTAGAAAACCAAAGATGCCGTTGCCCAGGGTGGACCACTAAGAGGTAGATACCCACCACCCCATTTTGTATTTAAAGTTTTTTGTCTTAAAATGTTAAAGCAATTTAGGGGGGCTGTGTCCCCGGTCGCTGTGACCGGTTGAAATGGTCGAAATGTCAGGCCTGGTGGTGTCGCCTGCTTCGAGGTCCCGGGTGCGAGTTTTGGACGGTTAGATATAGAAAAAAAAAACCTTTCTTCACGGGTCTTGGTGCTAGTGGTATATACCAATGTTGTTTCCGAATTCTACAAAACAAGTTTCAATACGAGTAGTTACCTAATTTTGTGATCAAACAATACTCGTATAAGTGATACTGTCAACATCTAATCAAATACAGTGTATCACTGATGCCTTGAAAAGGTAAATTTATGACAAGCACTACCAACTGCTTCCACAAAGGTATCACCTGTTCTGTATTACAAATTTGTAGTGAATAAATGATTATAAATTAAGAATAAAATAAAAAAAAGAACATCACTTAGTTTGCCAGTAAACTAATTAAATAATTGAAAAAAGAAATAAATTGAGAACATCTCTTCTTTATTTCTAAATTTTTTTCGCTAATTAGCGTTAGAAATAGGCACGAAGAAACCCGCGGGTGTTCTCTAGTAGGATATGTATATTCGCTAAAGCTCGCTGCAAAGTTTCCCCTCGGTAATGTAATTCCTGAGTTTGTTTATGCTTCCAAGTTGCTAAGTTCTAGTTAAAAATTTTCACGCGCACGTCCACGTCTTCCAGGCCAAACTTGTATGCAATCTTCGGGCTCTCATAAATTTTGAACAATACAATTTTGTTTTATCGGGTTATCGAATGTGTTGTATTTATTTGAGATTGAATTTTGTGTTTCCGTGCGTAAGATTTATGAAATTTACAAAATCTGTTAAAGTCATCGGCAAACTAATATAACGATTATGCGATTGATGTCTCGTATTTATGATAAAGCAATTATGTAACACTAGCTGTTGCCCGCGACTTCGTCCGCGTCATTTTCTATTATTATGATCGCGACTATTTTTGCAACATTTTTCACTCATGCTTCGCTCCTATTTGTCGCAGCGTGATGTTATATAGCCTAAAGCCTTCCCCGAGAAATGGACTATCCAACACAAAAATAATTTTTCAATTCGAATCAGTTCTTCCTGAGATTAGCGCGTTCAAACAAACAATCAAACTCTTTAGCTTTATAATATTAGTATAGATTTAAGTACATTGAAAAAATTTGAAGCTGCATAAATTTTACAGTATCTGAATAAAACCTTAAATTATCTTAATAAGAGCTAATGGAATCCGAAAAGTTACAGCTGTGGGCAAAAAATCCGTCCCACGTTGTTAATTTTGATAAGGAGCAAAACTATGAAAAGTTGATTTAGACTTACAAATCTGTCTAACGATGGACTGTTAAACAATCAATATAAAGGCTGTTTTATCGCTAAAAGCGATCTATAAGGCATGAAAGTATAAGAAACAAACAGACTGACTTTCGCATTTATAATAGGTTCTACAGTCAGCTCCGGCTTCCGTTTTGTTCATGGTAATTACTCTATGTTATAAAATATCTGAAATGGTTTAAGGTTGAAAACTCCCACACAGACTTTTTTCCGACACCTATTAGTCTAAGATCCCACCATACAACGACCTTCACCGAGCTGTTTATTGGATGAAAAGTGTTTTATATACAATTAAATATGCCAAAAAATATATTGCAAATGGGTTGCCTAAAAAATTTCAGTCCAGAGTAGAATTTTTAAAATTTGACAACCGAATTTCATGACTTTTTTTTTGCATTCAACCGTATACACCGGACCAGTGCAAGTTACTAGTTCGATTTACCTGTTTATATCTGCCTACTCAAGAGTTGTGACGGGAAAAAAATAGTCAACCAAACGTTTGCATATTCTTTGGGCTTCATATTTTCGATTGGTATGAAATTTGTCTATTATATTAAAATTTAAAAAAAATTGTTAATTAATCATAGTCTGGACTGAATTTTTTTAGTCAACCCATTTGCAATATATTTATTGGCTTATTAAATTTTATATAAAATACATTTCATTCAATAACAAGCTCGGTGAAGGTCGTTGTATGGTGGGATCTTAGAATATATCGTTATAAGTATTTAGCCATTGTACAGAAAAACTTACTAAATTATATGACCTTAATCTTCCTCAAGTATCACTTTGTCTATTGGTGAAAAACGCATAAAAATCCGTGCAGAAATTGTTGAGTTCATTATTAAAGAGGAATTGATTTATAATTATGTAGAGATTTCATTATAAAGTGTACATATTTTCTTACCATAACACAACAACATCAATTCAACATCCTGTTCATCCAAAAACCTTGACAAGTTACTTTCTCGTTTGCCTTGAATTCTAGAGCTTACATCACTCTTTTTGAATGAGCGAATACAAATCCCTGATACAGACCGAAAAATAATGGAAAAACAAAACGGGTAGGGAACCCCATATAATAAACAATGATAATATAAAAAATAAAATAATACCGCTGGCGTACACCTCATTCGCCTTTTTTCACAACATTAACGTTTATATTTGCGCCAGCATAATCACATTGTTGCTAATACATTTTTTTATTTCCATACATGGAAAATGCCACAACCACTGCATGAGCGATATTAGACCTTATCCGGGAAACAAAAGGGGTGATAACATAAAGCTATTGTTGCAGACTGAGCATAGGAAAGACCGTGGGCCGTTGATAAACCGGAGTGTGAATATTCATGACCGGAACAAAACAAGACATTGAGCGCGTTTCCACTGGACAACGGTTTTTACAAATGCTGTATTTTTTAATGGACTAACGATGTCAGTAAAAGGCTACCACAGATTAATCGGACAGATTGTGTAAAAGGCAAATAGCATAAAGCGGTAGTGGATACTTCACGGAGCCTAGAGTTTGCGTAATCCTAGCCGGCGCAATCAGACGGTGGGATACCGTGACTTGCTTGCGCAAAAGTGAGTAGAAAAGCGCTCCTAATTCTGCCATCATAGCGTTCTATTATAATCTTCTAGTATCAACATAGCTCATGGCACGGTTAAACGGATGTGTGCTAGAGTGACTACTTTGTAGACAAATGTCATTGAAATAGGGTAGGTACATGCTTGCATCTAGCGCTAGTAGATTGTTTAATCGTCACGGCGTATGTAACAAACCAGTACGGCACTAGACATTTGTATAAAGTAATATAGAATACAATCGTTTTAATTTCCCTTCTTTGACGCGAGTTAAGAGGAAACACTAAGGTCGAGAGAATTTAAAAATAGGTATTTGTGCAATCTATTGCTGTCGCGCAGTCCCTATTGCCTCCCCCGCAGAGCGTGATAGAGACAACTGCATCTTGGACCGAAAATAGCTACTAAAAGCACACAAAATCAACGTTTCTTAGTCCCCCGATGCCTTTTCCAAAACTAGACTGATTTAAATACTTTTTTCATAAAAAATTTTAGAAAGGCTTTGGCCAAGTTTGTATATTTTGCTTTTTATCTAAAATTTTGCCAAATTTGTTTTCTAGATGTTTGAACAAAACTAGCGAATTTTTCAGATTTTTGAAGGCTCATATGTCTTTTATTAAATAATTTATGATTAAAAGGAAAACATAGAAACATGCTACTAGTGGCCATAGATTTTTGTATAAAATTATTGCTCTACTAGAATTATCCAGGGAAGAAATAAAAGACTACGTTTGTATAAAAAAACGGCCCTTGTGTTTCCTCTTAAGGATTGCAACGTAAAGTGTCAATCGTTAAAAAAACACCTTAACAAGATATTATTATCACAATATTCTACATCTTTCTCGATACGAAATATTTTTGCGTTTCCTCAACAGGGTGCAGCTCTGTATGGACCTTATTAAATAAGGTAATTACGAAATTTTCGTCAAGTTAGTATCTGAAAGAAAGAAAGAAAGAAAGAAACGTTTAATTGGCCACAAGGACATTACAGTAGGCATAGACGAAATTACAGCTAGACAATAGAGCATAAGAGACAAAACAATAAAAAAAAAACAAATTGACAAGAAAATATGGCCAATTTGGTCCCACCTCAGCATGTGCTGCAACGAGCCAAGGGCCGCTGCAGCGCTGGTATTCTGGTGGGACCCATATGAGTGACATAACAGACGCACAAAGAGAGAAAAAAAAAAGATACAATTGCTATTTGTATTCGTAACGTTATAATTACATAAAAAATTAAAAATAACGTTACTATATGTGAGGCAATTTTTTTGGGAAAAGTAAAATGGATGATAGAATAAAAAGAAATAAAAACTATCAGTATATGTATACATATAAATATCAAATGTTAATTAGGTGACATAGAAGAATACATACATACAATAAAATTATATTTATAAATAATATTGTATCTATCAATGACGTACCGTTTCGCTATCGTCTAATGAAAAAGCGCCATTTAGAGTAAGGCGTCTGGAAGGTACATTTAGCAAAAAATACATTCCTGAGTCGATAAAGGTAAGCCTAAAAGAATATAAGAGTAAAGAAAATTAAATCAGGAGATTTCATAATGCGAGCTAGCATAATAATATGTTTAAGATAATACTATTTAGTATAAAATATATTTCAGATAATACTATTTTAGGAAGGCTACATCAAAGTGTATTTGAAAACGCGTTAAGGAAGACCTTTCAATATTTTGTAACATTTCTGATTAAAAACAAAATGACGAAAAATACGTAAGAACCTTAGAATACGAGTAATAACACCTAGAAACCGAATGTTCCGCGAGCTGTCAGTGCTCAACGTCACGCTAAGTCAAACATAGCTCGCAAAAAATAATTTAAAATGACTGTTTGCACTATGAAGAAGTGTTCTAGCATATCAGAGAAACAAAAAGAAAGTGACAAAGTTTCATTTCACAGGTAAGTACTTACATTTTAAACATTTTCTGTACGTAAATCGAATTAAAAACAAATAATTTGAAACACAAAACCTATCAACATCAGTGTTGCTAGTTTTGGGAAAAAAATTGCACTTAGTTTGTTTAGTTGGTTTTTAATATTGAGAAAAATATTGAATTTGCCATAACGGCTATTTAATACTGTTTAAACTAAATGTTGGTGTTACAATTCTATGAAAAAAATTTTTTAATGTGAATTTATACAATCATACAGGTATTTAAATTTAAACACATTGAACGGTGGCATTCGTCATTAGATTAATAAATATGTAATATACTTATGAATGTAATCATATTTTCTTATGTATTTAAAGATCATACTAAACACATGGCAAATCGTCGTATAACAAAACAACGAGTTTTCCCATTTTCTGCGGGTAAACGCCCGATGATGGTAACACTGAAGCCATATTTGTGTGCGTTAGAAGAGCGTAGATTTATTCAGCTTACGCACACAAGGATAATTAAATGGCACGCGTTTACGCTTACGTTTTGATTCAGACGCAGCTTCTAGGTGTTATTATTCTAAGGTAAGAACATAACAAAAACATTGGAATTATTCATTTAAGAAAAGTTACTAATAGTGTCTTGTGATGTCGGCACACTAAAAGAAAAGCAGCACCACTCCTCCTCTTTTTAAAGGTGTACTAGTGGCGACTAAAGGAGTAACCATAAGAAAACGGGCAGCAGCGTTTTTTCTCTGCCACCTGCCAAGCGTGGCTATGTCGAAATCCTTCTTTTGGAGAACCTCGTGTCTAACATCATCATCATCATCAGGTTATTGCAGTCCACTGCTGGACATAGGCCTCAACAAATGCACGCCACTTAGGTCGATCCTCGGCTTCTCGCATCCAGCTAGCCACCTTGCGCAAATCATCACTCCTGGCCTGAGGGCGTCCTACATTACGTTTGCTGAGACGCGGTCTCCACTCAAAAACTCGCTTATTCCATCGGTTGTCCGTTCCTCGGCTAATATGGCCAGCCCACTGCCACTTCAGCTTGCTAATCCGGTGGGATATGTCGGTAACTTTAGTTCTCTGCCGGATTACCTCATTTCTGATTTTGTCCCTAAGAGAAACTCCGAGCATAGCTCTTTCTATAGCCCGCTGAGCGACTTTGAACTTGTGGACTAGCCGTACCGTCAGTGTCCACGTTTCGGCTCCGTATTTCATAACGGGTAGGACGCACTGATTGAAGACTTTCGTCTTGAGGCATTGTGGGATCGACGTCTTCTCATCGTCGTGTCCAACAGTGGACTGATATATAGGCATATGATGATGACTAATGTGGGTATGATTCAGATAATCACGTTTGCATCAACTCAAGTTCAAGGTCTAAAAATCCTCACTACAAGTTTTTCGATACGTTCAAGTTACACCCAGTCTTCAAAATAGATTCGGCTATTATTCACATAGACTGCACACTAACTATTGCTGGGCTGCAGAGTCCGCAGACAAACTGAATATTCATGAGAAACAAAGCAAGACTTACAACAATGAGTGCGGATTCGGGGTAAGCGTACCTGCCGAGGTGGACACACGGGAGATTATTGCGAGCTTTGACGCTACGGGTGGACATAACTAACAATCGTAGCTTAGCTAAGGGATACAGGACAGTAGTCACTAGTTAGTCAGTCACTATGCTACGAAAGAAGTCCAAATTCTAATTGCTTGAAACAAGCTAGGATGTTAGGTGTGTTTTTCGGAGTAATGAGCTCGTGGGTTCTTCTTCAGCGCTCGGAGAACTGTACTAAGAAACTGTGGAGGGCGCCACTTGCTTTAACTCAGAAGCAAGAAAGAGTTAATTAAAGATAGAAAAGAAAACAAGTTATTTTCAATTTGTCTCCCAATATATTATTTAAATGTGCATTAGACTCAACATAGATATCAGCAACATAAAATTTAAGCTATATAGAATAGACTTAAGTAGGTATATTAGTTTAAGAATAAATTATGACTATGCATCTAAACAAAAGTTCTGTACTTAAACTTAGTCTTAGATACAGTGAAGGAAAGCTTAGAAGCAGGCGTTCCATCACTCACAAGTAACTAGAATTAAGGTTGGCCTAACCCATGAGCTGAGGAGTATCACCAATGTATGAAAACTATCAAAAGAATAAATGTTCATAAATACCTAGTAGCATGTTATTAGATCATGTCACCGATAGTAAATTATAACGTCACCGTGGAGAAACACACATATCCCGCCGTCCCTGGAGCAGAGATTCTCACATGCGCGCAGGACGCAGGTATATGTCCTAGTAGCTAGGAGCGAGGAGGGCGATATTTCAAGCCTGGAAGTTACACACAAGCATGAGTACAGCGGTGATAAAGCCACATGCTCTTAGGGAGCGCACGTGGGCATGAGCAGATGGTATGTGAAAGGAAAACGTGCACTAGCACAGCACTTTAGACATGACCGCAGGTGCGTTTACAGCAGGGTGAGATGAAGACATTCGCTAGCACGTTGTCCACACGTGGGCATAGGCAGATACACGTGGTGAAAAGAATCAAACATGCTTACCCATAAAAATGCAGCAACAATCACCAAGATGAGGCGATGCATCATGTAAATTTATCCATCAAGGGAAAGTAAAAAAAATGTTAGTCCTGAAAGATGAAACAACACACAATTAAAGGTTCACAACCTCTTAGAAAAGAGAACAAAGTCTTGGAAAAGACATTTATAGATGCTTACCATGAGGAGACAAATTGAAGAGAGAACAAAAAAAGAAAAGATATTAGCCCTTTGGCTTTACATGCCTACAGGCATTTTGGCACGCTTGACCGCCATTAAAAAATTACTTTTTCGCGAACAAGAAAACTCAGGAAGCGTAGTAAAAAGACTCGCCACCAAATGGCATCCGCTTATATATCCAATCCAACCTCTCCCCTCTATGACAAGACAGTTTTATTTTTTAATTCTTCGCATTCACGACTTGGAACCACTTGACTTGACTGACACATAAAGCCAAACAACGCAGAAAACTGCTCAGCCCTGAAAAAGTAGAAAACTACCTAAAAAATCAACACAAATAGCCATTTGCCTATTAATGTAATAATATAAAAAAATAACATTCAAATTATTAGATAAAGAAAGGAATTGTGGGATGACAGACACAAAGTTGCACCATATGGTGTTCCATCAGCCGGATAGATGGCGTTACCAGTAAAAATCCTTAGCTGCGCACGAGCTGTTGAAACAAGATTAATGCAAAAATGTAACGACGTGTTACAAAATTTTATGTTGATGAGCTGATGATGGAAGGTACAACTCCTTAACGATTAGGAGTAGGAGGATTATTCTTTAAACATTATAGGCGCGTATAGTCAGATAGTTGTCTTCCTTCAGATTATTCACGTGAGCTGATGATGGAAGGTCAAAATCCTAAGCAGTTAGGAGTTGGAGGATGATTCTTTTCTATAGCGATGCGATGAGAAATAGCCCAAACAATACAAAAATAATTCTACAAATGAAACAAATCAAATATGGATTTAAAAAAAATTGCAATGTTGGCGAGCGGCAATCAATTCAGTAGTGATTATACTCTTATTCTATTTCGCTCGGCAACGGCTTCGATCTGTTTAGTTGTTAGTAGTTAAAATAATATTGTAAGTAGGTACATAGGTTTTAAAATAAAACATTGTTCTTGTGTTATTTTGTACTTTTTAGTGAGTTTTTTTTTAAGTCGGTTCAATTTTTTGTTTAAAAATAATATATTGGACAGTTTCTAAAATGTCAATTTTGTATAGTATTGTTATGAAATCTCATCTACGCAATTGATAAAGAAAGAGAGCTATAAGTTTTAAAAATAAAAATACGGAAAAACTTTAAATGCCAATGTTTAAACAAATACATAACAAATTTCTTGGTTTACACTTAACTTAAAAACGTTAATAGTTGTAGCGTCTAGCGCCCGTAAGTAATTTAACTACGTATATTTACAAACAGCGTTTTCTCTTGCGGATGTACGGTTGTGATTCGGTAGAGCATAATAGGGGATTGTCATAATTCACTCAATAAATATATGCAATAACCCCTCTTGTGGTTTAGTCAGTACACGTTTGAATATACGTACGGTTTTCGGTTATCTATTATATGAGAGGTTACCTAGCGTATTTTATTGTTATGGGTCAGTTATAATGAATATAGAAAACTCTGAAGACATACTTGACATACTTGGACCATTGTGTCCCTGTCGTGATCAGTTATATAATTCTTCTTCTTCTTATTGTGTAATTATTTTTTGTATATATACAATGGGCTCGCTCTTGACTACATATTTAGCTCTACGTTTAAGAAGAAGTCTAAAATGGAGCGATCTTACCCAGTGGCACTGGTTCTCCCACACACCAGCGGAACACAGAAAAACAGTTTGGCGCTGGACTTCGGCAGGAGGGTGGTAGCATCCAGGCAGCCTCTTACGAAGCCTACCACCGCAGAGGGATCTGGTAGCCGTCATTATTGGTTAGAAAACCAAAGATGCCGTTGCCCAGAGTAGAGACTACTAGGAGGTAGATCCCACCACCCTAAAACTAAAAGGATGATCTGGTGTAAGAGGCAAATGGTCTGTTTATGACATTGTTTACTCTTAACACAGTTTTCATGTAGACATTTCCATAACAGTTTTTTCGTTAATCAAACATGTTCTTCATTTTAATTTACAAAAAAATATCCAATTTGGTGCAGTCGATCGGAAGTTATGCGCGTACATACTTTTCGGTCATATAGGTAAATAGATGTATTGGTATTTGGTAATATTCCTCACTAGTGGCTGTCAAAGCGAAGAGTAGGCGCCTTCGGTAGTAGATAAAATGAAATAAATTGCGAACTGTATTTATACGATTAAGTATATTTAGGGACCAGTACAATAACAGTTACCGCATACTAGGAAGATATTGAAGGGAGTGTTCGATCGATCATCGATGTTCGCGAACCGAACGTTCGCTCGGTGTTGTTCGCCACCGTTCGCTGATTGTGCGTTCCTTGCGTCTCTCAAGTCCCTCCGACATCTGTGACATTGCCCGAGCATAGTAGAGTAACGGCTCATAATAATTCCACTGTAGGTTTAAGGATTCTATCATTGAATTCAAGTTACGATAGCATAACGAGCGTAAACAGTGACTACTTGTAATGCAGACTTAACATTATTCTAGCTTAATATTATCAACATCTCAATTTGTCAATGTTCGTAAATGATAGGTCACCGACACTCTTTTTCTCACATGTCGACTTAGCCACAAATTAAAAACATACGCAAACACTGAAAATGAAGCAGTAGAGGGCGCCGCTCTCATTAGTGCTAATTGGTTTACCCACGTCTGGTAATGAGAACGAGAAAAATATAATTTACTCCGATGCTAATTGCCCTGTGAACTTAACTAAAGAGTGGGGTAAAATTTTTGTTGCTGGTAACATTGTGGAAGAAATAGTAATTAGGTAGTTTTTTAATAGCAGGATTGAAAAATGGCATTTGAAGATATGATTTAAAAGTACACTTCTGAATTCAATTATAAAAGAGATTTTTTTTAATGTTACTAATGTTACTAATTTTTATTTTGGGTTCTAAGGTACTTAAGGCAATTGTAAGGGTTTACTTCCTTTTCTTGTTACCAGTAGCTACGACAATATTCTGTAAAAATCCTAACTGTCTTCACATTATGGTTGATCAGATAATGAAATAAAATAGAATAGAATAGAATAGAATAGAATAGAATAGAATAGAATAGAATAGAATAGAATAGAATAGAATAGAATAGAATAGAATATTTTTATTGCCGAATCATAACTTAATCTATTACAATTTACCTGTGATTCCTTCACTACGCTAGACCTGATTCGTAAGAATCACATTGTATTTACTCACAAAAAATGTACCTACCTAGTAATTTTTAATTTAGATCAAAAGTTTCTATCATTATAATTAAATTATAATATATTATTATTTATTAATACCTATTATTAAAATATATTATTTTGAACAAAAACTAAAATTAAATAAAATTAAAATTAAAGAAGCTCTTATGTGTGTATATATGTGCGTGTGAATGAGTGTATGTGCGTGTATTTGCGATTTTGAGTGCTTTATGTATGTATGTGCGCGTGTGCATGAGCAAGTGGGTGGAAATGTCTGAAATGAAACTTTGGGAACATCTTCAGTCGCCTCATAACTCCAAGTCAGCAGAAGGTTTTGGACATGCCTGGCTTCAATGAGATTAACATTCAGATAAAAAAAACCGACCGATAGACTGGAGACGCTTCGTTTATTTATTATTAGTGTTTGGGCTATATGATTTGCCACTTCGAATGGTATTTGATCTAGTGTAACCATTTTGGATTAAAACTGACTACTTAGACCCGTTCAATCTAGAAAACGCCGGATTCTTTGGGTTTTGAGTTTTGCTATCTCATCAGGAAGAGGCTTAATAATAAAATACATATGAATGAAATTTTCCCGTTTCGGTTTTTCGCCGATATTCTTGATAATATAATATTACAGGCGTATTTTTTTTTATAAAGCAATAAAGATCGCACAAAGTCTTGCCATATGGTGCCTGGAGATTTCTCTAAAAGTTCATCTCCTTCTCATCAGAATAGTTGCAGGTAATTAATTAATTAATTACCACCTTATCTTATGGGTATCGAAAGAGGAGACTAAAGGGTTTTACCTTTATCAGAACAATATGGTCAGCAATCTTCTCTCAGCCCAACTGGGAACACCACGGGAACACCAACTCACCTGTCATTTCAGTTCTTTGCAAAGTTATGTTTGTATTGAAACCTGAAAAAATACGTCTCATGCAGGACTCAAATCCGCATCTCCATGCATATCGGGCGCGGTCTTTTACCAAGTTAGCTAAATTATAGTTGAAATCAAGTTGCTAAAATATCATAAAAAGTTAGTATATGTGGTCACAATATAAACAGTCAAACATAATACTCTATCTCTATTTTTTACTAGCAAACAAAGTGAGACGGTACGGCTAGTCCACAACTTCAAAGTCGCTCAGCGGGCTATGGAAAGAGCTATGCTCGGAATTTCTCTTAGGGATAAAATCAGAAATGAGGTGATCCGGCAGAGAATTAAAGTTACCGACATAGCCCACCGGATTAGCAAGCTGAAGTGGCAGTGGGCTGGCCATATTAGCCGCAGAACCGACAACCGATGGGGTGAACGAGTTCTTGAGTTGAGATCGAGTCTCGGCAAACGTAGTGTCGGACGCCCTCAGGCCAGGTGGAGTGATGATTTGAGCAAGGCTGGCAGGAGCTGGATGCGAGAAGCCGAGGATCGACCTAAGCGGCGTGCAACTGGAGAGGCCTATGTCCAGCAGTGGACTGTGATAGGCTGATGATGATGATGATGAAAGTGGGAAGGTTATTAAGTCGTTGCTCTGCGTTGAAAGGGGTTGCCATACTTTGCACTGAGTTAACTCGTTCGAAGGTTCGTTTTTAAAATTAAATGTTTTTAATCGTATGCAAGCTGTGTCATTATATTCGGAGAATATTGTATTATTGCAGGATCCAACACAATCGGAAATTAACAGTCCGGTTATGCCCCACGTCCAACATAATTATTGAGATTGTAGCATGACCAAAAGTTATAGATCCAATCAATATTGTATAAGCGAGTCATGGAATAATTGATGTTAAGTAAAACAGTACACACTACCATTATCGGAATAAAATCCCCACTAAATAAGCACTTCTGAAGATTTGGGTGCTCTTTTACTTCAGTGGCAGTCTTATACATATACATCAAAATCTTATTTCGTGGTTTATTATTTTTTTGTGTTATTCTAATGTAAATGTTTATTTTTCCGCACACTCACTGTTACAGTAAATAATTACTACTTCCAATACTTATACAACAAATATCAACCTAAGCACTCGCTTTGTTTCTGACACTGAACTTCCTCAAGACATAAAGCCCTAATCAATGGCGGAACCTTGAAAAATGTACCAAAACAAATCCGGATATTAAAAGAATTCCATTCGCTGTCGTAATTCGAAAAATGTTTGTTCCAGCGCAAAATAATCATCTAAATCAACTCTCGCTCGCTCCGCTCTCGATTTTTTTTTCATTTTTGCTCGCACATAATCGCATTATTCATTCGACGTGATACGGATTTAATTTTCAATTTTTCCTCCGCCATTTTCTTTTTCGTTACCAGTACAAATTTTGTGTATGTTATTTCCAAGTTATATTAACTGTACGCCTATTTTATTGTCGTCGCGAGACTTATAGTGGGTATGCGACTAAATATAATGTGGTATTGTGAGCGCAATAAAATTTTCTGTTTGCGGTTTTTAGGGTTCCGTACCCAAAGGGAATACGGGACCCTATTACTAAGACTTCGCTGTCTGTCTGTCTGTCCGTCCGTCCATCTGTTTTTAAAATGCTTAAAATGCTTTGTTCGTAAAATGCATATAACTAACCGTGCTTAAGCTTGTTTAAGCTTTTTAAGATAAGAATAAAACAACAAAAAAAATTCAACAGAACCAAAAAATCGAAATAGCGCTTTTTTTACTTCACTTATGCAAGTTTCTTTTAAAGAGAAGGTTTGCAGAAAATTCTAGGTTATAACATTACTTCATGGTAAAGATATGATTATCATCATCATCAGCCTATTGCAGTCCACTGCTGGACATAGGCCTCTCCAAATGCACGCCACTTAGGTCGGTCCTCGGCTTCTCGCATCCAGCTCCTGCTAGTCACCTTGCGCAAATCATCACTCCACCTGTCCTGAGGGCGTCCTACATTACGTTTGCCAAGACGCGGTCTCCACTCAAGAACTCGTTTACCCGGTTCTGCGGCTAATATGGCAAGCCCACTGCCACTTCAGCTTGCTAATCCGGTGGGCTATGTCGGTAACTTTAGTTCTCTGCCGGATCACCTCATTTCTGATTTTATCCCTAAGAGAAACTCCGAGCATAGCTCTTTCCATAGCCCGCTGAGTGACTTTGAACTTGTGGACTAGCCGTACCGTCAGTGTCCACGTTTCGGCTCCGTATGTCATGCCGGGTAGGACGCACTGATTGAACACTTTCGTCTTGAGGCATTATGGGAAAGATGTGATATTAGTTAGTTATTTATATTAGGCAATCGATCGCATTCCTCGTTCCCACTTACAGACGAACTTGACGTAATGTGTTGCGAAATACAGCTTTAATATAGCAAGTTACCGACAAATCCAATGCAGTCAACTCCGATCTCTACTTCTGCATTACATCGCTTCTCGCGAGTTATCAACCGCGAAGAGTTTAAAACTTTTACCCTCAACCATCGAACGGCGCGGCCGAAGTTCCCAGCGGAGTTACCTGTTAACTGTGACAGGGTATACGTTATGTGTTTCAAAGTTTGCATGTGAGCTGGTGGTACTTATATTCTATACTAGCTTTTGCCTGCGAATTTGTTTGTGTGGATTTGTTACTTCAGGCATTCTATGTCCTTTTATAAGGTTATTCTATTTGGGAAACCATCACTTAATCGTAATTTTCTTCAACGATTTTCATTCCCCATAAAACAATTCGCAGATGTTTCTAAACGATATTCCAAATTTCCAAATCCAAAATTTTATTTTTTTCCAAATCAATACGGGTGTAGCGTATATAGGATGAAATTTTAACCGTCCTCTAAATTTTAATATGTCAATCAACGAGACAAAAAATAAATGACGTATTTTTTCCTTTGGTATAGCCCAGTACAAAAATGTCAAGATAAAGCACTTAGAAAATGCCCGCCAAAAATGTTTGATACGGCCGCCTAGCAACACTTTTTTTACACGTTGCGCATCTCATTCATTCATTCATTACGATATTATTCATAAGTTTTTGATTTTCCCTTTATACCTTAACAGGTCTAGGACCGTAAAAATTGAAAACTATATCGCGAAAAATATTTTTGTGTGACAACTTGATTTACAGTTTTTACTTTAGAAATAGGCTCTAAATACGATATTGAACGCCTATTAAAATTTTGGAAAGTGGTTAAAATTTTGGAAACCTATTGAAAAAAGTTTGGAATCGGTTCAGTAGGTTTAGAGATTACCCCCTGCAAACTCACATTATCACAAAATTTATCACTTTTTAATATAAATATAGAAGTGTAGGCAGCAAACCTGCCGTTTTATCTGTAAAATATAACAAAGAATCTAAAGACTATACTATAGTCCTTAGTTTCTTAATGGGATTTTAAAATAAATATTCCACAGTTCTAGTTTTAGTTGAAAGCAAACTTCATGAGAACACGACAATAGTTTTGCTATTAAAAGGCAACAAGTAAACAGTAGAAGTAGTATCTTTCGCAAATATAGTAAGATTTTATTGTATAATTATTATATTACGCCTTATATTTTATTGTATAATTGTGGGGTGGCGGTGGCAGCGGCCGATGAAACCGTCGATCCTATCTATAATTATATTAGGATAGATTCATATTGAATTGTTGTGTTGTTGTCAGGTTCACAGGTTTAATGGACCTTAGTAGCTGTACTTATTTTTTAATTAATGTTGTGGATAACGGTGCTGGTTGCACAAGTATATAGATCATGTATATCTAAGTTTTTATTGTAGCAATGTGTGTAATTGTTTTTTGTCCCAAATAAATAAAAATAAAAATAAAATAAAATATACGTCCGGGTAACTATACACATAGAACTACAACCGCAAATCTATTATTTTAATAAATCAATAAAACGTGTAACAGGTGGGGGTGACGAAGTTTAGTAGACAGCGGTGTTTGAAGGTACGGGAAGAATTTAAAGACTATTGAGTTTATCAAATCACGACTATATTCGTATGTACAAAGAAGACCAGAGTTCATCAATATTTAAACAGCCGGTAAATATAGATTGACGATTAATTTGCCACAATTCCCATACAAAATATGTCAAATAATATTTTAAACGCTGTTTAAATTTTAACCGTCTGTTGGTGAACTCTACCCTTAGAGTATAACCGCTCTGACGACCGACCAAAGACAATAGTAAATCGTGCTGAGGTCAGTGCGAGAAGAGTAGTGTATACTATAAAGGGATATCGAATACACATCTAACATTGTCTTACGTACTTATATAAATTAGAAATCCAAAAGCCACCGCGATGCAAGGTACTTGCAACGCCATCTCTTGGGTACTGGAAGAAACCTTGTCTTGAACACTTATAATAATTTAAAATCGAAAAGCCACCGCAAGGTAGTGTACATGCAACGTCATCTGTTGTTGACTTCCGGCAACATTGTTTCAGTTTCGTCTTTTGTATGCATAGTGTGGTTCAATTTTCTTTGTTATAATCATGTAAATGTTTTTTATTGTGTTACAAACGTTTATTTCAGACCGTCTCGATCCATAAAGTTTTTAGTCAATGACAATATACTTAAAATGATAACAATAATAATAATAATCTAAATTAGGATTTGTCAAAAGAACCGATTCTTTGATCCTTGATGAATATGAACCCAGTGCTTAAAGATGGGACACGATGGCTTATTTTTGATAGCCAACATTTAAAATCTGAATAGCAAAACAATATAGATTTGATTATTGACCGAGGCAATAAAAATATTTTTCAGATAATTTTATAGCTTTCATCATTAAAAACCTTTCAATAGAAGAACATTTAATTTTGGCCTCAACTGATAAGATTTGTTCCACATCCATCAGTCCCCAAGCTATAAAAACCAGAGCACTCAATCCTTTATCACACCAGGAACTAATTAAAAGGTCCTTTAAAGCGCATTAGTCAATCGATTTTAAATAAAAAGCCCTTTGCTTTATAGGTTCCTTCAGATAAACGTTTTACGAGAGTTTAATTCAACCCTTGGCATAAACTTTATTTGATATTTTAGCAACTTAATTGCAATTATAATATCAGTATATAAACTTGAAAAATTTTGTCTCAGGCGGGACTCGAACCCGCATCTCCTCCCGCCCGGCATGCGAGGAGATGCGGGTTCGAGTCCCGCCTGAGACAAAATTTTTCCTTGGCATAAACTTTTAATTTTGGACTCATTTTAAACCGTATTACATGTGTGTAAGGTTTAAAGTTACATAAGAACCACTGTTTGCAAAAGTGTTAAATTCCAATGCCCGTTATTCTATTGGTCGTTATAATATTAAGATGGTGTTCTAATTCTTATTGTAAAGAGATTTATTTGATACTGTAACAGAAGGGGTGATGAAATTTTGTAAGCCACGATGTTAGATAGTACAGGAAGAATTAGACAGGTCGCTTAAATAGATAACGACTATAATTTGTATGTAAAAGATTACAGAAGCGTTAAGGCCGGTCCTAATAACCTATCTATCTTCAGTTTTGGCATATCGGAAATAGAAAATAACTACTGTCTTTGTTTTTCTGGACGGCAAAATCAGAGACAGAAGATGTTTTCTATCTCTGATATGCCAAAACTGAAGATAGATAGATTATTGGGACCGGCCGTAAGTATAACTGTTCTGGTGATCGAAGACAATAGCTAATTGTGATGAGATCAGTGCGAGAACATTAGTGTATACTACAACATTATCTTTCGTCCTTATATAAATTAGAAATCCACCTCGTTAAATTTGTCATTTTAAGAAAATCTTTGGTTAACTTTAATTACACTCTGGTAACAGTTGCATGCCGTGACTTGTTTTGAATACATTTACCATGTATCAAGGTTTTGCAACAACTTTCTGCTACTTTTATATTTTAAATGGTTCATTACGTGTTTCGAAAATGATATATTGTCCTCATAAATAAGTCTACGGAACATTCAGGTCCTCATAGAATTTAGTTGCATTCTGAATAACGTAATAACAGAAAATAAGTACCTATATGCTTTATATTTAAACCAGGCAAGTGCGAGTCCAACTCATTCATAATGAATAGTTGAGTTTTTCACAAATTTCATAGTTCGAGGTAAACGGAAAACCCTCCATAAACTTTGGTTCCCTTGAGTGTTTCAAAGTAAAGGTTTTTGGAGGCGTTAATCTTTCTTTACCATCAAATTAAATTAAAAAAAAATTTAATATGCCAGACACTTAATTATTATTGAAAAACCTACCAACAAACATACACGGGACCCTGGGTAGGCAAGTCTGACTCGCGTTTGTTCGGATCTTTTACCTTGGATTCTCTATGGCGCATTGAAAAAATAGCTTAGAGCTACTCTTATTTATCTGTGACATTTAACGTCAAATAAAATACATTTTTAAGCTATTGCATAGCTTCTATCGCGGGCCTTGAGCGTGGAGACCGAATCCAGAAATTCCGTAACGAAAATAACCTAACCTAACACTCGGGGCAAGGCACGATCGAACCATTTTGAATTTCCGAAATTTAAAAGAATTTAGAAGAAAATAAG
The DNA here is from genome assembly GCA_949315895.1 of Anania crocealis. Lineage (NCBI taxonomy): Eukaryota > Metazoa > Arthropoda > Insecta > Lepidoptera > Crambidae > Anania > Anania crocealis. The sequence goes on from OX438882.1 coordinate 26,792,501, forward strand.
AATTTTGACAGTATGGTTGCCTATGGTAACCATATCTGCCAAAATAACAGAAAAATTTAATTACAAAAGTCAAAATTAGAAAATACATAAAATTATAAAATTAAGCTATTGCATAGCTTCTATCGCGGGCCTTGAGCGTGGAGACCGAATCCAGAAATTCCGTAACGAAAATAACCTAACACCCCCACTCCGACCGGCACAGCGGTGATACTTTTTAGTTTTATAATTGCATAAGTTGATAAAAAATGCTATGCAATAGCTTTACTGCGGCAGTCTCCGAGTGCGCGCGTCTTTTTTTAATTTAGCATCAAACCTATTCACATTAATCATAAATTGTGTAACATATTTTATTAATTGAATAATTAGTTTCAAAGTTCCTGTTTCCGTATTAACAATGTTTTTTTTCTAATTAATAAACTTCTAGTTTTATAAGTCTTTGTGACAAATCGAAATCCACGCTCACATACCCACCGGCATTGGTTAATCCAAACCTATTTCCTTTTTACTTGTTAACGTGCTTTTAAGTCACAAACGAGCACACCCCTTTGGACTTGTAGCTGCTTTTTTGTTTCAGTTTGCTTTCTTAACAAAAGAGCACAAAGTTCAAATTATGGTATCAGCCATTTCGCTACCGCTGGATTAGTGTAAGGATGAGTCTAGATTCGTTGAAACACGTCGTTCCGCTATCAGATTACTCCATCAAGGTCCATCCATCAATCCTGATCGAACAAAAGAGCTTTAGCAATGAACGTGCCATTTAAATATAGCTTTTGTTTAGTCTGCATTAACACTTTTTTTGGCCTTTGACGATCGGATATTCCAGACACAATTAAAATCAATTGTTATCGAGACAACCGGTTGTCTCTTGGGGCTTGAAGCGCTACCAATTTGCTGAATTTACTGGATTATTAACAAAAAATAGTAACGCAGCGGCCTATAAGTAATCATCTCACTGTAGGGCAATGCCTCTATCATTGAATTCAAGTTACCGTAGTAATGATTCCAGAACCGATTCCAGTTGTTTGACATAGAGATATGATAAAACAGCTTTTAAATACTTTATATAATATTTTTAGTAATTTAATTGAAATTATAATACTAAGTTTTAAAACATTAAAAAAAACAATCAGTGACAAACAAACATTCCCACCAAATGAGCATCTACTGAAAATTTAGGAGCTCTTTCCACTTAATTGAAATCATCTTTAAGTCCTTTACGTCAGGTTAAATTTGCATTATATTAAGTATGATACATGGCATTAGCGGCCTTATTTTAAAAGTAATAATTTAAAAAATGTTGCCAACATCACATGCATCGCTCTGATACCAATTTGAGCAACTATTTAAAGCACTCTTACTGTGGAAATTGGAAACAACGAAGGTACCACAAACACTAAGACCCGAGGAAATGTAGAAAAACACTTTTTGATTTTCAACTTGAACATTTCGAAGTGACAATTTATTTAGGACTGTCTAATTAGTCTTAGTTGTAATATTTTTTTGACTTCTATCTAGCATCTTATAAGCTACGAAAAATCTTCGCGTCCAAATTACCTCAATATTTCAATACAAAAGTCTTTGACCAGTGCGTGTTGCCAGTGATGACTTATGGAACTGAAACGTTGTCGCTTAATATGGGTCTCATAAGAAGGTCGCACAGCGGGCAAAGGTGAGAGCAATGCTTGGTATTTCCCTGCGTGATAGAATCAGAAATGAGGAAATCCGTAGGAGAACTAAGAACCGACATCCCTCGGAGAATTGCAGAGCTGAAGTGCATTGCAGTGGGCGGGACACATAGTAAAAATAACCGATGGCCGTTGCAGCGGAAAGGTCCTGGAATGGTGACCGCGCACAGGACGACAATCTGTGGGTAGGCCAGGTGAACCGACGATCTGACGAAGGTCGCGGGGAGCCGTTGGATGCGGATGGCGCGGGACCGATCGTTGTGGAGATCCATGGGGGAGGCCTATGTTCAGCAGTGTGTGACAATTGGCTGAGATGATCTAGCATCCAAATTCCATCATTAAACTCTTTAACCACGCAACAAAACTACACTACCATTAATGTCATTCAAAACTTCAGTAATAAAATGTTCGCACTGTGAAAGCTCCAAGCCGTTTTTCCATCAAAAATGAATCGAGTGCGTAACAGTAATCATATTTACCGTTGGGAAGAGTGCAAAACAATTTAGTAAGAAGCTGTTCGGGCACTTTAAAAGTCTTCAAATTTACAAACTCAAGTTTGAGTTAACGATTTAATATTCCGTTAAGGCGGAGGGCCCTCGATAAGTTTTTTCTCTCAATGCTCGAGATTGGCCTCTTGAGGCTACGGGCACGATAGAATGGAAAGCTGGGCTAAATATGAGTTGCAGAAGTCGCGAAGTAACTTGCTCAAAATGGTAAGATTGAGTAGTCACTGTTAAGAAATTATTCCACATTTTCAATTAATCAATAAAAATATTTTTTGCAGAAGAGTTTTTTCAGTTGTATGTAAAAACTAAACAAAGTTGTTGTTGCAGTTTTATAAACATTTAATACGTAACAATTAATTAGTAAACCAATACTGGGGTAATATGGATGTTCCTTTAAGGCGTTGAAGCGATCGATGTGGAGATCCTTAGGCCTATGTCCAACAGTGGACGACGTTTGCCTTATTAGATGATGATATTTATGCTTCAATTTCTAATCATTGGGTACTTATAACAAAAATAATTTCATGTAACATGACATGGCTCACATACACAACTGTACAGAATTATCTGCTTAGTTTAAAGCTGTTTTAGTTAGATTAGTAGTTTTTTCAAAACTTTTCTCATAATCTACTTTTATCAAGATCGTTTGAAAACATGTTCCGCATTAAATGTTGCAATGTTAGGCCTTAGGTTCTCATATCAGATAAAGTAATTGTGTTTACGACTCGCAAAGTGACTGCATAAGTTCTAATAGTTTAATCCAGTCATAGCCCAGAAGAATAGAACAGCTATAAGATATCACAAGTGCTGACAGTTTTAGAATTTGGCAAAACAAAGTGCAATTATAGTGCCTAAGAATTCCAAGGACTTAATTTTTTAATGCTAGTATAGTTAACATACTCGTATTTAATTATTTTTTCAAACAACATAAAACGAAACGAACTCTTTTTTGCATACTACTTATAGAACGTAAACAAGGTAGGGATAATCCGATCGTGCAATTTAGTCGACTCATAGATGTAACATTGTCTAGACAAAGTATTTTAAAGTTTAAACTATTTTCAAGCAATTAAAATGCTACTGCTAAGGTTGGATCTGTTTTAATTAAAATAAAATATTTTAATTCACATTTAAACTTACAAGGTACTTCCCTATTCTTTAGTTTGTTTACTGGGCGATGATCCAAAATGACCTACTAAAACATTAATTGCGACGACGAATTCAATCAAAAAATACTCTATCAAATAATAAAAATCGATTAAGATGAAAATTCTATTTTCATGCTCAAAAACTGTTTCTTGACGCGGTGTTAATAAATTTTATATTGTGTGTTAAAAAAACATTATTGGATTTCAAAGAAAATACGATCCTTAAAAAAATTTTGCCTTGTAAAAATTATACCAAACTTTTTGTTTACCACTACAATGATTTGAAATAATATGAAATGAGCTATTCGTTTTAGTTGTGCTGTGGCTAGCGAGCCAGATTAAAACTGGTCTCAGTGGACTTGCAATGACCAGGCTCTGAGTTTTCACTGCGCGTGAACTTACTTGTAACTATTTAAGTTTTCTAACAAACTGAATATTCACAGTAGAAAGCTTCAACGAGATTGTTACGGCATTTGTTTGTGTCGGTGACTTTTGCGTCGTAACAAAATTAATATTCTAACGTTTGTACGTTTAAACATTAAAGCATATTCGAAATTGGATACTAACATACACAAAATTGAAACAAGAAAGCTTTTTGAAATAGACAGTTTAAAAACAATCTCAAATAGATTAAAAAACAATGCTTCTTACATTTGCAATACACTTTTTAAATCCTTAATTGGTGTAGTGGTTCAACAATCCGACTACCACGCAAGGTCTAGACCAGATAATTCAGAAAACGGTATTTTGTAGATTGGCTTGGGTCTGTTATAGTCGTGATTAGAAACGGCTTTGTTGGAAGTTTCAAAAACAAGTCATGGCCTGTAATAGGCAGATTCAAAGACACGCCATCAGATAACATTTGAAGAATAAATCATACGACAAGTAGATGTAGAAAAATTCGCCTAGATACCGATGCCAAATAATAACAAAGTGTCTGTTTTTCCTAGAAACGTATCTACGTAAGCCTTATACATAATATACTTTCTGATACATACGTGGGCATTACAAACACTAATGGTCGGTGCGTTCCATTAATAAAGCAGATAACAATAGGAGCCGTCAATAGTGCCTCGGCGGCTTTTGTTTCACTTATAATAAAGATCCGACAAAGGCATAGCGACAGTACGCCCACAACTAACTTAGCGAGAGAAGAGTCGCCAGCTAAACACGGTTATTAAGAAATTATGGGCTATATTATGTTAGTGACAATAAAATATTTTTTGTCAATGGCCAGAGAAACGTGAGAATATTTTTTTGTCTGATACACAGAAACAAGAGAGTTACTTAGATCTTACTCTATTGATTATTGTAACATTATGTTTAACAGCATTATCAAGCAATAATCACTTTTAATATTAAGTTGTCTTAAAATAAACTAATAAGGTTTTAAGAAGACATTAAGTTAGGTCTCCGAAAACAGCCTTTAGCAGATACTGACAAAGTGACAAGGGTGCAACATAGCCTGAGATGCTTGAGTAGCGGAGAGGTATTGCAAAACGTTAACATTGATGACTCTCTGCCGGCTTACACTAAAACATAAGATAAGCTCGTCACAAACATTGTCTTGGTAGCTCCATAGTTGTAACAGTCACCCAGTAATTAAAGTGGGAAGACAACTTCCAAATTCATAAGGATTTGGGTCCTACATTATGGCATTTTGTATTTTTATTCAAGCAATTGTATTTTAAAAAATGAGCAAGATGAAGAAACTAATGATAGTTTTTAACCCTTAATTAGGAGCGCCTAAAAAGTTGTCACACATCAATGTCAATGGCTGGCACACAGTTCATTTAATGCAGGCTCTATCGTTTGTGTTCCAAATAGAAAAAAACTGGTTCTTGTTTTCGGGAGTATTTCTGCTCGATGGTAAAAGATGCAAGTACAGAATAAAGTGTAAGTTGTCAAGACCCAGTGGACTATATTTCTCCTATATCCTCTTACAAGAAGAAGACTGCGAGCCAACTGCACCTACGTTTACTGCCCAATAAAGATTCGACAAAGGAATATTGACAGTATAGTTAATACTCCAATGGCCCTCATAAAGTTTGGTTTATTTATGTTTTATTTACTATCTCTATATCCGAACTCTCGTTTGATGGGCCACAAAGTGAAGAGTGTATCGCGAAATTGATTTGGTTCTGATAATAAAAGCTGTTTGCGGAGTAACGGCAAAATAACTCAAGATTACGTCAGTATATTTCTACTGGCAGTAAAAGGGGTTAAAATTTTAATTTATAATATAATAAAATCATATTAAAAGCAGATGGAGTTGCGGAAAGATTACTAGTGATGAGGGGATATTAAAATCTTGACTTTGCTATAATAGTAAATTGATAAATTCATTTTTATTCAAGTTACTGAGAATCGTTTTGTTATTATACATGTGCACTTAAACTATGTTAGTAAAATAAAAGCAGAATAAGACATAACAATTAAAATTATTTTGTGAATCCCAGACGGGACTCGGACCCGTATCTACATGCCTACCAGGCGCGCATTTGCTTTAGTATTTATTATTGTAAGTTATGTAGCACTATCTGATACTCTCTTGTTAAACTACAAGTACCTTTATAAATATCTAGTAAACCGGCTTCCAAGCTATTACAGGCCCCGACGGCATATAGTTTGTAGTCACTCACACGCATAGATGACACAGAAGCCTTTGTGCCCTCAAATTGTCCAGTCTGCCTCGCAACCGAGCGATTATAAACAACAATGTAATAAATAAATAAAAATAAAAATGAAAATATTTAAGACATGCCTCACTGGGCCACACTGAGCCATCTAGTCCCAAATTAAGGTACTATTAAGTACCCTGTCGTATGGGGTACTAGACAACCGATAAACTTACTTATATACTTTTTTTTTGTAAATACATACTTATAATACATAGAAAACACCCAGACCAGTACAAACAGACATGTTCATGCACACAAATATTTGTACTGCGCGGGGATCGAACCCGCGACCCATGGCTCAGAAGCAGCGTTAACTACCGCTGATCCAAATGGTCGTCGAAGAGGTCGTAATAAGAGTATGTTTTCACACTAAAACAATCCGAGCGATCTGAATGAAAATTGGCACTGGCTAGATTAAAATGTCTACTTTTCAAAGGTGCGGTTCCAGTGGGAATATAGGTACTATAAAAAAATTCAAAATTTCACACGTACAAAGTTGAGAGCAACATAGTAGTTTACAATATGTTTACCTTCGTCAAGCTCCGTAAGAAACGGTAAACGACTCCGTTCGTGTACTGGTATGGTTGTTTGCCTAATACTCAAGGGTCCTGGGTTCCATTTCATGGTTTCTTTCAAGATTTCTCTATTGAGGAAATAATCTTTTAGTTATTGGCTAGGCTGGAGTATTAGTTCTTCTTCGGATGGCACTTTAAGTCTTTTGTATTGGCTTCTATCTCAAGATGGATATGATAGAATTTCCAATATTATTTTCCAATAGTGAGGCATCGATGTATCATTTTATAAAATCTTTATCGATAAACTCTTATGAAATTAAAAGCAAAGAAAAGTAATATTTTCTATCGTGTCGCTATAAATAACATGTATGTTGTTGTAACATAAAGGCGATAATTCAAGCGCTGCTCGTTGCGCTGAGCCTATTAAAGCCTGCCTAGAGCCGTAAGAAAATATCAAAGAAGCATACCGGTCAAAATATTAAGCGAAGCGTTATGCTCAGCTATGGTTGATTAATGCAATTTCTATCTCAAACTGTCATGTAAATATAGACGACCATTTGGATCAGCGGTAGTAAACGCTGCTTCTGAGCCATGGGTCGCGGGTTCGATCCCCGCACAGTACAAATATTTGTGTGCATGAACATGTCTGTTTGTACTGGTCTGGGTGTTTTCTATATATTATAAGTATATATTTACAAAAAAAAGTATATAAGTAAGTTTATCGGTTGTCTAGTACCTTATACGACAGGGTATTTAATAGTAGCTTAATTTGGGACTAGATGGCTCTGTGTGGCCCAGTGAGGCATGTTTTAAAAATATTTATTTATTATTTATTTATAATTGTAACGTAACGCCTTTAATCATCCCACTGCATGGCATAGGCTTCTATTATTGATACAAGCTACCACAGCAATGATGGGTAAAGGCATAATTACCACCCTTGCCAAATGAGGTTCGGTGATCACAAACCCGACCAATGTTCTAAAATTAGAAACGACCCGACGATCGAACCTATCGAAATCTTGGTCCGTTACTTAAACCACTCGACCAAATCGGGCGATAGTAACCAAATTGGCATGTGACTTCGAGACGATGAAAGAACAAGATCACAGCTTGGCCTTTTAACCTAGAGCCTTTAGCACTCAACACGGTCCAATCTAGCACTCGTTAGTACGGGACCCGGGCGTAGTTTGACCAAGGTGGCAAGAAAACGGTCCTAAGAGTCTCCTTCAAGCAATGCTACTTAAGGCTCGAGAATGAGAAGTGGCGGAGCTATTTCATTTAAGGTCGGCCTAATGGCGTCTATGTAATGTTGAACGTAGGGTTTTTTTCTTCTAAAATTAATGAAATAACTTTTTTAGCAAAGTGGCGGGGCTTCTATACTTTTACCTTTATCTGTCTACGTGCTTAAAACTGTTATTTTAAACTAACAATATGAGGTTTATATCGTTAAGACCAACATCAAAGGGCCGAGGAGAGCAAATATTATGTTTTAATAATAATGCCACTGTTCACTATGATAATGAAACTGTGGATAGATTTATCGGTTAAAATTAAAGCAAAACAGGCTTTAAATATATAAGTAAAGTTAGAAAAGTAAAGTAAAGATTATTTCTATGTTAAAACTTAGCCTATGATATTGGAATAAATATAAAATATATATTAATGTACAACTTAAAATAATTACTAGATTAGGAATGTGCTAGCTACTCTAAAAATATGTATATTGATAAGGCTTAAGACCAAGGGTAGGGAAACTTTAGTACTGAATAATTAAGCCAAAACGTGTTTTTTAGGCAACTAAAATTAAGCTTACATCTTTAATAAAACCTCTAGCAATACATCTTTGAAAACTATATTTTATATAATCTTTAATCCCTCGATCGTGAGATATTCCAGACACAATTGAAATCAATTGTTATCGTGGCACCCGAGTGCCTCCTGGGGGTTGAGGGATTAAGAGGTTTTTACACTAACTTTTTATACACTTACATTTTAAAAATATACAGACAGACAGACAGACCCATTATAGTTACTATTTATTTTACAGGAAATGTATGAAATCAGCACTTGCATGAATTTCTTAGCAAATGCATACATTCCTTAAATTGTAACGTTGCATTTCTTAAATATATTCCAAAATTTACAGATTTTATAGCATAACATTCCGCTATGTTGAGAAATTTTACTTTTCCCATTCCTGACAGAGAGATGAGAACGTTTTTCTGACATTTATTACGTCATATCTATTACGTTATATTTTGTTATTTTATAGTTTTTAATTAAAATATAAAACCACTGACATTGCATTTGACTTAAAAAATAAAAATACAATTTTATCTTCGCAATTTTCTAGCGAGATTCATTCATAAAGTGTAATGTGGCGCGGGGCCAAACAAAGGGTGGGTTAAGTGCCTTCTGCAACGTTAGTCTTTGACCCGACGCGACCCTGGCAATGCGCGATGGGATCAATTAGCGAAGTTTAATTACAACCGATCAGATTGGTGGGTTGTTTTAAAGTAATTGCTTTGAAGATTCCTTGTTTGGTAATCAAACATTAAAGGTTTAGCACCATTTTAACCGACTTCGAAGAAAAAGAGGAGGTTCTCAATTCGACTATTTTTTTTGTTTTGTTTTTTATGTTTGTTACCTCGGAACTTTGGACTGGTTGAACGGATTTTTAAAATTATTTTTTTGTTTGAAAGGTGGTGCTTCCTATGTGGTCCCATTTTAACGAAGTCATGATCTGATGGTAAAATCCGGGGAAATCGAGGGAAACCCTCAAATTTTATAGGCAGTTCTTACGGTTTTGCATATCTTTCTTAAGGTTTTTCAGTCTTTGCCTCTGGTATTCATCATTTTATGTTAATGAGCTGATGATGGAAGGTGTTGTACCTTCCATCATTCCTTAACGGTTAGGAGTAGGAAGATTATTCTTTAGATATCATAGGCGCGTAAAGTCAGATAGTTGTCTTCCTTCAGGTTATTCACGTGGGCTGATGATGGAAGGTCAAACTCCTTAGCAGTTAGGAGTTGGAGTATGACTCTTAAGATTCTATAGCGATGAGGGAGGGAGTTTTTCAAACAATTCATACATTTTCATCTAGAAGTCGTCATCACTATTTATGTAGGTTACTGTTACCGGCGAACAGAGGATTAATAATAGTGTAATTTATGAAACACTAAAAACATAAAATTAAATTATTTTTAAATAAAAAATTGAACTGACTTAAAAAAAATCACTAAAAAGTACAAAATAACACAAGAACAAATTATTTTAAAACCTATTTACGTAACGCTCCTTGGTGGTAGCGCCGCCTAGGTGGTTTAAATACATGGTCAAGATCTCGGGGTCCCAGGTTCAATCACCGGGTCGGGCAACAAGGTTTCGAATTTTCAAACGTTGCTCGGGTTTGTGATCACCAACCCGCATTTGGCAAGCGTGGTGATTATGCCAGTTCCCATCATTGCAGTGGTAACTTGAATTCAATGATGGAGGCCTTTTCCCTGCAGTGGGATGATACTGGGATGAGCTGTTACTTTTTTTATTTTTTTATTTACGTACTTACAATATTATTTTAACTACTAACAACTAAACAGATTGAAGTCGGTGCCGAGTCCAAACAATACAAAAATAATACAAACCAAACAAATCAAATGTGAAATTTAAACAAAAAAATTATTTTGGCGAGCAGCAATCAATTCAGTAGTGATCATACTCCTATTATATTAAGCTAAATAAAAAATAAATACTTTTATGTTTTTACAACTTTTCAACCCTGATTTTTTCCAATACATTGTTAAATTACTAAAAATTTACTGTAATGAAGTGATATTCTGTTCTGAGACTTATTCATTTATTCTTATTTTCCACATTGTTCTGATTCCAAGTACTGTAAGTAACTATTTCAAGCACTTGTTTTTAGAAATAAGAAATAACGGAGGTACCGTATACACCCAGACCCGAGACATGGACCAGTCTGGGAATTGAACCTGAAACTTTAGAGCAGACGACATGTTGAAAACCAGTGTAAGCCGCTCCACCGTAGAGGTCGCCAGGAATACGTAAGGGAGTCAAACTTATAGTTTGGTTCTTTGAGTACTTACCTACTGTAGGTTCAGTTGTGGCTGTGTACTATTGGGTATTAAGTTAAAATTGTTAAAATTGAAAAAGAGGAAACATACCATATTTAGCATCAACATTAAAATACTTATCCGAACATAGTACGTGTTGGCACAGGACCTTTACCGCGTGTACTTTTTATACACGTAGTAACGTACTAGTTGCTTTCTTTGGATCAGCGGTAGTAAACGCTGCTTCTGAGCCATGGGTCGCGGGTTCGATCCCCGCACAGTACAAATATTTGTGTGCACGAACATGGTTGTTTGTACTGGTCTTGGTGTTTTCTATGTATCATAAGTATGTATTTACAAAAAAAAAGTATATAAGTAAGCTTATCGGTTGTCTAGTACTCCATGCGACAGGGTACTTAATAGTAGCTTAATTTGGGACTAGATGGCTCTGTGTGGCCCAGTGAGGCATGTCTTAAATATTATTATTATAATTGAACCTGAAAATTTAGAATAGACGGCATGTTGAAAACCGGTGTAAGCCACTTCACCTTAGAGGTCGCCAGGAATACGTTAATATGACAAAAGACTGATTCTTTAGATGGTTTCCGCCTGTTTTAGTCACCATTCTTTCACAGTCTACTTAGCACTGATATGTAAAAAAAAGTAACAGCCCATAATCATCCCACTGCAGGGTAAAGGCCTCCATCATTGAATTCAAGTTACCACAGCAATAATGGGTGTACTGAAATAAACACCACGCTTGCCAAATGCGGGTTGGTGATCACAAACCCGAGCAACGTTCGAAAATTCGATACTTTTTTTGGTGCCCGACCCGGGGTTCGAACCTGGGACCCCGAGATCTTGGCCCGGTATTTAAACCACTAGACCAACGGGGCGTTGATATGTATTTATGTTTATTTATATATTTAAATGTATTTTAGATCGTGGAGAAAAATATCTACAAAACTCTTTTACTATCATAATGTGTTTAATGTCTTGTTGTAAAAAGTACGAGTCAAAATGGGAAGGTGTTTTCTTTTTCCCATAGACCATTACATTATTTTACTTTGATGGTCGTTGTAACCTAAAAGGTTTTGTTTTTCAGTAACAAATTGTCTACTTTCAAATAGTTTAACGACTTTTTCTACCCCGTATAGATCTTACTCTTATACCATCTGGCAATGAGCCAAACGCTAAAATGCACGAGCCGAGTGCCCTCTGCATGTTCATTCTTTGACCTGGCACTGTGCTCTCACCATACGACAAGCTTAACTACGGAATTTTCTGATATTATTTATTGTTGTTTGGGCTATCATCGCTTTACTAAAATAGTTCTAGGTTTTATAAAATAGACTTAATAAAAATGAAATAAAATTGAAAGTTCATAATTAATTAATAGAATTGTAAAAGTTTTTTAAAGTGAAAACTTCTTTAGCGGCGCTGAGCACTTTTTTGTTGGATGGGTAAAAACTTCCAAACTCGCGTCAGGGTCACGTGATGCTGATCGAAAAAGCGTAAGATCGAGGGGAAGGGAGAGGAACTAGTATCTCCCACTCTTTCTAACGTGCCTGAGTGTGCTGTTTTCTATTATTTTTGAAGTGAAACTTCTTTATCGGCGTTGGAAAAAATTTACCGTCACGTTTTGCGTCAAATTTTCGTCACATTTTTCGGTTACGCGCCATCTTTTTCTTGCCCCTACCACGGTTGGTTCAGACGATAGCAAAAAGGTAAAGTGAAATAATATTTAACCAATTTAACCAATTTAACCAATTTAACCAACTTAACCAATTTAACCAATTTAACCAAATTAACCAACTTAACCATCTTAACCAACTTAACCAACTTAACCAACTTAACCAACTTAACCAACTTAACCAACTTAACCAACTTAACCAACTTAACCAACTTAACCAACTTAACCAACTTAACCAACTTAACCAACTTAACCAATTTAACCAATTTAACCAATTTAACCAATTTAACCAATTTAACCAATTTAACCAATTTAACCAATTTAACCAATTTAACAAATTTAACCAATTTCTGGAAAGTAGCGTCAAATTTTCGTCACATTTTTCGGTTACGCGCCATCTTTTTCTTGCCCCTACCACGGTTGGTTCAGACGATAGCAAAAAGGTAAAGTGAAATAATATTTAACCAATTTAACCAATTTAACCAATTTAACCAACTTAACCATCTTAACCAACTTAACCAACTTAACCAACTTAACCAACTTAACCAACTTAACCAACTTAACCAACTTAACCAACTTAACCAACTTAACCAACTTAACCAACTTAACCAATTTAATCAATTTAACCAATTTAACATATTTAACCAATTTAACCAATTTAACCAATGTAACCAATTTAACCAATGTAACCAATTTAACCAATTTAACCAATTTAACCAAATTAACCAACTTAACCAATTTAACCAACTTAACCAACTTAACTAACTTAACCAACTTAACCAACTTAACCAACTTAACCAACTTAACCAACTTAACCAACTTAACCAATTTAACAAATTTAACCAATTTAACTAATTTAACCAATTTAACCAATTTAACCAATTTAACCAATGTAACCAATTTAACCAATTTAACAAATGTAACCAATTTAACCAATTTAACCAATTTAACCAATTTAACCAATTTAACTAATTTTCCAATTCAACCAATTTCTGGAAAGTTGCATGTAGATCATTTTTCGAAAAATAAGGCCATAAAGAAGTTTCACTTCTTACGTGTGTACACTAGTACACGCACAACTTTTTATTATTATTATGAATGAGTTTTTGCCTACTTATAGCATCCAAAAGAATATTCACAACTATTCAATTTGTCTAGTAACACCTTATAATAAACTTTATTTGATATTTTAGCAATTAAATTTCAATTATAATATCAGTATATAAACTTGAAAAATTATGTCTCAGGCGGGACTCGAACTCGAGGAGATGCGGGTTCGAGTCCCGCCTGAGACCTGTACCTTTATAGGTAACATGTGTGAATATAATAACCTAATATTTAAATATTGTCACTGCGCTAGTCTCCAGTGAGTCCAAATATAGCCGTAGTATCGATCCCTCGTTTCCGGGAATAACAGGAACACGTCCCACACCTGTGTTGTTATTTTTGGCATCAACTATTTAATTCCCGATTTCGGTGTTCGGTACAATATTCGCTATCATAACATCATCGACGCTGCTGACAAAGGCTTCGTAACTGATACGAAGGGCATTGTTAAAGGCAATATATCTGTAGTTTTGACGTGACAACGTCTTAAATTAGGTTGCGGCTGGGAGTCACTTATGAAAAAGTGTAACGCTCGGTAACGTTACGATGAGTCACCGAACGAGAGAGAGGCCCGCCGAATGCCTTGCGTCTCTCTCCCACTCAACTATGATCGGTCTGCCGCGCGCGCAGCACTAGAGAATTAGGCGCATTTTAAAATTTGTGCAATTCTTATTTTCATTCAATTCCTTGTTCCTATTGTGCAATTTAATTATATTCATATCAATAAATATTCTACCGAGAAAAAGACGTTGTCACGTAAAATCTTCGCCCGTAAAACCGACTTTACAGGCAACCATTTTTATATCCGAATTTTTTTACGAAGTGTTAAAAACAGTAATTGTGCTAGCATGGATGTAGTATATATCGATGGGTTTAAGTGAATGTTTGAAAACATTTATAGCATATTGCTAAGACAAATGAAAAGTGTGTTTAACAGTAAGTTTTGGGTAAATCAAACTTTGTCTAGTAATACTAGTTTAGTACCTAGTAACACATGCCTCTTATCCTGAAAAATAAATACAGATTTTACAATTCACTTACTCATATGAGTCTCCGTCAATGTCTCCGTCAAATAGATAATGACCTAAAGCTGTGGTACTGCATCAGCTTACTGCCAGTCCCAATAACCTATCTATCTTCAGTTTTGGCATATCGAAGATAGAAAACCACTTTTGTCTTTGTTTCTCTGGACGGCAAAATCAGAGACAGAAGATGTTTTCTATCTCCCATATGCCAAAACTGAAGATAGATAGATTATTGGAAACGGCCGTTAATGTATCATATCCATAAATTACATCTGTTAATCCTACTGCTCAAGATATACTTTGCAAATAGTTAAACATCACTTCCTATGTCTCGTCACGTCACACGTTTTTGAATAGCTCTTAATTAACTCTAAATTTTAGGTTGTCTGGAGAGGCTTCCAGCGAAATGATTGCCGGAATCGAACAGTTCTAAATGTATCACTTGTATCATATTTATTTGTTTGGTATACAATAAAGAGTATCTATCTATCTGTCTAGTTTAAAAAAATACCTTCCGACTTATTCGAAACTAACAAAACCTGTCAAATTAGAAACTCAGCAGCGGATTTAAATTTTACAGCTTTTCAAAACTGCTAACGAGCGATTTTAATAATAAGGTTTGCGGCACGCCTTTTCTTCTTTTTGTCAGTAAAAATATATTTCAAGAAACCCTTCAATTTATAATTAACCTTTTATTTAACAACGACCGAAGGGCAGCCGTTAAAAGCGTTAAGGGAACCTGTAAGAAATATGCTAAAAAGTTAATAAATTCAGGGAACAGATGAACCTATAATCCACAAAGGAAGGCCCTTAACACATCAAAGCTGCTCACCGCCGCGGGGAAAGGGCAAAACTGACTAAAAACCTTTCAATGAATTCTTAAAGATTCAATGAATTCTTAAAGATGTTTCTTATTCCCTTTTTAATGATCTTACTGCCTTTTTTGGCGTACAATAAAACCGCAGTATGGCTGTGGTGTGTAGCTAATTGTATGACATGAGCCAAATTGAGCTCAATGAAGATTGTTTTGCTTTAAGCCTATGGCTCGTATTGTTGCTAAATTTTATGTAGTTGTAATTGATGATATTTTCGACCAGGTGGCTGTTTCCAAAACACGATTCTAAAAACTTTTCTCGATAGAAAAAAATCTCAAAGTAGCCTCTGAAAATACATAAATTACCATTTTTCTCAGCAGTCCGTATAACAATGATAATAAAATTTTGCTATATTGTATATTACATGTTGCTTAAACAAATGGCTGATTTAGATTTTTAATAAAATGGCAATTTTTAATTGCACAACGAGTTTTGTTTTTTGGCACCCTTCTATTCCATGCGCTTTTTCTCTGTCACTCCTACGAGAATGGACAGTGATAGCTGTGGCGCGTTCCAAAGAAATTCAAAGACGAATAAATTTGTGGGCGTGTTCATTGCTCAAGGTCATCGGCTGCAGTCAGCGGCTTAAGGGTTTTGTATTATGTGTAAATATTTGTTAGGTCTAGTTACGAGTACTTATCTTTTCACTAGCTTGATGCCCGCGGCTCTGAACTACACGTCATGTAGCGCGGGTGGACAGTACTTAGTTGTGGGATACAAACAGCATTTGTCGTTTCTCAAGGACTAATCCATCTTTTTCCAAAAAACCATCATGATCTGTTCAGTAGTTAAGCCGTAAAAACGTAACAGACAGATAACAGTGACTTCTGCATTTATTATATTAGTACATAAAGATTGCAAAATTATTTATTTTAAGATCTTAGTTTTGGAAATACTATTTCGAAAATAGCCACATAAGCAAGTTTATATTATTAATAAAATAAAAGTTTTAATCTCATTGTATGATTTAAGTTCTCATCTATTTGAAAATATTTTCTTATTTATTTACATTACGTAGACAAATCTAAAAATACTCGGGAGGCTTAACATAAGTCAACTTTCTCGTGGCCGCCCCCGTTTATTAACCCCTATAAGATCACTTCGTTGACTGTCTGTCTGTCTATCCTTACCCTTTTTCTCAAGAATAGGTTAAATAATAAGCCCATAGTCCAGTGCTGGACAGTATTATGGCAATTATAGCAAAGCCCTCATTTTGGCCCTCCAAAATATTTTATATTTATAATCGCTACACTGGTTTGGCCAAGGGTAGAAAAAAAGCTACTTACCTATAAATTACCGTGGCGGAGTGGCGTACACACCGGTTTGTTTTCCAGGTGTCGCCTGCTCCGAGGTCCCGGGTTCGATTCCCGGACGGGTCAATGTAGAAAAAGTGTGTTTTTCTACATTTTCTCGGGTCTGGGTGTGTGTGGTACCTTCGTCGTTTCTGGTTTCCAAAATACGAATGCTTTAAATAGTTATTCAAATTGGGATCAGAACAATGTATGTGATGTTGTCCACATTTATTATTATTTATTATTATTAATTAATGACTTTCAAATTACATTATACTACAAAACCCTAAATGCAACCAAAATTTAAACTGAAAAGCCGCACAACACAATATTTCTTAAAGTTTTAAGCATACATGCATAGTGCATGCAAGTTTACAAGAAAATGAGTCAGAAATACAAAATCTTTGACATTCACACCGCAAACTTAACATCATCTGGTTAATTTGAGTCCCAGTTCAGCGCACGGCAAGACCGCAACTTTCCGCCGGGCGCACTATTCAAAACACCTGATACATATTTCATGATCCACCCCGCCCTCCACCATCACGATTTCGAAATCTTTGCTTTGGCAGCATCGTTTTAAATATGGCCGCATTTGCTTTGTCTTTAAAGACCACCAAAATGGTAACTTGCAGCGCCGTTATAAAATGTTATGTACCAACTTGGAAGAAACACTTTGTCATAATCGTTTGTAAGTATGATGTAAAGAAATATTTTAAGAACTGTGTCAAACGATAATACAGTGTTACATTCTGTTCTTATCGTAATTTTACGAAATGCAATTAGAACATAGACAAACAGTGTTTATTTGTCAAACAAATACAATTCAGAATAATTGTTATAGTAATATTGTTAATGTAAGGAATCGTTAGCATATTCCCTAAAAAAGATTCAATACTTAGTAGCTAACTTCCCTCTGGAAACCCGATTGTAAAATCTAATGGTGCGACCTCACCTGAAATCTGGTGATTTTAAAGATAACTCCATTTGCTTTGTCTATAAAAGTTTAAAGTGTTGGGAATTCTCGCGAATCCAATCTTGGAGACAATGAGTAAGATAAAAGCATTCGATTCAGCTTCAGGTGACTCCATTTTAGATGGTTATCTTATGGTTATTGAAATTGTTAGGCGAACCAGATTTTGTTTGGGATTTGGCTCGTAACCAATGCAAAACAGTCCACCAAGTGGTCTTAAGGATGGTGATTTCGACCGAGTTTCTTGCGTCGGTTCTTGTAGATACTAGACCACGATTATTCTAAAGCAGTGTTAGGGTTTTTGGTATTTATTCTTGTATTTTTACTAAAGCGTTTCAAAGCATCAACTTGCAAAGTAAGAACAAGTTTTTGTGAAGTTTACTTTTCACTCTTCTGTTAAGGAAACATATGCTAATGACATATTTCTAAAAGAAAGTATTTTTAGAACACGTTAACTCTAAAATAATAACAAATAACGACATCATTTGTTCATAAAAAGTCTGTTGAAAACGGTGTAATCGGCTTTAAGTGTTCGACACAATGATTTTGGTGGGTGGTACCTTTCATGGTTTATATTTATTTTTCTTAAGACAGATTTTAATAATTGTAGTTGCTATATTATGAAAAAAAGTACTCACTGAAAATGAATGATACCATTATTAAATTGTTCTTATTATAACTTCTTGATAGTCGACAAACTAACATGTTTTACGTTTTGTAAGGGTACAAAACCTAATCTCAAGGTACTTAAATTGTTCAAAGTAGACAAATTAGGTTAGTAAATAATGCAAAACTTTATTAGGAATAAAAAAAAGTATTACCTTATTTATATTCTCAAAAACCAAATGTGATGTCGACTCGGCAATTTCGTCGGGATATTAACATTTACCAATAATATATTCGGCTGTAGCCCTCGCTTTAACAAATATTAAAAGATCGCTGTGATTGCGTTAGCATGTAATCTAAGTTAGCCGGCAATCGAGTGTTCTCTGATTGTGTTATAACAAAGCCCGAATCGGAGATCAGGCCACAGGGTGAAGAGAACGAACATTCAACTGCCAATACAAATTTTTTTCGACACTGTAAACCAAGTTCGTCTCTACATTCTATCTCATAAAAATGTTATGTTGGTTTGAGTACGCTTCAAAAAATCAAAAAGTTCTGCACCGATCGAGCTGAAATTTTAGCATGATATATAATCTGCATCAAGGATTGATTTTATCTAATTATCCGCGACCGCAAAAAAAAAACATAAAAAACAATAAAAAAACAAAAACCATTCAATCACATAGCTATCGTGGCCTAACAAAATGTAATTGCAGAATTTTTGTTTTGACAGATCCAAAACCTAATTAAAATACTATCCGTTAAATTCCTAAGCTGAAAGATTCTAAAAATATACTTGACACATTTCCAATGAAAGGGATCAACACTTACTTTAAGAAATAGAAGTACGACTTCTTTTATCTTTACTTAGAATAAACTATACTGTTCTTCTTTTGCATATGTAGAGAGCAACAACATCCTCAATATTTCAGTGGAGTCGATATAAGCGTGCTCGTCTCTTCCCCATAATACACTAAGCCAAAGAATCCACACCTGCGCCTTGCGTAGTGGATTCGGTAAACCTTTGCGGTGTTGACACGAATCGATTGCCTATACAGCCAGGAGATCTGGTAGATTTTGTTTTTTAGCAGATGTCTTTGAGATTAATATTGTTTGGCTTCCCAAGAGTAATACAAGAAAAATTTCTTGCATAAGAATAAACCGACAATAATCAAGAAGTAAGCAACCAATCTATACTAATAATACAAATCTGAAGAGTTTGTTTGTTTGTTTGAACGCGCTAATCTCTGGAACTACTGGTTCGGTGGTAAATAATTTCGTGGTTGAATTTGAGAAATTTATTTATAACATTATTTTTAGGCTGTCAATTCTTGATATTTATCCTTCGAGGTGGAGTTTTATTTTCAAATAATAATGGGGATGTTGAGAATCTGCTTAACTGCGGAGAACAAGCAAAAAATTTTTTTTATAGGTTTTTGGTCGCGTAAATACAAAAACTCTACTCCGTTTTTGAAACGTAAATGATTTAATCAAAGGTCACTGACCTCAATCCAGGCACGTCGTCGACCTGAGCGCCATCTAGTTGCTGCCACTGCAACAGCGGCGCGGGGAACCCGTGCGCTGCGCAGGAGGCGCGCGCGCCGGTGCCGTTGGAGAACACCAGCCGGGACGGCGGCTCCATCAGGAACACGGGACCGTGCTCCTGGCCCTCACCACCTGGGGTACAACAGGGTACATTGAAAATACAATTTCTGGAATAAAAATTTCCACTGCCCGAGGTGGGACAAGTAGATAGATAGATGAAATCTTAATTTGCAAGGCAATAAAGCGCACTAGATAAAATTGCACAAAATAAATTCAAAATATAAATAAATTAAAATAAAATTATAAAACGCATTTTGATGTCAAAAATTGTGTTGGATAGGAAAATAGTATATTACCTATTAAGAGAAATAAATACGCATGAATAAAAAATTTACAATATAAAACTATTGAATAAATTATAAAATTATTAATTAATATATTTTAAGTGATATTTTAGTGATATTGGTAAAATCCCCAAAATATTTTAAATTCTGTCATCATTATCACAAACGCTTTACAGATTGGCAGTGTTTTTAGGGTTCCGCACCCAAAGGGTAAAAACGGGACCCTATTACTAAGACTTCGCTTTTTGTCCGTGTGTCCGTCTGTCCGTCTGTCCGTCGCTCTGTCACCAGGCTGTATCTCAAGAGCCGCGATAGCTAGACTGTTGAAATTTTCACAAATTATGTATTTCTGTTGCCGCAATAACAACAAATACTAAAAACAAAATAAAATAAATATTTAAGGGGGGGCTCCCATACAACAAACCCGTTTTTTTGGCCTTTTTGGTACGGAACCCTTCGTGCGCGAGTCCGACTCGCACTTGGCCGATTATTTTAAATACATATTAGGTTGCAAGGCATTTGTGTTATTACTAATAATAGTAAACGTAAAGAATTTAATTTAAGCACTTATTTTACGTAAATTAGAAACAGCAACAATTAGAATAAACCACAAACAACAAAATATAGAAAAAAAAATGTTTCTGCTTTGACAAGTCTGATAATCTAACCCGGGAAATTGGGGCAGGCGAGACCTTGGATACCGGTATGTACGCCACTCCACCATGGTGTTCGTATTAACTTGTTTATGAGTGTTGAAATAGCATAGAATAGTCGAAAGAAAAGATTGCTATGCATAATTTTTGGATAGTTTGAATTATATGCAGATTACAGTCCCTGGAATCTGATAGCAGAGGCAGGTATTACATAAATCCAAGTTACGTCACCAACCTTGGGTAAAACCAAACACCCAAAGACGCTGTACACGAGTTTGGGATTAGCCTCTGCACCCGAATATCAGGTATTTCGCCAAACTAAACACAATATTACTGTCAACAAACAAGGCTAAGCCAATGCTAAGTCTACCTCGCAACGCATTAAACCGAGATTTGTCAAATTAGACGAGAGTGAACCATTTAATGCGGTTAGTGTGTCAGACAGACCGGCTCGAATATAATGCGCGATTTGAATTTCAAACTCTATTCCGCCGTAAACCAGATCCAACTGGCCGTAACCGGGACACCGCTGTTGTTATGTTAAGACATTATATCACTGATTAGCGCAGAGAAAACGCAGAGCGACGTTGCCAAAACTACACCGCTAAAGTTTCCCATGTATTTTTGGGGCAATCCAATTTGCGGGAACGTTTGTTCGTTTTCCGTAAGTGCGTTTTGGGATAAAGTTAAAAATTCTGTCCTATGGCTTGATTTTAAATGTGAATTTGTGTTCAGCTTTTGGTAAGGAAATAATAATTTATTTTGAGTGCACTCTGAATTTGTTTTTCAATTCATTTGGAAACCGCTAAATGAAGTAGGTATGTAGATTTTTCTGTGTTTCCCAGAAAGTGGTTTTGCTTTCTACAAAATATTTGATGTAGTTATCTCTCTTATAATATCTGGATTTAAACTTGAAAAATATTGTCTCAGGTGGGAATCTAACCCGCATCCCCATGCAAACCGGGCTCTGTGCTATGTCCGTAAAGCTACAGAGTCAATTACTCATACGTCTCTGCGTAAATTTTTCAATAATGTTTTTAGCACAAAGTTCAAAGTTCAAAGTTCTTTATTGCATCATGTTGTTTCCAAGAAGTTAGTTACAGGTTTAGACCCAAACATGACCCTGCAAGGGCTCAGCAATTTCTTAAATACTATTATATTATTAACATTAATATTATATTTTCTATATAATAATATATTGATACTTAGATAATTGTTGTTACATTCAAATATTACATTATAATTATCAGTTATAGATTACACCATATTTATTGTATAATAATTTATTGTTATTACATTATTTCTTTAATTATAGTATTATTATTTATTTATTTTATCCATTTAAAAACTCTTGCAGCGAATAAAAACACTTTCCATTAAGATAATCCTTTAATATTGTTGCACTGTCATTAGTAATAGCTTAAAATGTTACTTCAAACTTACAATGATTGAAACTGTAAGTATCTAATGACAGCCTGTTCATAGCTTCAACATCTAAATAATACACAAAGTCTTTAGTACAGATTTTAGTCATAAAAATAAAAAATCGTCTTCTGAAATAATCAGTAAAAGAGAAAACTGTAGCGTCGGACCACCTCCGTTTTAAAGTCAGCTCAAAACATATCACCATTGCATCGGTTGGTTGTAAAAACCACCTAAGATTCGATACATGCACAAAAATATTAAGTTACATTTTAATTGCTTAAACATTTTACGATTATTACTACTTATTTTTACTGCAATGCTAACGAAATGCCAGTGTTTAAAACTGTTAAATCGAAGTCCATTAATTCCCTTAGGGACTGCTAGTGAGCGCTTCCAGTAATGCAGCCTCGCTGCGCCGTAGTCCCTTTGATCTGACTTAACTAGGTAATAGGGGGTTTGAAAAAGAACGGTTATCTGGAATAGCTGTATGTGATAAAGGATATTATTTGGAACCGACTGGTGTTGTTCTGTATTTTTTATATAGCTATTTATAGGTATATAGGTAAACTCTGAATAGGGTGTGAGGTAAACGGTAGGTATTTACTATCAGGCACTGTTAGCTTAAAAATATTAACAAAGAAAACAAAGAGTCTAATGTTGTATTTAAGCAAACAAGAGCTAATTCATACATAAATATAGCCCAGACTAAGTAAATACAAAAACATAAAAATATGATATGATTGCACACAGAATTCATGTCAGCGAAAACCTTGAGAGCGAGAAAACGAAGAAACGTATACATAAAGTACATCCATCTATGCCATGTATCAAAAAAGCTGACAACCCAATCGACTTATTGGAACAAAGTTCCTTATCGCGCGTTCCGAAAGGGGGCTAGACGGAAAAAATTAAGACCTAAAGTTGTAACGACACTTTTTGCTTTAGTTGTAAGCCGTGCGGCGTGCGCGTGTTTCTCTGACTGTCAGAAATACAGATACAGAGACAGAGACAGAGTCAGAGACAGAGACAGAGACATAGACAGAGACAGAGACAGAGACAGAGGGAGACAAAGAGAGACAGAGACAGAGAGAGAGAGAGAGAATATTTATTTAAAAATAAATTAAAAATAAAATAAAATTTTATTACAATTCCTTCACTAAAAAGGAACTTCGTTCCATCCGGGTGTCCCATGACACCTCTCAAGTTTTTTTTGCACGCGTTACTCAAAGTCTTGAAGAATACGAAAATAGCTGACATGATATTACTTAAACAAAATAAGGTACTCGACATACATAATGAGAATTTCACTTAACACACATATAATTTCTTAATGAGGAAGGATTGTATTGTTTGTTTGTTTGCATTAAATAGTATCCATTAAATAGACCGATTTCAAATACTCTTTCGCCATACGACCCTACATTTTAAGAAAAATTAGGAATGCGTATTAAAATTTTATGTAACTCAAGGTGTAAAAAAAACAAAAGCACCCTTAAACGTGCCCATGCATACCCTTCGAAAACCATTGGTAATAGAGCGAAATGAAAGTATCTACAACATTCTTAAGACGCTGACATGAGCCAAATTCAGCTCAATAAAGATTGTTTTGCTTTAAGCCTATGGCTCGTATTGTTGCTAAATTTTATGTAGTTGTAATTGATGATATTTTCGACCAGGTGGCTGTTTCCAAAACACGATTCTAAAAACTTTTCTCGATAGAAAAAAATCTCAAAGTAGCCTCTGAAAATACATAAATTACCATTTTTCTCAGTATAACAATGATAATAAAATTTTGCTATATTGTATATTACATGTTGCTTAAACAAATGGCTGATTTAGATTTTTAATAAAATGGCAATTTTAAATTGCACAACGAGTTTTGTTTTTTGGCACTTAGGCCCTTCTATTCCATGCGCTTTTTCTCTGTCACTCCTACGAGAGTGGACAGTGATAGCTGTGGCGCGTTCCAAAGAAATTCAAAGACGAATAAATTTGTGGGCGTGTTCATTGCTCAAGGTCATCGGCTGCAGTCAGCGTCTTAAAGAGGACATCAATATTTATTTAAAAAGGTCAGCCATACCATAAGTCTTACTGTTACAGTTATTTAAAAATAACTTCTTCTTCATGTGAAATTATGCATTGGTAACATTTTGTCAAAATTTTTATGCACACGTGCAAAGCCGGGGCAGGTTACTATTACATAACATGTAGCAACGTCATTTGGAACGTTATAAAATTTTCAAGTCATGCTTTTAGTTAACGTAATGATTGGAAACGAAAAGGCAAGCTTTTCAAATGGTTTCCGTTCCGCAATTCCATGCGATACAAATGTGTTCCACTTCTCGGAACACTGACAAGTTATTATTGTTCAAACGTAAAGCCTTTTTCATGGGAAATACCTACGTAACATTTATTCGTATATTTCACTTTTCTTTTCTAAGCTTTTCGTAAACAGTTTCAGCTGTGACTACGTTTACGTCACTATTTTTTTAGATTAATCTATCAGTGACTACAATTAAATCTATATACGCTCCTAAATTTAGATTGACTGCACTTAATTACATAATTATTTTTTTGTTATATGGGTTGGGTTGAAGAGAGTATGTATGAAAGAATGTCTGGGTATCTCAACGCTTAGAGCAGTCGCCCTGTAAACGTAAGTTTGGGAGTTCAGGAGACCAATTCTACTAACGTAAAATAACAAAACGTAAACGCTACAATTGACGAAACGCAACTAAATGTCAACTTTTCGTATTCTATTAGCAATATCGGTAGCGTTTCAGCTCACCTTATCGATCGATCGAAACTAGGTTGAACGATTTCCTAAATTCATATTCCACTAGTGATTTGACGTTGCTGTCAGTCAAAGCGCGCGCAGCCGAAGACCAACGTTTCAACTGTCAAAATTACCGGTCGAGCATACGCTAGTGAAAGGCTACTTTTGTTGGATCGATAGCTAGCGGTTCAGCTTAGGTTTAGATTTCGTTTAGTAAAAATGGTTAGTAGAATACAGTCTTGTGTGACAACCGAAGTTGACATTTAGTTGCGTTCCGTTAGTTGTTACGTTTAAGTTTTGATAATTTACGTTAGTAGAATTGGTCTCGGTCTCACCTCAGGCAGTTTTTTAAATTAAAACATGCATATTGAAAAATATTTATATAATCAAAATATTAGCTCCCAATAATCTACAGGGTGTGAAACAAGCCTATGTTAACAAATGCAAAAATACTCTGGTGAAGGCAGAAATTTTATATCATAATTTTTTTTGGTAGAGATATTAAAATATTGTTTTCAAAAATGATTATGTTTATGATAACATACTGATTTTGCCTGTTTATACCATTTACCTAACACGCTGTATACATTGCTGACATCTAGTCGGAAGTTTATTTATAACGAAACTCTGGGAATTTAAACTCGATAAACTGACATAATTTTGTACAATATCAGTCACGTAAGACATCATTGTTCTAAAAAAACATTCGTTTCTCTCTCCGATACATTATCCATATCTTCTATATCTGTAACCCAAGTGGACGAAGTCGAGGGTACCTAAAAGCTAGTTTAGTTATAATAAACTAGCTGTTGTCCGCGAGTTCGTCCGCGTCAAATGATATGAATAAGTTTCCCCGTTTTTGCAACATTTTTCACTGATGCTTCGCTCCTATTGGTTGCAGCGTGATGTTATATAGCCTAAAGCCTTACTCGATAAATGCACTATCCAACACAAAAATAATTTTGCAAATCGAACCAGTACTTCCTGAGATTAGCGCGTTCAAACAAACAAACAAACTCTTTAGCTTTATAATATTAGTATAGATTCGTGTCACATTCATTATAACCATATTGATTATACTGATAACATCCTTTAGATTATGCTGCGATAATTCAATACCGATAGCAGTATGGCCACAATCGAGTCAGCTCGTCTCGAGAGACGCTGTTCGTCTGATACGGTCGGATGAATCGTGCAAGCTTTGTTAGATTATAGTTGGTTTAAAAATGTCAAAGAAAACTGGGTATTGTCAGTAGAAATATTCAGAATGCGAGGTGTATACTACTTTATTCTGTGTTTATTTAATTAACTAAAATCACATCTAACTTTAGTCTAACCATTGGGCCAAGGTCACACCCAAGAGTTTCGAATTTTCAAACATTGCTTCGGTTTGTGATCACCTACCCGCGTTTGGAAAGGGCGTGATTATGCCTGTACCCATCATTGCTGTGGTAGCTTGAATTCAATGATGGAGGTCTTTGCTTTGCAGTGGGATGGGATGACTAAAGGACGTTACTTTAATATCTGATATCTTATTAGCTGTATATTTTTTATGTTGTCGCTAAATGTGTGTACAATTAAATCAGTAAATTTTCATTTGTTTTATCTATAGTAATATTATAAAGCTGAAGAGTTTGTTTGTTTGTTTGAACGCGCTAATCTCAGGAAGAACTGATTCGAATTAAAAAAATATTTTTGCATTGGATAGTCCATTTATCGAGGAAGGTTTAAGGCTATATAACATCACGCTGCGACCAATAGGAGCAAAGCATCAGTAAAAAATGTTGCAAAAGTAATCGCAATCATAATAACAGAAATTGACGCAGACAAAGTCGCGGGCAACAGCAGTTTATCCCATAAGAATGAAATAACTTGCAGTTACAAACATCATTAAACTCGTACGATGGATGAAGTGAGTTCCCAGCCAGGACTTGGGAGATGTTAAATAAATCCACCCAGTATTCGATCACGGTTGTAATTCGATATGTGGTGCAACAGCCGAGTTGCCCGGCGCAATCTAAGTCCATCAGCAATTCTCTGAGGAGACGGCCTTAACGGATTGTGCTCCAAACAGTCCCTTGCTCGGCAAACAGTAACCCGGTTTTCTAATTTGAATAGATTAATGTTGAATTCGGGCATAATTTCTTTTTCTTTCTTATTAAATTCAAAATCTTAAGAATAAGTTTATTTGACACTTTGAAGTTAGATAAAATTAACAAATAAAAAAGTGCCAAAAATGCCTTCAATCATCATTGGTCGCAACAGCCAAAGGCATGCTTCGACGCTAACTTTGTGTCGTGTGATGCCCGTACATTAAAAGAAAAGCGCTTTCTCCCTTCCAATGGGTGTCGGATGAGTAATCATAGAAGCAAGAAAGCGAAAATCTACAGGATTTAATCACAAACTAGGATTAGTGCGTGGAGAAAACATTTCTGTAAATGTTCTTTCACATCTTACGACCAACATAGAGCAAAACTTGGTGATCGTTCCCGGCCCACCCGCATCAAGTGGTTTCTCGCGACCTTCGCCAGATCGTCAGTCTACCTGGTGGGAGACCTACCTGCCCCAACGGCCATCGGTTCCCCTTACATACACATAGTATGTATTATAATATGTTTAGTAGAACCTGTTTTTAGTTTGAGCATAAAATATAAATTTAGAACAGGATATTTCAGATCGTTTATTTACAAAAATTGCATTTGTAAGATTGTTATTTATGTGGGCCTACTAAATTTCTTTGAATGGTAAGCGTTAAATAGTTTTCTGAATACGAAGCCCGCGCCGGCGGATGATTGATTTTCACTAATTGGAAATTAGATTACTCCTCGTATAAGATTAATTAAATGATATAATTAACTCGTCCAGGGTTACAGCAAGGTATTAAAATATCTATACTACACAGATATTAAACTGGAAGAGATTCGTGTAGCGATTGTTTGATTTATTAGAAAACAATCATAACTCAAATAATAAAAGTGAATGTTTATATTTTTCCATACGTTATTCTCCCAAAAAATGATACTGAAAACATGTGTTACAATTCTATTTATACCGAGCACGCGCCGCCGGCGACAGCTGTCGCGCGACATCGCCGCGGCGCGGGTGCGGCTGACGCGCGTCAACGGTGCGGCAGACACTACCTACAATTTTGCGACTTCACGTCGCAAAATGATCCAATTTCCAGCGCAAATTTAGCTCTCATGGTATTGGAAGTGTAGGGCTGTGCCTTTTTGATTTAAAACCTGCGATCTATGCTGATATCTTAAAAGTAACAGTAGTTTTGTACTTTTTGGAAGGTAAATATTGACGAAATGTGATATAATCACTAAATTATATCTTTGTCATCATTTCCACTAGCCCACACCAGGCCATTGCTGGATACAGGTCTCTGCAAGAATCACCACTCATTGAAGGCAGGTTTATAATCGACAATCAAATGGTGAAGAGATGACGCTTTTGCATGTCTTCTTGTACTACTACTTCTACAACACTCTTTTTCTCACTTCTATAAAAACATTTTATAATACTAAGATTAGGACAGGTAGCGCTATTGTATTATTCTGCCATCAACACATGGCACTGTGATCTGATTTCCACGCGGATGGAGTGGATCGCTGTTTCCAGTCAGCCTGTGACCACAATAGAGAACAAATACGGAAAAAAACTTAATTTAGGAACCATTATTTTGTCTCACAGAGAACCGTCTTCAACTCTAACTAAATATTTAACAATCTCGACTGATCAGCCCTAGCTCAACATCACATCAGACAGAGACGAGGCCATCTCCGCCCCCCCCATTGTCCGCCCCCCTTGCCCGAGGCAGGGGTCACTATCGCGAGTCGAATAATTAACTGTCGGGTTATCACATTTCACCTGGCCTGTGATACAGTTTTTTCAAAATGGAGGAAATAAGTGCCCTGAGGTGTGATTCCACAAAACTGGCTCAAATTCAAATTCAAATTCTATATTGCGCCACAATGATTGTATCTAAATTTATAGTAATTAGATTTTGTATTCATTTTGTTGATAGCATAGTTGATAAGGGGGCGTCCATAAATTACGTGAGATGTTTAAGGGGGGGAGGGGGTCGAGTCAAATCTCATCTAATCTTACGTTGGAGAGAGGGGGGGTCTCAGCAAATATCACGCAATTTTTTTTCTAATTGAAACAAAAAAAAAAATTATTTTGGTCCATTTAATCCAGATTGTACATATACATGCTTAAGATTTAATCTTAAGCGTAATCGTAATACGATTATGATTCACTAATTCGTTCGAAAGAAAATAATTTCATTCAAGTTTACGTAAGAAACCCACATTTTGAAAAATCTCACGTGAGATTGGGGGATGGGGGAGGGGGGTTGAATAAAATCTCACGATATCTCACCAGGGGGGGAGAGAGGGACAGAAAATTAAAAAAAACACCTCACGTAAT
The DNA here is from genome assembly GCA_949315895.1 of Anania crocealis. Taxonomy (NCBI): domain Eukaryota; kingdom Metazoa; phylum Arthropoda; class Insecta; order Lepidoptera; family Crambidae; genus Anania; species Anania crocealis. Next base: position 26,821,858 of record OX438882.1, read on the forward strand.
TTATGGACGCCCCCTAACCGTTGTTTTGTGAAGTTTTCTTGGTTACTATGCATCTGGCAAGTTGTGTTCGCCTTGTCGTATAAGAGGCTTTATATTCAAATTTTTCAAATTCAAATTCAAATTCAAAATGTTTATTGCTTACTAAGTGTGTTGGTTACATTAATGTTCTTATGTTAACTACCGTACTTACAACATATACTTATTTAGCATTATAGTTTAGTTTTTTTTTATGTTTGTTATCACTATTAAAGTTGTTAGTGAATCTTAATAAATAAAATAAAATAACAAGTCAATATGATAGAATTAGCAAATCTAACTGAGATTTCTTTAAAATATTAGACCACTGAAATTAGAAATATGCCTGACATAAAATATTAACTACTTGTTTTGTTTTATGGTCTAATAGACGACCCCGGTTGGTAGAGATGCGGCGGCCCGCTTTCTACGCAATTATCCTAAGTTTGATTCCCGTAACGATCACGGATCTGGAAGGATCACAGGTTCGATTCTCGGTCGGTTCAATTTAGGAAATGATCTTTTATTAATAAGCTTGGGTCTGGTAGTGCTTTCACAAGTAACATGGGCTTTCCATTCGTACAAATTAAAGGTGTTTGTTCGCGATCTTAACCCTTTGACTGATATAGTCAATTTTAAAATTCATTGGTTTTGGACTGTATCGTAACGGCATAAGGTTTAAATTATGGTGGCAATATACTTGCCACTACCTTATAAAGGGTTAAAATACTGAACCACTTTTAAGGGGACTACTAAAACTATGTGCTACCCCAATTGATTTAATTTTATTACTTCTAAACAAAATTAATTCTTAATAAACTAGAACAGTATCATTTTAGCAAATTACCTCTAGTATTTATTGAATCACTGTTAACCGCTTTTCATTCTGGCATTTTGTTGACCATTTGGATCAGCGGTAGTAAACACTGCTTTTGACCCATGGGTCGCAGGTTCGATCCCCGCACAGTACAAATATTTGTGTGCATGAACATGTCTGTTTGTACTGGTCTGGGTGTTTTCTATGTATTATAAGTATGTATTTACAAAAAAAAAAAAGTATATAAGTAAGGTTATCGGTTGTCTAGTACCCCATACGACAGGGTACTTAATAGTAGCCGCCTAATTTGGGACTAGATGGCTCTGTGTGGACCAATGTGGCATGTCTGAAATATTTATTTTATTTTATTATTTCGTATTGTTGTACTTACATTCTTGCTAAAAGCGGCCGTTTTTGGCGTTAGCGATATATAACTATATAAACAACTAAATAAAAAGTTTACTGTGATTCAATAAATACTAGAGGTAATTTGCTAAAATTATATTTCTCTAGTTTTTGAGAATTGATTTTGTTTGGAAGTAATAAAATTTAATAAATTGGTGACAGCATGTAGCTCTATCCCTTAACCAAACTTGAAAGATAGGATAGTTCTTATCTAAATTAATAGTCGCATTATTTTTTACTGCAAATTGTTTGTTCATTACTACTCGTAATTTAACAAACTGTGATTTCAAACAATTCTGACTGTTGGTAAGGTAATTCTGTCAGGTAAACGCCATATTTGATGACAATGACATTGTAAACGTCAAATCAAATTATTATTATTCTGAAGCAAAACAAAGTAGTACTAACTACTTATAAATTGAAATATGGTGCGTCAAATTGTAATAGTGGTAGTCTGCACGCTCTGACTAGATTTATAACGTAAAAAATGGTTGCCTGTAAAGTCGGTTTTACGGGCGAAGATTTTACGTGACAACGTCTTTTTCTCGGTAGAATATTTATTGATATGAATATAATTAAATTGCACAATAGGAACAAGGAATTGAATGAAAATAAGAATTGCACAAATTTTAACTATAGAAATATATTTTGTTTACTAAAACATTGTACATGTAAACTTAAACTTAACTAACTAATGAAATATCAGTGTACAATTTTTACCTTTATTGTTGTAGTTGTTGTAAATGACGAATCTAAGCACTCCACATTTTCACTACAGACACAGCTGACGATACTTTAACCACACGTGTGAACTTGTATTATGACGCTTTCTTGTTTTTCCAACGCCAAGAACGTTCGAGAAAGACAAAGACAGAGACACAAGCATGCGCCGATTCAATGCGCCTAATTCTCTAGTGCTGCGCGCGCGGCAGACCGATCATAGTTGAGTGGGAGAGAGACGCAAGGCATTCGGCGGGCCTCTCTCTCGTTCGGTGACTCATCGTAACGTTACCGAGCGTTACACTTTTTCATAAGTGACTCCCAGCCGCAACCTAATTTAAGACGTTGTCACGTCAAAACCTAATTTGAAAATTTGTAGAGTAACTGTAATGTTTGGGTACTACAACAGCAATAAAAAAAAAACTTGTTTAATTAATTGTTGTTATAGCGTCAACACAAACACATGAGATACAGCCCGGTGGCAGACAGACGGACATTGGAGTCTTCGTAATAAGGTCACATTTACACGCTTTGGGTAAAGTAACAGCCTATAATCATCCCACTGCAGGGAAAAGGCCTCCATCATTGAATTCAAGTTACCACTGCAATGATGGGACTCTTTGGGTGCGGATCCCAAAAGACGACCTAGTTACATCAGCAAACACTCCCAAAGCAATAATGTCGTAAATGTATTCATGAAACTTTATATTGCCTTGCAAATAAAATCGCGATGTACCTTGAAATATTGCATTGTCTTAGATTCGTAACGGATTATACTAATAACAAAACTGTCCGCGGCTCCATTCGCACAATAGTCAGTAAAAAAACAAGTTTTACAAGCTTTTAATACTTTTTATCTCGTCCATCCTTTGTTCAGTTTTGCGAGAATTTTCAGGAAAAAATGAAAAATACGCAGAGGTAGGTAGTCCTCTTTGTGAACCGTGTTATAGAAACTCAAAGGAGAATCTGTTGGTATTATTGACAGACTTAGGAACCATTGAACAAGGCAAAAAGATTTGCTTTTTATCTTTGAATATTATTAATAAATAAAAGTTGGAGTCTCTACATATTTTTTTAACTAATAGAAGCTTTTTTCTACTTGTAATACGTCCCAACATTTTATCTGAGCAATGCTTAAGTTATTGGTAAAAACGTAAAGTCCTCTTATATAAGCTATAAATAAGGTTTAAACTATGTAAAAGGGTCTAAGTTCGTTCAATCACTCTTATCATACAAGCCATCTTCGTATCTCATCGTTCAATAATCGGTCAAGCTTGCATATTCAAACCATATCTCATTTCACTGCTTCCTTGCTCATACCGATCAATCACTCTAGTTAGTCTCTTGAATCATTTAATTACACTCACAATCTCATACGAACGTAGTAATTTTTACTCTGGCCGTTTACGAATTCTACTAGTCCATGAATGAAAGGGAGATATAGTCGAAGCGTTGATTAGCGAGTGAAGACGGTCGATTTGAAGGTTCTTCGAATTAGTGCCTTGCCTTCATAGTTAACTAAACGGTTAAGAAGAAGCCTAAGATGGAGCGAGCTTACCCAGTGGTTCTCCCACACACCAGCGGAACACAGAAAAACTGTTTGGCGCTGGACTCCGGCAGGAACCCTCCAGCAGCATCTCCCTACCTCCGGTAGCATCCAGGCAGCCTCTTACGAAGTCTACCACCGCAGAGGGATCTGTTAGCCGTCAGTATTGGTTAGAAAACCAAAGATGCCATTGCCCAGGGTGGACCACTAGGAGGTAGATCCTACCAGACGTAATTAAAAAAAACAAGCAGCAAGTGTTTGCTTCTAACAGTTACTTTAAGTATTTCCAATTTAAACATATTTCTTAAAATATTAGATTATGATAAGTTTGTATGTTCATGATCTACTATGAAACTGTGAACCTATCAACAGTTGCGATTTTGCTCGAAACTTAATACCTGCCAAGTAAGTACTAGCTAGAAAACTTGTATGTTGTTATTAAACTTCTTAATCCATTACACAGTTTCTTATTCAACAGCAGTTGGCTAGTTAGTTTAGAATTCATTAAGAACTGCATAATGTTTTATGATTTACTTTGAAACTACGACTTAATTAACATTTAATGATGCTATTTCTTCATTAAGGGTAAGCGTTATATGCAAAGTCTTTCACATTTCTGATCGACACAACATTTGTAATAGATAATGAGCTTATACTAGTAGGTATTATGTTGTAATTCAGAGTCAAAAATTGTTTAAAGTCCCCAAACAAAAAAGTAGTCAACATTTCTGTAATTTTACAAACCTGTCATAATGGAAATTCAAACTTACACGAATACCTCAACATTCAACCTCAAATGAATTCATACTGCGTTTAAGTTTACCATTACAAACTCAAGCCTCAATTTCTTGCACTGTTATGACAACATACGAAGTTTTATTCGAAAGTCGTTCGTATCGAAAAAAATAGTTTCCAACTCGTTCGCTATCTCCCCGAGACGGAGAATCCCCACAAGTCTGCAAACTCAAAGGGAATCCAAATTGCACTGTGCTGGCACGAGCTCGTAACTTATTCAGTGCCTCGACAGTTTTGTCCTCGTGATATAATTCGGGCATAGCGATATTCTATTTAAAATTTGTTCAGTAAATACTACGGCGAAGGAAGCATAGGAATCCCTTATAAAGGTTAAGCTATGATATGCTGTAGAGCTGTAGTGCAGTGGGTCTAAAACATGGACCGCACAAAACAGTATTTACAACACCGCAACAGCCGAAGAGTGCGTGATTCCGCTCGTTTTGGCGAACACACCCTCCAAAGCGATAAGCCGAGACTCTTTAAGCTCTATTGAAAGCTTTGATAGTTCTTTTTATAATGTATCTAATATGTTATGTTGTTTATAAAACAATGTGACGAAATATAAAGTATTTCAAATCATAATTTGATTAATAGTTAAAATCAAATGCCTGATTTAATTGGTAATAGATTATTGTCAAAATATTTATGATGAAAATTTTACATTCTGCCAATTTAGATATTTCGTAAACTGGAAATTGCGGGTACTGGATATTCTTTAAGCTGGACAATCTGCGAATTGGACATTCTGCACCCAAATGGGTCTAACAATTTGCATATTGAAATAGCTAGAATGTCAGGTGTATTTAACGACCAATATACCTTCATACCCAATACGACTAGTAGGGAACTAGTCGTATTGGGTATGAAGAGTAATCATAGTAAAAAATTCTCCTAAACTGACTACTATTATCGTATAAAGTGAAGTGGGGTGGCGTCGCGTTGAGTGGAGAAGAAAGTGGAGTGGGGTGGCGTCGAGTTGAGTGGAGTAGGAAGTGGAGTGGGGTGGCGTCGAGTTGAGTGGAGTAGGAAGTGGAGTGGGGTGGCGTCGAGTTGAGTGGAGTAGGAAGTGGAGTGGGGTGGCGTCGAGTTGAGTGGAGTAGGAAGTGGAGTGGGGTGGCGTCGAGTTGAGTGGAGTAGAAAGTGGAGTGGGGTGGCGTCGAGTTGAGTGGAGTAGGAAGTGGAGTGGGGTGGCGTCGAGTTGAGTGGAGTAGAAAGTGGAGTGGGGTGGCGTCGAGTTGAGTGGAGTAGGAAGTGGAGTGGGGTGGCGTCGAGTTGAGTGGAGTAGAGTCAAGTAGGGTTAAGTAAAGTAACTGCCTATAATCATCCCACTGCAGGGCAAAGGCCTCAATCATTGAATTCGAGTTACCATAGCAATGATGGGTGTAGGCATAATCTCCACGCTCGCTACACGCGGGTTGGTGATCACAAACCCGAGCAATGTTCGAGAATTCGAAGGTCTTGTTGCCCGACCCGGGGATCGAACTAAGGAGCCTGAGATCTTGGCCCGGTTTGTAAACCACTAGACCAAAGTAAAGTAACTATTCCACTACAGGGCAAAGGCCTCCATCATAAATTCAACTTACCACAGCAATGGTCCAGGTATTGACTGGAAATTTTATTAATCTAGTCTAGTTCCATCGAAGCAATTAGTCGACGTTTGTCAAAGGCTTTGTGAATAGTTTTGGCTTAATACTGTTACCTATGGGCGGCTGCGATCTGGTTTTATACCGTTTGCTATTTGCATTGGCTAGAATATTGAGTTTTTGTGGTTATGGAATGGTTGAAATATTTACCAATAGAGCGGGTTGAATCACAGAACATTGAAATCTATGTTCTGTGGGTTGAATTTATAAATTTAACAAGCGCCAAAAAAATAAATAATATTTTTAAATACTAGGCTATATGAAATTCAATTTTTTTTTGTAATCAAAGCTCTTAAAGAAATCCAATTCAAATATATTTAATCTATCAAGACAAAACAGTGTCGATGGTAACACTAATTTTCAATAGAGTGCGCTGAATTCACATTCAAAATTAACGTCAGAAAGAAAGAAATATACTCACATGTAAAATTAAATTGAAAAAAAGTTTAAACGTACATTAGTTTTGTTTGTCTTTTCTTTATGTACCTAGATAAATAATAAATAAATAAATAAATGTGGACAACATCACATACATATTCCTGATTCCAATTCGAATAACTATTTAAAGCACTCGTAATTTGAAAAATCAGACACAACGAAGGTACCACACAAACACCCAGACCAGAGAAAATGTAGAAAAACACTTTTTTCTACATTGACCCGACCGTAAATCGAACCGAGGACCTCGGAGCAGGCGACTCCTTGAAAACCGGTGTGTACGCCACGGAGGTCGGCAGTAATATAGCAAATACATTATAACAGTGTAGTTAATAAAAATAAAAAAATAAAAATATGCGTCGCGAAGCCCATCGTAAAAGAACTGACTCAGCAAAACGTACTACTCTACATACGCCCTGACACACGTATGATTCGAAAATAAGACACGAAGTTAAGCAAACGCCTGTAGCTATTTATAAAAAGTTTTAATACGTTTTACCCATAAAAGAGTTTTCAATTTGTTTCATTGTGAAGTTACTGCCATAATAATGTTGGCAGCGTATGAAACAAAAGTGGAATGGAATAGGTTTTAATTTTACTGGTTTATTTGGCCTTTATTAAATGTTTTGACAAGATGAAAGACCATGACAAGTAAGTGTTACTAGTGATGTCACATCGAAGCGACCACGTTTGGTCGCACCAAGGGCAATAAAATAAAAATATTTTTTTTTTCAGGCATGCCACACTGGGCCACACAGAGCCATCTAGTCAAGCCAAATTAAGCTACTACTAAGTAGTTTGTCGTATGGGGTACTAGACAACCGATAAACTTACTTATATATTTCTTTTTTAGTAAATATATACTTATAATACATAGAAAACACCCAGACCAGTACAAACAGACATGTTCATGCACACAAATATTTAAATACTGTGCGGGGATCGAACCCGCGACCCATGGCTCAGAAGCAGCGTTTACTACCACTGATCCAAATGGTCGTCAATAGCAATGCTTGGTATTTTCTTGATCAGAAATAAGGTAATCCGTAGGAGAATTAAGATAACCGGCATTGCTAGAAGAATTTCGAAGCTAAAGTGACAGTGGGCGGGATACGAAGTAAGAACAACCAATGGCCGATGTGGTGGAAAGGTTCTGGAATGCATCATCATCATCATCATCATCATCATCATCATCATCATCATCAGCCTATTGCAGTCCACTTCTGGACATAGGCCTCTCCAAATGCACGCCACTTAGGTCGATCCTCGGCTTCTCGCATCCAGCTCCTGCCAGCCACCTTGCGCAAATCATCACTCCACCTGGCCTGAGGGCGTCCTACATTACGTTTGCCGAGACGCGGTCTCCACTCAAGAACTCGTTTACCCCATCGGTTGTCGGTTCTGCGGCTAATATGGCCAGCCCACTGCCACTTCAGCTTGCTAATCCGGTGGGCTATGTCGGTAACTTTAGTTCTCTGCCGGATCACCTCATTTCTGATTTTATCCCTAAGAGAAACTCCGAGCATAGCTCTTTCCATTCCCGCTGAGCGACTTTGAACTTGTGGACTAGCCGTACCGTCAGTGTCCACGTTTGGAAATGCATGAGCACTACGTATATCAGAAAGTTTCGTTTGGCTGAGGTGGTAATGATGATTTAATTTTTAACTCAAGTTCGTTATTCAGGCCAGAGGATGGACATAATAACAATTAGATATAAAAAATATTTGATTGCCTCAAAAATAACAAATTTGTCAAATCCTAACATATTCTTACACGTTATTTGTGAAATAAAAGAAGTTATATACAAATAAGCAGTAAACGTAATAAATACTTATATAATTGAGAAGAGCAAGTCACCACAAACCTATTATTGCAGTGAAACCGCATAAACACACCGTAAAGGTTAATATTTAAGCAAAAAGAATAACCTGCGTTCATCATAGCTGTCGCACATTTGTCATCCTCACTCTTACATTATCTAAGAAAAAACAGAAAGGTATAAAAGAAATCCCCCTTCAAACAATTCCGAGACTTTTCCATTCCTCATTTTTGTCAACAAAAACAAAAGACATCTTTAAAGCTCAAAAGATAAGGACCACTCTCACTGAGCAGGCCTGGCTCGCCGAGTGCGCACGCAAAACGCATTAGCATATAAACAAGAAGAGAAGACAACAACTTTGTGTCTTCTAAAGCGTCGACGGGCTAATGAAACCTGTTTGGAAGCTCATTACGTTTTAATAAACTGCTTTGTGAGCGGCAGGCATAACATTTAATATATGTAATTTAGCACCTATTAAATTCTTCAGGCCCGTAATTAAGGCGTGTGAGCCTTTGTTTGGCTAGGCGAATGTAAATTTGGTGTTATCCAACGGTTAACTAAACTGTTTCACAGTTAGACACGGGCCTCATGACAAGAAAGATATTGCCATAACCGCCACGGTTGGCAGGCGGGTTGGTGATCGCAGTTTTGACAATGGTGAAAAGAAGACTCAGTCGCTTGTTTTCTTCTGGCAACACTCCTTAGTCACCTCTTACGACAACCATAGAAAGGGAAGGTTTGGTGATATTTTTCTTTTGACGACCTCCGTAGCGGAGTGGCGGACACACCGGTTTTCAAGGTGTCGTCTGCTCCGAGGTCCCGGGTTCGATTCCCGGATGGGTCAATGTTTTTCTACATTTTCTCGGGTGTTTGTGGTACCTTCGTTGTTTCTGGTTTCCAAAATACGACTGCTTTTAATAGTTATTCAAATTGAGATCAGAACAATGTATGTGATGTTGTCCACATTTATTTATTTATTTTATTTGTTTATGTGCCGGTACTACACGAAATTTCCTAAAAAAGATTTTTCTTTAAGCGATAGCCTTAACTAGCTGTTTTTAAAATTTGCACCCAAAATTTTGCCTCGTTTGAATAACAGCAATAATTAGGTAAATTGAAACAAACTGAGCCCATCCCACATAAAGGTACACGCAGAATAAAACCGAGTCCGACCACCTATCCCTCCCGACCCCAATGGCTTCGGTATCATATTTATTGGCTCATATTTCATTGTTTATCAAACGTTCTCATTTTTCACGGAAGCGTGTATAATTATTATACAAAAATCTTCTGACTTTACGTTTTTTATCTGATGAAAATAACTGTCATCAGATAAATAAATTAACTAAAAATTTGACTTCTCAAAAAAGCTTGAGAAATAAGATGAAAGAAAATAAAATATTTCAAAAATTTAGTAGTCCTGCGCTGAATTCAGTCACCCGGAATTAAATAAATGCGTAGGCTAAAATCGCATTTAAGTATTTTAAAAAAATATTAAAATGAGTGTAGTAAAAATCTTTTATATACAGGGTGTAAAAAAACTAAACGCAGATCCTGAAGCTACGCAATCTGTAATGCAAACCAAGTCATGTTACAAAATATTATAGCTGGGAAATGATTTTTATTTTTGGGAGACAAAAAATATTAAAATACATAGCGCGCAATGTATAGCAGCCGGAGCGTGGACCGCTGCGCTGGAGGTGGCTGCTAAGTTCAAAATTCGTCCGCGCTGAGCCGTACATTGCGTATTGTAATTAAAAAAACCTTATTGTGAACGAAATAATAAAAAAAAAACACTATTTTTGTATCAAGAAAAGTTTTTAAGTAACCTTTGGCAACAGTTTTTGCAATAAAATGGAAAACAAAATTGTGACTTTGACCCTCAATATCTTCGGAACCAGATGTCTCCCAGGAATGGTCCTGAAGAAAAAAATGATCCTAGTGATGGGGACAATACGTGCTTTTCGGATCTGCGTTTGATTTTTTTACACCCGTTATATTGTCTTTATATTCAACTGGAACGTTGTAAACAGTTTTGTCAACAATGTTATCGTAGGACATAAGAAAACAGACGCATTGATTACGTTATTTAATATAAATATTGTCTCACGCTACTTTAATCATCAGCACACTTATTTTAAAGAGAAATCTTCTTAAAAAACAAGCGCGTTAAAGTTTCTCTAGCGTAAATAAAAGCGAATGTTTCATTTTAAATGTTTTGTTTTTCGCTGCGGCGCGGCGTTTCGCTCCCGGACCGCAGCGCGTTGGGTATAATCACGTTATTCGAACTACGAGCGGCTCTGAAGAGCACAGATTGCAATTTTCGGATACATCTAGGTCAGAGAATAGAAAGAGTCTTAAAACTGTTTAAGCAGAACCACCACGAACGGAAACGCGATAAATTGGTTTGTAAACAAAAGTATCGAACGGTATCAGCTAGTTACGTATCAAAAAAATTTCGTGTTATAAAATATGATCATTGTACTGCTTTTTGAATTCATCATCTTCAACAGACCAAATCAATTCACATCTGGACCCTTTTTAGAGTTTCGTAGCCGAATGGCAAAAGACGGAACCCTTATAGATTCGTCAAGTCTGTCTGTCTGTCTGTCTGTCCGCCCGTATGTCACAGCCACTTTATTCTGAATGTATTAGCATTACACAGTTGAAACTTGGTAGATAGGTGTATCCTGTTGACCGCTTTACGATTCTCATACAAAAAATTAAAAATAATGATAAGTATAACGTTTAACGTTTGGAACATAGACGCTTCAATTTTGGTAAAATAAGTGTCCCCCCCCCCCTCTAACTTTTAAAATAAGCAATTGAACATTTAAAAAAAAAAACATAATGTAGATCTTAACAAAAACTTACAACGAAAATTGGTTTGAACGAGATCAAATCGGTACTTTTGGAGATCTAGCACATTTTCAACAACCGCAAATATAACTTTGTCCTTTATACAAACACTATAAAAAACAAAGTTATTTTTACAGTCAACAAAATATTGTGGTGTTGTTAAAGTGGAGGGTTCGCCTCAGTGCGCGAGTTCGACTCGCACTTGGCCGGTTTTTTAAACACTGGATTTTGACATAACCGCTACCCTGGTCAATAGATTGGTGAAACAATGTTGAAGAATAAACCTGACCATTAGTACAGGCAACAGCACGTCAACCTACCACACAACGTCAAATTTTCTCAATTGAGACTGATCTCTACTTGTTGGACTTAAAGTTGAAAATCAAATCAACCTTTTACTTTTTTGGCAGGTTGACCGCACTGTTATCTGCACGTAGTAGTAGAAGTCCATGAAATTTACTGACAGCGATTGTGTAACGTAATTTAGATATACTTAGGGTCTGTTTCACAATCATTAAGTAAAGGTTTAAGTTACTCAACGAGTTAATTACATAGAGGTTAAATCCTTTCGTTAACTTTCTTTGCATTTCACAATCATCCAATCAGTAAATTAAAGTAAAGATTATATAATTAATACTTACATACAAGTTACGTTTCGTTTCAAGGTAAGAATAATGTATGTGTTTCTATAAAGTATAGTAATCACAGAATTATCATTAAAAATATTTTTTATTATGATTGTTCAGAGTTCGGCATTGTCGTTTGCTTTGTGTCGCATGCTTGCTACTTTGTATTAAGGACGATTTTCGCTTAGTTCCGCTATCATTATGGCACCTAACAAAACTTTGAGCTGCGCGGGTTGCTCGAAAAAGATTACAAACCGAGAGTTTTTAGCTTGCAGCCTGTGTGATGGAGTATATGACATTGAATGCGCCAACTATTCGTTCAAATTATTTTCTCTTATGAGCAAAGAAAAGAAAGATAACTGGCATTGTCCTGCTTGCAAAAGTAAACAAAAGAAGAGAGACAACACTAACACTCCAGTACAAGGCCATCATATGCACCCTAGCTCCTCCGATAGGGCCGCAGAGGACCATAATATTACTCACAGAAGACCCCTAATTGACAACCTACATGATACTTCATCATCTACGGCTACTTCTCCTTCATTCGACGATGCATTGCTTGCCACTATTCGTCGAGAAATACAGCGTTCTGTTGCTGAATCCGTAGAATCGACGGTAAAGATGTACTTCACCCAGGAGTTCAACGAAATTAAAAAGGAACTATCAGCTTTACGTGAACTAAGGGACAGCATAGATTTTTTGAGTGCAGATTATGATCGAATGAAGAGTGATCTGAAAGTTTCTCACGAGAAGATAAGCTCCATAAGTAAGGAAAACTTGACTTTGTCTAATAAGGTAACTGATCTCACAAATAGACTCAATCTTATCGAACAGCATTCCCGCGAGACAAATATTGAGATTAATGGCATCCCTGAAAATAAATCTGAGAACCTTGTTTCTGTTACCCGCCAACTGTGCACCACTATATCCATTCCGCTAGTGGATGCTGATATCCTAGCTAGTACCAGGGTTAGAAAATTGAAGGAAGATAGTGATCGTCCACGCTCAATAGTAATAAGACTTCAAACGACGAAGAAGCGAGATGAAATACTTGCAGCCGTATCGAGATACAACAAGACTAACCAAAACAATAAGCTCAATACTTCTTCGCTGGGATACGGTGGGAAAAAGTCCCCGGTATTTGTATCTGAACACCTTTCCCCCTTCAATAAAGCTTTGCATGCTAACACAAGGAGAATAGCACATGATAAGGGTTACAAATATGTGTGGATACGTAACGGACGTATATTCGTACGTAAAGATGACCAAGCTTTTGCCAAGTTAATAAAAAGTCAGGATTCACTAACTGATCTGTAACCTATATGCGCCCTTTTTGTTTTGGACCGTAATTTGGTAATATAATTCACTATATACTACCAGAATTTTAGAGGTATGAAGACAAAGACAAACCAAATAAAATTAGCATCCCTCTCTAATAATTTTGAAATTATCGTCGGGACTGAGACATGGTTGGACAGCAGCATACAAGATAATGAGTTATTTGGAAACAACTACCATGTCTATAGACGTGACCGTGAATCGACATGCTTGGCTGGTGCGCGCGGTGGTGGTGTCCTTATAGCTGTCTCACGATCGCTAATCTCAAAGAGGATGGTTCGGTTCGAAAGTATGTACGAAGATTTGTGGGTCTCTGTCAAGGCTAAAATTAATGGCATATATGTGGAGTTTTTGCTTTGCTCAGTTTATTTTACTCCACCAGTTGCTTGTAATGTGCTGGATGTATTTATTGAGAGCTGTAGTGTTGCAATCCAAGCATATAAGGGTGGTGTCGTGATTCTGGGCGATTTCAATTTAGGTTTTATAGACTGGGATTTCGACATTGGTGGTAATAAGTTGATTCCCTCCAACTATCAGTGTACTTTAGGCTATGGTTTGATCGACTTTTTGTCACTGGCTGAACTTTCTCAGTTTAACGATGTCAAAAATCATAACAACAGGACTCTTGATCTAGTTTTGAGTAATTTGAGCTATCTTAATGTTTGCGAATGTCAGTGTCCCATTAGTAATTTAGATTCTCACCACCCTGCTCTGGAGATCGATTTAAATATTTCTTCTCCACACTTTTTAAAAAAGAAAATGTTTGCCACACACAATTTCAGAAAAGCTGATTACACATTGGTTAACTCAAAGTTGAGTCGCATTGATTGGATATTTGAACTTGCCTACTTGCAGGATGTCGATCGCGCGGTATCCACATTTTATGAAATTATTAATTCTGTTATTGAGGAGACAATTCCTAAAACATGTGTTCGCAGAACAAAGTTTCCCATCTGGTTTACTCGGAGCTTGATACGAATGATTAAGGAAAAAGAAAATATTCGCAAAAGATTTAAAATTTACGGAAATCCTAGGGATGCTTTGGAAGTTAGGCTTTGCAGTCGCCGTATCAAGTCAATGATGTCATCATGTCACTCCGATTATCTCAAGGGAATAGAGACGTCTATCCAACATAATCCTAAGAAATTTTGGTCTTATGTTCGTCAGGAAAATTGTCGATCCTCTGGGATCCCGGAGGAAATGCGTCTTGATAACAAGACTGCGGATAATGGTGAAGGAATATGTGATCTCTTTGCAACTCACTTCTCATCAGTATTTAACATACCGGACAATTCTGCTCCAATCGATTTTGTTGACAAATATCCTCAATATTCTCTTAGTAATGTAAATGTAACTGAAGATCAGATTCTTAAATTGCTTAATTCTATTGATGTTAGCAAAGGTGCTGGTCCTGATGGGATTCCACCATTATTTATTAAAATGACTTCGAAGTACTTGGCATTTCCATTAAAACTCATTTTTGACCTATCCCTTAGGTCAGGCATATTTCCGTCTGAGTGGAAGCGTTCCAATGTTATACCGATTTTTAAAAAGGGCATTCAAGAAGATGTTAGAAACTATCGGCCAGTGTCAATCATGAGTCTATATCCTAGAGTATTAGAGCGTATCATTTGTCCGGTTCTATCGGAATATCTCAAAAATATTATTCAAGATTATCAACACGGTTTCTGCAAGGGTAAATCTACCGTCACTAATTTGATGGACTATGTCACAGATATAACCGGAGCAGTGGACAGTGGACTTCAGGTGGATTCAATATACACCGACTTTTCTTGTGCATTTGATAAGGTTGATCATGGAACCTTACTGTCGAAGTTGAAGGCTTGCGGAATTCATGGAGATCTTTTACGCTGGCTTAGCTCGTATCTCAGGGATCGGATCCTGACAGTCACTGTACACGGTTTTAAATCGTTTGAGTACATTGCTCACTCGGGCGTGCCCCAAGGTTCACACCTAGGACCAATTCTCTTTTTGACTTTTATAAACGACATTTCTGATTATATTCAACATAGCCGCTTTTCTATTTTTGCTGATGACTTAAAATTGTATAGGTTTGTAAAGAGTCAGTCTGATGTTATTTTGTTGCAAAAGGATATCGACGCTGTGTGTAGGTGGTGTTTGGAAAACAAAATGTTACTAAATCCTCATAAGTGCGTTTATGTAAGATTCACAAGGAAAAAGACATATATTTCATCGTTTTATTCTATTTCCGGGCAAATCCTAAAGGAATCGCCTAACATCCGCGACCTTGGTGTGCTACTGGATTTTAAATTAAACTTTATTCAACATATAGATAATATCGTAGCTCATTCTTCGAAAATGTTAGGATTCATCAAGCGTATGTGCAGAAACTTTAAAAGTATTAATACCTTCACAGTTATTTATAATGCCCTTGTCCGCAGTAATCTTGAATACGCTTCAACCATTTGGAATCCCACATACAAGGTTCACTCACATAGATTAGAGCGTATCCAAAGAAGTTTTACTCGTTTCCTTGCTTACAAAGTTCGGGACTGTCCCCGTGGAGCTGACTACGGGACGAGACTTTCATTCTTTAAAATGACCTCCTTAGAAAACCGCCGCAAACTTTTGGATCTCCTATCATTGCACAAGCTTATTCACGGTGCTTTAAATTGTCCTAATTTGCTTCAGCAAATTGGCATATCTGTTCCATATCACATCCCTAGGCACCCCCTGACGCGTAATTTCAACTTGCCTCGTTGTAAAACTAACCTGGGTAAGTTCGCTCCTCTTTACCGATGTATGCAAACTTGCAATAGTTTGAATGATCATAACATCGACATCTTTCAGGACTCCGTGCAGGTATTTAGGTTTAAGTGTCTGGCATGTTTAAGTGACAACAACAGTGCGACTTGAGTTATTAAATATTTCTTTCCTACTTTTATTTTTGTTAATTAGTTTATTTTAAATTCATTGTCATCTTTTAATCTTTCTTTTAGATGTCGCCAAGTTTTTTGTGTAAGCTGTATTTACCTGTAAAGGCATATATTTTAATAATGTTTTTTTTTCTATATTTGTAAAATTGTATAATTATATGTCGTTGGTAAATCTAATTCAATAAAATAAAAAAAATAAAAATAAAAAATTATAAGTAATAAAAACAATAAATTCGTACAAAAAATGTTTACACTGTAATGTAAATGAATCATTTTACCTTTTCTAAAATCAATGTTTCTGTAAGAATGGAACGCAACGAGGTTTCAACAAAAAGTCTATGTCGAGTCAACGTCAGTTAGTCAGTAAATGACAAATGTCAAATTTGCCGACGTTTGGTACTTTTTGTGTGGTGATTTTGTTTGCATTTAATTTACCATTACGAACATTGTGTTATTTTACAATGACTGCAAAAATGTCCATTTAAATAATAAAATAACCTATCTATCTTCAGTTTTGGCATATCGGAGATAGAAAACAACTTCTGTCTTTGTTTCTCTGGACGGCAAAATCAGAGACAGAAGATGTTTTCTATCTCCGATATGCCAAAACTGAAGATAGATAGATTATTGGGACCGGCGGTAAATCTATTACAGGAACAGAACAGGACTTTTAGACAGCAGTAAAAATTTCACAGATGAACCGACTTTACCGACATAAACCGTTTTTGTGTTTAAGATTGATGTAAGCCGTTAGATGCCCACTATTTTCAGCTTTCTTTACGAAAGGCTTTTTCTAGCAGATAAGTTTTTAAGATTGATGATCTATAACAATGGTGCCCAACCTTTTTTAGGCCATGTACTACTTTGATTTTTATGTTGTTCGCTGGGACCGCGCTGTACGGGCTTCAAAAATAACAAAACACTTTAACAACGTAGGTAATAAGGTATATAAGCAAGCTATTCTAGAGATTCACTGGCTCATGCCATCAGTGTAACGCCCGTGAGATTCAAAACCGTTTTTGCCCATAATTTTTACTTCCGCGTACCATCTAATGTCTGAGGACTACTGACTCATATTATACAGCGAAAAAACAAGAGTATTCCTTAGTATGTAAAGTGAGTAATTTATAAACGAAACAGGTCAAACTCGATCGCCTCGTCTTCGATCAGAGGGCGGATTCTGCGCCAAAACCCTTACATGCATCATTCCTCGTGTTTCCTAGTTAATACAAATGATGTCGTTAAATTTATGTCCATACAACGGGCTACAAAGGCGCCCCCTGTAGAGATTTTTCATCGGACGGCCTGTCAATTAACATGTAAATTGGAGCCAAAAGCTTGCTAGCTTTATCATGAATAAAAGTGTAAAAAAATTAACTTTATTTTCATTGGAATAAAGGTTGCCTATGTTGCCGACTGTTCGAGGGTTTACAGCGATATTTTATGTGTCATATAAAACACGAAGTTAATTCGGGATTGAGGAATGTTTCATGTGATGTCTGATTTGAATATCTCTCGTGATTTTGTTACGGATTAAATATGAATTTGAATGGTTGGCAATTTTGAAAGTATGAAAATCACAGTTGGATTCACTAAATTTATCAGTTATCACCACACTTGCTTAATGCGGGTTAGTGATCACGAACCGAAAATTCGAACCTCTTATTGCCCGAACCGGGAATCGAACCCAGAACCTCGAGATATTTGCTCGGTACTTAAACCACTTGGCCAATGGGGAGTTAGTTTTAATCATACGTTGCCACACACGGAAGACACAATGTGGACTACGTTTGTATTTCTTAAAATTAAAAAGTATATTTTAAAACTACCTACTACTTAAGAAAAACTACTAAAAACACACATGAGCAGAGGAATACCACACTGCTGAAAATTGTGTATGTATACAGGATGAAATTTTAACCACTTTCCAAAATTTTTGTAGGCCTTCAGTATCGTATTTACAGCCCATTTATGAAGTAAAAAATGTAAATCAAGTATTCACCCGAAAATATTTTTCGCAATATACTCGTAGTTTTAATTTTTTACAGTTTTAGGCCTGTTAAGGTATAAAGGAAAAATCAAAAACTTATGATTAGTATCGTAATGAATGAATGTAATGTGCGTAAAAAAGTGTTGCTAGGCGGCCATATCAAAAATTTTAGATTTTTGGCGGACATTTTCTAAGTGATTTATCTTGACATTTTTGTACTGGGCTATACCAAAAGAAAAAATACGTCATTTGTTTTTTGTCTCGTAGATTGATATATTAAAATTTGGAAGATGGTTAAAATTTCACCCTGTATTTAACTTTGACGACCGGTCATACAGGCGTAAAAAGACTGCAGTATTTTGCTCTCGACTCGTTACTGTTTATCTGCAAAGATATCGACGTCATGCGTCTTGAAGAGAAGTATTCTCTCTGTATTGTTTATGGTGGCTCATTTTATGACTCAGTTTGGAGCTTCTGTTTTTAAATCTGAAAGTAACTTACTAATATTTAAAATAAAAATGAAAATAAATAAAAAGTTTATTCAGTTCAAGTACATTGGTTTACAAAATTTATTGTGGACTTCCTCTATTTTGGTACGGTAGTACCTGTGCCAGAGGACGCCACTCTTCCTTAGCTAAAATACCGAAACAAAGTACCAAAGTCTATGACAAAAAAAAAAAAAATTATCAGGTTTGAAGGTATCACTAGGTTTATTGAGCTTAATAGAAAATGATAGCTCGAAAAATGAAAGAAAGGAGATGTCCCATAATAGGCCCAGACATACGAGGGCAGGTCAATAAATCCGTGACTTTTGGAATAAAACACAGATTTTTTGATAAACAAATCATTTTATTTTTCAACGTAGTCTCCCTTGAGCTCTATACACTTTGTCCAACGCTTCTCCAATTTTTTTATCCCTTCCAAAAAATATGATTTGTCGAGGTCCTCAAAATAGGCCTTTGTTTGCGAGATGACTTCATCATTTGAGTCAAATCTTTTTCCACCAAGCCATTTCTTCAGGTTTGGGAACAAAAAGTAGTCACTCGGAGCCAAATCTGGAGAATAGGGTGGATGAGGGAGCAATTCATAGCCCAATTCATGGATTTTTGCCATGGCAACTGCACATGTGTGCACCCTTGCATTGTCTTGGTGGAAAAGAACTTTTTTCTTGGCCAAATGAGGTCGGTTTTTATTCAAATGGTCATTGAAGCGGTCCAATAAGTTGGCATAATATTCCCCATTGATTGTTCTTCCCTTTTGAAGGTAGTCAATGTGGATTATCCCACGTGCATCCCAAAAAACAGTCGCAATAACTTTATTGGCTGACAAACCCACTTTGGCCTTCTTTGGCGCCGATTCACCCTTAGAAACCCACTGTTATGACTGTTGTTTGGTCTCTGGTGTGTTGTGATGGATCCATGTTTCGTCCATGGTTACAAAACGGCGCAAAAACTCCTCCATATTGCGATTAAACAACGCCAAACCCTCCTGTGAAGTTGTTACACGATTGCGTTTGTGATCGACTGTGAGCAAACGCGGCACCCATCTTGCGGAAAGCTTTCTCCTGCCCAATTGATCTTTTAAAATTGAAACCACTGAGCCATGCGAGATCCCTACGGCTTCCACAATCTCTTGCACTTTCAATCTTCGGTCGACCAACACTATATCGTGAATTTTTTCGATTGTTTCGGGTGTAGAGACCTCAACTGGGCGTCCAGGACGTTCGGCATCTTCAGTGCTTTTACGACCACAACGAAATTCAGTAAACCACTTTTTTACCATTGAAATCGATGGTGCAGAGTCCCCATAGTATTTATCAAGCTTAGCCTTGGTCTCGGTAATGGTTTTTTTTCGCAAAAAATAATGCTTAATAAGCACACGAAATTCACCTTTTTCCATTTTTTCCTCAAATTACTGGGTAGTCTGATAAAAATAGCTGTCAAACACAAACTAACTGACGCAGCAAGTCCAAATTTTGATAGGAATCAACTGACAGATACCTGTTGACAGGAGTAGTGTTGCTTTTTCAGTAAAGAGGTCAGAAATTTAAAAAGTCACGGACTTATTGACCCGCCCTCGTAGTACACCATTTACAAAAATCAAGAAAAATTTATTGATTCTGGGAAAAATACATATAAATTTATATAACATATAATTTAGTGGTTCAAAAATAAACAAGATCGAATAATTTATCAAACTTCATAGGCATTCCAAGATGGCCTCAATCTAAAAAAACTTTAAATGTCAGTAGCTGTCAGATACCCCTTGTCACTTTGGCATAATCATTCACTTCAAGTTTTTGTTCTGCTTGTCGCGTTTTAAATGTAGTTCATTATAACGACCTCATTTTCGATATCTGGATTTGGTATTGATTGACACATTACTTTCTTAATGTTTGTTGTTACTACAGCAAGTGATGGCACTCGACTCCTAGATGCGCGATTATGCAACCAAAACTGACAGATGTTATCAAAATGTCATCTTCCGCCATGATGGTTTTGTTTTGTATTGCTATTTTCTTACTTAACTCTTTATTTGAACCACTTAACGAAGCCATTTTAAAAGAATTAGATAATAACAAAATGTTGTAGGTGTATTGGTCTATCTTTTGGTGGGGTGTACAGGTTCTGAGCCTGGCCTCCATACAGTTTGGGACATCTCCTTTCCAAATTTGATTCACCGAATGACATGAAAACCTTTAATGTTGACTTATTTCATTTAACTCCTTTATATTTTTGACTTCAGTTGTTTTTATTTATTTACAACAGATATACAGACAGATAATAATCTTTCTAAAACTATAATCTGGGCATGAATAAATTAAGCTGGATCGTGACCCATGAGTTTTACACACGGCATTATTTAATATATAAAAAGAGGTTAGTGACAAACGTACTTTTTATATTATCTAACATGTGGGCCACGTTTTCACTATGCCATGCATGCCAATCGCTTTTTTACCTATCTGTGACGAAAGATTGTCATAAAAAAAATAAACAAGGACAAGAACAATCGCCACAATGGGAACCAACAGAAACGACCACAATTGTTTAAGACAAATTAACCCTTACCCCATGAAAACCTCCTTGACGGAGTGGCGTACGATACACCGGTTTTCAAGGTCCGGATCGAATAAGGGAAAATTAAATTTATGTTCAGCCAATATGGCCAAAAAAAGTATTTTTCATTATTTCCTCGAGTCTGGCTGTTTTTGGTTTCATCGTTGCTTCTAATTTTCACAAAACAAAAGCTTTCAATAGTTACCTCATTACTAATTTGTTTCTTTTTAAAAGAGAAAAACAAGGGGTAATATGACCTTCAACTTGCTTTTTCTAATGAAAAAGAAAACTCCAAATTCTACAACATGTTAAAAGTTATTAAGCAAGGTCATAAATAAAATGAAAGCCTTCTAAAAGACAGGCTCAGTAAAGGTTTTGAATTCGAAGATCTGCTTTATTTTATGTTTCATGAAGCATAAATTTTTACGCAGTTGGACGGTTTCGATGATTTTCCTTTAATAATATGAAATTGCCGATTATTTTCCCACTTTTTATTTTGTTTATAGCTCTTAAGTATAGTCATATTATTGCGTAATTCTTTTTGTATTGTATCAAAAACTAAATAAAGTAACTTTTGAATAAAAAAAAAATGCAATACTAGTGACCCCTTACAATATGTCAGCTGACCTTCTTGCTTCAATTAAGTATATTTGTATTATACACTTTGATTTTCAGAAATTTAAATACTATAACGCGTAGCTTTATAACCATCTAACTTTCACCTTTAATTGCATCGAAAACGGTTCAGGCGTTTTTAAAAAAAACTAAAAAATTGTTAGTATGGAAAAATGACTTTTATCGATTTCGTCCATACAATATGGCAATTTCATACTTTAACCCCTAATATTTATATTTCAAAGAACAGTTTCACTTCCAAAGAAAGATGGTAGGGTTGACAAGCAACGAAAAAGAAATCTTTACAAAAAAAATTATTAACTTCAGGGATTTTTTGTTTTGCGCCAATTCGAAATCGGTGGCTGATTCGTGTTTTTTGTCGGTAATTTATAAAGAAGAGTATCGTAAGAAGAGAATCTGGAAATGCTGCAAACAAGTGGGCTGCAACGTTATTTGCTTTAAGCCTCTAGCCAAACTGTGCTTTCATAATTCCTTTAATTATTGTTCCTATAATTAGTACCTAAGAGATTTATAATGATGTGGGCAAATGATAAACGAAACAATCCATTTTATACTAATTTTCACTCTGTCTCTTTGAACGGGTATGTATTAGAACACCTAAAATTAAAATATCTAACCTGCCTAATGTTGACTCTTAAATACAACGACATAAGGTTGGTAAAACGAAAAAGCGTTTACATATGCAGCTGGCTGTACATCTTGTTTCCAAGAACATCCGATATGCCACAACAACACAAGAATCTTAGACGCAACAGAAACAAAGATTGTGTTCAGTTTGTTCGACGTACCGAAACAGAACAGATGATATCGGCGAATGCGGGAATCGAACGCGAAGAGCTTTTACTTGTACTTTGCACTAGGATAACCATTTCAATTTAAGACTGCTTATCTCTCTCTTTAGCTGAAATGATAGGTTTTTGTTACAAGATCTTTAGAATATTTATATCATTTAAGGGGACTCCAGAGCTATGTGCTGCCCCCCAATTGATTTAATTTTATTACTTTTTAACAAAATCAATTCTCAAAAAACTGGAACAGTATCATTTGAGAAAATTACCTCTAGTGTGTATTGAATCACTGTTAACTGCTTTTCATTCTGGCATTCTTTGGTATTGTACATTATTGCTAAAAGCGGCCGCTTTTGGCGTTAGCGACAAATTCGACTTTATAAACAATTAAATGAAAAGTGTGATGTCTTTAAAAAAAATTGTTTGCGTAAAAATAATAACATTTTGAGTCAACTTCCTTCGTATCATGACTCCTGAATCCTTTAAGAATAAAGGTCCGATGTCATTTTTGGAAAAGCCTTATCTCAGGCCAATTATTTGACTTGTTTTACGACTTTCGTTTTACGATAAAATTCGGTACCAACGACTTAGCGTTTCTTCCAAATAGCGAATGCTCTTTCTTTTTTTGTTCTTTAAATTGACCCGACTGACATTATTTAGTATTTCTAAGGTACATATTTGTTCACTTTTAACAATTTGTTATGGAATTGTAATACTGAATTCATAATAAAAAAATAATTAAAATTTATTATTAGTGGAAATTTTGTTGTGTTTAAGCTAATAGGTTTGAAGTAGGTAAGTTCACTGTGAGATCTCATAGTAGAAGGAGATCCCTGTATTACACGGGCTGGAGGAGGTCAGTTTTTGCGGCGATCGTCAGGACAATAACAATAGTCGAGCGTTTTATAGTTTACATAGCCAATGTTTCAAAATGGGTTTGTCGTATATTTTGCTTGAAATTGCAACTAAAACTTGAATTGTGACTCTACTAATGCATGGATAGACAAGCGTGAATATGAGTTTTACATCGTCTTTGGGCGCACAAAAACAAAGTTTAGCATCATTCTGGTGCACTATGGAATTTTTTATGGGTGTGTGTGTAATTTCAACAATTTTAAGTTGTTCAACTATTAATAGACCTCCGTAGCGGAGTGGCGTACACACCGGTTTTCAAGGTGTCACCTGTTCCGAGGTTCCGGGTTCGAGTCCCGGTCGGGTCAATGTAGGAAAATTCTGTTTTTCTATATTTTCTCGGGTCTGGGTGTTTGTGATACCTTCATCTTTTTTGGTTCCAAAAATACGAGTGCTTTAAATAGTTATTCAAATTGGGATCAGAACAATGTATGTGATGTTTTCCACAAAAAAAAACTCGTAATTCCTAGCAGCTTCTGTGTTGGAAGCCCTTGTATTCGGAATTTTTCCTTATTTTTAAGATAAAGTCCTTAACAAGGTCATGTTTGCTTGTTGTTGATCATATTTTTAAGAACAATCATATTTTTCACGACCTCTGTAGTCGAGTGGAAAAAGCAGCGGCTCAATTTCTTTGATCTGGTTGTTTCTGGTGCTTCATTGTTTCCGAATTAAGCAAACTAATTTTAAAACAGGAATTAACTAACTTACCCATGGCAAACAGGATGATGAGGGCGGAGGTGACCCAGGAGCACATGTTGACGTACGAGGCCCCGGGTTCACATCTCTCGGTCAAGTCTTCCCGTCACTCTTAGAGGCACTGATTCTGGAACAAGAAAACAGATGTCAACCTCAGTGTATGAGTATATGATGGTGAATTATATAATGGCATTCGGTACACATAAGCGTAAAGTCCTTGCATTATCTTAAGAGGAGACACTACGGGCGAGAGAATTGAAAAATAGGTATTTTTGAAAATCTATTCCTGTCGCGCAGTGCCAAACGCCTTCACCGCAGAGTGTGATAGAGACAACTGCTTCTTGGACCGAAAATACCTAGTTAAAGCACACTAAATCAACGTTTCGTAGTCCCCCGATTACTTTTCCAAAACTAGACCGAATTAAATACTTTTTTGATTAAAAAATAAAGAAAAGGTTTGGCCGTGTTAGAATGTTTTCCTTTTTTTCTAATATTAAGCTAAATTTGCTTTCTGGATGTTTGAACACAGCGGAAAATCTGGCGAATTTTTTCGATATTTTAGGGCTCATATCTTTTTCATTAATTAATTTATGAAAACACAGAAAACATAAAAACATGCTAATAGTGGCCACAGATTTTTACATTAAAAATTATTGCTCTACTGGCTTTAATTTTTATTGCAAAAGGGAGGAAACAGGGGACTACGTTTGTATGGAAAAACGGCCGTTGTTTTTCCTCTTAAATACGATTCGTCGCTGCGCTTGTGGCTATGATCACGGATGTCTCAGCCGTCACATCGACAAATGTTGTCACGGCTTTTTGACAGCTTTTTATTTAGTAGCCATGCGGCGCTAGTGTCGATCATCGTCAATCGTGCATTCATTGCTGTTGCATTCACAGATTTAAATATTAACCTGGATCGCGTACTGCTATATCTCATATTTTCAAATGTGCACTCTAAAACAATAGCGCTGAGATTACTTTTTCTCTGCCAAATGGAAAAGTAGGAAAACGAGCCAACGAGATAACTAAAATAGTAGTGTGTCCTTGTCTAGCAAGTATGTAATGGAGAAGGGTGTCCACGCTGTAAGTAATTTATGATAATAAGTTTTATTTAATTTAGAAATGACCGGGTTTCTTTTTCACTGTATAAAATTGCGTATTTTGATAGTTGATGTTTAATAATGATAGCTTATTAATTAATCCTCAAAATGTGTGATATTATTGTGTAGTATGATAATATAGTTTTTAATACAGTAAGTATTTATCAATCCAGTAAGGCTATTCGAGAAGATAATATTTTATGGACACCGTATTAGAAAAGGAGGCACATCTGCTTTCGAACCTCTCTCTCGGCTCGTTTTTTTTGACATACTACGCAGTTCAGCTTAAGTGAAGGTTTATGGTTGTAGTAGCTGTGTAACCAAGGCTGTTTTGACTTTTGACATTTGCGCTTAGAAAATCGTACTGCTGTTTTCTTGAGTTTACGCGAACACAATATATTGACATTGAAGATATATTTACGGATATGAATTCGCTTTTACTATGTTTTCATCCCGACGTTTCGAACACTTTACAGTGTTCGTGGTCACAAGTAGAAAAGATGCCGAGACTCGAATCTTATCCTAACATGTATGCAGATTCCACCGATGAAAACATACATGGGAGCGCCTAGATCTTAGACCGGGCGAGCATAAAATTACTCCACCCTAAAAATACGAGTAACATAAGCGACCACCAAACAAGAAGATGAATAAATAACAGTAAATACTACATTTTAATTGACTTTTAATGGTATTTCAACTTGAAAATTAGGTCTCAGGTGCGATATCTTGTTAATACTGATATTACAATTGCTATTTAGTCGCTTAAATATCATATAAAGTGCCTTTGAATAGGTTTATTGCACCAATTTAGTTCTGCCAAAATTAGTACAGATAGCTGTACTATATTGGTGCAATGTCTGTCTATGACAGACAGTATTTTCTTTGTTGCTATGTACATTTGACCGAACCGCGATGCCTAGAGATTGTGTATTTGACAACTAAGTAATCCCATAACGTTCTGTTTCTTTTTTTTTATAGCTACAAAATCCTAAAAATGATTCATATTAATACAGTTGTCATTCTTCGGTTTGGATGGAAACAAAATATGCCTTTTATGACACATATACTTATTTTTAAATATTACTAGTGTGTGGACAAACCATGTGATTATACAGATGTTCAAGTAATGTCAGAGAATGTTAAAGATATTGAATATCCTTAAGCTAATTATCGTGATAACTTGGGGCGTAGAATTCTAATTATAGATAAGTAGAAACCGTATAGCAATTAGGTGACGTACAATTTAGTAGCCCTAAGTAACCACACGTTGAATTCATAACTAATGCAGGGAAAACTCTTAGTTGTTTACAGTAAATCGTTAAATTGTTAAATATAACTATAAGGATATCTATAATTAAAAACGAGTAATATAAAAAAAATTGGTAAGTATACCCTAGTTTGTTAAAATTGATATGCATAATTATTTTAAGCAAGCTGTTGTAAAATTATTATTAAAATAAGAAAGCGTTACAACTTGCACCTTGTTAAAAAAACAATCTAAATTTGTTTATTTTATCAACCAACAGCTGTGCTAAAGTCTTCCCAAACTGGTATTTATATATTTTAAATGATGTCTCTGACTGCAGGTCCATGACTCAACAGTTGCTCAATGATTCCCAAATCATTACATCTAAAAGATAATCCGGAGAAAACAATTAAATTTCCTCCTTTGTGAAATTCACGACGGCATAAATCTCCGAGACGAGCTTTTAAAGTGACTGGACGTTGATAAATGACCCGCAACTTTGCGGAGACTGGATAAGGCGAGTCTTAATTTTGCTTTCCGTTTGTGTGTTATACATAGAAAAGCACCACCTCTTCTTTTACTATGGGTGTGGTAAGAGGTGACTAAAGTAGTGAAGTAGGTACGCCCCGTCGGCCTAGTGGTTTAAATACCGTACCATGATCTCGGGGTCCCGGGTTCGATCCCTGGGTCGAGCAACAAAAAGTTTAGAATTTTCGAATATTGCTCGGGTTTGTGATCACCAAACCACATTTGGCAAGTGTGTTGATTATGCCAGTTCCCATCATTGCTGTGGAAACCTAAATTTAATGATTGAGGTCTATTCCCTGCAGTGGGATGATTATAGGTAGTTACTTACTTACCTGCTACTTAAAGTAGTACTGCCAGAAAAAGAAGGCAAAAGTGATCGACAAATAATAGCCTGTCAATTGCGCTTATAGCAAAATCCTGCTTTTGGAAAAGTTACATCCAGTAGAGCACTAATTAGGTCTGAATATTATGAGTTCTATATAATGCGCTTCATCCTTTCTAAGTGGCTTATTTTAGGCACAATAGAAATCAATTGTCATATGACTCGGATCCGAGACTAAGCTGCCGACCGGTTAAGCTACCGCTGAGCGTGCCACCGTTACTGACCTACCAAGCAAAGCAAAGTATTCTTCTTTTTGCTTTTTATTTTTTTTGCCGTAAAGGAGGGTTTTGAAAGTCGGCTTATTGAAGATTTTATTTTTATTTTATCAACCTATACCATCCAATAGCTGGGCAAAGGTCTCCCCCAAACTCCACCACTGGGATCTTTCATTGCCAACGACTCCCATTCCATCGTCAGCCGGACCAAATCTTCACCCGTTTCTTGGGTTTACCTCTTGTAGAAGCAATTATTCTTGGCTATCGTTCTTGGGGTAAGTAAAAAGATGTAAACATTTCTAAAATTTGGTAAGATGCAAAAACGTTTAGTTGGTGAAAATTATGATATTTCTAATAAAATTACAAAGAACTATTATGGCTATTAATATACCAAACGCAGATTGGCACAAAGTGTTGCGATGCTAGTATACTACAGGCACCATTAAACAATATATCTATACTAGAAAAATAATAGAATGGTGCGCTGCACGCCTTTGTGAATAGCCAGAAGATTTCTATGAAAGCTCGTCTGGCTGTGCATAGAAGGGTGTTGGTTCCAACACTCATGTACGGAAGTGAAAGTTGGGTATGGCAGAAAAAGCATGAAAGTAGAATAAATGCAGTAAAAATGAGAGCGCTAAGAAGTATGTTAGGAGTGAAATTGAGTGACAGGATAAGAAATAGTGTGATAAGAGAACGTTGTGGTGTGAAAGAAGATATTGTCACATGGACTGAGAAAAGGGATGGTTAGATGGTTTTGGCATGTAGAGAGGATGAATGAGAGAAGAATGTCTAGACAGATCTACAAGACGAGTGTGAAAGGGAACGTTGGAAGAGGAAGGCCTAGACGAACTTATCACGATCAAATCGGGGATGTTCTGAAGAAAGATCAGGTCAAGAGTACTCTAAACCGACGAGCATGCATGAAAAGATTGATGAATGTGGAAGAAGCGAAAGATGTATGCCAGGATCGTAGTAAGTGGAAGGCCTTGGTCTCTGCCTACCTCGTTGGGAATGAGGCGTGATAATATGTATGTATGTATGTAGAAAAATAGTAAAGTAACAGCCTATAATCATCTCCCTGCAAGGTCTTCATTACTGAATTCAAGTTCCTACAGCAATAATGGGGACAGGTACAATTACCACGCTTGTCAAATGCGAGTTAATGATAACAAACCTTTAGAGCCTTCAGAACCTTTAAAGCAATATTATTTATATCGGTAAATACCTTCATGAGTTTTACTATACTTTATTTTATTAATACTTTATGAGCGCACACAAGAATACGACGGAAATACTGAAAAAATAAAAGAAATTGTTGGACGTGTTTTTACTACGACGATAAACAGTAAAAACCGTTGTTCAGTTTACGAGTACAAGACTCTACGCAACTGCATTTGATATGTTCCAGATTATGATTACTTAAGCAAACACAGACACAGAAAAACATAAATCAAAGTGTTAGTTACCCCGAAACGCATAACGTTTTGCGATCATCATCGTCTTTAAAGCAAACGTTCATAACAATTAACAAGAAATGACCATAAACGAATGATTACTAATAATAATAAATGTGTACAACGTCAATTCTTCTTATTCCAAATTAAGTATCTATTAAAAGTACAATACACTTATTTTGTAGCAATCAGATACAAGAAATACTTTTACTACGCCAACTGAATATTTGGGAATCGAGCTAGCTACACCTCGAAAACTAGTTTACGTCGCTCCGATCCTTCAGTTAGCTTGTGCCCACGGTCAGCGTAACCCAATCGAAGAAAACGTCAGGCAAAATCATTGGGTATGATGTTGTTAAAAGCCCCAAACGTTTAAATAATTGCAACCATAAATATTATTCCTTAAATGATAATTTTGAGACTCGAACTCAATACTTCCCACTCACCGAGCAACTGCTGTAAGGCATTGAGCTACTCAGACATTTTATCTGCTGAAAAATATATTAAAGGATATACGCTGGAACCCAACGGAGTTTCCACAATGTTTTCAGTCTGTACCACCAACAACCAAAAAAACATTTTGAAAGAATTGGTATTCAATGTACGTACACTATCCATTTGATCTAAAACAACTGAAAGCGAAAGTAAGAAGTACTTTGGAGCTTGTCCAGTATACTAGAAAAATATATTCTGCCTTTTTAGATAACTCGACATTTAACTGAACAAATACTTAGTGTCTTGAGTAGCATTTCGTAGGTCAAATGTGCGCACCATATACAGGAAGACTTTTCATCACCTTAATTTTACATTCAAATTTTTTATAGGCATTAAGTATCTTATTTAGAGCCCATTTATGAAGTTAAAAATGTAGGTCAAGTTTTCACCCGAAAATATTTTTCGCAAAATATTTTGGGCTGTCATTTTCTAGGTGCTTTATCTTGACATTTTTGTACTGGGCTATATCAAAAGAAAAAAAACGTCATTTGTTTTTTGTCTCGTAGATTGGTGTTTTAAAATTTGGCAAGTGTTTAAAATTTCATCCTGTATAGTGATCGAATCCATTATTTAGTTAGCTGCCAGAATATACCTAACTTTAACTTTACTTGTGTTCTTACTTCACATGTCAACGACTTTGGCTAAATGGAATACGTACGGAACTTTGTGACCTTAATTGTGGAGGCCAAACTTCATTATCTCTGTGGGTTCAAGGTATTTTGAGGGTAATTAATATCCAATATAGTCTAGTATGTTAGTCATAGCCAATATAAGAGATCTATGTATAATAAAATTTATACTTCAGTAGCTGATGCCCGCGACTTAGTATACACGTTGAATTTGGGATATAACTCCACCACGGTATCAGGATCCTTTGCAAGATTAAAAGTAATTTATATGCTTTTCTAGCCTTTGATCGAATCTATCTTCTTGTAAAATTTAACAAGAATACGTTCTGTTGTTCTGGCGTGATTGAGTAACAGATTTCCATTCAAAATTTCAATCTTTTTGTGTATGAATAAAATAGAATAAGTAGTTTTTTTTTTATTTGGCACTTCAGAAATTAATAAACATAAAGAAAATAAATTTTATTTGATATTTTAGCAACTTAATTGCACTTATAATATCAGTATATAAACTTGAAAAATTTTGTCTCAGGCGGGACTCGAACCCGCATCTCAATTTCAAGTTTATATACTGATATTATAAAGAAAATAAGTTAATAATTAATGTGCCAAAAAAGCCCCCACTTCGCATTGGTCGCAACAGCCAAAGGCATGCTGCTACTGATTTTCAGTGGAATACACATTTAAATTAACTGACTTTAGAATGCAATGTCCGTATATTCGAATCCATCTGTACCGATGTCTTAAAGTATCTGAAAGAGACAGATATATCCGTGAATACGAGCTTCGTGTTGTAAAGTAAGGCATCTGTTTTTAGATACGACTTTCATTCTGCAACCGTAGGACTTCCGTAGCACGAGTTTAACCTCCTAAACCATAATTCAATAAGATCTTTTCCTAATTTCGTAGTTAGTTTCGTAAATATAAACTAACTTGAGTCCAAGACATAACACTAAAGTACCACTTCAAAACATAACATTATAAAATCAAGCCATTGCACGTGCCTTTTAAAGGTTCTATGCAATGACATGTCTAAAACCAATGCCGTAATAGCCTTCACAAAATAGCTTTGGTCACACCTGCACTGGCTCGCTGTAATTAGGATGTATGCTCGTTGGCAGAAACGTAATCCTCGGTAATGACGCGGTCCGGACTAGCGATATATGGCAACACTGTTTATGGAAAATGTAACTTGGAAATTGCAAGTTAAATGGGAAACTGTATGCAGGATAAGCGCGTGTCTCTGTGAATAATATTAGGGTAATAACTAGGTTGGCATTAGTATGTATATTACTGATTTAAACTTTTATGGTCAACGGTCATAGGAGTTGCTTCAAGATTTCTACCATTAACCTTTTGTTGCCAGCACCATTAATCGGTCCCATCCATGAAGCCAACAACTTTTTTTTTCTTGTGTATGTAATATCTGTCAGAGTTTTTTATTTTTATTTTATTGTACTTTTGTTTGTTTAATATAACGTTTTTTGTTTAATATACCGCGTAACGCCGGCAGTGGCGTGTTGACTCATCGGGACTTGCCGGGTTCCTTTCGGTCAGACCGACCAGGTAGTGGCCTGGTGAGTCTACCCGTCTCTGTCACACCCACGCTCCGATCAGGGTCCCCGATGAAAATCAGCGTCGTGATATGCCTCTAACTAGCTGTCACGACTAATGCTGAGCGGGAACCTTTTTGACACTTGTTTCCCTTTTATTTTCTTTATTTTTGTGCTTTGTTGTTGTGACAAATAAATATTTTCTTTCTTTCTTTCTTTCTAATATGAAAAAGCTAATTAAAAACAAGGTCCATGGGAGATATCTTGATCTTGATGAAGATATTACTAACTGACACAAATGATTCTCATTTTGGCTAACGTATATTTTTATATGTTGTAAACATTATTCATAAATCTTCTTTTTAAAGAGTTTACCAATTGCAAAAGATAGCCGTTTCCCACGACGTCGTCCGCGTTAATTTCTGTTAATAAGAATTCGATTATTTTTGCAACATCTTTCGCTGATACTTCGCTCCTATTGGTCGCAACGTGATTTTATATAGCCTAAATCATTCCCCGATAAATGGACTATCTAAAACAAAAATAATTTTACAATTTGGGCCAGTACTTCCTGAGATTAGCGCGTTCAAACAAACAAACAAACAAACTCTTCACCTTTGTAATATTAGTATAGAAGATACATATTTGATAGCGTAAAGTTCAAGTTGGGCCCAACTTACATTTTAAAATGAATCTTAAAGCTATAGAAATAGGGTCGGAAGCCTAATTATTGTTTATACATGTAATAAACCGATTTGAAGTATTTTATACTTCTTTTAAATTTGAGCCAATGCCAAATAAGAAAACACTTGATTCGACTATCATGCATCGACTCAAACTTGGTAGCTTTTATTATTTTCTTCTGTTAGATTGTTAACTTTTTGATACTGTTTGAAGCAAATTAATCGCTGGTGTAAATTAAAAATATTGTTCTTAAACAAAAAACAATGGAAATTAACATTAGGCATTCTATTCAAAGTAGTTTGTGGAAGCAACTTTTGCTATGCAGGCCACATAGCAATCAAATATATCTACTAGGTAAGGTTTCATCTGAAATCTCCTCTAAACTGGATGAAATTTATGTAAAGAACTCCCTGATTTGAAGCTTCAGAGTCGGCAGAGCAGAGCGTTATCACGCGCCAGAAATTCCGATTGGCACGGAAGATATTCATGAGAATCTTATACTGGGTGTTTTTGAGTGTGAAAGAGAATACCTAGCCATGCGAATTTCTTATTTTTACCACGCTTTTATTAGCTTGGGTTGTATCTATGTATGAATGTGTGTATGTAATGGAATCTTTGAGCATATTTTTTACTAATAAAAATTCTAGAAGTTTGATTAATTTGAAACTTTGCACACGTATCAAGGAGATAGAGCTAGCGCGCGATCTGTATCAATTACGATTTCTGTATAGCTTTGGACTTACAGTCGATAAAGAAGAAACCTAATCATATAAACTAAACTAAAAGAAAAAAATAATTATAGTTTAAAAAACTAAAAAACCACGCTTTTAAAACAGACTAAACTAAAAAATTAAAAATAAAACTGTAGTAATCAATTGAAAAATTCATATTATTGTACAAAAAGCGTGGGGGGCTTGATTTAGATTGTTGTAAATATTTTATCAATAATTTACTATATCTGTGGATATCATAACAAGCCCCCCACGCTTTTTGTACAATAATATGAATTTTTCAATTGATTACTACAGTTTTATTATTAATTTTTTAGTTCAATCTGTTTTAAAAGCGTAGTTTATTAGTTTTTTAAACTATATTTTTTTGTGATTATTCATGGTTTTTATTTGTGACGGGTCAATTTCATGAGTTTATTTTTGTAACATAATATAGGCAGTTGAAGCTTCCTATTGAACCAAAGATTTTTGTTTAAGCTAGGAGTACCGCAACAAGATGTCTTTGAATTCTGTAAAACAAACATTAAACAACATTGTTACATAACAAAGTCACTTATCACAATAGATATATAAAACAAAGCCGGGTTTGTTCGAACACTTGTAATTATAGAATGGCTGGACCGACTTTCATGGTTTTTGATTAATTGCATTTTTGTCTTTTGTCCTAAACAGCAGATTAACAATTAAATTATTGGAAAGTTTATGTCACAAAAAGTCAATGTTTTTTTTTTACTTTAAAATATTTCATGACAATTTCCAAAATTAAATTAATATCCAAAGGTTTGTGGGGTCAGCTTGTAATAATAAAATTGCAAGAAGGTATTATTAATATGGATCAAATTCATCAAACAATACCCACTTAAGTGCTCACTGCCTAACCATACAGTCTAAGTGGTGCCCCCTCTAACCAAATCCCAAGACAAAGGGTGTCTCAACAAATCACTCAGTCCCAGCAGAATATTCTGACCACTAATTAGGGACTGTGGTTTCCGAGGTTCAACCAGCGATCCCTTCTTGGGTCCTTCTTAAATGGAGAAACGTTTAGGTCTGTAAACCCGAAGCATAAGGTCTATAGTGGAACGCTTTTATTAGTTCCGGGTAAGAAAATCTGTAAATGGATGGCCATGTAACAAATTGAGGATGTAACGTTAACATTATTAGGCAGCTACTAACTGGACCCGTCTTCGTTCTACAAATGTATAATACTCGTATATTGCGTGAATGCGAACATTGACGTATCCACATACTTATGTTAGCTAGCAAATTTGAGCGAGTGACAATAATGCTAATATTATAAATGAATGTTAATACAATGACGCTTATAACAGCTAATTGAATCATGAAATCTAACATGAAGATAGATTTTACTCTAAAATAGTAGGTAAATAATTATATAGGATGCGGATCCAGTCACGGATTATTAGAGATAATATTATATTCTGTAAAAATGCATGGTTCCTATAAAGTTATGTCAAATTATCAAAAATCCACGCATTAAAAGTCCCGGTAAGCTGGTAGTATCATTTATTTATTTGTTTCAAGCCGTATGGTGTTGGCTAACAGTCGAATTCCAGCACATTTCTTGTTTTATCGGTGTCATAAGAGGTGAAAAAAGAAGTGCGTTACCATACCTAATACGCTTCACAACAAACCCTCAAGATAATATTGTGAAGTTAGTTGTGTAA
Source organism: Anania crocealis (assembly GCA_949315895.1). Taxonomy (NCBI): domain Eukaryota; kingdom Metazoa; phylum Arthropoda; class Insecta; order Lepidoptera; family Crambidae; genus Anania; species Anania crocealis. The sequence continues at coordinate 26,856,586 of OX438882.1, forward strand.
AAGCTTTTACAAACGCCGGAAATAGATTGAACTATAAATACACACACATAATGAAAGATAAATTTACAAATTTCGGTTATTAGGGCTTTACATAATATTTTAGTATTTTGGACATTGAGCTATATTATAGTTTAAGGCTAATATGAAAACACCCATCATTGTTGTGGTAAATTTTATGAAAGCTGTAAACGTCTGTTCAAAAAACTTGGTATTTTGCCTTTGCCGTCGTTGTATATCAGAGACGATTGTTTGTTTGTATTCTCCCATCCAAAATATTGGAAAAAACGATCAGAATTAAATTCGAGGCCAACTAGAGCAAGAATTATGAACAGATTGTACCATCCTCCTTGTCATAAACAAATATACAAGAAAAATATTATTAATATGTGTATTGTGTTATTTAATAAATTACCAGATGACTTGAATATATCCATGACTTCTATATATTCAAAACTAAATTGACAAACTAGTTACTGTATCACTGCTTCTATAATGTCAAAGAATTTCTTGAATATAAGGATTAAATGTGCCAATTTCTTAAATATTTCCGTAATTGTTTTAAGATTTATGTTTTTTAAAATTATAAAATTGTTATTGTGAGTTGACAAAGTTATTATACTATATATTTGTACGCTGTTGTTTGGCTGGATGCACAGGACTTACAATATTAACACTACGATCTTATGTGTATACTTGCAAATAAATATTTTTTACTTTACCAATGATGGAGTCTTTTTCCCTGCAGATGAATGATTATAGGCTGTTACTTTTCTTTACTTTTTACTTTATGTTAACACAGGTTCACATTGCCTTGCGCTTGCACTCACTGCCTAAGTCATAAAATATATTCACAGATTTATAAACTATGAAAACTAAAAATAAAATAAAAAAAGTTACCTACTCTAACTTAGAGTACAAGGCAGCCCTAGGATAGTCTAGACAAGGGCCCTCTCGACTCAACGTAGTCAGACTTTTCTTTTATCCCAATTTGCAAAAGGTTCTCCGAATGCATACCCAATATTCTGCACTCAACCTCATCTCTATCACGTCTTGGTAAGGCTCATTTTCGCATCGGATTACAACAAATCACTTATTATCCGAGGGTTACCACACCGGAGCTTCAGCTATCAATTATGCAATCCTAACAAGAGACGTGAACTTAAATAATAAAGGAGTTACGTACATAGCTTTGCTTTGTCAGTTCTATGCAAAGTCAGTAAGTATTATATTTGAAACAAAAGAAACCTTATGGCTCTGAAAATAACTGTCTAAGAAAAAGCGGCTTTAGAACATCCTTAAGACATTATATGAAATTATTTAAAAAGAACGGTAAAGAATAACTGCAGATCCACTGCAGGGATATTTAATTCTTAATAAGATAAAACCTCTTGGTTTACAATTAACGTTACATTTTAAAAGCGAAAATTTGTATGAATATTTAATTTTGTTACCTAACCACTATCGAATTGCTGATCCGATCTAGATGATTTCTAATAGCTATATTATTTAGAGTTTTGGCACCTTTTTGAGAGGAATAAATTACAGCTCCTTTGGATTAGCTTGTCTGTTTCTACTGGTCTGGGTGTTTTTCTATGTATATTATGTATATATTTACAAAAAAAGTATATATAAGTAAGTTTATCGGTTGTCTAGTACCCATTATTATTATTATAAGTTTATCTACGCGAAAAAAGTCGCGGTTCCAAGCTTGTAAACTATATGCAGCAAACATCGCCTATAGTTTGTATACATACATGTAAAAGCAAAAAACATTAACTTATAAACACTATGACTGTATCAAAGCTATACTCATGTTCATCAAAGAGCTCCTTTATCATCTCTTTGAACACCGCCTTTTACATATGACAGTAACGTATTTATTTTATTAAACATATAATTATGTAAAGCTACCCCTTCCAACGGTTTGCTTCGACGTTTATTTTCCGGGAAGCGGTCTCATTTGACTTTCATGGAGCCTTGCAAAGCCTAAATTGAATAAATGAATTTTGACTTTGAAATGTAACAATCTTTGATGAGGGTCAGCGGACTTTGTTCAGACTCATTTCGCTCATTGATTTCAATATAAATGCGTGAAATGAGCTTAGCAATTAACGAATCATTCTGTCAGAAATTATTTTAGGTAATATTTTAAGATTGATAATTATGTCCTTTGCATCTGTTATAATAATAAATATAAAATTACTGACAAAAAACCTGCAACTCCGGTATTCAATTCATTTAAAATTTAAACGATTTATTTATTTTGGCCTTATTGTTTTAACTCTATATTATAGGAAGTTTTATTGCTTGTGCCAATCGCCTATAGAATATCTTCTAATCAACAAATTTAGAGAACAAAGTTTTACCAACGTAACAACGCTTAAGTACTTTGTAATACAATTATCGAGTAATACATTCATAATGGAAAATGTTCCAAGGATTACGTCTTCAACCTCATTATTACAACAGTTCACTGCATTCTTTCCCACAATTTAATTCCGTTAAAATATTCAAGTAAAGCTCCGGCGTTACTGTGAATAAAATACAATAAAACAATAGAAAGTTCCGTAATGACGGGACTTCGAAGTTTTTACGGCTACGAAATACTGCGGAGAGTCTACGTAGCTACGCCGGCGAGTGTCGTAGTCTCGTAGCCATGCTACGGTATGTAGCGGATCGTAGCGTCTACTGTTTCTCGAGCTACGAGGCAAAAGAGCCGATTGTTTTGCATTCAAAACAATTATTAGTGACAGAGTCTGAACACTAACCCCCGTATTTATAAAGAAGTAATTACTTATTGCTTAAGAAAGTCATAACTTAAAGTGTTCATACCTAGTGCTTGAGTGAAAGAAATTGGTCACCATTAATAGTCATATTATTTGGCTGAAAATGCTAACTTTTGGTAGTTATAACTTCTAGTAATTTCTTGATTAAGGCATACATATTGTCTCTCAAGTAATTACTTTTACTTGTTTATAAATACGGGTGTAAGAAGCATTGGGCTAAGATAAGCGTTTCATCAGGATAATACGTTTTAATGACACTCGGTTACTGAACTGATGTAATCATCATCGTTGCCAGCCCACATCAGTCTGCTCTTGAAAACGATAATTTTGCGAATTTGCCATAATCGTCACGCTTGGCAAGCGTTGAAGATTGTCGTTTGGCCAATAGTAGAGGAAAGGCGCTGCTGCCCGTCCTCTTCTGGCAGTACTCCTTTAGTCGCCTCTTACGACACCCATAGGAAGAGAAGGTGTGGTGTTATTCTTTTTACGTGCCTGCACCACACGAACTTTTAAATGATTTAGAAACGTTATTCCTTTTAATGTGCCTAAAACTTGTATTTATTTCAATTGCTGTAAGGACTTGTAATTGTAATTGCTTGTAATTGTAATTGACTTGTAATTGCTGTCCAATTAATTAATAGTTAGTTATTTTAGTACGGTAATACCACTAAATGGCGTCATAGTTTTTTATGCTATGCAAAATCCTAAGTGGAACTAATCGAAAATATGGTAAAATAAATTATAGTTTAAAAAACTAAAAAACCACGCTTTTAAAATAGATTGAACTAAAAAATTAAAAATAAAACTGTAGTAATCAATTGAAAAATTCATATTATTGTACAAAAAGCGTGGGGTGCTTGTTATGATATCTTCGATCGATAATTATTGATAAAATATTTACAACAATCTAAATCATTTACAAGTATAAATCATACAAAAGCAATTATGAGTGCATCAATAAACTTAACACTTTTACTTACTGGCTTATCCGGTGAAGTTTTTGTCAAATCTACTGAACACTGCAACAAAGAGACAACATTCCTTGATCGTATACTAAACTTTGAACTAAAGGCTAATTCCCTTGGTCAGTGGCCCTGCGCTATTACAGGGGTACCTCAAACAATTCCGACTCGTCAGCTGACAGGGCCCGAGGGACTGAACTCGCGTATCGCAACATAAACAACTCTCCACCGTCACAGCCGTATTAATTAACACAACACTCTAGAAGGCTTTAACCCTACGAACGACACGGCTTTAATTACATACCTATTTGCACGTTTCTTTCGCACGACGGATAGTTTGTGTTTGTGTGAGCGGGATGGAAGAGGGACGCGCGGACAACCGCCGTCGGTGGCGGCGCGAGGCTGACTAAATCTGTGCAATGCTAGTCTCTCGCCAGGTCAGGTCATATGTTGGGCTGAGTTCACACTCAGAGATAAATCACGTGAATGTTTGAAAAGACGGTTTTGGCAGTTAAATGCGTAAGGTTCGAATTTGTTGATGTTCTTTCACTGGGATTTCCCCATTAGTATTGGCAGCGGTCTAAAACAACTGGTAGTGGAACTGATATTTTTTCCAGAGCTATCGGTTATATTGTTGTGAATGTTTTCGTATTAAAAAAACCGTTTATAGTGTACTTCAATCGATCAGTATGGCTACATTCGATCAAATTGTCTGACCTACCTACATGAAATGACATTATTTGTGTAAAAATATGAAAATTCTTTGATTGGGCTATTAACGTAGGAAAAGCTTGCAGATAGTGATTTGAGATATACTCAGCTATCGTGCGTAGTATTTGTTTTTTACAGCAATGTAACATAAATGAAAAATGTAAATTGTTGTAATTCAATTAAAAGCTTAAAAGCACTTTATGATATTACCAATAAATTCAGTTATCTTGCGTAGTACTTGTTAGCGTTAATTACGGGAGTGTAAACTAAATTAAAAATGTAGATTGTTGTAATTAAATTAGAAGCACATTAATTTTAGCATCATGTGTTTTATTTTCAACCTAAAGATGTAACAATCTTTATTATTGTAATGACTCCTTTCCATCTTTAAGGTATGTTACACATACTACCTATATGAAGATTGCTGATACAGATTACCCAATATGCTTTGCTGCCTACGATGTCGAAATAAACTAGAACATCGGAAACGCAAGATTGAAGATTCAGCTTCTCGTGCAACGTACTTCGGCTGGTCGCCGTGCCCGGAGGGCATCCAAATCACTTCGTAACAAGCATTGTTCGATATCAAACCTATACTAGTTGTACTATTTAATCCCTCAACCCCCAGGAGGCACTCGGGTGCCACGATAACAATTGATTTCAATTGTGTCTGGAATAACTCACAATCGAGGGATTAAATTGTAATTATTTTACTTTATAATTAAATCTAATTAAATAAATTCCGGTTTTTTTTTAAATCCTTCGGCTTTTAAACGATAGTCATGTTTGCCTTATGTTTACTCTTTTGTTGCAAATAAGGCTCCTAGCTTTAAAACTACAAATAAGAACATACTCATCAAAATGTTTATGGTATTGATAATGTTTTATATTTTATTGAGAAAGTAACAAACGCTGAAAAATTTGCCACCAATGTGTATTTAGCTCTACCCAGCATCCCACTCAGACAGTCGCGTTCGCTTACGCACGCGCACACCCGCATCCTTCCCAGAGCACTCGACTGACAGGAGCCTGTGTAGTACACGGCCTGTTTGTTTGTATTGGCTTCCCTGAAAATGGCCGCCGACGGTACCGCGCATGCGTCGCCTGTCAACCGCCATTTTTGGAAGCTCCATTCAAATTTAGATTGTATTCCGGACAGCAATAGTCGATTTTCGAATGGAGGGTTGAACAGAAAGTTTTTTTTTAAGAATGCGGCGGGCTTTTGAAGTTCGGGCTTGGGTAAGGTAAAGGACACTTGTAAGGGCGTGCGGTGAATTAGAATAAGCGTCCACGCGCCTTTGATACAAAGTGTCGAGCGACTGGGTCACGCGCGTATGTTGTGTTACATTTTCTTTACATGAAAAATTAAGGCTCTTTCTCTTTTGATGCCGTTGACAGATCAAATTCGGCGGGTCGTGATAGGATCCCGAAAAAATGGAATTCTATAACAGGTGTATAAACTATTTGGACGTGTGCCATGCTTAGGCTGCTCGCCCACGTCCAATAATCGGGGACCAATTTTTTGTAGAAAAATAGATTGTACTGATAGCAATGGAGCAACGCACACGTCCTACAAAAAATCGGTCATAATTGTGCTTGCTACTGCCTACTATAGAAAAATCGGCCTGATTATCGGTCCTACAAAAAGTCTGACGTGGGCGGGCAACCTTATAGTTGATAGAATGTCACAATTTATAAAGGTTTCGAGAAGTAGGAAATCATAAAGTTATTGTAGACGACTTATATTCATAAGAGTTAGTTGTTTTGAGATTTCTACCATGTACCTTGTTTTTTATGAGTTTCCGATATTTCGGCACTGTTGCAAGCGCCATGATGGCGGAAGAACTGATGTTACTGAGGGTGGGTGGTTCTTACGAGTAGATATATCGATCTACCCTCCGTCGTAGACTTTTATTGCACTCGACACTGGTACCATTGTTTGCAAACTCACCATTCACGAGAACCTGTTCTCGACACACAACACTCACAGTATCCGATCGCGAAACATTAGTTTTTGGATTTTTCTGGTTATTACAAATTTTAACCACTGGATTCCAGACACACGACAATTTAAAGCCATCTTCACGATTAAAGTTTTGTAATAACCAGAATAATCCAAATACTATTGTTTCGCGATATATCACAATAAAACTTCGGGGAAACTTACAAAACTCGATTCGTGAACTACGAGTATTTAAAGAAATGTTTTACTAAAAATTGATTTTCCCCTTCGTGGGCGGTTATGACTTGCACTTGTCCGCTTTTTATTTTTAGTATTAACTATTAAAATATGCCGCGTGCTGTCTACCAAAGTTAGACTTTGACAAACAAGTTCGTAAACTGTTATCGCCTCGCAACTTCCCTATTAGCAAAAAGCAATGGTTCATATTAATTACTGCTATTAGAGGGCGAACTTCGTGATACTTTGCTATCATTTGTAACTTTTGCATTAACTGAAGCCATTTTTCTTGCTTTCATTCCAAAGATTATCAACACGTAACGTTGTATTCTGTTATTGTCTTTCCTTTTATATTAAAATATTATTTTTATACATTTGTTATTTATGAAATAGGCATATATTTTTTTAAATATTGAACGGAGTAAATCCTTGTATAAGCCTTAAATTATTGTAGGTGCAAGTTAATTATCAATTGTCTCTTTTAGCACCGACTAAAAATGAATTTAAGTAGGTATTATGTGTTGTCCTGGTCAAACATTTTGTAAAAATAGATAACATTTGTACAGTATTTTGTCTTCATTTGGGAAAATATTGTTGCTAAATGGTTAACATTTTAGATATCTAATCCCATAACCCAAACAAACTGAAAAAAAATTACAGTAATTGGTCAGTCTCGTGTACTAATAGGAGTACCACGTTGTTAAAATCTTTTCATTATTCACCGTTCAAGTAAGAAAAAAAACATAATAAGAAAGTAGACTAGCCTGAAGCATTTCATTTTTACATAAAAAGCTAAAAGGAGCTTTTAAAGTTTGCAAGGCATCTAGTCTCATTCTACCCCAGGCTTCAATGTCGTAAACAGGCGCATCAAAAATGAGGCTTGATCGAGAGGATTGTGAAATTTCACGACCGACCCGCTGCCAGGGACAATTATCGTTCAATGACCCCTAAGATAATAAAAGTTGGGTGATGAAATCATAAAAACGACGATCATATACCTTACCCTTTGCCAAATTTCGTAAAATATGTTATTTTTTCATTTATTTATAAACTGGTGGAAAAGAACATTTCTTTACTTTATTTAGTACAGAAAATAACATAGATTGCAAACATTTTAATTCATTTTCAAATAACTTTATTAACCATAAAAACAATAACAAAAAAATGCACTTACCCTAAGATACATTAACACACTAAAAAAAATAAGGACACTTTATTAGGCTATTACTCGCCTTTCAAAGCTTATAAAGAAATTATTATAATTATTATTAATACATAAAGTAGTACACAATATTTATGGGTCTATAGTGGCAAAAATATAAATTATTTAGTTAGATATAATTTTACTTCTTACATGTAGGTAGTTATCGAACAAATTGGACTATTTAACTGATCACTCGTCTACGTATGAGAACATAGGCAAGCGAGCGACCAGCTAACGACAGAGCCTCCCTGCCGCCCGCGCTTCTGCGTAATAGCGACCGCGGAAGGGACGGAAGATAGCCGCTCAGGGGTCAAGTCGCTGGACACTCACACCTCGGATGGTGGGAACAAAAAGTAGTGATGCGGTAAGCGGTATGCGCCGTATCTATCGATATATGGTAACTTGTCTAATGTTGATGAACAAAGATTTGAAATTAAGGGGTTAGTAGTATTAATTTTATTTTTATTATAAAATTTTAACGATATTTTAATTATATAATTAAATAGCAAAGGTAGGTTAATAAATTTATGTAATCTCTTAAGATTTGTTTTGAACTTAGTTTTATAGGATATTTTAACCGCTTTATTCTGTATGACTTGAAGTAGATGATGGTTAGAAAGACATGTACTACTCCAAACCGGACAAGCGTATGTTATACACGGACGAATAAGTGTAGTATAAACATTTTAATTAACCTCGAAGACGAGCAATATTTATGTCAATATATTAGTAACGTGATATAACCAGGAAGTGCCAGCCCAGACTTGTCCCGAAGCAGTGGTAGGTTTAAATTGGGACGGAAAACGCCTCCTAAGGCCTATTTGCAGAAATAAAACTGATTTTAACTGATTTTAACTGATTTAAGTGCGACATAGCCAATTTCTAAGGTTCTAGTATGGCGACCGTGCACCAGACGACTAGCTAGTTGTGGGTAGGACCCCCACCAGGTGGATCAACGATCTGGCGAAGGTCGCCTGTAGCCGGTAGATGCAATGGTACGGGACTGATCGTTGAGGAGATCCTTGGGACAGACCTAATGTCCAAAACGACGACATTACAATCAATAAATCAAATATTTTTATTTGCATAAATACGTATTACAGAGATCTTACAAATTATTTTCTTAGTCACTGTATCGTATGGTAACTAGAGATGCCACGAATATTCGGCTACTATTCGGTATTCGGCCTATTCGGCCACTTTTTTGATATTCGGTATTCGGGCCGAATAATACGTACTATTCAGCCGAATACCGAATATCAAATCATGAAAAAGACCCATGATATTACTCAAGATTTGTATTTATAACCAAATTACAATACTTTAATAAGTAAAACTTATCGGTGGTAAGTTGTGATGGATTAAAAACAAGCTTTCCAGCATTTGTTGGTAGCAAACGAATACGCTTTTCATCGTAAATACCAGCTTTAGAAAACAACCTCTCAATATACACGCTACTTCAGGGAGAGAAAAGATAAACTAGCAAATTTCGAGAGGTTTGGGTATTGTTTTTCGTTTGCTGACCACCACTTGTAAAGATCAGCTTTCCGATCTAGGTGAATTGTTTTGTTGTTTTATTTAATGTATTACCTAATTATAATAAACTGGCAAAGCGTGCCGTGACGTGATTTAACAGTGAAATACCCGCCCGCGCACGAGGGAGACAGGCAGGCCGCGACTTGTCTTATTAATGTTTATGCGCTGGACAAGCATGTATTTGGTGCCGAATATTTGGCGGCCGAATATCCGGCGCATCAGCCGATAGCGTTGCCGAATATTCGGCCAAATCACTATTCGTGGCAACTCTAATGGTAATCGTATGGTAACTTAACCTGCTGTGCAGACGTGCAAATTTTCGTTATTAGAAACTATTAAATATAAAAATGGATTTCAACAAAGCACAAATTCTAAACATTAGACGTACACATAAAGGCGGAAAGCTAGTAAAAAATATAGTTACAATGCTTATGAGGTAAAAAGAACGAGCTACGCTAGTTTATAAGTTTCGCTTCATTCATAAGATTTTTAAATTTTAATTTGTACATTTGAACGGTTGATGAATAAGAACCAATGGTACTTTATTAAAAAAACTTTATTTCTTCAAGGATGAATTTTTAACTTTGTTTAAGTACGTAGTTTGAAACTCGAAGCGGCAAGTTTGATTCTGTTTAGAATATTATGATGGTATAAATCTCTAAGTAAAATAAAAACTTCACTAAGGGCCTGTTTCACAATCGCTGAATAAAGTTCTGGGTAAGCTACTACGACCCTATCTGCTCAGTAAACTATTTTTCACGTTTCACAATCCCTGAGTAGGGTTAATCACCACTTTATCTGCTCGTTAAATTATTCACCGGATGCACTGCCAAGTAGCCTTTTACTTGACAAGTAAATTGAAAAAGATAACCTCAAATACGTCATTTCCAAATTTTCATCAGCAAAAAGTTATTTTAATATTTAAATGGACAGTTTTGCAGTCATTGTAAAATAACACAATGTTCGTAATGGTAAATTCAATGCAAACAAAGTCGCCACACAAAAAGTACCAAACGTTGGAAAATTTGACATTTGTCATTTACTGACTAACTGACGTTGACTCAACATAGACTTTTTGTTGCAACCTCGTTGCGTTCCATTCTTACAGAAACATTGATTTTAGAAAAGGTAAAATTACTCATTTACATTACAGTGTAAACATTTTTTATACGAATTTATTGTTTTTATTACTTATAATCATAACAAAAAATATTTTTAATGATATTTCTGTGATAACTATACTTTATAGAAACACATAAATTATTCTTACCTTGAAACGAAACGTAACTTGTAAGTAAGTATTAATTATATAATCTTCACTTTAATTTACTGATTGGATGATTGTGAAATGCAAAGAAAGTTAACGAAAGGATTTAACCTCTATGTAATTAACTTGTTGAGTAACTACTTAAGCCTTTACTTAATGATTGTGAAACAGACCCTTAGGGTCTGTTAAGAAGTACGAACACAATCAGCAACAAATGTTTAGATGAATTAGAATCTTTTTCTTATTAATAGTACTTACACAGTAGAAATTAAACGCCCCGTTGATCTAGTGGTTTAAATACCGGGCCATGATCTCGGGGTCCCAGGTTCGATTCCCGGGTCGGGCAACAAAAAAGTTTCGAATTTTCGAACGTTGCTCGGGTTTGTGATCACCAACCCGCTTGGCAAGCGTGGTGATTATGCCAGTACACCCATCATTGCTGTGGTAACTTGAATTCAATGATGGAGGCCTTTTCCCTGCAGTGGGATGATTATAGGCTGTTACTTTACTTTACTTTTGGTGTTAATGGAAATTCAACCGTACGTAACTACATAACTTAATAAAGGAGATGTCCCAAATTGTATGGAGGCCAGGCCCAGAACCTGTACACCCCACCAAAAAATAGACCAATACATACACCTACAAGATTTTGTTATCATCCAATTCTTTTAAAATGTCTTCGTTAAGTGGTTCAAATAAAGAGAAAATAGCAATACAAAACCACAAAACCATCATGGCGGAAGATGACATTTTGATGACGTCTGTCAGTTTTGGCAGTTTCATTATTGCGCATCTAGGAGTCGAGTGCCATTGCTTGCTGTAGTAACAACAAACATTATGAAAGTAATGTGTCGATCAATACCAAATCCAGAAATCGAAAATGTGGTCGTTATAATAAACTACATTTAAAACGCGACGAGCAGAACAAAAACTTGAAGTGAATGATTATGCCAAAGTGACAAGGGGTATCTGACAGCTACTAACATTTAAAGTTTTTTTATATTGACGCCATCTTGGAATGCCTAATGGAGTTTGATAAATTATTCGATCTTATTTATTTTTGAACCACTAAATTATACGTTATATAAATTTATTTGTATTTTTCCCAGAAACAGTACATTTTTCTTGATTTTTGAAAATGGTGTACTATGTCTGGGCCTATTATGGGACAACTCCTTTAATGTTATTAAGTTAAAACAGTAGATACCAACATTTTTAAGTCGGCTGTTAGTGAGGACATTTTTCGGTCGCTGATTGCTAACTTTTGTATTTAACCTCTGCGCAGTAAAGACCTAAAGTCGCGTATTCTGAACTATTTTATGATTAGAAATTGAACAGAGCCTTTGCGTTTCGAACTATAAACCGGCACATAACTGGTGTTATGTGCGTATTGCGTATGTAACCCCGATACGGCGAGGAGTCTAACAGTCGTAAAGCATGTTCCCGGCTGGGCTGTAAATCTGGCGAGGCCCGGGGCGTAACCACGTGGTTATATGCGCGGTGACAGGCCGAGGATAGGCTGAAGAGTTATGGGGTTACCATGAACTTGACTTAGACTATTATTATCACATCACCTTAGTTAGAAATATTCAATTTATTTGCTTAAGAAAAAGTCTCAATATTCAGTCTCTTATTGACTCTGATATTTAATTGTTTAATAGCAATTATTCATTGTGTATGATTTAATGTTTGTAATTTGTTAATCGTAGTAGTAGTGGTAATAGGTTAAATTTAATTAAAATTTTGCATGTCTCACCCAGACAAAACATGTTGAGCATTAAAATATATAAGTCAAATAAATGTATTTCATCATTTCATTTCATTTCAAAACTAAGATAGATTTAAAAAAACGCCCCTTGGTAAATGCGTATAGAATTTTCCAATACCTTTTAACAGGTTCATATAAAGATAAGAAGCAGCAAATGCAATTTACATAAAGCGACTGTATTTATCAAAATCTCTTTTTGTTGCATCGTGTATCTGCAATTCAACAGGAGGTATAAGGAAATTGTCAACGCACTCTGCGAAAACGAACATCAGTTCTTCCGCGATCATGGCGCTTGCAACAGTGCCGAAAAAAAAACAACTTTTATAATTTTTGCTATAGTTTCTTTTTTCCATCTACTTATCTCTTAATCACTTTTTAGTTTATTTAACCCCTTGTAGGTATGTGGGTAAAGCCAGACACAAAAGAAATCAATTGTCATATAGCTCGGATCCGTGACTAAGCAGCCGACCGCTTAATATCTTTAATTCTGCTTTCCGCCACTTACACGACCACGTTCTTACGTGCGATAAAAAGCTGTAATGTGCAGATAATTTTACGACTGAAAGTTTTATGCGAGAGTGCTAAATTGATTTATTACTTGCTCCGCGATTCTAGTAACTTCGTTCTTTAATTTGTTATGACATAATTTATATACGTTTTAATACTTTTATAAACATTTTTTTACAATAAAGTATATTGAGAGCAAATCTTCGCATTTCTATGCATATAATGCGATTTAAAATCGTCTCGGTAAAGCCTGTGTAGTAATTTTTGCATCTTCAGTAATAAATTACTTTATTCAGTGTCCTGAAAACCTTGTTTCATGAGTTCGCAGCGTCTTTTTTTGTCGTACTTGGGATTTTTTAACGACCATTTGGATCAGCGGTAGTAAACGCTGATTCTGAGCCATGGGTCGCGGGTTCGATCCCCGCACAGTACAAATATTTGTGTGCATGAACATGTCTGTTTGTACTGGTCTGAGTGTTTTCTATGTATTTTAAGTATGTATTTACAAAAAAAATGATCTAAGTAAGTTTATCGGTTGTCTAGTACCCCATACGACAGGGAACTTAATAGTAGCTTAATTTGGGACTAGATGGCTCTGTGTGGCCCAATAAGGCATGACTTAATTATTATTATAAATATTATAGTATTTATGTAATACATTTACAGTATTTCTCTCTGGTATACTCGTGGATAAGAGACACATTTTCCGTTTAGATAGAACAAAATTATTTAACTGTTCCGTAAACGATTCCACTAACCATTTGTTAGGCGACCGCACGATAGCCAAGCTCAAGGATGCCACAAAATGATTTAGTTGGATATTATAAATTGCTGGCTTTTCGCCGATGCCCGTAAACTAAACGTTACAGCGCGCTGGTATCCCACAGGTATCACCTATGTTCTTTCCTAAGGTGTAATATGTCTTAGTACCGAATTTCAACTAAATCCAGAAAAACTTCTTAGCGTTCCATGGATTCACCGTGCGGGTGCCGGGTCCATCGTGTGGCACAATGAGAAACACCGAGTAGCTCCCGGGACTGTGACACGGGTGTAACACACATCAACACTCACCTTTACTATTCGTGTTTCTCTCCCTGCCCAGCCAAATCTGCTAATGCAGCTTTAGACACTCGCTCTAGTAGGTATAGAAGTAGTTTTTTCGCGAAAACGTAAAAACAAACTCATTTCACATGTATGATATTAATAAGGATTATTTAAAACAATTCAAATATGCGTATCAATTATTAAATTGACAAATGACAAAACGTCATTGTGGTGATGGCATTTAAAAAAACAAATGGCACCACCCCTTACTTTTTTTGTAGGTTTAGCAAGAGGCGTCAAAGAATACAGCCTTAAAGGAGATGGAAAGCAAATGACGTTTTCTTTCCACCATTAGTTAAGCCAACCCGCCGGCCAAACGTGGCGATTATGGCATTATTATAATTCTTATGGCGAGATCTGTGTTCAGCAATGGATTTATATGGGCTGTGATAATGTTAGCGAAATATTAAATGTCCCATTGAGAGTCAATGATTGCTACGTAAACTTGTACAGATTGAGCTATGGAAGTGATTTACCTAAATAAAATCGCGTTGATGACCTCTCGAAGTCTATATTTAAAAGACGGCTTTCATTTCTCATTAGGTACATGACTTTCAAATGAGTATCGTAAAGCTGGTAAAGCGTTGTCCGAAAATGCAAAAACACATCAAAGGATTACTCGTTCAGTGATATAAAAGTCCTAGGAAAATTTGTAGTTAAGTCTATGAAAAATTACCAACCAACAGTGTGTGTTTCCAGGACAGACTAAAGCTTCCTGCTTCCAGAAATCCAAATTCCATGTTAGGTTAAATCAATAAAACAAAATCACCGTACTAAAACGCATATTAAAAGATTTTTTGAAATAGTTTTATCACACAAAATGTGACACAATCGACACACTAGTTCACGAGTGTCAAACCGATGACATTAATATTTTTACAAATTACAAAGCCAATTGTTGTTCACGTTTAAAAATGTTTACCCTATTATTTATTTAACTATTTTTGATTTCCTAATTGTATCCGTACAAACATTGATAGTATTAAAACGATATTTGGAAGGGAAAAAAGCATTTTCACATACTCAACATGAATGGGTAGCGCACGAGAAGCTAAGCGAAATCTTCGCGTCTTAGTTATCTCAGTATCTCAAGAGTCAAGACTAAAGTCATTAACCGGTGCATGTTGCCAAAGATAACTTGTGGAACTGAAACGTGGTCGCTTATAAAGTTCTCATAAAAAGGCTAATGGAGAGAGCAATGCTTGGTTTTTCCCTGCGTGGATGAATAAGAAATGAGGAAATCCGAAGGAGAACTATGATAATTGTCATTGCTCGGAGAGTTGCGGAGCTGAAGTGGCAGTGGGCGGGACACATAGTACGAAGTATGGCTGTGGTACACTGATGGCTGTTGGGGCGGAAAGGTTCTGGAATGGAGACCATGAACAAAAGACCGACCGATCGTCGAGTTGTAGTAGGCGTCGTTTTGCTAAGATGATTATATACTAATGTGATTATGGATCTGTTAATTTACCCAATAAACAAGTAATTACTACGTAATTTAACTTCTCTTAGGTGTTGCTAGTTGGTTTCCTAACGAGTGCCTGAGTACTGAAACTCAGAGCTTACGACGGACGACGATGACGCTGGCATAAAGTCGTCAATCGTTCAATCGATGACAGTCTTAGGTGTCAATTTTTTATCCGACTGTGTATTTAGTTCCTGATATACAGTATGAAATTTTAACCACTTTCCAAAATTTTTATAGGCATTCAGTAATCGCATTTAGAGTCCATTTATGAAGTAACAAATGTAAATCAAGCTTTCATCCTGAAATATTTTTCGCAATATAGTTTTAATCATCAATGAATGAATGAATGAAATGCGAATCGCGTGAAAAAAGTGTTGCTAGGCGGCCGTATCAAAAATTTTTGATTTTTTGCGGACATTATTTTCGGGTATATATCGGCATGCCTAATTATTTGTACTCCTAATTGTCATTGGCACACAAACTATTAGCCTAAATTTTTTTCGCACATTTTTACTTTTCCTAAACGTGTTTAGCCTATTTTTACTACGCCTTACTTTATATCGCCGTATTATAATTTCCCAATAGCGACATTTGGTCGAATATATCATAACACCTACCATTTACAGTTCCAAATTTTTATTCGTAGAAAGTTAAAAACTTTATCAATATTTGAAATAGCCATGTATGCATGCATGCTTGCAAAGAAGTAAGCATGCATGCAAGCAAGCAAGCAAGCATGAATGCATGTAAACAAGCATGCATGCAAGCAAGCAAGCACATATGCAAACAAACAATCATGCATGCAATCAAGCAAACATGCATGTAAACAAGCAATCATGCATGCAATCAAGCAAACATGCATGCAAACAAGCAATCATGCATGCAAACAAGCAATCATGCATGCAATCAAGCAAACATGCATGCAAACTATCATGCATGCATCCAAACAATCAGACTTCCGTGACGGCTTCGGCGCTGCGGGGCTCCGGCGGTCCCACGCGTGCTAATCGTCGCAGATGGCTTACGCTCACCACCGCAGCTTCGGCTTTCTGGCGCCAGCCTCAGCCGCGGCGCCTCGCTTACAGCCTCCTGCTCCTTAGCTCGCGGGCCGCCTCGCCCCTCCGCGCCTACGCGCTTTTGAATTACACTCTAGGGGTAGGGCAGACAAGACTGCTTGGGGTCGGTTTGTGAGCGATTTGTTTCTTAAACTTTTTCGGTTTAACATACAAATAGAGCGTAATGCCAAAAAAAAAGATGCTAATACATTTTAGTGCTTTCGATATTAGACATACTGAAATTAGGGTTTTCAATTTTTAGACCAATCTATAATAGTGCGAAAACAACTGTTAGACTAGACAATAATTATACGTTATAAGTATAGGCCAATACGGTTCGGCCAAATGAAATTAGGACTTTAAATTTTAGGCGAACGGAAGGGCACCCATTATTTTCCTAAGTGCTTTATTTTAACATTTTAGTACTGGGCTATACCAAAAGAAAAAATATGTCATTTGTTTTTTGTATCGTAGATTGATATATTAAAATTTGGAAGGTGGATAAAATTTCATCCTGTATATCTTAAATAAAAGACGTATAATATTTATCGAGATATTGATGCTTATTTCACATTGATTGTTACACCAAGTGTTCTCTTGCCAGCCCTAGTGCATCGGGTGTGACGCGACATCATTGAGCGGTGGATGCGGCGTGCGCGCGCGACGGGCCGTCCGTCTGCGGTCACCCAATTAGTAAGTCTAGCTCGGATTTACGGCTAGTGAAAAAGTTGCTAACCTAGATACTTATAGTAATAGGTCTTTACCTATGAAATTGCCATTCTGCAGTATTGGCCATTTCAAATCAAAATAATTTTTGTTTGGCTAAGAATTCTAATTTCAAATTAATTTTATTTTAAAAACATGGAATTATTTTTCCAAAAGTAGTCATTTGTTTATTGATTAGTGTTACATTCTCATCGCATCAATCTTTTTCGTCATCACGGATACGTTAAAAATTCGAGTAATTATGGAATATGAGTACCGTCGTGGCTGCAGCGCGGCACAAGCGGCACGCAACATCAACGAGGTTTACGGAGCTAACACTACAAACCAACGCACCACTTGTAATTGGTTTGCTCGCTTCCGTTCTGGAAATTTCGACCTGAAAAATGAACCTCGCGGTCTTCCGAAGACTTTGTGGTCGACAACGACGAATTAAAAGTGATTGTCGAAGCTGATGATACACAATCTATGGCTGAATTAGAAGCAGCTTTCGACGTTAGCGTCAAAACAATATTGGTGCATTTGCGTCAAATTTACAAGGTAAAAAAGCTTGACAAATGGGTGCCCCACAAACGCCAATGATCGCCAGCTTGTAGTACGCGTCGAGACGTGCCTTGCACTGTTCAACAGACACACAAATGAAGGAATTTTGAACCGCATTGTTACTTGCAATGAAAAATGGATTCTGTTTGATAACCGCAAGCGCTCAGCAAGTTAGTTCGATCCTGGTTGAGCACCTAAATAATGCCTTAAACGAAAACTTACCCCTAGAAAAGTAATGGTCACTGTTTGGTGGTCTATCGCCGGTGTGATTCATCACAGCTTCTTACCAAACGGGGTGAGCATTACTACAGATGAATACTGTGAAGAACTGAACACAATGATGGAGAAGCTGGCACATCTCCAACCAGCATTGGTCAATCGCTCGTCTCATCTGCTCCTACACGACAACGCGCGACCTCATAATGCACAGCAGACGGTCTCCAAGTTGCAAGAACTGGGGTTGGAAGCTCTTTGTCATCCGCCCTACTCACCAGACCTTGCCTCCCGTCCAGCTGATTTCTTTAAGAAGGGCATCAATAAACTATTAATATTACAAATAAAATACACCACTACTTTTTAACTATATCTAAAAAAGTAAACGGCGTATCTCTACCCTTAACTAACTATATATGTGCAGTTAAAAGTTAAAAATTTGCATATGTAATTAAGTTATTAAGGTTTATTTGTGTCCCATACTTTGGATAAAATTTTAGACTGTGCGTTTGAATCTCATTCATTAGTCGCGCGTAAAATCACCGCGATAGCGTACATACGTGCTCTCTCGCTCACACCCTTACCCTGCCCACAATAGTTAAAATAATATTACTTAGGTAATAATCATAACATTTCAAAGACAATTTTAGGACATTTTTTTTTTAACTTTTAACTGCACAGATATGTTCAGTAACGTGTTCTGATACCCCCATTTTTTAGATATACTTAAAAAGTAGTGGTGTATACATGAAAAAAATTCGTTTAAATTTTTTCATACAAAACGGAAATTTCATATGTAATATACTAGCGGCCCGTCCCGGCTTCGCAAGGGTGGTGGACCCGTTAAGTTTTAGTAAGGATCCCTAATCTTTGAACTTGGAGGGTCGCGGCGGAAGAGAAAAGACGGTTTTATATTTTCTTTTATTTTTATTTTAGACGTATCTCTTATTAATTCCCCGATTCTCCAGTTTTATATACGCCTATAATCACTCCGGGTGAATGTAGCTTTGTAATGGTGAAAGAATTTTTGAAATCAGCAGACGAGTTTTTGAGTTTTTTTCATTACAAACATAAACACACACAAAACAACAAATGTTTCCTCTTTATAACATTAGTGTAGATACTTATATTTCAGCTTTAGCTCGCAGAGATCCTGGCAATTTGGAAATACTTGTAGTGTTGGGAAAGGTAGACGTGAACGGGCTAGAGGTTCAAGCCCAAAAATATGGTGTAACCAAATATCCGCACAGATGGACAATGGATATCACACTATACAACACTTTCCACAAATCACCGATAGGGAAAAGTGGAGAGCTGCCATTAAGAAAGTTAGCAAGTGGAGTAACGATCCTCAGCAGTGAGGGACCGACTTAGAAGAAGATCCTTATTATTACTAAATAAGTCAATTAAAACTAGATAATAGTCATCAGCGACAGAAAAATGTCATAACGAAACCACCAACTGAAGTTTGGGTTACTATTTTACATAAGTTGCATTCATCTTTAGGTCATGTTCGTTATGTTGGATTTGCATCAAAGCCTACCGTAAAAAATATCACTTCAAACTGTGGACAGTAAACTAAAAGTTATATAAAAGCAGTCAATGTAGGCATTGAAGTGAGGTTCTTTATGGTACTGGGTAAATTGTCCTTATATTTTAGGGATACTCACTTGACTCACTTCCCATTATAATCATATCAGAAATCATCATATCACATGTTAGATTCCAAGTAATGTACAAGTAGATTGTATCAGCATCATCATAACCGCCTATATTAGTTCACAGCTGGACATTGGCCTCTTCAAAATGAGGATCTTGCATTAACGCACCGCTTGTGGTGGAGGAAAATCGATACAACCCGTCTTCTTCTGGAAGTTTCCGTCAGTCGCCTCTTACGATACCCATGGGAGGGGAATGAGTGATGCTATTCTTTACACCACGTGTCTTGTATATTGTATGGTTGGTTCCTAGATAGAAATATTTATTGTTAAAACCAAACCTACTGATTCGTTGCCGTATGGCTAACACCGAGAGTTGAAAGCGCTGGGGTCTTGGATACTGGTACTTGGATACTGTGGCTACTTCAGACTTCAGTAAACATTTAGAATATTTAAAAAAATCTTTATATTACTTATTTACTGAATCAAAAACCGAACCAAACCGAAAACAAAATTTAAACTAAAACAAATTATATTATATTATCATAGGGAAAGAAATATACTTTTCCTATGATATTATATAGCATTTACAATTTATAAATACAAATAAAGTTAAACGAAACAAATACGTAAAACACTTCCTTTAAATTATCCCTAAAAAAGTCTTCGTGGTAAAGTAGCAACTGTAGCAAGATACTGGCAGCATTACCTCGCTGGATTGCGACGTTGAGCCGCTGCGCGAGGTTGCTGCCGGTTCTTGGATCAGCACTGACGTCAGATAAACGTTTTATACACAACAAATATAGGTATAGACAAAAATAGAACCCCCCCCCCCCATTTCTTTAAGTCGATTAAAAACCTGCTGTTGCCCGAGGTTTCGTACGAGTGGAATTTCGGAAAATTTAAACCTATCCCACTTGAACCGTAAACTTTCCGGGATAAAAGATTAATTATATGCTTTTCCAGCCTGTGATACAGCTCCGTGCAAAGTATCATCTCGATCCTTTCAACCGTTGTAGCGTGATTGAGAAAGAAACATCCATCCAAACATTCACATTTATAATATAAGAAAAATTTAAATTTAAATTTCCATATCTTATAGTTCAAAGAATGACGACTACGCGAACAAAGCAGGAAATATAAAAAAAACAATAGGTCTACTTACTCAATGATAATAAAAGTCTAAGTATTTAGTAATATTTTTTATTTCGTCTTATCACCTAATATTTACAAAATTTTACCAAACTCGCAGGCAGTGATAGTTCGTAACATAAGACTTTTATAACTGGCCATCTGTTATAGTCTAAGATCCCACCATACAACGACCTTCACTGAGCTGTTTATTGAATGAAAAGTATGTTATATTAAATTTATATGCCAGAAAATATATTGCAAATGGGTTGACTAAAAAAATTCAGTCCAGAGTATGATTAATTAACAATTTTATTTTAATTTTTTTATTAAAAAAGATTTATTGGTTTGGTTAATAGACAAATTTCATACCAATCGAAAATATGAAGCCCATAGAATATGCAAACGTTAGGTTGACTATTTTTTCCCGTCACAACTCTTGAGTAGGCAGATATAATCAGGTAAATCGATACTAGTAACTTGCACCGGTCTGGTTAATTAAATAAAGTTAAATGCAAATAAATATTATTTAATTATGAACACGGTGGTATAGGGTTGAATGCAGAAAAAAAAGTCCTTAAATTCGGATTTCGAATTTTAAAAAATTTACTCTGCACTAAAAATTTTTAGGCAACCCATTTGCAATATATTTTTTGGCAATTGTATATAAAATACTTTTCATTCAATAAACAGCTCGGTGAAGGTCGTTGTATGGTGGGATTTTAGACTATTAGTTTTATTCTGAACCATTTTACGATTGACTCTTGAAACCATTTTACAATAATTAGGTCAATTAACTGTATAAAATTGCAAATGATCAAATAATTATTAAATTGTAAGTTTTCTATAAAATGTCACAATGCTTAATCAATCAATACCTACGCACGATTCCTTGCCGCCATGTTCTTAGTCTTAATTTGGACTTAGTTCAGTCATCACCAATTTAAGAAAAGATAATTAAGTATATCATAACATTTTTTTTAAATATACCGAAATATAAACCTGACCTGCTCAGCGCCCTGTGGTTTTAATGTCCTGCAATGTACTCAAAGGGATAAAGATAAACTCAACTAAGAAAGTGGCAGCAGTGAGTCAGGAACTTTCATTAACAAGTAATAAGTAACACAATACAACATATTTTCCGAATTAAGTGAGAATTATTAACAAATATCTTGAAATCACAACTCCTTACACTGAAGGTTTCATATTATACTTAATTAAAAAATATCAGTGCAGCAGAATCATTAACGAATTAATCAAAAACAAGTTCCTTAAATTCTAGTAAACTTTTTACAGTACAAGATATGAATTGGTTTTATTGTAAATTGTAGATTATCTGACCGGAATCTATTAGTTTGTTACTTATAGTAAAGCTCGAATATAAAAGGTTGTATTTACTATATTTTCAAAATTAAAGTCAAAATATGTTATTTTTTTCTTGTTGTACAATAATCTTATACGATTACTGTTTTTTCTTGATATGAATAACGGTTGAAGGATGAACGGTAACGGTAGAAATATTTATACAAAAATCACTAGATTTACATCACGTTACGCTACCCTTGTACAAGACAGACTCGCAATTCGTCGGTTTTTGAGAATTCTGTCTGTATTTTTTTATTAATAAGATTTACCAGTAGGCTTACAGCCTGCCTAAAAGTCATCGGAAAGTAAATTTAGATACTATATGATTACTTAATTTACTTTAAAGAAATAAAAACATTATTTTCAGATTTACAATCACGTAAAATAATCTACTTAAAACCTATATTTGGCACTTATGCATATGTGTTTCGATACCCAATTAAGTCAAACTTGTTCTAGAACTTTTATGTTTCTTTTACTTTTTCTTATAATATTTTTGACCATGACAATAATTCAATCAATGCAATTGAAATGATAAATAAATGTAGGTAAGGATTCAAATCGAGCTTATGATTTGAGATTATAATAACGGTTTGAATGCATGGAAATACATACATATAATGTCAAACATATTATTATTTTGGCACTTAGTTTTGGTAACGAATCTCACTATCACAAGATTCTTTAATAGTTACTCAACCTTTTATAATCGAGCGTGTAAACGTACCTATCGGTAAATCTAGTATATTCAATACTGTGAAAAAAATCTGGGATGTGTGGTTTTAAAAATTTTGTATCAATTTCATTTTTACATAGGCCGCGACGTTCATCTAAATGTACAAAACCCATAAAAATATTTACAAACATTTCAAAGCTACGAACAGGAGATAGCCAACAGTAATAATGAACTACAGATGTGTTTGATATACACGCTATCAAGACAATCATACACCTACATAATAGTGAATAGGTTACGCGCCTATATAGCGCCTTTCTATGGGTGTCGTATTAGGCGGCTAAAGGAGAACTGAAAGGAGAAGATAAATAAATAATAAAATATTTATTGAAAAACTTATTAGATATAAAGTAAAAAAAGACTCAATAAACTTATGAACACGCAAAATAAACTTGTGTCTGAACAAGGATTTCCTGTATTTCAGGCTAACAAGGTTTACATTATTAATTGAATATATCACAAACAAAACATAATCTTATCCAGACTAAATAATATTCTAAATACAATCCTATACATATTGATAAGTATCCGTCCAGATTGATGCTTCCACTGTCTAAAACAGCTATGAATAGAAAAAACAGCTATGTAATGTCAATTAAAATATATAACAAAATTCCTAAGACCTTAAGAGAGTTGTGTTTGTATAAATTTAGGCAAGAAATTAGGTTATGGCTTATATCCAAGTGTCACTACAGCTTAAATGATTTTTTTGACATCAGATGAGAAATGACTATGTGAATTCATTAATTTAAAAAAAAAACACTAATATTAAATTAAAAAAAAAGATTTTATATATTATTATTTCATTAAAAATTTATGTTTGCGACGATTAATGTATTGCTTTAACTTATTTTATTAATGACTTGATTTAATAAAATCTAATGTGAAGAAATTGCATGCCAGTTGAGCTGGCGAAACTATGTGATGCCTAAATAATAACATTGTGACCTCTTTTGTACCATGTTTCATGCAATAAACGAATTTCTTTATTTTATTTATTTATTTATAACGATTTATTAAACAAAAAAAAAGACGATTATTTTAAATCAGTCAATATTTTTTCTGTATCTTAGTAAGACATGTTTTGAAGAACTTCTTGGAGGATTGTTTTTGTATTGTAATAACTAAGAGGATATATTGTTTAATCTCTTATACAGTAGAGGTCTAAGAAACACATGGAATCATCAGGTATCAACAATGGTAGTGAAGGCATGTTTTGTTCGTGTATTTCGGGAGCAAACTATATCTTTCCTTCTTTTGTTAGTAGTTTCGGGGCTGTAGTGTAGTGTTGCATGTAGATGATAGAAGATTATGCAAAGCTTTATCATTCATTCATTCATTCAAGACAAATTACGATCGCCAACCCACCGCCAATCGTGGCGATTATGGTAAAGGCCCATGCCCAGCTGTGGACTGATGTATGATAATGATGTAATGGAATAATTACAATACTATTTAGATGAATAATATTTATATAAATTGGATTTAACTGCCTCAGTTAGCAATCAAAGTCATGTTGGTTTGCTACCTAACTATAGGCACTCATACATACCAAAAAATATTTCTGAATCTAATAAATATATGGCAAGTGTGTTTAATTTTGATTCCATGTTTCTAATAAGTTAGATAATTCTCATTAATACTGTTCGCTCTGCTCCGTCTCGTGCCTCTTCACATAAAACGATAAAATTTACCTACTTAACATTTTGTTATTAGTTTAATATTTCTTGCTTTTAGCAGTCTTTATTGTCATAACTTTATACGTGTATTGTAAAATCTCTTCTCTCCTGCTCTTGCCGCTGTTGATATCTGAAAATAAAAAAAGAACATTGTATTTTAAACCGGTCCTAAGATTATATATTCTCCGCGTATTTCCGAAGCACCTCACTTCTAAGGGTTATCATATCTACTAACCCTTAGAAGTAAAATTTTGCTGCAGTCATAAAAGTTAGGTTATTAAATAAATAATTTATCATTATCAAAAAATCAAAAGATACAAACTTTTAACAAAAAATTGAAACAGAAAAAGAGAAAATAAAGTAACAAACTTTGGATTGGTGCCAAACAAACGGTCCCCGTCGATATAGTAGACGTTACTTATAACAAACATGCAATCATTCTTGAGTTTTTCGCACAAACGTTACATTCGAGCTTAATAGGCGTCTCTGGAATATACTATCGGCACACCGTGTTCGATATAATAAAAATTGAATAATTATGAACTCGACTCCCTACTACTAAAGTTTATGATTCGATTTCGACCCATCCATGGCGATAGTCCTCTCAGGTTTTTATTTCATCACTCTTATCCCAACTACAATTTAACTTAAGCGCCATCTGTTGAAAGACGTTCGTTCTACGTCTAAACAGGGCAGGCACAAAGCATCAGGTCCCGCAAGGGCCCCAAGAGTCCCCATCCGTGATTACGAGTAGAAAAAGCTTTCAACCTCTGGTAGATGGCAGTACCAGTCGTGTACTTTAGGTTTTTAGTTCCTCTGAGAAACAAATCACCATGGTACTAATATCAATTTTCATATTAAGTATTTAGGTCGAAATAAAATGCGACAAGATATCTAGCGACGTAGAGTGATATTACGCATTGTTACCCGATGTTTCTGAATACAAATGTTGGTCAACGAATTTCCCCTAGTGAGTAGGCGGCTTCAAAACACAATAAAATTATCCAATTGGTTGGTTTGGTTGTTGGTTGTTATTTGTTTTTTTTTAAGCTGTAAATGAGATCTATAAATCACTGTTTAAGTTAAGGAAAACCTGTTATTGGCCATACTTATAATTAAGAAATCATTGTCAAATAGTGTAATATAACGCTGTTGGTTTTCTCATTAAATAAAAATAAAATAAAACAATTAAACACAATAAAATATCCCAGAAGTTATGCACTTCTGATCCACTGCACCAAATTGGTATGTAGCGTATTAAGTGGCGCATAAACTTTTATTATAAATTAAAATGTATCTCAGCTGCGCTTAAGGGGACTACTAGACCTAAGTGCTGCCTCCAATTTATTTAATTATATTACTTCTAAACAAAACCAAATCTCAAAAAACGAGAACAGTATCATTTTAGCCGGTTACCTATAGTAGTTATTGGATCACAGTAAACTTTTTATTTAGTTGTTCATTAAGTCGACTTTGTCGCTAACGCCAAAAGCGGCCGCCTTTAGAATAAGAGAATGCTAGAATGAAAAGCAGTTAACAGTGATTCAATAAATACTTAAATGACACTGTTCTAGTTTTTTGAGAATTGATTTTGTTCAGAAATAATAAAATTAAACCAATTGGAGGCGGCACTTACCCCCGCATTTATAAACAAGTAAAAGTAAATACTTGACTACAAGTAATTACTTGAGACACAATTTGTATGCCTTAATCAAGAAATTACTAGAAGTTATAACTACCAAAAGTTAGCATTCCCAGCCAAATAATATGACTATTAATGGTGACCAATTTCTTTCACTTAAGCACTAGGTATGAACAACACTTTAAGTTATGACTTTCTTAAGCAACAACGCCCCGTTGGTCTAGTGGTTTAAATACCGGTCTAAGATCTCGGGGTCCCAGGTTCGAATCACGAGTCGGGCAAAAAAAAAAAAGGTTTCGAGTATTCGAACGTTGCTCGGGTTTGTGATCACCAACCCGCATTTGGCAAGCGTGGTGATTATGCCAGTACACCCATCGTTGCTGTGGTAACTTGAATTCAATGATGGAGGCCTTTTCCCTGCAGTGAGATGATTATAGGCTGATACTTTTTTTTGTAAGCAATAAGTAATTACTTATTTATAAATACGGGGGTTAGCTCTAGCAGTCGCCTTAAGACGCTGACATGAGCCAAATTGAGCTCAATGAAGATTGTTTTGCTTTAAGCCTATGGCTCGTATTGTTGCCAAATTCTATGTAGTTGTAATTGATCATATTTTCGACCAGGTGGCTGTTTCCAAAACACGATTCTAAAAACTTTTCTCTATAGAAAAAAATCTCAAAGTAGCCTCTGAAAATACATAAATTACCATTTTTCTCAGCAGTCCGTATAACAATGATAATAAAATTTTACTATATTGTATATTACATGTTGCTTAAGCAAATGGCTGATTTAGATTTTTAATAAAATGGCAATTTTAAATTGCACAACGAATTTTGTTGTTTGGCACTTAGGCCCTTCTATTCCATGCGCTTTTTCTCTGTCACTCCTACGGGAATTGACAGTGATAGCTGCGGCGCGTTCCAAAGAAATTCAAAGGCGAATAAATTTGTGGGCGGGCGTGTTTATTGCTCAAGGTCATCGGCTGCAGTCAGCGTCTTAAGGCTAGTGCGTACCTAGCGTTGGTGGGCGTGTGGTGGCGGCGCGCGCGGCGGCGCTTGTCCCGCGGCCGCGCGTCGCTCATGGACTCCGCGCTCGAGTCCGTCACCGCGCGGAACACCTCCTCTGGAACACAACAGGCCGCCCTCTTTATGTGCTCTGGGATACGGGGGCACTATTTGTGTGCTATGGGATATGGGGGCCCTCTTAGTGTGTACCGGGATATCCTATTCATGTTCAGGGGAGACGGGACTGTTTGTGTGCCCCGGGATAGAGGAAGAGGGCCCTTTTGTATGTGTATCAAACGATTGCGTCATTATTGCCACCCGCTGCGTTTTGGTTTAAGAAAACCTCGTCTTTTTCAACCGTTGACCGACGCATTTTTCAATTCGTTACCACAAAAAGTTATTTAAACTACTATAACTCCTGGAGTCCCTTGGCAGAGCCGTATGGCAGAGTCGCCATGTGATGTTGGAGTTAGGTAGGTCAAATGATGGACACAACCATTCTAGTAGAAAGTCGTTTATTGTCTAACTCAATTACATTAAAGGTAGAAATTAGCTAATACAGCAAAATGCATAAAGCTAGTTTCATACTAGACACACTTCAGGGAGAAAGGGGACCTGATTTGTGGGCTGCGGGATACGGGGGCCCCTTTTGTTTGCTACGAGATGTAGGAGTCTCTTTATGTGTCCAAGATATTGAGGCCATCATTGGGTGCCCCGGGACATTGATACTCTCTTTGTGTGTCCTGGAGCACGTGGGTAGTGAGCCCTGGGATACACATGCTAGTGATGAATTAATAAATTGATAAGGGGGCTACCGATAGAAACACGCTGTAGGAAAGGCTCTATGTTTTATGAAAATCCAATCGTTGTAGAAATACATTATCTAGCAGAAAGCGACGTTAGTCTGAGATGATGGTGTATAAAATAGTAGCACAGATTATGTTCAATGTAACAGATTCAAAATAAATTTAATTTTCCCCTTATGGATAAGGGTAAGGGGCATCATAATTCTAGGCTTAATCCATAATTGTTTTTTGCTATAAAGCTATTTCGTATATTCAAAAAACAAGTTTAATTTTAAAGGTACTTTTACTGAAAATCTGGCTTCATTTGGACTATTCAAAAAACTAAACTAAATAGTCAAGAAATTGTTGAAACACTCACTTACCCCCGTATTTATAAACAAGTAAAGACAATTTGTATGCCTTAATCAAGGAATTACTAGAAGTTATAACTACCAAAAGTTAGCATTTTCAGCCTAATAATATGACTATTAATGGAGACCAATTTCTTTCACATAAACACTAGCTAGGTATGAACACTTTAAGTTATGATTTTCGTAAGCAATAAGTAATTACTTCTTTAAAAATACGGGGGCCAGTAGCTATGTAAATACGCTTGCAATTTAAGCACTGTTCAGCGAATAAACTGTTATACGACTAGGCTTATTAAACAAGTTTACCTTTAGAAGGAACTACAGGCATCCTGTAGGAGACGCTGGAGTTGCACTCGGCGCACGGCGAGCCGCTCGAGTCCGAGTCCGACTCCGAGCGCCGCACCATCAGCGTCATCGCTCGCGACAGCGTGTATTCGTCTGAAAGGTAATAATTAAATTCATAGTCAGATGCTTTGAATACCAATTGTTTTTTTTAAGCTATTGCATAGCTTCTATCGCGGGCCTTGAGCGTGGAGACCGAATCCAGAAATTCCGTAACGAAAATAACCTAACAACCCCCACTCCAACCGGCACAGCGGTGATACTTTTTAGTTTTTCCATCTATCGATGAATAGCAAAACTTTTAATGACTTTTTGAAATATCACGCTTGTCTTTTTAGTTCAGCAACCCGCCTTTGGGTGGCATTTGTTGTATCGGCATAAGTTGATAAAAAATGCTATGCAATAGCTTTACCGCGGCAGTCTCCGAGTGCCACACGTCTTTTTTTTTGCTGGGGCGGGGTCTCGATTTGAATAGACCTTACACAGCTACATTTACATCATCACAGCGTGTTTCAAAATAAATAGCTGAAGCTATATTTAACATTTTTATTTAAAAAAAAAATAACACGATGATGCCAAGATGTTATACATAATAGTTGCATAAAGTGGCCTCCGTTTTACAGGTGGTTAAAAAACACCTTGTAGATTTAAAATCTTTTGTGCTTTTGTGACAATCCTTACTAAAAATGAAAGTAACTGTAATGCCAAGAGTTCGTGCCTGGAATCACAGGACTGGCGCTGCTTTGATAACCGGTGTGTACGCCACTCGACCATGGTTATTATTTAATTCTGGTATCAATAACTTCTAACATCTCAGAAGTTTTTGTAACATCAAAATTATGTTAAGGTTGAACGAACCTTTGAATTTTTTAACATCAGCGTTTCTCTTTCATCTCGTAATTTTGTTTGTGGCAAATAAATCCAATTAACAACGTCTTTTTTTTCAATTCGAGTGACCAATGCGCATTGCCAGTATTGACTTATGAAATCCAAATGTGGTAGCTTAGTATGGGTGTCATAGGAAGGCTCAAGGTCGCACAGCGGGCAATAAAGTGAGCAATGCTGAGTATTCCTCTGCGTGGTAAAAGTAAAGAGAAATTCCATAGGTGGACTAAAATAAGTGATATTTAAGAGAACTAAGATAAGTTCTCCTTAAGAAAACTAAAAGTTCTTACAAGGAATTTTTTATTTTACAATCGTTGCTCACACTGATCATAGAGTGCTAGCGTAACACTTGTCTTCACTGACCTGTGTTATTTGGGTCTCGATGTTTATGCGCATGCGGGCGCGCGGGTGCGGGGCGCGGTGCAAATGTACGCAGCGTGCCCCCCGCGCCCCCCGCGCCCCCCGCGCCGCCGCCCGCGCTCGGGGGCACCGCTTCTGAACTTAATTCTGAGCCCGGCCCTGCCGCACCGCCCGACATGCTGAACGTGGCGTACGGGCTGATCTCGTACATTTCTGGAAGATTCAAGTAGGTGCATCAGTCATTTATGTCGCTACCTACTCGTTACTACCCGCCGCGGTAAGCGAGGTTTTGTAGTTTCGGGGCATACGGACTAAGCACGTACTCTTTCTATACATATCATTAATACCACTCCCTACTTGTTACTACCCGCCGCCGTTAGCGAGGTTTTTGAGAAACCAGCATTGTGAATGATCGCCCTTTATAAATCTATAGACTTTAAAAGCTGTCAGCCACTGAAACGCTAACGTGTGAAAAGAAGATGGAAATTAGGTAATATCAATAACTTCTTAGATTTAATTTAAGTAGTTAAAGACACGGAAAACTACATAACTTAGTTTTTATCTTTAACATCATACTATAGGGCTTAAAAAAGGCGTAACAATTGTGTATGGCTAGCTAATAATTTCATAGTATAGGATATAGAATAAAAAATGCCAAAACACCTCTTGAGGCCTATAAGTAATTAAAAAATGTTTTTTACAAGAGTGCTAGCCAAGATAAACTTTAATTGGAAGTAAAAAATCTAAATTTAACGCATCGAATTGCGTATGATATTACTTACAATTCCTATAGATTTAACTCCTCATTTTTACTCATTAAACTCCTTTAGAATTAAAAACATCTACTTGCATCATGCGACATATTTCTTAACTAAATCCTTGCTAAATATGTCTGATTCAAACCTTGTTGCTCCTTTTTGCTGACCGGATTTTTGATAGGTGACGATGTATAGACTTGTTGACAGTTGCGTTTGTTGTCGCGTTTCTCTACGGATTTGTCTTCTTCTTCTGATATATCACCTTGTTCGTAACCTTTCCTAAGGCATGATGTTGTTGGGCTGGAATAATAAACAATACCGTTTAATAGGTTTTTGCGATAAAGAACCGACGACTGTCCCCCGTTATACTTTTTTTCATCTTTTACTGCATTACTAGTCATGCAGACCTTGAGGTACGTGCATATAATGTAAAATGTTTTGTACGAGGCTCATTCTAAATATTTTTTATTAGTTTTCAACAAATTGTGGCTTGGTATCAATATTGGAGTCTGTAACTGCAGTCGCCGGCCGATCTTCATCCTCATCATGTCCATGATCACGTCCACGTCCACGTTCTAAATTATTTAAACTACGAACACACAGAGTTGCAACATGGTAATTCGTCTACAAAATGCCAATTGAAGTGTCTGGCAACACCATCTTCGAAACGACATCACGATGAAAAATAAATGCCAGTCTTGCAAAATAAAAACTAAGATTTTTCCAAATACTTCTAGAATGACAAATAATAAAATTTATCGTGAGTGGCCAAATCTAAAAATTTTCGGGATGTCCATACCTCCTCCTGTAGACGAAGGCGGCCAGCAGCAGCAGCGCGGCCAGCAGCGCGGCGGCGGCGCACAGCCCCGCGCGGCCCGCGCCGCCGCCCGCCTCGCCGCGCGGCGGGAACTGCGCCGGCGCCGGGATGCGCTCTGGGAGGGATCAGTTATAGTCGGTAAATATCACTTTATTTCTGTATGTTGGCCCGAAAAGGAGTCCTTAGACGTTGTAATGTTGTAACCTACACCTGTTTCGAGACATGTTTCAGCTAATGCTGAGAAGCAGCGTTAAAACTTGAACACTTTAGTTTATTAGTCAGCCTCTTTTTAAACAAGTGTGAATTTACAAGCAAATAAACATACAACATATTATGGGAATTTTTATTTCCATACATTTTATCGATTTAGGTAATTCAAATGAAAATATCTTTATGCAGTCTTAAACCTAAAGGGTATTATTTATTCGTCTCACTTTGTAACTTGATGCTACAAAGTTAGTGACAAAATTGTTAAAGACGATCAGCTAGAAGAAAACGTTATTTCTCAACCGGCTATACGATGCCGAGCTCCTTCAGTCTGCCCACGACCATGATTCGTGCAATCGAATCGAAACGTCGGAATGGTAAATTATTAAATTTTCCCTTTAATAATTCATTAACTTGCAATGCAGTGTTTTTTTCCACTATTTGTATAACTGTGTTGGTGTTCCAGAGATTAAAATACGTCATGCCTTAATGGTATACCGTTAAAAGTTTTAGGTTCTTTTTAAGGCTAAGTCTGTACCTCCATCTTCAGTCAACGTGGCGAAGTAATAGTTCCCGAGCGTGGTCCCCGCGGCGCTGGAGGCGAGCACCTTCAGCTGGTACCACGCCGCCGGCGCCAGCGCGCACACGTCGGTCGGCTGCGCGGCCGGCACTGTCCTGATACATTACACATATTATTAAACTTTCACAGAACCAGAAATATTTGAACTACTTGATGGGATTTATACAACAAAATAATTTTATCAAACTATGAATGGTGGAAAAAAAATCGTCACGCGATGGATACCACTAAACGGCTACCGACAAAGCGGTAGACCTAAAAAGAGGTGGTGTGACGATTTGTCTAGCTTCGCGAGAGATTTGGAGTCACTGGCCGCTGACAGAGACCAGTGGAAAGCGTTTGGGGAGACCTTTGCCCAGCAGTGGGATGATGTAGGTTAAATTAAAAAATAATGAATGGTTTAGAATGGCAGTAACAGTTGCCAAATTTTTTCATGGTCATCATTAGTTTTATCAAAAGTGGTTTTCTATCCATTATTTATGTAAGTTTGAACCCCAAATAAATTTCAAAAGTTTTCGGTATCATCGATGAGACAATGGACTGCAAAATCATAATTTCATACACGTTCAGTTACACTTAAAGAACCCCGTGCACGAATTTGTTAAAACAGTTGTATATCTTTCGATAAAACGAAAATTACTTTAAAGCAGGCTTACCTAGTAGCCCACGAGGAGTCATCAAACGATCGCACGGACACCGTAAAGGGTCCCAAAGGGCAGCCATTGCTATCCCAGGTCAATAAGTTCAGATGTACACAAGTGCTGTTCGTCGTGATCAACACCTTTTCTGACGCTGCTCTTGAAGCTGGAAAAGTGAAAGAAATAACATTGCCATTTGCAAAATATATCACAGAATTTTTGAGGTTCTTCACCCAAAGGGAGCACTTAAAAAAACAGGATCATAGAGTAACAATCCGTGAGGAGCTGGTCATTATAAACCTAAGTCTAATTATTTTGCACTAATACAATAAAAAAATAATGGTACAGGCAAACCTACCGATTTCATTGTACATGACAGCATACTAGAAGCGCATTTCTTACTTAAAATTGAATATTAACAGATATTACACTCATTACAAAACTAAATTATTCCATAACTTGTTTTTATAAGTTTCTGATGTTTCGGTACTATTGCAAGCGCATTGATTACAAAAGATCTATAACGGAAGATTTCAAGAGCGATTCTGACCCAGTTGTTTATCCTAAAATTGTTCATAATCACTTTTAGAAATATTGACTTCATCTTAATTCAAATATCATTCTTTTATCACTTCCATTTCAAGGTATGCCGTAATTTTATACTATGTAACTTACGTCCCCCCTTTGTAGACACGATCAGCTCGTCGCTCGGAGGCGAAGCTCCCACAGAGTTGTAGGCTGTGAGTCGCACTCGGTACACGGAGCCGCAGGCGAGCTGATCCAAGGTGTGGGAGCGAGCGTCGGCGGGAAGTCGAGTTTGTGTCCATGTTTTTGAGTCCATACGGCTATGTTCTAATGTGTAACCTGTGAAATTTTGTGGTTCTTGTTAATAATAGTTTGTTACGACGACTATTTATTTACACAAATTGAAGAAAATGTGATCTTAATGCCATTTGTTTATTTTAATTAAGTTCAAATTAAAATTCTGCCAACATTGGTGAAAGGTATAATAGACTGGCCGCTGACTGGCTCACTGGAATCTATATCTGTAAAGCCGGGTATTCGTTTTGTTTGCAAACCTTTTGCGAACAGAAAAGTTGAAGCTGTGCGAGAAAGACCTTTTTTATTTCAGTCACAAAGCTATGAAAGAAATATTTTTTTAAATATGAATCACAAGTAAAAGGTTTTTTTTTTAAATTACAGTTCTAGCTCGATAGTAAAGTTTCAGCAATAAATAGATAGATAATACTCTTTATTGAAACATACAAGATATAAGTTTATTGATACATACCAATTTGTAAAAATGACTGCTCAACTCATGCATGGATGCGGTTTCTATTTGGTGTAACTTTCTATAAAAAAAGTTGTGCGTGTACTAGTGTACACACGTAAGAAGTGAAACTTCTTTATGGCCTTATTTTTCGAAAAATGATCTACATGCAACTTTCCAGAAATTGGTTAAATTGGTTAAATTA
Source organism: Anania crocealis (assembly GCA_949315895.1). Lineage (NCBI taxonomy): Eukaryota > Metazoa > Arthropoda > Insecta > Lepidoptera > Crambidae > Anania > Anania crocealis. Next base: position 26,891,045 of record OX438882.1, read on the forward strand.
GTTAAATTAGTTAAATTAGTTAAATTAATTAAATTGGTTAAATTGGTTAAATTGGTTAAATTGGTTAAATTGGTTAAATTGGTTAAATTGGTTAAATTGGTTAAATTGGTTAAATTGGTTAAATTGGTTAAATTGGTTAAATTGGTTAAATTGGTTAAATTGGTTAAATTGGTTAAATTGGTTAAATTGGTTAAATTGGTTAAATTGGTTACATTGGTTAAATTGGTTAAATTGGTTAAATTGGTTAAATTGGTTAAATTGGTTAAATTGGTTAAATTGGTTGAATTGGTTAAATTGGTTAAATTGGTTAAATATTATTTCACTTTACCTTTTTGCTATCGTCTGAACCAACCGTGGAAGGGGCAAGAAAAAGATGGCGCGTAACCGAAAAAAGTGACGCTGTGACGCGCAACCAAAAACTTTTTCGTGACGGTCCGAAAACTTTTTCGTGACGGTAAATTTTTTCCAACGCCGATAAAGAAGTTTCACTTCAATAATAATAATAATATGTTTCTACTCGTATGTATGCTAGAGTCGTTAGCTTTAAGGCATAAGGTCATGTCACACTATACCGGTTCCGCAACAGCACGGCTGCAGCACGGCGTCGCCTCGATATTACAAAATATATTGTACGACTCACAACTTAACACTTTCACGCAAGCAACGTATGTATACGTCAAATTGTGGTAGATGTGGTGAAGCACAGCGTATTAGTACGTTCAGCTAATACGTGTTGTGTTGAGCACAACGTAGTAGCACGGCGCCTGTTCATACTAATCTCTATTAGTTCGGTTGCTGTGCGGCAACGCATCAAACTCTTAAAAATGTAGTGCTACACCGTGTCGGAAATTTTACACATCTTTGAAGACTCCATACACTGGCAGTGATTCGCTCCTTGTAGACGCACAACGTTACTATACGTCAATCAGCGCAGGTTACGTCATACATTCCGTTGACCTGTGCGAGCCGCAGGGGAAGGCGCGCGTGCGTTGCTGTCCACACACAGCCCGCAGTGAATAATATTACGCATAATCTTATTTTTTTTACTATTTACGTAGTTATTACAATGTAACTATTCTAAAATCACTTCAATGGTCATTGATTTCTTATTAATTTTCAATATTTGTAAATATACGTCAGTATTTATACGTATATGCTTCGTTGCAAAACGGAAAAGTGAACCAAACAGGTGACGACTTGGTACCCAAGGGACGGCACTAGAAGCAGAAGACGTAAAGTAACAAGATGAGAGGATGACTTAAATATTACCTTGAAATAAGAGTAGCGGCAGCCAGAAATCAGTGGAAAGAGTTGAAGGAGGCCTTTGCCATAAGGCTTGCCTAAATAAGATACATTTTGTAATAGGTGTAGCACAGTATAATGTAAATATTTTGGAAATAAAGGCTTTATTATTATATGTATACGCCAACGTTATTACACGTTGTTGGGAATTGTATAGATGTTTATCTGTACTTTTTGGCACGACGTATGTATATGTTGACGTCCTATGACGTAAGTGCTTTATAACATAACACTAAATTCACGTGCTCTTAGCAGACCGTCTCTGGGCGTCGATCCAGTTTATATGAAAAAAATATGTGCGTAATCGCATCGAGCTCACATAATAGCATGTTCGCATGAAAGTGTTAATGCTCTAATTTGAATGGCAAGTTATTGCTGGATTGAGGCGGTGCCGGTGCGGTGCCGGTATAGTGTGACATGACCTTTAAGGTGATAGTACTAACTAGAGACGGCGGCGGGCGGCGCGTCCCAGGCGAGGTGCAGACGGGCGGGCGCGGCGGCGGCGAGGCGCAGGCGCGGGCGCGGCGGCGGCTCGCGCGCCACCAGCTGCCACGTGGCGCGCTCCGACCCGTGCGGGTTGCGCACCGTGCACGTGTAGTTGTCGGCCACGTTGCGGTCCACGTCTGTGGCGATAGTATTTATTGGATGGTGCGATATATGCGGCAATACTTGTTACAGTGGAAGTTGTTAGATGTTGAAGAATATGTGGCAATACTACTTGGACTAGTATTTTGTGAGAACATCGTTTCCGAAACTTTCCAACAAACTGCTATCTAGTCAAAAGCTCACCGACAAAGTCTCATAGTTTGACTCAGGATCATTTGTTTAAAGTTTCCTTATCGGAAATTGACCTGAATTTAGTAGTTTTGGGTTCTTGGGTCGTGAGTTTAGACAAGCTTTTGATTGAGATGAAAATCAGCACTATTCTTCAAACTTTGGCGTGGATTTGGTAATAAACGGGTTTCATTGGAAACTTGTTTAATTTGACTACAGCTTCTCATATACCTCCAAAACATTTCGAAAAATTTTTAACGTAACTTCTTTGTTGAAATCTTAATACATTGGGAAAACTTCAATTGGTTACGAAAATTTTTTTACCGTATAGAATGGATAAAGTAAGGAAATATAATTTTTGTATCCCACAGGCTTCCGCCATTGTAATATAACGTGTAGTTCACGCGGGCAGAGCCGCGGTAAAATATTAATAAAATGTGATAATTTTAAAGTAGTAAAAAATCAGATTTGTTTCTGCAAATAGGCCTCAGGAGGCGCTATTACACGTCCCAATGTTTAAACCCTTGTTTAAAGCCTTAAGACAAGTGTAGGCTAGTGGCTGCAACCCAATGTAACATCGGTCCCACAGTCTCGAACACGCTGTGGGCACAGACCAGACAATCACTCACCGAGTATCAGCAGGTAGTCGCCGTCGATGCGGAAGCGCGGGTCGGCGGTGAGCGGCGGCGCGGGGCGGCGGCGCGCCCACGAGCGCTGCGCCGGCCGCCCCGCCGCGCCGCAGCGCAGCCGCGCGCCCCGCCCTGCGCGCGCGCGCACCACGCGCCCGAACGACCAGATCATGGCCGGCGCTGGGGAACACAAGAGAGCACTTAGGCTGCCATCAGACGGCCTGCATATCAGCACCCGCGCGCAGATCATCTATTCGATTGTATGCAGTTGTACGTTTTACTTTGTTCATTCAAGATTCAACTTTTAACTGCATGCCAGTCGTGACTTCCACGTTGCGCGCTAACCACGTCTAGTCATCGACCGTTGGGCGTGTCGAACGGTTTAAATAAAAAGGATTATGATACCCTATAACCTAACCTATACCTATTTATTTCTTAAATAAAAAGTAAAGTCAGCATTTGGAATTAAAGTCAAGAATATGATAAAAAAATAGGACGTAATGAATAATGATTGGACTTTTGTATGCGAATCAATAATACTTGAACAATGAATCGATGCTAAATCTAAAAACTGAGCTCCTCAGCTAGGTACATGGCGTCAACTGCTCAAAGTCAGATCCGACTGCATGCAGTTGAATCTGCAATGTAATCCGTTTGATGGCAGCCTAGGCAATTATCCCACTGCACTATTTTTAACGAGAATCCCGGATTTGACAGCTGCAAACCGCCATGGTCAAGGGTTACCCGTATATACACTGGACACGAAAGATGCAATTAACACTTTGACAAGTGGGGTCTTGAAGACGCGCATGGTTTGTTATTGTGAGGCTCCAAATCAGAAAATGTTGCAGAAAAGGTTAACCTTTAACGGACCTATTGTCATTAATTCAGAGAAATGTCCCCTGCGTCGTTTTCCTGGAGTTTCCAGTTCCTGGGCATGAGTTCCATGAACTTAGTCCGTCCGCATCAAATTGGTTTCTCTAATTAGATATTGACGTATGAGTGGACTTGAGCAGAAATGAGTGGACTTGAGCAGAAGATATGCGTTAAGTTGATGGTAATTAGGTAGACGATACACGAGTGCACTTACACTACACTTCATATTCACAATACATTCATTTATTTATTATTTATGAACACTTTATTGCACATACAAAAAAGGTACAAATGGCGGACTTAATGCTGAAAGCGTTCTCTACCAGTCAACCACTAGGCCAAGTAGAAATTATCTCCAATCCTATTTAATTATTTTTTTCTTTACTAACCTCTCCCATTCGGCTTCCTAGCAACGATCGCGCTCATCTCCCCCTCGCCCGAGGCGGTGGCGGCGGTGACCCAGAACTCGTACAGCTGGTGCTCCTGCAGCCCGCGCACCTCCGCGTGGTACTCCTCCTGCTCGTCCGAGTGCGCCACCATCAGCTGCGAGTGCTGACCTGTCCTATCGACGGACAGGGTTATTAAGCTGCCTTTGATGTAACACGATATGGGATTATAATTGGACGGATCAACAGTACTTCTTGCAAAATCACTTAAGTTGACTTCAAATATAATTTTGATATCAAAGACAGTTGAGATATTTTGAAATTATTATTGGGAGGTCAGTGTGATGCCCAATTTGAAAAATAAGCACATAGCAACTCAGATTCACTTTTTAATGGGCGTAGACATTATTATTAACATAGAAAAGCGCTGTTACCCGATTGACATACTTCTGAAGGAAAAGCTTAAAGATTACATGTCTCAAAAATGAACAGTACCTACATTCAACAAATTTTAAAATTATTTTCTAATAACATTTGTGGCATGTATGAACTTTAACTGTGCTATTAATAATATTGTTTTAATAATGAAATAAATGAATCAAACCTTTGTGGCCTACTGTACACAGTGTAATGCTTGATTTTTCCATTTTTTTGTGTCGGAGAGAGCCAGCTTACTATGACTGTGTCTTCAGAATTAGCTAAGGCTTTTATATCTGCTGGAGGACCTGGAACTGAGATAACAATTAAAATATTAATGAAGGCTTTTGATTCAATAAGTATTACCTTTAAATAATTGATACAGTGTATAAAATCCCGTATGGTGTTAAGTTGTGTGTGTTACTATGCAACAACAAAATTAAATATTTAATGGCTTTAAACTCAAATAGTAACTTATTTGAGTACAGTTTTGACACCTTACGGTACAGTATTACTTTACTCTATGCTTTCGTCACAGTTTCCTGCTGCTATACTAAATATAATATAGTAAAATTACGTACATATAAGCAGGTCATAAAAAGGATAACATTATTATAAATAGACTCGGGCGTTATTTTGCGGAAATCTAAAACTAAATATGAATTCACTAATTTTTTTTTTATAATTTCTGCTCGTTAATACCGACTAGGTACGTACATCACACTACCCGCACCGACACTGCGTTAGCAAGCACTGGTTCATGCAAGAAATGCTCGCGCCCTCCCTCAAAAACGCATGCAATACATATAATGCGATTATTACTTCCTAAATCTCCAGCCCTGAGTTTAGTCTAGTAGTAGTTTAGTTAGTTTAAATTCAAAATTCTACGTGTACGAAGACGCGGGCAACAGCTAATAGAAGATATATTGTCACGTCTGGGTGCTGTCACGCCAAAACTACCTAATAAAACCGATTTAAATAAAATTTGTTACACAGATGCTTTAGAGCCTGAGAAAAGACATAGGCTATTTTTAATGCAAAAAAAAAAGGATTGTAAAGGTTGAATGGTTGTATGAAAGTAACGTCATTTTTAAAAATGAAACCTTGGAATTTATTTTTTGGGCTGTTGATTAGATTTAAATTAAAAAAAATTGTACCAATTTTACCTTAAAAAAGGTAAAATAACAATGGGGATGTAAGTTTATTATAAGTGGATATATAGTTTTGATTTGAATGAAATTTTGTTTGTACATTGGCTGAAACAACATATTGTGGGCTACTTTCTATCCCGGGAGATACAAGTCCCGTGGGAAAATTTTAAAAAGATAGTTTCAAATTTTAGATTCCACGCGTACAAAGACGCGGGGTAACATCTAGTACCTATTAGAAGATAATATATTTTATTGTCACTTACTGTCCTCATGCGTGGTGCAGTAGACTGCTTCAGACGCGGGCCCGGCGCCGGCGGCGGTGCGCGCGCGCACGCTCAGCGAGTAGTTGGCGGCGCGGCGCAGCGCCTGCAGCACGGCCTCGGGGCCGCCTGCGCGCCGCGTCTCAACCTGCCCGTCCGGGTCGCTCACTACCTGGAGGTATGTTTTATTTTATTGTTAAATTTTTATAAATTTAAATTTAATTAATAGTTTTGTTGGTATTCCGACACGGTAACAGGTGATATACTGGCCATGTGCAAAATTCAGTTTTTTTACCCTCCATTGGACGATGTACTTGCAGCACGCATTATGTCAATGTTATGTCAAACGCCATGCAATAAAAAAGTTTAAATTGTCAAAAGCGATAAGGTTAGGTACTTAACAAATAATTTAGTATAGTGATGAAGTTTTCTTAAATTTTCTAATTTTCTGCACAATTTTCTTATTTTTTTCTTTCATAAGAACATTCTCCTGACAATAACAAACAAAACAAAAAAGAATTAGCGAAATTAGTCCAGCAGTTCACGCGTGATGCGATTGTTACTCCACTGATATGTGCAAACGACTTGCTTATCATTTATGAAAGTCTTCATATATTTGTCTAAATTATTAAAATAATGGATCTCATAAGAAGGCTCACGGTCACAAAGCGGGCAATGGAGAGAGCAATGCTTGGCATTTCCCTGCGTGATAGAATCAGAAATGCGGAAATCTGAAAGAGAACCGACATCGTTCGGAGAGTGGTGGGACGCGTATCCACCTGTCCGTCAGCCATGCACGGCCTTGTGAATGCTCTGTGTCCGGATGACGATTTGTCGAAGGATACAGAGTACCACAAACAGGTGCAGATCTCGGCTGCCCTGGTACCGTCTGGCCGGGATGCCTCTCCTCCGTCCAGGGAGCATCTGGGCAACATAATTAGGCAGCTGCCTAACACTGTTCCGGGGCTGGATGGGGTGACTGCTAGAATGTTACGGCATGCATGGAAGGCTGCATCGGTGGAGTTCCACCAGGTGTATGCCAAGTGTGTTAAGGAAGGAGTGTTCCCAGATGTATGGAAGGACGGTCAACTGCTCGTGCTGCCTAAAGGTAATGACAAGCCTCTTACCGACCCGAAGGCGTACCGTCCGATTACGCTTCTCTCTGTTCTTGGCAAGATTCTTGAGCGAGTAATTTAAACCTGCGCGCCTCAAATTTCGAACGGAATGTCGGACTGCCAGCATGGTTTTACTTGAGGTAAGTCGACGGTTACGGCTATCAATGCTATAACTGGCACTGTCCGAGCGTCCACTGCGAAGTATGTCCAAGCGATCTATCTTGACATCTCGGGTGCGTTCGACAATGCCTGGTGGCCGATGGTCATGGTCAAGGCGAAAAGGGGAGGATGCCCGCCGAACATCTATCGGATGCTGGTGGGATACTTCACTGGACGCCGAGTTGGCCTACACGTCGGAAACAAGGTATTGTGGAAAGTCTCCACCATGGGATGTCCGCAGGGATCCGTGCTTGGGCCAACGTTGTGGAACGTCTTGCTGGATGACCTGTTGAAATCACCGATGCCGGAAGGGGTAAGCATGGTGGCTTACGCCGACGACGTAACCATTTTGATAGAGGCACAATCGAGAGCTGGCATTGAAGCCAAAGCCGCACAGGCTCTTAGCGTCGCAACCGATTGGGGCGCCCGGAATCGACTGGAGTTCTCCTCTGCCAAGTCGTCCACGATGACGTTCAGGGGTAAACTCCAGAGGCCCCCAATCATCAAACTTGACGGTGCCTCTATCCGCTCGGTGAACGCGACAACTGTGCTGGGCGTGGTGATCGATTCGGGTCTTCTGTTTCCGCAGCATACACAAGGTATAGTAGAACGCGCGGCCAAATGCTTCGGGAAGATGTCGCGTGTGTCGGCGTCTTCCTGGGGTATTCGATTTCCCGGCCTCCGAATTTTGTACCAGGGCACCTTCGTTGCCACCCTTGTGTATGCTGCGGCGTGCTGGTTTCAGCGCGTCCAAGTGCAGTCGATCGGCGGTATACTGGCTGGAGTACTACCTGCCGACCTGGAGGTACAACGTGCTGGCAGTACGGAGGCGACGCGACAGTACGCGGCCAAGGAGGAGATGAGCAGACGGAAACGCGATATTCGGGAATCGGTAATCATAGAGTGGCAGCACCGCTGGGAGCAGGACACCAAAGGTCGCGAGCTCTACCAGTTCTTACCGGACGTGGCTGGTAGACTTAGCATGAACTGGGTCGAACCAAATTATGTAATATCACAGATGCTCACTGGACATGGATGTTTCAACAAAAGGCTGTGTGAAATGAAGCTGCGAGAGGACGGTATGTGTGAGTGCGGTACGAGTGAGGAGGACAGGCACCACATTTTGTAGTACTGTCCTCTGTATGAGGACCTACGGCGAGAGATGATGAATGGAATCGTTTCGGAGTGCATCGGGCCCATTTGGTACCCCGATTTCGTCTCTTCGGAGGCGAACTTTGCAAGGCTGCGGGATTTCGCGCACGGTTGGCACCGGAGAAGGAACAGCCCGAGCTGCCCGGCGCCATAGGGCGCCACACTGTTGTTGTGGCGTAGCAAGCCCCAGAAAGGGGAGAGTTGTAAAGAGGGACAAGGATTAAGATGATAAACTAATATGTAGAGAGTCAAGAATTATACGCGGCGGAGTGCACACTGCCTAGCAGACGCAAAATCCGCGTGTATCTCTCACGATTCGGCCAGTATAACCGCAAGGTTGGTATGGCCATGGGTGGTTGGTGGGATTGTCCGTCAGGGTCGCTCACTACTTGGAGGTAGACAACAGATGAGACTATACAATGGGACATCAGAAATGTATAGCCAGATAAGCAAGTACGTAAGATACTAGTAAAGTCTCTTTGGTCATGTGTTTCAGGTTGTAACAATTGATCATCACCTTTAACTTTGAGTCTACTTATGAACATGAACGTGTCCTATACAGGCTGACCAGGTCGCTTACTACCTGAAGGTGAGTAGAATAATGATTAAAGTTTGTTTAACCATCAATTGTACTTCAACGTTGCATCCTCCGAGATTTATATTAAATTCCCACCCTTCCCTACTAATTCAAATAAATTACCCTTGTAGTTAACTGATAATGTGTATAAGTAAAAAAAAAATTGCGAAAGAACTAACTCTAAAGATGAATGACATCGGTCAACGCAACAGTGAAGTGAAGTTTGACCGTAATTGTACGAAACGTTGCATCCGAGGAGATTTATATATTCACTATGTAGTCCACTCTTCAATGTACTTGGCATCGAAACACTTTACCTGCGGGTATTTCTTTCATCTTTGATTCTCCAAGGATTCTAAGAAAATCAGAGGCAAGAACCGAGGTGCCCGGTTGATCAGTAGGTGTGGTTTCAATTTTGGCTATGTCCCCGATATCTTGAATTGCCTGAATTGGCTCTGTTGCAGATAGCACATTTCTAGAATGCAAGTCATCAGATTCAAATAATTTAATTGTCTCTGGTTCTTTGTTAGAACCACAGACTAGGGGAGGCACTGGTGAGGATCTTGCCGAACGTGCCGAACAATCATCATCTAGAAGAACGACCATATTACTTTAGGCTGTAATCGCGTCACAGCACTCGGTGGAACACCGTATTAAATCGATCGTAATCTCGTCACGATACTAGATTTTTTGGTAATAATTGACCGTAATCACGTCACGGTACTACAATAGTTTTGTAAATTTGCTGTAATATTCAATCTTATCTTTGTTACGGAACAGTCTTCATAAATGTTGGTATAAATTTGAACAACCATTTGTGTGTACCTATCCGGCACCTTCTTTTTTTGAAAGATTTCTACGTTAAGTCGTACTAGCAGATGCCAAACGACTATATTTTACAAAATATAAATAGGTTTTAGATTTATTTATACTGTTAAAACACAAAAACAATTGTTTCTTTAATACCTGATCGATCCACTTGATGAACTTCGATTACGTTCCAATTTTTATTCGAATTTCCGAATCTTCTTACGTATATAATAGTCTGAGTCCTTATGCTTGTGGTGTTTACGTTTTCCCATAGTTTTAAGCGATATAAACAACTTTTAATCTGAATTATGTTTTCAACTAGCGTCGATGCCGAAACACGAAAAGCGAATGACATCGGTCAACGCAACAGTCAAAGTAGAGTTTAGTAAAGAGGCCGAATATGAGTAATGAAAAAGTTTTGATGTTTATTATAATAACAAAAATATTTTAGATAAAGCTCTAAAAGTGTTTCGATGCCAAGTACATTGAAGAGTGGACTACATAGTGAATATATAAATCTCGGAGGATGCAACGTTGAAGTACAATTACGGTCAAACTTCACTTCAGGTAAGTTTGTTTAACCATCAATTAAATGATAATTGTTTTGAGATTGTAAAATCATCATTCTGACCTTTTATAAGTCTACTGAAAGACATACGTCGTAGGTAAATTAAAAGAATAGCGCTGCCCCTTCTCTTTCTATGGGTGTCGCAAGAAGCGACTAAAGGAGTACTGCCAAAAGAAGACGGGCAGCAGAGTCTTCTCTTGGCCGTTGGGATCCAAACGTGGCGATTAAGACAAAACCCATTTAACGGAAGATCATAGGCCAACAGTGGACGTCATTTGGCTGAAATTTTAATGATCATGATGATAGACATGAACCAGCCCTATGTAAGGCTCCAACAGACGAATCTGGACCGCTGAAATATGAAGAATTTTCACCAAAATATGAGTAGTATAATTGCAATACCACCTAGACGACTAAGTTAAAAGTACCTACTATCTTCTATATATATAAAAATGAAAACTGATTTAATGACTGACTGACTGACATATCAACGCACAGCCCAAACTACTGGGATTTAAAATCTGAAAATTTTCACCGTGCTTCCTTTTATAGTGTAGGTGAGCACTAAGAAAGGAATTTTGGAAATTCCGCCTCTAAGGGGGTAAAAAGGGCCCCATAAGTTTGTATGAAACTCCCTCAGTTTTGAAGCTAAGTCAATGAAAATTGGTATCCAGCTACCTGATTAGAAAATAAGGATGACGTCTTTCAGGATTTTTGAAAATTTAATCTTTAAGGGGATAAAAGATGGGGGCAAAGGTTGTTTGGTTCCGCGTCATATCCATACTCTTTACATATTTGTACTCTCAGACTTTACTTAGTTTGTTATGACATTCAATGTGTCAATCAGAAAATAAATAGGTAATTTCTTACAAACAGAATGGTAATATTTTAGAATTTAATAATTGGCGCTGAAATGGATGAATTAACTAAATTAAAACGTGGGGAACTTTAATAAAGGCTGCATTACAAAATTCGGCAGCCAGATACAAACCCTACGAGAAATTTCTGATTATGAATTGAATTCGATAGCACGAAACAATTCCATGTATGCAGAAGGTACTGAGGAGCAAAGGTCGGTCACAAACAAATCTAAGGACATCTAAATTGAACTCAGTACCATTAGACAAGGACGAAGCATTCAAAAACATAATTAAACGGTTGGATACTTACTTAAAACTGAACAGATGTGATGATATTATCGATACAAGGAAATAACGTTTCTAACATCTTTGAGCCCAGAATTACATCATAAAACGTATTATATTATATTTATGTACTCCACGGGATCCTTGTGAGTTAGAATTTGAGGAGTTAATTAAAATTCAGTTAGTAAATTATCAACAACTCAAGATTGGACAGATTATGAAGATTTAACAATGGTGTTTGACGGAACTCGGGCATATCAAACTATAAAGCTCAATTAGTGCTTCAAGAAAATGTGACACTAATTTTCATTTAGCCGCGACATATTCCATACGCCCTGAAGGACAAAGTTGACGAAGAAAATATAAGGAGGCTATGTAACGAAAAGACAAAACTTGGAAATTCCTATTGGATGTCTTATCTATATTTAGGTACATATTCAGAAAATAAATATCGGTACTTACTATAAGAATGGTATTATTTACAACTTAATCATTTTAAGGGGTTCCGTACCCAAAGGGTAAAAACGGAACCCTATTACTAAGACTTCGCTGTCTGTCCGTCTGTCCGTCTGTTTGTCACCAGGCTGTATCTGAAGAGCCGCGATAGCTAGACAGTTGAAACTTTCACAAATTATGTATTTTTGCTACTGCAATAACAACAAATACTAAAAACTAAATAAAACAAATATTTAAGGGGGGCTCCCATAAAACAAACGCGATTTTTTTGTCCTTTTTTGTTCGATATTAATAATAGCAACAGGTATGCACTTGAAATATTCACAAAACACTCAGTTATATTTCTAACTTTAATAATAAATAATTAAATTAATATTTGAGGGAGCTTCCCATACAATAATAATCAATTTTTTGCCTTTTTTTGTTTAGTGAAAAAAAAATCACCTCACTTCATAATTCCGTGTTGTTTAACTTAGGATTAGCTACCACCACCCACCCACTAATGACCAAGCAGCAGTAATTAATGATGTTTTGCTGACATTATTTGAAGTTGAAGAAATATAACAATGTATAGACACAGTGGTCAGTACAGACGAATCAGTTCTCTATCCTGTCAAGTTTCTGAACACTATTTATCCTACTGATCATCATTTACCATTCAAACCTCGAACCCACATCCCACATGAAAGTTTTGTGAAACTACGTCAGCTTTTTGGTATAAATTTTGTAAAGTTATAAGGATTTTTTTATAATTGATTATTTGTGGGGGTGAAAACGGTGGAAAATTGTGTGGTTAATTATTTGTGTTTAACATCATATTGAGGTACTTGAAACTTCGTCTATCGATCATGAAGGCAGAATGACATAGGACTGCCTTTTCCAGAGCTCTACATTGATGCTGGTACTACACCGTCTAGCGGCCGGTCCTAATAACTTATCTATCTTCAGTTTTGGCATATCGGAGATAGAAAACAACTTCTGTCTTTGTTTCTCTGGACGGAAAAATCAGAGATAGAAACTGTTTCCTATCTCCGAAATGTCAAAACTGGCGATAGATGGATTATTGGGACCGGCCGTAAGTCGTCGTCCACCGTCCGATCTAGGTATTTTATCCAAACGTAGTATGTAAGCAAATTGTCTTTGTAAAATCGCCTTTTTAACGCTATGGATCGAGAAAAATGGATTTACCTACTTGTTTGGAAATTAATAATGTGGTATTTTACACAGGACCACTTCTTCCAGGGCTTTACGCCAGTGTTGACCCTATTCGCAAATGATATTGTACTTCAGATTTCATGTAAATGCAAACAGATGTGGTGTGAGCTCGCTTGGACCACGGTGCGCTAGGAGAACCAACACCGGATCCCTAAAACGATAGTTTAAATCGGCCCCTTTCATCCAACTATTGTGTCAACCGGGCCCGAACGACGTATCGGCTCCCACTAAGTGCCCACCACCACCTCGCCCGAGATGGGCACCCTCGGCACCGTAGGCAAAGAAAGTGGAGAAAAAGAGTGGAGGAGAGGGGGGTGAGTCGTGACGAAAACTTTGTAACAGATAAAAACCCACGCGCGCGAAGCCGCGGGCATTGTCAGCTAGTTACATATAAAACTAAACCAAATCGATGTCATCAATATGAAACAAACTGTAAATTTAGTATTATTTGATAAACAAACCTCATACAGCAATTCATATCCTAGTAGAACTCCACCTCTGCTCGCAGGAGGGGGCGGTTCCCACCACACTCGGATAGACTGCGCTGACATCGGCTCGCAGCGGACTCTTTCTGGAGGTACATCCGGTGCTAAAAAAAATGGGACGATATTTTAACAGCTTATTAAGAATATTTATAGCTATCAACTTTTTAAGAATTATTATAATTGTAGCTTTATTGACATTGCGCAAATCTTGACTAATTACCAAAATATGACATCTATAAGAAAAAAAATAAGTTTTAAGATTAATGTAGAAATAAATTGTTTGAAATATGAAAATGACTATATAAATAATGGACTAAAATTAAGAAAAACTATGCCAACATTTGACTATGTAAAGAAGGGAAAATTGAATGTAACTGACATAAAAAAGGGGACGATACCATACTATTTTCATACGATGAGTTTAGCAAAATCCGGTGAAACTATTGAAAAAAAAAAACCATAGTTGTTTTCGCACCCAAACAAAGGAAAAATAATTTTGTTGTCATGCACCAAAACATTCAGGGACTGCGGTCTAAGAAGGAACTTATAGAAGTAACCTTAACTGAGCTTGACACTGACTTACATCCAGATGTACTGTGTTTCACGGAAACATTTATAAAAAATAGTGAGGAAAAAAATATTTGTTTACATAATTATGAACTAGCAGCACATTATAGTAGAAACAAAAATAGAGGAGGCTCTTGTATAATGGTAAAAAAAGGAACAGACTATAAAAAGTCAAGCATTTATGACGAGTATTCAATAAACTTTCACTTTGAATGCTGTTCTATTTTAATTCCTACATGTAACGTTATAATAGTTTGCGTATATCGCAGTTCGACAGCTTCTAAAAAAAGACATTTTGATCTATTCCTAGATAAATTAGACCTATTATTGAACAAATACTTATCTAAGCACCCCAAATATAAAATAATTATAGCTGGAGACATAAATATAAATACTCTAATAAAAAATAATGTTACCAGTCACCTCTATGACATACTATCTAATTACAACCTGGTGCAACATATAACGCAGCCAACAAGAGGAAAATCTTGTATTGACCATATTTTTAGTAATGTGAAAGATGCTACAGGCACCATTCATTCTTTATGGCTGTCCGACCACAACACAGCACAAATGCTGAGTTTTGAAGTTAAATATAAACCCACAAAGCCAAAACAAATACACATATTTAAGAAGTGTTACTCTGACGAGAATATCCAAAAGTTTAGAAATTACCTTTCCAGTCTCGCTTTTATAGAGGTATATAATGAGGAAGATCTAAATTTAGCTTTTAATAGCTTTCATGACTGGTTCAGCTTACTTTACAAACTATGCTTTCCGCTCTGTAGGGTAACAATAAGCACACAAACAAATCAGCATTGGATCTCGAAAGGAATCAGACAAAGCTGCGCTACAAATAGAGTCCTTCGACTAAATCACTACAAAAAGAAAACATATACAAGCAAAAAAAAATACCTAACTTATTCTAAACTACTAAAAAGATGTATATTGCAAGCTAAAAAACAATCAAACAATAAGTACATATTAAAAAACAAAAATATATGTAAAGCGAGTTGGAAAATAATAAAGGAAGAAACAAACACCACATCAACATCGAACAATTATATTGAATCTGTTATATACAACAACCAATTGGTTAGTAGCCCAAAAAAAATTGCAAATGCCTTCAATGAATATTTTATTAATTTGACTAATAATTCCAATGATAATTTAATTAATGACTTATCAAACGATATTTTAAGCAATTCAATTTATCTGACCCCTGTTGACGAACACTATGTAAGGAAAGTAATTAATTCCCTGAATAATACAAATTCTGAAGGATTTGATCAGATAAGTACAAAAATTCTCAAGTCATGTAAGGAACAAATAGCCCCCATTTTGGCATATCTGATAAATCTCTCCATGTCCTCGGGAACCTTTCCAGATAAGTTAAAGCTATCATTGGTCAAGCCGTTACATAAAAAAGACAATAAAACAACTATAGACAATTATAGACCAATCACACTAATATCCATCATATCAAAGATCTTTGAAAAAGTTCTACTTACTAAACTTACGCTATTCTTTGAAAAATATGACATACTACACGAAGACCAATACGGATTTAAAAAAAAAAATCAACATCCCATGCAGTATTCAATTTAGTAAATGAAGTACTGAATAGACTTAATGAAAATAAATATGCAACAGCTGTCTTCCTAGACATGTCAAAAGCGTTTGATTATTGCTCGCACAATCAGTTATTAAAAAAGCTGGAAAATTTTGGAATCAGAGGTCTGGCCTTAAGTTGGATAAAAAGCTATCTCAGCAGTAGAATGCAAGCTGTGGAAATAGTGAAACCTGATACAAAAAATGTAATACAAAGTTATCAGTCAGAGTTTAAAGAAAATAGATTTGGAGTACCCCAAGGGAGTGTATTAGGCCCTCTCCTCTTCCTTGTTTATATCAACAAACTGCCAAATTTGACAAAGCACCGCTGCATCCTATTTGCTGACGATATTGCTATAATAGTGACTACTGACAAAAATTCGACATTAAATGAACATATTAAGGACATAAACAATACGATTAATACAATAACAAATTGGCTTAAAGGTAACAATCTAAAAATAAACTTTGACAAAACTTACTATATAAATTTCAATAATGTAACTCATGAACAATTAAATATTAACTATCAGGGAAAACATATAAAAGAGACAAATGCGACTACGTTTTTGGGTATAGAGATTGACCATAACTTAGACTGGAAACAACAAATTATAAAAATATGTAGTAAAATAAATAGGTTTTCATTCGCACTTTATAAACTAACTAAAGTTGCATCACAAAATACAGCTCTTACGGCATACTTTGCCTATGTGGAGTCAATCCTACGATATGGTCTCATCATATGGGGCAATAGCACGGACATCAAAAAGGTATTTCTTGCACAAAAAAAGTGCATCAGAGCAATCTGCGGTGCTCCACCAGACGAACCGTGTACCCCTCTGTTTAAATCATTAAACATCTTGCCGGTCCCATGCCTGTACATATATGAAATAGCCAAGTTTGTAAAACAAAATCTACATTACTTCAAACAGGCACGTGATATTTATCCACGAAACACAAGGAATGGAAATAGGTTGGTGTCAGCATTTGTCCCAAAAAGTGCTCGTTTAAAAAAAAATGTCGCCTGGATGTGTATGGTCATTTATAATAAATTGCCTGAAACAATTAAAGAACTGACTGGTAAAAGGTTCCAAACACATTTGTTTAAATGGCTAATTACACATGTCTTTTACACTGTAGACGAATATTTAAAGCACGATTGTTATAATAATGCATGTACCTTGTAAGGCTTGAATTTGTTTTCTTTTTTTTTTTAACACTAGCTTTGACATTTGTTTTTCTTTAATATTGACATTAAGTATAATTGATTGATTTTATAAGATTGACATTGATTTACATAAAGAATCTAAATTGAAATTTAATATAAATAATGCATGTGTTTTAAGAAAGGATTGAATTAATTAAAGAATTATGTACTGTAGCTAAATTTAATATATTTGTATGCAACATTGGTTTGCTGAGGAAGAGGTTCGCAACTCTATGTAACAACTAAAATGTACCTTCTTCAAGGACAAATAAAAAATATTTCATTTCATTTCATTTCATTTCATTTCATTTCATTTCATTTCAGCTTAGCAAGGTTACGACGCACGGTATATTTGTGTGTGAAAATCAAAATCCTATTGACTTATAACAAAAAAATTCTTGAATATTCCACAATATTATTTAGTAAGTATTCTAAAGCATAAGAAATTATTTATTTAATTATATTAAAGTATTTTTAATGAAGTACTAACGGTCTATAATCATTTTATTGCAGGAAAAAGGCCGCAATCATTATTTCAGTTATCATAGAACTGATGGGTACAAGCATAATCACCACGCTTGCCGAATACGGGTTGGTAATCACAAACCCGACCAATGTTTGAAAATTCGATACAATTGTTGCTTGACCCGGGGATCCAACTCAGGACCCCTAGATCTTAGCCCAGTACTTCTCCCACTACACCAACAGGATGTTAAGAATTCTAATGTATACTGATTTAAACTTTCATGCTCACTATCACTAGAGTTATTTGATTCGGTATTTATACCATGTACCTAATTTATTATGAGTTTTCGATATTTCGGCACTGTTGCAAGCGCCATGTTCACGGGAGAACAGTACCGAAATATCGGAAACTCATTTAAAAAAGGTACATGGTATAAATCCCGAATCAAATAACTCTAGATTCCAATGTATAATAAAGTATTCGAAAATACCATTATGAATTCAGTATCAAAAACGCAAAGTATCCATAACTCACCCCCTTCTAAAGTAGTAGCAGTCAGCGGGGCTGCAGAGGGTCCCGCGCCCACGGCATTGAAAGCTCTTACTCGTACTTCATAGTGCCTGTGTGGTCTCAGTCCGGCCAGTTGTGCCTGAGTCGCCCCCCACCCAGACGCTGTCAAGGCTTGCGTGGAGTTCTCGTTATCCGCTGCGACTGATCCTGCTTCTCTCCAAGTCACTACGTAGCCTAATAACTCGCCATTCCAAGATTCTTGAGGCGGAGCCTAGAATAAATGAAGACGACATCACTTACATCGCTCTGATTCTAAATCACACTTAATTTTGTGTAAATCAAAAGCAACGAAGCCACTAAAAAAACCTATACCCGAGAAAATATGCCAATCCACCACGAAAGACGTCAAAATATTTTGCCAATGACCCGAAACATTGTTTGATGTTTCGTTCGTTTGCTTCAACAATAAAAAAAAACAACTCTAACTATTTTTATTTATTTAAAACCCAACAATAACTAACCTGCCATTTAACTAGAAGTTCTCCAGGTGCAACAGCTTGTACTTGAACATTATGCGGCGGTTCAGATGGTGCTGGAAAAGAACTTTATTCAAAATCATCAACTTATAAACAAGTTAACCTGACATCGATTTTATAAAATTTAATAGGCCTTACCATTGAAGTGATAAAAAAATCTAGAAAACCATTAGAATCAAATAAACATCCGAACTAAATATTGTGCCACCATTTGACTTAAGGGTGCACATTTTAGTACAAACCATATTAATCGAATAGATACAACATGATATAAATATTCATACTATTTGCATATTGTCATACTTCGGTCGGGTTGTAAAGTTGACTCTGACATAAAATCAACGTCAATCATTCAATCGAAGACAGTTTTAGATATCGAACTGTATGTATACCTAGTTTTTAAAATAGATATCGATGGACCTTACCCTCTTCCGAGGTTTGAACAATGACAGAGTCAGAATAGTCACTATCTCCAATCGCATTTACTGCAGCCAATCGAATAGCATAAGCAGTAGCTGGTCTGAACCCTTCAATACGATACTCCAGTGTGATCTCTGAATCAGTTTCTGTGGTTTCCTGCCTAGAATGAAAAGATTGGTGGTATTTTCAAGCTTTGATGACAGACATGTCTTAATAAATGACATTCTAACACTTTTTGGACATACCTTTCAACCACTCTGTCTATTGGTATATCCCTCGTCGGAGCGTCAGTCCAATCGTCTCGTTCAGTTCGAAGGGGATCCTTGTCTCCAACGACACGGTATTGAAGTCTGTATGTGCGGACTCTCGCATTTCCATCATAGCCTCGTTTCCAAGATACAGTTGCACCACGCGCTTCTCGTCTTACAACATGTAAACCGCGGGGAGCTTCTGGAAATTCTAAGCAATAAACAAAATTATCAATATATTAAAGCAGGATTGTTTTTTATTGGTCTTAGGCTTTTTTTTTTGTTTATTTCAGTAACCGACATCTGATTACACTATTCACATTTATAAAAATGATACAGCAGAACATAATGTTTCACTATCCAAATCAAAAAATAACAGATTAGGTCTGCATGCAACAAACTTAATATTTTAGAAATAACAATAATACAGCTATAGATAGAAAAGTTGGAAGATTTTATTTCTTCAGTTTTGGGAATTACAAATTATCTTTTTAGATTTTGCCATATCAGTCAAAATTCATTTTAACTGGATCATTACAATCATGAGTTTAGAGTTATTCATAGCTTTGGTACGGGGGAATTTGCCCCCAAAACTTCCATGCGAAGGCATACAGGAATCATCTTACGAGGTATTTTAGCTAGTGTGCGAAACCAGAGCAACCTATTTTCCCTTTCACAAGCTTAGTTAAGAATACAGAAGTTTAGGCCAATAATATCGAATTCATACCTTGCACAGCCAAGTAAATCAGGAGTTCATCCCTCCCATATGCGTTTTCAGCTCGACACCGATATACTCCGGAATCGTGACGTTCTGCATGTGCAATGTTCAGCTGAGAACTAACGCCACTGTCTGACCTCTTCTCTGAGACTGAGACCCTGAAAGTGTTGGGGAAGTTATAAGTTTCAAGTCTCACTTTGGCATGTCGTGTTTTTACTAACGTTTGCTAAAGTAATATATAATTGTACGATAGTAGTAAAGTAACAACCTATAATCGTCCTACTGATGAACTGATCAAAGGGATCAAAGGCCTCCATCGGCGAATTTAAGTTACCACAGCAATGATGGGCAATACAGGCATAATCACCAGGCTTGCCAAAATGCGGGTTGGTGATGACGAACCTGAGTATTGTTAGGAATTTCGAAACTCTTGTTGCCCGACCCGAGGATCGAACCCAGCAAAACTCTTAGATCTAAGACTGTTACTTAAACCACTAGACTTATGAGGCGTCCATACATTCACAAGTCTAAAGAGTTTCAAAATGTTATTCGTATGCGCGGACTTATTCTGAAGTTTCTTACCGATAGGTGGTGAGATCAACTCGTTTCATATTGTGCGTCCATTGCAGCTGTATGGGCGGGTCGCCTCGTGCATCACATTGCAAAGTAGCCTGTGCTGTCCTCTTTACTGTCATATTTCTTGATGAGAATTCAAAATGGGCCGGTTCTGTGAATGAAAACACAGTCTCAGTATCAATTTTATCTAACGCATTGGTTGCAAATTGAATCATTGCTTTGTGTTTGCTGTTTTAATTTCCCGTAACTTTCGGTCACACAGCTAGCAATTAAGAGAACAGTGCCTTGTATGTCCTTGGTTATTGAATTCGAAATGCGGAAATCCGTAGAAGAAGTAGTGGCTTTGGGCGAGACCGATGGCTGTTGAGGCGGAAAGGTTCTAAATTGGCGCCCGCGCACCAGACGTCTATCAGCGGATAGGCTAGTTTGACCGCTAGTGAAGGTCGTGGGAAGCCGGTGGATGAGGGTGGCGCGAGACTGATAGTTGTGGTAATTCTAAGGAGACCCCTTAATTCAGCGGCAGTGGGCGTCATTTTGCAGTGATGATGATGATGATAAAGTTTAGAAGAAAAAGTTTTTGGCATTATTATCATCAAAATTTTAAAGTTAAACTCTCTATCGAGTAATTTCTATCCCTCTTAGTCTTGTGCAGTCTTTTTGACCCTCTGATTTAGCATGGCACTAGTAGCATGCTACATCTTACCATTAACAGAAATGGCGATAACTTTCGATAAGCCCCTGCCTATCCCATTTTCTGCGCGGCACATGTACTGGCCTTCGTGGTGGTGTGCCGCGGGTGCGATGCTCAGAGAACCGTTCGCCAGTACTGAGAACTGCAGATCTAGGTTCGACACTGGCCTAAAATCACTTGACCCAGACCCTGAAAAATAAAAATTGTTAGTCTTATATCTGCCAATCATCTTTAGCACTTGTCAAAAGCCCCGTGTAGCCAAAATAACGTATGACAACTACAAAATCTTACCATGTCCTTTTAGCCACGCTATCCTCGGCTCAGGGTAACCTTTAGTTGCGCAATTAGCCAATATTTGTGTACCCAATAACGCGGAAACATCTTGCGGTTCAAATACCCATGTCGGTGCCACTAGAAATACATTTCGTTCAAATTTATTAATAGAATCATCAATTATCAATATATATTATGAGTCTAGTTTAAGGACAAAACTAAACATTTCTGTGAATAAACTCTGACTGAAGCAATAATCCGGTAAGCAAAGGGATGTGGGTTCAAGTCCCACCTAAAACACTCATACATTTTTTATGTCAGTAATTATTTTATCAATTAACACCAGCAATTTATTTTCTTAAAAAAGAAGGGCCTCAAAATACAAAATCATAGTTTACCGTACCTTTGACTGCTAACCTGGCGGTATGGTTGACTTCAGCAGCTGAATTAGTTGCTACGCATGTATATTCCCCGCTGTGTTTTGATGTCACATGCGAAAAAATCAGAAAACTAAATTCATCCAAAGATTTTTCTTGTACCTGTAAAATTTGAGAATTTTCATTTCGTTGCGAACTAGTCGATATCAACAAGTTTTAAGAGCAAATATTACAATAAATACTTACTTGCAAGTTGCTTGGTATGTGTTGTCCGTCTTTCAACCATGAAAAATAAACTGGTTTATCCCCAGACGTAATTCCACAAAGCACTTGTACAGAGCTTCCTTCAACTAAGTCTGTTGGAAAGGAAAATCCTGCTATCTTTGGCGGATCTGAAATCAAACGTTAACAAACATTCAGCCATGTAGCATGTCATTATTCCTGATAGCGGCCAGAACCTAAAACTTTTGAAGGAATATGTAAACAGAACAATATACAATTCGTTTTGAGACTATCCAAATTACTGGGACTATATTTGTGAAATTGGCTCGCTGCTCAAGAAACAAACATCGAAGAGATTATTTAATGACACAATATTACTTAGTAAAAGTACCAGCCTATAATCATCCCACTGCAGGGTAAAGGCCTCCATCATTGGACATAAGTTACCACAGCAATGATGGGTGCTAGCATAATCACCACGATTGCCAATAATGCAGGTTGGTGATCACAAACCCGAGCAATGTGCGAAAATTGGAAACTTTTTGTTGCCCGGCCCGGGGATCGAACCCGGGACCCTGAGATCTTGGCCCGGTATTTAAACTACTAGACCAACGGGGCGTTTATAAATTACCTAGTAAAGCAACGTCCTATCATCACTGAACGGTGAGAAGAGAAAAAAACGCTGCAGCTTGTCTTTTCCTGGCAGTAGGTACTCCTTCAGTCGCTTCTCACGACACCGGTAGAAAGAGGGGTTAGTGTCATTAATTTAGGCCTCCTCATTATTCTAGCGTCTTAGGCCTCCATAATTTAATTCAAGTTACCACAGCATTGATGGGTACAGGCAATCCACAGCAATACAGGCCAAATTTTCATGCGGGTTGGTGAATACAAATCCGAGTAATATGTTCGGATATTCGAAATTTGTTGTCCGACTCGAGAATTTATCCCAGGAACTGGGCGTATAGACCACTACCAATACTAACTTACTTCTGACAAATATCTGAATATCCTTTTGTGCATATTGTCCAGTAGGCGAGGTCACCCTGCATGAGTACACTCCAGCATCTCCAGTCTCCGCTGGCCACAGTAAGAGCTCCCCTCCCAAACCAGAGAGGGCTCGCCCTCCCGTCGAACTTAAGTCCATACCTCCTCGTTGCCAGCGAATCTCACTGCATTTGTAACATATTTTGGTAAAGATTTAGTTATCTAAAGGTCCAAGAAACCTCTCGATTTGTATCAGTTAAAGATAAATTGGAAAGAGTTTCAAAAAAGGAACCAATAAAAATTATGTATGACAAGAATGAGAAGTAAGAAGAAGACAGATTGTAATAGTTTAAGTTCCTATAAATGTAGATGAGGTAACTACAAGTAAATCAACTAGGTACTAAACAAAACGAAAATGAAACTTATAATTTTACTAAGCAAATGCACCTCCATCAACCTGATTGGAAATCCGGAGTATGGGCAGTAGATGGTCGTGTTGACGCCAGCCACCACTCGAATTGGCCCCACGTTTCTGATAGATGGTGAGCCTGGTATACAAAATAATGTATTTTTTAACAATGCGTGCATTTTATTGCCATCTATCTTAGAAAAAATAATTATCTGATAAAGATTATAACTATCAAAATTACAATATAAAGGACAAAGTCCAAGATAGTAACTAGTCTCGTATCTAATTGAATAAAGATTAATATTTATTTACAAGAACACATATTCGTCATTTTTACGATACTTTGTCCAGAGCCTGAGTACGAATGGTTAAAGGTTTTGTCCACGACCGATCTTGATGTAGTGTGTTAAATGTTACCTGTTACCTTTTATCAATAAGTATTATTAAATAAAAGAGGAAACGTTTTGTTTAAATCTCACTGTATGAACAATTCGTACACTGTACTGTTGGTGTACTTTAAAAAAAATATATTAAAACATTTCTGCGACCAATCATGGCAAGTAGTTTGCCTGCTTGGCTTTGTTATCTCAAACTTACCATATACGTTGAGCCTAGTGGAATGTTCAACAGCGCCTCGTGAGTTATGCGCTCTACAGGTGTACCGGCCGCCATCTTCGGGACGCACAGAGGTAATGTTGAGGTAGCTCACTACGTCACCGTTAGAATTCATAAACTGAGTCACGCTTCTGAAAATTACAAATACACGTCACTCGTATGAAGATATTCTATGGAATAAAAGTATTAATCGTCAACAGCCTACATTACTCCACTGCTAGACACAGGCCTCTCCAAAAATGAAGAAGATGAAGAAGAAGAACAGAAAAACGTCACTATTTTAATGTGCCGGCACCTCATGACACAAATGTAATAAATGGACAATATTAATCTTATATAACATCCACAGAACGTCTTCATCATCATCATGACCTACGTATGAATCCACAGCTGAACACAAGCTTTTTTTGCCATCACTACTTTTGGCAGGTGGGTGGATGATTGCTATTTATCTAACGGTGAGAAGAGAAAAAAACGCTGTAGCTTGTCTTTTCCTGGCAGTAGGTACTCCTTCAGTCGCTTCTCACGACACCGATAGGATGAGGGGTTAGTGTCATTATTTTAGGCCTCCTCATTATTCTAGCGTCTTTTAAACGTCATCGTCTCAGCAGCGCCGGGGTAGTGTCGACCACAGCGCTGCAGTAAGGGTCTCTTAATGTGCCAGCACTATACGACACAGAAGTGCTGATGGGAAACATCATTCCGATATAAGAAACACAGAACATCTTAGACGATTAAAACGTTTTATCTTTGCGAGGTGTTATGCTCTTTCACAGGCTGGCTCTCCAGCAGCCAAGTAATCCTCCCGAGGTTTACCCTACCCCCAGGTGGGGAGCCCTATACCGCACAGTAGCGCCAGAGCTGGTCCAGTGTGTTATAACATACCTTTGCGGAGTGTTGTGCTCTTCCACAGGCTGACTGTCTAACAGCCAAGTAAACCTAGGAGGTGGGGAGCCCGACGCCGCACAGTGCAGCGCCAGAGCTGGTCCAGGGTGCAGAGCTTGTTCTATGAAAGTGTAGTGAAGCTCTGGAGCTGTGTCTGTGAAAAATGATATGTTCTTACAGAAGTATACATGGCATTGCTAAAAAAAATCAGCATTGCTTGCAATTCAGCAGTGTAAAAATATTATAAACATCTTAAAGAACTTAATGAAATTCTAAAAGAAGGAAATGTCACCTTGTGAGCTTTTAAATTATAAACGCCAAAACTTTAAAATAAAAAAATAGCCAAGTGTGAGTCGGACTCGCGCAGGACGGATTTTGCACTATTGATACCAAATATTTTGTAAATATTTTTGGTGCCGTTAATAATATCGAGAAAAAAACGTTTATTTCATTGGAGCCCCTCTTAAAAAATTAGTTTATTGTATCGTTAGTTGATATAACAGCATCAGAAATACATCAACTGTGAAAATTTTAACACTAACTATCACGGTTTATGAGATACAGCCTGGTGATTGACAAACTGACAAACAGTGGAGTCTTTAAGATCCCGTTTTTACCCTCTAGGTGCGTTTATATCTAACTACCTAAAACCTTGTATAAATGAATATAAATTCAGGCCCTGTAAGAGGTCATCAATATGAGTCTTGTCCAAAATACTATCTCGGTGATGGATGCGCTCCTAATGGGGGCGTTTCAATAAATCAACGACGTCAAAACAAAATCCAATCAACGCGACGGAATTTCGCGCAATAAACAGTGCTGCGACGAAGCTCAGGAAGAGCAGCAAGATTAAAAGTACTTGATAATAACTATGATTCTAATTAATAATTATTGGCTGCGTATGGTAGACAAAATAAAAAACATGGTTTCATCAGAAATCTAAATAAAAAATATTTAAGAATTTTAAATGAAGCAGCACGTTTTACTACAATGCAATCAAAAATAATAATAATGTAAATATTATATAAAAATATATATAATATTTACCTTATTGCATACGACTCTGCCTGCATAAAAATCATGTTATGTCGTGCAGGCAGACACTATGCCCAGCAGTAAGACTCAAAGTAGCCTAAGTCTTTCCTTAGGTTCAATATTTTACTAAATTTAATCAAAATTGGTATAGTTGTTTTTGCGTGAAAATTTACGTCACATATAGATTTACTTTCGTATTTATAATTTTTGTTAGGATTTGAAATAATTAATTTGTTCACTTCACACTAATATTTTTGATTACCTATCTATTGAGCATCCGCCGTTCATTATGGATTGAGAAAATTATTTTGCTAATGATTTCCGCTTTTTAATCGAATATATTCTTAAGAGTATTCTTAAGAAGCGGAAATCATTAGCAAAATAATTTTCTCAATCCATTTTTAGTTATGCATTTCCGCAAAGTAACGCCTGAGTCTATTAATTTCATCCGCCGTTACACTAGCGTTCATTATTTTCATAACCTCACAGCAGCAGTCTACTGTCTACATAGGCCTCCTCAAAAGAAGGAGTTTTCACAATTCACACAATCGGCACGTCCCGATGGCTTGTTTGAAATTTTACTAATGCTGGAGAGATGACGCTACTGGCTATATTTTTTGGATAATACTCTTTTAATCGCCTTCAGATGAGAACGGTGTTTTGTTTGCGGCCAGCTTCTCACTTAGTTCATTAGTGGTCTTGCTGTTCTTATGGAGTTGTGGGTTTTGCGTTTGACGATGTATGGGGAGCGTTTGTCACGGGTCATAACGGAAAGCAGCAGAGAGAATGTATTGCCCTCCGGACATTGATATAAACAATAGAAACTGAACTAAACTATGCGAATAGCGTGCCTGTCTATTATCATATTCAGCTGAGCATAAATTTGAAATTTCTTTATGAAAATTTTTAAATTTCAATTCGAACGATATATAAAACTACATTGAATCACCGAAATGTCTGAGCGCACATAACTTCCGATCGACTGCACCGAAGTAAATAGTTTCAATTTTTGATATGTTTGAATACGGTTGAAAAGTGTTTTAAAAATATCCTTATGAAAAGTGTATAAAGATTAGTTAAGGTAATAAACATACTTTTAGTTAAATATTCTCATATTAGTCTCAGCATGGTGTTATTCACTATAGTTTTCTCCGATCTGGGTCAATCAGTAACGGCAGATGTCTATTGTGCTGAACTCCGAACAATTTTGGCAAAACTAGCAGCTAAACAGCCCCGACTCATGAATCGATCTTCACCATTATTGCTCCATGACAACGCGAGACCTCATACAGCACGAGAAACCGTTTTGACCCTTCAGGAACTGCAATTAGAAACCATTCGACATCCTCCGTATTCGCCAGACCTTGCTCCAACGGACTACCATTTTTTCGTGATTTGGACAATTATCTACGTGACAAGAAGTTTTCTTCCCAGGAGGCAATACAAAATGCTTTCACACAGATCTTCTAGATCCTCAGAGTTCTATCACAAAGGCATAAATGACCTTCATATTAGATGGCAGCAATGTGTAGATAATAATGGTAACTATTTTGATTAAATAATTTGGTAAAAATTAAAAAATAAACAATTTTGATTTTCAGTACAAATCGGCAATTTCATACTTTAACCCCTATTACTTATAAGGAGATTACTAGAGCTATGTGTTGCCCCCAATTGATTTAACTTTTATTACTTCTAAACAAAATCAATTCTTAAAAAACTAGAACACTATCATTTTATCAAATTACCTCTAATATTTATTGAATCAGTGTTAACTGCTTTTCATTCTGGCATTCTTTCGTATTTGTACACACGGCGGCATAAATGAGCGATATCATTTATTGCAAGACTGTCATAACGAAAAAAACGTAATTTTACAGGAGAGCGGTTTTAAAGTTTTTATTTGATGTACACAACTAAATTATTAATAAAATACTAGAAAACCATATGCCATATATTTGTGCATCACTGTACTTTAAAAATCGTTTATTAAACATTATATTAATATTGCCTACCACGTAGTAATAAATAAAAAATAAGATGTAGTCCTCACTTGAGTCATTGTTGCAGAAAAAATTGAAAAATAATAATAATTTTCTTTAAATAAGTCGTTCTTACATTACAAACTTACGCAAGAATTCGTGATTTAAACAAATTATGACGGTATTGCAAAAAGATTGAATTAAATTCCAATGAAATAAAACAGCTTCTGTTGGACTTAACTTCTATTTTTAATCGCTAAAATAAAGTGATAATTTGTAATCGCAAAAATAATGTAAAATTTGTTTATTATTTTATTTATAATGCCATGAATTGTGAAATTTAAAATATTTAATTTGCATTTATAACAAAATAATGAAACACTCGCTTTAGGCAATCCTAACACAGCTTGTAAATCATAAACAGCAACCAAAAAATCAGAATCTGTTTTAGTTTTATCATTTTCTTTATCTAATCTGGACAATCATTTTTCTTATTAATGCTTTTCAAAATCTTCTTTTAGTATTTGTTTTTCAGTTTCATTAGCGGTTTCATAAACATGACATATTCCGCATAAATCTTTGTTTGGTATGAAAAAATATATGTTGAAGTCTTTTGTAAATAATTTATAAAACAATGCATAGTTACCAAAAGGTTTATTGTTTTGTTTTCATTGTTCATCATCATCTTTATGAATGTCTACAATAGCTTTGCCACCATCCATATCCATCGATTCTCAATTTTTAGGATAGCTTCATTAAAGTCGTATAATCCTTTTTTAATGTCTTCATCAAGTCCTCAACTTTTTTGTGCTGTCCATGTTATCCACATTTATCTGTCTCTAATAATACACCACTGGTTTGGTTTTCATTTATGTCTAGTGTATTTTGAAAAAACAATTGCAGACTCGAATATTTTATCTATTTTATGTATCATGGCTATCCCTGGGTTTTCTAACACCTCCAGCATGATTATTACGATATTGCGGTTTGCATACAGTTAGAAATAAACTGCCATTGTAGTTGTGTATCACTCAAACTCCAAAACGAGTTTAATATAACACTTCGATCAGTATCGTTAAATTTCTGAGAACACTACATTCTACATTTTTCTGAACACCCTGGTATTATTTTTCTCTGAGGTCTTATTTTTTTATTGCCGTATTAATCTCATAACACTTTATAGTATTTCTGGCTTTTATTTTAAAATATTTCGCATTTATTTATCCTCTCAGTAGGGAGGCTTCCTCCCCTTCTTTTCAGGACTAATAGTAATTATTGTTGCTAGTGTTGTACTGGGAACTGTAGTTGTAAGTGGAGGTGCCGATTTGTTTTCACGAGAACTATTACTTTCTGTATCAGATACGTAATTGTGATCTCTGTCAGAATCATCACATTCCTCTTCGGGATCAATTAAAGGTAGTTTGCTAGCGAAACGCCTAAAAAGAGAAATGGGTAACATCAAAAAACACTAAATGTTTGTTGCAATAGTAACATAACTTTTAATAATACTTTAAAAATTGTGAATGTTTTCTACTAGAACGCTTTAATTCGATCTATGTCATTTAGTTTTCAACGTTGCGATGCACTGTTATTATTACAATATCGACTTAATGATAAATAATACAAAAATATTCTTAGTTTTACTAGCAATAACGTCATATTGTTTAATAATACAAATATTTATAACTTATTTTATGTTGCAATGACGTAATAACACAAAATAGTTTCATATTGTACAAATGATTTAACTAAAAAAAGTATTACCATTTGTGGCAAGACTGTATTAACTCCAAATATGACGTCCTTGAGGAACACGGTGCGTACGTCTGCGTCGACCACTTTTGAGTAACTGAGATAGCACTATATCGAAACAAACTAATGCCGCCACGAACAGTGTGCAAAATTGACATTTGTCGCCACCTGGCGGCTATGAGTGGAAGGAACTTTATGACCCTCTAGTACTGAAAAATATACCAATCAAGGAGTATTTTTTTCATGTAATCCGAAAATCTTGTGATTTTGAGATATGTCAGTCTTGCAATAAATGAGCGATATCAGACTATACATGTTGACCTTGAGACCGCCTTTATGCCCTACGTAATAAAAGCTGTTATCGCAGTTAAACTGTTTAAATTGATGTGCTGTCGAGTGTACATTATTGCTAAAAGAAGCCGCATTTGGCGTTAGCGACAAATTCGACTTTATGAACACCTAAATGAAAAGTTTACTGTGACTCAATAATTACTAGAGGTAAATTACTAAAATAATATTGTTCTAGTTTTTTGAGAATTAAGTTTGCTTAGAAATAATAAAATAAATTCACACATAGTGCCGCTTAATCAAATACTTGTTTGAAAGTGAGTTATATTGTTTGCCCGTAAGAAGGTTTTTTATAAGGTTCTGAAAACAGCTTCTAATATGTTGCATGTTTACTAGAGTAAATCGCAAGTGATACTTCTATATTTTATAATAGGTACTTGTTTTATTCCTTTTGTCAGGTTTTTGTTCATCAATCTTACCGTGTAGTTAAGTACTCTTTTCATTCAATGACATTCCGTTAAGAGCTCCAATAAACCCCTGTTAGTTTCATAAGATCTAGTGTTTTATGAGGATCGTTTATCACGGACGATAACGTTTGGCTATTAACGCGATTTATCAATCTTCCTGGCGATATCAAATAATAAAAGTGTTCTAGTTTTACATAGAAGATTGAGATTAATGATCTTATTCGCTTTAGTTTCAGCGATATTGTTATAATCTTGATTGAAAATGAGCGACGCAAAAGGCAGTTCAGATTTTTTCTGTTTACATCTTTTGTTTACATGTAACAAAGAGCGGAATAGTTTTACGCTAAAAATGACAGAAAATTATGTAAACATCAAACATCTTTTTTTCGGCTTATGTTAATTATTAATGATCAATAACAAAATAACCGGCCAAGTGCGAGTCGGACTCGCGCACGAAGGGTTCCGTACCAACAAGGCTAACGGTTGATTTAAATATGTAAGAGATCTGTTCAGTTAATAGGCGGCTCGAAAAAAGTTGTTAACTGGCTATTCCTGAAACGTATTTAAGTCAAAATATAAAAATTAGAAGAGCTTCATCAGATTATATACAATATGCCATGTATGTATGTATATTATATGGTACCATCTAATATTTAACTCAATAAAAGCACTAAAATTTAGTTTGAATGCGTAAAACGTGGGCCTGTCTAGGCGGTGAGTCCGGACTAGAGTTTTTGATTGTAGCCTACGAACAAAACCAGTAGCCTACTTTTTAACTACAGCTGTCTACTAAAACTAACCTTTCAATGCGTTAGATTGTTAAGAGTTCAAATTAAAAAATGATATAATAATGTAGTCATTAGGTATTCATTATTTGCATGAAGACAATAATTAAGTTATTATTTTTATAATTGATAAACTTAAAGTGTCTTTTCTAATCAAATGAATATGTTAAATAGTAAGGAAAAAGTAAAACGTGGCGATGGTTGGGTTTGGATCTAATTACTTATCGTCGACACTTTATTAGCTTTGTTTCAAAAAAGCTCTCTTAGTTTATCTTCTACGACGCGGACAGAGGTAGTGAACCCAAATAATACCTGAGGCAATAGCATATTGATTAGAATTGCATCACAGCAATACGAAATAATTAATGAACGAACCTCTATCTCTTCTAACATGCGGCAAGTCCCCTGGCATGGCGCATATAACAGCGTAAACTCATATGCGATACGTTTCGCGAATCCTAACTAGATGGCGCCACTGATATGTTGGACTACTAATTGTTGGACTAATCACTAACGACCATTTGATTGCTAACGACCGTTCAATTACTACGTTTAGGTTTGGTTAGTAAAACATATAGTGTTTAAAAATACTAAAATACTCGTATTAGGATACTAAAATATGATTACGACTTCTTTAATAATATTTTTCTTTAAAACTAGTAATGCTCGCGTCTTAAGTAAGTTTTACTAAATCTTTGTAAATTATTGTGAAAATGGGATTGCATTTGATATTACTAACGTGACTACTAACTTACTGTATTATTCGTTATAATATAGATCCCGTTAGGGTAGTAAGTCGCAACATAGTAAGAGAAGACTCACAAACAAAAATGATTAGTGCGACAAAAATGTCAAATAAGTAAGAAAGCAGTTACACAATAAATATCGTTTTGAGTTCTGTTATTGTAATTAACAGTAATGATGCAATGCAAATGTCTTAACATCCTTTATTGCCTTTTTCTTTGTAACATCTGCGGTCTTAAAAAAAATCTTCAAGATATACAACTTACATCTTAAGTAGTAAGTTGCACTTAGAATATAATATGAATCCTGCAAAAACGATAGTTAACATCGATCATAACCTTTCAATATTCAACCTCCATTATGGGATTAAAAATTAAGCCTAATCTATAGGTCTCTATCCAGCTATTACTCAGTTAATGGCACCAAAAGCCATGTCATAGATCCTCTGTTATTCCATTATGGGTTCCGGATCATCCGCGCGCTTGACTTACTGGCCAGGTTATTACCGAAGCTACTGCAGCAAAAACATAGCACGAAAAAAAACAGTATATGTTAGTCAACTTGTTCCGAAATTGCTTCGATGTCATGTAGTGAGTGTGTGAATATAAATTTTTAAAAAATATAGGAAATCACCAATACAAATAATAAATATTCGTTCTCGTTATCACCATTATTTAATAAAATGGGATTAGGTCCTAATCTCCCTGTTCTACGTTCCTTTATTTGATGTACTTGAAACCGAGCTGTTATTTTGTGAAGGAATAATGTTTTATCTGAAAATAGCCTTAATATACTTATTAAAATAGTAATTTTATTTGAATTCTACGACAACTTTTAGCAAGGTAGCATGTATCATGGATTAATTATCAAAAGAGGAGAGACAAAACAAAGGGTTCTGCCTAACAAACAGCGGTACGGGTGCACATCAAACTGTTTCCTTACGAGATTTTTTCTCTTTTGCTTAAGGACTAAATAGGTATCATTGAAAATTAGTACCGTGTAAAACTTTTATTGTTTGTTTTTAGTAAAAACCAAGCCGTTATTATGTGTGTCTCTGTTTCTTGTTTACGTTAGCGTGGCTGTTTTGTAGTGACTGTGTCCTAACATTATTCGGTTCACGATGGACGCCTATTACGGCCAGAGATTACAATTGGGAACCCATTAGAGGTGATTGGAGTATATTTTATGGTCGTCTGCGCAAACATGGCAGGACACTATGACATTATAATTAGAGTAGGACAAACCGTATGGCTGCAGTACTGCGAGACAGACCGAAATAATTGAATGGAGAAGAGTTTTTATGTTACAAATGTTAGGCCTAAAACTTACCTAGCTTTGCATTTTTTTGTTTTACTTTAGATCAATAATTAGTTGTTCAAATACGTTGGTACTTATTTCCCGTAAAATACTTCTTTTGTTTCTGAGAAAAACGACAACCTGCATGACTTTAATAACATATATACTATACGTCATATAGACAAACTTGTTGTTCCAAGTTTATGTCTGTTTCTGGGATATTGCATTCGTATATTCAACAAAATATTATTACCTCAGTCCTTTGTTGCAATACTTGCATATTAATTAAATCGTGTGCTATGTAAGCTTATTTTTATTAAAATGACATATGCGTACGATTATGAGTACATAATGATTATGTAAATTATATACAAATGTAAGTCATAACTTTTTGTAAATACAATTATTTTAAAAGACGCTGACAATAGTGACCAAGTTTCTTAAGTTTCACGGCATTAGCCCATTCTTATCCTTAAACAGTATAAAGGAAAGTAAAGTAACAGCCTATAATCATCCCACTGCAGGGCAAAGGCCTCCATTATTGAATTCAAGTTACCACAGCAATGATGGGTGCTGGCATAATCACGACGCTTGCTGAATGCGGGTTGGTGATCACAAACCCGAGCAACGTTCGAAAATTCGAAACAATTTGTTGCCCGACCCGGGGATTGAACCTGGGACCCCGAGATCTTGGCCCGGTATTTAAACCACTAGACTAACGGGGCGTTACTAAAACAGTAATAGGTTTCAATATTGAAACATTTAAGAGCCTCTTGGTGTCTATTTGCAAAACTAAAATTGATTTCACAGATTTTTGTTGAATACATTCTCTACAAGCTTTGACCGTCCATTCGAATATTTTCGGCAGTTTGTCTGATTGACAATTAAAGTAGCCGAGCGCGTCGGTTATGTGGAAATGAAAGCTCTCGTGTCCGACGCTGGAATGTGCCGGGCCTCCCATTTGGCGCAGCCCTGAATTGATTACTGTGGACGCGGGTAGCACGCGTGTCTGTCCCAAGGTGTGAGTGACGGCGTTTTTCGTTTGCTTATGAAGCCTAATGTTGAAATTAAGTGACGGCTGTTTTTGTTTTGCTTTAGAAGCTTCGTATCAACATTTTTACTGTTACTATAATGATAAATGATTTATTCACTTTTAAAATTTTCTTAAATATGTGTTAATATTTGGGCCATTTTGACAGAAACAGCGGCTGCAAAATTTAGATTTTATCTTTTAACTGTTTAAAAAAATCACTAAATAACATTAAAACTGTCAAAGTGCTGTTGTAAGAGTCTTACGTCTTTTGGTATCAACAAAGTATTAGTATAGAACCGATTTTGTTTATGAACAAAGAAAACTATTGCATCTTGGGGCACGGCACTAAACACGCACGCACACGGCACTAACGCACTAGACAGTCAAATTTAGTATAATTTTATATTACTTGGGAGGTACTTTGTGTTTTCATGTGATTGCCAAGTCAATTCATTTATTTAAAACGTAAGATTTTTTAAATATTGATTTGGTTTCTAAAAGATGTTGACAGGTTAGCTAATTACATTATAACTTAAGACATAGGTCCCTTAAGTAGGCACTGGCTAATGAACCGACTTGGTATTACATAGATTGCACAACTTTTTAGGTTAGAAAATCTTAGTTGCTCGACTTGGGTTTTTTACAAGTTATGTTTTTGATGGCATTCAATTTACATGTGAGATCCTCATCACCATCACCTCATTACAATCGATTGCTGGACATAAGCCCGTTGATGAAGAATTTTGCCTTGATTAGCAATCCAACATTAGTATTTAAAAAAAAGTAGCAGTAAGTTTTCTTTCTTGCAGTAGGTAAGTACTCATTCAGTTGCTTCTTACGACACCTATATGAAGAAAAGTGCAGTACATGGCACAGTCCAGTGTCACAATGTAATATGATTTTGAACTCGCTGACCGCTCATGCCTTGCCCCCCGTATCTTGTGTCACGGCTCCGAGTGACGCACAGCCTGTCCGGCTGCTGCAGCCGGCGTTAATCAATACGGTTATCGGTCCGGATATCCGGGTCACTATATATTGCAATCATTTGTCGAGGGAATAATGAACTGTTTAATACATTCGGAAAACTTTTTTTAAATTTTCATAGGAATAGGAAAATATTCCTTTTTTCATGTACATATTTGTCTAATAAACTCTTCGAAAAGTCTGACTAACATTTCTGCAATGGCATCATTGAAACTTACTGTAAAGAAAAAAATATAAAATTCTTCTTCAATTTTAAGGGTAATTTTCAGGGCTGCATATGTCAAAATTTTCTAATTGTTAGTGTTACAGAAAATAAAATGATCAAGAAATAGGAAAGATTAAACCTATTTGAAGACAAATAATTGTATCTTCACTGATATACGTGCAAACTTGCTTAACATATCGAACAACTTATGATTATTATTCCTAGGCCTTTGCCACCTTCTCTTCCGGCGGTGCCGCGGTGGCGTGGCGATTATGGCATCCATCTATAGAGAAACCTGAGTCCAGCAGCAGTTGATAATTATTATAATGCTAGCAGTGAACTAGAATGATTTAATATTGATTATGGGTCTAAAAGAGTCGACAGTTTTAACCCAATAAAAAACTACTTAGTTATCTATTTTCATACGTATAACAAAGAAGCGTAACATTAAATACCTCCCCATCTATACTAATATTATGAAGCTGAAGAGTTTGTTTGTTTGTTTGTTTGAACGCGCTAATCTCAGGAAGTACTGGTCCGATTTGAAAAAATATTTTTGTGTTGGATAGTCCATTTATCGAGGAAGGCTTTAGGCTATACGAGTATAACATCACGCTGCGACCAATAGGAGCGAAGCATGAGTAAAAAATGTTGCAAAAATAATCGCGATCAATAACGGAAATTGACGCGGACGAAGTCGCGGGGAACAGCTAGTCTTAACAAATGGTATAAAGTTACTCTGTTTGTCTGTCTGTAACGATGTCACGACATAACTACTCATCCCATTTTCATGCAATTTGTAACAGATTATCTTTAGACTGTACACCTACCTTGAGAAAGGATAAAAGGCTATTTTGAATCCTACTACTGAACACCGGTTAACAAGGGAAAAGGTTAGAAAGGTAATGTAGGTGCGGCAGGCGCGCCACAGAGGTTATGAGCAAATGCTTGTAAGTGAGCGCTGTTTCTTTTGACGTCGCGCGACTAATACGGTATTCGCTTGATTGGCGTTATTTGAACTCGTATGTGTATTTGGGCGCAAGCGTCGACATTGGTTCTCACAGAAATGGCGCATGACAGTCGTTCTAACCTTCTTCCATGTTCTGTGTTTCCGCCTACGCAATATAACGTATAGGTCACGTGGGGGCGTCAGCTGCGGGCAAAAAATCCAGTTTTTAGGGTTCCGTACCCAAAGGGTAAAAACGGGACCCTATTACTAAGACTTCGCTGTCTGTCCGTCTGTCCGTCTTTCCGTATGTCCGTCTGTCCGTCGCTCTGTCACCAGGCTGTATCTCAAGAGCAGCGATAGCTAGACAGTTGAAATTTTCACATGTTATGTATTTCTGTTGCCGCAATAACAACAAATATTAAAATCAATATAAAATAAATATAAAAGGGGGGCTCCCATAAAACAAACCCGTCTTTTTGGCCTTTTTGGTACGGAACCCTTCGTGCGCGAGTCTGACTCGCACTTGGCCGGTTATTGTATAAATAAAAAAGCTCCATATTTGTCCCAACACAATTATTATTATACTCCCCAGTATCGCATACGATATAAATCGAACAAAACATCATTAAACCCGGTTATTGCCCAAAATGTAAGCCTTAAGAGCGAGTGTTTGTGGGTCAGTGGAGATCAGTCAACGTCCCTCACATTACACCCGGGTGTCCGTGTCGACGCACGTGACGCATAGCCTGTCCGGTTATTACTGCAGCTGTTGCTGATCAATACCGGTCGGGTTACGAGAACAATGCATGATACTGTGTTGGGGTCGACGACCGAGCTGAGAGTAGATTAGGGTAATCCCTTTTAATTAATAGGGTAAATTATGTTTACGGGACGGGAGTAAGAGTTTTATGAAGTTACATCTTTATAGGGTAATGCGAGTCTCGCAATGTCCACCTGTCTGTCGGTCCGTAAGTGGTCAAGTCCTTCCCCTTTCTGAGGCCTTACTCCGCAACACAATGTCCATATATTCGAATCCATCTGTTCATATTTACAGATATATCAACGCTTTAAAACGCTTTTTAAAACCTATAAACTACTGCATGTCGCGAACGTTAAGCACGGTCGAACGAAGCAACAATAAAAGGCGAGCAAATGTAACAGTATTAATCCACTCCCGCGGTAATCTCTTTGTAGGAAGCGGAAGCAATAACGGAGGTGCACCGTCTTAAATATTCAAATGAGGTTCCCTTTCTATTGCCTCTTTTTAGGGATCGGCTTTCAATAAAAAGTTTTTTAATTATTTGAAATTTAAATATTGATCTGTCAATTATTGTAAGCTGATAAAGTACACTCGACAGCACATCAAGTTAAACAGTTGAACTGCGATAACAGCTTTTATTACGTAGGGCATAAGGTCGGTCTCAAGGTCAACATGTATAGTCTGATGTGCCGCCGTGTGTACAATTTG
Organism: Anania crocealis; assembly: GCA_949315895.1. NCBI lineage: Eukaryota > Metazoa > Arthropoda > Insecta > Lepidoptera > Crambidae > Anania > Anania crocealis. The sequence goes on from OX438882.1 coordinate 26,928,828, forward strand.
GCAATAGGTGTACGCGTCGGTTAAAAATAGACAATATTGTTTTTATGATTGGGTAAAAGCGATTTATGTTGTAAGCGGAGCCGAAACGTGCACACTGACGGCACGGCTAGTCCACAAATTCAAAGTCGTTCAGTGTGCTATGGAAAAATTTATGCTCGAAAAATCAGAAATGAGGTGATCCGGCAGGGGTGCCCTTCGGTTCGCCTAAAATTTAAAGTCCTAATTTCATTTGGCCGAACCGTATTGGCCTAAACTTATAACGTATAATTATTGTCTAGTCTAACAGTTGTTTTCGCACTATTATAGATTGGTCTAAAAATTGAAAACCCTAATTTCAGTATGTATAATATCGAAAGCACTAAAATGTATTAGCATCTTTTTTTGACATTACGCTCTATTTTTTTTAAACAGAAAAGTTTAAGAAACGAATCGCTCACAAACCGACCCCAAGCAGTCTTGTCTGCCCTACCCCTAGAGTGTAATTCAAAAGCCCCGCAGCGCCGAAGCCGTCACGGAAGTCTGATTGTTTGGATGCATGCATGATTGCTTGTTTGCATGCATGTCTGCTTGATTGCATGCATGATTGCTTGTTTGCATGCATGATTGCTTGTTTGCATACATGCTTGCTTGCTTGCTTGCATGCATGCTTACTTCTTTGCATGCATGCATGCTTGTTTGCATGCATTCATGCTTGCTTGCTTGCTTGCTTGCTTGCTTGCATGCATGATTACTTCTTTGCAAGCATGCATGCATGCTGATAAAGTTTTTAACTTTCTGCGAATAAAAATTTGGAACTGCAAAAGGGTAGGTGTTATGATATATTCGGCGAAATTATAATACGGCGATATAAAGTTAAGCGTAGTAAAAATAGGCTAAACACGATTAGGAATAGTAAAGATGTGCGAAAAAATTTTAGGCTAATAGTTTGTGCGCCAATGACAATTAGGAGTACAAATAATTAGGCAACCCGATATATACCCGATCCGGCAGAGAACTAAAGTTACCGACATAGCCCACCAGATTAGCAAGCTGAAGTGTCAGTGGGCTGGCCATATTAGCCGCAGAACCGACAACCGCTGGGGTAAACGAGTTCTTGAGTGGAGACCGCGTCTCGTAAAACGTAGTGTAGGACGCCCTCAGGCCAAGTGCAGTGATGATTTGCGCAAGTTGGCTGGCAGGAGCTGAATGCGAGAAGCCGAGGATCGATCTAAGTGGCGTGCAACTAGAGAGGCCTATGTCGATCGACATAGGCCTCTCCAGTTGCACGCCACAGTTTGCATGGATAGGCCTCTCATCATCATGAGGATGATGATGATGATGATGTCTGTTATCTATCATCTCTGGTTTTAGAATAAGTGCCTTCACTCATATATCAAGTGATAGAATGATGTATCACAAAAAAATCTAAATTTATATTTTGGTCATAGACTTTATTTTCGTAGCGAAATTTTAATTTTTGAGAGGCAAAAGCTTTTATCAATCTATAAATCTGCCAAAACCAGTATCCTTGGACATTTTTATAATGGGTAAAATGTCAAAACACGACACGTTGTAAAAGTCATTAGAGGTAAGAAAAAAATATATTAGCGATCTATGAGTAAAAAAAAATTTAAATATACTTTTAAGATTTTTTATTTACTTAAGTGTGTCCGGTAGACATTTCTTTTGGCAATAAGCCTGCCTTATTGTACAGATGAGGTGCAATCTACTGATAATAAAAACACTGCATGTCCATTATCTCTAGATGTACTAAAAGAGAGTGCATATGATATTTATTGATGAACAAAACGTCGTACGGAACCTGCACCCGTTTTTCTAGCGGATTTTTTCTGGGAACGACGTAGGAAGTCCGAGGATTACTTTTGACGGTCGACTGGCTGTGAGCCGTTCGCAAGCAATGGGGGTTTTAATGAACTCGAGACCTTCAGGAGCCGCCGAATAATCCCTATTTGCCTCTCTTTGTGGGCGAGTGTAATAGAACCACGTGATTGCAGGTTTTATGAAAGGATCCAGGTAGGATATGCAATTTGGGTTGGACAAGCTCTGTTGTCTATATCTCAAGGTTTATATTTCTATGATAGATTAGACCCGATAGATTTCAATGAATATTTAACTATGAATAGTTTTAATAATCTAAGTAATATTTTAAACATGAATGTATGTATGGATGTTTGTGACTCAATCACGCCAAAATGGCTACACACATCTAGATAATAATAGGGGTTAAAGTATGAAATTGCCGATTATTTTCCCACTTTTTATTTTGTTTATAGCTCTTAAGTATTATTGCGTAATTCTTTTTGTATTGTATCAAAAACTAAATAAAGTAACTTTTGACAAAAAAAAATGCAATACTAGTGCCTATTACTTCAAAGGAAGTCGTTGAAAAGACCCCTTACAATGTGTCAGCTGACCTTCTTGCTTCAATTAAGTATATTTGTATTATACCTATACTTTGATTTTCAGAAATTTAAATACTATAATGCGTAGCTTTATAACCATCTAACTTTCACCTTTAATTGCATCGAAAACGGTTCAGGCGTTTTTAAAAAAACTAAAAAAATGTTAGTATGGAAAAATGACTTTTCTCGATTTCGTCCATACAAAACGGCAATTGCATACTTTAACCCCTAATATTTCGCACAGAGATTGACTAAGTCTTTTTGATTGAGTAGCACTTGGCTAGATTTAGTAGAAGCAATTACGCCAACCGGTGCCAATAGGTGGATCAGTCGACCTTTAAGCGAGAGGTTGTAGAGTCCCAGATGAGAGTCACTCAGGCAGTCGATATTTTTATTGTAGGAATTTACCGGGTGGCTAATCGAGTCAATTATCTCAACTCAGTCGTAGTATTTCTCACTTGATTAAGATAACATTTGAATCATAACTCCTAAGATATACATTATACAATGTCATATCGTATAGCGTTAAGATACACAATGTTATATAACCCTGAACCTCGTATCATAGCTTGTTTCCGCCCCCTCGTTTAGTGTCGCAGAGCTCATCATGGCTAACATCAATTTTGTTATCGCGCGGAAGCATGTCGAGACATGCACCTTAAGACCCTGGATTCTGAATATAGCACGTGAATTGCCTCTAAAATATAAATATCTGTTAAGGCAGACAAGAAGTGTTGCTGAGAATTCTTTATATCAAAAATGAGTGGAAACACCAAACTGAAAAATTATACAACTGACTGTTAAGCCTACAAAATATAAATTTTTGCTAAACATTTTTTGGCATTGTACTTACTGAGTATACAATATCATACATCTCATAACAGAGTTTAAAGAACGCCAATCAAGCAAATTCGTCAAACGTCAAAAGAAACCATTCACATGGCTCACTTGCATTCATGTTTGGGCAGAAGTATGGCCATTCGCTTATAACCTCTGTGGCATGACTGCCCCGCCTATATCTCCTTTCTAACCTTTCTTCTGTGTTCTGTGGCTAAAATCGTAACCATTTCTGTTGGCTTTGTCGTAGTCGGGTAAGAAATCTGCCAAAACACTGACTTACCTCCAAGCCTCAGCTCCGCAGCCGCCTGCGCGCTGTCCAGGTCCCTCTCAGCGAAGCACTGGTACATCCCTCTGTGGGCGCGCACGACCCCGTGGACGCGGAGGACGCGCTCCCCACCCCCGACGGGCACGCCGTCGTGGAGCCAGCGGATGCGGGCGTCGCCCCCTTCGACTGAACAGTTGAAGGCCACCGAACTGCCGGAGTTGGCTACCTGCAGGTTGAGTATAGTTGATGATTAGTAGAGAAAAATACGAGAGGAGGGACTGAGATGAAGAAATCATGCTTAGTTTAAGGCGTGATTGAGAAATACGACACCGGGAACTGATATTACAGACAACGACTTGAACCTTAACACTACATAGACTGCATACATAACAAACTGCCATGATCATCATCATCATAACAAGGCCCGAGTTCACCAACAGACGTTTAAGTTTAAACAGCGTTTAAAATATTATTTGACATATTTTGTATGGGAATTGTGTCAAATTAATCGTCACTCTTTGTTTACCGAGTATTGGTGAACTCGGGTCTTAGTATACTGCTGAATGTCGCATAATCACCATAGATTTAATATATATATCTATGATAATCACCTTGTATGGCAGGCAGGTGTATGGCACTATGTATGGTACAAATTCTGTTTGGTCAATGGTGGAAAAAGAATGCTTGTTCGTTTTTCTTTTTGGTTGGTACAGCCTGTTGTTGGTTTTGGCTTCTTTTCTTTTTAATTTATTCTCCACACTCAATGAACCTAGTAAACTAAGTTAAATTGCTAGGCACTACACTACTTGTTCTTTGCATAATAGCTGATTGCTGAGAAAGTACCTACCCATGCACGAAAATAATGAGGCACAACACCAACTAAAAACCATTTAATTTTAATTTCATGATGACAATGAAAATGACGATGATCATGGAAATGGTTTAATCTGTGTTTTTTATTTTATTTAGGAAATAAAACCGCAGATTAATTCATTTTCATAGTCATACCTTAATAAAGACTTATAAATAACGAATATCAAACAGTTTCCAAAAGTAAACATTGAACAAAGTACATATATAATAGTGTTTTAAAATATAACCAAACCATCCCAAAAACACCAGTCATTAGTAATACTTACATATACTAATAAACAGTTATTTTATTCACTTTAGGAGTTCAACATATTTTTAATTTATTTTTATCACATTAGTTAACTATATTTTATTTATATGTACTTTATAATATATATAATATTATGTGTTTTCCTTAGGAACTGACACTTCATCCGTAATCATAGCAACAATACCGAATGCTTCAAAAAGACGTCAAAAATTCCAATGGGTATCTTATGACTATTACGAAAACTTTTTGTAATTTTCCCGTTACCATTACAGTCTTGGAGTACTTGTTGAGATCGAGTTCGAATAGTTTTGAACTTGGAAGCAAACAGTTGAACTCAATCGCAACTGTCCAAAGTGCAAAAAGTCGACCGCGGCCTCGGACTTAAGACAGTTCTGGGTCGGGATTATGAATAATACATGCGTCATCCCTAACGCAAACTCATTAGTGGAGGTCGCAAGTTCTTCTTCATTTGACTTTCCTTTAATAACTTATCAGGTTTATGTTAACTATTCAAATTTATCGATTTGGAATATAAACTTATTATCTACCAAATAGATTAGTTTGAATTTTTTGCTGGGAGAAGTTCAGTTTAGATCATAATTTAAAATAAACTAAGTAAATACGAGTATTATAGTGAAGTGCTTCTTTTACCTTTTTTTAAACTATTGCGTAGTTTTTTATACAGGATGAAATTTTAACCACCTTTCAAATTTTGATACAACAATCTACGAGACAAAAAACAAATGACATATTTTTTCTTTTGGTATAGCCCAGTACAAAAATGTCAAGATAAAGCACTTAGTACCTTGTCCACCAAAAATCTAAAATTTCTAAAGGCTCAGAGGGATGACGGTGCTGCCTGTTTTATTCTGGCAGTACTCCTTTAGTCGTCTTTTACGACACCCAAAGAAACAGAATTTGTGGTGCTATTCTTTAACGTGCCGACACAATACAATTCATATAGTCTAGTAAAAAAACCCGTATGCCACAAAATTTGCTAAGCAATCAAAAATAGCTGTTTCATCTTAACTGACTGTCAAACATCTGCAAAGATGTTTCTTTCGGGTGTTAAGGGTGCAAACTCCTAACATTTGATGAAGCAACGCTGGCTTACAGCGTTAAGAATATGCTTGAAAAATTCGCGCTGAGTCGCAGGGTCTCGGTGGCTTAATGTTATAGCGCCCGCCCGGCATGCGAGGAGATGCGGGTTCGAGTCCCGCCTGAGACATAATTTTTCAAGTTTATATACTGATATTTGCTAAGCAATTTTATGCCCATGTCCAGTTGTGGGTGGCGGGACTGACTGATTTTAGATTTAGATAGATAAATTAAATAAAAAAATTGAATTGTGAATTATCTATTACACAGATCAAATTCAAATTAGTTTATTGGTATCAAAAACAAGTGGTGCCCTAAAATTGTGATCGTTAATACTTGCATTCGATAAAAACTGTGTCGCAAGTATTAGCGCCCACCTCCAAGACTCCAACATAAAACTTTACAAAGTAATCCTTACAATATTTTAATAATATACACCGTGAAATTTTAGTGGTTGTTTTCCCGCAACAGAATGATTTACCATTAGTAGCACCATCGAATCGTGCGAGTTATTTTTTGAAAATAAACAAATGGTTGTTCTCAATTAATCAAAAAAATAATCATCAACTCAAAAGCGTGAGATACGATGGTATCTTTACAAAATGTGACGTGTTTGGGTACTGCTTGCCGCACAAAATCAATGTTCAAAGCAAAAGAAGCTCTACGCACTAAGTAATACAGCATAAACTGCACCGCGCGAGGGGCAATGACCCCGGCCGGTGACCGGCTGCGGCGCGGCTAGTACCATTGGTTCGAGGTTGCTTTCGAGTTTCGTTTATCACAATCGTAAAACTGCTACTTTTTATTTGAAAAAAAAAAACTGCACAAATCTATTGTGCTACTAAGATAGAATCATTTTACTGCGGGAAAACAACCACTAAAATTTCACGGTGTATACCTATGCAAAACTTAAATATGTAATTATAGTGTGTGTGTGTGTGTGTGTGTGTGTGTGTGTGTGTGTGTGTGTGTGTGTGTGTTTGGTGTGTTGTTTTTTTTTCTTTTTACAGTACTGTACTTAAAAACTCCTCCGTTTCTGAGTAGGTCATGCTTTGCAGCCATGCAGAAACGTTAAGCTCACACTCATGCAGAGTTAATGGATAAATGATTAATATTTTATTGATTTCGTTGTATAGCAATGGACCCATGAAGTAAATGTGGCATTTAGCCGCAGATAATTTAGCTCGTGTTGTCTTACAAACTGGAAGAGGTCTACGCCTATTTGAAATAGCAGTGTTGTCATATGGTATCTGATTGTGTGTACGCAAAAGGACAACAAGCAAATACATTTTTCTAACAGACAAAACACTATTTAAAGCGTATAACTCAGCAGTTGGAAACAATATAGGTTTGAAAGTTATTATCTTTAGGATGGCTCTTTGAGCTCTTTCTAAACGCAACAGTTGAGTTTTGCCTGAACCACCCCAGACTAAAATGCAGTATGATATAAGTGACTGACCTAAAGCGTAGTAAACGGTTTTCAAAGTTTCAAAGTCGATGCTATTCCTAAGAACTTTAAATAAAATCACACAACATAACGATGGCATCAACGTTAAACTGTAAGCTTTTGTACCCACTTAAAATATAGTTAAAACTACTTAATTTTGTCAACAAACAAATTAACCCGCAAGTGTTCGAAGTAGAAAAAGTCGACCGCTGTGGGTCGGAAACAGTTTTGGCTCAGGTCATGAATAATGCACTAGCTGGTAATACGATGCACGTGTTGCAGACCTGATACTAAGCTCGTTAAGTGTTGAGGCTGTGAGATGTCGATACTCGATGCCAATTAAGACGACCTCCGTGGCGGAGTGGCGTACACAGGTTTTCAAGGTGTTGCCTGTTTTGGGGTCCCGGGTTTGATTCCCGGACGGGTCAATGTAGAAAAAAAGTGTTTGCTCTACATTTTCTTGGGTGTTTGTGGTACCTTCGTTAATGCTGGTTTCCGAAATACGACTGCTTTAAATAGTTATTCAAATTAGGATCAGAACAATGTAGGTATGTGATGTTGTCCACATTTGTAATTATTAATGACTCAGGCAAACCCCAGACAACTTCTGTATAGGATTTTCAAAATAAAAGTTAGACTTATTAACAGAAAAACTTTTTGGCGCTGGACTCCGGCAGGAGGGTGGTAGCATCCAGACAGCCTCTTACAAAGCCTACCACCGCAGAGGGATCTGTTAGCCGTCATCATTGGTTAGAAAACCATAGATGCCGTTGCCCAGGGTGGACCACTGCTGAGGTAGATCCCACCACCCCTTCTTGACACCTAGTCTTAAGAAGCGAGTCCAGGAGTAATACAAGAGGAGACGGGTAGCAGCGTTTTTGAAGTAAGATTCCGAGCATACTCAATCATGGCTTGAGTTTGTTCAATGACGAATTCCATTTTGACGACCATTTGGATCAGCGGTAGTACACGCTGCTTCTGAGCATGCTTCTGGGTCGCGGGTTCGATCCCCGCACAGTACAAATATTTGTGTGTATGAACATGTCTGCTTGTACTGGTCTGGGTGTTTTCTATGTATTATAAGTATTTATTTACAAAAAGAAAAGTATATAAGTAAGTTTATCAGTTGTCTAGTACCCCATACGACAGGGTACTTAATAGTAGCTTAATTTGGGACTAGATGGCTCTGTGTGGCCCAGTGAGGCATGACTTAAAATATAATTCTTAAAAAAAAGTTTTAATACACCTAATCATTCGGGCCTATGCCCACCTAGCACTGGGTGTCGTTTGTCTGAGATGATGATTGTACAAACAAAGGGTGGCAATGTATATCGATGTAAACCCATTAATAGTGAAAAGCCTCTAGGTCATACAGTCGATTAAAAAAGGCTGGGGGTTACCAATATTATGATGTACAGACTTCAGCTATACGAGACTAGACCGGTCGGTTATGTTAGAATAATGAAACTTGGAAACAATCCGAATTGTTATAGTCTGAAACAATTTGCTCGCATACATTGTTTGAATTTGGCCGAACTTTATCTCGCTAGCGTTTAGGTTTTTAGGGTTTGTTATCATAGTTGTGTTGTTAGGTCGTAACACTAGAGAACAAACATACTGGAAATTCAAGCGATAAGAGTTAACATTTTTGACTGTTAAGACGCTGACATGAGCCAAATTCAGCTCAATGAAGATTGTTTTGCTTAAAGCCTATGGCTCGTATTGTTGCCAAACTCTATGTAGTTGTAATTGATCATATTTTTGACCAGGTGGTTGTTTCCAAAACACGATTCTAAAAACTTTTCTCGATAGAAAATAATCTCAAAGTAGCCTCTGAAAATACATAAATTACCAGTTTTCTCAGCAGTCCGTATAACAATGATAATAAAATTTTGCTATATTGTATACTACATGTTGCTTAAGCAAATGACTGATTTAGATTTTTAATACAATGGCAATTTTAAATTGCACAACGAATTTTGTTGTTTGGCACTTAGGCCCTTCTATTCCATGCGCTTTTTCTCTGTCACTCCTACGGGAATTGACATTGACAGCTGCGACGCGTTGCAAAGAAATTCAAAGACGAATCAATTTGTGGGCGTATTCATTGCTCAAGGTCATCGGCTGCAGTCAGCGTCTTAAATATAAAAACGGGATTGACCGCGACTGGTACTGGTACACTACCGCTTACTTTTTTGATGTTATGGTGTCACGACTACTGACGTGACGTAGACGTGGTATAATCATTTAAGTCAGTGTCATAGAAGTTAGTACTAGTTACGCTATGCATAAACGTTCAGTCTTGTTTTTTTATATAAAAATTATTACAACTTGTAAGTTTAAAGTCTAATTTACAATGTAAATTTGTCAGGTAGAAATTATTGAATAATCATTATCATGATCCTTTCAGCCAAATGACGCCTAACAACGGTCGTTCCCGCTACATTCACATCCAGAAGCTTACCGCGACCTTTGTCAGATATTCGGGGGGACCTATTAGGCAGGGCAGAACCCAGACAGAATTAGCTGAACCCAAGTCTTAAAGTCGTTACCATTCGTCCGTCTGTCCCAGGGTTTTGAATGGTATGAAAGATCAGACAGGAATTTACAGAATCATATCTTCAAAGTATGATAGTAAGCATACTTTGAATTCTAATAACATGTATACTAAAAGGAACATCTGCATTTTTCTTAAACACAGCTTACACCTCCTAAGTCTAACAAAAAACATTTCACACGTAAGTATTACCATAACATAAAGACGAAATCTAATTTTCCGGATGTGTCCAATAGCCATAACAATGGCCACCCGTTCTCAAAACTGTCCCAAACAAAACAAAGCTATTTAGCCCGAAAAATGTAGAATTTGAGACGGGAACAAATTTAACCCACGCCTTGTCTATATTCCGGGTAGAAGGCGGCCGGGCGTTTTGTGCCTTGAATACTTATTTTTCAATTCTAACGCGATGAGAGTTGTGATGTGAATGCAGTGATGCGCCGATAGTGGTAGCGTATGCTGGGAGTTCTGTGCCGACAACGTGTTGCGAGGGTGTTCAATGAATTTTGATTTGATAGACCGCTTTGATTTTAATGTCGCTTATGATTTAATAATATTTTTGCGAGTCAAGTTAAAACTAAGGTGAAAAAAATATACTAATTTTATCTGTAACTCTTTTGCGGGAATCGGGATACGATCCCCGTTAAAATATGAACACCAGAGTTGGTGGTAAATGTTTATTTTAGCACGCGAGACACTGTTATCGTTATATTAAATATAATAAGCTTTACAATTTCAAATACCACGATAATATAGCACATCAAAATCAATCCTCTCTCATACAGTAAAAAATTGCCGATCTAGTCGGCGAAAGTCGGCCGTGCCAGCCAGCAACATTGCAAATAGACACGGCCCGGGACACGGGACTTTCGCCACACTTTCAATATTAAAAAGAGAGTTGAAACCTTTTTCCAATTAAACATTGGTGTTTTATCACGGCCTTAAATGATAGGTCAAGTAAGGTTTTTGCTAAAAACAGATTATGTGCTTGAAGTGTTCCATTTCAAATTTACCTACTTGAAAAGAATCAAGCCTTTAGACCTCTTGACTTCTTGATAAAGTACTGTGAAGATCAAAATTAAATCGTTGACTTTTCTTACAGTGATAATATATTATTATAACCACACATAATTAAAGTTTTTCGTTGGTAAGGCACATGATTGATACTCTGTGTTGATTGGTATATTTTTCTTATGAGCAATATTTTCATATTTAAGCCTTGTTTTCAGTTTATCTGCATCGGATTCTTTTTAAATACACTAATATTTGTTTGTTAGTGTTTTAAGGAGATGGCTGCAAATTTTCAATAGTGAGTAGGAATTTCACCTACCTCAAACAATAGATCTAATTGAACTATCCACTAATTAGTTTGGTTCTTACTTCCTCGGTGTTAGTTAAACTTACATATGAGTAGTGAGTTAGCTCGAAATACGAGTATGAACTGCAAAATCGTTTCAAACTTTAACTTGAAGTTAATTGAACTGAGGTTAGAATTTGGTTGTACTTAGTAGATCTGAATCAGAAATAAGTAATTATCGTTAAGAAACTAAAGCCTTTTTAATTCAACAAAAAGAACTCACTAAAAGTCTATATTTCAGTAAAAACCTATTTGCACCAAGTAATCTAAGATCTAATATTTTGTATATTAGCATTTGTCACTATACTTTTATTAAGCAATAGAATAAATATGTCTTTCTTTCTTTAGATTAAAATAATATGGGTCTCATAAAAAGGTTCAAGGCCGCACAGAAATTGAAAGAGCAATCGTTAGTATTTCCCTGCGCGATAGAATCAACAATGAGGAAATATGTAGGAGAACTAGGATAACCGACTTCGCTCTGAAGAATTGTGGAGCTAAAGTCGCTGTGTCGTTTGGTCGGAAAGGTTCTGAAATGGCAACTACGCACCGGACGATGATCTGTTGGTAGGCCCCCACCAGGTGGATCGACGATTTGATGAAGGTCGCATGAAGCCAGTGAATGCGGGTGGTGCGTGACCCATCGTTAAGGAGATCCTTAAGGGAGGCTTAAGTCCTGTGGGCTCCGTTTGGCTGACATAATGGAGACCTACCAACATCTCACCTGCAGTTGCAGCTGAACAGTGCCACGAGCCGCGAGCGAACCTTTAGCCTCGCGTCTCTCCTCTGCTCCCCGTACTGGTTGTGGGCAAGGCACGTCCACACTCCACTGTCTGAGATCTGGACACGGCAGATGATCAGCACTTGATCCGACACAGTGATCAGGATACTGTTGGATACGGGGTTGAGATAATGACAAGTTACCAACAGCTCACCAGCGCGGCAAGTCCACACGGCGCTGTCAAAAAGCTGGGCACGGCGGATGATCTACCCTATTTAAGCAGGCTTCGTTTGGCTGAGCTCGATAGTGAAGTGTCGCCAATATCTCACCTGCAGTTGCGGCTGAACAGTGCCACGAGCCGCGAGCGCACCCTCAGCCTCGCGTCTCTCCTCTGCTCCCCTTACTGGTTGTGCGCACGGCACGTCCACACGCCGCTGTCTGAGATCTGGACACGGCGGATGATCAGCACTTGACCCGACACAGTGATCCTGATGCTGTTGGATACGGGGTTGAGATAATGACAAGTTACCAACAGCTCACCAGCGCGGCAAGTCCACACGGCGCTGTCAAAAAGCTGGGCACGGCGGATGATCTACCCTATTTAAGCAGGCTACGTTTAACTGAGCTCGATAGTGAAGTGTCGCCAATATCTCACCTGCAGTTGCGGCTGAACAGTGACCACGAGCCGCGAGCGCACCCTCAGCCTCGCGTCTCTCCTCTGCTCCCCGTACTGGTTGTGGACACGGCACGTCCACGCGCCGCTGTCTGAGAGCTGGACACGGCGGATGATCAGCACTTGACCCGACACAGTGATCCTGATGCTGTTGGATACGGGGTTGAGATAATGACAAGTTACCAACAGCTCACCAGCGCGGCAAGTCCACACGGCGCTGTCAAAAAGCTGGGCACGGCGGATGATCTACCCTATGTAAGCAGGCTTCGTTTTGCTGAGCTCGATAATGAAGTGTCACCAATATCTCACCTGCAATTGCGGCTGAACAGTGACCACGAGCCGCGAGCGCACCCTCAGCCTCGCGTCTCTCCTCTGCTCCCCGTACTGGTTGTGGGCACGACACGTCCACACGCCGCTGTCTGAGAGCTGAGCGCGGCGGATGATCAGCACTTGGTCTGACACCGAGATCCTGATACTGTTGGATACAGGGCTGAGGCGACCGTTGCTGTGACGAAACCAGCTGCAAGGGAAATAACAGATTATCAATAGTTGTAATAAAGTGAATGATTGAAAGAAACATACCTATCTATCACATTTTGACGACCATTTGGATCAGCGGTAGTTAACGCTGCTTCTGACCCTTGGGTCGCGGGTTCGATCCCCGCACAGTACAAATATTTGTGTGCATGAACATGTCTGTTTGTACTATTTACAAAAAAAAAAGTATATAAGTAAGTTTATCGGTTGTCTAGTACCCCATGCGACAGGGTACTTAATAGTAGCTTAATTTGGGACTAGATGGCTTTGTGTGGCCCAGTGTGGCATGTCTTAAATATATATAAATATATATATATATTTGAGCAAACACAGTAGTGAAATGAGATATAGTTTGAAGATTTGAATTAAGATGACTGATTACTGAACATAGAATTAGGAATATGGTATAAAAATAAAAGTGAATGAGCGATTTAAGAATGATTAAAGAAATAATATGAAAAACATGAGAGACTTGGAAGATCACGGTGACAGCATCAGGGTTGTTTTTTAAGTATTTTTTTTTACATTTTAAAGACGTACGTAATATACAACAACAAATTAATATACATTATATTCCTTTCCCTGATACTACTCATCATCATCCTAACTATGAGTTCATGTGATAATCATTTCATAGCTTTGAAATATGAGTTTCCTATATTTCTGCACTGGCAAGCGAAATGAATGCGGAAAAACTCCTCCGTGAGCCGTATCAATAACTCTAGTGACCATGAAAGTTTAAATCAGTAGGTATAAGATTATTTTGTCAACATTATCTCGTACATACAGGATGAAATTTTAACCACCTTCCAAATTTAAATATATCAATCTACGAGACAAAAAACAAATGACGTATTTTTCCTTTTGGTATAGCCCAGTACAAAAATGTCAAGATAAAGCACTTAGAAAATGTCCGCAAAAAATCTAAATTTTTTGATATGGCCGCCTAGCAACACTTTTTTTACGCGATTCACATCTCATTCATTCATTACGATACTATTCATACGTTTTTGATTTTCCCTTTATACCTTATCAGGCCTAGGATCGCAAAAATTTAAAATTATATTGCAAAAATATTTTCGGGTGAAAGCTTGATTTACATTTTTAACTTCATAAATAGGCTCTAAATACGATACCGAACGCCTATAAAATTTTTGGAAAGTGGTTTAAATTTTACCCTGTATAGATGAAGTTAAAAAGGAGTTTTATGAAAACTATTTTATGTTTATCTGATATGATATTTTTTAGCAACCTGTAACTTGGCGCAGGACTTCCGATGGCGCAGCACACGAGGCGGATGTCTCCTCCTTGCGGTACGACCTCGTCTTCTGATATCGCCAGCATCCTTGGAGCCATGCTCCCTGTCGAATCTGTGTGATAGAAATGTTTACACTAAAGCGTAAACTTAAGTGTATAAATATTTAATTTTATTAATTAGTTAAACGTTGTTAGTAAATGAAAACTGTCGTAACGACTTTTGTAAGAAAAAATGTTTTCCAAATGTACGAGTTGTTCCTTTTTTATTTTGCGTGGTCTGCTAAGTAACTCATAGTTTATAGATATTTTACGTCTTAATCAATATAACAAAACAAATTTTCTGTGGAACCCATACTAAGTTCTAGACTAGACTGTAACAAAAATAAAATATGCTCTTTAAAACTTAATAACTTTCTCCACCATAAATACAATATTATTAAGATCGTCATCATTTTTACTGCAGATACTTATTTTTTAAATTATGCTTAATATTACAATACCTTTTTTCGCATTAATAAATCGCTTCAGACTAAAGCTGCTCCTAACGGGAAAAATACATAATAAACCTTACGTGAAACAGTAATCATAGAAGGTGCGCTCCTCCTCTTCTCGCCAGTCAGGGAGTGTTGCACTTCACATGAGTATGTACTTGATTCGTCGGGCCTTGCGTCTCGCATCACTAAGACATCTCCTCGGCTGCCTCCGATGACGTACTGCCCACCTTGAAACAAAGTTTTAAAATTTATATCAATGACAATTGAGAGCTACCCCTAGAGTTTAATCCTACCCAAGCTACTTAGTAGTAGCTTAAATTAGGACTAGATGGCTCTGTGTGGCCTGTCTGAAATTATGTCTCTAAGTACCTAACAAAAAGTTCAAATAAGTTACACATTTCGATGTAAACTGTAAACCGGCGTATTTAGGTTCATGAATATGTCTGGCATATACTTAAAATGCCCAAGATCATAATTTGATAACACGTGAATTTAAAATAGACCTTTAACAAAGTCCATTTAAAACGGACTTCGCCATAAGCTAACCGTACGAAAATACTTGAATTTAAAATCCTTCAGTTGAATATCTTGCTAGAAGCAAAGTATACTGAGAATCCCTCACATTCAGAAGATTGAATTGGCAGCTATAAACCTCTCATGACTTTCCGATCAGGGGACAACAGCGTTTTGAATGCATCCTCAGTTTGTACTACCCTGTTTATTCAATAGGGTTTCGAAGTTCGTTAGGATAAAATGGTTCATCGTCATTGTTCTGAGTAATCAATAATGTATGTTGCAATTTAACACAGTACGCTATATATCCCAAGAGAGTGATAGCATGCATTATATAAAAAGCTCTTGTGCTTTTTAGAGTCACATCGATCAAGTAGAAGTTGCAGATACCTTGGAAGTGAAGTAAATATTATATTATAAGGCTTCTTAATTATCCGTTTTCAATTTTGTGAAAACATTAGCATGCTGAAGTGGTGGTAGGTTTGTAACTTTTGACACATAACCGATAGCAAATATTATCATTATATTCTTTCTCAGCCAAAAAACACTCACTATTGAGTATATATCTCTTCTTAGTGTTGCATCGCGACACTTTTTGCAGGCGGGTTAGGGATCAGATTAAGCAAAAAAAGTCGCTGCTACCTTTATCTGGTGGTTGGTGGTGGATAACCACATGAGGACAAGAGTCTTGTCTGGCTTTACACCCTTGACCGAGTGTGGTCGTACTCGTCACGTAAGGGGTGGTAGTAAAGTTCACATTCCATCGTCACCCGTAGCGGAGCTTTTCTTGCAGATTCATGAAGAGGACTATTAAGTGCTGTTTAGACTTCGTGTTTCTATGCCTTTTATGCTTTCAACTATTTCTTATCAAGATAGGGTGGTGCCATTCCATTATAGACTGGCATTACAAAACAAAGGTTAAATTGAATTCACATTTTCAGTATGATTTTATCTTGAACGCAGACACAGTGTAAAAAAATTGTCAGCAATTAGCAAAAAATCATCTAGGATCAAGTTTGTGGCTATATCTTAAGCGGTTTGACGTAACCTAATTATATCCAAAAGTGAACCACATATTAATAGTTTTAAGTTCAAAAAACATAATTAAACAACTTTGTGGACCTATTTTGAAAATACGAAAGATTAATTTGTATGGAAAAGAAACTGAGCGTCCCTTAAATCCGGTTACAAATTTTAATACAATTTTATTCTAAATCCGTACAGACACCATGAAAGTTAATAGGATCTCAGGGGGACGGTGATTTAGTTTTAAAGAGAGGTGAATGAGGTAATTTTACAAAGCGCCTACCTCATCTCATTAAAATTTGGCTAAGACCGAGTCAAAATTGTATACCGATGGGTCCATACTACAAAATAAGTTTTTAGCAGCAAGCTCAACTCAAACCGATACCGGCACCACCCCTTGTCGTCCTTTGGGTGTTATTATGGGTGTTATAATGAGTACATCCCAAAGAAGTGCACAGAATGGCCGATACATTAAGATTGACTTTGAAATTGCAATAGATTCCATCCCAAGTAGGCATAAGTGGTAACGAGGAGGCTGACAGATTGGCTAAACTTGCTTGTACTGATGGCACACAGTATTCTATTTTGCCTTTTTATTCAGAGGTTTTAACAAAATAAAAAATAAAAACATTTGTTATTTAAAGCTTTGCTTATACCGGCAACACAGCTGTGGACTTATCGGTAGGAGTTATACGCGGTCGTCCCTACGGGGGTGTAGCTCTTTTATGGCGAAAAGATCGATTTCCTTGTGTTTCTCTGTTACAGTGTAAATGTGTTCGCCTTCTAGCTGTTAAAATTACTATGAGTGATAGATCTATGATTGTCTTTTCTGTATACATGCCTAACGACGAGCGCCTAAACTTAATTGAATTTACGGAATGCTTAGGCGAAATAAATGCGATTATTGATAGTGAAGATGTGGACTTAATATATATTTTGGGTGATTTTAATGCTCATCCTGGTATGCCTTTCTATAATGAACTCAAGAGTTTTTGTATTGAACAGCAAATGTATATAATGGATACTGAAATGTTGCCAAATCACTCATATACTTATATCAGCGATAGTCACGGATGCAGACGATGGCTCGACCACTGTGTGACTACAACAGCCGCAAAAGAAACAGTAGTAAGTGCTAAGATTCATTACGATGTATATTGGTCGGATCATTTTCCAATTGAAATAGTTTGTAATTTAAATAAGAATATTCCAAAAATTGTAATTAATAACATAGACGGTCACGATATTAATTTATTGAATAGTATATTATGGGGTGAAAGGGAACAGTCGCAAATCAAGGATTATTATGATATATGTAATAACAAATTAAGAAACATTGATTTCCCAAAGGAATTTAGATTTTGTTGTGATAATTTATGCAATGACATAAATCATAGGCAAACCATAGATATTATGTATAACTCAATTGTCACAATACTTAAGGAGGCTTCGGTTTCTAGTTGTAGTAAAAAGGGGCGAAGCGGAAAGCATTATGTAGTAGGTTGGAACAAACACGTTAGAGAGGCACATCAAAGGGCTAGGCATTGCTTTAAGGAATGGTATTTACACGGTAAGCCAGGTTCAGGGATACTTTACGAGGAAATGTACTATTCCAGAAAATATTTTAAAGCAAAACTCAAATTCTGTCAAAACCATAAAGATCAAATTAAGATGGACTTAATTGCCTCACATCACAGAAATAAAAATTTTGCAGAGTTGTGGAAGTCAATTAATAAATTAAATCCAAAAGTATGTCTTCCCGTTTGCGTCGATAATGCTAGTAAACCTAACGAAATAGCTAACTTGTTCAGGGATCATTTCAAAGTGGAACCTTGGGCAACGGATATGGACGAGCCGATGTTCGATGTTAGGAGTCGTGAGGGGAGCAGCCTCATCAAAGTAACACCAGCAGAAATTGCTGAAATAATTCGGCACATGGCAAGAGGCAAGTCTCCCGGACATGACGGTCTTAGCATCGAACATCTGCAACATGCGGGTTTCCACCTACCTAGAGTACTTTCACTGTTCTATACTTTCTGCATTCGACACAACTATTTACCAGACGATCTAATAAAGACTATAGTGGTACCCATAATTAAAAATAAGACAGGTAACATATCTGACAAGTGCAATTATAGGCCAATATCCTTAGCCACTATATTAGCAAAGGTATTGGACAGTGTGCTTAATAAACATCTAAACCAGCATGTGATTCTCAATGACGCTCAGTTCGGCTTTCGACCCGGCTTATCTACGGAGTCAGCAATATTATGCCTTAAACACACTGTCCGGTATTATACAAACAGGAATACGCCTGTATTTGCGTGCTTTCTGGACCTGTCAAAAGCTTTTGACCTGGTGTCATACAATGTTTTATGGAATAAATTAAGCAGTCATACGAGTTTACCGACTGAACTAATCAAAACATTCAAGTACTGGTATGACAACCAAACTAACCTAGTTAAATGGGCTGGGCAGTACTCAGAAGCTTTTAAGATGAAATGTGGTGTAAGACAGGGAGGGTTGTCTTCACCTACTCTTTTTAACATATATGTTAATGGGCTGATTGAGGAGCTCAATAACGCTGGGGTGGGTTGTTCGGTAGACGGCTGTTATGTTAACAACATTAGTTATGCCGATGACATGGTGTTGCTGAGCCCCTCAATCAACGGGCTTAAGATATTGCTAGCAATATGTGAAAGGTATGCTGTGGCCCATGGACTCAAGTACAATGTTACAAAAAGTGAGATCTTAGTTTTTAAATCTGGCAACAAAACTTATTCAGTGCCACCAGTAACGTTGAGTGGGCATCCTCTTAAGATTGTTACAAAATTTAAATACTTGGGTCATTGGGTCACGGACAACCTAAAGGATGATATAGACATGGAAAGGGAGCGCAGGGCGCTTTCGGTAAGGAGTAATTTGCTGTCACGGAGGTTTGCACGTTGTTCTCGCGAGGTAAAAATCACTCTTTTCAAAACATACTGCCAAACTTTATACACGTGCAACCTCTTGATCAATCACACCAAAAAGACCTTTAGTGCTCTGCGCGTCCAATATAATAATGCCTTCAGAGGGTTGTTGGGGTTGCCCTGGCACTGCAGTGCTTCAGGGATGTTCGCAGAGTGGAACACTGATGGTTTCGGAGCGGTGCTGCGCAAGCGAGTCGCTTCACTCTGGAAAAGAGTGCAGGGCAGCACCAATACTCTTCTGAAGGTTATTGCTGAGAGAATGGACAATCCTATACAAAAGTTTTGGATGTCCTTACATGTATATAGTAATGAAAACTTTAAATTCTATTAATTTTTCTTTTATCTTTTTGTATTATTTTTAAGAATTGTATGTGTTATTTTATTTTTTAAGATGAGTAGTTGTAAGTTAGTTGTAATTAGTTATAATATGGATTAATATCTGAAAAATAAATTTGATTTGATTAAAATTTAAAGAATATTTTGACGCAAAAAGTAAAGAAAAAGGCATATGGTTTGAAACTTTGCAGTTTTGCTCAATTTTGCTGAACCTCTTATATATAAGAGTTTCCTTAATATTTTTTTCTTGTTGGATTTTGTAAATTATCTATAATATCCACTTTGCGATAGAAAATAGGCCAAACGGTTCAACACCCTTCCGAATGCACGACTATTACCTGTCCCTATAGCAAGTTTGCAAAACATCGTTTTCTAATTAGACCCGACAGGAAATTGAACCCAACACTGCACCATCACATCAATCGGGTCGTTTATTCTGACGTTAAATATAAACAAACAGAATAATAGTCATGTTTTCTGATAGGCTATTGATTTCTCTCAGCTTGTAATGAAAACTCACAGTTAAAATATTCATAGTTTAATTGGTTCATTACCATCTGAAAATATTTGCCGTCAGCGATGTAAGTTTTCGGCTGAAAGCACTAATTACACAAAGAGCAATATATTGATAACATTTAACGTTAATTGACTATCATAATTGCAGTATAATTACTGAAACAATTTTTTGTTTACCGGATGAGTAAAAAAGTTTATGCAAGAAATCATATTTTTGACAGACACCAGCAATTTAATTGTTTGAAATCAGCTTCAAAAACAATTTGTAATATTAACTTGCTTACCCTGTTTAGTTAATTCAACGGGCGAACATTTGTTTAGGACTAATTAGGATTAATTTGCCTATTAAAAAAAAGGTAAACTGCAAGTTAGATAAAAGCTTCGGCGATTAAAGTATTATGTCTCTTAGGCCCGAGTTCACCAACAGACGTTTAAGTTTAAACAGCGTTTAAAATATTATTTGACATATTTTGTATGGGAATTGTGTCAAATTAATCGTCACTCTTTGTTTACCGGCTGTTTAAATGTTGATGAACTCGGGTCTTGATAAGTTACTGATTTAAACTTTCATGGTCACCATCGCTAGTTGATGCGGGGTTTATACCATGTACTTTAGTTTTTATAAGTTTTCGATATTTGAGCACTGTTGCAAGCGCCATGCTCACGGGAGAACTCGTTCTTCGTAGTAGTTGCGGTATCTCGGGAAACCTCTTGAACTGGTGTGCATCCTACCTTGTTCATAGGTCATCAAAGGTAGTTATTGATGGATACACTTCAGATTCTTTCGTGGCGACATCAGGAGTCCCACAGGGCTCCCATTTAGGACCAATATTTTTTAAGATATTCATTAATGACGTTAACACATGTTTCCTTAACTCGCACATATTCCTTTATGCCGATGACCTTAAGATAACAAGGCGTGTAAATAAAGAAAGTGACTTACGACCACTTCAAGAAGATCTGAATCGATTTGCGGTTTGTTGTGAAACTAATAGAATTAAACTAAATGTAGATAAATGTAACTTCATTCATTTTTCTCGAAAAAAGAGTCCATATTTCAACACCTGTTGTCTAAATAACCGTGTGATACGTTAAGTGGATGTAATTCGTGACCTTGGGGTTTACATGAATAACAAACTTCGTCTCCATATCCACGTAGGCAAGATAGCTTCAAGAGGCTTTAAATTATTAGGTTTCATTAACGTAACTGTCGAGATTTCAAACTTGCTTCCAGTAAAATAGCTATTTTTAACACATTAGTGAGGTCAGGCTTGGAATATTGCAGCGTTATTTGGACTCCCTTACATGCAGTTCACAAGTGCCGGTTAGAATCAATTCAAAAGAGATTTCTCTGGCACCTGTCATATCAATGTAAAATGTCTAAACGTCTTCTTTCTTACAACTCACGCCTAGAATATTTTAAAGTTACTCGTACTACGCTGGAGGACCGCAGAAATATTATCGACATTATTTTTTTGTATATCAACAGTAATATTGACTGCTCCGATCTTCTAACACAGGTAAACTACAATGTCCCGTACAAATTGCCTCGGCTATCCAGATATTTGCAATTTAAGGCAAATAGCTTTAGGACTAACCCAGGCCATTTTTCAACTATGAACAGGATCCAGTCTTAGGTATTTCAGTAAACTCTCTCGTTTAAACGCCACAGAGATTGACATGTCATACTCACTACGCAAATTTAAATGAACTGTTCCGAAATTACTAGGTTAGTTTTTTTTTTAGTTAAAATATTTAAATTTATATTATAATACTTTGCGATAATATATGTAGTGTAGGTTAGTATAGTCTGTTTCTGACTGCAATGTTTAATACGCATGTCGTGGCAGCCTTTAATTAGGGCAACACTGTAAACTATGTTATCATCGCCTGTATTTGTGAATGTGAAGTGTATGCTTTGTTGGTTGTCCATAAATAAATAAATAAATAAATAAATTAAAAAATAGAAGATAAATATTGCAGACTTGGCGTCAAAACTAAATATTTAAAATGACGATAATTATAACATAATTAAGTTGAAAATGAAATGAAAAATGAAAAAGTTTATTTGGAATAAAAAAACATTTGGACAATATAAAATGTGCACGAAAATAACAGCTGTAGTATAAACTGTGTTGCAGTTATTAACGCCCACCTCCAGTAACAAGAGTAGACAGCATTCCTCAATTTCCTAATTTTAACAATAAACATAAACAATGAATAAACAAGCGTAAACAAAATGCACGGAAAACGTTACAGAGAAAAAATAGCACAGAAAATCAAACTTATTTGTGTGTGTGTGTGGTGTGTGTGTGTGTGTGGTGTGTGTGTATATATATGAGAGTGTGTATGATTGTGTATGTGTGAATGTGTGTGTATGTAAGAGTGTGCATGTGCATGCAAGTGTGTGTCACCATACCTGTGTAATGTTATTCTTTGGTGTGTGTACAATGTTTAGAATGTATTTATGGATGGAATCACTGAGCAAGTAATTACTACGTGATGCAATATTGAATGAATAACTAATTGACATTAATAAGTTTTTCTATCTCATCGTAGTTAAGAGTATGAAGCCATCGATCTAAAGCTATTTTGCACTCATGATAGTTCAACTTGTAAATTTGTAGTTCCTTATTCACCTTGTTATATAATCTAGGACTCAGAAAATGATACTGTCGACCTGCTACAGCCAGACGCGCCGCTTCAATATTACAGACTTTGTCTTTTCTTCGCTTTTTCTTTTGAAAATGAGGGTCAAAAACAAGTTCAGAGTGTTTGCGAAGTACAGAACTCAAAACATATGTGTGTCTTACTCTGGGTAAACCACTCAGGTAATACAGTTCATCGGTTGGGAAACGCATTGGTTTTTGCAGTATTACTTTTAAAACTGCTCTTTGTGCTCTTTCAAGGCGAAGAAAAAGAGATTTACCAGCACTTCCCCAGGCAGGTATACAATAAGTGAGGATAGAGTGGGCAAGCGCGTAATAAACAGTCTTCAATATGCTAACATCGGCAGATACTCGAAGACATTTAAAAACAAAAATAAGTTTACGGACTCGCGTAACTAGCGAATCAATTTGGCATTCCCAAGAAAGATTACTATCAATCATTACACCCAAGTATTTAATGGTCTGTGAACGTAAAATGTGGGGACAGTGACATTCTAGTTGATCCTGATCTTTACACTTATGGGCTTTTAATATGTAGGTATCAGACGGCTGGGACGCAATTCTAGGTGCAAAAGTAATAAATTTTGTTTTTTGCGTGTTTAAAGTAAGCAGATTTATTGATAGCCATTCCATTACATTACGTAACACAGCCTCTGCTCTTTGTCTTGTAGACTGCCAGTCTTGACCGTGAACCAAGATTACTGTATCGTCGGCATAGGTGAGTATTTTTGAATAGGCTGATCCCATGTTTGACAGCTCATTTATGTAGATTAAAAACAAAGTAGGTCCGAGAACACTACCTTGAGGGACACCAAAATTTATTAGTTTCTCAGTACTTACATGGCAGTCGATTTTAACTTTTTGAAATCGGTTACTAAGATAGCTTTTAAAAATATCCAGTGCTACACCTCTTATGCCAACAGATTCCATTTTATGTAACAAGATAGGAACAGAGACTGTGTCAAAAGCTTTGGATAGGTCAATAAATATCGCTAGTGTCTTGAGATTACTTTTAAGATTTAGTGCTACTGTGTTAGTCAGTTCTATGACAGCGTCTTCAGTATTTTTGCCGGATCTGAAACCATATTGATTGTTAGACAATATATTGTATGAGTTTAAGTAATCTAGAAGCCTTTTATTGATAATTTTTTCTATCAATTTAGATATAGTTGACAAAACTGAAATAGGCCTATAGTTATTGACATCAGCCTTATCACCGCCCTTGTGAATCGGATGCACTATCGCTATCTTAAACACGGACGGGAAGATACCAGTCGAGAGACACAAGTTGAAGACGTGGGACAGTACAGGGACCAGAACATGCCTCGATTCTTTGACTAAAGTAGAAGATATATTGTCCCACCCAACAGCACAATTGGTCTTTAGAGAGAGGATTAATGACTCAATTTCCCTATAATCTGTCTCAAAAAGAACCATTGAGTTTACTTGCGGATTCAGTGGGACAGGAGAGGCATTATGTTTGACACCATTGTTAATAATGTTGGCTGAGAGTCTCCTACCCACATTTGCAAAGAAATTGTTTACCTCATTAACGGTTCGAATAGGGTCCTCTACTGAAAGAAGCTTGCTTGCAGAATCTTTATTGGTTTGCAGATTAGAGACCTTTTTGATGAGGTTCCAGGTTTCTTTAGGGTTTTTTGAATATTTTTCGAATTGTGTGCGTTCATACTCACGTTTAATTTTTTTAAGTAAATTATTACAGAAATTTCGATAGCGCGTAAAAGTAACTTTAAGAATCAAATTATTAGGATCTTTTTTAGTTTTACGGTAAAGAGAGTCACGATTTCGTATACATTTTAGCAAACCCGGAGTTACCCAAGGTTTAAGAATTTTCTTTCTGCAAGATATGTTGATCAAACTTGTGTTTTTTTCAACTACAGTTGATAGTATATTTATCAGTTTAGATGCAGAAGCTTCAGCGTCGTGGCAATTTAGGACAGGTGCAAAATCAATTTTCTCAAGGTCGATGACACTGGCAGCGATGTCAAGACGAGGCACTACTTTAAAAGCGTCAGATTTGTCATATCTTAAATTGGTAAAGGCAACAATTGGTGCATGGTCTGTAATGAATGAGTCCAATTTGAGAGTAATAGCGGGTTTATTAGTTTTTAAAATTACATGATCAAGGCATTTAGTACCACGTGTAATAAATTGATGTGCCGGTAGCATTGAGAATGTTGCAACTGTTTCCAAATATTCTTCAGACGAAACATCTTCGTTACCAGCTAAGATATCTATGTTTATGTCACCAATTTTTACTCAGTTACTCATACTTAAAGTCCTATGTTCAGCAGAGGCCGTCGTTTAGCTAAAATGACAATTAAATTATTAGGACTCGGTGCCAAAAACCGACAGAAGTTGTTGATATTTCATTATAATGATTCAATTACAAAATACATAAAGCTGATAGAATTTGCTTTAGGAAAATAAATAAAACAATCAAATTATTATTTTTTTATTAAAAACTCAACACTAACACGACGCAGATAACTTCCAAACCGCCTTCTTATTTATTTACATCGCCCTAAACTGGAGTGTTGTCGAGAGGGCTTTAAAAGTCTTGTATAAAATCAACAAATCTTCAACGCAGAGCGACAATATGTCAGACAAAGCCAGAGCTGGCTGGCTCGCATTTAGAATTCATTGGAGCTGGGCGGCTGAAAGTTATCTGATCGTAAACCCTGACGAGACGGCCGCGAGGGAGGGATACAATGTGATACATGCTGATAGATAACTCTGACGTTTGTTTGGGGTAGTTGTACGAGTGCATCGTCCGTCCCGTAAGTATATAGAACGTTAACAAATTGTAGATAATATGATTTAAAATTGGTTATGAGCATTATTATTTTTTTCTATACTCATACGTTACACTATCACTTTCACTGCTCTAAAACATGTAAAAAAAGTCTTTTCACAAAAAGTAGAAATGGCAGAAAGCGTGAAAACCAACCAAAATACATTAATCATTGCTAATAGAAGAAGACGAATAGCAGCGTCTCCTTGCTGCCTCCTAAAGGCAATAGACAAAAAAAATTGACACTACTACAGGGGAATTTGAAATCAGCTGACAAAATTATTGTCACAAGGAGGATGTTCAATTTATATCACAGATTAACCATAAAATAAGTTTTATATAAAAAAATATATATTTAATATAGGTTCATCAGAAGACTCACTAGTTATGTACTTATGCTTATGTATCGGCGCGGTAGTTTAGCGTACGCCAGCAGAAGTAAGCTTTTAATTGATTCTTTGTATGAATAAAAGAAATTGAATAATTTTCAAAACGTCGTAATTTCTTGTTATAATAACAGCCCATAAAATTTCTCGATTGGTTTCAAAATTAGGACGTAGGTTTTATTTGTGGTACTCGTATTGACTGCGATGGCATAATGACGTTAGGAGTCATACAAAATGTTTAAAATGAACAAATAATATTACAAAGCTTATTAAATTGTTCCGCTCAGTGGCGCCCTCACAGTGAGTGGGCACAAACTGAAGTACAATCAGAAACAAAAGCAACAATCATTAATGATACACAACATACGAGTATTATTATTATTATTTAAAATATTCACAAAGTATCGGTTTGAATGTTATAATTGTCACTTTCACTAAATATTTGAAGTTTGTAGTTAAAATAATATTGTAAGTAGGTTAATAGGTTTTAAAATACAATAAATAAAATTAACATTGTTCTTGTGTTATCTTGCACTTATTGGGTTGTTTTAAGTCGGTTCAATTTTTTATTATTTTAATGTTTGCCTTACAAAATTAAACCAAGTATAAAGTTCAAGCTGTTGAGATAATAGAGAAACAAAAAAGAAACACAATTTTACACTAAGACATAAACGGATGAATAAAACTTTAATTGATGCATTGAGATTTTCATCTGACGAACACATTAGCGGTTTGTCGAAGTCGATTTTAAACTTATATCATAAATATAAAAGTGTGAATTTATCCGTATCCTCAAAAGAGATTTAGAAAAAAAAAATTATAGATAGTTTAAGTTCCAGACTGGGACACCAACATTAAACATATCTTTATTTAAATACAAGATAATTGTTGTCAATGAAATCATCCTCAAAGGGGTTTAAACGGGATTCGAAGTTCGCATAGGAAATTACTTTTAATTGTGATAAGATTTATTAGGAAGATAATTATAGAGATCCATTGGATTGAAAAAAATAGCTTTAATTGTAAAATATGCAACAAGAAGCTTTAAAAGCCTATGGAACAGCTTTTAGCCTTGAAAGGTTTTGATAGGTGGGTGTTTATGGGGAATCAATACTGCCTCAATTTGGTTTGCAAAATCAAATTTGTGAACTAAAGAAAGGAGAGCGATGCTTCTTTCTTCAGTTCACAATTTTTTTAATGGAGTTCTTACTACCGACAATAAATAATTCACTTCCAGCATTTAGTTCCGACTACTAAAACAACAGATCAAAAGAAGGTAAACTTTTGGATTTGTTAAAATTTCACTAATAAAGATTATATATAACAATCGAAACCCCATTGCCTTGTACATTGTGAAGTCGTCCGTTTAAACCAAAGTGAACTTTAACTTGTTCCCCTAGAGGCTACCTCGATGTTGTCCACTGTCCGCTTGTAATTTTACCCTTATCTTCAAAAAGCAGACGTAAGGATCCTACCTCCACGTCTATCTGCGTGGCCCGCGCTTAACGAGGGACTATATACATTTACGACTTCGACATTTCCTTTTATCTGTATTTGATGACATGCCGTTTATAAGACGACGTAAAACACGTCTCTTGTGATGTTTACAATCGAAATTGAAGTGTTTGATGAGCTCGTAAAGTGTAATGCGTGAGCGTTAGTCTCTATTATTACAGAGTTTGGCAACGAAAACATATTGTGCTTTAGTTAGTTTTTTTGGACAATCTAGCCTAAACATTTAACGGAGTAAGCATTTTACTTTCTTTTGCTTTTAATTTCCTAAATTGAAATTGCACATCAAAGCACACAAAACTTCAATTGCTATAGATAACCCTTATCTTCCTATAAATACCTATGAGAGGCGATTAAGTGAGTACTGCTAGAAGAAAGTGGGCAGTCGGCTGCATCTCTCCACTGTTGCCTATACCATGATCTCCAACTGGCCTGCCAGACTTGGCGATAGTAGAAACATCCTTTTATTCAAGAAACTTATGTACACTGGTAGACTAATGGGGGAATAATCTTATTTCAAGAACATACTTATGTTTGCCAACCCCCTTGTCAAACGTGGCCATTAAATAAATAAATAAATAATAAATATTTAGGACATGCCTCACTGGGCCACACAGTGCCATCTAGTCCCAAATTAAGCTACTTATAAGTACCCTGTCGTATGGGGTACTAGACAACCGATAAACTTACTTATATACTTTTTTTTGTAAATACATACTTATAATATATAGAAAACACTCAGACCAGTACAAACAGACATGTTCATGCATACAAATATTTGTACTGTGCGGGGATCGAACCCGCAACTCATGGCTCAGAAGCAGCGTTTACTACCGCTGATCCAAATGGTCGTCCTTACAGCAAGATTAGAGGAAGCTTTTACGTCTACCATTAGAATTCCGGTATCATGATCATATAGAATGAACTTTTAGTAATTAATATCTACTCTGATATTATAGAGAGGAAAGATTTGATTATTTGTTTGTCAATACAAATTAAATAATAAGCTCCGAAAGTACTGGACCAATTTGAAAAAAATCTTTTAACAAACATAGGCTACTCTCTACCGTGGGAACCGGCAGAACGCGCTGCTGTGACTGCTACTGCTTCACAGATACGAATGTATATATCACACGCGGGAAAGCCGCGGGCGAAGGGCTAGTAAGAATAATATATTATGTTAATGTAGTTTAGGGTAGTGGGATCTACCTCCTAGTGGTCCACCCTGGGAACGGCATCTTTGATTTTCTAACCGATGATGACGGCTAACAGATCCCTCTGCGGTGGTAGGCTTCGTAAGAGGCTGCCTGGATGCTACCACCCTCCTGCCAGAGTCCAGCGCCAAACAGTTTTTCTGTGTCCCCTGGTGTGTGGGAGAACCAGTGCCACTTTCTGGGAACGCTCGAAGTCAAGAGCAAGCCCATTGATTATATAAAAAAAATTTAGAAATTCATTTTTTGATAAAATTACCGTTTTCATCTCATTGTATCGTCTCACCGGATTTGGAACCGCAGGTAAGTGGTATGCATTGGAAAACTGTAAGACAGTCAATAAAGTACGCACCAATGCACATATAAAAAGTTCAATTTTAATATCCTCTTTAACAGCAAGCCCAGTATGAGCTTGGGAGCAAAGTTGTGGAAGTCTTAAGCCGCTCAAACTGCGCTGGCATTAAATCAAGCGCCGGTAATCTGCATAAACAGGCAACTGCCGACGGGAGACTCACGCAAGTTACACAAGACGCTCTAGATGAGACATAGGATGTTTTATGAGAGTGAAGACAATCCGTTAAAATAACAAAAACAAAACATACTTTATTTGATATTTTAGCAATTAAATTGCAAATATATCAGTTTACAAACTTGAAAAATTATGTCTCAGGTGGGACTCGAACCCACATCTCCTCGCACGCCGGGCGGGCGCTATACCATTAAGCCACCGAGACACTGCGACTCGTTGCGAATTTATCAAGCATATTCTTAACGCTGTAAGCCAGCGTTGCTTCATCAAATGTTAGGAGTTTGCACCCTTAACACCCGATAGAGCTTACAGCGTTAAGAATATGCTTGAAAAATTCGCGCCGTGTCGCAGAGTCTCGGTGGCTGAATGGTATAGCGCCCGCCCGGCATGCGAGTAGATTCGGGTTCGAGTTCCGCCTGAGACATAATTTTTAAAGTTTATAAAAACAAAATAGTTTGAAAAACTGTAGCCCGCCTACAAAAATGCAATGATTTTAAAGCCTTTATATTTGCTGTATTGTTTCAGCATTTTATTATTGGAATTTTGTCTTCTGTCATTTTACACCACTTTTATTTATTGTTGTAGCATACGCCATGTAACTTTTTTAAACAAAAGGTAGCCTATGTTACCGGGACTACAGGTAATCAGGAATCTCATTATTTTACCAAAATCGGCTCAGTAGTTTAGCCGCAAATGTGGAACCCACATAAATACCTACATACATATTAATCTCGCTTTGCAGTAGTCTGCTAATGAGGATATGAGATAATTAGAACTGCTCAATCGTTACTCGCGACTTGATATTGACTCGGCACATTGAAAAAATCTGTCCAGCGTTTCTCTAGTTAAAATGGTGTAACTAACACGACTTCCTTTTATATAAATAAGTTGTTCAGTTACCTACTTAATAATTATTTTTGTTGTAAATAAGATGAATTATATACAAGTTGAGGGGAAGATTGATGTAACGATTGTATATACTCGTAACAAAATTTTATTTGTAGTGAAATTACTTTGATATACTAAGTATGAAATATGTTTATATTATATACCTAGGTAGTTTAGCTGTAGACTGCGAAGTTCCCTTGGCAAATTCTACTTTACGCCGTCTAAAACCTGAAAAACTGTGTTATCTCTTCTTGACACTAAAGCTCCGCGTATTGCAAAAAGTGGTAATTCCTTGCAACTGCATCAAAGACGGGCATTAAACTTGCATTAGCGAAGCTTAACTTTTATTGAAAGTTAAAATTTGAATCTTATTTCAGTTTGCGAAGTAGACTGAACACAGTTTTGTATCAAGTTTTACTGTTTTTATGACGATCAATATTTGAAGAAAGTTTTTCAATGTAACTATTTGTGCAACATCACCTCAAAACGAAATTGAAAAAGTATTTGCAACCGCTGAAAAAGGAATTAGTAGTTTAGATTTCGACTTGGCTTGACTGACCAACTGCACAAAAGTTAATGTAGATTTAAAAATACATATACTAATGTCTCGGGTCCGTAGTAGAAAAAACAATAAAGAAACTGATGCATACGCTTGAGATTGATCAAAATCAGTAACGCATTTACTTATTGCTTTTACGATATTTTTCAAATAGGTATTGATGAGATGTAAACCTTATTTCTTCAATTAAAAGAATCGCGGCATGACGTCATTAATCACCCCGATAAAACAATTTTTTTTTTTACTCTTTATTTACAAATCAAATAGTTTAAAAGGCCGATTTAGTGATAAAACAAGTATCTACCAGTCAACCATGGGGCCAAGCAGAAATAAAAAAGGCAGTACAAAGAAAGAAACGAAAAGTAAGTTAAGACATACGAATAAATAAAAATAAGCATGTACTTGAAAGTATTATCATAACAGCGAGATTCATGGCAGCAAGAAGAGGAAATTAGTCCTTAACCGGAGACTTCTACCACGCATAGTATGAAGGAACGATCTCTAGAATAGGATGAACATATACATATTTGGCTTTGAAGTTACAGTAAAGTTTTTAAGCTGCACTATTAGGCACTATGCAAGGGATTCCCGGTGCCAATATAAAGCAGTGAATTTGGTAGCGGAACTTAGAGATTTGATCATATTTACGAAGGTCGAAAATGAAGCAGATACAGTTATGGGAAATATGATCTTATTTATTGAGAACATCTTGTTAGATGTTAGGGCAACATACATAACCATAATAATGATAGGCAAGAAACGAAAGTCTACACTAGATGACTCTTTTATACACGCTGATAACCACTACGAGAAATATTGTTTTAAGTAACAGCTTATAATCATCCCACTGCAGGTGCAAGGAAAAGGCCTCCATCATTGAATTCAAGTTACCACAGCAATGATGGGTAAAGGCATTATCACCAAACTTGCCAAATGCGGTTTGATGATCACAAACCTGAGCAATGTTCGAAAATTCGAAACTTTTGGTTGCCCGATCCGGGGATCGAACCCGAGACCCCGAGATCTTGGTCCGGTATTTAAACCACTAGACCAACGGGGTGTTGTACTCAACCAAATATTGTTGAGTAATACTAAAATTATACCAAAAGCTATCAAAACTATTTACATCTATAATACAAGTTACGTTATTATAACACTAACGGGGTAAAGCCATTACATCGAGTCTCATTAATAACAACAACTTTGGCGCCAAGTTAGATGTCATCAAACAAAACTAATCCAGCCGAATGATTCCATAAGACAGACTATTCAAAGTCCCTTGTCACTAAACCCGTTGTAAATTAAACATTTAGTAATCGAGTAACTATTGTTCGTTCGTTAATTTGCCGTTTGTGACGCGTGTTTTGGTCTATCTATCGTTTTTCAATCACGGATCGAATAAACTTTGCTTTTAGATGTTTTATAACTAGTTCAACACTTTCATCATCATCATCATCATCATCATCAGCCTATCACAGTCCACTGCTGGACATAGGCCTCTCCAATTGCACGCCACTTAGTTCAACACTTTAACATTAATAAATTATTGTTTATTGTATGGAGTTATGAAAGACCACAAAATATGTTAGGATACTAAATACGTTGGAAATATATTTGAGACTAGCTGTTGCCCGCGACTTCGTCCGCGTCAATTTCTGTTATTATATTCGTCATTAAGAAATTAAAAAAAAAAAAATTAAAGCCTTCCTCGATAAATGGACTATCCAAAACAAAAATATTTTTTCAATTCGAACCAGTAGTCTCAGAGATTAGCCCGTACAAACAAACAAACAAACTCTTCAGCTTTATAACATTAGTAAAGATTGTAATAATACGGAAAAAACTCGTCTCAATCCACTCTTACGTTTCAATAGTGGCCACGAAATTTGTAAAATACTTCATTCGTAACAAATAAATATGTCCAAAACATGTTTGAAGACACAACAACAATAATTGATGCTATATCACGTGTTACGATATATAGTACAAGTCACCAACAACCAATGGCCGCATCAAACAGCCTTTGAATACCTGTGAAACGTATAATAAACTTCAAAAGCAAATTATTCAGGGAATAATATATCCGAAAGCGTATTAGTAATCCCTCACTAGATCAAACGAAGCGTGACTATACTACGGGAGCTTTGTATTAATTAAGACGCTCGTGGAGGGGACACACAGGATTATCCCTATGATTGCTTCACGTCGTGTTTGTTTGAATATTAAACCGGCGCTACACGAGGAGATATTGTTATGTAAGTTAGTTTGATATTGAATTTTAAATTTTGTTAGTTAAAACCTAGTTTTGATTGCGGCTTCACCTTTGTAAGGTTCAGATCGTTGTGTATTAGTTGTACAAAACAAATTTACATTACTTCATATGAGTCGATTGAGAAGATAATTAGGTACTGAGCTTACTTTATTCATGCAATTAACTACAAAAAAAATCTTGGGCTCTCTAAAAAGCTTGACGACCATTTGGATCAGTGGTAGTAAACTCTGCTTCTGAGCCATGGGTCGCGTGTTCGATCCCCCCACTTTACAAATATTTGTGTGCATGAACATGTCTGTTTGTACTGGTCTGGGTGTTTTCTTTGTATTTTAGGTATATATTTAATAAAAGAAAGCATATAAGTAAGTTTATCGGTTGTCTAGTACCCCATACGACAGGGTACTTAATAGTAGCTTAATTTGGGACTAGATGGCTCTGTGTGGTCCAGTGTCTTAAAAAAATATTAAAAAGAGGATGAGTTTACGATAAACGCCACGCTTGGCAGAAGGGTTGGCGATGGCAGTTTGGCTGATGGGGGATACAAGACGCTGCTGGCCGTCTTCTTGCATAGTAAGATAAGGGCGATGATACTATTTTTATGTACAGGCACCACTCAACTCTTAGAGGCCTGTCTGTGTCCAACAGTGGGCTTTTGTGGGCTAGCAGTGATGATGATGATTAGATTAGGATGATAATGAACATAGTATTAGAGCGTTTTACATAACGACATTTATTATAATGATAAGGTTAGCATCTCATCATTTACTGTACAGTGCATCCGCCTATGGAACTCCCTACTGTCAGGCAATTAGAATCAATAGCGATTTTTAAAAAACGACTTCATGCGCATTTTATTTCGCTTCGATTAGTATCTGAGTAAGTTAATTACTCATCATTGTCACATTTTATTTTATATAGATGTATTTATATATATTTATTTATATTGTTTATACGTATTTATTGATTTTATCATATGTGTTTTGAAGATTTGTATAATCAAATGTATTTGTATATATTTATGCTAAATTTTGTGTATTTATTTGTTTTTGGTGCTTGTAAGCAAATTTGTCTTTACAAAGTTATCTGCTCCACCTTCCCCTTACTTTTATATTGTGTCCTGACCCAAAGGTTATCAAGAAGAAATCGCTCATAGCGATATAGCCGCCTAAATTGTACATCTTTTTGTAAACATTGTTTTTTAATTTATCTTGTTTGGTGTGCAATAAAGAATATTCTATCTATCTATCTCATCACTTGAAAAGTTATAATTTCAAACTAGCTTAAATCTATAATAATAGGGGTTAAAGTATGAAATTGCCGATTATTTTCCCACTTTTTATTTTGATTATAACTCTTAAGTATAGTCGTATTATTGCGTAATTCTTTTTGTATTGTATCAAAAACTAAATAAAGTAACTTTTGACTAAAAAAAAAATGCAATACTAGTGCCTATTACTTCAAAGGAAGTCGTTGAAAAGACCACTTATAATGTGTCAGCTGACCTTCTTGCTTCAATAAGTATACTTGTATTATATACTTTGATTTTCAGAAATTTTAATACTATAATGCGTAGCTTTATAACCATCTAACTTTCACGGTCGGTCGGTCCAAATCTAAAACGGTTCAGGTGTTTTTAAAAAAAACTTAAAAATTGTTAGTATGGAAAAATGACTTTTCTCGATTTCGTCCATACAAAACGGCAATTTCATACTTTAACCCCTAATATTTAAACAGGCTTGATACATATTGCTGATAAATGATGCGTAGTAAAAAGGTAGGTACGGCCAAAGTTGTGTGATGTGAATTCCACATCAAATCACGATAATCTGTGGAAACGTTCGGATTTACACTATCAAAGTAAACAGAGAGGTATTATTATGAAAAGGCTGGATATTCGGGTGTTTGCAAAACAATCCCGTGTTAGTCCGGATTCAGTGTTAAGCCCGGGTCATAAACCCTTCATTCTGCTGTCTGGTATTACATCACTTCATATTTAATGAGTTAATATAAATTAAAAAATTATAAATTTTGCACAATTGCACGCCACTTAGATCGATCCTCGGCTTCTCGCATCCAGCTCCTGCCAGCCACCTTGTGAAACTCATCACTCCACCTGGCCTGAGGGCGTCCTACATTACGTTCGCCGAGACGCGGTCTCCGCTCAAGAACTCGTTTACCCCAGCGGTTCTCGGTTCTGCGGCTAATATGGCCAGCCCACTGCCACTTCAGCTTGCTAATCCGGTGGGCTATGTCGGTAACTTTAGTTCTCTGCTGGATCACCTCATTTCTGATTTTGTCCCTAAGAGAAACTCCGAGCATAGCTCTTTCCATAGCCCGCTGAGTGACTTTGAACTTGTGGACTAGCCGTACCGTCAGAGTCCACGTTTTGGCTCTGTATGTCATGACGTAATGTGTAAGTAATGTGATGTAAAGTAAACTATGTGCTCCGTACATATAGTTAGGTGTTATAATATCAAATCAAATAATGTATCCAACTCATCATAAGTAGGTATCACCTGTTTCTAAACTACATAAACTGTTGACTCGGTTGATTATCTGAATCATTTCTGTTTAGTTTGCTAATTAACTTAAAACGCTATTGGGTTGACGGGTTATCAACATAGGTAATTAAAGTAAATAAAACACCGACACTCAATTAATACGTTGCATTATCCACATATACATCGTGTCTTGATTTATAATATACTAGCAGACCCCGCGAACGTCGTATCACATCAGAATAGTATTTGATTTTGACTTCAAATGTCATTGTCATAAAAATATATGGCGTGGTTGGAAAAAAAATCAAGAAATACATTTTCTTAAATTTTTTTCAACGTTAACTTTTTTAATTATAGTATCAGTATATAAACTTGAAAAATTTTGTCTCAGGCGGGACTCGAACCCGCATCTCCTCACATGCCGGGCGGGCGCCATAGCATTAGGCCACCGAGACACAGCGTAAGAATATGCTTGAGAAATTCGCGCCGTGTCGCAGTGTCTCGGTGGTCTAATGCTATGGCGCCCGCCCGGCATGTGAGGAGATGCGGGTTCGAGTCCCGCCTGAGACAAAATTTTTCAAGTTTATATACTGATACTATAAGTGCAATTAAGTTGCTAAAATATCATATAAAGTTTTTTTATTATTATTATCCTATTCCTGATGAAGACAAATAAAAATAAAAAAAACATAAAAATCTTTCCAGCCATTCTCTAGTCATAAGTGGTGTAAGTAACAACACTTTCTTTTATACACCGTGCAATTTTAACCACCTGTAAAACGAAGCCCACGTAATTTTTTTTTTAATTAAAAATATTTTTTGAAAAATTGTAATTTTTGATTCAGACTTGTAATTTTGTAGCGCGCTGTGACGCGCCCAGACGTATTATTTTGCTGCGGCGGGGTCTCGGTTGAATGGACCTTACACAGCTACATCTGTGGGCGTCACAGCGTGTTTCAAAATAAATAGCTAAACCGATATTCAATATTTTATTTAAAAAAAAAATGTTAAAAAATTTTTATTTCCAATTCCAAGATGTTATACATAATGGTTACATAACGTGGGCTTCGTTTTACAGGTGGTTAAAATTGCACAGAGTATAAATAGATCAGCAAAACCACAAAAAAAAACTCTACCAAACATCTTCAATAGCAACAGTGTAAATTATAATTAAAAAACCTTTTATCAAGCCTTTTCATATTAAAAGAAACTGAGAGTTGTCAATTCCATCAAAACTTTTCCATTGTATTGCAACTTGGTAAGCGAAATCAGCACAAAATAATAAAGTCTCAGAAGAATTCTTTAATACAGGTACATTTCAAATATCACAATGAATGACAAAGTTGATTGGTCATTAAGGATTTGAACAATAAAAACGATGGAAGTTTATCAACGCAAAAAAAGTCCTGGCATTTGACAGGTTCGGAACAATCCTTATTACTCATTATACCGAAGTAATCGGAAAGAAGTCGAAACTCGGCTTCCGAAAAGCCTTAATCGAATTTGCGCGACTAATCGAGGGAATTAGTAGAGTTTAGTGATGTTACTTGCAGAATCAAAGTGTCATTGTTGTTACTGGTAGATTAATTGGTCAAAGATTATTTAAGTTACTTGTTTCGTTATTTCTACCTCAACTTCTTCAGTTGAAAGCCTGTTGAAAGTACCATTATATAACGGAAGTAATATAGTGTTTTCCTTAATTTTTTAAGGTCTTAAAACTTAACACAAACTTGGTAAAAATTACTAATTCAAAGTGTTCAACTTTGGCCTCTGATTTTCGATAAATCTTTAAATGTGAACTACAATCCACTACTGCGATCGCCAACCCGCAAGCCAGAAGTCGCAGTCATGGCAAGATTCTCTTTTCAGAGGGGCCCAATTTGTATCCTAGTCTCGCTCTAACTGACAGACTCTTTTCTGCTTCGCCGTTAGCTGTAACTTTTCCTATCACCCACTGACAACTCGTACCAAAAGAGCAAGAATCATAAAAATCGATTAATATTAATGAATACATGCCATTCCCGACTTATAAAACACAAATGTGTTCACTTAATATAAGTCTTAGTCTTATATGGAAGCTCAAAGTCGCATAACGGTCAATGGAGAAAAATGCTTGGACTTTCCCTACGCGATATTGTTATATTAACACAAAGTTAACCGTAGTCGCTCGAATGGGGTGGAGAGATTTTGGAGTGGCAGTCACTCACCGCACACAAAATTAATTTAAAATGATTTAACGCCCCGTTGCTCTAGTGGTTTAAATACCGGGCCAAGATCTCGGGATCCCAGGTTCGAATCCCGGGTCGGGCAACAAAAAGTTTCGAATTTTC
Source organism: Anania crocealis (assembly GCA_949315895.1). Classification (NCBI taxonomy): domain Eukaryota; kingdom Metazoa; phylum Arthropoda; class Insecta; order Lepidoptera; family Crambidae; genus Anania; species Anania crocealis. The sequence continues at coordinate 26,966,634 of OX438882.1, forward strand.
GAACGTTGCTCGGGATTGTGATCACCAACAAGCATTTGGCAAGCGTGGTGATTATGCCAGTACACCCATAATTGCTGTGGTAACTTGAATTCAACGATGGAGGCCTTTTCCCTGCAGTGGGATGATTATAGGCTGTTACTTTTTTTTTATCGGGCTACGGGTAGAGTTTATTACTAGGACATCACTACACGGAGTCATAAAGAAGGCGCCTTGTCGCTGTCTCCGACAGCCGCTTTGTGGACCGAGGGAAAAAACTCTTATTGGCCGAGCCAAATAATTTCTGTTCAAACCAACTCAAATGATTTTTTAATTCCGACTTATATTGGGTTATTGGGCTTACCACTTCCGATTGTAGTATACTCGCACTGGTATTATAACTATTAAAGATAGTTCTTGTCAAACTATTTCAATTGAAACTTACACTATTACCAATGACTAATTTCAATTTAGCACTTAAAATCGAATAAACGTAGCTTGCAAATTATACCAGCTTTAGGATAGTTTTTAAACTGAAGAAAGAAGGAAGATACAACATATACTATGTTTATGTTTATATGGTAATAAACACGAATCATGTCATAGAAATTTTACAATATATTTACTAAAATAATAACTAATAGTGGCACTGCCTCTGACAAGCTCTTTGTGTGTATTCGAGGTAAAACCAAGTATTTTCTCGAAGCCAATAATCGCCGATCGGTGAGATTAATTTCGATATAAATTTCCGCTACAAAACTGGCAACTTTCCAGATTTGTATCGCCGTTTAGTTTGAGTTGATGGCGGGACGAGTGGTGGATAGATTGAGTTGCCACCGAAAACAGGTTCAGCTTACAAAATATCAATTTACCGATACAACGAGTGGGGGTTAAAGTAAGGAAACATCATATTATTGTGATCATCTTCCTGCAGCGACAAAGCCTCTATCATTGTATTTCGGGTGGTGGGATCTACCTCCTAGTGGTCCACCCTGAGCAACGGCATCTTTGGTTTTCTAACCAATGATGACGGCTAACAGATCCCTTTGCGGTGGTAGGCTTCGTAGGAGGCCGCCTAGATGCCATGCTGCCAGAGTCCAGCGCCAAATAGTTTTTCTGTGTTCCGCTGGTGTGTGGGAGAACCAGTGCCACTTTCTGGGTAAGCTCGCTCCACCTTAGGCTTCTTCTTAATCGTATAGTTAGGTATGTAGTCAAGAGCAAGCCCATTGATTACATAAAAAAAAATACAAGTTAACACAGCAATGAGGGGTACAGAAATAATTCCCATTGCCAAATGCGTGACCTCAAACCAGGGCAATGTTGGAAAATTTGAATTTTTTTTTGCCCGGCCTGGGGATCAATTCCAGGACCCCGTGATGTTGGCCCGAATCTTAAACTAGAAAAGGCTTTACAATTGCAACTGTTTTGGATTTTCATATTCCATTATACCTAATTGTTATTTATGCCAATAACAATATTGCTTCCGTAAAAGCAACAACATTTGATCACAATAATTCAACTTTGAAAAACAATGTTTTAACAGCACAACACCTTTATATGACAACTAGCTGTTCCCTGCCACGCTTCGCTGTGGCACATTGTGATTGAATGGTTTTTGTTTATTACTGTTTTTATAATTTTTAGATAGATAGATAAAAACAATCCTTGATGCGGATTATGTATTATGCTAAAATTTCAGCTCGATCGGTGCAGGACTTTTTGAGTTTTTGAAGCGTACACAAACCAACATAACATTTTTATATAAAATATTAAATGACAATATGTAGCATTGTTTAACATTCGTACTAAAATATGCGAGCTTAAAGTGCTGGACTTTCCCTTGTTAGGAAAATACTATTCTCTAGAAATTCAATTTTCATTCTACGTAGAAAAGCCAATAATATGATAACCGCTGCCCGCAAGCCGGCCGCTGGGACGCGTTGAGATAGATGCTCACTTGTCTGGATATTCAGCTTCAGATGTACTAGGTATATCCAAATATTCAACTTCAGATATTATACTGAATATCTGACGCACAAAATTTATGACTGGATGGTAAACTCAGTTAAACTAGGAAGTGCATGCTATAATATACTCATAGATAAAGCGTGATTAGATCCCCGGCCACAGTTTTGGTATTAAATCTTGAAAAAGTATGTAAGGAATTCGTCTGTCATTATGTACTCGTATGTAAATAGTTTAATTTTTTCTATGATACCTTTATTATATATTTACCAAAAAATAGATAAAACCTTATCGGTATTTAATTACCTCTCTTACAAACTTATATAAAAGTTGAAAACCTATTTTCACTTTTATGAGTGGTACCTAATAAAAGATTATAAATGAATACTATAACTTGCATAAAACAGAGTTATCCGGTGATCGCGATGCTTGTAATTTTTTATTTTTTATTTTACTTATACACTGATATATAGAGCCACTTACCAGCTTCCACAGCAATGGGTGCAAGGACAGCGCCATCTTTGAACCACCTCGTGACGGTCACGTGGTTCCGGACGGACGCTGGCACGTTACAAGTCAGGAGAGCGGCTCCACCCGCCACGCCGTGACTTGACTGAATCCGCGCTTCCCAAGGCACGTCCATCACTGTAACAAAAATGTCATCGTCACCATCATCCTTTTAGCCAAACGACCTTCACCTGGATAAAGGTCTCCCCTAAAAACCCTTGTTATTGGCCTGCGCAGACGGATGATTTTTGTCCGCGGACTTTTTTGTACGCTGAAATAGATTGCTAACTACAGTATTGAGTAACGCAAACGAGGGATTAAAAATACCGCGTACAAAAAGTCCCCCGAACTACCGAGGACATGCAGAGAGTGGACCGGACAAAAGTACGGGGGAGTCCCCGAAAAAAATAGTACTCGTGTGACTAGGCGAAGCAACGCACATGTCGGACTTTAGTCCGCGTTGTGCGCTCGAGAATGACGTACGTATGCACGAAGATAAACTAGAAAATGATCGCACACCGTGTGCGTTGAGTCCGCGGTAAATTCGCGACGGACTTTTTATTCGCGGAGCGTACTTTTTTCGCTGCCGCGGAGAAAAGTCCCTCGTCTGCGCAGGCCATATAGTTGAATTTTTTTTTGCTGCTAGGTACATACTCGTAGTTTATATCACTCATAGGCTTTTACGCCTTTACCTCTTTATGTAATGACTAGCTGTTGCCCGCGACTTCGCCCGCATCAACTTCTGTTATTATGATCGCGATTAAGAAATTAAAATAATATTTAATATGTAGTCTAAAGCCTTCCTCGATTAATAGACCAGCGAAAACATATATTTTTTCAATTCGAACCAGTAGTTCCAGAGATTAGCGCGTTCAAACAAACAAACAAACAAACTTTTCAGCTTTATAATATTAGTATAGATTAAAAATGTTATGTCCAACACGAAGGACGCCGTTTCTGATGGATATACATACAAGCCAATATAACGCCTTCTACCTGTCCATCTATCAACATTCCCATTCATCACTCTTCTTGTTACGTGCCTCGTCTCTTCTCATCACATGTCCATACCGGCCGTAAAAGTAACTGCCGATAAACATCCTACTGCAGGACAAAGGCCTCCATATTGAATTCAAGCCAACCAACCCGTATTTGGCAAGCGTAGTGATTATACCTCTAAACATCATTGTTGTGAAGAGTGTTTTAATTAATTTGAAATAACTGAACTTGTGCAGAATTAAACCATTATTCAAATATTACTAAAGATAATTAAGTGTGTGTGTTCTATCCGTATATACATAACTAAATCTCTGTTATATTAATTAGGGTATTATTACTGAACACACAGAGGGTTGTTTGTGCTTACCGATACCAAGTATTGAGCGACAGAATTACAGTATGTGGTAATCTGTCGCTCCAATGTTATACAGAATACGAACATAACCACACACCTACATAAAAATAATGATATGTAAAGCAATATGAATCAAAAAATTCTAATTTCAACAGAGAAGATGGTTGTAATTTACCAGTTGCATTGCAACACTGCACAGACACTGGACAAGTTAACTCTTTTTACGTAAATAATAATAAATAAATAAATAATTTATTTCAGGATTCCTTAGTCCCATATTCACAAAAACATCTTACTCAATAAAAAATAAATAAATAAAAAGGAAATTAATATTAGAATTAAATTACTACATAGAATAAAAAATATATATAATTACGCCCTACGCACTGCGATGACATGTATGTCACCGCAATGTCTCATATAGGGACAATCTAGCCGACCAGCTATCATTGCTAGAACGGTGTTGGAGCTATCCCGTACTCTGCGCACCAGCGACGCGCAACGCTTGCGCATGCTCGCGTTGAAGCAGTCTTCGCGCGCCGCCGCGAACATGCCTGAGAGAAACATAACTGACGATTTAATTAGAGACGGTAGTTATAAACAGTTTTATTTTGTTTTTACCACGCTTTTGTTAGCTTGGGTTGTATCTATGTATGTAATGGAATCTTTAAGCATATTTTTTACCAATTTATAGAAGTTTGATTAATTTAAAACTTTGCACACGTATCAAGGACCGATGACAATGCAATAATTTAATGACAGTTTCCCAGTTTTCCTCTGTAAGAGGGAGTAAAAGAGATAGAGCTACCGCGCGATCTGTATCAATTACGATTCCTGCACAGCTTTGGACTTACAGTCGATAAAGAAGGAATCAAATCTTATTAAATAAACTAAAAAGTAAAAAATAAATTATAGTTTAAAAAACTAAAAAACCACGCTTTTAAAACAGATTGAACTAAAAAATTAAAAATAAAACTGTAGTAATCAATTGAAAAATTCATATTATTGTACAAAAAGCGTGGGGTGCTTGTTATGATATCCACAGATATAGTAAATTATTGATAAAATATTTACAACAATCTAAATCAAGCCCCCCACGCTTTTTGTACAATAATATGAATTTTTCAATTGATTACTACAGTTTTATTTTTAATTTTTAGGTTAATCTGTTTTAAAAGCGTGGTTTTTTAGTTATTAAATAATCCCGTGACCAGAAACTAAAAATAAACTTTGGGTTATACCCAAACGCGAATTCAAATCTAAAAACATAAATTTTCAATTTAATTTCAAGCTAAAAATTAGTATTTTTAGACAAGTCAGAAATAATAATATCGTTATCAATTTGCTTGCAGTTTGGCTACTGGTAAAATGAAGCCGTTGCGTGTCTTCATCTTATTGTAGGTACTACTTAAGTCGTCTCTTAGGACACCGATAGAAGTAGAAGTGTTATACTTTTAATTCACTACACGTGCGATATGATTTCACAATGAAATATTGTCTATATGATCCACATGATTTTAGATTTTAGATTTATTATTAAATTGCATAAAACACGGTACTATGATGTAGATGTTATAGAAATTATAGACCATTCATGTTTTGCCAAATTATAAATAGCATGCAATAATTAAAGAATACAAGAACCATATTTTAACATTACTCTTTTAAGTCATAAAACTCCTTTACACTGTAGAAATTATGCGTGCTAAGCCATTTAAATAATTTATTCTTAAATTTTTCCATTGTCAGCATTTTAATGTCATTCGGTATTTTATTAAATATGTTGATGTCATAATCAAGCAACTTTTGCCGTATTTGGCCAGTCTGGGAGCACCTTCCAATACAAGTCTATTTGGGTTTCGTGTATTACGTGGATAAATCTCACAAGCCTTCTTAAACAGATTTGGGTGTCTACGTACAAATAGGCATACTTCGTAAATATACAGAGTATAATAAATATGACACGTACAATATGATTTTACAATAGATAATTGTTGATGTGTTATTGCAATTAAATAAACAGTTGACGAATCAATCCGCCAGTTACTCTTCGACCCCGTACACACTTCAACCCTATTGTAGTCACGTACCGCTACGTCACGGGGTGACGTGACAAAGGCGTAATTAATTACCAGCTTCGTTTGGTGCGGGAACAGCATTGTGGTGATACCTAACGGTGGAACGAGTAAACTTAGTTTGGCTTCAGGATATTACAGCATACAACACCCATGTTGGAATCAAGACTGTTATACATAATGTGGATTTTGGAGTATCAATTACGATTTTACTCTTGTAAATTTAATTATATCCTCCGTGGTGGAGTGGCGTACACACCGGTTTTCAAAGTGTCGCCTGCTCCGAGGTACCGGGTTCGACTCCCGGACGGGTCAATGTAGAAAAAATGTGGTTTTTACATTTTCGCGGGTCTGGGTGTTTGTGGTACCTTCGTTGTTTCTGGTTTCCAAAATATGAATGCTTTAAATAGTTATCACAACTATTTATTATGATCTATGATTCGTTAGATAAGAAAAAACTCAAATAGCGAAATAACATACGAGTATGAAAATACGATTTCGTAATAAAATTTTAAGCTGTCTTAGGTGGAATCAACCAACTACCGCTTACCGGTACCGGTGACTGCTCTAACCAATTTGACCTCCAGGACATTGTTTATGTCGACGAATTTTATTCAAGGCTTAACTTTTTAGTTATGTAATTCCAACGTCCGAAAGTGACATCTATCCAAGAAGCTATAAAACTTTGGACGACATGACAGAACCAAAAAAAAAATAATCAAAATTTATTACTGACTCAATCTTAGATCATATTTTATAATGAAGGAGATATGAAATTACTCGTAAATGCTTAGCGAACCCGTGTCTCCGAATTATTTATGTGTGCAACGCAACTACAATAACACTATTGTAAGCATAAGGATCACACTATATCAATTACAACGCTCATTGGTGCGCACACAAACATGGACCCAATCACAGCGGCTACCACATCGGGCAGTGAACGTTTCGATTAAACCTCGATACATTGCGCAGTCGCATAGTACTCACAACACAGCTAGTTAGTATCAAGCCTTCAATGTATATTGTGCCGATACATTATTATCGTTACATGGATGTTTTCATTAAATATTTCGCCGCGGTGTGCAATAGTTCTGTTTGCCCATATCAGATTTGCACGCGCCACGCCCCCATTTCATATGAACTGAGGACTCAATGGTCTGTACCGACAACGGCAGGTCAACCTACCCAAAAAGTTAAGTCATTGAATAGATTTTCAACTTTAAGTCCAACAAGTAGAGATCAATATCAATTAAGGAAAGGAGATGTCCCATAATAGGCCCAGACATTGTACACCATTTTCAAAAATCAAGAAAAAAATACTGTTTCTGGGAAAAATACATATAAATTTATTTAACGTATAATTTAGTGGTTCAAAAATAAATAAGATCGAATAATTTATCAAACTCCATTAGGCATTCCAAGATGGCGTCAATCTAAAAAAACTTTAAATGTCAGTAGCTGTCAGATACCCCTTGTCACTTTGGCATAATCATTCACTTCAAGTTTTTTGTTCTGCTTGTCGCACTTTTATTGTAGTTCATTATAACGACCTCTTTTTCGTTTTCTGTATTTAGTATTGATCGACACATTACTTTCATAATGTTTGTTGTTACTACAGTAAGCGATGGCACTCGACTCGAAACTGACAGACGTCATCATAATTTCATCTTCCGCCATGATGGTTTTGTTGTTTTGTATTGCTATTTTCTTACTTATCTCTTTATTTGAACCACTTAACGAAGCCATTTTAAAAGAATTGGATAATAACAAAATCTTGTAGGTGTATTGGTCTATCTTTTGGTGGGGTGTACAGGTTCTAGGCCTGGCCTCCATACAATTTGGGACATCTCCTTTGACGTTTTGTGGTAGGTTGACGTGCTGTTGTCTGTACCTACGTAAATGAAGCCAATGAAATTCAAAAATTAACTAGTTAACACAACATTAATTTATCTGAAGCTATACGAAGTTCACTGGGCCTTTCTTTGTGAACTCTCCTTGTTACGTCTTAACAACATGATAACCATTTATCGTCATGCTATACATACATACAGCCTGTTTAAATAAAGTTTTTAAGCTATTGCATAGCTTCTATCGCGGGCCTTGATCGTGGAGACCGAATCCAGAAATTCCGTAACGAAAATTTTATAACCTAACGCCCCGAGTCGAACAATTTTGAATTTCCGAAATTTAACAAAATTTAGAAGAAAATAAGGATTTTGACAGTATGGTTGCCTATGGTAACCATATCTGCCAAAATATCAGAAAAAAATTTATTACAAAAGTCAAAATTAGAAAATAGATAAATTATAAAATTAAGCTATTGCATAGCTTCTATCGCGGGCCTTGAGCGTGGAGACCGAATCCAGAAATTCCGTAACGAAAATAACCTAACACCCCCCACTCCGACCGGCACAGCGGTGATACTTTTTAGCTTTATAATTGCATAAGTTGATAAAAAATGCTATGCAATAGCTTTACCGCGACAGTCTCCGAGTGCCACACGTCTTTTTTATTTGAAAACAAAACGATTTACACTACGGAACGCCAAAAGAAATGGGTCATCACGCTCATAATGTAAAGTTGTGTTGCCAGCGAGAAAAAGTTAATTACTCGGAAGCACAGGCAGTCCTTAATGCGCACCGGCTGCTGCTTATTGCTGGCAGTTTGCATACGCGACCCTTGACGGAGGTGCTAGGATATTAACTTTTCAAGCCTTAAGCGAAATGTTTAGTCGTAATAAGAATCACGCGAATAATACGACTTAAATTTTACACAAAAGTAGTTTGTATAAATTCTAATTAGTCTGTTTTGTGGGTTTGAGATGTTGAAGTGTTTCATTAACAAAATTGAAAGTACTTTTATGTAACAATTATACCTACTTGTAATAATATTACAAGTATAATTGTAAAGGAATTGTATTGAAAAGTGATTTTCTCTATGGGTGTTGAATAAGAGAGTACTTCCGGAATAAGATCGGCAGCAGCGTCTTGATTCTATCACAGGCCAAACAGCACTTGGCAAACCCGTCTGCCAAGCGTGACGATTGCGGCAAAAACCCTCCTTTTTAAGAGGGCGGTTTCCAACAGTGGGCTAACATCGGCTCGTGATAATGTACAGTCAAAGTAATTAATGTCAGCGTAATAATCATTTCTATCAAATGTTTCGTCGATCATTTTTGTAGGGAAGTTAGTTATCTTCTCTTATCTTATCTTAACTACTTCTTTCATTGGTTTTTGGGCAACGTAATTTTTATTTTATCGTTAGTATCGGTTCATCAAAATTTCGTAAAAAAACTTTGCGTGTTAACATAGTAGACAGTTAATAAAATAAAAAAATACACCGCAAATGTCACACACTTTCAGGATATTAATTTTAAGCATCATTGGTTTCAGCTTAAAAGCTCTGTAAAGCACAAAATTCACTATGAATGTTAAAGAAGAAAAAAGTTAATATCATCAAGTGCTTAAAAACTTCAACCATGTTACCCTGCGATAATGCTTTAAAGAGGCTTATTGGTTTCATCGTCATTTTGTCAGGGAGTTTATCTTTTATCCTCACCAAAAGGCTGTGAGGACTCTCCACACGAGAGGTGGGTAATGGTCGGCTTTGTCTCAGCAGGTAAGAGTGGAGAGGGAGTCGCGTGCGTGCAAGAGTACATCCCGTTTCAGTGTATGACCTTTTATTTCGAATTTTGAAAATTCATTGCATACCAGAGTATTGCGCATTCAGAGTCATGATTTAAATTTTAGGATTCTTAATTCAGAATCCATACTTATGTTAGAGACGACCATTTGGATCAGCGGTAGTAAACACTGCTTCTGAGCCATGGGTCGCGGGTTCGATCCCCGCACAGTACAAATATTTGAGTGCATGAACATGTCTGTTTGTACTGGTCTGGGTGTTTTCTATGTATTATAAGTATTTATTTACAAAAAAAAAAGTATATAAGTAAGTTTATCGGTTGTCTAGTACCCCATACGACAGGGTACTTAATAGTAGCTTAATTTGGGACTAGATGGCTCTGTGTGGCCCAGTGTGGCAAGTCTAAAATATTATTATTATTATTTAAAAAAAGTTAATCTGTTTGTTGTATTTTTAGTATGAACTTATTTAGATGAAATTTGATTGAGATAATAATATAGGTAGTTAAAGTCTTGGGAGAGACCATAAATATGTTTTATTAAAAAAATCACAAACCTAGTGAAAAGGGAGAAGTTTGTAAGGGAAAGTAGTAACGGCTGAGACGATTAGAAAGTGTACTTGTGGTCCATTAGTTTGTTAAGAAATGTTTAGGGTTTCATGATAGAAATGGGCTGAGAAATTTTTATAGGTAACGATGAATGAATTTTAATATTATGTAATAGAGATATAGACGCGCTATACAACGAATAGCAGAAACTTAAAAAAAACAGTTTTATTGCCAGTGATGATCATTCATCTGCGCTCAAAAGAAAATCTTCTCCTATTATTAATGTCAAGCGATGCTCACTTTCCGTAGGTAATTTGTCGCTATTTTCGTTACAAGAATTTTCTCCAGAAAAGGTCCCAAGTAGGGAAAACTTGTTAATGCGGGTCCTTCAACTAGTTCCCTTTCAAGAATGTACGTATTTTATTGGAAATGTGATTTACTTATCGAAATAGAAGAGAAGAACCTGTAGCAATTTAGTTTACTCGAAAGCACTAAAGTATATTTATTAACACAAGACATTTTCAGTGTTCTTGTTTAGTTTAGTTGCAGTTTAAATTCTAATAAATTATTCTCAAAGACATATACTTTTATAAAATCACTAGCTGACCAGGCAAACGTTGTTTTGCCATAAAAATGATTTAATTACTAAAGTGGCTATTAAAAAATAGGATTTGGTGATAAAAGGGTAAAAATTTAGGGTTGTATGTATTTTTAATGCCACATTATAGAAAAATAAAAACAAAAAAAATTGTCCAAAAATTAAAAAAAAAATGTTAAGTGTGAACAGCCCTTATCACTTACGGATATGAAAAATAGATAGTAGCCGATTCTCAGACCTACTGAATATGCATATAAAATTTGGTAAAAATCAGTAAAGCCGTTTCAGAGGAGTAAGACTAAAATTGTGACAAGAGAATTTTATATATAAGATAAAGTACAAACAGGTCTTACAAGGGTCATTTTCTTTAAAAAAAATTATTAAGAACGGTCAGTAGCAACCCACTGCAGCGCAAAGGACTCCATCATTGAATTACGAGTATTAGTTACTCGTACCACAGCAGTGATGGGTACAGGCAGAATCATCATTCGCAAAATGATGATTACAAACCCAGGCAATGTTCGAAAGTTCAAAACTCCTGTTGCCCAACACGGGAATCCAGCCCTGGACCCCGAGAAATTAGCCCAGTACTCAAACCTAAAGTTGTAAAGTGTCCGTCACGGTATAAATGTCTGACCAATGTGACCGAGCAAATTGGTCATTTTCTCAATGTGACCGGACATTTTGGACATTTATTGTCATTAACGTCACATTCAATTCTATTGGTATTTAAAAATTAAAAAAATGGTAAAGTATGCTAAATTTTTATTTGTTATTAGAAATTGCATAAAACGAAATAAAATACTGAAAAGTGCAAAAAAATACCAAAATACTAGTGCAACAACTAGAATACAATAATAAACAGTAGGGTGACACTTAAAAAGCACATAATAAAAGCATGATACCTACTCTATATCAAAATTTTTTTTTTACTATATTTTCATTTAATTTCAATAAATTCATATAATTTCTTATTTTTGTTAATTGTTAACTTTTTGTATATTACCATCGTGACAATAAATGTCCAATGTGACCGAGCATTTATTATAAATGACGGACGCTTATAGCATTTACTAGCTGATGCCCGCGGCTTCGCGCGCGTGGGTTTTTATCTGTTACACAGTTTTCGTCACGACTCACCCCCCTCTCCTCCACTCTTTTCCTCCACTTCCTTTGCCTACGGTGCCGAGGGTGCCCATCTCGGGCGAGGTGGTGGTGGGCACTTAGTGGGAGCCGATACGTCGTTCGGGGCCCGTTGATACAATAGTTAGATTGAAAGGGGCCGATTTAAACTATCGTTAGGGATCCGGTGTTGGTTCTCCTAGCATACCGTGGTTCAAGCGAGCTCACACCACATCTGTTTTTTCATTTACATGAAATCTAAAGTACAATATCATTTGAAAATTTAAAAACTGTCAATACTGTAGTACATCAAAACATTCAAAGCAGCTTGCAAGGCTTTATTCGAATATGGTCAACACTGGCGTAGAGCCCTGGAAGAAGTGGTCCTGTGTAAAATACCACATTATTAATTTCCAAACAAATAGATAAAGCGTTAAAAACGCGATTTTACAAAGACAATTTGCTTGCATACTACGTTTGGATAAAAGACCTAGATTGGACATCTAGGTGGACGACGACTTACGGCCGGTCCCAATAATCCATCTATCGCCAGTTTTGACATTTCGGAGATAGGAAACAGTTTCTATCTCTGATTTTTCCGTCCAGAGAAATAAAGACAGAAGTTGTTTTCTATCTCCGATATGCCAAAACTGAAGACAGATAGGTTATTAGGACCGGCCGCTAGACGGTGTAGTACCAGCATCGATGTAGAGCTCTGGAAAAGGCAGTCCTATGTCATTCTCCCTTCATGATCGATAGACGAAGTTTCAAGTACCTCAATATGATGTTAAACACAAATAATTAACCACACAATTTTTCACCGTTTTCACCCCCTCAAATATTAAATTATAAAAAAATCCTTATAACTTTACAAAATTTATACCAAAAAGCTGACGTAGTTTCACAAAACTTTCATGTGGGATGTGGGTTCGAGGCATGAATGGTAAAGGATGATCAGTAGGATAAATAGTGTTCAGAAACTTGACAGGATAGAGAACTGATTCGTCTGTACTGACCACTGTGTCTATACATTGTTATATTTCTTCAACTTCAAATGATGTCAGCAAAACATCATTAATTACTGCTGCTTGGTCATTAGTGGGTGGGTGGTGGTAGCTAATCCTAAGTTAAACAACACGGAATTATAAAGTGAGGTTAATTTTTTTTCTCAGCGTTTCATTTTCATGTTTTAAAAGTGTATGGAATACGTTGCGGCTAAATGAAAATTGGTGTCACATTTTCTTGAAGCACTAATTGAGCTTTATAGTTTGATATGCAAACAAGAGTTCCGTCAAACACCATTGTTAAATCTTCATAATCTGTCCAACTTTGAGTTGTTGATAATTTACTAACTGAATTTTAACTAACTCCACAAATTCTAACTCACAAGGATCCCGTGGAGTACATAAATATAATATAATACGTTTTATGATGTAATTCTGGGCTCAAAGATGTCAGAAACGTGTATTTCCTTGTATCGATAATATCATCACATCTGTTCAGTTTTAAATAAGTATACAACCGTTTAATGATGTTTTTGAATGTTTCGTCCTTGTCTAATGGTACTGAGTTCAATTTAGATGTCCTTAGATTTGTTTGTGACCGACCTTTGCTCCTCAGTACCTTCTGCATACATGGAATTCTTGCGTGCTATCGAATTGAAACTCTGCAGTTTTAGTTTAAGCTGTGTTGTAATATCCTGAAGGTTATTTTTTTCTTCAATCTCAGATTCCAACTGAGGGTCATCAGTAATATTATTTGTAGTCGTATCTCTTCCAAATTATTCTTGGTAATTTTGTTCATTTGTCACTGGTCACCAATTATTAAATTCTAAAATAATACCATTCTGTTTGTAAGAAATTACCTATTTATTTTCTGATTGACACATTGAATGTCATAACAAACTAAGTAAAGTCTGAGAGTACAAATATGTAAAGAGTATGGATATGACGCGGAACCGAACAACCTTTGCCCCCATTTTTTATCCCCTTAAAGATTAAATTTTCAAAAATCCTGAAAGACGTCATTCTTAATTTCTAATCATGTAGCTGGATACCAATTTTCATCGACATAGCTTCAAAACTGAGGGAGTTTCATACAAACTTATGGGGCCCTTTTAACCCCCTTAGAGGCGGAATTTCCAAAATTCCTTTCTTAGTGCTCACCTACACTATAAAAGGAAGCACGGTGAAAATTTTCAGATTTTAAATCCCAGTAGTTTGGGCTGTGCGTTGATATGTCAGTCAGTCAGTCATTAAATCAGTTTTCATTTTTATATATATAGAAGACTAGCTGATACCCGCGGCTTCGCGCGCGTCGAATTTGATCTGTTACAAAGTTTTCGTCATGACTAAACCATATTTCCTCCACTTTTTTCCCCCACTTTCTTTGCCTACAGTGCCGGGGGTGCCCATCACGGGCGAGGTGGTGTTGGGTACTTAGTGGGAGCCGGTACGTCGTTGTCAGCATAGCGGAATGTGCTTAACCATACATCAAACGCGTTTCATTTGACATATATGTAAAAAATTATGCAAATCTTTTGTCAAAAAGCTGACTATAAAAACGATTGCGCTGAAAATAGGTTAGGTTAGGTTTAGGTTAGTGCACCCCCTTTGCGACACCCTAACCCCGGGGTCCGTTACGCTGATACAATAGTTGGATGAAAGGGGCTGAATTATGCTATTGTTTGAAGGGATCCGGTGTTGGTTCTTTCAGCGTACCGTGGCCCAAGCGAGCTCGCACCACATCTGTTTGCATTCACATGAAATTTGAAGTCTAATATAATTTGAAGATTTAAAACTGTCAATGCTGTAGTACAACAAAACCATTCAAAGCAGCTTGCAAGGCTTTATTCTAATATGATCAACACTGCCTAGAGCCCTGGAAGAAGTGGTCCTGTGTAAAAAAACACATTCTTAATTTCCAACCAAGTAGGTAAATCCATTTCTCGATCCATATGCGTTGTAAATGCGATTTCACAAAGACAATTTGCTTGCATACTACGTTTGGATAAAAGACCTAGATCGGACGATGGATGACGGACCTAGACGGTGTAGTACCAGCATCGGTGTAGAGCTCTGGAAAAGACAGTCCTATGTCATTCTCCCTTCATGATCGATAGACAAAGTTTCGTTTTATTGTCATGTTTTAAAAGTGTCTTTTTTAAAATATGGAGAAAATTTAATAAAAAGATAATTTTGATGAGTTAGATAGGCAGTTTCACTAAACAAACTTTGCCAGGCCCTCAAAAACGGTGCGTCGTAGAAAAAAAAACGTTACTAAATGGAAGTTTATCAAATTACCTACTAAATGGAAGCTTGTCAAATGGTTTACCAGTCTATATTGATTTAATCCACCAGTCAGCTGCTTCGTGTTGTTGCAACACACCTGTTACCTTATTCTGCCTGAGATACGGGTCTATGCCCAGTTTAGGAAGTATTTTTGTACTGCTTAATATAGTTAATAATATCATAACAGCCGTACAGAAAGAGACCGGTTATTTTTATTTAATATTTTGAATAATAATGTTGATTCCCCATATCTTATAAGTAATATCTCGCTCAGATGCCCCCGTTTGAGCTCTCGTAGCCGTCCGTTATTTGATGTGCCTCTATCATCTACAAAATATGCAGGTAATGTCTTTACCAGCCGCGCTTGTAGAGTTTACAATAAAATAAATCTTAATCTGGATATCTTTAATATGACTCTCGAGAATTACAAAAGGCACAGAGGTACTGATATATGACTTAGTGTAGTGTTTTATTTTCTTACTTGTTGTTTTTTTTTGTTTATATTTTAGCCACTGCATTTTTAATTGTATTCATTAGTAGGTTCATTTAGCTGCTCGTTCGATATTTATGTATAGTTATCAGTGGAGACTTAACTGGTTTATGTACTTTTTATATGATTTGTATAATATGTTACATTTATTAACTGTATGTTTCCTTACAATAAATAAAATAAAAAAATAAATAAATAAGGTACAACAGTGTAGTTTATAAGATTCGATATTTCATTTACCTACTTATTCCATTTTAACATACCTTAAGTTTTGCATGCATATTGCATGTAATGGAATTAGGCGTATATGTAGTCTTGGTTGTACAAATAAATAAATTCACTCACCAATTTTATTCGATTTCCCAACATTTTTCTCTACCGTATACAAAAATCGGCCAAGTGCTAGTCGGACTCGCGCACGAAGGTTTCCGTACCATTGATTACGTAAACAACAGTATTACCTACATTAATTTAGTTAATATAGTGCTTACCTGTTACCATTTATTAATAGCGAGCAAAAATAGGTAAAATAATGGCATTTTTTATGGGATTAAATATTCATTTTATTTTCATTCTGTTATTTGTCGTTAAAGTTAGAAATATAACTGAGTGTTTTGTGAATATTTCAAGTGCTCCCTGTTGGCATTATTAATATCGAGCAAAAAAGGACAAAAGATCGCGTTTGATGTATGGGAGCCCCCTTTAATATTCATTTTATTTTGTTTTTGGTATTTTTTGTTATTGCGCTAACAAAAATACATAATTTGTGAAAATTTCAGCTGTCTAGCTATCGCGGTTCTTGAGATACATCCTGGTGACAGGATGACGGACAGACGGACACAGCAAAGTCTTTTAACACATGGAGCAAAAAAGGACAATAATCGCGTTTGATGTATGGGAGCCCCCTTTAATATTCTTTTTTTTTTTGGTATTTTTTGTTATTGCGGTAACAAAAATACATAGTTTGTGAAAATTTCAGTTGTCTAGCCATCGCGGTTCTTGAATGGCCTGGTGACAGGCAGACGGACAGACGGACACAGCAAAGTCTTAGTAATAGGGTTCCGTTCTTACCGTTACCCAAACGGTAACGGTAACGGACCCCCTAGAAATGAGTTAGTTCTAAATAATACCATTCTATTTGTAAGTACTGATATTTATTTTCTAAATATGAACCTAAATATAGATAAGACAGCCAATAGGAATTTTCAAGTGTCAAAAGTTTTCGTTACATAGCCACATGAGTATATTTATTCATGTGACATAGCCTCCTATTTTGTCGTTCATGACGTATGGAATACGTCGCGGCTAGATGTCACATCTTCTTGAAGCTCTTATTGAGCTTTATAGTTTGATATGCAAACAAGAGTTTCGTCAAACACTATTGATAAATCTTCTAGTAATCTGTCCAATTTTGAGTTGTTGATAATTTACTAACTGAATTTTAACTAACTCCTCAAATTCTGACTCACAAGGATCCCGTGGAGCACATAAATATAATATAATACGTTTTCTGATGTAATTCTGGGCTCAAAGATGTTAAAAACGTGTATTTCCTTGTATAGATTTTTCAGTTTTAAGTAAGAATCCAACAATTTAATGATGTTTTTGAATGTTTCGTCCTTGTCTAATAGTACTGAGTTCAATTTAGATGTGCTAAGGTTTGTTTGTGTTGTGACCGACCTTTGATCCTCGGTCCCTTCTGCATACATGGAATTGTTTCGTGCTATTGAATTCAAATTCTGCAGTTTTAGATTAAGCCGTGTTGTAGTTCCCTGAAGGTTATTTTTTTCTTCAATCTCATTTTCCAAGTGTGGGTCATCTCATTAGTAATACCATTATTTGTAGTCGTATCTGTTCCCAATTATTCTTGGTAATTTTGTACATTTGTGACTGGTCACCAGCTGGTCACTCACTAATTTTAATTCATAATCAGAAATTTCTCGTAGGGTTTGTATCTGGCTGCTGAATTGTGTAATGCAGCCTTTAATTGAAGTTAATTCATCCATTTCGGCACCAATTCTTATTAAATTCTAAAATAATACCCTTCTATTTGCAAGCAACGATATTTATTTTCTGATTGACACATTGAATGTCATAACAAACTAAGTGACATCAGAGAGTACAAATATGTAAAGAGTATGGATTTGAAACGGATCCGAACAAACTTTGCCTCCATTTTTTATCTCTTTAAAGACTAAATTCTCAAAAATCCTGAAAGACGTCATTCATAATTTCTAATTAGGTACCTCGATACCAATTTTCATCGACTTAGCTTCAAAACTGACGGAGTTTCATACAAACTTATGGGGCCCTTTTTACCCCCTTAGAGGCGGAATTTCCAAAATTCCTTTCTTAGTGCTCACCTACACTATAAAAGGAAGCACGGTGAAAATTTTCAGATTTTAAATCCCAGTAGTTTGGGCTGTGCGTTGATATGTCTGTCAGTCAGTCAGTCAGTCAGTCATTAAATCAGTTTTCATTTTTATATATTTAGAAGATGACCGTCAATTTACAACTCTACGAACCAATGCACCATTGAGCTATATATCTGCCAAAACAGTCATCAATGAACATCAATTAAAGTACTCGTAACACGTATACATTATAATTTAACGTGACCAATATTTAAGAACACTCCGCTTCTGCAAGCCACTGACAAATATAAAGACTATTCCCTTTCATAAAGATATAATCGAATAACTCCCCGATAACCGTTACAACGTTCTTGGCATGTTTCCCGGCAAAAACAATGGAAGTTTTGCATCTGCGTCGGCCATTGTGCGCGGTCGCAGAGTGCCGTGGAGGGCCATCGAGGTGCCGCTTGAGTGGAAAATCGCCTGATCCTTTTGTAAGTCGTGTTTCGAGGGTGTATGCTCGCTGGTCCTTTTGGTACACGCGATTATGGATCAAAAAGACAAATGGGTAACACAATATCTATATATATAAAAACGAAAACTGATTTAATGACTGACTGACTGACATATCAACGCACAGCCCAAACTACTGGGATTTAAAATCTGAAAATTTTCACCGTGCTTCCTTTTATAGTGTAGGTGAGCACTAAGAAAGGAATTTTGGAAATTCCGGCTCTAAGGGGGTAAAAAGGGCCCCATAAGTTTGTATGAAACTCCCTCAGTTTTGAAGCTAAGTCAATGAAAATTGGTATCCAGCTACCTGATTAGAAAATAAGGATGATGTCTTTCAGGATTTTTGAAAATTTAATCTTTAAGGGGATAAAAGATGGGGGCAAAGGTTGTTTGGTTCCGCGTCATATCCATACTCTTTACATATTTGTACTCTCAGACTTTACTTAGTTTGTTATGACATTCAATGTGTCAATCAGAAAATAAATAGGTAATTTCTTACAAACAGAATGGTAATATTTTAGAATTTAATAATTGGCGCCAAAATGGATGAATTAACTAAATTAAAACGTGGGGAACTTTAATAAAGGCTGCATTACAAAATTCGGCAGCCAGATACAAACCCTACGAGAAATTTCTGATTATGAATTGAATTCGATAGCACGAAACAATTCCATGTATGCAGAAGGTACTGAGGAGCAAAGGTCGGTCACAAACAAATCTAAGGACATCTAAATTGAACTCAGTACCATTAGACAAGGACGAAGCATTCAAAAACATAATTAAACGGTTGGATACTTACTTAAAACTGAACAGATGTGATGATATTATCGATACAAGGAAATAACGTTTCTAACATCTTTGAGCCCAGAATTACATCATAAAACGTATTATATTATATTTATGTACTCCACGGGATCCTTGTGAGTTAGAATTTGAGGAGTTAATTAAAATTCAGTTAGTAAATTATCAACAACTCAAGATTGGACAGATTATGAAGATTTAACAATGGTGTTTGACGGAACTCGGGCATATCAAACTATAAAGCTCAATTAGTGCTTCAAGAAAATGTGACACCAATTTTCATTTAGCCGCGACATATTCCATACGCCCTGAAGGACAAAGTTGACGAAGAAAATATAAGGAGGCTATGTAACGAAAAGACAAAACTTGGAAATTCCTATTGGATGTCTTATCTATATTTAGGTACATATTCAGAAAATAAATATCGGTACTTACTATAAGAATGGTATTATTTACAACTTAATCATTTTAAGGGGTTCCGTACCCAAAGGGTAAAAACGGAACCCTATTACTAAGACTTCGCTGTCTGTCCGTCTGTCCGTCTGTTTGTCACCAGGCTGTATCTGAAGAGCCGCGATAGCTAGACAGTTGAAACTTTCACAAATTATGTATTTTTGCTACTGCAATAACAACAAATACTAAAAACTAAATAAAACAAATATTTAAGGGGGGCTCCCATAAAACAAACGCGATTTTTTTGTCCTTTTTTGTTCGATATTAATAATAGCAACAGGTATGCACTTGAAATATTCACAAAACACTCAGTTATATTTCTAACTTTAATAATAAATAATTAAATTAATATTTGAGGGAGCTTCCCATACAATAATAATCAATTTTTTGCCTTTTTTTGTTTAGTGAAAAAAAAATCACCTCACTTCATAATTCCGTGTTGTTTAACTTAGGATTAGCTACCACCACCCACCCACTAATGACCAAGCAGCAGTAATTAATGATGTTTTGCTGACATTATTTGAAGTTGAAGAAATATAACAATGTATAGACACAGTGGTCAGTACAGACGAATCAGTTCTCTATCCTGTCAAGTTTCTGAACACTATTTATCCTACTGATCATCCTTTACCATTCAAACCTCGAACCCACATCCCACATGAAAGTTTTGTGAAACTACGTCAGCTTTTTGGTATAAATTTTGTAAAGTTATAAGGATTTTTTTATAATTGATTATTTGTGGGGGTGAAAACGGTGGAAAATTGTGTGGTTAATTATTTGTGTTTAACATCATATTGAGGTACTTGAAACTTCGTCTATCGATCATGAAGGCAGAATGACATAGGACTGCCTTTTCCAGAGCTCTACATTGATGCTGGTACTACACCGTCTAGCGGCCGGTCCTAATAACTTATCTATCTTCAGTTTTGGCATATCGGAGATAGAAAACAACTTCTGTCTTTGTTTCTCTGGACGGAAAAATCAGAGATAGAAACTGTTTCCTATCTCCGAAATGTCAAAACTGGCGATAGATGGATTATTGGGACCGGCCGTAAGTCGTCGTCCACCGTCCGATCTAGGTATTTTATCCAAACGTAGTATGTAAGCAAATTGTCTTTGTAAAATCGCCTTTTTAACGCTATGGATCGAGAAAAATGGATTTACCTACTTGTTTGGAAATTAATAATGTGGTATTTTACACAGGACCACTTCTTCCAGGGCTTTACGCCAGTGTTGACCCTATTCGCAAATGATATTGTACTTCAGATTTCATGTAAATGCAAACAGATGTGGTGTGAGCTCGCTTGGACCACGGTGCGCTAGGAGAACCAACACCGGATCCCTAAAACGATAGTTTAAATCGGCCCCTTTCATCCAACTATTGTGTCAACCGGGCCCGAACGACGTATCGGCTCCCACTAAGTGCCCACCACCACCTCGCCCGAGATGGGCACCCTCGGCACCGTAGGCAAAGAAAGTGGAGAAAAAGAGTGGAGGAGAGGGGGGTGAGTCGTGACGAAAACCTTGTAACAGATAAAAACCCACGCGCGCGAAGCCGCGGGCATTGTCAGCTAGTAAATACATATTGGTGAGACGCTAGATGCTTCAGCTTCTGTATGTAACACTAAAAATGTACTATACTTCTGTAGAGTACATTTTTAGTGGTTGTTGTTTTCCTGTGTTCTACTCTGGAAGGTGAATATTTCTAAAACAATAATCATTTATAAAATAGCTTGTGATAGCTTGTAATAAGAAAGACTAGATTACTTAAACTTGGGTATAGACAATTTTTATTCAAAGACTCATAATTAACTTGTTCATAATGATTCTAAATAACACGCCCATCACTTTCCTGGACGCAGTGCACCTGTTGACGTAGAAACAATAGTAACAGTACGAACGGCCAAACTGTAGATTTGAAACTGTTTTTGAGAAAGCAACGTGAAAAGCTATTCTGATATATAGTTACGATATAGCAAATAACATTGCATTTTGCAAGCGGCAGCCTTAATTGAGACGGCACTTAGCTCTAATTCTATTTATGATCTAACTTTGTGTGTTTGTCTTGGTTGTTTTTTAAAATATTACAATAAAAAATAAACATGAGCTGCTATGATCCAATAGTGACGAACTCCGTGGCGGAGTGGCGTATACACCAGTACCGCTTGCTCCGAGGTCACGGGTCCGATTCCCGGACGGGTCATAATAGAAAAAATGTGTTTTTCAACATTTTTCTCGGGTCTGGATGTTTTTGGTACCTTCGTTGTTTTTGGTTTTTAAAATACGAGCTTGAAATAGTCACATGTATGTGATGTTGTCCACTTATAAATACATACATACATACACATAAAAATGCAAGCCCAAGTGTGAATAATGTTTTTAATTTATAAATAAAACGAATCCGTGAAAGCCCACAACCACTAGTAGTACTTGTAGCCACACTAATTATATTTTTAATGAATTAACGAATAACCAGTGGTGCGCCGGCAAATCCTCGCATCGGCAGTGAGAACACGTTTTTAATTTGTGACGACAACAAACTGACTTGGTTCCCTCGAAAAGAAATTATAATTTATTATTGCAGCCTTCGCAAATCCCACCGTGTACTCGTACCAATTTTCTAGAAATGAGATTCAGAACGAGTAAATTGGGAATGTACCGTGCTGCCTATAATCAAAATTGGTATTAGAGTTATTTTGAAAATACAGTAGAATAAACAGCAAATATATTTTCAAAACAAGTTTCACACTTAAGAACCTGACAGGTGGAATCAGTCACCAAGGGTCCCGTATAAATTTTTGGGTGAGTACATATTTCCAAAGCGCATATACTCTTGCTTTACCTCAATTGAATTATACACCGTGCTTTTTAACCACCTGTAAACCGAATCCCACGTTATTGGACCATTATATATAACATCGTGGCAGTGTTTTTTTTTATAAAATATTTTTTGAAAAAATTGAAATTTTGATTCAGACATTTAATTTTGAAACACGCTGTGACGCGCCCAGACGTATTATTTTGCTGCGGCGGGGTCTCGGTTGAATGGACCTTACACAGCTACATCTGTGCGCGGCACAGCGTGTTTCAAAATAAACAACTGAACCGATATTTAATATATTCATAAACATTTTTTTTTGGTAAAAAAAAAATTTACTGCCAAGATGTTATACATAATGGTTACATAACGTGGGCTTCGTTTACAATTTCAACACCCGAAATAAGGATAAACTTGCCGTTCCAGTATTCAGACAGCAAAAAGTGGGTAATTCGTTCATGGGAAATTGTATTCGTATTTTCAATAAATTACCACTGTCATTTGCTGAACTCCCAGTACATAAACTCAAATCATATATCAAAGTAATTTTAATGAAAAAGGGCTATTATACTATTAATGATTATATAAATGATAGGAACGTGTGGCTTTAAATTGTCACAGCTCGCACTGGCATAATATATCTTATGTAACCATATTTTATTTGAAAAGAAGCTGACAATAGTGACCGAGTTTCTTGCGCTGCTTCTTCTCGGCACTAGCCCACATTTGTCCCGAAGCAGTGGTAGGTTAAATATTGGGACGTGTAAAAGCGCCTCCAGGGGCCTATTTGCAGAAATAAAACTGATTTTACTGATTTTATATTCGCCCCTTACGACACCGTAAAATGAGTTGGGTCGTTATTATTCGATGTTAAGCCGGCACCATTGGGAAACCGCGTTTTTTACCATCCTCAAAAATGCCGAATAAACTGCTAAATAAACTAGATCTGGGCACACCGGCTAATAACGTGATGAGAGTGACAGCAGCGCCCGCGGGACGCAGACCGCGGCTGCGAATAATAAATGCGCCGGACTCTGATTTCCCTCGCCGCCGATGTGCCCAAACCTACCGCAAATGGAAACAAATAACAATACTTGGATTTAACCAACTGCGTGACCAAGGTTTTTGAGGAATCCAACAAAGAGCACATTAAAATGGATTGGATATGGATTTGTTATCTCATGTAAGCCAATACTTGGATTTACTGTGTCACTGTGTGAAAAAGGTTTTGGAAATACAACACAAAGCACATTAAGTTCACTATAACTAGATCGGATATGAAAATATCAACACAATATGTCAGCCAGTAACAGTACCTACTTGGATTGAATGATTCACTGTGTGATCAAGGTTTTGAGGTAATAAAAAAAGTAAAGTAACAGCCTATAATAATCCCACTAATGGAAAAAGGGCTCCATCGTTGAATTCAAGTTACCGCGACAATGATGGGTGCTCTTCGAAGCATAATTCATACTGCATACCGGACGACGTTTGGTAAACATAATTGTGAGGCATTAGGTGCAAGCAACGCAATACCCATCTCAGAGGAGATGAAGTTTGATTACGAGAGAAGTGATAACTTAACTGGTTGCACAGTTCTTTTAGACTTTAGACAAAAACAACAAGTTATTTCTTAAAAGTATATATAATAATATGTATATAGTCAATAACGGTTATCTTTTTCTTATAGTGTGATTATCTATACTAATATTATAAAGCTGAAGAGTTTGTTTGTTTGTTTGTTTGTTTGTTTGAACGCACTAATCTCAGGAAGTACTGGTCCGATTTAAAAAAATCTTTTTGTGTTGGATAGTCCATTAATCGAGGAAGGCTTTAGGCTATATAACATCACGCTGCAACTAATAGGAGCGAAGCATGAGTGAAAAATGTTGCAAAAATAATCGCGAACATAACGGAAATTGACGCGGACGAAGTCGCGGCGAACAGCTAGTGCTTAAAATATAGTCTTATGTCAAGCAGTCTAAACAGGCCTCTAACATATCATATTTTTAGGTCTTCCATCTTGCAACAGAAGTAAATACCAACGGCGTAACGATATATCCGAAGCATAGATACACAAATACTAAAAACCATGCGACAAAATCAAATTCAAAATCTTATACACTACGACTGTATACATAACTTTGTGTTAAAAATGTATCCAAACAAAATATCTATCAAAAGAAACTAAGGTAATTTGCAAAATGATCTTCGCATTCTCGACTTAATTAAATAAATCTTTTGAGTTCTTAAGCTTTTGATGTTGAATTAAAACCACTTTCGAAAGCGACCTTAATAGGCGTTTAAACTTAACGCCACCAGAGGCTGAAATTGAAAACATAATTACTTAAATTAATATTCTCGAACCAAATTATCGGGTCCTGTTTGTAATTTTGAACAGATACCACCGGAATTATTTCGGTGAAACGAACAAAAATAATAATATATTTATTTTAAGGTTTTTTAGTAGGGCTTAGCGGAGAAGTTAATTGCTGAAAATTACTATTTTATATCTAGCAAAAAACTTTCTGACCCTCGGGATAAGTTCGAGTAAATGTTAAATTTACGTAAAATTCGAATTGAAACCAAAAGTTTAAAGTAAAAACGTCAAGAAGAAATGTAATGCCGACCTAAAATTGACAGTTTATCAATAACTTAGGTACACACGGCGGCACATCAGACTATACATGTTGACCTTGAGACCGCCTTTATGCCCTACGTAATAAAAGCTGTTGTCGCAGTTCAACTGTTTAACTTGATGTGCTGTCGAGTGTACTACTAAATAAGTATTTTTGTAGGTTCCACATTTGCAGCATGAATTCTGAGCCGGTTATGGTAAATGAGGTATCAATCGATTCCTTATTATAGTTTGGGTAACATAGGCTACCTTTTGTTAGAAAAAGCTAATTGGCGAATGAAACGCTAATATATTGGGGTGCAATAAAAAAACAATGTTTGCAGTCAAAACGAGAGAGGTGTCAAATAAAAGTAAAAGTAAAGTAACAGCCTATAATCTTCTTACTGCAAGGAAAAGGCCTTCAGTGTTGAATTCTAGTTACCACATCAATGATGGGTCCTGGCATAATCATCACGCTTGCCAAATGCGGGGTGGTGATCACGAACCTGAGCAATGTTGCCCGACCCGGGGATCGAACTCGGGACCCGAGATCTTGGCCCGGTATTTAAACCACTAGACCGACGGGGCGGGGTATCAAATGAAAGAAATCAAAATTCTGAGTACAAAAATGCTTAAAAAATACAACAAATATACAGGGTGACTTTGTTATTATTACATTTTTGTAGTTGGGTTACAGATTTTTAAACCATGTATGCTTGTTCATTATTTTATCAAAATCAATACATGCTGACTTACACTTGGGTACCACACCCAAGACGCCAGCATATTATAATACGTTCAAAGATAAACATTACTAATATAACATAACATACATGTCAAATTAGATATAGAATAATATCAACAGGTCAATAAAGAATGTCAATGAAAAAAAAATTCAAATTAAAACAAATGTCAAAAATAAAAACACAAAAGATTTCTTAACTTAAATATGGAATGTCAATAGCAGAAATTATAATTTCAATATTCAATTATGAGTAACTGTCACCAGGAGCAATAGAAAATGAATTATTTATGTACAAAAGGGCTTTGCAACACAACTGACTGAAACTGTCAGCGAAAATATCTATATTAAAATCATGAGCGAGCATATCCCCGATTAGACGCAAAGCGCGAGTAGTGGGCGCGTGCGCGGCCTACCTGGTGCGCGCGGGCGGCCGCAAAGTAGGCAACATCCACCTGCCTACCAGCGTCCAACATAGCATATACAAAGTCCAGATGAACCACAAGATTGGTAGTTGTAGAACGAGCACTTCTGAAACCGTGTTGACTATCATGTAGTATCTTCATTTACAATCTGTCCATTAATTTGCTGGCATAACAATATCTCAAATATTTTTTCGAAAACTGATAGGACTGCAATAGGTCTAAAAGAAGATATATCATTCCCACCCTCGCCCTTAGGAATCGGAGTGACTCTAGAAACTTTCCAGATATCTGGGTACTGAGAGTAAAACAGCAGTAAGTTGTAGATATAAAGGAGCGGACCCTGAAAAGCAGATATGCAGTCCTTAGCCAAGAACACAGGAATACCATCTGGTCCACCCGATGTTCTCGACCTCAGTCGTCTTACTGCCTTTTTCAAATCAATACTTTCAACCGTATTAATAGTAATATAAGTAGAGTCACCCCGAATATCTGCGGCTCGAGCCGCATCAACCGGGTTAAGCAGTGGCACCTCTTTCTGATATTCTGAACTAAAATGTCAAAGAAAAGTGTCAGCTGCTGCTTGGCCAACCACTTCCACATCACCAACCGAGTATACGTTCGTACGTTGCCTGTCCCCTCTCCTATCCTTAACGTACGACCAGAATTTGGCTGGATTATCAACAATATTTTTTTCTGTCAAATCTAAGTGCTGCTTGTACGCATTGTCAATCATGTTTTTTACGTGCCACCTATAATATTTAAATAACTCTTTATTAAATTCTTTACCCTCAGCCTTATAACGCTTTAAGTGGTAATTTTATTTTTGTATATTACTTATAATATCGGCATCGAACCATTTCGGATATGTAAACTTGTGGTTCAGCATAGAATGGGATTTGGTTGGAATATATTGGGAGATACAATTATAGAGACGATCATAGAATAATGCGACTGCAGCGTCAATGTCTGTTGTTTGATACATATCAGACCAATCCAAACATCCCAATGCTACGCATAAGGCTTGAAAGTTAGCTTTACGCCAGTTCCAATCTGGGCCAGATCCTGGACGCTGGACAGTCGGGGGACAGGACAGTGACGGGGACGGCGCAACGCGAGGATACCTGGTCGTCACCTCGAGCGGAGGGTGGTATTTATCAATCGGTACCAAGGTTTCACTACTGTCGGACACCATTATTTGCTCAGGGTTATAATCGCTCAACACGAGATCAAACATTCCGCCATGTTCATTATACACATTGTTATATTGTTGTAGCCCACAATATTCACAAAAAGAAACAAAACTTGATTTAACCTTAACGCTACATGAGTTTAAATTAAAATCTTCTATTATCACAACATTCAGAGATGAGTATGTAATAATAGTATTCTCAATGCAATACAATACGTTAAGAATTATCTTAACGTATTGTATTGCATTGAGAATACTATGAATGATGAACATTAGTTCATCATTGCAACATTGAGGTAAGTACACAACGAAACACATAAACTTACCAAAATGTCTCCCACTTAGGATGGTAAATAATTAAGATTTTCAGAACAAAACATGTTTTATCAATAACGCACACAGTTTCACAGTTATACCAAAACATATTTTTGAAAAGGACTTCATAAGAGGAGGACTTCAGATTGTTTTGTGACTTAAATCATGACACACCCCGCATGAAAAACATCAGTTTTTAAGGTTCCGTACCCAAAGGGTAAAAACGGGACCCTATTACTAAGACTTCGCTGTCTGTCCGTCTGTCCGTCTGTCCGTCGCTCTGTCACCAGGCTGTATCTCAAGAGCCGCGATAGCTAGACAGCTGAAATTTTCACAGATTGTGTATTTCTGTTGCCGCAATAAAAACAAATACGAAAAACAAAATAAAATAAATATTTAAGGGGGGCTCCATACAACAAACCTGTTTTTTGGCCTTTTGGTACGGAACCCTTTGTGCGCGAGTCCGACCTCACTTGGCCGGTTTTTTCAACAATCATGTCTATAAACAGTGCCGAAATATCTGATAACTTCTAAAAACAAGGTACATGGTAGAATTCCTGAAACAATTAACTCTCAAATTATGAAATGTTTAAAGCAGTATATTACATTCTTAATGGTATAATTTGTAATTTAAATTTAAATTATTTGAACGTTAACGGGCATTAACCGAGTGCGTGCATTTCTGTTTCCAATCAGCCTGTGACCACGGTCTGTGTAACCCAATAGAAATTTCAGACCAAATAATGATTTATTAGCTAAAATCAAAATTTAATGATAAAAATTTAAAAAATGTATTGGTAATATTTGAAATCAGAATTTAAACTTAATAATTATGTCTCAGGCGGAACTCCAACCTGCACTTCCATGTAATTTCCTTTCAGTCCATAATGTCAAATTCCCAAAATGTCAAGCGGTTTCAAAATGTCAAGTTCCCGGAAAGTCAAGTTCCCAAAATGTAAAATTTTCAGATAGTCTATGAAGATAAGGGAGTTCTCGTTCAATGATAAAAAATCCATAAATCAATTTTTTTCGAGACATGCCGTGATCTTATCGCTGTAAGCCAGCGTTGTTTCATCAAAGGCGCACAGCTCTTAACACCAGAAAAAAACATCTTTACATATGTTTGGCAGTTAGTTAAGATGAAACTAAAATATTATATTACGTAAATTTAAAAAAAAATGAGTAAATTATATTATAAGTAATTGAATTGAGACAAAAATAACGCCGGCTGCGGCCCTTCAGATGAACAGATTAGCTTGATAACTACAGAAATGGGCTTAGCGATGTAAAATTCATTCACTGTAAAGATTGTTATCCGACCCGCGATCATTTTAAGGTTTCATTGGCTTGAAATATTAAATGAGTCAATGGCAGTAAAGATTTCAATCTTTCTTCTAATGCTTGGTTCTGTTTGGCAAGTCTATTTTGGTAAGTCGTACTACAGGGCCAAGTTAGATGATATCCATTATTCAAATTAAGAACACCAGATTTTCTGTGACAGCTGACATTGGTTTTTTTTTTTCTTCTCTTGGTGCATATTTGTTTATTATATTTAAAAAAATAACTACTTTATCATGTCAACTTTAATTTCAAACAACAAGCTACTTCTGTAAAGCTAGCACTATAATTACATACATATCTAAACTAATATTATAAAGCTGAAGATTTTTTTTGATTGTTTGTTTAAACGCGCTAATCTCAGGAAGTACTCAGATAGTAATTTTATCAAGGAAGGCTTTAGGCTATATAACATTACGCTGCGACCAATAGGAGCGAAGCATCAGTGAAAAATGTTACAAAACTAATCGCGATCATAATAACAGAAATTAACGCGGACGAAGTCGCGGGTTGCACTAGTATTTTATGAACAGACTTATGTAGCGCGTAAACTTGTTAATAAAACCATCAAACTAAGCTACATCTCCAAAACTTAGTTATATTTAAATTGTCGTTAGTTTAAATGTTGTTTAATTTTTATAAGAGACTGTATTTATATACTTTTTTATCTAAGGTTTAACCGCTAGCATTAAAACTATAATTCCTTACGAAACAATTCATGATTCTTCAGTTACCCTTGAATAGTTACCAGCTACACGGTAACAGGACATATGCTTCCAAACCAAGGGTTTTCCCGATCCTGTTCTATTTGTGCTCCATCCATGCAAAATCTTACAAGATCTGAATCGATAGCTTGAAAAGCGCTAACGAAAACAACGCGGCGATTTGTACCCGGCAATCGCGCGATAAACGTGCGCCCACTGAATTGCAGTAACGGCTAAAAGAAATCCCGGGAATTCCTGGCTCAATGAGGATGGCTTGCTCTCCGACCTGATTCCATTAACGCCCTTTTCGCGCCTCTACAAAGGGGATATTGGGCCCGTTCAATCTCGGAGGTTTACTGCTGCCCCAACCTCTCCTATAAAGAAACGTATTTGCATTCCAGCCTCTGAGGAGATTGATCCTGACTTACGCCTTTCCAATGCCAATACGGCAGGTCAAGAGGTAGCTCAATAAGCGAGATTCGTTCTTATCACTTGGATATAAGGTAGAAGTTTCTATGAGGGAATGTAAGTGATTTTCTGGTGATGTTGACGAGGTACTGGATCGCGAAATCGCGTTAGAGTGGACGACGGCTGTTGTCGCCGTCGCGGAATAAACTCTTTAGATGTTTCGACGAAATACACGTAATAATAATTTGTACCGTCTGTGGATTTTGTAGTAACGTTATCGCGGTACCTATGTTTGACATTAAAGATATTATTGTCGTCCACACGTGAAATAGCCCAGGCTAATAGCACTTAAATGTCATACCATTTTTAATATTTTCCGCTGTCACTTTCTACCAAACAATTTAGTGGTATTAATAAATTACTAGCAAATCAATTAGTGAATCGATCAAAAATAATAGGGGTAAAAGTATGTAATTGCCGATTTGTACTGAAAATCAAAATTGTTTATTTTTTTTATTTTAAACAAATTTATTTAATCAAAATAGTTACCATTATTATCTATACATTGCTGCCATCTAATAGGAAGGTCATTTATGCCTTTGTGATAGAACTCTGAGGATCTAGACTGCACAAACTGTGTGAAAGCATTTTGTACTGCCTCCTGGGAAGAAAACTTCTTGTCACGTAGATAATTCAATTGTCCAAATCACGAAAAATATGGTAGTCCGTTGGAGCAAGGTCTGGCGAATACGGAGGATGTCGAAGGATTTCTAATTGCAGTTCCTGAAGGGTCAAAACGGTTTCTCGTGCTGTATGAGGTCTCGCGTTGTCCTGGAGCAATAATGGTGAAGATTGATTCATGAGTCGGGGCTGTTTTACTGCTAGTTTTGCCAACATTGTTCGGAGTGCCAACAGTATCCATCTTTCTTGTCTAAGTTAAATAACAAAAACAATTGAAAGTCGATATTCAAATGTTTCACATTTTTTAAAAGAAGAACATCATAGAAACCATGTTAAAAAAGTTTCATTTGAAAACCTTAAACCATGAAGATTCTATGTCAATTCAAAGAACCTATTACAAATAAAACGGCAATTTCATATTTTAACCCCTAATATTATAAGTGTTTTTCTTTACTTTTTTTGTGAAATATTCAAATTCAAATTCAAATTCAAATTCAAATTCAAATGTTTATTTCAGTAACTTAGCCTAATACAGTTACAAGTAGTTGGAGCTTCCTATTGAGCAAAAATACATTTGCTTGTGTTAGAAAGCACCGCTCTTTCACTTTTACAATATAAGTACCAAAATAAACTCGAAACAAAGCTACCAAAAGAAATAAAACTATTATAAAAAAAAAGTTTTTTTTAAACATAAAAAGAACGGTAGCTCAACTTCCTGTGATAGGAGATTGACAGTTTGTGTGTGTGTGTGTGTGTGTGTGTGTGTGTGTGTGTGTGTGTTTGTGTGTGTGTGTGCGTGTGGTATGTGTGTGTACGCGTGTGGTGTCTATTGATAAAAGTGTGTATGTTTGTGTGAGTCTGTGTGCACGCTTTAGTTGCCCTACGATTGTATCTTGGGATCGAAAATTTTATTTTCACAACCAAAACTATCACATAAGTCAAAGCAATGATTCTGTAGCTTCATAGCTCTTTGTTTTAAGCCAGTTAGTGATAACCATTTTGCACTTTCCATAAGTTAGAGGATAAATGTTGAGTTCTTTATTTATTTTGTTATATAAAACAGCGGCTCTGTTAGCGAATTGTCTCTTAGCAAAAACTGACTTTGTTCGTGGTTTTGTTGCAATGTTATGTTTTCTTCTACAATTATCGGTGTAAGGTGTGTAAGGAACCGTTTTTTGAGTTCTTAATACAGTATTTAGAATATATAATTGTCTGACAGACAAAGCTCCAGTCATAGAATAAAGTAGTTCTGTTGAGAATGTGCGTGGCTTAAAATACGTCACCTTCAGAAGTGCTCTCTGAGCTCTCTCTAAATCAAGAAATCTAGCTTTGCTAGCTCCGCCCCACACCGTCAAACAGTATGTTAAAACCGATTGCGCTAGAGAGATATATATTTGGTGAAGAAGACGCTCATTGACCACATAGCGTAGTGTCCTAAATGTCCAATATAGTTGAAACATAGTGTCAAACTAACTCGTTTGCATTGTAAAAAAGGATTAAACAATATTGTACCTATTGAAACAAATTCTTACGAAAGGAAACCCAAAAACCGCCTATCTAAACAAACTAAACTAAAACCAATGATCACGTCATACACCTAGTCAAAATTGAACTTATTTTTCACAATCTTCTATCAAAACATTATTTAGCGTTCGCAGGTAACGTACACGTTCTGACATACGTTCTTTGATCGAGCAACATTGGCTTTTTCCGATAGGACGACCCCGCGCAATGATTACAAATGTGCTCCAAATTGTCACGCTGCAGACCGCCCTGAATCTTCGACTTGACATTCCCGTCACAACGCCTCCTGCGGATTGAATATAAATACGCAGGTCACGCTCCCGAAGCTACCGTTCATTCATTTCTTTCAGAGAACGTTATCGGATAAATAAATAATGTCCTGGGGATATTTTTTTAGAAAACAATAGAATTCTGATCTCGTTCGAAATATCAGTATTTGAAAGGAAGGAAGAATCTTTTTTAGTTACATATGTTTTGGTAGAATTACATGTTTTGCTGTAAGTAGGAAACAATAAAAAAAACTTTTAGAATTCAATTTATAATCTTAATTCTTTTACAGTTGAAAGTACATAAAACATCAAAATTTAGTTTACTTTTCGGAAAGGTTAATTTAACTTTCAATATAGAACTGATGGTCAATCGTTCCCATTTATGACAGTGAAATGACTTTTATAATGAATAGGTCTTAGTCGTCTATAAGATATTTAGTGCTTTCAAGCAGAATATCAAAATTAAAAATCACAAAAACAGTACGACTGACATAAATAACAATATCTGCAACTGTGTTTCTTTAATAAAAAACTGTAAATAAAAAACACTGAGCTTCCAAAGCTTAAAGTCAACCATTTTATATTTCATTTAACTTTTCATCGTCACCACAATAGAAAACAAACAGTACATCAATCACAAGATTAAATCAAAAAACTTTTCATCACAATGCTGAGCGTCAATCTATCAAGAAAACACCTCGCTGAAAAATACAGCGATTAACCGTTCCGTTTATTGTGAAACGGCCTTTGAGTGGGACTGAAGTAAAAAATGAAAGGATCAGCCGAAAAACACCTTTCAGGGCCGCGTTGTTGAAATATCGGACCGCAGGCGAGGCATAGAAAGATGAATACAGCCAGCACTCTCACTAGCCAAAGAAGTCCAAAAAAAGTTTTGATTTTTCGTTTATATATTTATTAATGATAAATTTATAAATATATTTAAGACATGCCACACTGGGGCTCACAGAGCCATCTAGTCCCAAATTAAGGTACTATTAAGTACCCTGTCGTATGGGGTACTAGACAACCGATGAACTTACAAAAATACTTTTTTTTGTAAATACATACTTATAATACATAGAAAACACCCAGACCAGTACAAACAGACATGTTCATGCACACAAATATTTGTACTGTGCGGGGATTGAACCCGCGACCCATGGCTCAGAAGCAGCGTTTACTACCGCTGATCCAAATGGTCGTCAAAATTTAATTAGTATACTACCCATATTTTTGATATTGTGCTGTGTATAATGTGTTATTGATTATTATTATTTATACCACATACGTACGGGTAGGCTTAACTCTAATAAGTCTTAGTGATATTGGCGCCATATTGGAACGAAATTCTGATCAAATGTTGCGTTGAGTTACTTTTTACCACTTTGACCAAACCCATTTTTTTATATTCATTTCACTTATGAAGGTTTGTCGTTTGCGTTTGTATTGGTTGCTCTTACTCATCTATGATCCTGGCGATGAAGGCCGAAACTTGCTTAAGTGCTTATTGGTACAAAAAGGTCTCTAATGGAACGGCAGATTGCTGTACGTCAGATTGGACAGGCTTCAAAGAGTGATTACTATGCAGATGTGCCTTTAAAAATAACGTGCTTACCCTGATTATATAAAAAATACGTCGATCATTACTGTTTCTAGGCATAAATAACTAAATACCTGGGGGGCCAAGGCATCCTAAACCTCACTCACCGACTCGTGGTTTCTATGCATAAACCGCGCCTACCTATTCCACTTGCTATCCGTTCTATGACACAGCAAAATTCTTCTCCAGTCCTTGTAAGTTTTTGTCGTGAATTGTTGTGAATTTATAGAAAGTATAGCAGTTCTCCTTTAGTCGCCTATTAGGACACCCATAGAAGGATAAGTATTGGTTCTATTAACTTAACTTGCCGGCACCACACGACATTATTAAATAAATATTCGTTAAAAACACACTTGCCTCTAGTTACATAGGCATAGAAAGAACCTGGTCTTATCATCTGTGTCTTCTGCGTTTTTAGACTTTGTCCTCTGTAAGATTTTTATCTCAAAACCCGTCATAGACCCCTTGGATTAGACGTTCGACCGTGATGGGAATTCGCGAGGTGTAGGGAATTACACGCTAACCCGATTTGGACTCACCTGAAAATCAGTTTCCGAATCTACCCTCCTGATCAATTTAAGTTATTTGCCGACCGCTTCAAGAATTTTGAGCTTGTTATTTTTAGTTCCTATTTTTATTATTACAACGATGTGATTTTTATATTTTTGTTCAATATTTTAAAAGGAAAATTATAACAGAACTTCGGGTAAGTAATTCTAAAAACTTTGTTCAGATTATAATAAACCTGTTTTGATTAATGAAAACTCGATAGAATATTCTCAAGTAGTTAAGAACATTTTTGGTGCCTCTCATTAAAAATAAAGTTAAAAAAGTTAAAAAAAACGCAGGATGCAAAAGTTAAAATCAGTTAAAATCAGTTTTATTTCTGCAAATAGGCCCCAGGAGGCGCTTTTACACGTCCAAGGGTTAGAACAAGGGTTCCGTACCAAAAAGGCCAAAAAAACGGGTTTGTTGTATGGGAGCCCCCCTTAAATATTTATTTTATTTTCTCTTCAGTATTTGTTGTTATTGCGGTAACAGAAATACATAATTTGTGAAAATTTCACCTGTCTAGCTATCGCGACTCTTGAGATACAGCCTGGTGACAGAGCGACGGACAGACGGACAGACGGACAGACGGACAGGCGGACATACGGACGGACGGATAGACGGACAGACGGACAGACAGCGAAGTCTTAGTAATAGGGTCCCGTTTTTACCCTTTGGGTACGGAACCCTAAAAAATCATCCTAATAAGTTATTTACTGATATATACTGGGTGTTACGTAAATTGTTTATCAAACCTTGACATATACATATAAATACTATGATGAAGTCAGAAATTTTATATAATATATATTTTTATTCATACAAACTAAAATTTTGATATTCCGGTTTGTATGAAAATATTTATTTCAAAAATGATGATATTTATAAGGACATAGGCTGATTTTGGCTTGTCATACTTACGTAACTGGATAAAAAGTCCGAGATCAAAAATTACAC
Source organism: Anania crocealis (assembly GCA_949315895.1). Classification (NCBI taxonomy): domain Eukaryota; kingdom Metazoa; phylum Arthropoda; class Insecta; order Lepidoptera; family Crambidae; genus Anania; species Anania crocealis. Next base: position 27,002,460 of record OX438882.1, read on the forward strand.
CTAAAACTGTCGTCAATTGCGATGACGTTGGCTTTCTGTCAGGGTCAACTTTACAACCCGGCCATATTATGAAGTCGACATGAAAATTAATATATTTTTTTTCATGTTGTATCTATTCGATTGATATATGTTGTAAGAAAACTGCACCCTTGTATCAAGTGGGTGTATGTACTACTTTTGAGACACTTTTTTGACTCTGTGTATCTCATTTATTTCCGAATAGGATTTTCGGGTTTTTTGGGTGATTTGGTTTTTAGGGTTCCGTACCCAAAGGGTAAAAACGGGACCTGTCCGTCTGTCTGTAACCAGGCTGTATCCCAAGAGCCGGAATAGCTAGGCAGTTGTAATTTCCACAAATTATGTATTTCTGTTTCCGCAATCACAACAAAATACTAAAAACAAAATAAAATAAATATTTAAGGGCCATATCCCATAAAAAAACGCCACTTTGCTCGATATCAATAAATGGTAACTGGTAGGCAGGCTAAATGTATGTACATACCTACTGTTGTTTACCTAGTCAATGGTACGGAACCCTTCGTGCACGAGTCCAACTCGCACTTGGGCGATTTTTGATATTACATAATCATTTATGTTTATTATCAGTAAATGTGGCACACTATATAGCTTCGATATAATTCAAGCCTGCATGGCGAGTGCGTGCGGTGTCCCGCAGCCGTCTGTGGCAGACATGTTATTACGATGGGATTTTAGCACGCAAATGCTCTCTCCGAATGACCAACATTGGTAGGGATGTACCAAAACTACCTATTGGGAAATAAATTAAATCTTTCGTATTTATCGCTTTTGGAACAATAAGTCCCGCCTGAGACATAATTTTTCAAGTGTAAATACTGATATTATAATTGCAATTTAATTACTTATGTATCATATAAAGTAACTAATTTTCACTTTTTTTTTTGAGTAAAAGTAATATACGTATAAACTGTCATCATCGTAATTGTACCACAATATTGCCGATACCAATATCCCGTCAAGAGTTAATTGAATCGGGATTTATATGCTATTTAGCTCGTTTATATTCGGCACTGTTGTAAACGCCATGACAACGGTAGTATGAAATCTGAATCAATAAATTCTTGTGAGTTTGCTGTCTGTGCCTGGTTAAACCTATCCAGCCGGTTTATGTATTGGATTTTTTTATTGATTTGCAAATGTTGTTCATTATATTTAATATTACTATTACCAAACAAAATATTATTTCATTGTATCAATTTATATCAATCAATTATGTTAATATTGTTATTTATTATTTTTCTGTATTGCTTGACATTTTTTTTCTTTTTTCTCTGTAATTCCACTGATCTTTTTAATTTTTATAATATATTTTAATTTTAATTTTTAATTGATAATAGCATAATTTTGATAATTCCATTAATTGTTTCAATTAATTGTGTTATTTTGTATTATAATCTTATTTTTTTTAAGTGCCTCTTGGGCTCCCACTGAAAATCAGCGCCTCAGTACGCCTTCAGCTGTTGCGACTAATGCTGAGTGGGAGCCTTTTTGGCACATTAATTAACTATTCCAATTTCAAAGTGGTTTTCTATTCTATTCTATTCTATTCTTGTGATACACCGGTACACTGCTGCATCGCTTCTGTACTGCAACAGCACACACTCAAGCTCTAAGAGTACTCATCGGCCTCCAGCCTCATGTCTCGCGACAGTATGGCGCCCCGGTGCTAGCACACCGCTGCGTGGCCGTCGCTTCTGTACTGCAACAGCATATGCTCAGGCTCTGAGAGTACTCACCGGCCTCCAGCCTCATGTCTCGCGACAGTATGGCGCCCCGGTGCTAGCAAACCGCTGCGTGGCCGTCGCTTCTGTGCTGCAACAGCATACAGTCAGGCTCTGAAAGTACTCACCGGCCTCCAGCCTTATGTCCCACGACAGTATGGCGCTCCGGGGCTAGCACACCGCTGCGTGGACGTCGCTTCTGTACTGCAACAGCATACAGTCAGGCTCTAAGAGTACTCACCGGCCTCCAGCCTCATGTCCCACGACAGTATGGCGCTCCGGGGCTAGCACACCGCTGCGTGGACGTCGCTTCTGTACTGCAACAGCATACAGTCAGGCTCTAAGAGTACTCACCGGCCTCCAGTCTCATGTCCCGCGACAGTATGGCGCCCACGGTGCTGGCGGCGCGACACCGGTACACTGCCGCGTGGACGTCGCTTCGGTACTGGGCTGCTGTGAACGCACCCAACCAGAGCGTTCCGTTGGGCAGGGCTCCTCTGTATCAATAAAAAAAAAATCTATTAACGACATACTAGACTAAATATACAGTTGAGTGTAAAGTTTTGTCAATACAATACAATACAATTTGTAATACACAAACAGAAATTAGTTATGTACAATGAGAGGCTCTTATAGCGATATCTAAAAGAACAAGCCTAATAAGAGTTGCACTTAACTCTACAAAAGATTTCATTAATGAAGCTTTATACTTCCGACTATGAAGAAATTAGTTGTTCCAACTGAAGATTGTATTTTCAACTTAAATCGTGGAGAGATTGCAACAAAAAATGCGTAATATGCAATAAATATGCACAGGGGATTGAAAAACTAGCGTGTCTTTATCGTACACCAAGTTCTTAGTATTCGTTAACGTCTAAATAGTAATATACTGATTTAAACTTCCATGGTCACTATTACTAGAGTTGATTGATACGGGGTTTATACCATGTACCTTAGTTTTTATGAGTTCCCGATATTTCGGCACTGTTGCAAGCGCCATGATCACGGGAGAACTGATGTCTATGCGGGTGGGTAGTTGTTAAGAGCAGACAAATCGGTCTACCCTCCGTCGTAGTCTTTTATTACACACGATACCGGTACCACTGTTTGAAAACTCACTATTACTACACTTCTGTTCTCGACACACAACACTTACAGTATCCAATCGAGATATAGCATTTTTTGAATTACTTCTGTTTCCGCAAATTTGAACCACTGGATTCCATACACTAGATAATTTAAAGCCATCTTCGCGATTGAAATTTTTGTGTTTGGTAATTTCAATCGCTTCTCTGACCATCCTTGGTATATAGTGGTGTTCTGTAGAAATTATCTTCGCGTTGTGAAACTCAATCCAGTGATTAGGACCCGAGTGTATGAGGTGTTCAGCGACAGCTGATTTATGTGTGTCGTTATTTTTGACCGCTTTAATGTGTTCCTTCACCCGGCAAGCCACCGTGCGTTTAGTTTGGCCGATGTACGAACTTCCACAACTGCAGTCAATCTTATAGACACCTGGTTTTTCTAAAACGAGATTGTCTTTAGGTGATCTTAGACACTGTGATACCTTTCTTAAGGGAGTGAAGACAGTATTTAATGAGAATTTCTTTAGGATGTTTGAGATCTTGTCTGTCACTCCTTTTATGTATGGCAAAAACACAGGTTGCCTGTCAACCTTATACCTTTGGTGTTTTAACAGTTTTCTGGTAGGAAGTCGTCCGGTGTATCCATTTCTTCGTAGTACATGTTGTACATGATCTAGCTCTTCCTGCAGGTGTTCTTCATCGCATAGATCATATGCACGGTTGGTCAAGGATGCTACTACGGAGTTGAGGTGTCTAGGGTGGTGGTGCGAAGTAGCGTGAAGGTAACGGTCAGTATGTGTAGGTTTTCTATACACTGAGTGGCTAAGTGAACCGTCTCCCCGCACTCCAATTTTAACATCTAGAAATGCCAGCTGTCTGTCATTCTCAATCTCACAGGTGAAGTTAACCTTGGGGTGGATACTATTAATACTTGCTAAATTCATTTCAACATCGTCCCTGTCACATTTCAGTATGCAAAACACGTCGTCGACATACCTCTTCCATAATTTAATTTCTGTGGGTGCAGTGGCGATGGCTTTCTCTTCCACATGTTCCATCCAGATATTAGCAGCAACTGGAGCTACGGGGCTACCCATAGCAACCCCCTCTATTTGCAGGTAGTACTGACCCCTATACAAAAAATAGTTTGTCGACAGACAATGTTGCATCAACTTGGCATACTCTATAGGGATGTCGTTGTTTTGTAGCTTCACCTTTACCACTTCCAGACATTCGGCTACTGGTACATTGGTGAAGAGCGATTCTACATCAAAACTGACCATCAGCTCATTCATCTCCACCTTAGTTTGGTGCAAAATGTCTATAAAATGGCGAGAATCCTTGACATGCGATGACGTTCGTCCCACCAACGGCTGCAATACACTTGCAACGTGTTTCGCCAATTCGTGTGTAGGTGAACCAATTTGGCTCACGATTGGCCGCAGCGGCACATTTTGCTTGTGTATTTTAGGCAGGCCATATAGTTTTGGAGGCTGGACATTCCTGGGACGCAGTAGAAAATTGAGAATGTCGTCATCAATGACATGCGAGCACTCCCTAATTAGAGCCCGAGTTTTGCGATCTGTCCGAGCTGTCGGATTGTAATTTACCTTTCTGTACGTGTCTTCATCGCTCAGCAAATTTGAGATTTTTGTCTCATACTCAGCGGAGTTCATAACAACAGTCGCATTTCCCTTGTCCGCTTTCAGCACTATTATGCCTTCATCGCTCCGGAGTTCGTTTAATGCGTTTCCAAGTTAATTAAACATCTTGAACGCGCGCGGAAAAAGAGTGGGTGTTTGAAGGAATCGCTATCCTTTTTAGTGAAGTGTCGTGATGCGGACATTATTCCTGTATGTGTTCGCATAAAGCCTCGCTTGGACATCCATGGCTCCGCAAGTGTTCTACGAAACGCGAGTGTCAAACTTTTACGCAAATCGATTCGAAACTGTAGGTACCAAATTGACAAAGTGCAGTGCGAACTATACCAAGTGCATCTCGAATGCAGCAAGGTTCTTTTAGCTAGTGATTTTGATGTTTGCGATCGCGTAACCTACTTACAAGCTAAACGTTCACAAGAAATAAGTGCTTTGAGACAAAATCGCAAATATGAATCGCTACTACAAAAGCAAAAGTCATGGGTCACCTACCATGAGAACTCGCTCCCAACTCGAACTGTCGTGAATATGTCTAACACTGAATTGTCTGACGCTGCGTTATCAGTTTTAGAAAGAGGATTGAATTTCGCCATGACACCATCACGCATTCCCTATGAGAAGGTGATTGGATCGGTTGAAGAAAGTATCGTACGCAACAAAATACCATCAATAGATGCGGACATTTTAAGATAAGACATTGCCGTAGCGTTACGTCATGCTAAGCCACCGAGACAGAACATTACCACTCTCGAGCTGAACGCATTAAACGAACTCCGGAGCGATGAAGGCATAATAGTGCTGAAAGCGGACAAGGGAAATGCGACTGTTGTTTTGAACTCCGCTGAGTATGAGACAAAAATCTCAAATTTGCTGAGCGATGAAGACACGTACAGAAAGGTAAATTACAATCCGACAGCTCGGACAGATCGCAAAACTCGGGCTCTAATTAGGGAGTGCTCGCATGTCATTGATGACGACATTCTCAATTTTCTACTGCGTCCCAGGAATGTCCAGCCTCCAAAACTATATGGCCTGCCTAAAATACACAAGCAAAATGTGCCGCTGCGGCCAATCGTGAGCCAAATTGGTTCACCTACACACGAATTGGCGAAACACGTTGCAAGTGTATTGCAGCCGTTGGTGGGACGAACGTCATCGCATGTCAAGGATTCTCGCCATTTTATAGACATTTTGCACCAAACTAAGGTGGAGATGAATGAGCTGATGGTCAGTTTTGATGTAGAATCGCTCTTCACCAATGTACCAGTAGCCGAATGTCTGGAAGTGGTAAAGGTGAAGCTACAAAACAACGACATCCCTATAGAGTATGCCAAGTTGATGCAACATTGTCTGTCGACAAACTATTTTTTGTATAGGGGTCAGTACTACCTGCAAATAGAGGGGGTTGCTATGGGTAGCCCCGTAGCTCCAGTTGCTGCTAATATCTGGATGGAACATGTGGAAGAGAAAGCCATCGCCACTGCACCCACAGAAATTAAAATAATGGAAGAGGTATGTCGACGACGTGTTTTGCATACTGAAATGTGACAGGGACGATGTTGAAATGAATTTAGCAAGTATTAATAGTATCCACCCCAAGGTTAACTTCACCTGTGAGATTGAGAATGACAGACAGCTGGCATTTCTAGATGTTAAAATTGGAGTGCGGGGAGACGGTTCACTTAGCCACTCAGTGTATAGAAAACCTACACATACTGACCGTTACCTTCACGCTACTTCGCACCACCACCCTAGACACCTCAACTCCGTAGTAGCATCCTTGACCAACCGTGCATATGATCTATGCGATGAAGAACACCTGCAGGAAGAGCTAGATCATGTACAACATGTACTACGAAGAAATGGATACACCGGACGACTTCCTACCAGAAAACTGTTAAAACACCAAAGGTATAAGGTTGACAGGCAACCTGTGTTTTTGCCATACATAAAAGGAGTGACAGACAAGATCTCAAACATCCTAAAGAAATTCTCATTAAATACTGTCTTCACTCCCTTAAGAAAGGTATCACAGTGTCTAAGATCACCTAAAGACAATCTCGTTTTAGAAAAACCAGGTGTCTATAAGATTGACTGCAGTTGTGGAAGTTCGTACATCGGCCAAACTAAACGCACGGTGGCTTGCCGGGTGAAGGAACACATTAAAGCGGTCAAAAATAACGACACACATAAATCAGCTATCGCTGAACACCTCATACACTCGGGTCCTAATCACTGGATTGAGTTTCACAACGCGAAGATAATTTCTACAGAACACCACTATATACCAAGGATGGTCAGAGAAGCGATTGAAATTACCAAACACAAAAATTTCAATCGCGAAGATGGCTTTAAATTATCTAGTGTATGGAATCCAGTGGTTCAAATTTGCGGAAACAGAAGTAATTCAAAAAATGCTATATCTCTATTGGATACTGTAAGTGTTGTGTGTCGAGAACAGAAGTGTAGTAATAGTGAGTTTTCAAACAGTGGTACCGGTATCGTGTGTAATAAAAGACTACGACGGAGGGTAGACCGATTTGTCTGCTCTTAACAACTACCCACCCGCATAGACATCAGTTCTCCCGTGATCATGGCGCTTGCAACAGTGCCGAAATATCGGGAACTCATAAAAACTAAGGTACATGGTATGAACCCCGTATCAATCAACTCTAGTCTAAATAGTGTTTTACTCATATTTTGTTTAGGTTAAATAGCAATAACACGAAAACCGAAGACTAAGACTGAAAATCCAATGATTCGAACAAAACGTATCCAATAATGACATAATGATCTCCGTTATCATTATATAATCGACCGATATTAATGATACGAATCCGAGCTGGACCGGACTCTATTCAGCGATGTTTTTATCCGGATTTTTTTATCAAAACCAAAAATTGCTCGTTAATCTTATTCACCAGCGAGATTCTATTAAAACGATTCTACATTCAAAAATGGAACGAATTGAATAGAAATAAATGCTTCGCATTCGCTTTGATTAATCGAGTATACTGTCTTTTGTGTCCGTTACTATGGTGTGAGAGAATCATTTGCACGATGTAATTGAAGCTGAATGAAAGTCTTAATCGTTTTAATAAGGTATATTTTTAAGTGGTCCCCTTTTCCTTAAAATTACTCATTTATACAAGGAGTGTAACAAAAGAATGTGGTAATAATTTGTTGAAAATGCAAATGCAGTTTGCCATGAACGAATTTGTCACTTTACACAGCCTGAAACCTGGCAACCATGTTTTTCTCGGGCAGGGCTAGAAACGAAAATCGTCATAAAATGTATGATCGTACCCGCGTACCCAGAATTATAATAGGACAAAGGAAAAGATAATTTATTTCGTTACAACAGAAAATTTTATGAAAACCCATTTAAAACTTTGCACTAGTGTACACCAATGGTCGTGAATTTGATTTGTTAATTTCACTTACCAATCTTTATCAACTTACGGTACTTAAAATTCGTTTGAAACCATTTAAATTATTAAAAATGACGTTTAAATTAAAACAATTAATTAACAAACCTTAATTTAATCTAGAAACTTGATATCGCACACGCCAACAATGCGCCGATGCACGCTGCACAAACAAATGAACGTCGGCTTACATTCTTTTTTCTGGTGCTTTACTTTTTAGAACACTTCGGTGACAATGCATTCTAACGTGACAGTATTATTAAAAAAAGTTGTGCTGTACACACGTAAGAAGTGAAACTTCTTTATGGCCTTATTTTTCGAAAAATGATCTACATGCAACTTTCCAGAAATTGGTTAAATTAGTTAAATTGGTTAAATTGGTTAAATTGGTTAAATTGGTTAAATTGGTTAAATTGGTTAAATTGGTTGAATTGGTTACATTGGTTAAATTGGTTAAATTGGTTACATTGGTTAAATTGGTTAAATTGGTTAAATTGGTTAAATTGGTTAAATTGGTTAAATTGGTTAAATTGGTTAAGTTGGTTAAGTTGGTTAAGTTGGTTAAGTTGGTTAAGTTGGTTAAGTTGGTTAAGTTGGTTAAGTTGGTTAAGTTGGTTAAGTTGGTTAAGTTGGTTAAGTTGGTTAAGTTGGTTAAATTGGTTAAATTGGTTAAGTTGGTTAAGTTGGTTAATTTGGTTAATTTGGTTAAGTTGGTTAAGTTGGTTAAGTTGGTTAAGTTGGTTAAGTTGGTTAAATTGGTTAAATTGGTTAAATTGGTTAAATTGGTTAAATTGGTTAATATTATTTCACTTTACCTTTTTGCTATCGTCTGAACCAACCGTGGTAGGGGCAAGAAAAAGATGGCGCGTAACCGAAAAATGTGACGAAAATTTTAAGCAAAACGTGACGGTAAATTTTTTCCAACGCCGATAAAGAAGTTTCACTTCAAAAATAATAGAAAACAGCACACTCAGGCACGGTAGAAAGAGTGGGAGATACTAGTTCCTCTCCCTTCCCCTCGATCTTACGCTTTTTCGATCAGCATCACGTGACCCTGACGCGAGTTTGGAAGTTTTTACCCATCCAACAAAAAAGTGCTCAGCGCCGCTAAAGAAGTTTTCACTTCAAAAAGCTTATTTGTTAAATTACGAGTATAAACACATTTTTTTAGATTTAGTTATAATTTTACGAAGTTCAACAAGTTATATTAACTCTCTAGATCGGTGTTTCCCAAACATGGTTCTGCCATGGCCCGGAAATTTTCCCACTGCCCCTTTGTGACCCACTAAATACTTTTAAAACCAAACCATGGTTCCATTAGGTAAAATAATAACTACACATTTATTAATAGCAAAAACGTATTATTATCACTACTATTTAGTCACTAAATTTTAGTGCGAATACTTCGTACGCTGCTTATGTTTTACTAAAGAATTCAAGTGCCCCGAAAATGACGAAAGTTAAGGAAGAATATTTACCATGCGTCGACCGATTGTAGGTATAATACCTACGTTTATAAACAAGGCGGGAATGTTACGACCCGGTATTTTACTTTGATGGCCCGGTACCGGGTTGCGGCCCGCAAATGGGAAACGATGCTCTAGCTAATAACAAATTTGGCAACTAATATTATTTTAGAGTTGGATACTGATGGAAATATGTCTCTTTAGACTTTAGGGTACGTAGAAATAGTAAGGTGATAAAAATTTCTTAAGAGATTTGTTTTATCATGATTCTTATTTCGGGTGACAATACAAGGTAGATTGGCACGTATATTAAATGTTTGCTGGGATGTTGTAGTTAGCAAGTCAATAGTTTTTGCTTATTAACGACTAGCTTTTCCTCACGGCTCAACCCGCAGTACCTACACGTTATATCGCGCTGACGACTTTGAGCCTTCCTATGATGAGATCCACATTAAGCGTTTCAGTTCCATAAGTCATCACTGGCTCGGTTAAGACTTTGGTCCTGAGACATTGAGGTTATTTGGGCGAGAAGTTTTTTTGTAACTTCCCCAAAGCTAAACGCCCCATTGGTCTAGTGGTTTAAATGCCGGGCCAAGATCTCAGGGTCCCAGGTTCGAAACCCGGATCGGGCAACAAAAAAAAAATCGAATTTTCGAACGTTGCTCGGGTTTGTGATCACGAACCCGCATTTGGCAAGCGTGGTGATTATGTCAGGAAACCCATCAATGCTGTGGTAACTTGAATTCAATGATGGAGGCCTTTTCCCTGCAGTGGGATGATTATAGGCTGTTACAAAGCTACATAATCCAAAATTAGAGTAATAATGTTGTTAAGGTCAGATCAAATTCCATGCTACGTCACTATGAAGAGGAGAATCATTGCGCTTGGAGACTCGGACGACGCAACATATAAATTATATATTTTTTATATTTTATCATCTCTAAACTAGTGAACTCTCAATCATAATCTGCGGAATCTAATTTCCAAACAGTCATCGGCGTAATCAAATTTTAATGTATAAACCGTTTTTTTATGATTTCCTCCTAGACAGTTAAAAACACTATCGTTTGCAAGTAACCTAACGAGACAAATGAAATGTTAGTCCAGTGTATACTTAACAGCGCTAGCGGCAATAAAGCGTATCGCTCACTGATAACAACGCGGGCTCATTAGCGGGCGATGTTTGCACCGGACAGTGTTCAACTCAATTGTTCAAATACTAGTTTGCCGTATCATACTGAGTCATTTGAAAGCCATTATACTGTTGAGGTTCCTGAAATTGGGGCATATTATTGTAGCTTTGACCACGGCTTTGCGTAGTGAGATGTGGGTATACAGGTGAAATTTTAATCACCTTCCAAATTTTTACACAACAATTTTCGAGACAAAAAATATAGTTTTAAAAAAATTAAAAAACCACGCTTTTATAGCGAATCGAACTAAAAAGTAGAAAATAACCAATTACTTCAAAATAAAATTATAATAAAATTTAAATTATTAGGAGAATAATTCAATTCAGAGTAAAAAACGAGGGGTGCATTTTACTATATTCTCATAACTTTTGACGTGACAACGTCTTAAATTAGGTTGCGGCTGGGAGTCACTTATGAAAAAGTGTAACGCTCGGTAACGTTACGATGAGTCACCGAACGAGAGAGAGGCCCGCCGAATGCCTTGCGTCTCTCTCCCACTCAACTATGATCGGTCTGCCGCGCGCGCAGCACTAGAGAATTAGGCGCATTGAATCGGCGCATGCTTGTGTCTCTGTCTTTGTCTTTCTCGAACGTTCTTGGCGTTGGAAAAACAAGAAAGCGTCATAATACAAGTTCACACGTGTGGTTAAAGTATCGTCAGCTGTGTCTGTAGTGAAAAGACGTTGTCACGTAAAATCTTCGCCCGTAAAACCGACTTTGCAGGCAACCATTTTTTTTTACTATGTTTTCATAACCCTCCGCCTCTCCGCACATAGATAGTTGCAAGTAGAATAGTTGTTACATTTTATATATCAAGCACCCCACTCTTTTTACTCTGATTGAATTATTCTCCTAATAATTTAAATTTTATTATAATTTTATTTTGAAGTAATTCGTTATTTTCTACTTTTTAGTTCGATTCGCTATAAAAGCGTGGTTTTTTAGTCTTTCTAAACTATGTTTTATTTTTCATTTTTTGGTTCGATATATCAATTAATAATTTGCGGACATGTGATAGTATTGAAATTCCTTACGAACAACACGGTGAAAATGGAACTAGCCTGAAAAAGTATCTGCCTCCGTTGTGTTGTGCCGAGTGCCCGAGCGAAAGAGTAAGATTAATCCTGGCGGTCCTAATAAGGATATTGGGAAACTGTTATTAAATTATTGCATTGTCTTCGGTCCTTGATACGTGTGCAAAGTTTCAAATTAATAAAATGTCTGGAAATAGGTGGAAACTATGCTCAAAGATTCCATTACATACATACATACAACCCAAGCTAATAAAAGCGTGGTAAAAACAAATGACGTATTTGTCTTTTGGTGTAGCCCAATATAAAAGAACTTAAAAAAATGTCCACATGTACCTAGTAACATTTTTTTTACGCGATGCGCATTTCATTCATTCAATACGATAATATTCATAAGTTGTTGCTTTCCTCTTCATACCATAACAGGCTTAGGACCGTAAAAATTTAAAACCATGTTGCGAAAAATATTTTCTAGTGAAAACAATATATTTTACTTCATGAATGGTCTTCAAATACGAGTACGATACTGAACGCCTATATAAAATTTGGAAATTGATGAAAAACTCATCCTAAATTTTTGAAACTGTTTTGAAGCAATACAATTCCTGGCGTAAATTGCAGAGCCAAGCCTCGCCTAAGGCATAATGAACCGGCTACAATTTAAAATCTCCATTAGTTAGTGTAGGTAGACGGGCAGCAGCAAGCAGTGGACTCACGAATGCTGATATTGATGTTATTAGAAAACGTGTTATTTTTAATAATTTAAGCATTATATCTAGTTGGACAAAGCCAAGTTATCTCTCATAGAAATTTAATTCATACATTCAAGTATCGGTTAAAGCAACACAAAAAACTGCCGAAACATATTTCGCTTTATCTATTTGTTCTCGATTTCACTGCGACCCACAAACGTTAATACACTCCGCGGGTTGTAAAAAGCTGGCAGCATCGGGTCGCGGGCCAACGCATAAAAACTATTTTATAACCCACTGTCCATTCTTATTTATTACTGCGAAGGGTCAGCTCATAGTGATGTTCCTAATGGATGACAAGCTTGCAAAGGAAGTTGCTTGCTTACAAGGGTAGAGGAAAACTAGCACGTTGACATACTGGTAAATACTTTATAAATGATAAAATGTAGTTTTTAGTGATCAGTGCAAATTAAAAGATGATTCATACATCAGACGCGGGTATAAACTATGAAATAATGAAACTACAAAATTATATAAGGCCCCACATACCAGGCGCGGCGCTTTATTATTCAGCCACCGAGACACGTCACAAGCGTCAATTTTTCAAGCATATTCTTATCGCTGTAAGCCGCGCCCGGTATGCGAGGAGATGCGGGTTCGAGTCACGCCTGAGACATAATTTTTCAAGATTATAAACTGATTTTATACTAGTAATTTAATTGCAAGTTATATTAAAAAGGCCCCGTTGGATGAGTGCTTTCACTATCGGACACAGACCTTGGAGTACCGGTTCGATCCATTTTTAACGAATTAAAAAAAAACTTTAAGATATGTAGTCTTTTTCTATATTTTCATAGTCCTCGTTGTTACAATTTCGATTTCAAATATCCGTGCAGTTTAAAAAAAAAAGGATTGAACTTCTAGGAAAAAAAAGTAATAAAAAATATATTATAAGGTACGCGAACTAAACAGAAGAGACTACGAAAGAAGCTATCAGATTAAAATCAATTCCGAATAAGAAATCACCGATAATCATCCATCATAATAATATCTGTTGGATTTCTTTTTTTTCGTATTATTTTCTACAAATAAAATCTTCACCACACATGTATTTCCTCTTATTTAGATCAAACAGCACAGTCATAGACGCTCTCATTAATGATACAATCAAAGGCGAGCGCTGATTACTGCGTCTCTAATTGCTCTGACTTAACGATGCGGCCGCGAGGTGGCGCTATGCAGACGCTTCAACCTCAAAGCGTATGTCAAGCTCGCAACACTCCTAGATAGACTCGTCAGTTTATCCAATGTGAACTAACTACATTAATTACTTAAATAGGTACACCTGAGTAATTTTCTTCAATTTAATGTAAAATTAAAACAGTTAATATTTAATTAACAAAATATATTAATATGTGGAAGCCATCACACACATTTTTCTGGTTTTGTTAGAGGAAATATAGAAAAAAAACTTAAGAGGTGTCCAGGGACACCCGGATGAAACGAAGATCATTTTTAGTGAAGGAATAGTAATAAAATTTTATTTTATTTTTAATTTATTTTTAATTATCTCTGTCTCTCCGTCTCTCCCCCTCTCCCTCTCCCCTCTCCCTCTCGCTCTCCATCTCCCTCTCTCGCTGCCTCTCCCTCTCCCTCTCCCGCTGCCTCTTCCTCTTCCTCTCCCTCTCCCCCCTCCCTCCATCCCCCCTCTCTCTCCCTCCTTCTCTCTCTCTCTCGCCGCATGACTTACACCTATAGCAAAAAGTGTCGGTCAAAAAGTGTCGTTACAATTTTTTCCGACTAGCACCCTTTCGCAACGCGCGATAAGGAACTTCGTTCCAAAAATTCTTTGTCTACGCTATCCGGGAGTCGAACCCTCGGAGGACCTCGGAGCAAGCGACACCTAGAAAACTGTTGTTTACGCTTTTCCACCACGGAGGTTGCTAAAACAATATGTTTCATTTTTATAAAATTTAATAATATGCAGAAATAAATTAAAGCTTTATTGTATTACTATGTATATGTATATAACGTTATACATAGTAGTACAATGTACAATATATGCAATGTTACAATCATCATCATCATCATTATTAGTTCGAATGTTCAGGTTCTGAAAACACTAAATGTGGTATTCGACTCCGAAATTTTCCATTCCCTACACAGAAAACACATATTATTCATGTATCGTTTTTGCTCCTCGTTCCGTATTCGTTCACTATCGCAAATTTCCCAATAATCGTATCATATCTATCTCCATAAGCCCGGCTTACAATTGTAATCCTTGCGGAAAAAAACCCGTGTCTTACTTCGCAATCTTATGGTCCTTATGAATAATTCAATGGGGATATTGAATTATCTGAGTCGCGTCATCTTGCTGTGGATGGTACAGGGACTTTAGTTGTAGAGCTTTAAGAACAACCAGTACATAGATTTCTATGTCAATCTCAAGTTTTATCATTAGGTATATGATTTTTTTAACTTTACTTTGTTGGTTTTATGAGAGAAGAATGACTAGACAGATCTACAAGACGAGTGTGAAAGGGAACGTTGGAAGAGGAAGGCCTAGACGAACCTATCACGATCAAATCGGGGAGGTTCTGAAGAAAGGTTAGGTCAAGAGTACTCTAAACCGACGAGCATGCATGAAAAGATTGATGAATGTGGAAGAAGCGAAAGATGTATGCCAGGATCGTAGTAAGTAGAAGGCCTTGGTCTCTGCCTACCCCATTGGGAAGGAGGCGTGATAATATGTATGTATGTATGTATGTTTACAAAACCTTAAATAAATTCGACACAAAAAATGTCAGCTTAATTCGCGCTGAGTCACAGTGTCTCGGTGGCTTAATGGTATAGCGCCCATGCGAGGAGATGCGGGTTCGAGTCCCGCCTAAGACGTAATTTTTCAAGTTCATATACTGATTTTGTCAAATAGTTCTAGAAATCACCCGGTTACCGTTAGTTAAATTTTATTTAATTAAATTAAGCCTGAAAAACAGGGAATCCTAGTTCAGGCACATAGGTTATTAAATTTGAATTTGATTTTAATTAGATCTAAGGCAATCGAAACTTTCGTTCAAGAAATTGTGTTTCCAATTATTATTTTCATATTTTAAGGAAACAAAGCATTTCATGCGTTTTTCTTTTTCCATTTAGCATGAAAGTATGTTTATGCTTAGCATATCTACATTTTTGTCCTATGTTGTGACTGTTTTATTTTCCCTGCGGTATCTCGTGTTGCGGAGAAAGTGATGATTCGTAAGCTGGGATGAGGTAGTGCATGGCTGTTGTTTTAGGACGCGGTCGAAGTGGCCCAGAACTGAAAAGTATTTTATCAGATTAACAGCTTGATGTATTTTCACATTGCAAAAAAACAATACCATTATTTATTTAACATGCGTGTGCAGCCGATAATATTGGCAAACTTTTGAACAATAAGTTTAATATGAGGTGACTAAAGAAGTACTGACAAGAAGACGGGCAACAGCATCTTCTCACCTCCATTTGATTGTCCAGCTGCGTTCTCCAATAGCCAATTGTGGCGATTATTGCTAAATTATTCCTTTGGAGGTGCCTCCGTCCAGCAGTGGCCAACCAACCCGTGAGTAAAGGGTGTCCAGTAAGTACCACGACAAACTTAAGGAGATGCAAGGTGTCATTTAAAAAAAATTACCTAAGTGTCATAGTTTTCGAGATACTGTCTTTTTAGAAAATATCGAAATATTTTTTTTCGTCTGTTTTGTATTGTTTTTGGCTAAGCATAGTAAAAAAGGTCCGAAGCTAATAATAATCTTTTGTTTTATTATACACCATTTTCTTTGTCAGTAATAACCGCAGTTTCATTTTAAATCGTTACTAAGAATTTAATGAGTCTGAGCCCTTACTACTTACGAAAATTGCCACAACTCTTTTTTTATTGTTTAAAATAAATTATAAAATCCCTATGAAACAAGCAAATAGGACTATGTGCAGCGATAGTACAATATTTTTTTTCTTCACCAAATAAAGTCAAAGTTGAGGATAAGCAGTATCTCGAAAACTATGACCCTTTTACAGAGGTCATTTTTTTTTGTATGATAGCTGACCCTTACACCTTGCTTCTCCTTAAGTTTGTCGTGGTACTTACTGGACATACAGGCCCATACAGGGGGTTGTTTTCGATACGACATCAATCGAAATTAATACATCTTGTTTGGGTAACAATACCACATTTTTTATAAAAAAAAAATACCCAATTTGATTAAGTCTATCCGAAGATAAGTGCGTAACTTAACTTCAGATAGACTTAACCAAATTGGGTATTTTTTTTTTGTTATGTTTGTAATGATCAGAAGGTGTGCGTTGAAGAAACTGTTGAAATATCCACATGATAAGTAATAAACACAGACACATTTGCTTGCATTACATTCATTGGTAAACCTGAGGTTATTTAGTAAGGTTGTCAGTCATACTTTCCCGTCACTTTTAGTAGGTTTTGGGACTACATAAATTCATCGAGCAGCATCGGCCGACACTCAACAGGGTGGCAGGTCAAGGAGGGTCCGAAATTCAAACTAGCCCCGCACTTTGGCCCGCAAACATTTGCCCAGGCCAACGGCGCATGTTTTGACTAGCCTATTCGATTAGTATAAGTAGAGAGTTGATTTAATTTTATTATGGAATTTTTAATGTAATCCATATTCATATTATTGATGGGAAAGTGTGTGTGTCAGTTTGTTTGTCCGTTTTTCACGGCAAAACGGAGCGACGAATTGTTTTTTTTTTTTTTTTTTTTTTTGACGGACCTATCACTGAAACCCCATATGGGAGGCTTTAATCAGTTAAACCGGGCAGAGTGTGGCGAGCGCTGAAGGCGCTCAGCCTAGGTCCGCCACGCTAGCGGTACTCCGGTGTGGCCGAGGGTGAGGCTTCGCGAAGCGAAGCCTCAGGCTCGCTCGCACCTGGGCCCATACTAGCGGGCGTGATCGGGCCAGTGTGGGGTGCTAATGGCACCCTACCAAATGGCGAACCCACCAGTGGTGGCGCCGCCGGAACCGGAGATGCCGTGGCATGCCGGATCACGGTCGGGCTCCATTCTGGCGGGCCCGATCTGGGAGGGGGGATCGGACAGCGACCTCAAGGGCGCCTCTGTAGGCTCGGACCTCGGCTTGGGTCGCCGTCCGAGGGGGGGGCAGGTGAGAAGCGGCCAGGCACATGATTGTGTCGGCCGAAATGAAAGGCGGGACCACGCACCCGCCTCCGACGGGTGCGGTGTGGAGAACTACTGTGTTGTGCAGTAATTGAAGTGCTTAAGGCGGTGTTGGCTGTTGTGACATACGCGGTGATCGGATCGTCGGGGTCGTTCAGCACGTGCCTGGGCCGACGGCGTCGGAAGGCGACATCCCTCTGGGGGTTGTACGTGGCGGCTTCCGCTATGAGCGGATTGGGGTGATTCACTGCCTTATCGAAAAAGCGTTGAGAGGCTTCTTTCATATAGAGGGCAATGGATTGGATTTCGAGATCTCGGTGGATATTATTGTTGCGTACGAACCACGGGATACCCGCGGCCCGACGCAAAAAGAGATTTTGAAGTGTTTGAAACTTCTTAAGGAGGGATGGGGCGGCGTGAGCAAACACCGGACTGGCGTAAGTCATCACGGGGCGGATGCAAGTTTTGTAAATTGTCAACTTATTTCTAAGCGACATTTTACTCTTGCGGCCGACTAGGTGGTATAGTCGGTGCGTGTAGAACTTCGCTCGGTTACAGACGCGATTGATGTGCGATGCGAACGATAGTCGTCGGTCAAGGATGACACCTAAATATTTGACCTGCTTGACCCATGGGATCCGCTGGTCGAATAGGGTGAAATGAGTGGAGCGACGAATTGATGTGATTTTTTAAGTGGATATACTTGGAAAGATGGAGATAATAGGCTACTGTTTGTCTCTTTCTAACCCCCACTTCCCAGCAGCATTCCACAATTTTCAAGGTAGAAAACTGAAAATTGGTATGCGTATATTTGTGACATTAATAAAAAATCGTTCATCTTTTTGATTATGGAAATCCGCCCCCATCTTCTTAAAAAAGGGGGTGAAATTATATTGTTAGATCTCTGAAATTAACGCGAGCGTAGTCGCGGGCAACAGCTAGTATTATATATAACTGACTGCACAATCAGCGCTAAGAAAGTGTCTTAACTAAATGTGCACCCATTTGTCATAAGGATGTATATTTGGTACCTAGTTTTTTTATATTACACTAGCTCTGCGAACGCGGCTCTGCCCCCTTGAACTCCACATCATGCGGTCGGAAACCTATGCTTAGCGGCACCATATACAAAGATAGATTAAGTAGGCTTAATTCATTCGTATCTTTGATAACACGGAAATACCCTTAGAACATATCAACCAAAATTGGTCAAGCCGTTTAGTAGTTGTCATACTGACAGCAGCGCCAACTACCGGGTCCCGCGGTAAAAATTGGACAATGTTCATCATGGATAATGGCGGCTTCTCATGGTAAAAAATGTTTAAATCGATCCAATTGTGTCGAAGCCTATTTGGGGTGGTGGGATCTACCTCCTAGTGGTCCACCCTAGGCAACGGCATCTTTGGTTTTCTAACCAATGATGACGGCTAACAGATCCCTCTGCGTTGGTAGGCTTCGTAAGAGGCCGCCTGGACGCTACCACCCTCCTGCCGGAGTCCAGCGCCAAACAATTTTTCTGTGTTCCGCTGGTGTGTGAGAGAACCAGTGCCTCTGGGTAAGTTCGCTCCATCTTAGGCTTCTTCTTAACCGTATAGTTAAGTATGTAGTCAAAAGCAAGCCCATTAATTATATTTAAAAAAAATTGAGAACCAGTAGGTACCTCTGGGTAAGCTCGCTCCATCTTAGGTATGTAGACAAGAGCAAGTCAATTATTTATTAAAAAAAATGACGTGTGGCACTCCGAGACTGCCGCGGTGCAGCTATTGCATAGCATTTTTTATCAACTTATGCAATTATAAAACTAAAAAGTATCACCGCTGTGCCGGTCGGAGTGGGGGGTTATTTTCGTTACGGAATTTCTGGATTCGGTCTCCACGCTCAAGGCCCGCGATAGAAGCTATGCAATAGCTTAATTTTATAATTTTATGTATTTTCTAATTTTGACTTATGTAATTAAATTTTTCTGTTATTTTGGCAGATATGGTTACCATAGGCAACCATACTGTTAAAATCCTTATTTTCTTCTAAATTCTTTTATATTTCGAAAATTCAAAATTGTTCGATCGTGCCTCGCCCCAAGTGTTAGGTTAGGTTATTTTCGTTACGGAATTTCTGGATTCGGTCTCCACGCTCAAGGTCTGCGATAAAAGCTATGCAATAGCTTAAAAATAAAATTTTTCCTCTTTGTAATATAAAAGTGAAGATCAATGTATAAAAATAAGTTACCATACGTTTCTGATCTTTTTCCATCGCCATTGTGCTATCTATTGATATGATATTAGTAAAGTACCTACACACGGCTGTCTTCAGAACCTTAGCATTACGTGGCAAAATACTTCCAATTGTTACGAGCAACATTCAGACATTTATGTGCATGGCCTTTAATTTAACTTTTATTCGTGCGCTCCCCAGGGCCTTAATTTCAGTTGGAAAATTTGTTCTTGCATGAAATAGGTGCGGGTTGCTTTGTTATTTACTTTCAGACAACTACAGGGAATATGGGATCTTTTTTGTGGATTACGACGGCCACAAAGGACAAAGGGAATTCGCTAAATACTTGTAAATGGAAATTAATGGTTCAGTTTGTACGGAGCGTTTGGCTCGATGCTTTGGTCTTTATAGATAGAGAATGAGATAGATTTTATTACTGTTACTATTTTGGTTGTGTTTTTGTTATGTAGATAAATTATAATAACATACTTTATTTGATATTTTAGCAACTTAATTACACTTATAATATCAGTATATAAACTAGCGTAAGAATATGCTTGAAAAATTAGGGCCGTGTCGCAGTGTCTCGGTGGCCTAATGGTATGGCGCCCGCCCGGCATGCGAGGAGATGCGGGTACGAGTCCCGCCTGAGACAAAAAAATAATATTTTTTTCAATTTTATATACTGATATTATAATAACATGTTTAAAACTGTTGAGCATGCAGTTATGCACTTAAAATTATTGAGAGGTATTTATTACCCAATTCTATGAATAAAAAAACCGGCCAAGTGCGAGTCGGACTCCCGCACTAAGGGTTCCGTACCAACTTTAACTAAAATACCACAATATTTTGTTGACTGCCAAAAATCTTTGTTTTTCATAGTGTTTGTATGAAGGACAAAGTTATATTTGCGGTTATTGAAAATGTGCTAGATCTCCATAACTACCGGTTTGATATCGTTCAAACCAATTTTCGTTGTAAGTTTTTTTAAGATCTAATTTTTTCAAAATTTTCACTTGCTTAGTTTAAAAGTTAAGAGGGGGGGGGGGGAGATTGCAATTTCATTGCTAAAATATCATATAACTATATGATATTTTAGCAATGAAATTGCAATTTTAATATAAGTATATAAACTTGAAAAATTATGTCTCGGGCTGCGCCCGGTATGCGAGGGGATAAGGGTTCGAGTCCCGCCCAGAGGTGTAAAAGTAACGAAATATTGCGTACCCCTATGAACTCGTTACTTGGACAAAAAGTACTCGTTACTTTCGTATCGTTACGTTACTCGTTACTTTTTTGATACCTCATTAATAACACAGTGCAGAACAACAAATCAAGTCATATTTCGTTCGTGATATCTTATATAACGTATGATATCACAGAGTCGCATCAATCGTAATATGTAGATAAAATACTTCTAAATTATAAAATTAAGGTGCATTTTTGTCTTTTTTTTTTCTATTAATCGATTAAAGCACGCATTTATAAAACATACGATCAGCAAACGTTACACGCATCAACGGTACTTTCGCGACCTAATACGGAAAATGCGAGTAACGAAATGCGTTCGTGAGTAACGATTCGTTACTCGGTACTACATGGAGTACCCGTTACTCAGTACCGAATACATACGGTTTGTTACAGCTCCCCCATATGCGTAGGTTAAGTAAAAAATTTGTTTTTTGTTTTAGTTTTATGTATAGGAAGCCCCCCTTAAATATCATTATTTTATTTTTTTTGTATGAGAATCGTAAAGCGGTCAACAGGATACACATATCTACCAAGTTTCAACTGTGTAATACTAATACTTTCAGAATAAAGTGTCTGTGACATACGGACGGACAGACAGACAGACAGACAGACAGACTTGACGAATCTATAAGGGTTCCTTTGCCATTCGGCTACGGAACCCTAAAAACTGAACTGAACTGACTTCGGTGGAATTTGAACCCACTATATATCGTTTGCCGCGTATATATTTTACAGGCGTCTAGTCTTTTTAGCAATACTGTCAACTATATTCATATTCATTTATGCACATAATAAAGTAACAGCAGTCTAAAAATTGGCGTACAAACATGTTTAATAGCTACTTTATGGCCTGCATAGGGTATTTGTGAGTTATGTTCTTAATTTTAATAAACAATTCTATAAAACAAATTCAAATTAATTACTATGTCAAGTTGCAAACATTAATTTAATATTAAATTAAAAATACGAAATCAACACATCAAATTAATAATAAATAATATTTACATTGCTAATAATCATGCAAAATAAAATTTAATAATAGTGATTATGTCAAGTTAAATTACATAATAAAATAATAGAATAGTCAATCACAATGTCAATATAAAATTAAAAACTACAATATGTCAACGGAAATAATCAATTTGTCATTAAAATATTCATTTAAATTATAATAAGCTTTTGCTACTAAAACTACTTTATATTGTTTAAACAGTGAATTATAAGAGACAAATTTAACACATTACCAATAAAGTTCTTAGGTATTGAGTTCCGAGAGTCATGGCTTTAAGTTCTTAGGTATTGAGTTCCGAGAGTCATGGCTTAAAGTTCTTAGGTATTGAGTTCCGAGAGTCATGGCTTAAAGTTCATAGGTATTGAGTTCCGAGAGTCATGGCTTAAAGTTCTTAGGTATTGAGTTTCGAGAGTCAGGCTTAAAGTCTTACTCAATTTTTTTTCGCTTTCTTCGTATAATGTTTTTGAAGATAGTAGTTGAATTAGGTTTAGAAGTGTCAGTGTCAGTGTCATGGTCACAATCACAGATATGTATACTGGATGGCATAAAACGTTCGTTACACAAAATGTTCGTAGATTTATATTTCTGACAAACTGCTAGGTAGGTAGATCACATTAGTTTTATTTAATTTTTACTATCGTACCAACAAGCAAACAGTTATAATAGGCACGATATAGCCTCATAAATTTGCCATACAATGATGTTCTAGAACTAGGAAATAATTTACACTAGGCCTAAGACTGTAATGTAATTATTTATTCCAATAAAGACCATTTTAAAATATTATTTATTATATTAATAAAATAATCTAATAATCTACAAGACACAATAAAAAGGCACAAGATCTTTCACGCTAACCGTTAAACGACAAAGGCTTTCTCACTTTGACAGTTAACATCCACGCTTTCAGACTTCATTGAAAAAACCGCTTCAACTGGGCTGCTTCTGAGAATTGTAAATGAGGAGCGGGCAAATTGTCCGAGACTCGGTCGAGACAAAAGATAGTGGTGGTAAACGGGCCGGGGAGGGAGGGTCTCATTGTGCAAACTCAAACTCCAAGTGGCCGCTCAGTAAAATGGAAAAAGTTTATTTCCTCAACGGGTTATTTTTTAATTACTATCGCTTGATAGTGAAAGATCGAATATAACTTGCTACTTAGCGGGACGACCACAGACATTCTTCTGTTTTCCATTTCATTACGATTATTGTTCTTGATAGTCGTCTCTCAAATTGTACTATATTAATACTAAATGGTTTGTTGACGAGATATTATGTTTTTGACAAGATTGTTAATTTATTTGCTCTCTAAATGAAAAAAGATAGATCAATATCGACGACAGCACTAACATTACGTATAATAAAAAATAATATTTTTAGACATGCAACACTGAGACACAGAGTCTCACACAATCCCAAATTAAGCTTCTGCTTATTAGCTTGGGTAATGGGTACTAGACAACCGATTAACTTACTTATATTCTTTTTTTGTAAGTATATAATTAATTATTATACTTAGAAAACACCCAGAAAAGTACAAGCAGACATGTTCATGCAGACAAATATTTGTACTGTGCGGGGATCGAACCCGCAACCTATCTATGACTTAGAAGCAGCGTTTACTACCATTGATCCAACTGGTCGTAAACATTAAAGATTTAATTTTTTTTCGTTACATAAGTACTTCTTTTGATACTCGAATTAGACAAAGTTAGACAATTTAGAAGTAGAGTAAACTATTGGCTTTAGTCACATTATTGAGTTTCGTTTTGCATTTTTTTAAACGATTATGATAAAGCATTTCTAATGCAGGAGCTTTTGTAATATTATAATTGGATTGTGTATTATTTTATCCACGTTATAAAACACATGATAAACAATCTGGTAAATTCATATTTGTAATTCAAGATAGGTATTACGAGCAACACGGATAATGAACATTTCTATGCGAATTAATTAAGTTCTCTGAGTGCTGGTTCATATAATGTGTTAACAGCTGATATTAGAAGTTTATAAGAAGTAAAGTAAAATAATGTGTTTAATTATTTAAAAATAACAACGATTACCAGGCGATAAAACAAAACAAGGATATGTAGGTAAAAGATAGCTTTTTTGAAGATATGCTAATTTAGATTAGCCATTAAACCGTTTCTTTTTTAATTTACACCGTTTTCTACGCAATTAATATAGGATAACCTAAATAAACCATTGGAAAGGAAGAATTTCCCTTAATGGCCACCCTTAACAGGTATGGCGATCGCTTTTGAAAATGGTAGAGGAAAAACGCTTCTATTTCTGTTCATGTGTAATTATATAAAAACTAGCTGATACCCGCGGCTTCGCGCGCGTGGAAGTTGATCTGTTACAAAGTTTTCGTCATGAGTAAAACCCATTTCCTCCACTTTCTTTGCCTACAGTGCCGGGGGTGCCCATCACGGGAGAGGTGATGTTGGGTACTTAGTGGGAGCCGATACGTCGTTGTCGGCATACCGGAGTTCGTTACGCTGATACAATAGTTGGATGAAAGGGGCATTGTTTGAAGGGATCTGGTGTTGGTTCTTTCAGCGTACCGTGGTCCAAGCGAGCTCGCACCACATCTGTTAGCATTTACATGAAATTTGAAGTCTAATATAATCTGAAGATTTAAAACTGTCAATGCTGTATTACAACAAAACCATTCAAAGCAGCTTGCAAGGCTTTATTCGAATATGATCAACACTGCCTAGAGCCCTGGAAGAAGTGGTCCTGTGTGAAAAAACCCATTCTTAATTTCCAACTAAGTAGGTAAATCCATTTCTCGATCCATAAGCGTTGTAAATGCGATTTCACAAAGACAATTTGCTTGCATACTACGTTTGGATAAAAGACCTAGATCGGACGGTGGACGACGGACCTAGACGGTGTAGTACCAGCATCGGTGTAGAGCTCTATAAAAGACAGTCCTATGTCATTCTCCCTTCATGATCGATAGACAAAGTTTCGTTTTATTGTCATGTTTTAAAAGTGTATTTTTTAAAATATGGAGAAAATTTTATAAAAAGATAATTTGGATGCGTTAGATAGGCAGTTTCACTAAACAAACTTTGCCAGGCCCTCAAAAGCGGTGCGTCCTAGAAAAAAAAATCTTAGTGGAAGTTTATCAAATTCCTACTAAATGGAAGCTTGTCAAAGGTTTACCAGTCTATATTGATTTAATTCACCAGTCAGCTGCTTCGTGTTGTTGCAACACACCTGTTACCTCATTCTGCCTGAGATACGGGTCTATGCCCAATTTAGGAAGTATTTTTGTACTGCTTAATATAGTTAATAATGTCATAAGGTACAATGTTGTAAGTGTAGTTTATAAGATTCGATATTTCATTTACCTACTTATTCCATTTAACCCTCCTTAAATTTTGCATGCATATTGCATGTAATGGAATAAGGCGTATATGTAGTCTTGGTTGTACAAATAAATAATTCACTCACCAATTTTATTCGATTTCCCAACATTTTTCTCTACCGTATACCTACAAAAATCGGCCAAGTGCGAGTCGGACTCGCGCACGAAGGTTTCCGTACCATTGATTACGTAAACAACAGTTGGTACCTACATTTATTTAGTTAATATAGTGCTTACCTGTTACCATTTATTAATATCGAGCAAAAATAGGCAAAATAATGTCATTTTTTTGTATGGGATCAAATATTCATTTTATTTTCATTCTATTATTTGTTGTTAAAGTAAGAAATATAACTGAGTGTTTTGTGAATATTTCAAGTTCCTACCTGTTGGCATTATTAATATCGAGCAAAAAAGGACAAAAAATCGCGTTTGATGTGTGGGAGCCCCCCTTTAATATTCATTTTATTTTGTTTTTGGTATTTTTTGTTATTGCGCTAACAAAAATACATAATTTGTGAAAATTTCAGCTGTCTAGCTATCGCGGTTCTTAAGATACAGCCTGGTGACAGGATGACGGACAGACGGACACAGCATAGTCTTTTAAGATGGAGCAAAAAAGGACAAAAAATCGCGTTTGATGTATGGGAGCCCCCCTTTAATATTCATTTTATTTTGTTTTTGGTATTTTTTGTTATTGCGCTAACAAAAATACATAATTTGTGAAAATTTCAGTTGTCTAGCTATCACGGTTCTTGAGATGGCCTGGTGACAGGCCGACGGACAGACGGACACAGCAGTCTTAGTAATAGGGTTCCGTTTTTTACCGTTTGGGTACGGAACCCTAGAAATGAGTTAGTTCTAAATAATACCATTCTATTTGTAAGTACTGATATTTATTTTCTAAATATGGACCTAAATATAGATAAGACAGCCAATAGGAATTTTCAAGTTTTATCAAAAGTTTTCGTTACATAGCCTCCTATTTTGTCGTTCATGGCGTATGGAATACGTCGCGGCTAGATGTCACATTTTCTTGAAGCTCTTATTGACCTTTTTAGTTTGATATGCAATCAAGAGTTTCATCAAACACTATTGATAAATCTTCTAGTAATCTGTCCAATTTTGAGTTGTTGATAATTTACTAACTGAATTTTAACTAACTCCTCAAATTCTGACTTAGAAGGATCCCGTGGAGCACATAAATATAATATAATACGTTTTCTGATGTAATTCTAGGCTCAAAGATGTTAGAAACGTGTATTTTCTTGTATAGATATTATCACATTTATTCAGTTTTAAGTAAGTATCCAACCATTTAATGATGTTTTTGAATGTTTCGTTCTTGTCTAATAGTACTGAGTTCAATTTAGATGTGCTAAGGTTTGTTTGTGTTGTGACCGACCTTTGCTCCTCGGTCCCTTCTGCATACCTGGAATTGTTTCGTGCTATTGAATTCAAATTCTGCAGTTTTAAATAAAGCCGTGTTGTAGTTCCCTGAAGGTTTTTTTTCTTCAATCTCATTTTCCAAGTGTGGGTCATCTCATTAGCAATACCGTTATTTGTAGTCGTATCTCTTCCCAATTATCCTTGGTAATTTTGAACATTTGTGACTGGTCACCAGCAGCTGGTCACTTACTAATTTTAATTCATAATCAGAAATTTCTCTTAGGGTTTGTATCTGACTACCGATGTTTAATGCAGCCTTTAATTGAAGTTCGTGTACGTTTTAACTTAGTTAATTCATCCATTTCGGCACCAATTCTTATTAAATTCTAAAATAATACCCTTCTATTTGCAAGCAATGATATTTATTTTCTGATTGACACATTGAATGTCATAACAAACTAAGTGACATCAGAGAGTACAAATATGTAAAGAGTATGGATATGAAACGGATCCGAACAAACTTTGCCTCCATTTTTTATCTCTTTAAAGACTAAATTCTCAAAAATCCTGAAAGACGTCATTCATAATTTCTAATACGGTAGCTGGGTACCAATTTTCATCGATTTAGCTTCAAAACTGACGGAGTTTCATACAAACTTGTGGGGTTCTTTTTACCCCCTTAGAGGCGGAATTTCCAAAATCCCTTTCTTAGTGCTCACCTACACTATAAAAGGAAGCGTGGTGAAAATTTTCAGATTTTAAATCCCATTAGTTTGGGCTGTACGTTGATATGTCTGTCAGTCAGTCAGTCAGTCAGTCATTAAATCAGTTTTCACTTTTATATATTTAGATTAAGATTATAGAAAAGGTAAGAGTGGATTCACCTTACAAAATAGACGTAATACAGGCACAGATTTTTTTTTGCTTAAATTGATAATAATTTCGTCATAATATCAGTATATAAACTTGAAAAATTTTGTCTCAGGCGGGACTCGAACCCGCATCTCCTCGCATGGCGCCCGCCCGCCCGGCAAAGTATATAAATAGCTGTTTCATCTTAACTGACTGTCAAACATCTGCAAAGATGTTTCTTTCGGGTGTTAAGGGTGCAAACTCCTAACATTTGATGAAACAACGCTGGCTCACAGCGTAAGAATATGCTTGAAAAATTCGCGCCGTGTCGCAGTGTCTCGGTGGCCTAATGGTATGGCGCCCGCCCGGCATGCGAGGAGATGCGGGTTCGAGTCCCACCTGAGACAAAATTTTTCAAGTTTATATACTGATATTATAAGTGAAATTAAGTTGCTAAAATATCAAATAAAGTAATTTCGTCATATATAAACTATTGCGTAACTAAAACCGTTGGAAGCTCATAAAAGAAATAGTTTTCCTTTTTAACACTAATTTTTAGGGTTCCGTACCCAAAGGGTAAAAACGGGACCCTATTACTAAGACTTCGCTGTCTGCCCGTCGGTCCGTTTGTCCGTTTGTCCGTCGCTTTGTCACCAGGCTGTATCTCAAGAGCGGCGGTAGCTAGAATTTTGAAATTTTCACAAATTATGTAATTCTATTACCGCAATAACAACAAATACTAAAATCGAAATAAAATAAATATTTAAGGGGGTCTCCCATACAACAAACCTGTTTTTTTGGCCTTTTTGGTACGGAACCCTTTGTGCGCGAGTCCGACTCACACTAGGCCGGTTATTACCTTAAAGAAACCGTGAAAACAAATTAGCCGAATCTGTCAAACCGTTCCTGTTTTTTTTTCAAACAATGATAAAAATATAATAGTATCACATAAAATAGTATTACTTACTTATTCTAACATAGAACTCTATCCGTCTTTTTTATTCGTTATCATATTTTTGTTTACTTCTTTACTTTAACGGCCGTTTTCAATATGATATCTATCTTCAGTTTTGGCATATCCGAGATAGAAAACAACTACTGTCTTTGTTTCTCTGGACGGAAAAATCAGAGATAGAAACTGTTTCCTATCTCCGATATGTCGAAACTAGCGATAGATAGGTTATTGGAAATGGCCGTTAAAGGAGGTTATCTATTTGGATAATAATATCTACAGTAAAAATGAATCACCGAAATGTTTGAACGAGTGTAGCTTCCGATCGACTTAACCAATTCGGGTAACTATTTTTTCGTTCTATATGTTGGAATTCCTGACTATTAGGTTTGTATGGAAGATAGTATGACAACTGCATAAACTATATTTTTGAATTATCCACATGAAAAGTGTTTGAAGGGTAGTCATGTTCATAATCGAACCATTTGCTAACGTTATCTTTTTTCGTAAGCCCGTGCAAAGTCGGGAAAGAAGCTAGTCTTATATCAAAGCTACAGGGTATTCCCAATTGTTTATACTAAGCGGTATTTCACTTTCACTGACGACATTATCACTTATGTTATTACAATTAGCTACTTATTCTTAAAGTTATGATACTGATAGCGTCATTACTAGTTGTTATGTATCCAATTGACCTTTTGTGAATGTAGTTCAAATCATTATTATATATAGTCGATATTAAAGAGATCTCTCAGTCGATCTTTAAATACAAAACCATAATCATGTGTTCAAGATTTTTTATTTTCTATATTTTTTTAGTAGTGTTTGCCAATGCGAGTATGTTATTTTATTAACAATTTATCTACTAATTGTGTGCCTATTAATTTTTATTCAGAGATACAATTCGTTTTAGGCATTGCGTAAATAACTCTGCGAAGGGAGTCATGACTTATTACTATTTTATTTTACAGAGATTGATGGAAAGTACCGTTACGATTATACGTACTACAAAGCAGCCGGGGGCTGGCTGAAACTCCACATAGCACCAGCTACGTTCCAAGATGCATTCCTTCGCTGCAACCTTGAAGGTACAATACATTTTTTTTTCTTCATTTAAGTAATAACTAGCGAACCCCGCGAACTTCGTTTCGCCTCTGAATATAATTTGATTTTGACGTCTTAAATGTCATTGTTGTCAAAATTATATGACGTGGTTGGAACAATATACAATTTTCTCTAATGGGGGCCCTATCGCTAGTGAATTTGCCACTAGAAGCGCTTGTCCAATAACATTCACTTTTGACTGGTTTCAGCGGGCTTCGTTACATAAATTATAATTTCTTTACTTTAACTGCTGAAAAGTGATCTCCTTCGTAAAATTATCGCAAATATGGATTATTTGGCGATTAATGTGAACGCTTTGAAAGCGGAATTAAGAAAAAGCGCAAAAATAGGTGGCCTCAAGAGCAACTATTTCAGAAGATAGTTTTTTGATATCAAGATAGTTATTTATAATTATTCAACTATAATTAGATTCAAGATTTAACACTTTGTTTCGGCGCTGATCGCCTTTGAAAGCTATACCTCCAGACCTTAGTCTACAGTGGTGCCAACTGGTAAGCAAAGAAACGGTAGTCCCCATTTTTAGGGTTCCGTACCCAAAGGGTAAAACGGGACCCTATTACTAAGACTTCGCTGTCTATCTGTCTGTCCGTCTGTCCGTCTGTCCGTCGCTCTGTCACCAGGGTTCCGTACCCAAAGGGTAAAACGGGACCCTATTACTAAGACTTCGCTGTCTGTCTGTCTGTCCGTCTATCCGTCTGTCCGTCTGTCCGTCGCTCTGTCACCAGGCTGTATCTCAAGAGCCGCGATAGCTAGGCAGTTGAAATTTTCACAAATTATGTATTTCTGTTACCGCAATAACAACAAATATTAGGGGTTAAAATATGAAATTGCCGTTTTATTGTAATAGGTTCTTTGAATTGACATAGAATCTTCATGGTTTGAGGTTTTCGAATGAAACTTTTTTCACATGGATTCTATGATGTTCTTCTTTTAAAAAATGTGAAACATTTGAATATCGACTTTCAATTGTTTTTGTTATTTAACTTAGACAAGAAAGATGGATACTGCGAAAATTCGAGTGATTTTTGAATACGAGTTCCGACGCGGAAGTAACGCGGCAGAAACAGCCCGCAATATCAATGTTGCGTTTGGAGAGGGATCTGCTAATGAACGCACCGTGCGATTTTGGTTTAAACGCTTTCATGATGGAAACTTCGACTTGAAGAACAAGCCACGAGGAAGACCGCCCACACAGGTGATTAACGATGAATTAAGAGAGATGGTGGAAGCCGATCCTAGTTAAACTACCCAGGAATTAGCGGCATGGTTTAACGTAACCTTACCCACAATATTGACTTATTTGCGTGAAATCAATAAAATTAAAAAATCCGAAAAATAGTTGCCTCATGATTTGACTGAAGTGCAGAAAGAAACGCGTGTTGAAACTTGTGTTGCCTTGTTGAATCGGTACAGAAATGAAGGAATAATAAATCGAATTGTGACATGTGATGAAAAGTGGATTCTTTATGATAACTGTAAAAGAAAAATGCAATGGCTGACCCCAGGTCAAACGCCACAACAGTGTCCTAAAGCAAAACTTGCCAATAAAAAGGTAATGGTAACTCTTTGGTGGTCTCAGCATGGTGTTATTCACTATAGTTTTCTCCGATCTGGTCAATCAATAACGGCAGATGTCTATTGTGCCGAACTCCGAACAATGTTGGCAAAACTAGCAGTAAAACAGCCCCGACCCATGAATCGATCTTCACCATTATTGCTCCATGACAACGCGAGACCTCATACAGCACGAGAAACCGTTTTGACCCTTCAGGAACTGCAATTAGAAACCATTCGACATCCTCCGTATTAGCCAGACCTTGCTCCAACGGACTACCATTTTTTTCGTGATTTGGACAATTATCTACGTGACAAGAAGTTTTCTTCCCAGGAGGCAGTACAAAATGCTTTCACACAGTTTGTGCAGTCTAGATCCTCAGAGTTCTATCACAAAGGCATAAAATTGACCTTCCTATTAGATGGCAGCAATGTATTGATAATAATGGTAAATATTTTTATTAAATAAATTTGTTAAAAAATAAACAATTTTGATTTTCAGTACAAATCGGCAATTTCATACTTTAACCCCTATAACTTAAAACAAAATAAAATAAATAGTTAAGGGGTCTCCCATACAACAAAACCGTTTTTTTTTTGCCTTTTTGGTACGGAATCCTTCGTGCGCGAGTCCGACTCGCACTTGGCCGGTTATTTTACTTTAACTTTTAAACGTTTTTAATAGGTACTTATTACCCTATTCCTGACGAAAACGAATCTTTCAGGCCTTTCTCGAGTTGTAAGTAGTGTAACTAGCACGACTTTCTTTTATATAATAAATATTATCTTCTATAAAATAAGATTACATTTATATTAGGTTCTGCTCCAAACGAATATAAAAATTATATAAATGGTACAAACGAATAGGATTCAATAGTTCTAGCTCGCACTGGCATGTATCTTTTTGCAAACAAAATTTAAAAAGAGGTTGACAATAGCGAACCAGTTTCTTGTGCTGCAACTTCTTAGCACTAGCCCACACTTGTCCCGAGGCAGTGGTAGGTTAAAATATTGGGACGTGTAAAAGCGCTTCCAGGAACGAAAAAGACGTGTGCTGAAACAAAACTGATTTGTCTGGTTCTACTGGTACGAGATTATTAATCATAATCGGTCTAACCTATAGGTTTTTACAAAAGTAGGATGCCATAACCATTTTACTGGGCAGGCTGATAGGCGATCTTAGTTTGGCTAATTGGAGAAAGACTGTTATTCAGTTCTTTTATAAGTTCTTTTTTTACGACGCTTGTATGACGAGAAAAGATAATATTAATCAATGTGGACAACATTACATACATTTTTATGATCCCAAAGTGGGTACCGATTTAAAGTACTCGTGCTGTAGGAATCAGAAACAACGATAAAACCACAAATACCTAGACCTGAGAAAATGTAGAAAAACTCTTTTACATTTTTTAGAAAAACACAACCCGGGACCTTGAATGAAATGAATATGACAATTTGAAAACCGATGTGTTCGCCACTCCGCAAATCGTCATAAGGATAGATCTATTCGATTTGAAGATGATTATGTACAATATTTTTAAATATATTTTGTCTCCAGGTGCAGTATTAGCTTCACCGCTGAATGAACACATTCAGAGAGCCATGGTAGACATTCAAACAACGTCTAATCAACAATGCCCGATGTACACTGGAGTTCATTCCACTATATCTAAAGGCGATTTCACGTCTATTGAAGGTCAGTAAATGTAAAGAGAGCAGACAAACATGTTTTTTCAGTACCACAATTGCAATACTCTAATTTAATCTTTATTTAAGACATGCCTCACTGGGCCACACAGAGCCATCTAGTCCCAAATTAAACTACTATTAAGTACTCTAAACTTACTTTTTTTTTGTAAATACATACTTATAATACATAGAAAACACCCAGACCAGTACAAACAGACATGTTCATGCACACAAATATTTGTAATGTGCTAGGATCGGACCCGCGACCCATGGCTCAGAAGCAGCGTTTACTACCGCTGATCCAAATTGTCGTCAAAATATATGCTCATATTGTTTATATTACTTTTTTAAAAAGAGTGCTACTTTAGGCACTCAATGAACAGTTTTTAAACTGGCAATTAAAAATTCGAAAAAAAAACGCAAATTTTTAACTATTAAAAATAATTAAATTTACTATTGAACTATATTAAAAAGTTTTCGCTTGACATTTCGATGGGATAACGTCAACCATCAGAGGCTGACTGGAACAGCGATACACTCATCCGTGTAAAAAGTAAATTGCTGTATGCTTATTTCACCATAATTAATATTAATTCTTGGAAACATTTAAACAATTTAAGTATGCAACGCAAAAGTTTAAAAGAAGCTCTAACAATGTTAGAAGAAAACGATTAGAATCCATATATTTTAGAAGTGGTACCCAGATTGCTATCGTTCTTTTTGCATTCTGAAATAACATGACATTTCGCATAATATAATTTCCTTTAATTAGGTGTGCCGTTGGAAAAGATTCCATTGAAATGGGCTTTGAACGAACCTGATAACTATGAGAACCAGGAAGAGTGCATCGTCATGCTGCGGAACGGATCCGTGGCGGACACGAGGTGCAACGAGACATACCCTTACGTCTGCTACAGGAAGAAAACGTCAAGTCCCGTGATAACAGTTTGCGGCACTGTAGATATTGGTAATTACCTAGAGACTCTGACCCGGAAACTACCACTAAGCAAAAACCATGTCGACCTCTTTCAATAGGAAAAAAATTGTGATCCCCCGGGAGCCGTATAGTTTTCCGGAATCTCATGTAGCCTTTATGCTATTTCTAACAGAATACTGCCATATTTTATTTAGAACTTTTTAGCCATTTGAATACACATTACAAACATTCACTTTCATAACATGAGTAAGATTGTTAAGTAAGGTAAGAAGACGATACCTAGTTATTAAAAACACTTAATTTGAACAGTAAGAATATTTAAAAAACTACAATTAGAATCGATAATACATTTTAAGCAGTTCAATAATTTCATATCATTTTCTTAATATCCTTATGTGAAAGTCTAATTTTGAGTTTAATCTTCTCATTGCTCTGGTAACTTTAATTTAATAATGGAGGCCTTTGCCCTGCTGTGCGATGATTATAGACCGATACTTTACTTACTGATTGCAGGCTACACCTTCGATGGGCGCACAGCTAAATGTTACAAGTTCCACCAGACGGGACAGAGCTGGAGACGAGCGCAGAAGACCTGCCTCGCGGAGGGGGGGCACCTCGCCATCATCAGAAGCGCTACTGACGTGGAGGTTCTGAAAAGTATCTTCGCAAAAAACCCGGCTTCCTCAATAAATTCCGCGTTTAAGGACATCGTTTCTTTAGGATTTTTGGATTGGGATAGAAAAAGATCATGGTTCACTGTAAACGGTAAGTTTGATTTGATTCTTTTAGTTATATATAAGATTTAATATAATAACTGAACGCCAGGAGTTACAAAAAAATAATATTTCGACAGGTGCATAGTAAAAATTTGCAATCAAATCAGGAAAGTGGAAGCAATCATTTTTTTTAATAAATGAATAAATTAAAATCTTATGTGATAAAATTATTACTTGGAATACAATTCCGTTCGATTGAAACGAGGCATTTTAGTCGAACGGATATTTTTAAAAAATATTGGTTGATAGAAACTTTTCTATCTTGTGATACAGGCCTCCCCGAAAGGAGGATTATGCCATAATTTTCAAGCTTGGTTGGCGGGTTTGCAATCGCAGTTTGGTCGACGGTGGAGGAAAGAAGCTGATGCCTGTCTCCTTCTGACAGTTCTGCCAACCGATACCTATAGGAAAAGAAAAGGTGATCCCTTTAAAGTGCCAGCGCCACGCTGACCAACGTTTTTATGAGTTGTTGTATTTTCAGGTCAAACTCTTGAAGAAGCTGGTTACTCGAAGTGGTCCAACGGTCAGCCAGACAATAGCAAAGCCTTTGACGACGGCCAGCACTGTGGGGGCATGTTCAGGACGGGCTTGCTGGATGATGTCTGGTGCGACTCAGTACCTTTTGCTTTCATATGCGAGAAGACTCCTGAGAGCCTTATTTCTGACGATGAATGATCAAGATGCATTTGAAAGATATATCTGTAGTATTATAAGATTAGGTAATATATCATTGTATAGGTCATTTGAGTGGACACTTCAGTGTCCTCTGACGTAACACGGTAAACTGTCCTTTGATGTTTCAATGGCTTCGATAAAATTAGCATTTTTATGATAATAAAATTATTGTAAAAGCATTATCAGCCCTTTTTTTTTACATAATTATGATATTGTGAATAAAAGCAAAAAAATATGAAAAAAATAATAATAATATTATGAAATAAATGACTTATTTTGGTGTGCGACAAACGTCAGTAATTACTTATTGGGTAAAAAGATTTATACATTTTAGAGAAATGTTATGGAATATAAATTTGAAAATGACAGTTTTGGTTAAGGCCCTAGAATTGAAATTCAATTAGTCATAATTATAGTCAAAATTAAATCAGTACCAATCACATCTGTCACTTACTACAAATCAGGCGCTCGCTAGAAATGTACTTCAACCTTCAATGGGGGCTATCGCTAGTGAATTTGCCACTAAAAGGCACTTGTGTCGCGTGAGGTCCAATAACATTCACTTTTCACTGGTTTTAGCGGGCTTCGTTACATAAATTATAATTTCTTAAATTTACCTGCTGAAAAGTGATTTCCTTCGTAAAATTATTGCAAATATGGATTATTTATTATTTATTTATTTATTTTACACTTTATTGCATTATACAAAGATAGTACAAATGGCGGACTTAATGCTAAAAGCATTCTCTACCAGTCAACCATGAGACCAAACAGAGATTTTACAGGCGGTGCAAACAAGTTTAGTGATAAGTAAAAATATCAACAAATGCAGAAAAATTATAAATTACAAAACAGGTATCAAAAGACAAAAAAATTAAAAAAGTGTATGTTATATATACATACGAACTAGCTACATACATATTATATAATAATAATAGATATATACATAACATATACAAAAAAAAATACACATACATAATATGTAAATACACAGAAATTATGCCAGTATGATTCTAAAGAGGAAGAAGATAAAGTCAGTTAGCGAAGTGGCTCCGCAAAGCTTTTTTAAAGGAAAATTTGGTGGTGGATTTTCTAATTTTGGGTGGTAGTCCATTCCAGAGACGTACAGCTGTCACAGAGAAAGAATTGGACATAAAGGAAGAGGTATGTCGTGGAGTGAGCAACTGAAGAGTATCGATGGAACGGAGATCTCTATCGTGAGAAGTGTGAAGAAATGAGAATTTATCTTTAAGGTAGGATGGACATTTGGGATCAAAGAGCGCGGAAAAGAGAACGCAGAGAGTACGTAAATCCCTGCGGCGTCTAATGGGAAGCCAGTGAAGCTGGGACCGGAACTGGGAGATGTGGTCAAATTTGCGCAGGCCGAAAATGAAACGGATACAGCTATTGAGGAGGCGCTCCAACTTATTGAGAAGGTCTTGAGAGAGATTAGTACAGCAAACATCACCATAGTCGATGATAGGCAAGACCAAAGACTGCACAAGCAAGGTTTTCGTACTAGAAGGGAGAAAGTGTTTGAACCGATAGAGTGCTCTTAAAGTACTAATAACCTTTCTGCTAACCTCCTTAACATGCTGGCACCAGTTCAAATTGTTGTCAGTGACGAGTCCCAGACTTTTGACATACGGGAAATAAGTGACGACAACACCATCAAAAACAATAAGAGGAATCGACGTCACGTCTACTTTGGACAGTTGTTTAGGACTTCCAATAATGATAGCCTGGCACTTACTGGGATTCACTTTAACTCCAAATTCACTAGACCATTCATTTATACAGGATTTCAAACTTTCTTGTTGCATTTTTACACTAAACACTTAACACTTACGGGGTTTAATGCAACGAACCGTTATTTAAAGGTAAATAGTAATTTACCTTCCCGACGTTTCGATCCGGTTGCACGAATCATGGTCGCGGGCAGACTGGAGGCGCTCGGCGTCGTCTGGGCGGTTGAGACGAAATGTTTTCTTCTACCCGCACTTCTTTAACAATTTTGTCACTCGTACAGTCAGCTCGACAAACCACACTAACAGTGTCCGGGTTTCTCACTAACGGCATAGCACACGATTTACACTTCGTTAACACTGGGT
Organism: Anania crocealis; assembly: GCA_949315895.1. Classification (NCBI taxonomy): domain Eukaryota; kingdom Metazoa; phylum Arthropoda; class Insecta; order Lepidoptera; family Crambidae; genus Anania; species Anania crocealis. Next base: position 27,039,880 of record OX438882.1, read on the forward strand.
TCCATGATAATGACAAATGAAATCCATCTTCTCTATTGAAATTCTTATGTTTCTTAATTTCAATAGCTTCACGTATTAATCTTGAGTAGTAATGACGATCGGTTGAGAGGATTTTAGGATCATGTAATTCCATCCAGTGGTTAACGCCTGAATTCAATAAATGTTCTGCTATCGCGGATTTGCTCGTCTGTCGATTCTTAACAGCCGCGATATGTTCTTTGACCCTTTCTGCGATTGTACGTTTTGTTTGTCCTATGTAGGAACGAGGAACGGAGAAAGGTAAATTACTATTTACCTTTAAATAACGGTTCGTTGCATTAAACCCCGTAAGTGTTAAGTGTTTAGTGTAAAAATGCAACAAGAAAGTTTGAAATCCTACATAGCAATCCGATACGGGTCGGAAAGTGTGAAAAAACTAAAACATCTTGAATTACTCCGAGATAAAAAAGTGCGTCTACAAACTTCGTTGACATTTTTAACAAAATGTCGCGATTTAAACTTAATACCTACGTGTGTACGCTTAAAACCACGTAATGGGATAGCATTTTCGGAGAAAATTCTACACAGTGCAAGTGTTCGTCTGCTAAAACAATTAATTAGAAACACCTACAGTCAGCTTAATAAGATACAGAGTGAGCTATTTTCATTACATTTGGAATGCAGTGTAGTGTGGTCCCAACAGGATTTTGACAAGTGTGATCGGGTAACGTTTTTGCAATCGTCTCGCAGTTATGACTTCTGTAAAACTAAAAAACTAGATCAGCTATGTACCCGCAAACAAAAGAATATGGTATCGGCGAAGACAAAAGTACAGTCAGCCACATTAAATACTGTCATAAACTTGTCAAACACTAACTTAGACGGGGCTGCACAAAGTGTGTTGGCTAAGGGATTGAATTTTGCTTTAACACCCAGCAAAATACCTTACGAGAACATAATCTGTGGTGTAGAGGAAACGATCATCCGTAATAAAATTCCGCCGACTGATGCAGACATTCTAAGACAGGATGTAGCGGTAATTTTGCGTAAGTCGAGACTCCCTAAGAGCAACGTAACAGTGGAAGAGCGTCAAGCACTGAAAAATCTGCGTCAGAATAAGGATATCCAGATACTGAAGGCTGACAAGGGAAACGCTACCGTAGTTATGAATTGCGAAGATTATGACGCTAAAATAAGGACTATGCTCTCGGATACAGCAGTATACAAGTTAGTATCTTATAATCCCACCGCCAGAGTGACACGACGCATTCGCGCCCTTATTCATGATCAACGCGAACTTTTTACCGAAGACGTATATACTCACCTACATAAAGCGAAGAACGTTCAGCCACCAAAATTATATGGTTTGCCAAAAATACACAAAAGCAACGTCCCTCTTAGACCGATTGTGAGCCAAATTGACTCACCCACATATAGTTTGGCAAAACACGTTGCTGGAGTGTTGCAACCATTGATTGGAAAAACAACGTCCTACGTAAAAGACTCGCTGCACTTTATTGACCTCATTAGGGACATCAAATTGGATTCGGGCGATATAATGGTAAGTTTCGATGTCGAATCACTGTTCACCAATGTGCCCTTGAAGGAATGTCTGGAAATAATCAGGAACAGGTTGTTTGACAATGAACTGCCGGATGAATATATTGTTCTTTTAAAAAACTGCTTGGACGGTAACTATTTTCTCTACCGTGGTCAATATTACCTCCAGATTGATGGAGTCGCAATGGGCAGTCCTGTTGCACCTGTGATCGCCAACATCTGGATGGAACATTTTGAGCAGAAGGCATTAGCTAGCGGCCCGGGTATCGTAAAGATGTGGAAGAGATATGTGGACGATGTCTTCTGCATCATAAACGGAGACCAAGCGGAAGTGGAACGATATTTGATTCATCTTAATTCTGTTCATCCAAACGTAAACTTCACTTACGAGATGGAGAAGAACGGAACCATGGCGTTCCTGGATGTTCGGGTGACAGTGAGATCGGATGGAACATTGGCACACTCAGTTTATCGAAAACCAACTCACACGGATAGGTATCTGCATGCCTCTTCACATCACCACCCTCGTCATCTTGAAGCAGTTGTTACGTCACTTATTAACAGAGGACATAATTTATGCGACCCTGAGCATTTGGGAGCTGAGCTGAAGCATGTTCAGGAGGTACTGACAAGAAACGGCTACAACGTGACGAGGAGACGCATGGAAAAGAGAATCAAGAGGGATAAGCCACCACTGGTGAGTCGAGAACCAGCTTTTCTCCCGTATGTGAAAGGGATTACGGACAAAATTGGAACAGTACTAAACAGATACTCCATCAAGACTGTATATAAGCCGTGGTCTAAAGTAACGAAGGAGATACGCTCACCAAAGGACGTGATACCTCTGCAGACACCAAGAGTATATAAAATCGATTGCAGCTGCGGTAGTTCCTACATAGGACAAACAAAACGTACAATCGCAGAAAGGGTCAAAGAACATATCGCGGCTGTTAAGAATCGACAGACGAGCAAATCCGCGATAGCAGAACATTTATTGAATTCAGGCGTTAACCACTGGATGGAATTACATGATCCTAAAATCCTCTCAACCGATCGTCATACTACTCAAGATTAATACGTGAAGCTATTGAAATTAAGAAACATAAGAATTTCAATAGAGAAGATGGATTTCATTTGTCATCATCATGGAACCCAGTGTTAACGAAGTGTAAATCGTGTGCTATGCCGTTAGTGAGAAACCCGGACACTGTTAGTGTGGTTTGTCGAGCTGACTGTACGAGTGACAAAATTGTTAAAGAAGTGCGGGTAGAAGAAAACATTTCGTCTCAACCGCCCAGACGACGCCTAGCGCCTCCAGTCTGCCCGCGACCATGATTCGTGCAACCGGATCGAAACGTCGGGAAGGTAAATTACTATTTACATTCATTTATACGCCGCAAATCGTCATTGAGCCGACAAATGACACCACTAATTTCTGATGAACTTCCCTGTGAATATAATTGTAGGTCGTCAGCATATAGATGGTAAGCAGAAGAAAGATGAGAAGTGAGACCATCTATAAAAATAGAAAATAAAAGTGGAGAAAGTATGCCACCCTGCGGTACACCGGAAGATAGATTTTCCCAATCAGAAAAGTTATGTCCGAGACGTACGGCTTGCTGACGGCCGCGAAGATAAGATGAGAACCAGTCAACAGCAGTTGATGAGACTCGAAAATGCGAAAGAATGGCCAAGAGAATGTCGTGATCAACTGCGTTAAAAGCGTTGGAAAAATCGATTAAAACTAGCACGGTTAAACGCGAGTCTTCGAGGCTAGATCTCACATCATACTATTTTAAGAAGAGCAGTGGTAGTGCTGTGCCCAGGACGAAAACCAGATTGAAACTGGCATAGCAATTTGTTATCAAAAATGAATTTAGAAAACTGCTGATGAGCAGCAGCTTCAAGAATTTTAGACATGAACGGTAATATGGAAATGGGACGAAATTGATTCAGAGAACTTGGATTAGACACTTTAGGTAATGGGATTACATGGGCACGACACCAAATGGATGGAAAGCATCCGCTATCAAGGGAGAAATTAATTATGTGAGTGATAACTGGAAGAATAAAATCTAGAATGTGAATTATCATAGCTCTGCTGATGTCATCAGACCCGACGGCTTTTGATTTTATTGATAAAATGATTTTTCGAGTCTCATCAACAGTAACCGGGGAGAAGGAAAAAGAGAGGCCAGAAGGGTTAGAAAGAGATTGTAAATAGTAAATAGTAGCAAGCTTAACAGAGTTATCTAAAAGCGATGAGGAAGAAATGTGACTGTTGAGCTCATTAGGAGAGAAAGTTAAGGACGGGGTAGTTGAAGATGACTTGCCTAGACCCAGACTCTTCAAAAATTTCCAAACCTGAGAACCAGAAGTCTCAAGCATGCCATTGTGAATATGGCGACGTTTGGCGGTCCTGACCATATTATTACAGCGATTTCTGGCCCGCTTAAATGCTTCCCATTTGTCTGTGTTTCGATCTCTTTTATAAGACCGGAAAGGAATATCTCTCCGGACCATAGCTTCACGGACAAGGCTAGTCATCCAGGGAGCCGGTGAACGCTTAACACGAACAGAATGAACCGGTGCATGCCTGTCATAGAGTTCCAGTATTATGCTGTTAAGGCTTGCAACCTTAGCATCAACATTATCAGCGTCACTTACCGGGGCCCAATCAATTTCGGATGCGTCGAGCATTAACTTGTCTTGATCCATTCTGGCGAAACTCCGAACTTGAACAGTCTCTGGACTGCGCTTTGGAGGGCAAAGGTTGTAAGAAAAAAAAATCAAATCATGACGGGAAAAACCAGGTGCAAGTAATTGGCCATGTTTGACAGAAAGGTCCAGACGTGATGTTAAAATAAGATCTATCAACGTATCATCAGTATCGAGATTATGGTGAGTAGGGTATGGTTATTTGGCGATTAATGTGGACGCTTTGAAAGCGGCATTAAGAAAAAGCGATAAAATAGGCGGCCTCAAAGAGCAACTATTTCAGGAGTTAGTTTGTTGATATGAAGACAGTTATTTATAAATAATAAACTTTAATTAGATTCAAGATTTAAAACTTTGTATCGGCACCGATCTTATAAAGTCGCCTTTTACAGCTATACCTCCGGACCTCAGTCTACAGTAGCGCCAACTGGTGAGCAAAGAAACGGTAGTCCCCATTGGTCCGTGATCAATTATTAAAGCAAGTGTCATACAGAGCCCTTGTGCAGTAAACCCTACGGACGGCTGCGAAGCGACGCGACACGTCGCGGAGCGCGCGTTCACGCGCCGACGAGCGCTCGTTAAAGCTGCGCTTTATTACATTTGCCCACCACCCTGTATATAACTAGCACAAGTGAATTTCATATCTACTGCTTAAGCATAAAGTACAGATTACTGTGAAAGGGAAACGGTCACTTTTACAACGCTACCTCGTTTGGTCTATCACTAAAAGTTTCTTGCGAAATTCTAGTGTTGTTTTCACGTAAACTATGTAGGGTTAAACTTGATAGACAAACAATCTAGCCAACACTTTCTTTGAGTGAGTACCTACTACAAGCTGATTTGAGATCTAATAAAGAAAGTAACTTACTCTTATTATGTTGTCAATGACCAGGAGCAGTCAGTCTTAACTTAAAGATGTTCTTAATGATTGTGGTATGTTGTAAGATACCTTTTGATATATGTAAATAGCTTACCTTTTGCTTCTGGTTCATCTCATTATCATCATTATCTTATTATCATCGCTTAGCTTATAATTTCTTGTAATTTTATTTGTTTTCTAATTTTGACACTAATATTAAAATTTTCTTGTTATTTTGGCAGACATCATTACCGCTGGCAACCACCTTGTTAAACGTTATAAATTTTTATAATTGTGTAAATTCATCTAAATTTCGGTTAGGAGACACTGTATTTTGGCCAATTTTAGATTAAACTTACCTTTTTCATGTAATTTTTATAAGCTGCTTGTGTAAATATAGTTATAATTTTGAAATGTTTAAAAAGAAATTACTGTTCCATCAATTTTGATATATAAGAGTCATATTTGACAAGGAGGGATCACTTTTATTCTTGGCATTGGGAGACTCTATTCTCGGCTTTGGTAGACTCACAGCAAATAGTGAAGTGAACTACTAGCACTCTTATCTGTTGCTTTTGGACCCTGGCACGGTCAGGTGGACCGCCGGGCCATCTTTACCCAGTGCTTCTGGACCCGGGCGGTCACGTAGACCGCCGGGCCACCTCCATCCTGCGCAGCTGGACCCCAGCTTGGTCAGGCAGACCGCCGGGCCACCTCCCCTCCGCTGCGCAGATCCTGGCGTGGTCGACCGTCAGGCCACCTCCACTTTAATTCTTGTTTGGCACTTTTAGAACTAAATTAAGTTACGTAATTATTTTTATTTCTTCTAATTTTAGTTTTAATATATTAACTGTATATAATCTTATCTTGTGTTTTATTTTATTCTTAGAGAATAATTATAGAGAGATAGGTTCCTATTAACTTCCCCCTTTCTGAATTTTCTTTTGTAGCGTAGCAGAACCTAGGTTTCTGGGGGTATTCCTCTTCAAGGGTACCCCAGACAGTCTGCTACGTTATATGATGTGATAAACTTATGTCATTTTTTAGTATATAAACTTGAAAAAATGCCGGCATGCGAGGAGATGCGGGTTCGCGTCCCGCCTGAGACATAATTTTTCAAGTTTATACGAGTATACTGATATTATAATTGCAATTTAATTGCTAAAATATCAAATAAAAGTATGTCATTTTTTGTCTGACCTTGATTATCCGGGATTAGACAGACGGACATACAAACTTGAAGAATCTATAATAAGGGTTCCGTTTTTTGGCATTCGGTTAGGGAACCCTAAAAAAGGTTCTATATTATGAGCAAACAGAGTATTAAACGAAATAAGTCGCGACAGAGACATGAGTCTGTGCTCAATGAAGGGTTTCCCGCTCATGATCGATTTACTCCGCAACTAATCACCGAACAGTTTTGTGTCGCTCTGAAACGTGCAAACTTTGTGCGGTTTCATTTAATTTAAAAAAAAAGAGATTTATTACTGGGATGGTTTGTTGTCAAGCCATATTAAAATTAACATAATCAGAATGTAAGTTTTCTATTTTTTTTATTTATAAATAATGGGCTTGCTCTTGACAACATACTTAACTATACGGTTAACCCATTACGGCCTTCTGTACACATGTCTGTACACTTAGCTCCGCCACGCTGGCCTATAGTACAACAATATACAAACGTTTTGGGTCAAGCTTATTATATTCCTCGTTTTTCCGAAAAATTTCACCTTTCCAACGGAATCAATGCACAAAAACAAAAATGCTCTCAAGCAATTACACTTAACGGGGCGATATGACGTCTCCCATTCCTATTCACTCAGAAATCAAATCCGGAGCGCTTTATAAAAGCGTTCAGCGCGACGCAAAACGTATTTGACGTGAAACAAAACAATGATCAATCTCACTCCCGACCATTTGTAGAAGAACAAAGGGCCTACTTATATCTCGGGAACCGTTTGAAAATATTTTTTGCTACAGGAAAATGTATCAAGAACAATGGCTAAGTAAAACACGGACAAGTTCGGCTAAATAGAGTGATTTATATTAAGAGGAAACACTATGAGCGAGAGAATTTAAAAAAAGGTATTTGTAAAGTCTATTGCTGTCGCGCAGTGCCAAATGCTTTCACCACAGAATGTGACAACTGCTTCTTGGACCGAAAATACCTACTAAAAGCACACCAAAACTACGTTTCGTAGTCCCCCGATTACTTTTCCAAAACTAGACCGATTTAAATACATTTTTCATTAAAAATTAAAAAAAGGCTTTGGCCGTGTTCGAATATTTTCCTTTTTTTCTAAAATTTTGCCAAATTTGTTTTCTAGATTTTTGAACACAGCGGAAAATCTGGCAAATGTTTTTCGATTTTTGATATCTTTTTTATTAATTAATTTATGAAAAAACAAAAAACATAGAAACATGCTAATAGTGGCCATAGATTTTTGTTAAGAAAATTATTGCTCTACTGGTTTTATCCAGGGAGGAAACAGGGGACTACGTTTGTATAGAAAAACGACCGTTGTATTTCCTCTTAAGTTGAAGTGTGTTTAATTTTGTTTTTTTTTAACACGAACGTTTATATTTCAACAATATGCATCGCATTTTATTGTTTTTAAATGTCTAGACTGTAACTTTTCAGTCATTATAATTGCTATGCTGCGTTAAAATACATAATGGAGAACTGCCAACAAGCGCCTATTGGAAATTTATTTATTTTTGAATACTGTAATATAGAACAAGACTATGTGTCGTCTTTTCATAGAATTGTATTATATTCGTATTTCTATTCATATATTTACTTTATAATATAACATCACACAATATATAGGCATAAGATGATTAATCTGCTATCAAAATAAATTTATTATAACAACATATAAAAACTAAAAATGGAATGATTTAAAAAAACTACTAGGTAAACTTACAATTAAATAGTTCATCCATTTTTTCAAAGACAACGAACCTTTGCAATTTATAGTTTTAATTAAACATAATTTCCAAAATATAATATTTTAGGAAAAAATAAATAATAGCAACTTGGTTTAACACTACCATTTTCACAAGGCACAAAGAGACGCGGACTGCCAATACAAATGACAGGGCAGTTGACAGATAAAAGGTCTGTGCCAGTCTATTGACATCTGTGTGAAATAGTACCTATTGGATGTTTTTAAACGTCTGCTGGAAATTTAGAGCATTTCCCAAATTACTCTTTATTTATAGAAAACGGTCAGCACCACGATAAAAATAAATGCTTGAAGAAAACGTTGATATCTTAGGCCCGAGTTCACCAACAGACGTTTAAGTTTAAAGAGCGTTTAAAATATTATTTGACATATTTTGTATCAAATTAATCGTCACTCTTTGTTTACCGGCTGTTTAAATGTTGGTGAACTTGGGTCTTATAGGGTAGTACAGTTAAATTTTTGTGCCAGCACCATAATATGGGAACGCCCCGTTGGTCTAGGTAGTGGTTTAAGTACCGAGCCAAGATCTTGGGGTCCAGGGTTCGATTTCCGGATCGGCCAACAATAACTACGAGAGGACATGGCTCGGGTTTGTGATGATCATCAACCTGCATTTGATTGTGATTGGGTTTGCACTCATCATTGCTGTGGTAACTTGAATTCAATTATGGAAGCCTTTGCCTGGAGTGGGATGATTATAGGCTGTTACTTTACTTTACCATACGGTTTGGTTTTGGTAATGTAAATTACACAAAATACAAGCTTCCAAAAAAATTTATTGACTCAGGCGTTACTTTGCGGAAATCCATATCTAAATATGGATTTAGAAAATAATTTTGCTAATGATTTCCGCTTGTAACACCGGCCTAGGTACCTTCACCACACTACCCGCACTAACACTGATTGAGCAAGCATTATTTCATGCAGGAATAATGCCCGCCCTCCCTCAAAAAATCAAGCAGTACAGTTAATGCAATTATTAGTACCCAAAACCGATATATGAAAACCTCGACGCGTTTCGCCACTTCATGTAGCATCCTCAAGAGATGTTGTCGCCTTCGCTGCGTTCCGACGACTCTGATCGTCATCCAGAATCCATATTTAAAAGCTTCCAGCCAAACAACGCACAAAGCAGCCTGTCATCACCGGCATTGATAGTGCGGCCAATAATTGTGCATTCGCGCCACCGACAGCAATTTTGTGCAAATCGTAAAAACCGTACGGGACGAACAACGAGGCTTTGTATGGCTACCATAGTCCCATCAAACAATGACTGGCCATGTTTCCATCATGTTTTATACGGACGGACTACCGTTCCACCCCGTAGAACAGTTTTATATTAATAATTTTTGTTCGGCTGTGATCTGACCTACGTGATGGGTAGGCAAAGCTGTTTTTATGTTGGGTATAATATTGCAATTCTTTATCTTTACATTATTACTACATAGTAATACACACACACAAACACACACACACACACACACACACACGAACACACACAAACACGCACATCTAGTTACGCAAACACTTTGAATTGCTTTGTTTTACAGTTTTAATAGAAAAGTCTATATTTAATTTTATTCAATTTTTGTTATTTTATTCTGTGGTTCATCTGTATTAAATATGTTTGAGGTTGGCGTTAATAACTGCGACACAGTCTATGACTAATTGCAGTTATTATCGTGAATATATTTCTGTTCAATGTTGTAATCACAAATAAAATATTTTGTATTTTTTTTTTTGTACAGTAGGACGCTAGGTTAGCCTAGGACCGAATTTGGCACTGATGTAGCGGAGAAATCGCCTTTGAATGGCTTTTATTGTGTCGATGTGAGTGCTGTAGAAGGGGGACCATATGTCTGAGCAATAGTTCAGTACACTTCTAATGAGAGCGGTAAACAATGACACAATACTGGCTTGCGAAAGGGTTTGATTGTTCGGAGTACGAATCCCATGATCTTGTTAGCTTTTGAAATCATATGATCCGTGAAAGAAAGCCTCACGTCTAGCACAACTCGGAGATCCCTGACTGTGTCCTGTCGAGTCAATGCAGTGTTGTTGATGGTATAGGTTTTGTCTATTGAAATTTTGATCTTTGTAAATGTTATCAAATGACACTTTGAAATATTCAGTGACAGGTTGTTGTACGAGCACCATGGTAAAGAGAACACGCTGCTGTCTATCAGAAGACGGACAACAGCGGAGTTACAATAAAACTAGCAAATAGGTACTATTACAAGAATATAAACAACATAATTCCTATTTTTATTGTTAGTTTTATTCAAACCGGTGTAAAAGAAATCTGTGTTAGACAATAAACTTTGTTCATCCCAAAAAGTGAATCAAGTTAGTCAACTTAACCTTTCATCTGAGAACAGTAAATAATAAGTTTTGGAAAACATTTGAATACATCCAGTGTCACCGGAGTACGGGGTAACGCGAAGTTGCGCATCCTTTGAGTTTACGTGACGACATCTCGACAAAGTTTTTGTTGCCAATTCAATAAAGTATTTTACTACTGAGAAGAGTTAAATAACTTTTGTAGGTTCCTCATTTTTTATGACGCAGTCTCATCGTTTTATATAATCTTCCTAAACTTTGGAATAGTAAAACAGATTAGGTGTGTTTTTTTGGCTGAACAACAAAAGTTTAATACAATTTTAAAGTAGGTACAATACTCGTATCATTGTCAAAGACGTTTAATTCTTTAACAAAAATATAATATAAGATGTAATTCTATTATCAAATATCTGTTTTTTTTTCCTCATAATTATGCTTAAAAACATTTTTTTTTTGTGGTTATCCTCCAAGGATGATCTCGTGTCATAGTTTTCCAAGCCACATGTTACTGGCCAGAAAATAAAGACTGTTGTACAGACAACATAAATAAATAAATAAATATTTAAGACATGCCTCACTGGGCCACACAGAGCCATCTAGTCCCAAATTAAGGTACTATTAAGTACCCTGTCGTATGGGGTACTAGACAACCGATAAACTTACTTGTACATATATTTTTTTTTGTAAATACATACTTAAACATAGAAAACACCCAGACCAGTTCAAACAGACATGTTCATGCACACAAATATTTGTACTGTGCGGGGATCGAACCCGCGACCCATGGCTCAGAAGCAGCGTTTACTACCGCTGATCCAAATGGTCGTCAAACAACAGCACGTTAGCCAAATTTTCTCATTTTATATTGATCTCTAACTGTTGGTCTTAAAGTTGAAAATCAATTCAATGACCCTTAACTTTTTAGGTAGGTTGACCTGCCGTTGTCTGCAGTATATCATCGATATTTATCATTTCTTACTACTCCCATAGGAAGAATAGGGGTGGAGCAATTCTATTTTTGTGTATCACACGACTCAGTTACTGGGTAAACTAATCACAATGGATATTTTTGAGTGAAAGCTACACTACCAACAAGTTTCTTCACAAAGAAATCGATGAGCTACCCAAAAACGCTGTATTTGCACCGTTTCTTTAATGCTCATAGTTTGACAATTCTTCGATAGTTTTAAAACTAAACGCAAACTTTCACTGCACTGGCACGCCACCAATTGGCTCGATTCGCTTTGGAAGAGCCGTTTATTTTGATTTCAATCGCATTAATAATCTTAGGAAATATATTTTTCTTAAATTATTCATATAATCTCTCTCTCTCTCTCTTACAAAGTCCGTCCCCCCAGATCTAAGACGAAGTTTCTGCTGCAGCGCAATTTTAGTGGCATGAACATCGATGCTTTCATACATGATACGCTTGAAACCGATTGGTCTCCAATCGAAGATGCTGATAGTATTGATGAAAAAGTCAGTCTTTTCAACTCATTGTTAATTAAGCTGTTTGATAAGCACGCTCCTGTTAGACCTGTTAGAATAAAACATGTTCCTGCTCCCTGGTTAACGGACGAACTCAAAACGCTGAGAAATAAAAAAAATGCTGCCAAAACCAGGTTTAAGATGAACCCGTCTGACAAAAACCGCGAAAGATACAAAATTATTCGGAATCGCTGCAATACTTTGTGTAGAGACGCTCAGAGACGCCATATCCGTAAATCTGTTGAAAACGGTGATCCAGCTAAAGTCTGGAAATTTTTAAAGTCTATTGGAGTTGTAAGATCACGTAACGATCCAATTAACATCAGATACTGACATTGATATGCTTAACATCCACTTCTGATGCTATTGATAGCTTAACTAAAAACGACACTCTTCGTCAATTTTCAGAACTTCCAACTCCCGGCTTGCTTTTAATTTCAACCAAGTATCCGACTGTGATGTTAAGCGTAACATACTGTCTTTAACGTCCAACGCCGTGGACAGTGATAGTATTAGCCGTAAAATGATTATTCCCATCCTTGACCTTGTTACTCCTATCATTTCTCACATCCTCAACTATTCACTCACTACAGGTGTCTTTCCAATGATTTGGTAAGATGCCCATGTAACTCCTTTACCTAAAAAGACAGCTCCTTCCTCACATACTGACTATCGCCCCATATCCATCCTACCCTCCAAAATAATGGAACGAATAGTCCATCAGCAATTTAGCAAATTTCTGCTCAATAATGAAATTTTGAATCCTCTCCAATCTGGATTTCGTCCTGGGCATAGTACGGCGACTGCTTTAGTCAAAATCACTGACGATATCAGACTTCGCATAGACAATAAGCAGCTCACTGTGCTTGCCTTACTGGACTTCAGTAACGCATTCAATACTGTCGATTTTGATTTACTGCTTGGACTGCTACGTTCGCTTAACATATCTCCAGCGGTGCTTGACTGGTTTCATAGTTACTTGTATGGGCGCCGGCAACGCATTCGTGCCGAGGATTGTTTCTCTGCGTGGTGCGAAATCAGTGCCGGCGTTTCTCAAGGTGGTGTTCTGTCTCCTCTTTTATTCTCAATCTTTATAAACTCTATTACTCACAATTTATTATCTTCCTTCCACTTATATGCAGACGATCTCCAAATATACTCTCAAGGAAGCCTTGATAACCTCTCTAGTGTGGTAAATGTCCTAAACACAGATTTAAACACTATTTTGAACTGGAGTAGGTCATACGGACTTAAGGTTAACCCTTCAAAGACGCAGGTTATTGTGATGGGTAGCTCATGGCAAAATGCCCCAATTAACTGGAGTGCCTTACCATCCATCATATTTGACGGTGTTCATGTTCCTTATAGCCCTGTTGTTAAAAATCTGGGTGTTTACATGGATAGTACTCTTACCTGGGCAACACAGATCCCGGAGGTTAGCAGGAAAGTGTTTGCAACGGCTGCGTCCATTAATAGACTACGGAATTTCTTACCAATACCCACTAAAATTGCTCTGGTTCAAGCCCTTCTGTTTCCCATTCTTGATTATGTAGACTGTTGCTACTTAGATGTCAATGAAAATCTTCTAAGCAAGCTCGAGCGCCTTCAGAATTTCTGCATTCGTATTATCTATGGTCTACGAAAGTACGATCATATCTCAGAATACCGAGCTCTGCTGAAGTGGTTATCTATACGTCGCAGGCGTGAATTTCACGTTCTTTCCTTTTTGTTCTCAATATTATTTAATCCAAAATCTCCATCTTATCTAAAGGAGCGTTTTCAATTTTTGCGATCCGCTCTAGGTCACGATATGCGGTCTTCCAATAAACTCCGTCTTGTGACTCCTCTTCATTCTTCCCATTCTTACTCGCGGTCATTCACTGTAAAATCCATACGTCTATGGAACTCTCTTCCATTGTTGATTCGGCAATCTGAATCACTTCTTATTTTTAAAAACAGATTTAAAACCTATCTTCTTTCACTTTAATTTCTGTCCTGTCTAATTTAAACTTATGTAATTCCTATTATTGATACTTTTGGTCACGTGATCCTCTTTCGTTTAATGTATTTGGGTTTGTAGTTGTGTGTGTATATGTTATGTATGTATATGTTATGTATGTATATTTAGTGTATAGTTTATGTAGTTTATTATGCATGTATGTAATACTGTATTTTAATGTTATTTATGTAGTTTACTATGCGTGTAATATTAGATATATTTCAGATTGTAATTTTACATCTCTTTTATTACTTTTCTTTACGTGTACTTTTGAATACTCTCCGCCGCCTTTCTCTTTCAAATCTGTTTCATCTTTCCTCTACCTAAAGGTTGTCTGGTAGATATCGCTGCAAGCGATAAGACCGCCTAAATTGTACTAATCTAAATCTTACTTATGTGTTATTTTTCAATTTTATGGTGTGCAATAAAGTGTATCTATCTATCTATCTATCTATAATTTGCATTTCTGTTCACCTATCACTATTATGTCAGGATGGCTAAGACACTGTCTTACAAAGGGGTCGCAAGATCTATAGACCCGGGTGAGATTCCCGGACGGGTAAATGAAAAAAAAATTGTGTCTGCCTATGACCATGAACGCTGTATTTGGATCGTGCAAATAAACCAAAATAAACGTGGATTTAAAATCCGTTAAAATATCTTTAATTTTCATGTATAGTGTTCGCGTAAATTCAAGAAAACATTAAAAACAATCATAATTATACAAAATAAAAATACTTTTTAGCGACAGTTGGTCTAGTGGTTTAAATACCGGACCAAGATCTCAGGGTCCCGGGTTGGTCGGGCAACAAAAAGTTTCGAATTTTTGAACATTACTCGGTTTTGTGTTCACCAACCCGCATTTGACAAGCGTGTGATGTTGCCAGTCCCCATCACTTTAATAATTTGAATTGAATTGAAAATTGATTAGACAATAAATAATCCGATAGCTAATATATGTACCTACTTATTTTACAATAAACAAATAAAATTTTTAGCACTTCAAAGAATACTCAAATAAAAAAATAGGTGATTTATTCATCAAACAAACTGTTATGATTCTAATAACTTGGCTCGTTAGTGCCAAATTATCAAAAACGCATATTCAAAAATGTTGCTGCTCATACCCACTTTAAGAATTGCGGATAAAATAAAAAGTTCTATAAAACAATGCTAAAGAATACAGTAAGAGAAGCTGCTAAATAAAACAGAAACACGTGCCTCCTTATCTCTTTGCACCTTGAACGCCCAAGTAGCCCAACAGGACAGTTTATCTCCGTAATCAACACAAAAACCCGAGACAAAAAATATTGGGCCCCGCGGCGTGATAAAAACATTCGTTCACTCGCAAGAGACAAAACGACTTTCACTCTGAACGGAGGAACGATGAGCGAATGAATGAGGAGCCCGCTCGCGCGTGATGCGTATTAATCTTAGGACTGGATTAGCAGTGAATTGGTGCGGAGAATGGAAAGATAGACTGTTCAAATATCACGCTCTAAAGATACAGTGAATAAATATTGAGCTTTTCGAAATGACAATAAGACAATGGGATTCCATCTGACGACCTACGATGTATAAGAGTATAAAAAAACTTTTACCACGTTTATATACACATAGAAAAAAAATGTGCAGATGTTTTGTTAATTATACTTATATAATTAACAAAACATCTGCACATATTTTTTAATCACCATCTTAATGGTGTCGACACATAAAAATAATAGATCCACCCTTTTGTTTCTTATAGTTACTGGCAGAGGCGGCGTAAGGCGCCCTCGCGGTGCACGGGGACCCGCGCCTTTCAGTTATAATACATTTGAAAAGCATGGAAAGCCCAAAAGTACATAATGCATCATAATTATTTAACAACCTAAAGATATTTCACTCTCTGGCTTAAATGTGAATGAAATACCTACTAGATATTTCTGATAAACTGATGTCATAAAAAAAGTTATACCATCAGGGGGCCTCGCAAAGTGCTTGCCCATTTTACCAGAGGGCCTTGCAAAAGTTACCTCGCCCACATTTACAAACTTAGGCCTTGCGCAGCCACAGGTTACTGGAAGGTCCAGCTAAAAGAGTACTACCAGAAGAAGTAGGGCAGCAGCTTCTTCCTTCTACTGTGCCAAGCCAAGCTGTGGTTGCTATCTATCAAGTGTGTTAATTATAGCAAAATCCGCCAGTGCAGAAGCCTGTGTCCAGTAGTGGACAGATATACTCGTAGGATGATAACTAATGCTTTTTTTGGTCTAGAATACCTTTGATTACTCTGCTGTAACTACACAAGGCTTCAGTGGATATTAGTTTAAATTACCAAATAGCTGAGGCAAGATCTGATCCCTGCTTTGTGACACAAAAACAACGCCAGTTTTATCTTATCACTGTGTAACAAGCTACTCAAGGAGCCAGAAAAAGATACCCACAAGCGTCTTCTCATCAGCAGTGGCCAAACTGCGTTTGCCAGCCCGTCTGCTAAACATGACGGTTATTTTCTTCTGAGGAGGCCTATATCCAGCAGAAAACTAGCCAGTGATAGTAAATTTACTATGATAAGCCTCCACGCAAATTTAATTTTACACGCGATACTTTCACTTCTCTTTGACGCGCCACCTCTTATTAGATTTACCATTATGGACACAACCCTTCGACCCTCAGCAACTCGTTACATAAATCAAAACTCAAACACTCGGATCAAATCCAACTTGGGCAATCCCTTCGCAGTTTAGGCAATTGCGAAGTTTTGGGCATTTGCAAGTAAACAGTGCGCAGTGGTCCGTAATCTCGGACCTTTGCACTGGGGAGTTAACGGGCTACAGCGAGAGCTAATACTGTATTGACGACGGGTTTATACTTACAGTGTTGGGGCATAATAAATGGCTGACTAAATAGCAATGGTGTGTAATGACTTCCGAAATTTGTCACGCGTCGAGTAAAATAAAAGAGGTTTTGGATGATATCTTTGTCGTAGGTCTATTCGATTTGCTACATTATTATATGAGCAAAAATATATTATCAAAGTCCGCTTTTAATGTAAAGCGCTACCTTCACCAAATCGTCGTCCGGTGCGCGGTTGCCATCCCAAAACCATACCGCTGCACTGGCCATCAGTTCTTCTTATTATGTATCCCGCCTACTCTCACTTCAGCTCAACAATTCTTTAATTAAGCGATGCCAGGGAGGACTGAGTACATTTCTGATTCTGTCACGCAGGGAAATATCAAGCATTGCTCTCCCCATTCCTGATGTGCGACCTTGAACTTTTTATGAGATCCATACTAATACACATGTTTCAACTCCATAAGTCAATATGGTAACACGCACTGGTCAAATACTTTTGACCAGAATAGTATTTGGTTTCAAAAAAATCAAACCGAGTTCCACTCGAGCGAAACCTTGGCTGACAACAAAGTTTTATGTCACGTACGGTCTGCTTCGACCGTGATTAACGTCTTTGTAAGTATGTTTTTACAAAGCCCCATCACATCATTAAGCAGAACTAATTCGCTGTCAATAATCAGACAAAAAGGGTACATCAATCACTGGACGTTCGCAGTCCAGTCGGCGGAGGGGCCGCGCTGATTGTCCACGGCTGATGACGCGGAAGGGTCCAAAGATTAACGACCTATAAACTACGGGTTTAAACCCTCGGAGCATGAATACGGGAACACTTTCTTATGTACTGTACAACGGTTAATTTGTGCTACAACCATAATAATGAAATTTGACGCAGAGACCAATTTAGAGTATGGTGTAACAGAGAAACATTGTTACAGAATTTTATTTTTTTTAAATTTTTTTGACTAGTTGAGTATATTAAATACGATTGGGGTGGCAACTTATATTATTTTCAAAATTTTTCTGTTCGAATTTCAACAATTCGAAAACGGGTTAACGAAGTTTTAAATACCAGATATAAGAAATGAAGGCTTTACTTTCATAAAAAATAAAAATTTTCGACATGTAGCAAATCCGTTCAAAGTTATAAATAAATATTTTTCAGACATGCCACACTGGGACTGGGCCCACACAGAGCCATCTAGTCCCAAACTAAGTTACTACTAAGAAGCTCGTCGTATTGGCTACTCGACAACCGATAAACTTACTTATATATATTATTATAAACATATACTTATAATACATAGAAAACATCCAGACCAGTACAAACAGACATGTTCAATGTTCGTCGTTTGTCTGGTGTCCCCGCACAGTACAAAATTGTGTGCATGATCAAACCCGCGACCCATGGCTTAGAAGCAGCGTTTAGGTACTACCACTGATCCAAATGGTCGTCAAATCAGTTATGCATGATCATGATTAGAATCTCCGTTCTTTTATCGCCAGTAAATATTATTCACATAATACATTACAGTAGCCGCCATGTTTATATTTCAGTTGCAATAACGACTCCCGCGTAAGCCGGTTCACCCAATTATTGCCCGCGCGTCGTCGGCCGTAACGAAGACAAACGATGCGACGCGTTATGAAGCCAATACCGAGCGGCCAGGTGACGGGAAGACGCTATGTTGTCGCTTGTGGCCAATAAATTGCCAATACGATTCCTTGAAAAACATGCAAAATGTCAGGGGCCTTATTCAGCTATATCAATTGCAGTTTGATCGTGATTGAATTGGACGATTTTGACATTTAGCCCATACTAGAACTGTCAAAAACCTGCAATTCAATCACGATTATGATACGATTTAGTTACGCGAATTAGGGGACAGGGTAGCTCAATGGTTGGAGCCACAGAATATGGAAAAAGGTTAGAAAATCTGCCATGTGCCATTTGTATGAGAGCCAGTGTCACCGCTTGCGCACCACTACACATGAACGAGTTCAAAGAACGCCAATCAAGCGCCTTTCTAACCTTTTTCCATGTTCTGTGGTTAGAAGTTAAGGACAAGCCACTTCGGAGACCTGTAATACCTATTAAAGTTTTTTAAGAATAGTCATATAATAAGAAAAAGAAATTGTAGGTTTTAGAGCAGTCGCCCGGAAAGCGGAAGCTTGTGGGTTTTAATTCCATCTCAGAACGACGACGTTTTTATTATTTAAGGAATTGTGCACTATCCATTCGTAACCGTTCAAAGTTATGCGTGATAATATACTACATGCGTCTGATTAGGAATAACCGTTTTACATCGCCAGCAAATATTATTCACATAAAACGATGTGGTACACGCCATGTTTATGTTTCAGCAACTCCCGCGTAAGCCGGTTGACCCAATCATTATCCGCGCGTCGTCGGCCGTAACGAAGACAAACGATGCGACGCGTTATGAAGCCAATACCGAGCGGCCAGGTGACGGGAAGACGCTATGTTGTCGCTTATATACATATATTCTTACACTACTTAAGTAATTTTATAACAGTTTTGTCATTTGTTCACTTAGTTCAAATTTCAAAGTTCTTTCTTTGCATCATGTTGTTTACAAGATGGTAGTTATGGTATATATATATATATGTGTTCTTCCTATCATATTTTGTCCTTCGAGGACGTCTGATGTCAGGGTTTTACAAGTTGCTTATAACAGGCCTCTGACATGGTTTGTTCTTATGACTTTCATTTGGCGACAGAAGCCGGGACCAAAGGCTAGACGTGCCTTCCGAAGCACGACTACAGGGGCAGGGGGAAGCACGAAGGGGTGGGCCCTTCCAGACCCAAGCCAATTTGAAAAGATCGTCTTCTTTGTCCTGATCGGGAATCAAGTCAAAATTTTTTAAGCAAGCAATTTTGCTTTCAATCCCGTTTTTGTGCAAGCAATTTAAGATAAAGAACTGAAGTTACTTATACTGTAATTCCAGCGCCCTTAGACAAGTGGCTTTCTAATATCGTTTACGCTAGACGAAAAGATAACAAATGTATTAAAATAACATTAACAAACGATGGAACGATCGTAAGCTCATGTCATTTTCATACATTTGACATCTATTCGTCTTGCGTAAACTATATTAAAAAGCCACTTGTCTAAGGGCGCTGATCCGTCAGTCTTGTCATTGACCTATAGTAATCGATGAAAAATATGGCATTTTTTCAATGTGTCGCCTTAATTTATTGATTCGGGGTTCGAAATGCACATGGCATTGTCTGTTATGAGTATACGATATTTAGGCGCTGTTGCAAGTTCTATGATAATAATTAATATTATGAATGCTTTATCATGAAATTACAGTTGTAAGGTGAGATAAGTACGTTTTGCGTTGCTCAAACAATGATAATTATTGCAGGCGCATCGTCGAATATAGCCGTAAGTAAGACAAATGACGCGACTACGTGGCCAGACTTTGTTTGAGGAAACATACCTGTCTAGTTATACCCGAATCATTTATCAGTTAGACAACCCGGTTGATGTAGTGGCACGGGGGTCTAATAAGCAGGAGTTATGGGGTTCGATTCCGAAACAGGCCAATTTTTTTATGATTGTTTATGAGCAACAACAGGGTCGATATTTTATGAAATGTAAAATGAAAGATTTACTAACGAATTTAACTCGCATTTATAGGACATAATAATAATATTTTACTAGGCCACACAGAGCCATCTAGTCTTAAATTAAGCTACTATTAAGTACCCTGTCGTATGGGGTACTAGACAACCGATAAACTAACTTATATACTTTTTTTTTGTAAAACACCCAGACCAGTACAAACAGACATGTTCATGCACACAAATATTTGTACTGTGCGGGGATCGAACCTGCGAACCACGGCTCAGAAGCAGCGTTCGCTACCGCTGATCCAAATAGTCGTCAGATTATATTTTGGTTTATTCTGACGTTTCAAAAACTGCAGCGTTCTATAATAACACAATTTTAAATTACCTAGTAACACACATAAAATGTGAACAGATAGAAACAACATGGCATAAAACACTATAAATAAAATTCGATAATTAAAAAATTTGAAGGAGCCTAGCACACAAAAAATATGCTCGATATGATACAACATGACATATCCATACATAGAATTTCAACATAATTTAGCCGGGTTATAAAGTTAGCACTGACATAAAATCAACTTCAATCAGTGTAAGGTAAAAATTTTGGAATCGGACCGTGTTTCTATTTTATATACTAATAAAGATCCACCAATAAAAAAATAACTAAGTCATAGCACTTTATATGATACTAGCTCACAATCACACACACACACACACACACACACACACACACAAACAAACACACACACACACACACACACACACACACACACACACACCCACAAACACACACCACTTAAAATATTATTCTGTTACTAGGTACTGTGTAACCCCTTTTCGGAATTAAGCGGATACATATTTGTCTTTTTTTTTAAATAATTATAGATGTAACACATGTAATTTAAGTTTTTGAGGAGGAGCCTGCCTTTCGTAGAACAGGAATACCTTATACGAGAGCAGTTCAAACTCTGTAAAATATTTAAGTGTTCCTGAATAAATATATTTTCATTTTCATTTAAAGCTGTTCCCCGCGACTTCGTACGCGTCAATTTCTGTTTTTATGATCGCGATAATTTTTGCAACATTTTTCACTGATGCTTCGCTCCTATTGGTCGCAGCGTGATGTTATATAGCTTATAGCCTTTCTCGATACATCGACTATCCAACACAAAAATTTTAATTCAATTCGAACCAGTACTTCCTGAGATTTAGCATTAAAAAAAAAAACTCTTCAGCTTTATAATATTAGTATAGATTTAGAAAAAAAATTGCAATTTTTATATCAGTATTTAAACTTGAAAAATTATGTCTCAGGCGGGACTCGAGCATCTCCTTGCATGCCGGGCGCAGCACTTTAACCATTTAGCCACCGAGATACTACGTCATAGGCGTCAATTTTTCAAGCATATCCTCGCTGTAATCCAGCCGCCATGGCGCCAGCGTTGTTTCATCAAATGTTAGGAGGATGCATCAAACACTTAACACCCGAAAGAAATATCTTTGCAGATGTTTGACAGTCAGTTAAGATGAAACAGTTATTTAAATACTTTATATGATATTTTAAGCAATTAAATTGCAATTTTAATATCAAACTGGAGATGCGGGTTCGAGTCCCGCCTGAGACATTATTTTCATGTTTAAATAGTGATATTAAGTCATAGCAGTTAACTACTTAGCAGTTCTATACATGACGAAGAGACATGTCTCTTCGTCATGTATGAGAAATGCTAAGATGTCCTGGAAATGCTAAGATGTCCTGAGGTGTCAGGTAAACTTATGTATATAAACAAGTTAAGGTTCAAGTCCACATATTTATACATACAGTCCAAATTACAGTTTAACCGCTCCCTCGCGTCGGGCGTCAGACTGTTTAAGCTAATCATTCTCTGTTGTTCGCCGAGCGTGAGTTAGTCACTCGAGTTATAATAACTCAGAGTTTCTCCTCTTGATGCGCGTCGAACTGCGTTGTATTGTTAATTTGTAAATTAAGGGTTTCTTTCTAAATATTTGTCATTCATTAAGTTTTCCACTATAAATTTCGTGAACTGGGATACCCAAATAGAAAAAATGTTGGAAAGCTCTAGCAGCTTATACCATCAATCAAATTTCTTACCATGTCAAGACTGCAATAATAAAAATACTTAATTCATATTGCATTAATACTCGTATAAACCAACTTATTAAACTATAATAGGGCATGTGCTTGGTAAATCAAATCCAACAACACAACTTGTAAACTTGTAAACAAAAAAACGCTTTTATTGCATCGTTCAAAGTTATATTTGACTAGCATTTCTACTAAATAGTTTGCGCTATAATGTTATCTGTAAAAATTGAAGATTTTATTAGACTCCTTTTGGATTTACTACGACAACATCTATTAAAATAAACAAAACAAAAATCGTAAAATAATAATGAATCATCTTCATTTCTGAATAACAAAATGGTTTGATAATAACATATCTCCAATACCTAACATTCAATAACTATAAAACAAGTAATCTGATAATAGTGTTTTGTTGTTATATTGTTTTAATGTTAGCCATTTTAAGTCAATTAAAAAAGTTTTTATCAAACGTTACATCTAACACACACCTACATACCGTAAACATAAGTTTTTACCTCCACAAGTTAGTAATATCCAAATAACTTGTGAATAGCATTGCGTACAGTCATCTCCTGTTAATAAAGTGGCACTTACGTCAAGTTATCCAAGTCTAGCAAACATTCGCGGAAGCAGCGCCAGTAATAACCATTGTATTAGTGCTGATGGGGCTCCAGACTGGGGTTATTACGCTAACGAAGACAAACTGCGCCCGCATCACGGAATATGAGCTGAGAGGTGAAAGGGTGCAATTGTGAGGCGAGAGAGGATGAAAAATTGTTTCATGTTCCATTATATAGAAGTATTGTTAACGATGGAATCAGAAATGAAGTCATGCGAAAGATACGTCTGTTTTAGTAAGAAAACCAGCCGTACTGGAACTAATTGAATTTTATGAAATAATAGGGGTTAAAGTATGAAATTGCCGATTATTTTCCCACTTTTTATTTTGTTTATAGCTCTTAAGTATAGTAATATTATTGCGTAATTCTTTTTGTATTGTATCAAAAACTAAATAAAGTAACTTTTGACTAAAAAAAAATGCAATACTAGTGCCTATTACTTCAAAGGAAGTCGTTGAAAAGACCCCTTACAATATGTCAGCTGACCTTCTTGCTTCAATTAAGTATATTTGTATTATATACTTTGATTTTCAGAAATTTAAATACTATAATGCGTAGCTTTATAACCATCTAACTTTCACCTTTGATTGCATCGAAAGCGGTTCAGGCGTTTTTAAAAAATTTAAAAAAATTGTTAGTATGGAAAAATGACTTTTCTCGATTTCGTCCATACAAAACGGCAATTTCATACTTTAACCCCTAATAGTATATACAACCGCATATTACTAAACAATAATAAGACGTGTAGTGCCGGCGTAATGTAAAATTATAGCCTGGTGTCGACACATAAAAAGAAAGCACCAGCCCATCTTTTCTATGGGTATCGTATGTTTCGAGTTGGAATTAAGCTGATTTACGGTCTTGTGGTACAAGCCCAGTAAAGAAAAGATCTTACCCCTTCTCTTCCTACGGGTATGGTAAGAGGCGACTTAAGGGGAACTACCTGAAGAAGACGAACAACAGTGCCTTTTCTTTAACATTGGCCAAACTGCGATCACCAACTCGTGTGCCAAACGTGGCAGCGGTTATGGCAAAGTCTTCAATTTGGATAGGTTCGTATCGTTTTGGGGTGGTGCGATCTATCTCCTAGTGGTCCACCCTGGACAACGGCATCTTTGGTTTTCTAACCAATGATGACGGCTAACAGATCCCTCTGCGGTGGTAGGCTTCGTAAGAGGCCGCCTGGATGCTACCACCCTCCTGCCGGAGTCCAGCGCCAAACAGTTTTACTGTGTTCTGCTGGTGTTTAGGAGAACGAGTACCTCTGGGTAAGCTCGCTCCATCTTAGGCTTCTTCTTAACCGTAGAGTTAAGTATGTAGTCAAGAGCAAGCTCACAGTGTATAAAAAAAAATACATTTTAGGTTAACCTTTGCCTTAGGATAATGAAGCGAGAATTAGATCTACCTACTACGCAAGGATTCTGAGTTTTATTCCTAGTTAAGTCATTAGGGAAACGATCATTCCTGAATAAGTTTAGGTCTGGAAGGGGTTAGGGATTTAGGGGTATAGTTTGACCATTGATGGAGAGGTGACACTTTCCAAATATTCCTCGGGTTTGTGATCACCAACCTGCATTTCGTAAGCGTAGTGATTATGCCCGTAGGTACTAATCATTGCCATGGTAACCTAAATTCAATGGTTGAGGTCTTTGCCTGGCAGTGGGATGATTATAGGCCGATACTTTACGTTTACTTTTTATACCCTAAATAACATGCATGATAAAGTATATAAAAAGCAAAGAGTTCATCGCAAGAAAGCGAGGTGCTATCGTTAATGAAGACAAACTGCGCACGCATCATGCTAATGCCGATCGAGATATGACAGGCGTTTGATTCAGGAGCGAGGAGCTACAGCTTCGTCACGCTCTGTATAGTCAGTGTCAAAATGCCATGTATTTCCAGATGTATATAGATTGATTTTTTATACAAAATTGTCGTGGCGTAAGTGACGTGTTTTGGCGTATTATAAGGGTTGTAAGTAGCTAACTAAATGCGTATTGTCAGAAGAAGGACTAAGCGTCTTTTTCCCACAATCCACCATATTGTGTGCCAAGCGTAGCGCCTATAATATTCTCAATTTTTAATATAAAACCTATTATGTCCAGCAGAACAGATCTGGTATATCATAGTCGTGGAACATGATTGCTTCGATTGTGCTTCAAAAACATAATTTGGTAATTTCTTAATAACGAAAACTGAATACCTTTGATAATTATATTTAATAATTTAATCTGTATTTCTTAATGCTTAAACCATTGTTTTGAAAAACATCTCAAATAAATGCGCCGACATAATGAGATTACATTGAAAATATTTATAGGTACGGATAATGAAGATCTGTATAAATATTTTCAATCACCGAAATGTCTGCACGCACATAATTTGGAATCGACTACACCAAATAGGATAATTTTTTTATTGTTATAATTGTCAAGAGAAGGTTTTCTTCATTACACCAGCAGCAAGTTAAATAAAAAAATGGTTCTGTGTTTGTTGAAAGCTGTTCTCACCTAAATAATCTGCACATGAATATAGATATATATCAGTTCAAACAATCATGAGTTTAAAGCTTGAACAGAGCACAATACTTTTGACGCTCGACATCCCACAGACCTTTTACGCCTCACACGGTTTTTATAGCGAGAAAATTATCCGCCTAACATTTTCCTATTACGCCTGCTACAGTTAGCCCTCGCACCGCCGCTTCATATACATAATTTATCAATCATTTATCACGGCGAAGGCGGCGGGTGCGTCCTTGAGTGCAGCGGAACAAACGGAAGATAACCTGACTAGGTTACTTTAAAACAGAATAATTTAGATGTATTTTTTTGTAGCTACTGAACGTCCTCTATCATTTAGCCGTTAACGGGATGCCCGTCCGAAAAGAGTTGGTTGCAACAAAATGGCGTGAAAATTTCTTCACTTCTTAAAATAAACGTAGTGAATCTAAACAAGGTTTCCCAAAATAAAAATAATACAAATTAGCGTTAACTCTTTAGAAAATTTGATGAAATGTTATTCTAATAAACTTCTAAAGATGAAAAAGGTACACATTTGCAACGACATGTATTTTCAAATTATACTACAAGATGACAAAAATCAAAAACTGGATAGGTACTTACTGTAAATAATATGTTCTTAGATAAATAGATAGATAGACACTTTATTGCACTAAACACAAAAAGACAGGATATTTCAAAGCTTAGTGGAACGGGAGTTGAAATATTTCAGGTATATTTATTATACACAGAATAAAACTTTAACCTACATAAAATATCTAAACGTTCAGTGCACTCCTACTTTTCATTCTCCTGCACAAGAGAAATTAACAACCCGCTCCATAAGGATTAACATAAAAATATCATTGCATCTGTTATACAATTCGACATTCTAGATGCGATTGTCACGAGATGCCCCAGGAGAGTTCGGATTGTCGGTTTGTTCGGCTGGATGCGATCGCTGGAGGCGCCCGGGGAAATATTCTATTGCATTACTTTGTATAAATTGCCCAAAATATGCCGGGAACTGTACGAGAAATAAAATTGCAGTTTCGTTAAGTATTCCAAGACGGTAATTTGGGGAAAGTATTTAAAATAAATGGATAAATGTGGACAACATCACATACATTGTTCTTATCCCAAAATGAGTAACTATAAAGCACTCGTATTGTTTTTTTTATTTTATTTTATTTTTTATTTTTATTTAGAAAGAAAACCAACAGCGTTTACAAATTACAAAATTGTGGCGAGTAAAATCTAAAAGTAAGGCCAATAACAGGTTCTCCTTATAATAACAGATGGTAACAGTTGTGGAAACTATAACATTCAATGTTGTTGTGGAACAAGTTGTGGAAATTATAAGCAATCGTTGGGTCG
Organism: Anania crocealis; assembly: GCA_949315895.1. Lineage (NCBI taxonomy): Eukaryota > Metazoa > Arthropoda > Insecta > Lepidoptera > Crambidae > Anania > Anania crocealis. The sequence continues at coordinate 27,066,839 of OX438882.1, forward strand.
TTCACAATCATCCGGTTTAATGGTATTTTTTTTTCTTTTTAAGAATTAAGCATCGTTTTATACATTAATAAATACGTGCAATAAAGACCTAATTATACATATAAATACTTTCTACATAAATAAAAATATGTTTGCCTGGTAAATAAAATAAAAAGATTCATACAACACCCACGTACCTTAGTAGTTTCTGTTGAAATCAGAAACTACTAAGGTACCATAAACACCCTTTTTTCGTACTTCGGTGTCACATTAAACCATTGGCCCTGGCTTCTGCCCCAAGATGGCAGTCATAGAAAAGTTACGACTCAACGATTTTTCACATTATGAACCATATCTCTTACACCCTTGCTCATGATTCTTGTCCGCCTAATAAAATCTGCGAAGACTCAGCGTCAAAAAAGGTTAGGTTTGGTGTAATAGATTACCTTTATTTGATTCGAAGACTGCCCTATCAATCTCGTGAGGTCTAAACGCTTTCCACACCCTAAAACTATGGTTGATCTGATGTGGGTATTGAAGATATCAGATCGAACGATTTTTTTAATGGTTTTAAGTGTTTTTGGAGTTACATTCAGGTACCGCCAAAAAGATGAGATTGAAATTAAAGATTGATTGATGATACAGAATGATTTTTAAAACAATCGACAAATTTTAGTTCAGTTTCTTTAACTGAAAACTAAACATTCTGGGAAGTTAAATGAAAATCGAAAAAGTCGATATTTTCAAATGTTATATCTTATAATGAAAATTGTAATCAATTAACCCTTTGACGATCGGATATTCCAGACACAATGGGGGCTATCGCTAGTGAATTTGCCACTAGAGGCGCTAGTGTCGCGTGAGGTCCAATAACATTCACTTTGTACTGGTTTTAGCGGAATTTGTTGCATAAATTATAATTTCTTTAATTTACCTGCTGGAAAGTGATCTCCTTCGTAAAATATCGCAAATATGGATTATTTGGCGATTAATGTGAACGCTTTAAAAGCGGAATTAAGAAAAAGCGCAAAAATAGGCGGCCTCAAGAGCAACTATTTCAGAAGTTAGTTTGTTGATATCAAGATAGTTATTTATAAACAATATAACCTTAATTAGATTCAAGATATAACACTTTGTTTCGGCGCCAATCGCCTTTGACAGCTATACCTTCGGACCTCAGTCTACAGTGGCGCCAACTGGTGAGCAAAGAAACGGTAGTCCCCATTAAAATCAATTGTTATCGTACCAAATGGTAGTCTCTTGGGGTTCAAAGCGTTAAACACATCACCACTTCAAATGAATAAAAGAAGCCGCGACAGGCATATAACTTACGCGGGTAAAAGTAAGCTTATATTACATTACGCGTTGCTTAGTAACGTTCCGTGCAGTTTGAGGTACAGACAAAAAAGTTAAAGGTCATTGAATTAATTTTCAACTTAAAGTCCAACAAGTAGAGATCAATATCAATTGAGAAAATTTTACTTTTTGTGGTAGGTTGACGTGCTGTTGCCTGTATAATAGCGTACCAAAAGCTCGTAAGTCTGTCGATGTACATGATATTAAAATATTTTAATTCTTTTACTGTAAACGAAATATTTTTTTCCTTAAAAGTTATTTCTTCGAAGTTTTGATTTTTATAACATAACTATAAATTATACATTTTTGAATTTAATTATTATAGCATGATATCAACATAATAGGAGTTAAAGTATGAAATTGCCGATTATTTTCCCACTTTTTATTTTGTTTATAGATCTTAAGTATAGTCATATTATTGCGTAATTCTTTTTGTATTGTATCAAAAACTAAATGAAGTAACTTTTGACTAAAAAAAATGCAATACTAGTGCCTGTTACTTCAAAGGAAGTCGTTGAAAAGACCCCTTACAATGTGTCAGCTGACCTTCTTGCTTCAATTAAGTATATTTGTATTATATACTTTGATTTTCAGAAATTTCAATACTATAATGTGTAGCTTTATAACCATCTAACTTTCACCTTTAATTGCATCGAAAACGGTTCAGGCGTTTTTAAAAAAAACTTAAAAATTGTTAGTATGGAAAAATGACTCTTCTCGATTTCGTCCATACAAAACGTCAATTTCATACTTTAACCCCTAATACTTACTTATTGCAACATCGCAGACTGGAATAATAAATACAATAGTGGGAAATTCTTTTCAAACAATTAGGTTCTTACACTTAAAATAAAATCTGTTAAAACGTCAATGGCAAATACTTATTAATCTTATTCTTTCACTGAAGTTTGAAATTCTTTTCCGTATTTCTCCATAAATCTATTGGAAAGATTCAGTAACCATAAAATGAGATTTGAGGCTATGAATTAGTTTTATTCTCATATCTCGCTAGCTCACCTGTTAGTTTAAGGTGAAATTTGAAATATTCAAATTGTTTCTACTAAAATATCGATGAGACTTTTTAAACGTATTTTATACCTTTAACATTGGTTATCTATTTGCATGTAAGTACCTACTTAAAATTGTATGAAATTTTGATAGAACTAAGCTGGTTTTAGTTATTAAAAAAACAAACATGGATATCAGACAACTCCGGAGCATAGATCCCAACTAAGGTAGTAAAAATTTAAAATGTAAGGTAAAATTAAAATAAATGAGGTTCCATTTTGCAATACATTATAGGTAGTATATATAAACTTAAAAATTCGCGCAGAGTCGCAGTGTCTCGGTGGCTTAATGGTATAGCGCCCGCCCGGCATGCGAGGAGATGCGGGTTCGAGTCCCGCCTGAGACACAATTTTTCAATGTTATATACTGATATTATAATTGCAATTTAATTGCTAAAATGTCAAATAAAGTATAATAGGTATTTTATGTAATACACTAAGTAGATTTGGCATTCAGTATAGAAAGAAAATCAATTTTATATAAGCTGCAAACCACTGGCTAGATGTAGGTACCTAAGTGGTAAACATTCAAACATCGCATCTAAGCATTATTATGTAGCAACACTGTATGTAAAAACAAAGTTCATTTTCAGAAGTTCTCGCTAATATTATGAATATCAAAGTAAATTTGTTGTTCGACTGTCTGTAAAGCTTTAACGCCTATAAAGTTTATTTTTTTAATTTTTGTAAATGTGAACAACATCACATACATTGTTCAGATCCCAATTTGAATAACTATTTAAAGCACTCGTATTTTGGAAACCAGAGACAACGAAGGTACCACAAACACCCATACCCGAGAAAATGTAGAAAAGCACAATTTTTCTTTATTGACCCGTCCGGGATTCGTACCCAGGACCTCGGAGCACCTTGAAAACCGGTGTGTATGCCACTCCGCCACGGAGGTGGTATTAGATCCTGAGAAATGGCATAAATAAGCTTTTTTTATCCACTGCTGGGCACAAGTTTCGGCCCGCGTGTAGTTGACGCGGGCAGAGACGCGGGCGAAAAGATATTTACAAAAATGTTTTGTATGAAAAGACAATATCTTGATTTGGGCTGATATTGTTTTTTTGATTGTTTAAATAAAATTTTAAACCTTGCTTTATTGATATTGTATGGTTTTATCTGCTGATCAAAAACATTCAAGCTACGTACTTCGACAGGGATAAATTGGTCATGACATATCCTCCATAGACATCACTTATGTCCCGGTAAACACTTAGTGGGATTGGCCGTGTGTCACCCCTATTGGTGACGTTGACTTGCGGTTTCACTTCGAAGTAAACAAGTCTTGCTACAGCATAATAAACACGAGTTTTTGCAGCGATTCTCCGGTTTCTGAACTGATCATAGTTTTAATGACAAATTAGCAGCCTCATAAATCTTATGATAAAAATCTTGACAGGATCATTATGTACGCTTATTAAGCGTACTTATATTATAAATGCAAATGTTTCGATGGATGTTTGTTATCTAACCAATACAAAACGGGTAAACGGATCTAAATGATGAAATTTTGATCATCATCAAAAAACAAATTACGTATTTTTCCTTTTAGTGTAGCCTAGTACAAAAATGTCAAGATAAAGCACCTAGACATCTATTACTTACGAAATCCATTTTTCGAAATCATATCAAAAGTTTTTACACATTCATATTCGGCCAGATAATCAATAATTTCTAAAGACTACAACCAACTAGACTGACCTCAGGCCCGGGATGTCAGTGACCGGTACCCCATCCTCCGTCATCCAGGATATGGTAGGCGCTGGGGTCCCGTGCGCTGCGCAGGAGACCCGGGCTCCAGTGCTGTTGGAGAAGGAGAGCCGAGGCGGCGGCTCCATGAGGAAAATCAGCTGGCTGGTAGTCGGCGGCACTGCGGACAAAGATTATTATATAAATACTAGCGGACCCGACAGACGTTGTCCTGTCTTACTATGAATGTTGATAGGCACGTAGTATGGTATTGATACGGGTATACCTATAAATAATTTTGTTGGTATTCCGACAGGCGACATTACTGGCCATGTGCAAAATTCAGTTTGTTTTACCCCTTTAACGATATTTGTAGCACTCATTCTGTCAATGTGTTAAGTCAAACGCCATACGCTTTAAAAAAGTTTAAATTGTCATAAGCGCTAAGGCCACTTTACAAATAATTTAGTATGATGATTAAATTTTCTTAAATTTTCTAATTTTCCGCACAATTTTCTTGTTTTTTTCTTTCAAAAGAACATTCTCCTGGCAATAACAAACAAAACAATAAAAGAATTAGCAAAATCGATCCAGCCATTCACGCGTATGCGATAACCAAGGGAAATAGGGATTCATTTTTATATGTATAGATTATTATATTTCTCCGACATGCCACATCGGGCAACACAGAGCTGTCTAGTCCCAAATGAAACTATTACTAGTAGCTTGAGTTATGGGTGTTAGACAACCGATAAACATACTTATATACTAATGTTTTCTTGAGTTTACGCGAACACTTTGAATTGTAATGAAAGATATTATGTTTACGGATTAAAATCATAAATAAACGCTTACTATAATCCGTAAACAAATCTTTTATTACTTACATACCTTTTTTTTTAAATGTCTACCGTGCTCTTTGAACCACCTGAAAAATAAAGCAATGTCCACGTTATTGGACCATTGTGTATAACATGATGGCAGTGTTATACAGGTAACTATATAACAAATTACCTAACAACATCAAAGAATGCGAAAACATAGATACTTACTTTCAAGGCTAAATTAAAGAAATACATATATACATTGTTATAAATTACATAAGCAAAGTACGAGTTTAAAGGTTCAAATGTGTGTGTGCACGAGTGTGGATCTCCATACCTTTATTTAAATGTTTATATTTATTTTTATATTTTCAGCCCCAGAGGTAAATTAAATTAAATTAAAAAATTGTATAATCACTTACGATTATTTCATCTCATTGTAAATGAACATCATGTTTTATGAGAATAAATGTCAAAAATTGTACTAAGGTAGACCACTACAAAGTTTTAGATGAAATGTATTGTAATATTATAACAGTATTGCAAGATTCAGCTCTAGCAAGTAAAAATTCTATTTCAGGCAATCAAAAAGGTAATAAAAAATATGTGGTTGGTTGGAATAAACATGTAAAACAGGCACATGTAGAGTCCAAAGTTGATTTCAAAAACTGGTTATGTCATGGTAAACCATCAACTGGGTACATTTACGATAAAATGTGCCTCAGTAGGAGAATTTTCAAGTCTAGACTCAAATGGTGCCAGAATCATACCGATCAAATAAAAATGGATATGTTGGCCAAGCATCGTACAAACAAAAATTTTAAGAAATTCTGGCAATGTACAAATAAACTTAATGTAAAGACTAGTCGAGCTGAGTGCATTGATTCTGAAAGAGATCCTCAGAAAATAGCAAATATTTTTAAATCTTACTTTCAAATCAGTTCACCTTTGTCTTCAGGAACAATGAAAACAAGCTATTCAGGCGATATTCAATCACATATGCAAATTTACGCAAGGGATGTTAGAAAGGTAATTAAGAACATGACTGGAGGTAGATCTCCTGGGCATGATAGCCTAAGTGTGGAACATTTACGTTATGCGGGTAACCATTTACCCAGAGTACTAGCTATGTTCTACTCTTTGTGCTTAAGACATAGGTATCTTCCAAAAGACCTCATGAAAACTGTTGTTGTGCCGATAATTAAGAGTAAGACTGGTGATATCAGCGAGAAAACAAACTATCGTCCTATTTCTTTGGCTACAATACTGGCCAAGGTTTTTGACAGCTTGCTCAATGCACAGCTCGTAAAAAATCTCAGGCTGCAACCGGGACAATTCGGTTTTCGGTCTGGCTTTTCCACTGAAAGTGCAATTTTCAGTATGAAGCATACAGTTAGGTATTATTTATATCGTAAAACGCCGGTTTACGCTTGTTTTTTGGATTTATCCAAAGCTTTCGACTTAGTGTCTTATGATATCCTATGGGATAAACTTAGAAAGTGCGGTGTATCTTCAGAACTAGTTGAAATATTTGAGTATTGGTATGCTAATCAAGTCAATGTTGTCAAATGGGCAGACAATCTTTCGGATGCGTATAAATTGGAATGTGGGGTGAGGCAAGGGGGTGTCTCTTCGCCCGCGCTATTTAATTTATACATGGACAGTCTGATAGATGAACTCAGCAGCATGCATGCAGGCTGTTACATAGACGGAGTAGCAATCAACAACATAAGCTATGCCGATGACATGGTGCTGCTGAGTCCATCGGTGGCTGGCCTCCGTGTACTATTGAGGGTGTGTGAGAGATATGCTAAAAGTCATGGTCTTAATTACAATATCAAAAAAAGTGAATTAATGCTTTTTGGTTTAAGCGATAAAATCCGTGATGTTCCTGTAATTAAGCTAAACGAGTCGCCACTAAACAGGGTTAAACAGTTTAAATATTTAGGTCATATTGTCACCGATGATCTAAAAGACAACGCTGATATTGAACGAGAACGTAGGGCGTTGGCTGTCCGGGGTAACATGTTGACTCGCAGGTTTGCTCGCTGCTCGACAGAAGTCAAGATTACACTTTTCAAGGCATATTGTCAATCTTTTTACACGAGCAGCCTGTGGGTAAACTACACTCGCAGGGCATACGACGCCCTACGAGTTCAATATAATAACGTTTTCAGGATGATGTTGCGGTTGCCCCGCTTCTGTAGCGCTTCGGCGATGTTTGCTGATACAGATGATTTTTACGCGATTAGGCGCAAACGCATCGGTTCACTGTTGCGCAGAGTTCGGGGTAGCAGCAGCATCATCCTGAAAACTATTTCGGATAAGTTCGATTGTCCCATTCAGTCATATCTTGTCAGATTAGTGATTGGGGCAATAAAATAGATTTTTACTATTAGTTTTTATTTTTTTATTATTTATTTTTTCGTTAATTTGTTTAATGTCAATAATTATAGCTTTAAATATTACTGTTTCTAACCTTAATTGGATCACTGTAGTCTGAATAAATAAATGCATTATTATTATTATTAAACCTAAATATTAACCACTTTCCAAAATTTTTTTAGGCGTTCAGTATCGTATTTAGAGCATAAATTTTATGAAGTAAAAAATGAAAATCAAGTTTTCACCTGAAAATATTTTTCGCAATATAGTTTTCAATTTTTACGGTCCTAGGCCTGATAAGGTATAAAGGGATAATCAAAAACTTATGATTAGTATCGTAATGAATTAATGAAATGCGCATCGCGTAAAAAAAGTGTTGCTAGGCGGCCGTATCAAAAATTTTACATTTTTGGCGGACATTTTCTATGTGCTTTATCTTGAAATTTTTGTACTGGGCTATACCAAAAGAAAAAATACGCATCTGTTTTTTGTATCGTAGATTAATATATTAAAATTTGGAAGGTGGTAAAAATTTCGTCCTGTATATTTATTGCGCTCTGTCACCAGGCTGTATCTCAAGAGCCGCGATAGCTAGGCAGTTGAAATTTTCACAAATTATGTATTTCTGTTGCCGCAATAACAACAAATACTAAAAACAATATAAAATAAATATTTGACGGGGGCTCCCATCCAACAAACCAATTATTTTGGCCTTTTTGGTACGAAACTTGGCCGGTTATTTAAGCATTAAATTTTGATTCAGACTTTTAATTTTGTAACACGCTGTGACGCGCCCAGACGTATTATTTTGCTGCGGCGGGGTCTCGGTTGAATGGACCTTACACAGCTACATCTGTGCGCGTCACAGCGTAATTCAAAATAAATAGCGGATTATTTAGTATTATAATAAAAAAAATAATTGATAAAATAATTAAAATAACACTGCCAAGATGTTATTCATAATGTATACATGAAAAATGCACCATTAAAATTATTTTTCGAACATTGTCAACCATATAATGGAGAAATTCATATCGAATTGAGAACCACTTCAACATTTATAATGGAGAAATTCGTATCGAATTGAGAACCACTTCACTTTTCGTCAACCTATACTAATAGTATAAAGCTGAAGAGTTTGATTGTTTGTTTGTTTGAACGCGCTAATCTCTGAAACAACTAATTCGAATTGAAAAATTGCTTTTTAGTTGGATAGTCCATTTATCGAGGAAGGCTTTAGGCTATATTATTTTAAAAACTTTTTAAATGCGATCATAATAACAGAAATTGACGCGGACGAAATCGCGGGCAACAGCTAGTTGTAAATAAAGTGGAGATTATAAGAAAAACATATTTCATTACAGTGTTCATACAGTAGTTACCTACTGTATGAACAAACACATTGTTTAATATTTTATGTATAATACAAAGACAATCACAAAACAAATCACAAGCAAACTTCAAACAAGAGCAACTTCGACAATTAACAAAATTAATTAATCACGTCATGCCTAACCCCTCATCTTAAAATAGGTACCTACTTGATTAGATGACAACCGCTCGGTAAATCGCTTAGCGGGTATGTCAAAGGTCACAATGATGTGACCTTTGCACGAATATGTCACCTTAACTAAATATCTAAGTTATGATCAATTTTATAGTACACAGTATCGGTATTTAAGCTTCTGAGTCTCGAGCTTAATCCCTCAACCCCCAGGAGGCACTCGGGTGCCACGATAACAATTGATTCCAATTGTGTCTGGAATAACTCACGATCGAGGGATTATATCGCTTTTGTATCAATATGGTAAAGTGTATTTTCCAATATTTACCCGACCTAGGTTCAAATTTGACGTAACAAAAACTATGAGTACTTTAAATTAATATAACAAAGATTGCACGAACGTCGAACATATCTTTAATTGTACTGTCCCCTTATTCGCGTAACCAAATCGTATCACAATCGTAATTGAACGACAGGTTTTTGACAGTTCTAGTATGGGCTAAATGTCAAAATCGTCCAATTCAACAACGATCGAACTGCGATTCGGTTACGCGAATTAGGCCCCTGGTCTGGGTATTTTATGTTTAATACTCGTAAGTACATAATAATAAATACCTAAGCAAGTAATGGCCTATCAGCCCACCGCAGCTCAAAGGCTTCCATCATTCAATTCAAGTTACCATAGCAATAATAGGGACAGGCATAATCACCACGCTTGCCAAATGCGGGTTGGTGTGTCCAAACCCGAGCATTATCAGTTATTTTTGGGACTGGATGACGCTGTGTGGCCCAGTGGTGTGTGTCAAAAAATATTTATTCATTTGATCATATCATAAAACGTTTGTACAGTCTATAACTGCCAAATAATATCTATTTGTCAATTTGTATTCGAACTATTTAACATTCATTTTGAGATCAAAAGCTTAGAATATCGAACAAAATTGGAATACCTTAAAAAACTTCAGACGTTAGCGAAAACCACAAATTTACTGGCAAATAACGATTGTGTCACATTCGACTTAGATGCAGTAGGTTCACATTATCATACTTAAAAGACCTGAATAGCTTTAATGTAATGTCGTATATTTAACCTTAAAAATAAAGACTCAGGCTTCGGCCGAAATCAATTGTTAAATAAGAATTAAAAATTATTTTGCTAATAGTTTTATAATAACTCTGGCAATCTCAACGTACACTACCTGCACTTGAACACCGAATGAGTATGCGCAAGAAAATAAAAAAATGCGCGCTATTAAATCGACTTCTCCGTTATCCACTTTGACCAAACAGACATCCTTATACAATTGCGTGTTTAGTATCAATACTATTCGTAATTTCTGTTTGTAGCAAACAAAAGGGATATTTTTAAACTATTGCATAGCTTCTATCGCGGGCCTTGAGCGTGGAGACCGAATCCAGAAATTCCGTAACGAAAATAACCTAACCTAACACTCGGGGCGAGGCACGATCGAACCATTTTGAATTTCCGAAATTTAATAGAATTTAGAAGAAAATAAGGATTTTGACAGTATGGTGGTGCCTATGGTAACCATATCTGCCAAAATATCAGAAAAATTTAATTACAAAGTCAAAATTAGTAAATACATAAAATTATAAAATTAAGCTATTGCATAGCCTTTATCGCGGGCCTTGAGCGTGGAGACCGAATCCAGAAATTCCGTAACGAAAATAATCTAACACCCCCCACTCCGACCGGCACAGCGGTTAAACAACTCCGGGTAATGTTGTTCTTGTCGTTGCATTATGGTAGTCGTAAGACGCTGCTAAGGGATTACCGCTCTAAATAACAAACAGCAACGTTCACTTTACCATGGCTTGACTGATCGCCAATCCGTCTATCAAGCGTGAAGATTATAGCAAAATCTTTATGAATGAGAGGATAAGAAGTACCTACTCATCTAACTCACCGGTCATCGGCTCTTTAGCCAACGAGACTAATGTTTGACACTTTATCTTGTGTTTTATTTGGAAACCTACTTTGTATTATTCTCTTGTGATAGTACTAACAACGTTATTGTCAGAAATAGAAACGTTAGCACTCGTTTAAGAAGACAGGTCTAATTCAAAGAGAGCTTGGGACTTTATTACGTAAATCCAAGATTTGTTGTCTTTTGTCGTGAAGCGTATTTTCCTAAAATTATAAATTCTGGTCAGCATTTGTATTCATTTGTATTGTAGCAGCTTCATTGTAGATTTTTTATGTTACTTAAGAAATAGTTTTATAAAGATATCAAAATATAAATAATGGACTGTATGATTTAAAGGTCGCTGTGACAAAAATAAAAGAAATATTATCGGTAATATAAACCGATTTACCAAAGAAAAAATATAAAAAGCAAAGGAGACAATTTCCAAGTTGAATCTAAACACACATTGACATAATAATATATCTTAATATATATATTTCTTGTGTGCGTGTGTATGTGACTGAACTCCTCCTAAACGACTGGACCAATTTTGATGAAATTTTTTGTGTGTGTTCAAGGGGATCTGGGAATGGTTTAGATTCACAAGTAGGGTAGGTTAGGGGTAGGGGTAGGGGTAGGGTAGGGGTAGGGTAGGGGTAGGGTAGGGGTAGGGTAGGGGTAGGGTAGGGGTAGGGTAGGGGTAGGGTAGGGGTAGGGTAGGGGTAGGGTAGGGGTAGGGTAGGGGTAGGGTAGGGGTAGGGTAGGGGTAGGGTAGGGGTAGGGTAGGGGTAGGGTAGGGGTAGGGTAGGGGTAGGGTAGGGGTAGGGTAGGGGTAGGGTAGGGGTAGGGGTAGGGTAGGGGTAGGGTAGGGGTAGGGTAGGGGTAGGGTAGGAGTAGGGTAGTAAAATATTAAAAAAAATTTATGGCAAAACAACGTTTGCCGGGTCAGCTAGTTTCTTATAATAATAGACAATAATTTAAATAAAGTAAATATTTCAAAAAGGTATATAGGTAACGCACTTACGTTGTGCACAAGTTTAGTTTAGTGTATTATTTCAAACAGGCCTTAAGGAGTTTCTCCATTATAAACACAGGACAGCACTGTTTAAAAGTGCAGAGTTAAAAAAATTGGTTGCCTGTAAAGTCGGTATACGGGCGAAAGTTTTACGTGACAACGACTTTGAGTGGTAAAATAATTTTAATGTGAATATTCATTCGTATAGTAGGAAGAAGGATGAAATAATAGTAACAATTTAAAACATTTATTTATACAAAGAATTATATTTAAAACATTAATTTATACAAAGAATCTCGCACTGAATTTCATATTAACAAAATTTTATTGAACTGGATTTTATAGAAGCGCAAGACATGAACCGGTGTGTATGCCTATCTCTCTCACTCTCTCTCTCTCGCTCTGTCTCTCTCGCTCTTAGGCGGGCTAACTGTGCTCGAGTGGAAGGGACGCGTGCCTTTCACTTTTTATGTCTGTCTCTCTCGCTCTTAGGCGGGCTAACCATGCCCGAGTGGAAGGGACGCGTGCCTCTCACTCGCTCTCATTGTGAGCGCATAACGTGAGCGGAGCGTAACGCAGTTTCTTGAAGTGTCACCCGGCAAACCAATTTATAAGACGTTGTCACGTCAACAAGGACAGGTAGTTTTACAGAAGTTGTCTTCGTATTGTCCACACACTCTAAATTAATGTATGGTACATCTTTTTATTTTTTATAATGATGTGTTTTTAAGTTCTAACTCATTGGTAGGACCAAACGGATAATTTTTATGTTGCGTACTCTTTCACTACTTGGCAATGCGCTGCACTGTATCTGTCAGACAGGACTATAAGTCAATATAGATTCCTTATACACGCTTATCAAATAACTTAACAACTAAGCATTATTACGTATACAAATTGCGTTTAGTAAGATTTCCAATATACTATTGTTGTACGTTCCAACCAAGTAACAATCAAAGCTATCTTATAACCATCAATCGTTTTTCTATGACCACCGACAGCCGCTGCCAGCGCTAAAGCATCGTGGTGAACTTCGCTAATTCCCAACTCTGGCTGCTTTATTAAAATTCCAGCAGGTCTGTCGCTTTGTCGCCCGCACATTAATTGTTCGCAACAGTCAAGCAACAATCCCTGGAATCCGGTTTGAGTCGCTTTGACGTCTCTTTGCATTACGAAATGTCGGAGTATAAAGTTTGGATTCACAATATGTCATTATGTTTCGAACGTAAATTAGCAGACTGTTTCACTCATCTGGCTCATTTGGAACTCTTGTTCTTATTTGCGTCTGTGTTTGGATTTTAATGAGATACATTTTATGGCAATGGAACAAAAAATACAATAAATTGCCAGAATATATAAAGGACGCCGACTCTATGTGTTTTCAAAAAAAGGTTGAAACAATATATTTTGCTTGATTCTGACGAATCAGATTAACTAAGTCAACTCAGCACTACTACCTGATTATGTCTGCCGCCTATACTGGACTACATTGTTGTACCTTTCTATTGTTTTTCTCATGCAAGTGACTGTAATGGTTTTATGTGAGAAACAAAGTTCTTTAACCATAACAAAAAATCTTAAAAAGTATTTATAAAGTATGTTCGCAATGTGTTCACTAATCATATTCAAAAATAGTCTGCTGTGACAGTTATTTTAAGCCGTTTAATACAGGCCTCTGTAAAGTAAAGTAAAGTAACAGCCTATAATCATCCCACTGCAGGGAACCATCTCGTGAACTTGGTGGAGTAAAGTAAAGTAACAGCCTATAATGATTCTGCTGCAGGGCAAAGGCCTCCATCATTGAATTCTAGTTACCACAGCAATGATGGGTGCTGGCATAATCACGACGCTTGCCAAAATTATTATTTATCGACCGGGGGATCGAACTTGGGACCCCAAGATCTTGGCCCGGTTTTTAAACCACTAGACTAACGGGGCGTTAGGCCTCTGACGTGACTGAAATCTTGACGAAGCTTTCTTAGCACGAATTTGACCCCACCTCTTCAGAATCCAAGCCAATTAAGTATATAGTTTTGTTTATCGATTCGCCTCGGAATCCAATTTAAAACCCTTGTGTACCTTGTCTTCAGACAATAGTTGACGATCAACAATTTTAAAACTCCATCAAAAATAAAGTTATACTTGGTGTAAAAAAATCAAACGCAGATCCGAAAACCATGTATTGTCCCCAACACTAGGATATTTTTTTTCTTTAGGGCCATACGTGGGAAAAAGCTGGTTCCGAAGATATTGAGGGTCAAAGTCACAATTTTGTTTTCCATTTTATTACAAAAACTGTTGTCAAAGGTTACTTAAAAACTTTTCTTCTTACAAACATAGTGTTTTTTTTTAATTATTTCTTACAATACGCAATGTACGGCTCAGCGCGGAAGAATTTTGAACTTAGCAGCCATCTCCAGCGCAGCGGTCAACGCTCCGACTGCTATACATTGCGCGCTATGTATTTTAATATTTTTTGAGTCCCTAAAATAAAAATCATTTCCCAGCTATAATATTTTGTAACATGACTTGGTTTGCCTTACAGATTGCGTAGCTTCAGGATCTGCGTTTAGTTCTTTTACACCCTGTAAATTAGGAACTAGATACGTAGTCCAATACAAAGATGGCACCTAAAAACTGTTCTCATCTGAATGATTGACGTTGAATTCACGTCAGTGTCAACTTTATAACCCGGCCAAATTAAATGTGGACAAATAAATAAATGTGGACAACATCACATACATTGTTCTGATCCCAATTTGAATAACTATTTAAAGCATTCGTATTTTGGAAACTAGAAACAACGATGGTACCACAAACACTCAGACCCGAGAAAATGTAGAAAAACACATTTTTTCTACATTGATCGGGATCGGGATTGACCGGGACCTCGGAGCAGGCGACACCTTGAAAACCGGTGTGTACGCCACTCCGCCACGGAGGTCGTCAAATTGTGTCAGTAAAATCAGTAAAATCAGTTTTATTTCTGCAAATAGGCCCCTGGAGGCGCTTTTACACGTCCCAATATTAAAACCTACCACTGCTTCGGGACAAATGTGGGCTAGTGCCGAGAAGAAGCATCGCAAGAAACTCGGTCACTATTGTCAGCCTCTTTTCAAATAAATAAGGTTACACAAGATATATGCCAGTGCGAGCTGGGACAGGCATATATGGATATTTATGTGGTGTATTGGTACGGGCTCCCTTTTCCGCATCTGGCTCCACTTGGCTGGCCCATTATGCGTAGGGGGATTAGGATGGTTAGTCCAACCATCCCAACTCCTTCCAGAAGCACAGAAGTTTTTTTTGGAATTTAGGTGAAGAAAAAAAGAAAATATTTATTTGACACAATAACAAACACAAAGCACAAAAAATAAAAAGGAAACAAGTGTCAAAAAGGTTCCCGCTCAGCATTAGTCGTGACAGCTAGAGGCTTATCACGACGCTGATTTTCAGCGGGGACCCTGATCAGGAGCGTGGGTGTGACAGAGGCGGGTAGACTCACCAGGCCACTACCTGGTCGGTCTGACCGAAGGAACCCGGCAGGTCCCAATGAGTCAACACGCCACTGCCGGCGTTACGCGGTATATTAAACAAAAAACGTTAAGAAGCAAAAGTACAATAAAATAAAAAACAAAATAAACTATGACAGACTAAAAAAAAAACAACATAACAAAAATGTATGTAAGTACATTAATATTACATACACAAGAAAAAAAAATAAGTTGTTGGCTTCATGGATGGGACCGAGGCCGTAAGACAAAGATAAAAAAAAGAAAAGAAATAAAAGTAAATAAATAACCCTGAACTTCTTAACCTAATATCCTATTGATCACTTAGTCTTGTTTAGGACATTATTATAAGATTCAGTGCATTATTATAATAAAATAATAAATAAATAAATGTGGACAACATCACATACATTGTTCTGATCCCAATTTGAATAACTATTTAAAGCATTCGTATTTTGGAAACCAGAAACAACGAAGGTACCACAAACACCCAGACCCGGGAAAATGTAGAAAAACACATTTTTTCTACATTGGCCCGTCCGGGAATCGAACCCGGGACCCCGGAGCAAGCGACACCTTGAAAACCGGTGTGTACGCCACTCCGCCACGGAGGTCGTCATTAAAATCATCATCAAAATTAATTCTAAGTTCCGTAAAATACACATTTTGGAGTCAATATAGAAGCAAAAGGTATGTGGTGTTAGATCTATTCGATTGATATAGGTTGTTTAGACAACGGCAGGTCAACCTACCCAAAAGGTTAAAGGTCAAGGTCATTGAATTGATTTTCAACTTTAAATCCACCGAGTACAGATTAATATCAATTGAGAAAATTTGCGTTTTTTGGTACGGGTGAGGTATTGTCTGTACTTACTGTGCACCCTCATGACAAATCGATACGCTATTTGTTGATACACTTTTTGACACTGAATGTTTAGGTATCTAAGTTTGAATAGTACATCAATGTTCCCATAGAAACACTTTTAATATCACGTATGACGATGAAAGTTAAACTAAAGTACGCGTCAGGCTTAAGAGAGCTCAGGGCAGGAAGCAATCAAATTTACGGCTCCATCTTTTGGGCGATAAAAAGAGCGTTCCGAGCGTTATGCGAGCTTAAGCGCCGGTTACGCTCCAGTCGCCAGGTGTTCGATATTTTTTTATAGAGCATTATAACGTCTGGACGCGAAATGAAAACAGTTAACGTTGGCAAAGACATAATTAGTTGTATTTTTATTTACATATATGAAAATGAAGTTTGACGACCTTCGTGGCGGAGTGGCGTACACAACGGTTTTCAAAGTGTCACCTATTCTGAGGTCCCGGGTTCGGATCTCGGATGGGTGTCAATGTAGAAAAAGTATGATTTCCTACATTTCCTTGGGTCTGGATGTTTGTGTTTTAAATAGTTATCCACGTTGATTTATTTAATGCGGTCGAACCGGGGAAATAAATACGATAAAAAATATTTCAAAAACTTGACGGAGTTTTTAGAACCAACAATACAGTTTCATCAGTAATAAAGTGAAGTAACAGCCTATAATCATCCCACTGCAGGGAAAAGGCCTCCATCATTGAATTCAAGTTACCACTGCAATGATGGGTGTACTGGCATAATCACCACGCTTGCCGAATGCGGGTTGATAATCACAAACCCGAGCAACGTTCGAAAATTCGAAAACTTTTGTTGTCCGACCCGGGATTCGTACCTGGGACCCCAAGATCTTGGCCCGGTATTTAAACCACTAGACCAACGGGACGTTTATATATATAGATAACAGTTTTTACATGCGACAGTATATCAAGCTAAGCACTGAGGCATTTTATTCAGTTGTAATAGGTGTGATTTTGCCACAAAAATGTGCCTGTAGCCCGATGAGCAACAGTGGCTTGCTCACTTAAGAGGAAACACAAGGGCCGTTTTTCCATACAAACGTAGTCCCCTGTTTCCTCCCTGGATAAAGCCAGTAGAGCAATAATTTTTATTACAAAAATTCATGGCCACTATAAGCATGTTTCTATGTTTTCTGTTTTTTCATAAATTAATTAATAAAAAGATATAAGCCCCCAAAAATCGAAAAAATTCGCCAGATTTTCCGCTGTGTTCAAACATCCAGAAAACAAATTTAGCTAAATTTAAGAAAAAAAGGAAAACATACGATCACGGCCAAAGCCTTGCAGTGTCAACTTGAATTCAATGATGGAGGCCTTTTCCCTGCAGTGGGATGATTATAGATTGTTACATGATATATCAAGCTATAACTTTCGATACAGCCTACCAAACCAAGGCTGTATAACATTTTCAGAGGTCCCGTTCGCAAGTATGTAGCGTTTGATATTTGCAAAACTTCATTAATAACGGAGTAATCCTCGTCGGAAACGTTTAACCCTTTTTGACCCTAAACAAGGCTGTAACTTTAAATAGTCCGCCTTTTGCGCTTGGTGCAAAGAGAGGCCGTGGACAAGATTAAAATATATCAGTATTTAAATTTGAAAAATTATACCCAGGCGGGACTCGAACCCGCATCTTCTCGCATGCCGGGCGCCGCTTTACCAAATTACTTTAAATACTGATATTATAATTGCAATTAAATTGCTTGAATATCATATAAAGTACTTATATAGCTGTTTCATCGTAAGAGACAGTCAACAATGCAAAGATGTTTCTTTCGAATGTTAAGTGTGCAAACTCCTAAAATTTGATGAAACAACGCTGAATTTGTTTAAAAAATTTCAGGCGTCCTCGCTAGTGAATTTGCCACTTGAGGCGCTAGTGTCGCGTGAGGTCCAATATCATTCACTTTGTACTGGTTTTAGCGGAATTTGTTGCATAAATTATAATTTCTTTAATTTACCTGCTGGAAAGTGATCTCCTTCGTAAAATATCGCAAGTATGGATTATTTGGAGATTAATGTGAACGTTTTAAAAGCGGAATTAAGAAAAAAGCGCAAAAATAGGCGGCCTCAAGAGCAACTATTTCAGAAGTTAGTTTGTTGATATCAAGATAGTTATTTATAAACAATATAACCTTAATTAGATTCTAGATATAACACTTTGTTTCGGCGCCAATCGCCTTTGATAGCTATACCTCCGGACCTCAGTCTACAGTGGCGCCAACTGGTGAGCAAAGAAACGGTAGTCCCCATTAGCAAAGCACCGCACCAGGCATGCAAGGAGATGCGGATTCGAGTCCCGCGTGAGACATAATTTTTCAAGTTTAAATACTTAAATTATAATTGCAATTAAATTGCTTAAATATCATAATATGAAGTATAAAAGACGAATACTTTGTAAATTGACTTTTTTTACTGTGTGATTGTCCTTTAAGGATCTGGTACCAGAGTTATTCAAGCTGACTATTAGAGTTCTCTGACGTGACTTGTTTTTAAGACTAAACAGTTTGGCGACAGAAGCCGGGACCAACGGCTTGAGTGCCTTCTAAATCACAACTGTGAGTAATATAAGCCTTTGATAGACGGATTGGAAAACTCTGGCTGCCCCATTGGTCTAGCGGTCTAAGCACCGGGTTCATCTTGGGATCCCGGGCTCGATCCTCGGGTCGGGCAAAAAAATTTCGATTGCTCGGGTCTGTGATCACCAACCCGCATTTAACAAGCGTAGTGATTATGCCTGTATCCATCATTGCTGTGGTAACTTAAATTCAATGATGGAGCCCTTTGTCCAGCAATGGGAAAATTATAAACTTACTTTACTTTACTTGAAAATGTGTGGACTTGAGTGATAATTGGAAACTCCTGTTTCCGGACCCGGGGGTTAAAAGAGGATCTCGGGATCTTGGCCCGGACCTTAAGCCACTTGTCGTTAATACTCTACTTATTAATTAAAAACACGGTGTTTGACGGAAATTTCCATTGCATCATGCTGTAATTTAGAAATAAGTGTTCTAAAGCAAATAATAATATATAACATTGAAAATTGTAATAATAGGGGTTTAAAGTATGAAATTGCCGATTATTTTCCCACTTTTTATTTTGTTTATAGCTCTTAAGTATAGTCATATGGCGTAATTCTTTTTGTATTGTATCAAAAACTAATTGAAGTAACTTTTGACTAAAAAAAAATGCAATTCTAGTGCCTATTACTTCAAAGGAAGTCGTTGAAAAGACCCCTTACAATGTGTCAGCTGACCTTCTTGCTTCAATTAAGTATATTTGTATTATATACTTTGATTTTCAGAAATTTCAATACTATAATGCGTAGCTTTTTAACCATCTAACTTTCACCTTTGATTGCTTCGAAAACGGTTCAGGCGTTTTTAAAAAAAATAAAAAATTGTTAGTGTGGAAAAATGACTTTTCTCGATTTCGTCCATCCCTAATACCTATGTGGGAGACAAATCGGTATTTTTCAAATATTTTTGTCACTTGTACCAATTCCAGACCGTCTTTGATATGCCAATAAGCATGCGTGACACGCTTCTAAGAGTCGCAAATTGAAATCTACCAAGGACCGCACCTTCTGGGGGTCACGGCTTTCACCAAGAAACTTCGCAATAAACGCTAAAATTGAATTAACTCTATTCATGGACGACTATGCTCGAATTTGCCGAGAGCTGCCACCTACTTTCCCAGTAATGGATAGCTGGGCTAACTTCACATTTAGTTCGTAGTTAATATTGCCGGGAACTTCATAATAGATGACGGTATTTCATGCTGGGCGAGATTGTACAATTTAATTTAACGGGTTACGTTATTATAAAGGCCGGTAGTAATTTGGGCATGACTAAATAGCTCGGTTTGGTAAGTGAAATATTTAAGTATCCTGTGATATTACCTTCCTTTAATACTTTATTTGATATTATAGCAACTTAATTGCACTTATTTTATTAATTTTTTCAAGTTTATATACTGATATCTTTCTTTAAATTTTCAGTAAGTATATGTCTATGTACTTGTTTGGTTTTCTCTTAATTTTTAATAATAAGAATCAATTTTGCTTTTTATTTTGACGTCCTTGACGTATGGATGAGACACTAGTTTCTCAGAAGTTGCTAGCTCTGTAGTCCCAGGTTCGATTCCTAGACGTATCAAATCATTTTTTTTATATTCTCTTCGGTCTGAGTATCTGTGGTACCTTTGTCATTTCTGATTTCCACAAAAGAGAGTTCATTAATTGCTTCTTACTTTGGCGAATTAATTTTAAAGGTTCTAACAATCGAAGTAAATTTAAAAGTTTGGTACCTCGAAAGAAAAAAAAACAGAACCATTTTAGTATCACTAGGTATATTGTCCATTTGTCCATAAGTCCGTCTTCTGTCTGTCAAGACCTATACCTTTCTCGAAGCCTGATTTAATCGTTAATTAAGCGTAGATTTTTTTTTTACCTTTCTGATTTCTGTTGTTGACTTTTTTTTCTTTGATTATTTAGATATGGCACAGTCCTTGTTTTGTCAACGTTCAGTCTTGCAACAGTTAGGGTTTTTCTGTGTATAAGTATTAAACATGTTTGTTATGACACTAATCCTAATGGTAAAGGGATAAGAGATTATTTATTACCAGACAAGCAGATCCAAATTGTTAAGCTGTTTCAAAGTGTTAATTTAGTTTATATTTGATTATTAAAATCTCAGTTTCTAATATTATTCAGTCTATATTAAATTATGACTGTTTCAAAAAAATCATAGGTACCTATGATTTTAATTTTATTTTTATTTAATTTTTAAATAAAAATAAAGATAATCTGGTAAAAAATTGCTGACATGAGTTAGGAAAAGATTAAGTCGTCACCTTTGTCAGCTTAAATTCTAGCTGATGAAAGAAATGAAAGAAGTCGGACATTCCAGAAAGCTGTAGGTAAAGAAAAGCGATAATTTTTGCGTCCTAGCTTTTTTCCCTGTCGTCTGGCCTCTCATTAAGGATTCCTTAAGTGCTTTTAAGCTGCGAAGCTGTCACTGGTCGTGACTGAAGCTTTCAGTTTTCACTTAAGCCTTACTTAAATGTGTCGGCTAAGTTAATGTCGGCAGCAGTGGTCTCCTTTCCGAAAGTCAAAGAAAATCTTAAAATTTTCTTTCGGTTGGCATATTTTGGGTACATTAAACATTGCCTAACTTGACTGCAAAGAATGTAATGTGTACAGATAGCTGACACATCTCAGTACATAGATACAATATTTCCACATAGTACTAATATCTATACATTACCATATGATAGAAAAAGTAGCACGGAGGGATCTCTAAAGCAAGAGGAGCCGTATTTAGAATTTTCTTCACCTGACTGTGTGACTGACAATATATGTGGAATGCAATTTCATCAATGTACTGCTAAAGGCATAGGCATTTTTAAAATGGAATAAATGGCTCACGTTGCAACATTCATCATGTGTCTTACCTAAGCTACATAATATTATAAATGCGAAAGTTTTAATGTTTGCTACTCAACTACGGAGTACGAGTCAACTGACATGATAGTAACAAAGATAGACTATAAAAAGGAAAACAATTTAATTAGAAAAAAAAGTGGTTTCTGCAGGATATTTCAAATTCAAAATATCCACGCTTTCAAGGTCGCGTGACATAACTAGTTATCATAATATAGAACTAAACTTAAACAACTGTTTTCTTGAGTTTACAAGAATAATGAATTCATTTCAATGTAAGCTTAAACTTTTTATTACTTTGAATTCTTGAATTCTAGCTAAGATGATAAAAGCTAGTTAACAATAAGAATATTAGTTCCTACTTAGGTGACATCAGTGGACATAACTTAAGCTTTATCTAACTGTTAACACGATACTTGTATTTTGTTTTGTATAGTAAGAGTGTAAGGGCAAAACCTTTTGTTCAGGCCACTTCCAACCTCTTTACACTTTTTAAATTGACGCGACCATTTGAAAAAGAAAGCACCGAACGCGCGCAATTCAAAATTCGAATCTGGTGCAAAACAAATGAACGCAAGCTACGCACATGAAAAATTATCGCCCCGCTATCACTATCTGCTGTTCCCGTTGTGTTTTTATATCTTTAATAAATGTGAAACATATTGTATACTAAGTCCAGGAATATAAATTTTAAAAGCTGCATTTCAAGATTAATCCGATAATCAAGAACCCATAGACCAATAGGTACTAAATAAAGGAATGGTGGCCGTCGGAGTCGATTCAAAGATATCTAATAAGTACCTACATATAATAGCCGCTGCAAGTAAGTGTTTTATCTGACTTCTTATGCTAGCGAATGTTTGAATTGTGTTAGAGATAGGAAGTGGTATAATATACTTTCACCTTCCTTATATTTTTCCCCTTTAATATTTCGTACCTTTTAACTATTACCTTTGTACACCTGCACCTTCGTACTGCTTAAAAAACTGCCTATGTCCTGTGGGTAATATTGCATTTGGCCCCCACAGAGCTGGTCCTTATCGAGCCATATTGGCCTTGGATTGCAGCCAAAATAAGTTAATTAATACTATATTATTCCGCATTAATACCAACAAGTTTCAAATTTGTAGTTGAAGTATACGTATCTTTGTAATTCTAATGCATCGCACCGCACTTAGTACGTAATTTATTGGTACTGAGAAATTATAATATTACCGCAACATAATTACAATACCTAACTATAATTAAGAAATAAACATTTTGGTTATTATACGTTTAAATCGCCTGAATGTACTATTTTGTTAATTAATATACTTAACAGTAACTAATCCTACTATACCTACTCGCTTTGATAATTCTAACTTACCGCTTATATAATACGGCCTAGTGCTTGCATCAGTGTTTCGTCTCAACTTAGACGCTATTTACTTACTTATTATTATATACTTACTAGTATATAACGCACGTTTGCAAATATTTATTCTCATACTATTTATTGTTCTGCACCAACGGGATAGCTCTATAAAACATACGTAAAGATAGTTACATTAGTTTACTGCTCGCACTTTTTTTTTGTTTTCTGCTTTTATTTTCTAATAATAATACAAGATGAGTAAATCAAGTGATAATTCCTCTTTGTCACCACAGATAAAATTAGCGGAAGCCCGTGTTCAAGCATTTTTTATGTGTTTACAAAATATATACGACGCTTCTCGTAATATTTCGTCATTAGAATTAAAAAATCGTTTTATTAATTCCGCATCTAATATAGAACAGTTGAGAACTGATTATTTGGCATCAGTTGACCATTTCAATTTAGAAAGAATGAAAGCTGATTCCGAATTTATACCGGATTACCAGTGTTTTATTGCATTTGAGAATATGTACAGCTCAATTAAAGAAACTTTGAGTAAATTAAAAATTGATAAACCTACTAGTACTTTAGAAAAGTCTAGACTGCAATTACCACCAATAAATTTGCCTACTTTTAGTGGAGATCTAAAAGATTGGCCTACTTTCTTTGAGTGTTATAACAATGCTGTTCATCAAAACACAAATTTGAGTAATTCTGATAAGGTGTTTTATTTAAAGGGTGTTTTGTGTAATTCCGCTCTTACATGTATTGCTGACATACCACCGACTGCTGATAACTATGATTTGATTTATTCTACTTTAGTGGATAAATATCAAGACATTCGCACACTTGGCACAACATATCTACAAGAAATAATAAATATGAAACCGCTTACCTCAGCCTCTGCTGATGGTTTAAACCTATTCTTAGATAAGTTTTCTGCTTCAGTTTGCTCTTTTGACAGATTAAATATTGCTGATAAAAAAGACTTTATATTTTTATTTATAGCTTTACAAAAGATTGACCGTGAAACTGTTCGTCTATTTGAAAATTCAGTACGGTCAGAAAAACTACCGACTTATGAATCTTTATTAAAATTTATTAAGGAGCAAGTTAAAATTAATGAAAGGTCGGGGTCATCGTCGATGATTTTTTCCGCTAGTAAAACTAACAATTTTAATAAAAACTCTTTGCCCAAGGTAAATAACACTAAATACATAAAATCTTTTGTCACTTCTCATAATAATAGTACTACTTGTCCCTTATGTTCGAAGACGGGACACGAACAGTATTACCGCTGTCCTGAATTCCTAAAAAATAATCCTAATGATCGTTTTATTATTGTTAAGCAAAATAACAGTTGCTGCAATTGTCTAAGCTTTAATCATAAAACTTCTGCATGTAATTCAATTAAAACTTGTGCTATCTGTCAAAAGAACGGACACCATACTTTATTGCATTTTGACAATAATAATCGTTCGAGAATCGATCCCCACTCACTACGCACTAACATTCCGTCCACCGCGCCAACAGCCTACATGCCAACCGCACAGCTCCAGTCCATTGCCGAGCGCGCACACGTTGTAACGAACGACGTCACCATACCTGCTCAACGTAGTTTTCTCCGTGAGACACCTACTGCTCGTCCGGCGGAGTCTATGCCAGAACCATCGCTGTGTACACAGAGTACATACTCTACATTACTGAGTAACGACCATAATGCATGCACCGTCTTGTTGGCTACTGCGCGTGTGGTAATAAAAAGGGCGGACGGAACGCAATATGTAGCTCGAGCCTTATTAGATAACGGCTCAATGAATGATTTTGTTACCAAAAGACTGTGTGATCGATTATCTTTGAATATTAATACACTCCCCGAACAAATAACAGTTTGTGGTTTCGGTGGATCAACTAATTTTGTCAAAGGTACTACAAATGTATCAGTTCATTCCTGCTTTGATAATAATATATCTTTTCAATTGCATCCCCTTGTGGTAGATAATATTACGGACCGTTTACCTACGGTGTCTATAGATAGGTCAATGTTAAATTATCTCGCACGCACTCCACTCGCTGATGATAAGTTTTACGATCCTGGTGAGATAGAAATGTTAATTGGCGCTAAATTATTTCCTCAATTACTACAAAGTGGTCGTGTTAGTGGACCTCCGGGCACTCCTGTCGCTATACAAACTCCCCTCGGTTTTATCCTTATGGGTGACGCTCCAGTTGCGAGCGCCGTTTCACATACCTCTAGTCACACCAAAATTTCTCGCTCTCGGCGTACTCTATGTGCTTTTACAGCACAGCCGCTTGATGCACTTATGAGAAGTTTTTGGGAAACAGAGGAAATCTGTGCACCGCGACACAATCTGCTTAGTAAGGAAGAGCAAGCTTGCGAAGACATTTACAAGTCTTCTACTACTCGAGACCCCTCTGGTTCTTACGTTGTCTCACTACCATTTAAAACTGACCCTGCTGTGTTAGGTAACTCAAATAAATGTTCCAAAAACAGATTATTTTCGCTAGAAAAACGTTTTCTTAAAATGCCGCATTTTCGACACGCTTATGATAATATTATGGTGGACTATATAGAAAAAGACTACATTAGCCCCTTGCCTGCATGCTCTATAGAGGATAACGTGTCTGGTTTCACCTGGATACGTCATTCCGCATCACGGTGTTATACGTGACGATAAATTAACTACAAAGGTTCGCGTAGTACTAGACGCAAGTGCTAGTACCGACACAGGTGTATCACTTAACGACATACTACACTCGGGGCCAAACTTACAGTCTGATTTATTTTTAACACTTTTAAATTTTCGACTTTTCCCTATCGCTTTATGCGCTGATGTTGAACAAATGTACCTACGTATAAAGGTTCACCCAGACTTTCATAAGTATCAACAAATTTTATATCGCTTTAGCATTAATGACCCTATACAAACATTTGCATTTAAACGCGTATGCTTTGGTTTAACCTCTTGTCCGTATTTGGCTTTACGAACTATGCGACAACTCGCTGCAGACGAGAAAAATAATTTTCCTCTTGCCTCTGAAGTCATTGAGCGGGGGTTTTATTACATGGATGATGTGTGCTTATCAGTTAATGATGAGCCTTCAGCGTGTGAAACCGCATTTCAACTCGTCAGTATGTTTGCCGCAGGTGGTTTTAAACTGCAAAAATGGTCGAGCAATTCTCCCGAGGTACTTTCTTCTTTACCACCAGACCATTTGCATCCTCGCGTTGTTGATTTTGACATAACTGCAATTCAGAAGGTTTTAGGTGTAAATTGGGATCCTTGCAATGATAATTTTTATTTTGTTACTTGCCCTTTTACTGAAATTTTGTGCACCAAACGCAACATGCTCTCAGTAATCGCACGTTTGTGGGATATTATGGGTTTTGCTGCACCCCTGATTTTATTCGCCAAGTTGTTAATAAAAGAACTTTGGTTGCTTAAATTGAATTGGGACGAACAATCACCACAGAATATTCAAATTCAATGGTATAAATTTCAACACGAATTGCCTCTTCTGTCCAAAATGACTATACGTCGTCACATCGGCGTGACTGAATCATGTAACGCTTGTCTAATTGGATTTTCAGATGCATCCGAAAAGGGTTACGGTGCCGTGCTCTATGTACGCGTTCAATCCGACAATGATGTTTCTGTTCACTTGTTATGTGCAAAATCTAAAGTGGCTCCTGTTCAAGTCGTTAGTCTCGCACGATTAGAACTGATGGCGGCTCATTTGTTGACAAAATTAATACGCGTGGTTCTCAAAACTTACGAAAACCGCTTTACTTTTAACAACGTTTTTGCATTTTGTGATTCTACTATCGCTCTTAGTTGGATATATTCAAGTCCGCACCGCTTAAAAACTTTTGTGGCTAACAGAGTAGCTAAAATTCAAGAAATTCTTTCGCCACATAATTTTTACCATATCCCTGGGAAAGAAAACCCATGTGGTTGCTTGTCAAGTCGATTGACATCTGCTCATTTTTTATAAAATACTTTAGCTTAGGTACTTACCTTTGTTTTTATATCAATCAATCATTCGTAGTTTTTCAATCAAATTTTAGTTTCACGCTATTACATGCTATTAGATAGACTTGTTCATTCTTACTGGCGAAGATGGAGTAATGAATATTTGCACACACTGCAGCTTCGCGAAAAATGGAACACTGATGCTTGCCCAGTAAAAGAAGGCATGGTGGTACTTATTCGTAACGACAACACACAGCCTTTGCATTGGCCAATAGGTATTATACAACAAACTTTTGCTGGAAATGATGGCTTAGTTAGAGTTGTTTTAGTTAAGACCAAAAGTGGTATATTTAAGCGTCCGGTAGTACGTTTATGTCCGCTACCTACTTTAAGTTAGATAATACTTTTTACTTTAATACTTTTGTTTAATTACAAAGAAATGTATATATTTTTATTTTTTTTTCGCTATGTTCAAGACTTTATTATCATATTAATAGGATTTAATTAACATAAAACCTAATTTTTCTGCTATTGATTTTGCATTACCATACCTTACTTGAAAGTTTATAACCTTTCAAGGTGGGGGAAGATGTTCAGGCCACTTCCAACCTCTTTACACTTTTTAAATTGACGCGACCATTTGAAAAAGAAAGCACCGAACGCGCGCAATTCAAAATTCGAATCTGGTGCAAAACAAATGAACGCAAGCTACGCACATGAAAAATTATCGCCCCGCTATCACTATCTGCTGTTCCCGTTGTGTTTTTATATCTTTAATAAATGTGAAACATATTGTATACTAAGTCCAGGAATATAAATTTTAAAAGCTGCATTTCAAGATTAATCCGATAATCAAGAACCCATAGACCAATAGGTACTAAATAAAGGAATGGTGGCCGTCGGAGTCGATTCAAAGATATCTAATAAGTACCTACATATAATAGCCGCTGCAAGTAAGTGTTTTATCTGACTTCTTATGCTAGCGAATGTTTGAATTGTGTTAGAGATAGGAAGTGGTATAATATACTTTCACCTTCCTTATATTTTTCCCCTTTAATATTTCGTACCTTTTAACTATTACCTTTGTACACCTGCACCTTCGTACTGCTTAAAAAACTGCCTATGTCCTGTGGGTAATATTGCATTTGGCCCCCACACCTTTACATAAAATAGTTTGTGTTGGGGTAAGTTCGTTGGTCGCGGTTACTATGAGATTAAACCGAGTTAGTATTAGGTAAGTGTAGTTATAGTTCGTGTTAAGTAGGTAGTTGAGTTGCTTCTAGTAAAAGAACATTAAACTAGTAAAAGAAAACTGTAATTAAATTAACAATAATTCCTATGCTTAAATGTTACATGACTGTGCGTTCGAAAACAACTGACTTGCGCGTTGGTCTTCTAGATATTTCGTGACACACGTAATTGCTTATACATACTTTTAATTAGGCTAACTTATTGCTTTACGTTCAATGTGCGGTTGCTAACCGTACAAAGAGCACAAATTGTTTCTTTCGCCGTAAAAGATGTCGCCGCCGTTCATAGGTTATTTCAATAATGGCGTTTGGAAAAATTGAACGTCTCACGTACTTCGCTCGTAAAACCAGGTTATGGCGCTGTAGCGGCATAAAATGGATATATGTTTAAACGTTTAGCAGTAAAACGACGGCGTGTTCATTAATTTAGTTTGTACACATCCGAACGTGAAAATATACGAGGTGGGCGTTGTAGGCCGCGCGAAATGAACACTCGCCGAGTTTATGCCGTATTTTATACGGCTTTCACTGTCCCAATTGAAATATCTTGAACATAATCCACTTTAGGTGTGACATGCCAAGCAAAATAGATCTTAATAACAATTGATCTTAGATAAGCATTAAGAAATTTTGTGATTTGACTCAAAAAACGGATAAATTGTGTTAGCCATCATTAACGCCAATGCCGAGCCAAAAAAATTGGCCAAGTGCGTGTCGGACTCGCGCACGAAGGGTTCCGTACCATTGATTACGTAAACAACAGTAAATTTATTTAATATAGTGCCTACCTGTTGCCATTTATTGATATCGAGCAAATATCGTTTTTTGTATGGGAGCGTTTTTCGTTTAAATATTTATTTTATTTTAATTTTACTATTTATTATTAAAGTAAACATACAATTGAGTATTTTGTGAATATTTCAAGTACTTACTTGTTGCCATTATTGATACCGAGCAAATAAGGGCAAAAAATCGTGTTTGTTGTATGGGAGCCCCCCTTAAATATTGGTTTTATTTTGTTTTTAGTATTTGTTGTTATTGCGGCATCAGAAATACATAGTTTGTGAAAATTTCAAGTTTTCAACAGTTTAGCTATCGCGGCCCTTGAGATACAGCCTGGTGACAGAGCGACGGACAGACGGACAGACAGCGAAGTCTTAGTAATAGGGTCCCGTTTTTACCCTTTGGGCACGGAACCCTAAAAAATAATGCAGAGGCAACCGAGTCAGTATTTTGTGTAATAATTAAGGGTACTACAGTATTTAAAGATAAAAATGTATGTCTCAGGCGGGAAAATTTTCAAGATTAATGATATTTTAATTGGAATTAAGTTGCTAAAATATCATAATAATATAAATTGTGCAAATAAATATAAAGACAACCAAGTCGTTAATCCTGGCTTCTGTCACAAGATGGAAATAGTAAGACCAGTGCGTTGCACGTTGGTTAGTTGTAATAGATAGAGAGGATTGCAAAAATTTGACTACTTATCAAGGAACAAGTCGTAAATTGGCTAGACTATTGTACATATTTACGATAGCAAATATAACAAAATAAATAAATAAATAAATAAAATGTTTGTTTGTTTGTTTGAACGCGCTAATCTCAGGAAGTACTGGTCCGATTTGAAAAAATATTTTTGTGTTGGATAGTCCATTTATCGAGGAAAGTTTTAAGCTATATAACATCACGCTGTGACCAATAGGAGCAAAGCATGAGTTAAAATGTTGCAAAAATAATCTCAATCATAAAAACGGAGATTGACGCAGACGAAGCCGCGGGGAACAGCTAGTGATGAATATTGCTTAAAATTTAAATTAGGTTTTCAACCTTCGTAATAAAGATCCAGATCATGTAAATTGCTAATACGACTACATTTCTGGATATTTTCTAATTTTTGGTGGTCATCTTCGCACGCCACTTGACACGCGAGTAGCTCTACCAGTCTAGTTTATTGGGTTCAATGATAATGGTGACGGAGTTGAGTCAAGTATCTACAAGTCCATAAAGATCTCTTCTAAAGCAGCTCCCTAGGGACGCGGTTTACGAGGGACACGTTATTATTCGCTGTAACAGCCTCGCACGTTACGAGACGCGCGGGACGTCCCTGCTTGTAATTTTTATTGTATCTAGAACGCGTGACGACATATTGCTATATTATATTATTTCACCATTTTGTTCTTCTGAAATGAAAATTTTATTATCTACCGACTGACATGTAATACGCAACATGGTAACGTTAATTTGATTTATAAGGTTCAGTATCTTGTTTGGACATGATAATGTTAGTATATAAACTTGAAAAATTTTGTCTCAGGCGGGACTCGAACCCGCATTTCCTCGCATGCCGCCTGAGACAAAATTTTTCAAGTTTATATACTGATATTATAAGTGCAATTAAGTTGCTAAAATATCAAATAAAGTATGATAATGTTATCAGTATATAAACTTGAAAAAGTTCGGGTCCCGTCTGAGACATAATTTTTCAATATACTTTATTTGATATTTTAGCAATTAAATTGCAATTATAATATCAGTATATAAACTTGAAAAATTTTGTCTCAGACGGGACTCGAACCCGCATCTCCTCGCATGCCGGGCGGGCGCTATACAATTAAGCCACCGAAACACTGCGACTCAACGCGAATTTTTCAAGCATATTCTTAACGCTGTTAGCCAGCGTTGCTTCATCAAATGTTAGGAGTTTGCACCCTTAACACCCGAAAGAAACATCTTTGCAGATGTTTGACAGTCAGTTAATATAAAACACGGGTTCGAGTCCTTCCTGAGACATATTTTTTCTTATATACTGATAACATAATTGCAATTAAATTGCTAAAATATCAAATAAAGTATGATAATGTTATTTTACACGACCATGAAAAGGAGGAGTTATGTATTTGGTACGTTATTCTGACTCTACCACGATGATAATGGCAAGGGCTATTTATAAAATTAAATCTTTTTTGGGTAAGTAAACATTTTGGATTGTTCCCACAAAAAATATTAATGAGCCAGTTTTTTTTTTTAATGTTTAAATAAAGGAAATAACAACATAAATGAGATAGTTACTTATGTTTGATCTCATTATTTTTGTACACACGGCGGCACATCAGACTATACATGTTGACCTTGAGACCGCCTTTATGCCCTACGTAATAAAAGCTGTTATCGCAGTTCAACTGTTTAACTTGATGTGCTGTCGAGCGTACTTTGGATTTTTCTTTTATCGAACTCAATATACATTAAGGTTCTAATTACCAATGTAAGTTTTTTTTAGTATAATTTGATCGATGTAAGTATCTGTCAATTGTGAACCTTCTTATTTAAATCAATTACTGATTTAATTTACATAATGCATGATGTAGGTACCTTTTATTGGTCTACATTAAATAATAAAATTTAATCGAACAGAAAACAAAGTTTTTCTATTCGGCTACCATTTTATTTTTCGATACGCGGTCCTAAAAAGCAACTCAAGCCGATACATTTAAAACGTTACTTCGTCGTTATTTATATCACGTTGTATGGATGCATCACCAGCACCCATTCATTTCGTTCTCGTGTAGCGTTAATTGCAGCGCTATTAGCTCGAGTCCCGTTACTCGCTGCGGTCGCATAAATACAGATCAACGTCCCGCACGCCCTTCCCGGGGAAACACGTCACTAAGCCTATGCGTTTGTGGTCATATTAATTAAAAGCTTATTATATACTTTGTCATATTTAAGCAATTTAATTGCAATTATAATACTAATTTAGAAATTAATGATGCGCCCGGCATGCGAGGAGTTCAGGGTTCCTTGTCCAGGTATAACTGTAGCTAACATAAAATTAATTTAAAAAGTGATGTGATTATTAGACTAAGTTCAGAAATACAAAAATAACTGTAATAATTAATGTAAAGGATTATATTACACTAGTTGTTCCGCGACTTTGTCCGCGTCAGTTTCTATTATTATGATCGCGATTATTTTTGCAACATTTTTCACTAATGCTTCGCTCCTATTGGTCGCAGCGTGATTTTGTATAGCTTAAAGCCTTTCTCGATAAATGGACTATCCAACACAAAAAGAATTTGTCAATTAGAACCAGTTTTTCCTGAGATTAGCATTCAAAAAAAACAAACTCTTTAGCTTTATAATCTTATCTTATAATATACAGGTTGAAATTTTAACCACCTTCCAAATTTTAATATATCAATCTAGGAGACAAAAAACAAATTACGTATTTTTTCTTTTGGTATAGCCACAGTCTATGAACCATACAGTCGTTCGACGAAGACGTCTAGACAGGGCAATTGTGCGGGGTGTGAGGGGCGAGACGCGGGAAGGCCGAGCCCGAACTGCGAACAAAACGATGTTAGCAGTTCAGGACACAGCATTCAGGGCTAACAAATGTTTGTGTTTTAAATTATTTTACATTCGTTTGTTGGAATTTATTGGAATGCTGATATCGAATGATTCGAGATGGTGAACATATTTTTTTTTAATAAGATAAATATTTATCAATTTCGAGGTTAATTGGGCTGCTGATTACGAAAATGCTATACTTTTTTAAATTCAAGATGGCGGACGTAATTTTTTTTAATTTGATATGAGTGTCAATTTTGAGGTTCAGTGGGGTGCTTCGGATATGCCATCCTTTTTAAAATCCAAGATGGCGGACGTATTTTTTTATAATTTGATATGGGTGTCAATTTTGAGGTTCATTGGGGTGCCGATCACGAAAATGCCATCCTTTTTAAAATGTAAGATGGCGGACGTATTTTTTTATAATTTGATACGTGTGTCACTTTTGAGGTTCATTGGGGTGCTGATTACGAGTGTTTATCTGCAATAAATAAATATTTTTATATATTGTTTACTTTTGACAACCCTGGCCGTCACGATACTGTCTAGACGTTGCCGGCATTTTCCATGAGATCAAAGGCGTCGAACGACTGTATGGTTCATAGACTGTGGTATAGCCCTGTACAAAAATGTCAAGATAAAGCACTTAGAAAATGGCCGCAGAAAATCTAAAATTTTTGACACGGCTGCCTAGCAACACTTTTTTTACGCGATTCGCATCTTATTCATTCAATACAATACTATTCATAAGTTTTTGATTTTCACTTTATACCTTATCAGGCCTGGGACCGTAAAAATTGACAACTACTCGTATATTGCGAAAAATATTTTCGGGTGCTCGTAGCTTAATTTACATTTTTTACTTCATAAATGGGCTCTAAATACGGTACTGAACACGTATAGAAATTTTGGAAAGTGGTTAAAATTTCACCCTGTATATAAACTAAGTGTCACGTTGTTTGTCCGCGATGGACTCCTAAATTACCTAACCGATTTAAATAAAATTTGCATACCGTGTGCAGTTTGATCCAACAAAGATAGGATAGCTTACATCTCAATTTATAGTCGCAATATTATTTTATTGCCAATTTTCTGTGTAACATAGTAAGGTAAACGCCATATTTGATGACAATGACATTGTGTGACGTCTTTCGTCAAAATCCAAATTTATTATTCTGAGGCGATACGAAGATAGCGGGGTCAGCTAGTATTAATATAGATTTAAGCAATTTAATTGCAATTATAATACCAATTTAGAAATTGGTAAAGCGCCGTGCCCGCCATGCGTGGAGATGCGGGTTCGAGTCCCGCCTGAGACATAATTTTTCAAGTAAATAAAAAAATTAAAAAGTGATGTGTTTAAACCCAAAAATAAACTATGAAAAGAATTATATTACATAATGATTGAAAACACTACCCAGACATTTTTAACACTCAGGGACTCGCGCTTCAAACTTCAACAGAAACGCTCGCTGCCGGGTCCAGCGGACCCCGAAAATATCACGTGTTTATTTCAAAACTGCTTAATGAAAGTGGTTTGTATCTTTTAGTATCGTTAATAATGTTCGAAAAGTTAACAAATATTCAATAAAATACGATTATTTATTGTTTCAACTTAATCAAATGGTAAGAACAAAAATATAAGGAATTTTGGCATAGTTTTATGGCTAAACTCAACTAATAGTTATAAATGTTGTAACGATATATTTAAAATTAAAATTTTCTTTACTTTAATAAACTAATTTAATGTTTTTACAAAAAAAATTAATAAGATATCAATCATCATAGGAACAAGCAAAATCACCAAATTACGAATTGTAATTTTTGGGATTCCAACAGAGTTCTACAATTTTCTTCATCAAACTAAGCTATAAAAATTTGCAAAAATCTGTTTCACATGCCTTATACTATGGTCGAAAGGTACTAAGAATGGCATCGTCGAAAACTTTGTAATTTTTAAGTAATTCAACAAAATACAAGGGTCTGGGTCCGCGGGACCCATTAGCGAGTCCTTAAGTGTTAAATATTTGTCTCTCATTATAACATTGGAGCAGTTTACAGCTCTCTGAATTTAAAATATTCCGTATTAAATTGTTGCAGTTGGTTCGTACTTTGAACAAAAACGCACGAGTGCCAAAACTATTCCCTTTGTCACAAAAGCAGTGTACAATTACAAAATTTATTCCCACACTCGTACAAAGACATTCTTTGACCAACTCGACACAACAAATAAACGTATACGTAGGTATATGCTCAGGTGGCACGATTACACTTAAATTTAATTACGCTGCCGCAAGGGCGGCGCCACTGTCGCGCCGGATGTCCGGCGAAGGCCTGTGCGAACGGCAAACGGTTTTTGAAAACGAGGATTGAGGGAAACTTATCTTTGTTACCTAGCTTGATGTAGATGGCGCTGGTTACGTTGGTGATCGTATCGATTGATGTTTTCTTCTTTATTAGGGTTACATTCGAATAGCCAATAGCAATATTTGACTAGTAGGTACATTTTTCTGTCTGTAATCAAGTTTTTTTTTTAATGAATTTTAATAAGTAGGCGCATGAAACTTTCAAAAAAGTGAGAAGGAAAAAATTAGCTATACTACCCCCGGTTTTCCTTACTCACTCTTATAAATTGACTGATTGAGATGGGCAATAATATTTCGCACTTTAAACAATACGCTAAATTCTCAATTTAATATACCTATTTTCCACAAGTTCCGTACCTAATCAAGATTTTATTTACTTATTGTTAAGCGATCAATACCCCCAAAAAGATTAAGACTTTTTGACACTGTTATTAATTTCAGAACTGTGTAAAATATGTCGTTTAACTTTTTGTTTGTAAAAGATATAAAATATGATACATTTCATATTTTTTATAGAACTTAAGCTTAAGATATGCGTCTCGAGCTACATTTTAAAATAAGGTATACTACACAAGAAAGAAAAAATATAATATATTTATTATATTTTTTATACCAATAATTGTTATTAATTTACCCGTTCAAAGGTAGTTGAAATAAAGCAGAAAATTTATGAGTCTTAACAGATTTCTAACTGACGGATTGTTGTAAAAGCGATACATGCGCACTTTTGGTTCAAAAAACGATGTGTTTAGATTGTAGGTAGGTCAGGTGTAAGAATAGTTAGTTCGACGGTCCTGACACCTACTTATTATTGTGCGTATGAGTTATGTAGGCACAGTTAATAAAAACACCAACTCACGGTTTATAGTTTATAATCCAAGACACACAAGAAACAGAAGGCACAGAAGTCGGTAATAAGCACAAGCACAGCACAGAATAGACAGTTTAGGAAAGAAGCAAGATAGTTCAAAGAGAATAGCGTAAGAAAGTCTGAGTATATAAGCACTAGCGGAAAGTACATAAGCTTAGGCATAGAAGCGTGCGCTCCGCGTCGTTATCGAGTCTCGACTAGCGAGCATGCGCTTGCGCGCAGATCGCGCCTATATACATTATGTATCATACTTGACGCAGTGCATCCAAGTGTCGATCATCGATGTCGATATCGACAAACTGATACGCATCAGAATTTATGAAATAAATAAATATATGAAAACGTAATAAATAATACAAAATATAAACAATGTAAATATTAGATATTAGGATATTATTAATAAGATAAATTACAGTGTATTAATAAGTGTCTTGGATTAAATATGTGTATTTAAATATTTGATTTGTGAATAGTTATTTTATAAGTTAGAATAAATGAAATAATAATAATTAAGTGGATTTCACCTATGTGTCAGTAACAGAACATCTGAGTGTGGGAAGGTTCCCCACACCACCCACCTCCAGAGACCGTCACGGGCGATACAAATCAGAAAATTTTACTCGTCGTCCGGATCGTGTGACGTAATCTTCTAGAAATCCTGGTGGGGATTCATCATTATGGTCATGACAATTGTGGTCAGCTAGTATGAAGGCTGGTTTGATTCGGTCTATTGATACCGTGACCTCTTTGCCTTTGAGGAGGATTTTGAAAATTTTGTCTCCTCGTGATATGACTTTGTGTGGACCAGAGTAGGCAGGTTGGAGTGAGCCACGCGATGCGTCTTCACGGAGGAAAACGTGATCGCAGGTGGCGAGATCCTTAAAAATAAATGTTTTGGGCTTACCGTGGTGTGATGCAGGTGCTGGTTGAAGATCTTTGGCAAACTTCCTAATACGGGCGGTAAATTCAGACGTGTCTGTGGTACCGGTTGTACATGGGTCGAAAAATTCACCTGGTAACCTTAAAGGCTCACCATACACGAGTTCTGCACAGGAAGCTTGCAAGTCTTCCTTGATGGAAGTCCTTATGCCCAGTAATACCCACGGCAAAGATTCGGTCCACCTGTCGTTACCGTGACATACGATCGCGGCTTTAAGCTGCCGATGAAATCGTTCCACCAGGCCGTTACATGCCGGGTGGTAGGCTGTTGTCCGCTTATGCTCGAATCCAGCTATTTGAGACAGACATTGGAATAAGGCCGACTCAAACTGACGACCACGGTCAGTTATAATGTCTGTCGGGCAGCCGAACCGAGATATCCAGCCTGACAACAGGGCCTTGGCAACAGTCTCAGCCGTGATGTCCGCGATCGGTATTGCTTCCGGCCATCGAGTAAATCGATCTACCGCCGTCAAGCAATATCGGTAACCACTGGACAGAGGAAGGGGTCCCACAAGGTCTATGTGGACCTGCTTAAAGCGCGCTCTAGGTAAAGTGAACGAGCCTAAAGGTGCAGTGACGTGACGACTCACCTTAGCTCGCTGGCAAGGCAAGCATGCGCGCGCCCAATCCCTGCAGTCCTTGCGTATGCCTGGCCAAACAAATCGTTCAGCTACCAATTTGGCCGATGCATTGGCACCAGGGTGGCTAAAGGAGTGCAGGCTATTGAAAACCTGTTTTCGGTAAAACTTAGGAACAAAAGGCCTGGATGTCGGTGTACTGACGTCGCAGTACAGGGGTACACGACTTCCAGGTAGGTGAAGTTGTTCGAGGCGTAGTGATGATCCTTCATCAAGGAGTTTGCGGAGTTCAGGATCTGTTGCTTGACCGTTGGCTAATGTCTCGAGGTTTACCGGCATTCCCAGTTCCTCAATGCGTGACAAAGTATCGGCAACGACATTGTCTTTGCCAGATATATGTCGAATATCAGTTGTGAACTGGGAAATAAAATCGAGATGTCTATACTGCCTAGGCGAACAGTTTTTCTTCCTTTCGTGGAATGCAAAACTGATCGGCTTATGGTCAGTATAGATAACGAAGTGCCGGGCCTCGAGCATGTGCCGAAAGTGTTTGACAGCCTCGTAAATGGCGAGTAACTCCCTGTCGTATGGCGAATACTTGATCTGTGATGGACTCAGCTTTCGGGAGAAAAATGCTAAAGGCTCCCATGCGGTGTCCTTAAGCTGCTGAAGAACTGCACCGATCGCCTTGTCCGATGCGTCTGTTACAAGGGAAAGTTTAGCCGTGCAGTCTGGGTGTGCTAAGAGTGCAGCGTCAGACAGACTGTCCTTACACTTGTTAAAAGCTGTCAACGACTCACCAGATATAGTGACAGGATGTGATCCTTTTACTGGTCCCGTTAGTAAACTATGCAAAGGAGCTTGAATTTGAGCAGCGCGAGGAAGAAACCTTCTATAAAAATTAAGCATGCCCAAGAATGCCCTAAGCTGTCGCATAGTGGTGGGGATAGGAAAATCCTTGATTGCCTGCACCTTGCTGTCCAATGGTCGGGTGCCTCGTTCGGAGATGCTATAACCTAAAAAAGTTACCTCACCTGCCCCGAAAACACACTTGGACGTGTTTATTAGCATTCCGTAGTCCCTTAGCCTACTGAAAAGAATACGGAGGTGTTCTTCATGCTCCATTTGGTTTCTGGAAAATACTAAAAAATCGTCGATATAGCAATAGACGAAATCCAGTCCCCTCGTCATCTCATCCACAAATCGCTGAAAAGTCTGACCTGCATTTCGAAGTCCGAAACTCATAAAAGGGAATTCGAACAGTCCGAAGGGTGTAGAAATGGCGGTTTTGGGTATGTCTTCTGGACTGACAGGAATCTGGTTGAAAGCTTTAACAAGGTCAATGGTACTGAAGACCTTGCAGCCAGCAATGGACTGGGCAAAATCATGAATATGCCTAACTGGATACCTGTCAGGCACAGTACGGGCATTCAGCATGCGGTAGTCGCCGCACGGACGCCAGCCATTGTCCTTTTTAGGAGCAAGGTGTAGCGGAGAGGACCAGGAACTTTCCGAAGGTCTAGCAATTCCACTGGCAATCATGGACTGGAACTCTTGCTTGGCGATTTTCAGCTTATCGGGGGCGAGACGGCGAGGAGACGAAAATACTGGAGGGCCTGGTGTCGTGCGAATGTGATGTTGGGTGTTGTGAGTGATTGTGCGATGCGTACCAGCTGGTCGTGTGATCTCAGGGAATTCACTTAAAATTTTGTGATACCGAGTATCACCAGTGGAGACTTTCACAGAGTAAAGGCTACTACTACTAACTACAGGACTAGCTACAGCAGTTACAAATGTGGTAGAATCTATGAGTCGTTTGTTTCTACAGTCTACTATTAGGCTATAAAAGTTTAAAAAATCTACACCTATTATAGGTTTCGTTACGTCTGCAACTACAAATCGCCAGGAAAAAGTTCTACGTAAGCCAAAATCTAACTCAAAGTGTACGTATCCGTATGTTGAGATGTTGGAGCCATTCGCAGCGCACAGTTGGAACCCTGTCGCAGCACGACGATCACGCAGTACCGAACGAGGGAAGACACAGAGGTCGCTGCCAGTGTCGACCAGGAATTGCGTCTTCGAGGAACGGTCAGTGACAAAAAGGCGACCAGCAGAAGATGGGCAATCGTCAGCCGCCATTACCGACTGCCCTTTGAGTTTTCCGCCTTGAAATCGCAGGGGCGGACGCATTTCGAAGCCTTCTCCCCAAACTTGCTGTGGTACCAGCATAGCGGGTACTTCCGGTGATTGGACTGCGACCGTTGCCTGGAGGATGACCGATTGCGCCGTCGGTTAGAACGGGAGCCAGACCTGTTGTCTTGCTGAGATGCAAGCCTCTGAAACTGCCTCCTCAGTTCTGCGACTTCTCTTGTTAGGTCGCTTAGGATGGAACTGGGACCTGCATCGTTTATTGCAGCGACTTTAGGTGATGCTGAGGCGAGGTCATTCACTCGATCCGCTAAATCAGCCAAGACTTCGAGGCTGGTTGATGATGGTTGACCTGCGAGAACTGTTTGGATACCATGTGGGAGACGGCTGATCCAAATGGTCTTCATGAACTCGTCGTTAACCTCTTGACCGGCGAGACTCTGTAGATGACGGAGAAAGCGTGAGGGCTTACGGTCCCCAAGCTCCTCATGCATGAGTAATTGCTTCAGCTTTTTTTCGTTAGAAGCCGTAAGTCGCTTGATTAGCTCCGTCTTGAGCTTCTCATACTTGTTCTCTTCTGGGGGGCTTATAATAAGGTCTTTCACCTCTCTGGAATACTGGTTATCCAGTTGACCAATTATATAATTAAATTTGGCAGAATCCCTCTTTATATTATAAATGGCGAATTGACCTTCGACTTGCGCGAACCAAATCTCGGGCTCTTCAGGCCAGAATGGTGGAATGCGTATACTGATATTGTGAACAGATGTTTGATCTATCGACACTTTCCCCTCACTAGTGTTCGCTATGTCATTGCGACCGCGTGCTTCACTGTCCGACATTTTGTGTCCAAGTAGGGTCACCAATGTAGGTAGGTCAGGTGTAAGAATAGTTAGTTCGACGGTCCTGACACCTACTTATTATTGTGCGTATGAGTTATGTAGGCACAGTTAATAAAAACACCAACTCACGGTTTATAGTTTATAATCCAAGACACACAAGAAACAGAAGGCACAGAAGTCGGTAATAAGCACAAGCACAGCACAGAATAGACAGTTTAGGAAAGAAGCAAGATAGTTCAAAGAGAATAGCGTAAGAAAGTCTGAGTATATAAGCACTAGCGGAAAGTACATAAGCTTAGGCATAGAAGCGTGCGCTCCGCGTCGTTATCGAGTCTCGACTAGCGAGCATGCGCTTGCGCGCAGATCGCGCCTATATACATTATGTATCATACTTGACGCAGTGCATCCAAGTGTCGATCATCGATGTCGATATCGACAAACTGATACGCATCAGAATTTATGAAATAAATAAATATATGAAAACGTAATAAATAATACAAAATATAAACAATGTAAATATTAGATATTAGGATATTATTAATAAGATAAATTACAGTGTATTAATAAGTGTCTTGGATTAAATATGTGTATTTAAATATTTGATTTGTGAATAGTTATTTTATAAGTTAGAATAAATGAAATAATAATAATTAAGTGGATTTCACCTATGTGTCAGTAACAGAACATCTGAGTGTGGGAAGGTTCCCCACAAGATACTTTCAATAAAAAAACTCTCCTATGTTTTTTTTAATTGAGAAGCCATCAAGTATATAACGATTTGACAAGGGTAAATAAGCAAGCCAAAGCAACACAAAACTAAACGTCTCCCAACGAGGTGACAAAAACACCATCTCGATTTCAATCCGCCCGCCCCCGCCCTCGCGCCGCCCGCATACTAATAACCAAATCAACCCCAAACACAGTACCTAGACCAACTTGTATTATGTATTGAACATTTATGGTAATAACCCTGTATTCGATTTGCAGTTGATTATCCTTAATTTTCTATTTTACGAAACGAAATTATAACTTCAATTGAATTGTAGACCGCGTGATGAGAAAAATAGAAATATATTAGGGGTTAAAGTATGAAATTGCCGTTTTGTATGGACGAAATCGAGAAAAGTCATTTTTCCATACTAACAATTTTTTAGTTTTTTTTAAAACCCCTGAACCGTTTTCGATGCAATTAAAGGTGAAAGTTAGATGGTTATAAAGCTACGCATTATAGTATTTAAATTTCTGAAAATCAAAGTATATAATACAAATATACTTAATTGAAGCAAGAAGGTCAGCTGACACATTGTAAGGGGTCTTTTCAACGACTTCCTTTGAAGTAATAGGCACTAGTATTGCATATTTTTTTTTAGTCAAAAGTTACTTTATTTAGTTTTTGACACAATACAAAATGAATTATGCAATAATATGACTATACTTAAGAGCTATAAACAAAATAAAAGTGGGAAAATAATCGGCAATTTCATATTTTAACCCCTATTTTAAACGTTTAAAATGTGGTATAAAATCCTTGAGTGATATTTTTATTTATTTATTTGATATTACTTAAGTCATACAAAAAGCCGAAAAAGAATTATTGAGATGAATTTAACACTGTCATTTTCAATTGTTTATGAATGAGGGATATTAATCCTTTCTAATATCATAAACACGAAAGTATATCTATCTATCTGTTATACCTTTATTCCTAAATTACTAAACCGATTTTGATGAAAATTAGTAAAGATAGATTAGTAAGTACTTGAGAAATGATATTGGCTGTTTGTTTGTACCCACTGCAGGGCACAGGTTTCTACCGCGTAAAAAACGCGTCGTTCATGGGGGCAGAGCCACGGGCGAAGAGCTAGCATTTATGAAAATAACAAAGTATTATGATACACGAATTGGTATAAACGCCCCGTTGGTCCAGTGGTTTAAATACCGGGCCAAGATCTCGGGGTCCCCGGTTCGAATCCCGGGTCGGCAATAAAAAGTTTCAAATTTTCGAACGTTGCTCGGGTTTGTGATCACCAACCGGCATTTGGCAAGCGTGGTGATTATGCTAGTACACCCATCATTGCTGTGGTAACTTGAATTCAGTGATGGAGGCCTTTTCCCTGCAGTGGGATAATTATAGGCTGTTACTATACACAAATTAATATCGATTAATTAATTGATTAAACTCCATTGATAGGGGCACTCTGTTAAACGAAATTAAAGTAAATTCTCCCGAAATTTTTAATTATTTAAACCAATGTTATTATAATCCCAGCAAACTCATGTACAAATGTAATGAAATTGACTCGGTAGTCGGCTGCCAACAGGGTGACCCTCTTGGACCTGCAATCTTTAGTTTAGCTATCAACCCTTTTATTCAAAATTTATTTTCAAAATTTAACGTTTGGTACTTAGACGACGGGACCCTAGGAGGTGATGCAGATACAGTTTTATCAGATTTTTCAAGAATAATTCAAAAATTCAGTACAGTAGGTCTTTTTTTAAATTTAAATAAATGCGAACTATTCATTTCTGACTGCCTTTCCCCCGTTAGAAGTTCTGAAATAATTGCAAGATTTAATTTTCTGGCTCCAAATATAAAGATTCTCACTGAATCAACTCTTAACCTCCTAGGGTCACCTGTTTTCGATAGCGCCATTCCCACCCATTTTCAAAAAGCTATTACAAAATTTAATGAATGTTCGGATCGACTTTTGGAAATAAATGCACATTCGGCTCTATTTATTCTAAGGTCCTGTCTCCTCGTACCCAAATTGAATTACCTCATACGTTGTTGCCCACTATGGAAATTCCAAAATTTAATTAACCATTTGGATGATGTGATTAAAACACAATTAGGAAAAATACTTAATATTCATTTATCAGAACGAGCATGGAACCAAGCGTCTCTTCCTATACGTTATGGGGGGATTGGGACCCGCAAAATTTCGAGTATTTCCTTACCAGCTTTTCTATCTTCAGCCTACAGCACATCTACTCTCGTTGCCAATATCCTGCGGCCAATCACCGCAACCTTCGAGGTGGCGTGCTTGGATGAAGCTAGAGATGCTTGGATAAAGGATTTTCCCTCTAAATTCCCTTCAGATTTAAAAAATCAGCAGAGCTGGGACAAAATTTCTTGTGATTTTCTTTTAGAGACACTTATACAAACTAGCATCAACAACGCTGATCTCGCCAGGCTGAGGGCTGTGTCTACTAGAGAATCCGGTTATTGGCTACAGGCGTATCCCTCAGCCAATGTTGGAACTCTATTAGACGCAGAAACTCTCCGTGTGGCGATTGGTCTGCGTGTTGGTGCAGAGGTTTGCAGTCCACACAAATGTCCTTGTGGTGCTGATGTCAACTCGTTGGGACACCACGGGCTGTCTTGTGCAAAGAGCGCTGGGCGGTTATCGCGCCATGCCTGCATTAACGACATACTCCGACGTTCTCTTGCCACCATAAACGTGCCGGCTATACTTGAGCCGAATGGTATCGTGCGTGATGATGGCAAGAGACCTGACGGTATGTCGCTTATTCCCTGGCGGATGGGTCGGACTCTAGTGTGGGACGCTACCTGTGTCGACACACTGGCGGCCTCCCATCTGCCCGGAACTAGCCAATGTGCAGGTGCGGCGGCGATTAAAGCCGAAAACATTAAGATAACCAAGTATAGCCAAATAGGCACCCAGCACTGTTTCGTACCTTTTGGTGTGGAAACCCTAGGTCCGTGGGGTCCTAATGCACTCTCTTTATTTAAAGAGATTGCTAAACGTTTATCTGACGTCAGCGGTGACCCAAGAGCTGGCAGCTACCTCGCACAGCGACTGAGCATCGCAATCCAGTGAGGTAATGCTGCCAGTATCTTGGGCACCTTACCACGAGGACCATTTTTATAGTTTTTTCCCTTTTTATCTAGTCTATCTAAGTATTTGTTTCTTTTTATGTTACTTTTTATTTATAAGTTGTACATATTGTAGTTTTATATGATTATGTTAATATAGTTCCCATGTTTTTACTTAAATAAAAAATAATAAAATGAAAATGAAAAAAAAAAGTAAAAAATTAATTAATTACAGTAAGTAGAGTCTACCTGTAAGTTATTGTCAAATAAAATCTTATTTTGAAGCAAACATTCCTAAATAATATTGCTGTAACAACTGCCGGTAATCGTTAAAAGAAAAATAAATAAAATAAATTCACCATCCGAAATAATACATTATTGTGCACTCATCAAAAACACTCCTATCTCGTTTTACAGCTCGTATAAAATCGGCACGTACGATTGCAATAAAATATACGTTTCTTATTTTAGGGTTCCCTACTCAAATGGTAATAGCGGAACCCTACTACTAAGACTCCATTGTCCGCCTGTCAGTTTGTCACCAGGCTGTATCTCAAGAACGGGGATAGCTAGATAGTTTTATTTTTCACAGAATATGTATTTTGTTTGTTTTGCTTCTATAACGAAAAATACTAAAAAATAATAAAATAAATATTCAAGGAAGGCTATCATTTAACAAACGGGACTTTATT
Source organism: Anania crocealis (assembly GCA_949315895.1). Classification (NCBI taxonomy): domain Eukaryota; kingdom Metazoa; phylum Arthropoda; class Insecta; order Lepidoptera; family Crambidae; genus Anania; species Anania crocealis. Next base: position 27,111,670 of record OX438882.1, read on the forward strand.
GCCATTTTTGCTAATTATTATGAGCGACAACAGAAGTCCTAATGCGCTTTAAAATATTTACAGAATATTATTTTGCCTTTATTTTTTTAATAAAAAAATAAGAAAAAGTCCACGTAAAACCTTTTTATTCTTTATTAAGTAAATGATGATATCCGAAATTTAAAAATCTCAGGGTTTTATCATCTTCACTACATAGTATAAAACAAAGTTGCTTTTTCTTTCCCCATGTCCCTTTGTATGCTTAAATCTTTAAAACTACGCAACGGATTTTGATGCGGTTTTTTTTAATAGATAGAGTGATTCAAGAGAAAGGTTCATAATATGTATAATAACATCCATTAAATAGTGGAAAAATACTGTTATTTTTGAGGTTTCTAATATGATGTCGTAAATATTTTCATTTTTTCCGCTTACATTGCAAACGCAGGCTAAACCCTACGAAATTTATCAAAATAATGTACTAAGTATTGTAAATATTGAAAAGGTCTACAGAAAACTCCGCGATGGTGTATGTCTATCTGTTATGGATATCCCACAATAAAATTTTTTTGTCATTTACTTTTTACGACAAATAATGGCTAATTTTTGAAGCGATTTTAACCAATACAGCATTATTCCTTATCCAATTAAATACTATAAATTGACAAGAAAGCTGTGAACGTTGTATATAAAGACATCCTGAAATATATTAATTGTAGTACAAATAAAATAAATAGATGAAAATGTAAAAAATAAATAAGTAAAAATGTAGTGTACGAATTTAGATATTCCAAAGACAGCAGGAAATCTTCATGGTAATATATAAGGGAAAGGGGAATTGTTTTACTCCAAATTTAACAATGAATAAATCAAAACTACTGGATCGATTTTAATCATTTTTTCAGTGACATATTTCATACCCGTGCGAAGCCGGAGCGGGCCACTATGTTTTTTTATATACAACGTTCACAGTTTTTTTGTAGTGTATTCAATATCAGCATTGCACCCGTGCGAAGCCGGGGCGGGTCGCTAGTATAGAATAAACTAATTAAACTGATCATATAAAAATAATATTTCAGCTGATTTCTATAAGACTAGCTGTTGCCCGCGACTTCGTCCGCGACAATTTCCAATTAATTTGAATAATTTTCCCCGTTTTTGCAAAATTTTTCACTGATATTGGTCGCAGCGTGATGTTATTTGGCCTAAAGCCTTCCTCGATAAATGGACTATCCAGCACAAAAAGATTTTTTCAATTTGAACCAGTGTTTCCTGAGACTAGCGCGTTCAAACAAACAAACAAACAAACTTTTCAGCTTTATAATATTAGTATAGATTTCCATTTTAAAACAAAAGGGTAAGAAGAGGTTAGCGATCGGATATAATGACATTAAATTTTCATTTTTTTGCAAATACTTAATTAGCACCACCTATTCCCTGTTCCTTTCTTCATAGTTTTTTGCCAACGGTGGTACCTACTTAAAACCGCGAATAAGGCACAGGCCAAAACGCTGATCTTACAAAGTAGTACAAAGTGTAATCAGTTTTTAAGAGTTAATTCTAATACAGGATGAAATTTTAACCACTTTCCTTTTAATATATTAATCTACGAGACAAAAAACAAATGACGTATTTTTCTTTTGGTATAGCCCAGTGCAAAAATGTGTGTTTAGCACACAGAAAATGTCCGCCAAAAATCTAAAATTTTTGATACGGCCGCCTAGCAACACTTTTTTATTTTCATTATGATACTATTCATAAGTTTTTGATTCTCCCTTTATACCTTAACAGGCCTTGGACCGTAAAAATTTAAAACTATATCGCGAAAAATATTTTCGGTTGACAACTTGATTTACATTTTTTACTTCTTAAATAGGCTCTAAATACGATACTGAACGCCTATAAAAAATTTGGAAAGTGCTTAAAATTTCATCCTGTATAAAGTGACAATTGATTTATTAAAGCAATGCCATTAAAATTTATGTTTGAAGTGACCGTACTCTTTGTGCTTTAACTTGCTCAACTGTCTGAATATTTTAAATCACAATCCCGTTATTTAACGCTGTAACGTTCATAAACGCTTCGAGGAAATCAATTTACTGCTCAGAGCGTTTTTTCGTTAACAAACTAATTGATGCGTTATCTGAAGTGCCTGACTACAGGTATGTTAAAGTATAATTAAAAATGAAATAAAATATTTTTTTACAAAAGAAAAACATAAGGTATAAGTTATTTAACAATCACACCTAGACGTAGCCTGACTGGTAGGGGTCAAACTAAATGAAAACACACTGACCAGACGAACTTCAGAAATATTCTTGACAAAAACAATACACGGAAACGGTACAAATTTTTTTTCAAGAGATTTTTTTAAAATTTCAGATAAAAATGTTGTAGTGCTTTTGTCCACCTTTCTCGGGTGTATATTGCAAGAATTAATAAAATATAAATCTTCCTGTCAACTTCAATTAGTAAGATAAATCAATAATTCCATTATATGGAGACGTTAAAACTTTTGGAAGAGAAATATTCGTCAAATTATTAAAATAGAAAAAAGTTTACACTAGGACCATCTAAAATATTGTAAAGGAAGCGGTAATTTTACTTGATAGACATTCTGATATATTGTATGTTTGGACTTGTTGCTTTCTGAACGACTGAACGTCATTCTTTCGCATAAGCTACCTACTCAAATATTTTTCATAGCATGGGATTTAAAATAAAAATATGATTTTCGTTAAAATATATTTTACACCAGGTCCTAACAGTACCAAATACATTTAAAATAGTATAACCAAATTGATGCATTAAATAGAAGGTTATGTAAGGTAATTTCGGTAATTATATTTTTTTTTTTAGGAGAAGATGATAGAAAGTAGATAAGTAGATTCCTCGATATGGCACCATTTAGTTAAACGTTCTTTCAGCATACGATTCGTTTTAAATTAAACTTGTCAGAGATACATTGTAGAACACTCGTACATGAGTACTCTTGTTTTCAGACGGCGCATATAGCGAGGAATGCCGGCGCTGGGGAAACATCCACATTTTAATGCGAGACGAATTGTTTGGATGACAGCGCTCAGACGGGATTGTTGCGCTTTTGTGAAATACAACAATGAACTTTTTTAATAAATGCAAATGATTAAAATGAACTGCTTAAAATTAAACAAAAAACATGTTTGTGAACTGAAATTGATCTTTTGAGGTTGGATTTATACATCCTTCATCATCAACCAGCCCATTCCAGTCATAATCTAGACACGTGCCCTCGATAAGGAGCATTTGATCATAATTATCACACTCGGAAGGCGGGTTGGTGATCCAAGTTTGACCAATGGTAGAGAAAAGACGCTTCTGCCTGTCTTCTTCTGGAAAGTATCCTTTAGTCGACTTTTATAACATATACAGGAAGAGAATGGTAATGCTATTCTTTCAGCATGCCAGTGCCCCTAATTCGCGTAACCGAATCGTATCACAATCGTAATTGAACGACAGGTTTTTGACAGTTCCAGTATGGGCTAAATGTCAAAATTGTCCGATTAAATCTCGATCGAACTGCGATTCGGTTACGCGAATTAGGCCCAGTACCTACCACACGACAATATTTAAATGGCAAACCAATTGACAAAAGCAGACAAGAAAATAATCCACGACCTTAACGATGATCTTTACAATTGAAATGAGACTCTAAATTGTATTTCTTAGTAAAGTACCAGCCTATAATCATCCCACTGCAGGGAAAAGACCTCCATCATTGAATTCAAGTTACCACAGCAATGATGGGTGTACTGGCATAATCACCAGCTTCCCAAATGCAGGTTGGTGATCACAAACCCGAGCAACGTTCGAAAATACGAAACTTTTAGTATTAAATTATTATGATTAAACTTTATTTCTAATGCACGCAAAATACTATAATACATTCAAAGTTTACAACTTATAAGACATACCTTCTTAACAAGATAAAATCATTTTGTTAATGAATCACTAAATAGGTATAAATAGGGGAAGGAAAGGAAGAACTTAACGCAAACACTGCCATCGCGATTCATTTACACGCAGCGCCATCTATTATTGTTTCAACGCAAAACGTTACCTACTCGCAGCAACAGAGGTCGCTAAGCACAACAATGGCCGCAAACCAAACAGCGTTAGATGTAAGTGAGGTAGCCAGTCAAGTATTAGCATTGCAAACGCGGCCGAAGTGGTCGATACACTGCAGATAAATGGTAACATAACGTTTCAGTTATCTTAAATGCGATAGCCTGAAGTTTTTAGGTTAAGATTTAGCGTCCAAATGTTGGCTCGTTAAAAGAACAGCACCCCATCTTGTTCTATGGATATCGTTGTAGACAATTAAAGGAGTACTGCAAGTAGAAGATGAGCAGCAGTGTCATCTCCCCATCATTGGATAAACTGCGGTCTTTCCAAGCGTGGAGATAATTAAAAATATATTATAATAATTAAGTAACGTAATTTATGAATGTTTTTACCTTAGTAACTGAATTTATTGATGAATTTTTAAATTATTATTATTTTTGGTTTACAAGGTATCTGGTTCGGCCTGTAGTTATAAAATAAATATCTAAATTGATGAAATTAGACAAACATTTTAGATTATTTAAAATAAAGCTTTAACTTGATAATCTAATCCACTTTGTCGTTTAAAATGCGATCTAATAAAGTTGTGATTATTCTTATAAATAAACATTGAAATATGCGTTCAAAAAATCTCATATTCCTATCGAAAGGCATACCAATGCGATGTTATTTGGTTATTAGTATTTTTTGAATGCTTTTGCATAATTCTCTCGTAATATTTTGGTAAATAATAATATTAGTTTTCAGATCAAAACACGGGTTTGTTTAGTTAGGTAAATGCAAATATCTGCGTAATTAATGGCCGACATCCATGGATGCTGCAGCTCGCTCCACTACGGAAGCGAGAGATTTAGCTGTTCGCATGACTATCGTTCCGTTTTATTTTGTTCAGGAAACGTTCAAATGAAATTGGTGAAATACAATCGATCGAACATTCTACTAGTTGGTAAGTACGCCCCGTTTAGTCTATTGGTTTAAGTGACGTGCCTAGATCTGGGTTCGATCTCCGGGTCAGACAACCAAAGTTTTGAATGTACGAAACATTGCTCGGGTTTGTAATCACCAACCCGCATTTGGAAAGCATGGTGTTTATGCCTGTACCCATCATTGCTGCTGTAGTAACTTGATTTCAAATACGAATGCTGTAGGATGAAGGCCGTTACTACTTATACGAGTATATGCTACAAAAGCGTGGTATGTGTCTACAAACACCCTGGCCCGGGACAACATAGATTTTTTATTCCTATACTAGCTGTTGTTGTGCTGTAAAACACACACACAAACGCTCATATACACATAAACACGCACACACACACAAACATGCACACACGCACACAAACATGCACACACGCACACTAACATACACACGCACACCATACTAATTTATATTACTAATAGTAACACATTGTTCTGGTTGGCTAAATGTATATATTTAGGAACAACTTATGTTTGTATTCCAACTTATTTTCGCTAGGTTCGGATGTGGAGAGACTGGTAATCTGTCATTCAGGTCTCTCTACAGAAACTAGTCTCTTGCATAGATTAATTATTGTCACTAGTCAAGGAAATACTTTGTAAACTGTCTATGTCAGAGAACAATAAAGAATTTATTTATTTATTTATTGTTCGCGACTTCGTCCGCGTCAATTTCTGTTTTTCCACTGATGCTTCGCTCCTATTGGTCGCAGCGTGATGTTATATAGCCTATCCAACACAAAAATAATTTTTCAATTCGAACCAGTACTTCCTGAGATTTGCGCGTTCAAACAAACTCTTCAGCTTTATAATATTAGTATAGATTTGTACCTCTAGCATAAGAAACTATCGACTTCGAATCGTTTGCGTATCGAAAGCAAACGACACAAAGTTTGTGCTCTGTTTTGTAGTTCGCCGTTTTTGGCCGCGCGAGCGCTGTTTTAAGTTTTCATACTAAATATTTCGATGGCGATACGAACACGCAAACAATTCGAATTCGATAGTTTTTTGTGCTAGACCCATTGTTCATCAGAGAACTGAACCTGGGACCTTGAAGCAGGCGACATCTTGAAAATTCCACAAAAAAGTTTTAAAAATTGTCGGATTTATTACAATTGACTACAATTTGCCTATTTTTATAAGTATCTTGACTAATAAGATTGATTGCACAAAACCACATAGCATCAAACATTGAAATTGTACGATAGTATCCAGAATTTTTTAGGCTTTACTTGCAATAAAACATTTGTTTTACGTCTCGAACGTTCCGAAACTACACGAGCGAAAGCAGGGGACCGGATGAATTATTTAAAATGTGGTGCAAGATTGATGCGGGTCGAATCGCTGACTGGACGGTCGCGACATAAAGAACAATGGCAGACAACCATGTATTTGGAGGTTGGATTTATACCACATACAGAATGACTTTATTATCATCTTCAAAATTTTTTTTATTGGCGTTCAGTATCGTACTTAGCGTCCATTTATGAATTAAAAAATGTAGGTCAAGATTGCACCCGAAAACATACCGCAACATACCTAGTTTTACATTTTTACGGTCCTAAGCCTGTTCAGGTATGAAGGAAAATCAAAAACTTATGAATAGTATGGTAATGCAGGAAGGAGATGCGCATCGCGTAAAAAGTGATGCCAGGAGGCCGTACCAAATATTTTAGATTTTGGCTATACCAAAATAAAAAATACGTCATTTGTTTGTTGTCTCGTAGATTGTTATATTTAAATTTGGAAGGTGGTTGAAATTTCATCCTGTATAGGTGCATCGTTTCTTGCAGTAATTATGTGAATTTCGATGTTCTAATTGAGCTTCACCAATTATGTTATCATTAAAATGCGATCTAATAAAATAATTGGTGAAGAGCTCAATTAGATTTTGAGAGAGAGATTTTCAGAGAACATTTGTAATTTAAATCATATAATCAATAACCTTAAACCTTAACTAGTAAGCAATACAGAAATTAATGATAAAGTATTATTTTAAGAAACTGAGCTACAAAGTCAATATAGTTCTACTCCTACGTTCAGCACTCAATTTATATTCCTTTTACATACAAAATAAGGTGAAAGTGATAATTATTGTCATCATAGTCATTTAAATCTGAAATTTTAAAAACATTGTCTTAGCTGACGTAGATATGACACGAGAAATATAAATATCAAGACGTAAACCGCAGTTTCGTGTTTTAATCTCAAAGAGTGTACTAGAAAATGCATTTGTCACAGTTTACATAAAATATTACGAGCGTTACAAAACTGCGGTGCTACGGCTCGCTACGTTGTAGCAATTACTACCGCTACGGGCTACGAATGTTATATTCGTTTTGAGGAAATATGAATAAACGTAAGCAAGATGACATGAATCCCTATTTCCCTTGGTCATCGCATCACGCGTGAACGGCTGGACCGATTTCGCTAATTTTTTTTTTGTTTTAGTTGTTATTGCCAGAAGAATGTTCTTATGAAAGAAAAAATTAAGAAAATTGCGCGGAATATTAGAAAATTTAAGAAAACTTAATCACCATACTAAATTATTTGTAATGTAACCTTATAGTTTTTGACAATTCAAACTTTTTAATATATGGCGTTTGACATAACATTGACAGAATGCGTGCTGCAAATTTATATTGTCAAAAGATGGTCAAAGGGGTAAAAAATAACTTAATTTTGCACATGGCCAGTAATGTCGCCTGTTCACAAGTCGGAAGTCCAACAAAACTAAGTATCTATATGCCCGCCAGAAAAAGAAAACAAAGAATGTTGTGTATCATAATAATAATAAACAATGTTTTTTTTTATTAAACCATTTCGTAATCAATATTCGTAGTTAAGACAGGACAACGTCTGCCGGGTCCGCTAGTACCTAATAATTATATTGATAATTATGTAGTCTGGCTAAGTTATTAGCTTATGATCCCAATGTAAGGCTTGTTTAATCATGTCACCAATTAATTACCAGACAGCACTATAATGATTAAATTATTACATATAAAATTGAATTTACGTTTTATTATATTATATTTTTTTCCAGCAAGCGAGAGATTGTAGATTTTGGTTGACACCTCAGACAGTTGCCATTTTTATTCAGAGAATCGTATTATCGTAGATTCAATGTCTCAAAATAGTTTAAATTAAAAAAAAACCTATTTCATCAAATGATTGTAAGGTCTTTTGATAGCTCAATGGTTACAATACACCTGGTAAATAAAATATTGTTGCTTCGTCAAGGCAGCCGACATTGCAATTTAAGTAAATCAATATACAGCATATCAAAAATACTGAAGTAAAACCACACGACAGGTGTTGACTTTCAAATTCAATTCAGAATCTTTACTCACACGAGGCTTGCTCCACTTAAGAAGCCTAAAAGTATAGGCATTTTCCTTCTCTCTCTGTCTTGTAGAACCAGAAAAGGAGACGAAACATGTCCAAGTTCGCCGGGGTTTACTTATTTTCTTGCGATAAATAAACACGGGCAACTCCGGGCTTCCGTTCGAACTGCGAACTTTTAATTAACTTGCTGCGAACAATGAATCTAATGAGTTTAGTTGCACTCAAAGTAGTAACATTTTGAAAATTAAATCTACGGGTTCACTTGATTCATTAAGACTTTGCCAAGTATTTAAGTAGTTATGACTTGTATGGTTTTAGTTTTTTATAGGCGCGCTAGAAATGTTCTTAATAGGAGTTCGTAACTCTCAAGGTGTGCATGTGCAAGGCCTAAATTGTGAGTTGATATAATTAACTCATACTTAGGTTTCATATAATGCGGCTTGTATGAACAAGATACGCTGAATGCAACAATTTATAACCCACTTGCAAGAATCACTGTATCAGGAATGGTGTAAAATTTTCATCACGTTCCAAATTTTTTGCAGGGTTAAGTATCGTATTTAGAGTTCACATTTTAAATACAATACTTAAACCTGAAAATATTTTAAATTTTTACGGTCCTAAGCCTGTGAAGGTTTATAGAGAAAATAAACAATTTATAAATGGTGTCCAAAAGAATAAATGAGTTGCGAATCGCGTAAAAAAAGTGAAAAGAGGCTGTATCAAAAATTTTTGATTTTTAGTACAGCCTCTTCGCTTTTTTAAGTGCTTTATCTTGAAATTTTTGTACTGGGCTATAGCAAAACAAAAAATACGTCATTTGTTTTTTGTCTCGTAGATTCTTCGAATTTAGAAAGTGGTTAAAATTTCATTCTGTTTGTAACAAAAAAAGCCTATAAGCTTTAACAAAAGGATAAAAATTAAAAATATCTGACACGCATTTGTATTAAAACAATTTTTCAGATAGGTTATGTTGTTTTTAATTTTATAGACAATCTTTTCTACAAATACGTAGAAAAAAACTCACTTGTAAATTCCAAAAACGTAAAAAATAGATGCCATGTCAATCGGCATATAAAAACGTAAAATATCAAAAGCATTTTCATTAAAATGAACACGAGAAAGAAGGTTTTGTCTTTATCAACGTCTAAAGTATTTGCTCTATCAATTCGCGAAGTTCTCGGGCCAAGTTTAATAAGCAGAAGTTTTAATGAAACTAATGATCTGAGAAGCGGACACGCTTGTCTCTGTTTCACACTTTGGACGTTTTAAAATATGACGAATCTTTTATGTTTCGTAGCAAAAGTAACAGCCTACAATCATCCTACTGCAAGACAAACGCCTCCGTCATTGAATTCAAGCTACAAGAGCAATGATGGGTAAATCCATAGTCAAGATCATGACCACACACCATCATTGCTGTGATAACTTAGAACTAATGATATAATTTTTTTCCCTACAGTAACACTATAATATATAAATCAGTCCATAAAAATACATCATCTTTACTGTGGTAACTTGAATTCAATGATAGAGGCCTATACAGAGGGATTGTTCTATACAGAGGGATGATTCTCCATTACTATACTTTTCACTTTGATGCTCTTGTCTAAGTCAGTACAGGAATAACTCCTACTAACTACTGCTCTCCTAAAATTAGTTGATGATATTAGATCCGGCATGGAGGAGTCTCTGGTAACTGTTCTGGTCCTGATTGACTTTTCCAACGCTTTTAACGTCGTTGACCATGACATTCTCTTAGCCATCCTTTCTCATCTTCGAGTCTCATCAACGGCTTTAAACTGGTTTTCCTCTTATCTTCGCGGCCGTCAGCAGGCTGTACGTCTTGGACATACCTTCTCAGACTGGACCAATTTGTCAGCTGGTGTGCCGCAGGGAGGAATACTGTCACCCCTTTTATTTTCTGTATTCATAAACATTCTTACTTCCCATCTTTCTTCAACCTATCATCTCTATGCTGACGACCTTCAGTTGTACTCTCAGGCGCATCCTTCGAAAATTGATGATGTCGTTTGTCGGCTCAATGACGATTTGCATAGAATTAGCGTTTGGTCAAGTAACTTTGGCATAAGGGTTAATCCCAGCAAGTGTCAAGCTATCATCGTCGGTAGCCCTGGTCAGCTTCGTCGACTGGACTTTTCGTCTATTCCTCCTATTATGTTTGATGGCATTGTTGTCAATTATTCTCCATGTGTCAAAGATCTGGGACTTTTCATTGACAGCACTTTGAGCTGGCGCGAACATGTCAAAGAAGTTAGCAGGAAGGTTACTGGTACTCTAAGAGCTCTCTACCGCCTTAAAAACTTTCTTCCTTCCTGTACTAAGACCTTGCTTGTGCAGTCTCTGGTCCTGCCTATAATCGACTATGGGGACGTATGCTGCTCCAACATGTCACAAGATCTTCTTTAAAAATTAGATCGCCTCCTGAACAACTGTATACGCTTCATTTTCGGCCTTCGCAAATTTGACCATGTTTCCAAGTTCCGCTCCCAGCTTCACTGGCTCCCTATCAGGCACCGCAGGAGTATTCGAACTCTCTGCGCCCTTTACTCAATCCTCTTCGATCCTAAATCACCTTCTTATCTTAAAGATAAATTTTCTTTTCTTCACACTACGCACGATAGAACTCTCCGTTCTGCTGATACACTTCAGTTATTTACTCCTCGACATACTTCTGGTTTTATGTCTGACTCATTCGTTCTGACGGCTGTACGACTCTGGAACGGACTGCCCTCCAAAATTAGACAATCTTCTTCTAAATTTACTTTTAAGAAGGCTTTGCGAAGTCACTTTAAAGACTAATTTTCTTTCTTATCCATCATGAATCTCGTTGGCATTAATTCTGTGTGCAATCATATTATGTTTGTGTATTTATGTATGTTTAGATTTTAGATTATTACCTATTATATTTATGTAAGTTTATTGTTAGTAGTTGCATGCTTGCTTAAATAATTTAATTTGATTTTTTTTTCTCTTTTTGCACCGCCTGTGTCATCTCTGCTTGACCCCAAGGTTGACTGGTAGAGAATGCTTTTAGCATTAAGTCCGCCTTTTGTACTTTAGTTTTTTAATTGTGCAATAAAGTGTAAAAAAAAAATAATAATAATAATAATGCTCATCCGTTAAAGGTAAATTTTGGTGCTAGTAATGAATTTCAAGACTACTAAAAATACAAGTACAATATAACTAAATTGTTTAGTATTTTTTAGTACTGGCTGGCCATATTAGCCGCAGAAACGATAACTGCTGGGGTAAACGAGTTCTTGATTGGAGACCGCGTCTCGGCAAATGTAATGTAGGACGCCCTCAGGAGCTGGATGCGAGAAGTCGAGGATCGACCTAGGTGGCGTGCATTTGGAGAGGCTTATGTCCAGCAGTGGACTGCGATAGGCTAGTCATTAAACGTGTGCTCTGTGAAACGAGTTATAAGATAACATCTCAAAGGGCGTTATTAAGTGACTAAACTCACATTTTGTCACACGTTACGACCTAGCAAAAGATACTAAAAAGAATATTGCATTACAGACCCTCGCTGCGGGCTGTAAAATTAACAGAGTTGCAGTAACTTGTGCTTTTGTTATAAGAGACGACTTGTGAACGCAATTGTCACGCGACAATGTATGCTTAGCAACTAAAGGAATTAGTCTGAGGCCATACTCCGTTCCACTTAGTTAATTTTTTCGACTCTACCTGTCTTTGTCACTCATACTAATGCTTAGTTTAGAGTATTTAAAAAGGATAGATATATCCGTATATAGGGTCTTCTTGTTGCGTAGTAGGGCCTTAGATACGATAGCGTCTTTGTAATATTAGTTATTGCATTTTCTACAAATTCATGTATTTTCTACAAATACGTTATCAGATATAAGAATTACGCATAAAAACATATAACAAATTTCAACTTTAACGAATCAAATTACTTTTTTAAACTTATTCCTCAGTATAAGAAATTAAATGTTAAAAAGAATATATTACAACACATCCTAGACTCAAACCGCTAACAAAAGATAAAGCAAATGTAAAAGTTTCAAACTTAAAACTAGAAACACAATTCTAAAAAAGAATGATTCTTCAATGGAAGTTCAACCTTACGTATTATATAAAAAAAGAGACTACCTAAATATTCTTGTAAGCATTAATTTGGTGAAAACGAAGGTTCCGTAGTCTACTTTTTAATTTCAATCTAGGCCTAAATAAACATGATGTTTTATTTGTCAATTCTTCTTTCTATTCAATTCAATTATAAGAACGGAACACTCTCTTACATTTTATAAACTGATTTCAAATTCACCCTGTATCATTTTTATTTTCAACTTACTTATACCTTGATTAGGAACGGGACAAATCGTCATTGTTAATATTAATCGAATACAATATAATACACTTAATCAATTTTCAAATTGTTTGATTAAGCTAAACCAGTAGGTATTTCACGATACCAAGCAACTAGCAAACTTCATGAATAAATACGCCGAATTGAACTTGTAAGGCTATAGTAATCTTAGAGCTGAATGTTGATGTGATTTGACGTTGTATATATAATTTGCATAGTCGGCGCCAACTTTAGTCTTGTACAGTCTGCTGCTAAAGTATGAACACACTTCTGACTAATGTTGACTCTTAATACAACGACATAAGGTAGATAAAACGAAACAATTTTGCAGCTGCTGTACACGTGAAGTGTCAGCGTCAACAACATTAAAATTAAATGTATTATTATTAAGCATTATTTACGTGGAACAATACATGCAAAATAACATACATACATACATACATATTATCACGCCTCCTTCCCAACGGGGTAGGCAGAGACCAAGGCCTTCCACTTACTACGATCCTGGCATACATCTTTCGCTTCTTCCACATTCATCAATCTTTTCATGCATGCTTGTCGGTTTAGAGTACTCTATGCAAAATAATAACACTAGAAACACAATCAATGAGAGAATAACGGTCTCACCAAATAATCGAGCATGCAAATAGTTTGCTAAACTCAACTTTAAGTTATTTCAATAAACTTGAATTGGTTTAAAATGGTGTAGAATATAACAGTTGTTATTTATTTCAAATATCGACTTTCCGACCTAATTTGTTGTGTTTTTTTTGTCCGGTTATAAGTCGAAGTTACTTTGACTCATAGACTTTACAAAAATCTATGGTTTGACTTGATACAAGATGGGAACTTTTAAACCAACGGCCTAGCAGTCATTTAAAACGGGTCTAAATACTTGTCACTGGTAACTAAATAGTACCAGTTACGAGATTAATATTCTGTTCAGTCCTTTTTAGCATATTCTTTTTTGAACAGGCTTAGGCATTGGATTCGTGAAGGGTGACAACTATGATTTAGAATTCCCTGTCAAGTACATCTCAACTAGGGTAGACATTTTTTTTTCGATCTACCCTACGGATCATATATAATGACTATAGTCCCTATCGAGTGCTTCATGAATAAAGACAAGATGATGTATTGTACTTGTAAATCATCGAGCTGCATATTGATGTCGTTTGATGCGCGCGCTCAATTTGCATGATGTCAGCCTGCCTCGAACACGTGACTTGGAGTGTTTTTGTCTCGACAAGCGACGCAGTGGCGTTACTGTCGAGAGTACTTGCGGTGAGTAGGGGATGTGGTTGTTAAGGCTCTGAAAACCTTGCTAATAGAAAATTTTAAATACTTGCACTGGTAAAGTTCCTTACAAAATAGTTATTAAGTATACAATTTAATGTATAGTGAAAAATGGTTTTTAATTCTATTCTTTGACTTAATAAAACTAAAAGTTTCAGAAATAAATGAAGAGGTGAAAAGTTAGAGTAAGCTACCAATTATTTAGGTGTAGGTAAATACATGACAATGGTCGGTACGATTTCTCTATGAACATATTATATAATTTTAATCATCTTTCAGATTTTAATACAACAATCTTCAAGACAAAAAACAAAAGACGTATTTTATCTTTTGGTATAGCCCAGTACAAAAATGTCAAGATAAAGCATCTGGAAAATGAGTATATAAACTTGAAAAATTAAAAAAAATAAAATTCAAGTTTATATACTGATATTATAAGTGCAATTAAGTTGCTAAAATATCAAATAAAGCATCTAGAAAATGTCCGCTAAAAATCGAAAATGTTTGATACAGCGTCCTCGCAACACTTTTTTTACGCGATGCGCATCTCATCCATTCATTACGATAGTATTCATAAGTTGTTGATTATCCTTTTATACTTTTACAGGCCAAGGACCGTAAAAATTTTAAACTACTTAAATTGCGAAAAATATTTTCGGGTGAAAACTTGACATACTCGTACATTTTTACTTCATAAATGGGCTCTAAATACGATACTGAACGCCTATAAACATTTTTGATGGTGATGAACAAGTCACCTGTATGTCATTTAACATTTTCTTGTTTGGCTTTGACTCAGAAGCGATGCTTTGTTTCATGCATTTTTTCAGTTCATTATAGATATTACAAAAAAATATCACTTAGCATGTTTTTTTTTTCTTAATGTACAGCTGGAGTATCAACCAAAAAGGTCATAAAAATTGGCCAACTTAGGAAAAAAGACACGGCCTCACATTAACAATTTCGATTCACATCGTAACCAACAAAGCTTCTTGCTGTTAGTGCAGTTTAATTGTCAATCTATTTAGATATTTTCAATACAATTTCCAAACTCTAGTTTTAAGCCATTAGCTTCCAAACTCGCTTCAATTTTCCGTCTTCAAATAAGCAGGGATGTTCGGACGTGCTACGGTGAGCACTCGTGGCCAATTGAGCGAACACGCAAGCGACTAGACAGGACAAACTAATGGTTGGAAAGTGAGCACGCACCAAATGACAATTCTAGAATATTGGCTATAGTTTTTTTTTAAATTATAAATGTGGACAACATCACATACATTATTTTTATGATGTTTAAGCAATTTAATTGCAATTAAAATGGCCGCCCGGCATGCGAGGAGATGTGGGTTCGAGTCCCGCCCGAGACATAATTTTTCAAGTTTTAATCCTTTGACGATCGGATATTCCAGACACAATTAAAATCAATTGTTATCGTGACAACCGGTTGTCGCTTGGGGTTTGAAGCGTTAATACTGATATCACATACATTGTTCTGGTCCCAATCCGAATAACTATTTAAAGCAAACCAGAAACAACGAAGGTATCACAGACCCGAGAAAATGTAGAAATACACTTTTTTACTACATTGACCCCCATCCAGGAATCGAACCCGGGACCTCGGAGTAGGCGACATCTTGAAAACCGGTGTGTTCGCCACTCCGCCACGGAGTCGTCAAATGAAAGCGGAGGAGGTTTAAGTTCTAGATAGGCTTTACCTTATTATCGTCATCATTACTATCAGTCCCAAGTTATATACCTATATGACATAGATGTTTCTGAAAGGAGGATTCAGACCCACATAAAAATTTATTTAAAAAATTATGTAATTTACATCGTTCGTGGTCACGGAAAAAGTTTTTGAAACGAGACGGGATGAACCTTTGGTACTATTTTGTTCGCCTCTTAAGACACCTTTGATAGAGAAGTGGCGTTGTTTTATTTTTAACCGGTATATCACACAACAAGCTTTGCTGCGACATTACTCTGATAAAAAAACGTTATTAGTAGCGGAATGTAAAGAGGTAAAAACGAAACATGTTGATTTAATTAATGATACATCCAAGAAATAAATGTAAATGCAGTACAAGACATTACCATATTTATACATGCAGAAAACAGAAAACTATCTTTTAGTTTTAAAAAGCAAGTCTAACCTGACTGACACATATTTTGCCTAACAAAGGTCATGCAAAGCTATAAAGTTGTGGCATAAACCTTTTTTGGGACCCCTAACCGAGGCACACGTAGAGATATATTAGGTAATTCACTCTTTCCGAGCCATTTCAAGCTATTGTGGCCTAAGGCTTCTAAGCCATGTGAAGTTATCAGGTCAACACTGAAAGATACATACCTTTAGGTATTATAAACTTTACTTCACAGTTTCTACTGGACTTTGTTTGCCAAAAAATAATATATCAACCGTTAATATAGTAGTAAACTCATTTTGTAATATTTTGGACATAATAACAGTAATGTTTCCAAAAACATAACTAAGAGCAGACGTAGCTTATAAAAGATTTTGAACTTCTCTTTTTCTTTTTGTATAACTTTCATTCAAAATAGTTTGGTGTCAGACTATTGTTATGTCTTGTTCTTACGATTTTCAATTTGCGGCAACTTGTTTTAACATGCTTTTAAGGCACGACTTTATCCCCTCCCCCTTTTCTAACCCGAGCTTCGGTATGATTGTGCAAACTTGTACATAATTTTAAAACCATCATATTACATAATATTATTCATGGAAAAAAAACATTCCAATTTCATGTCTTCTCTGTGATTTTTTGAATAATATAAAATTAAAAGAAATACACTCTTTTATTCCATTGCAATTTATTAAATATTTTCCTTTGGCAATGTTTCGTGGAAATAAATCAAAAGAATTTCCACTCATGCAAAGGTTCATCGTCAAAATTAATCAGAGTACACACGAGCCGAGCGCATCTCTAATTAAATGGTGTACGGTCGCGAACAAAAACGTTCTATATCATTTATGTTATAGGTACTAGCGGGCCCCGAGAACTTCGTATCGGCCCAGAATGGTAGTATATTATTTTGACCTCTCAAATGTCATTGTCATCAAATATGGCGTGGTTGGAATTAAAAACAATTTCTTAATATTTTTAACGTTAATTTACATACGTTTTTGATACTGTCTTATTATCCTATTCCTGACGAAAAAAAAAATCAAATACACCAAAATTCTTAAAAATCTGTCCAGTTGTTTCCGAGTTATAAGAGGTATAACTATCGCGACTTTCTTTTGTATAATAAGAAGAAGATTATAAAATATTATATGCTAGATGCCACTTTGAAAATATTTATTTCATTTTTTTCTTACCGATTGTTGGTTAGAAATAAAATTATAGTGAATTTTTGAATTGTATATATATTCTTCCTTCTTCCTTCGAGTAACAAAATTCTTAAGTAATAAACATGAGTTAGTTCCAAAATTATTTAGATAAGAGACATTCGATTTTTTTTTCCTACTCTTTGACTCATTACAATTTTAAACAACCTTTAGAAGTCTTAAAAATTTACAAAGCGATTGACAAAACAATTTCTTGACTGCCTCAGGTAGCACTGAAACCCACAACCTTGCCAACCAGACATAACGGACAAGTACTTTGGCCAAAAAAGTCTAAGTTGCTTAACGGTAAGAACAGTCGCTCGGTCAGCGGAAGATAGTGACTAAGTCCGCCCCAAGGCAGTAAACTTTTTGATTCATTTAATTGTTATTTTTTTATTTATAATGTATATAGTTTATAAGCAATTTGTACGGTCCGTCACAAAATTTTCTTACTTCCATAATACCGTTTATACTTACGACTAACTCAACCACTTAACAATACAAAATGTTTTCAATGTGTTTTACAGGTGATTCCACATTTATTACAAGACACCTGGGACTCTCAGCATTTTATCTAGTAAAGATGAATCCTCTTTTAATTCTGTACCAAAATCGCAATTATGTTTGTTCTCTCCGCGACTGTACGCGGTCTAAATTAAAAAGCGTCGCGCGCGCACCGCACCGCCTAATGAGCCGGTCGCGAGTTCAGACTTAATGAACGTGTGCTGGCCTAGACACAATAACTTTAATTATCTATTCTATATTTTATATACTGCTGCCCGCGGCGATGTGAGAGAGAAGTTGAAACGTCGAGTTTTTGTTTGTATGTCCCCTGTCTGTATGTCGATCCTGCATTTTGCGATTTTATTCCGAGTTTTAATTTTGATGGTTTAGATCTGAATTTGGAACATAATTTCTTAATGTATGTAAATAAAAAAAGCTTTTATACAACGTGAAATAAAAATATAAAGCAAAGTAGTTTGCATATGATACATTCCATAAGTCCGTCATATTATGACAAAAACCTCATTGTGCCGTGAGAAACTGTTATCCTTAGAGACCACAAACATTTGCGAACAAAAGTATTGCATACTAACAAACCCAACCAGTAAAAAGTTCATTTACATGGAATAGGAGTAGTAGCGAGAGACATACCAGCGAAATCCCTCATATTACGGTATGCCTCTTGCTCTTATGACCTACAATAAAAATTCTTCTAAAATAACTTTCGTCATTTTCAAAAACGTAAATTGAATATGGGATTGTTTATGGTATGCATGAATGATTAATCGGTTAGAAGAAAGGCCCCTTCTTAAACATAATATATTTATACCTAGATCGCAAGTTCTAGACACTGCCTCAAATATCTTTCTAGGCAACGCGATGGACCCAAATTTCGATTCTTCTAGGTCATTGTTTTGTTTGATAACTTTTAGTATAATATTGTTTGATAACAAAATTATAGCTCTACAACAATTTTGATGAGCAGTATCTGTCTCGACGATTCCCCTTCATGCCCAGCAAGATTAAACATACCTCTGTAGACTTATTAGATTTTCATATGAAGTACTCTCATAAAGTTTTTACTAACTTGTAATGGAATGGAAGCCAAAGCTGTTCCTATACCGAAGCGAAACCCGACGGAAATCCTTAACCGTTTTAATGAAGAAAGCAAAGATTTTTTTTTACTACTGAGACTTAGCGTAAACCGAGGTGAGTTCAGTATGCTCTATTTCTATTAGAACATAATATTTTCTTGTTGGGCCTTGTGATTTTAGGCTGATTTTAGAGTCAAGCTGATCGAACTTGACCATCACCTCCGAAATGTATGCAAATTGCTGTCAGCGCTGACCACCGTCGGCGCTCAAGTTCATACATTTTGACGGTCAGCGCCGATGATCATCGTACGATCAGCGTGACTCTAAAATCAGCCATAAATATCACTTGTGACATATTATTATTTCATCTGTAAAAATAAAAAGATATATTTTTCTGAAATATGACCTGATTTATCATCATCAAGCCCAATAGACAATGGCTCCTACAAAATGAAGGATTCTGCAATTACAAGAAGACGTTCCTGTCAGACAATAAGACATAATCTAAGTGACTATGTCTTATCATCCGAATGATCGAATAAATCACAATATTATTAACTATATTATGTTTGTAGTACTTCAGGGATGTTTGCCGTCACTCGAATGGACAGTTTGCAAACAATAATGCGCAAGATAGCGACCTCGATAGCGCGGCGGGACAGCCGCAACAGGCTCCTGGCTGTAGTCGCAAAACGCTTGAACGAACTGTTTTTGGCGCACTGAATGTCACTGAATGCACCAGTACCCAGCAATCATTGTATTTACTAAGAATGGATTGTTACGAACACGAATGGAGTTTGCCTGAATAAATGAATTTAATTAATTAATTAATTACGTTAAAAGCAAATACTTATGGTATGCAAATGAGTCCAGTGGCATCTGTTATACCTGTGATATAATCATCGTTTTTTTTTTGTTTTAATGCTTAGATGATGCAGATACGGTGTACACTCTTATGTGTACGTAAGCCGTATCGTGGGTCTACTGGATTGAGATTCAAGTTTGTTCTAGAGTATTACCTTTAAAACGTCTTTGGTAAGCAAGATTTTCCTCCTTTCTTTAATAAAGACTACATTACATAAATTATCTTCCGCCTAAGTACTAAAACGCCCAGCCTAAATTTATAGTTGTAATTATATTAAGGTGGCCGGTGTATATTAGTTCAGAAACCTTATTAAAATCGTTTGTCTTAATTTTAATCCGAAGCAGACATTACTTTGCTTTGTAAGTTGAGAAATGTTTCGTTTTATAATTACAAAAATGTTTGTATTAGTATCGAAAAAATAATAAAATAATAATCACAGAAATTTGTTGTTTAGTGCTTTTGCCCATTTTTGTGTCCCAAATTAAAAATACATACAAAACCTGCCACCGTTTCAACTTCCGATAGCCCACAATAATTTATGAACGCTAAAGAGTGACTGTCTGTCTGTGTCTATTTCTTCTTATTTTCTCACGCTTAAAACTGGTAAACCGATTTAGATTTAATGTAGAATAGAGTCCCGGAAAATGAAATAGTAAGAAGAATTGATAGCCATTGGGCCAGAAAAGTTCTGCAACGACGACCGCGAATCAGACCACGATCTTTAAAAGGCCCCTTGTTAGAACCGATGACCCGGCGAAAGACGCTGGAAGCAGTTTTATGCGGGTGGCATCGGACTGATCATTATGGTGACTTGTGTCTTAGTAGGTGATGATGGTAAATCTTTAATGCAACTCTATGCGTCTACTTTGGAAGGGAAGGTTCGACAAAATATTGTCAAAAGTTTAAGTAAATAAAGAATATTTTTTACTACCTATTTATTTAGTGTGCACACTCTTTAATGAGCGCTGTAACTTGGCACAATCTTCGCAGCGTCAGTAAATAAGCGGTGTATTTAAATGCACAGCCGCCGATACAGAGGCGACGAGACGTCGGAAGCGCCTCTCGCGAGATACCTGATACTTTGCGATGGTACAAGCCATAGGTTATTAATAATAAACCGCCTGCGTAGCGGAATATGCGTGGTATATATTTCTTGGGATAGTTTTTATTTACTTATTTACAAAAAAAGACAGAAATACAGCAGTTTATACTTTTCTAAAAAATTATACTTTACGAATTAGGAATAAATTGGTTTTAGAAGTTATTTAGGAAGCAATATAAAATGTCAATGTGTAAGTTCATTCAATTTACTTATAACTTAAAAAGACGATTATTTGAAAGATTTAAAAGCCACCTCCTGCATTCGTTATTGAAATAATAAATGTATGATAATATACTTTTTCCATTTTAAAATGACTACAATATGACTTCTATACATTCCTTAACCAAGCAAAGCGGGTAACAAATAATTTTTCTTCAAAAAACATGAAAATTGATCTATAATCAAGATGCAGAGAGTATCTTTCAAGTATTATTTTATTTTATTATCAAGTTCAACTAGCGGACCCCGCGAACTTCATATTGTCTCAGAATGGTATTTGATTTAACGTCTTAAATGTCGTTGTCATAAAATATAGACGTGGTTAAGAATTATAAACAAATAAATTTCCATAATATTTGTTTTCCCAAAGTTTTTATACTTATTGTCCTATTCCTGACGAAGACAAATCCAAAAACACAAAAAAGACGTGTGGCACTCGGAGACTGCCGCGGTAAAGTTGCATAGCATTTTTTATCAACTTATGCCGATACAACAAATGCCACCTAAAGGCAGGTTGCTGAACTAAAGAGACAAGCGTGATATTTTAAAAAGTCATTAAAAGTTCTGCTATTCATCGATAGATGGAAAAACTAAAAAGTATCACCGCTGTGCCGGTCGGAGTGGGGGTTGTTAGGTTATTTTCGTAACGGAATTTCTGGATTCGGTCTCCACGCTCAAGGCCCGCGATAGAAGCTATGCAATAGCTTAATAATAAAAATAAAAACGTCTTTTTTTAATATAGAAAGAAGATAAATTAACATCATATCAGCGATCAAACGGTTTTTAAATAGTCAGTATCTCTTACCTTGCACCACGCACCATGTCTCCGCCCGGAACTTTCCCAGCTCTGAAGACGTTGCGGCGATTATCTCTCGCAGCATCAGACGCCGGTACATCAAAGCGGTTGCTTCGACACCAGGTATGTACACAAACACGTTAAGAAGTATGTTTTACTTCCGAGATATGCATAAAATAATCTATCAGTTTGGAGTTGATTCTTGACAAAAAGAAACCTTGTTGATTATTTGCTTAGTAACGTCATAAAATTGTTAGGTATTAGGTATGTTTTTTATTAAACATTTTTTTTTGCTGTTAATTTATTTCATGTATCTTTTTATTTGATAACTCTAATCCCATGGTCCCATCTTATAACTTTATTTGTGGTTTATGAGAATTCTGCAGATTATTGGGTACCTAGGACACATAGCAAAAAGAACTGATGGCTGTTGGGGCGGAAAAAATGTTGAAACTAATCGCATTTTATTGTATAATTAATTAAAATTGTCCATCCCGCACGATGATTGACTGCATACAAATCGGTCTAATACGTTAAAATTAAATCACTCGATAAAATAAAGTAGTAATTTTGACGATTTAGTAATTTTGCTCTCGTATTTTGCTTACTTAATTGGTTAATAAATTTCATCAATCATATATTTTTTTATTTAATCTACCTATTTTTTTATTTAAAAACCTGTGGTGTTTGTAAAATCGGGAATCTCCTTCTCTAAGACCTTGAAACAAATGCCGCTACAGGTACTATTAAAACACTGATTCTCACTGCAAAGCGGACATGATCAGGTCCATATCAATATCGAACCCGACTGCATCGCCAATTAACTCGTCTACGCTGCCAATTATAACAACATCAGGACATGGAGCCGTGAGATCCCTATTAAAGTCGGTGCGTGAATTATTCAGACAATGCTGCCGTCAGACGGTAACGTGACAGCGAGATGCTTTGCTTTTACTGTAATTTTATTAACTTAGGTTACTACGAGTATATTCACAGTGTGTTCAAGTACGTATCATCCTTGAAGTTGAAACACCACGTAAGTCATTTTTAGGAACTTCTCAGGAGAGATAAAATAACCTTTTTGAATAATTAGACGACCATGTGGATCAGCGGTAGTAAACGCTGCTTCTGAGCCATGGGTCGCGGGTTCGATCCCCGCACAGTACAAATATTTGTGTGCATGAACATGTCTGTTTGTACTGGTCTGGGTGTTTTCTATGTATTATAAGTATGTATTTACAATAAAAAAGTATATAAGTAAGTTTATCGGTTGTCTAGTACCCCATACGACAGGGTACTTAATAGTAGCTTAATTTGGGACTAGATGGCTCTGTGTGGCCCAGTGAGGCATGTCTTAAATATTTATTTATTATTTAATTCCCAACCGCAGCTGACAGGACCGCTCAACGTACCGAACTAGGCTGGACTTACGTACTGTTTCGACAGGACAGTGACTTCCGTGCTGTTCCCTTTCCGTATTTTAAGGGTTTTTATTGGTCGTATCTTGAATCTGATTAGGCGACACGATGCGTCTTTCGGTTCACTAGCGAATGGCATCAGAATGTCAAAACCGCCAAAAAATTAGTTACGTAATGTTAGAACTTCAATCACGATATGCTGACGGCTTCTGTGGTGCGCTGAGGCATGGCGCCAATTTAATGTGGCTTGAAGAGGCGAAGAGGAGGAGAGTGCCTTGAAAAGCTGGTCATGGTTGGTGAAGTGGAAGGCAAGAGAGCGCGAGGTCGTT
The DNA here is from genome assembly GCA_949315895.1 of Anania crocealis. Lineage (NCBI taxonomy): Eukaryota > Metazoa > Arthropoda > Insecta > Lepidoptera > Crambidae > Anania > Anania crocealis. The sequence continues at coordinate 27,135,399 of OX438882.1, forward strand.
CGCCAACTAGATGGTCTGACCAAGTGAAGGAAGCAACCTCCTCAAGCAAGTTTCATCAGGCGTTGAGAGCAACGATGGACCAAGACCGGTAGAGAAATTTAACAAAAACCGGTGATCGCGATCCTCAGTAATGAGGGATCGATTAGAGAGAGAGATGCGTAAGTTTACATTTGATTTTATTTGAACTTATTTATTCAAGATGATTTAAAAAATCATTGCTATCATAGATAATCAATTAATTTTGTAGACAAAGTTTCGTCCAAAAATAAGATTCTGCTATAATCACATCATGATGGTGGAAAGTTTGGAGATCGCTGTTATCTTTACAAGTATCATAAATTGAAAGAGTTTATTTTTTATGTTAGACTAGGCATAACTTTTTGCGGTTTGATGAAAATGATGAATTTCTTTAAAATCGATATACCTAGTTTAATTAAAGTCAATTCAGTCCATTTCAATCTGAAACAATACACTGGCCTTTTTAATCAAGATTGATGAAAAATGCATTAGTAAAAATTTTCTAACAAAAAATTTAACGAATAAAAAGCATGAATTATTTATTCAATTTTCCACCGTTTCTAGACAAAGCTTTATCAACGTCTTTTTTGGTCAAAATGAATTAAAAATATCACGGCACATAGGTTTAATAAAACAACAGGTCCTTCCATACATCACGGGCCATGGTCCTGACAGTCAGTGCACATAATCTATTCAATCCGATTTGGTTGCGCGCCAAGCGGCCAAGGGCCTTACTCCGGAACATAACATCCGTATATTCCAGGATTTCTTAAACTGTTTGCAATCACAGACCATTTTAATAATTAAAACAATTCCACAAATGCCTATCAAATTTTTTTTTAGAAATGAAACAATATTTAAGTGATGATGAATTTATTATATAAAAATTACTTTCATTGGTACTTTTATTGCACTTACAACTAAGTTAATGAGAAGTGTATTGCTGTCCGGCCTCAAAAGTAACGTTAGTTTGAAGGAAATGTCTACGACAAGGCACATGTCATCTACGAGTTTATTCTGCGGACCCCTGGAACACATGCTAACCCCTAAGGATCCCACTTTAAGAACCCCTGGTATGTTCGATTCCCTCTATCTCTCTCACTCATACCGATATCTTGGGGTGATTTTAACTGATTTTGAGGCATCCGTACATATACGGGTTTTGCGTTGTGTAGTAGGACCTCTGCTACCAGCTGCGTGCCATCGAAACTTATCGTTTTATAGTATCCATTGTTCTAAAGAGAATAAAAATCTCATATTGGTATAAAAGCTATGTTTGTTGGTAACTATGTGGCTGTCATTGTAATCTTTTTTAATATGTTTTAAAGGACAGGTCATCGTCATAATCATAATAAAGTTGCATCACAAAACCAACCTCAAAAAGTTTTTTTTTTTTCATTAGCGCCTTGTTAGTCTAGTGGCTTAACTCCTAGGTTCAATTTCCAGGCATATTGTGATGATTTAAACTATAAGAGCAACAGAGTGTTGCTGTGGTTACTTGAATTCAATGATAGAGGCCTTTGACCTATAGTGTGATAATTATAGGCCGTAACTTTACTACTGAGTTTACCTCTAAGATAAGATAAGATATTTATTTGTATAAACATGGTAACATTTTTGGTTCTTATTTTTAGGTATCGTGCATACATGTTTAATCGAACTATCGATATACAAATGTTATGATATCGTCATGCGTAACTAGTTGACTAAAAAGTTGATAAGAACATTAAACACTCAATATGCGATTGAAGTAAGTTCATTTAGAATAATTTCAATTCAAATACAATTCAATGCCAAGCCTATTATACAAAAATAAAATGTCAGTTAATTAAACAAAAAAATTAATCCATTATACATAAGAATTGAATTACATATAACTCTATAATATCCCTTAGTTTCGTGCACATGTACTAGATTTAATTCAGCTCATAGCGCATTCGTCACGTGAAGTACATCTCAAGCAGTCTGTAGAGGAACAGGGAGGCTGTTTGATGCAAATGCGACTTCGTCTAAAGTTCCGAGTAGTACACAAACGAAGAGGACTGTTGCGATCTAATGAAGGGCTTTGAATTGTTTAGGTTATGTTTTGAACTGTTTTACTGCAAACACCTAGACTCGATAAAATGTAGAAAAACAGTTTTTTCTACATTGACCCGACCGGGAATCGAACCCAGGACCTAAGCGCAGGTGACGCCTTGACAACCGGTGTGTACGTGACTCCGCCACTGAAGTCGTCAATTATACATCGTATAAAAGCAACGCTATTAGTAAAGGTAACGGTTAAGCTCGTTAATAGAGTTGCCGCTCGATTGTCCACCTATAGCTGACGTCATTTCAATAGTATCGATATTAGCGATAGTATCGATACTATCGAAGACCAATATATTGCTTCAGATCAATACTATAGATACTTTTACATCATAATATTATTGATAGTAAAGATTGATTCCTTTATATCGATACTATTAACAGCACTATCGATATTGTAACTAGTTGTCGATATCAACAGCTATCGATAGCCAAACTATCGATAATTCCGCAACTCTACTCAGTAATGACACAAGACGTGTGGTATGTACTGGTAAAATTACTTAACCTTATCAATGTACGAGTATTTAAACGTAAATGTCATGTTACTGTGGGGAATTCCGTTTAAAAATGTATATTCGACGACCTCCGTGGCGGAGTGGCGTACACACCGGTTTTCAAGGTGTCGCCTGCTCCGAGGTCCCGGGTTCGATTCCCGGACGGGTCAATGTAGAAAAAAATGTGTTTTTCTACATTTTCTCGGGTCTGGGTGTTTGTTGTACCTTCGTTGTTTCTGGTTTCCAAAATACGAATGCCTTAAATAGTTATTCAAATTGGGATCAGGACAATGTATGTGATGTTGTCCACATTTATTTATTATTTATTTATTTAATATTTTTATTCCCGCCTACTAAGCAGGGCTCGATTCCCGGTCGGGTAAATTTCGAATTGAAATATCAATAGTTTCTAAATTTTCTTAAATCGAAATGCATAGTATACATTTTTAAACATTATTTAAAAATAAGGAGACAGCTGACACTAGACTGAAATTTCTTGCATTGTTTCTTCTCGGCACTAGCCTACTTTTGTCTGAAATCAGTTTTGGTCAAACTATTAAGACGTGTAAAAGCGCCTCTATGAGCTTTTGTAAAGTCAGTTAATTTTCTACAACTATTTGCACTAAAATAAACCTGATTTCGCCGGTTGCTGACATCAAAGGCATAACATCAAGACTCATCAATGAGGCATCGATTTCACAACACAAACGAGTCGTCTCAAGAGCTCGCCTGTTCGATGCAAATTCCCCGCAAGTTCCTACTGCGGTATTGTCTCAAACTAATGACAGACTCGGACTCGTGGGACCTGTAGTTTAATTAGAGTTCGCCGAGAATTTCGGTAGTTCCCCAAAATGTTTGCTGAATGGGTGACCTCAGACGAAATTGTTTCCACTTGTTAAAAACTGAAAGGTAAATATGCTTGACACCATTTTGCCTAATAATACGGGTTAAAGTATGAAATTGCCGATTATTTTCTCACTTTATATTTTGTTTATAGCTCTTAAGTATAGTCATATTATTGCGTAATTCTTTTTGTATTGTATTAAAAACTAAATAAAATAACTTTTGACTAAAAAAAATATGCAATACTAGATAGATAGATAGATAGATAAACACTTTTATTGCACTAATTACAAAATAACACAATATAACAAATCCAGGAGAAAGTACAAATTAGGCGGTCTAGTGCCTATTACTTCAAAGAAAGTCGTTGAAAAGACCCCTTACAATGTGTCAGCTGACCTTCTTGCTTCAATTAAGTATATTTGTATTATATACTTTGATTTTTAGAAATTTAAATACTATAATGCGTAGCTTTATAACCATCTAACTTTCACCTTTAATTGCATCGAAAACGGATAAGGCGTTTTTAAAAAAACTAAAAAATTGTTAGTATGAAAAAATGACTTTTCTCGATTTCGTCCATACAAAACGGCAATTTCATACTTTAACCCCTAATAGAAGTGTACCTGTCTTCTACTTAGTTTCCCTTGTCTCTGTATGTCATCTTATTTATGTATTTATCATATTTAATATCATACATTAAGAGTATGTGCTGTATAATTATATTTGTGTATTACCATTTACGTATGTGTATATTGTTGGAGTTTATATATTAGAGTTTTTTCCTATGACATGAAAGTAATTTGATTATTAAGCTATTGCATAGCTTCTATCGCGGGCCTTGAGCGTGGAGACCGAATCCAGAAATTCCGTAACGAAAATAACCTAACACTCGGGGCGAGGCACGATCGAACAATTTTGAATTTCCGAAATTTAAAAGATGTTAGAAGAAAATAAGGATTTTGACAGTATGGTTGCCTATGGTAACCATATCTGCCAAAATAACAAAAAAAAATAAACAAAAGTCAAAATTAGAAAATACATAAAATTATAAAATTAAAGCTACACTGAGCAAGTAATCACTACGTTTTATAAAGCTATTGCATAGCTTCTGTCGCGGGCCTAGTTAGTTTTATAATTGCACAAGTTGATAAAAAATGCTATGCAATAGCTTTACCGCGGCAGTCTCCGAGTGCCACACGTCTTTTTTTTTTAACAATTACTCTGTAACTTTGCTTGTACTTTGCAACACCGCCCATGTAAATTTTTTGCTGAACTTAATGGTCGTCTGGCAGAGAATGCCATATGGCATTAAGTACGCCAATTGTACTTTTTTAAATTGTGCAATAAAGATTGAATAAATAAAAAAAAACTTTACATTTTAAATATTGAGGTTGGGCAGGGGGGGAGAGAAAAAGCTGCTCATCTTCTTCTGGCAGTCTCCTTCAGTCGCCTCTTACGACACCTATACGAAGAGAAAGGGTGTTGCGATTATTATGTTACACAGGACACGACCAAAGTCAGTTTAGGAAAATATGTTCTTAATTGACCCAATTAGGAATTGAACCTGGCACCCTTGTGTACCTGGAACCACTATTACACCAGTCATGTAGTCAAAAAGTGGGAATGTTTGAATAAATAAATAAATAAATAAATGTGGACAACATCACATACATTGTTCTGATCCCAATTTGAATAACTATTTAAAGCATTCGTATTTTGGAAACCAGAAACAACGAATATCACATTAATAAAATTGAATTAAATTGTAACTAAAATTGGCTAACTATAATTATATTATATTGATTAAAGAATGTGCGTGCCTGTATCCAAAATATGTACCTAATAGAGTAATATGAATATTTCTACGCCACTAGTGGCAGAATGTGCTGAACTATGTTTATTTAAGATCATATACTCGTATGTACCACTTTCTTAGAAATAAATGATTTGATTTGATTTGATTTGAAGGTACCACCAACACCCAGACCCGAGTAAATGTAGAAAAACACTTCTTCTTTACATTGACCCGTCCGGGAATCGAACCCGGGACCTCGGAGCAGCCGACACCTTGAAAACCGGTGTGTACGCCACTCCGCCACGGAGGTCGTTTGGTGATCGGTTGATTGTTACAATATTTAAAAACAAGTTTATGCGTTTTTTTTACGTTTGATGTGGGGACTACAACTCTGCATAATATTCTAATTTAATTTTAAGTTTAATAATATATATATTTATTGCCTTCGTTACAAACAATGATGGTACAGAATAAAAACATGAACAATTAAGAAGTCGAAAAGAAAGCAAATGGAAAATGGCTCAGCTTGTGCTGATATAGGAAGTGATCCCACTCAGCGCTGGTTTTCAGCCATTCCCATAGGTGATAGGTGAGAGTTAGGTCATGAGGGCTTACAGAAAAGTTTATGAGATTAATAGAGAAATACAAAAAAAAAAATATACAAAAAACATAAAATTAAGAAAAATTATTCAGTAAGATTTTAAATGCCTGAGAACTAGGTAAAGGAACTCAAGAAGAAGTAGGTGCTTAACATTACTTATGATTCCGTGAAGTTGTTAATAACTTCAAAGCTCGCTGGCAATAATTCTTCTTACCTTAAACAAGAACTTACCTACATTTAGCGTCACTGTCGAGAAAAAGTCTTAACGCTCAGCTTGAAACTTTTATTTATTCTGGATTTCTCTTTGAATACTCAAAGGGATTTCTTGGCAAAATTAACAATTTATGTTGACAGTTATAATTGATTGTTTGTTTGGACAAACGAACGGAAGTAGTGGTTTTGGAAATTGAAAGTTCAAACCGTTCCTTGGGTTACGTTTTATTAAATTTCAATGTATACTTTATATATTATGTTTCATGTAACCTGTCATACCTGTATTTTATGTAAAGGGAGTTGAAATGTATTTTAAAATTAAAATAGGTTGAAGTAAGGGTGGTAAGGTAGTACAGGCTGTACAGCATGGAATAGCTCAAGCTTAGCTTAGTCAATGTATAGGCTTATACTATGTAAACAAAAAAAAAATCGTGAAATACCTTTACTTTACTAAGTTATAAAAGGTGAACTGCTCATAAATAACATTAACAAATTTCGTGACTCTTTATTAATCAGAAATTAAAATAGGTATAGGGCAAGCGGACGACACAAATTAATTTTCTAACTAAACAGAACGTAATATTATTGAACGTCAAGGTAAAGCTCTCAAACTTTTCATTCGGAATTACTACACAGTCAATAATACAGCATGTTACTTACTTTACATTTCTGTAACCCTGAAACGCAGCTATTTCCACTAATATAAAGGTTGTACCATGTTCTCTCACACCCTGTGTATAAGTTTAGCGAAAAAATCTAACTAGGTCAACGATAGAAAATTTTACTTTTGGTCAAATTGATCAAACTTACCCATGTGTGACAAAAAGTAGAATTTGATATGTCCCATTTCGAATTAAGAAACTTTTTTTTTCTTTTGTTAAAAAAAAAAAAACGATATTATGTTGGTTTACAACTACGATATACGAATAGTTTTGGTACACAAATTCTAGCACTTAAACATGACATGAGCTAAACAACAAATGAACAATTTACAGCCGAAGCGTCTAGTGCCTGAAGTGGCTGAAACTTTACATCATTACTCCAGTGACAAACGCCTCTAGTTCCTCGGCTCGGGTCAGATAAGTTTATGACACGACGAAGCCTCATAACCTAATCTTGTTTGTCAGCACCCAAAGAACAATAGCCAAGTTTATCCTCTCAGCTAACGCTCAACTCGGAGTGCAAAACGCGAAATAAAGCCGCCGACTTTAGAAACAATGACGCCATTCCTACAGTAGGTATTCGCATTATTTTTCACAGCGACCTCTGTCGTGAGGAGCGGCAGTTTGCGGCATCTGAAAAATTGATGTTGCGGCCGCTTGCATCATTGATGCTAGCGCCACCTGGATGCCGTGCGGAGTTTCTTGCTTTATTGTTCCGAGGTTAGTTTTTAGGTCAACACATTTTTGTTAACATTTACAAGATACATAATAGTGTAATGTTAGTTCAACAAAAAAAAAGGGACCTTAACCCTACTTTACAAAAAGACCGATGCGATTCGAAGAGTCAAAATGTCGACATTTTGGTCAGAGGCGAACGCACAATTTTTTGATAACCGGGCAACAGCTTTTAAGCAAATTGATAATAAAGCTGAAGAGTTTGTTTGTTTGTTTGTTTGTTTGTTTGTTTGAACGCGCTAATCTCCGGAAGTACTGATTCGAATTGAAAAATTCTTTTTGTGTTGGATAGTCCATTAATCGAGGAAGGCTTTAGGCTATATAACATTACGCTGCGACTAATAGGAGCGAAGCATCAGTGAAAAATGTTGCAAAAACGGGAAAAAATATTGATGTTAATTGCAATCATATAAACAGATATTGACGCGGACGAAGACGCGGGCAACAGCTAGTTAAAATAATAAAGAACAAAATACTTAGACGTTTCAAAAAGTTTAATAACCAGATGTTACAGTTTTAAAAATAAATTCATTCATCGACTCAAATAATACGTTGGTTGGTAGCAAATCAGAAAGAAAATCATTCCCTGTAATTTTACCAAATAAAAACACAGTTTTAGTTGCACTTTGTAAATTCTAACGAATTCAGAAACATAGTTTAACTTAGTGTAGTAATCTAGTCACATGTTATAAGTAAGTATACATATTATTCATTAGACTTTTCAATGTACCGTTAAAAAATATATAAGAGCCATGCATGGCACACTTTGTTACACTTTTTAATAAACTATATTTCAGTCTTAGGTATAAAGTTTGTTTCAATTCAGTCTCAATAAACATGAAATTCAACAAGAAGTGTTGAGCTGAGAAACGTTATGCAAATTACCAGCCTCCGGTAACAATAAATCACGAAGCTCGCCTCTGGAAATAATTATGGGCCTCTTAATCAATTGCTCTCAGTGGCTCTAACTTTTTAATAACTCGCTTACTTTGAATTACTCTTTAAGACTCTCCATGCAGACTCTAAAAGTACTAGAACTTAGAGAACGGTATTGGAAAAACAATTGACCTTTAAAAAGGGTACTGTACAGATCTGATTCATCTTATCATCTTTTATGATACCCAATACGAATGAGTGTTTCATCTATAAAGTACGTAAATCAACAAATGGGATATATCAACTATAAGTAAAAAAATATGTATTACGATTTCTTTGTCGCCGACTTAAAATATATTGTTTATTTGATATTTTAGCAACTTAATAGCACTTATAATATCAGTATATAAACTTGAAATTATTATTATTATTTTTTTTTCCGCCTGAGACAAAATTTTTCAAGTTTATATACTGATGTTAAAATATATTGTTTAATCTATTACCCACATTCATTGCCAAAACAAGTTAAAATTTCAATTTAAAGCTTACAAGGCAACATTGGTAATAGGCTGCTTCTGGGTAAGCTCGCTCTCTCTTAGGCTTCTTCTTATCCGTAGAGTTAATTAGGTATATTTAAGAGCAAGCCCATTGATTATAAAAAAAGGGATAAATCCTGATCAAATTTCATAAGTACAATCATTTGTTCAAAATTTATTATCCTAAGACATTATTGACCTCAACAAATTTGACGACCTCCGTGGCGGAGTGGCGTACACACCGGTTTTCAAGGTGTCGTCTGCTCCGAGGTCCCGGGTTCGATTCCCGGACGGGTCAATGTAGAAAAAAAGTGTTTTTCTACATTTTCTTGGGTCTGGCTGTTTGTGGTACCTTCGTTGTTTCTGGTTTCCAAAATACGAATGCTTTGAATAGTTATTCAAATTGGGATCAGAACAATGTATGTGATGTTGTCCACATTTATTTAAGTATTTATTTATTATTATAAATAGGACGCATAAGGGCAATAATTTCCTCCCAAGACTGAACAATGCCAATTCCGGCGATTAGCAATTCAGATGCGAGCTGCATTTTATGAGCTCAGACGAAGCTTCCGACCCACCTGCACAAGTATAGCTCACATTTTATTGTTATCGGCTCAATTGACCCAATTTGCCAGGCTCTTTAGTGAGATAACACTATGAACTCAGCAATACTACTTCTGGGAATTGTGTAACAACTATTTTTGGTAGAAGTTTAAGCGAGAGTTGTATCAGTGAAATCTCTCTTTAATCTACTAACTAATAGGCCTTGGGCTACTCGAGTGTTTGTGTTTTGAAAACGAATATCACATGCCGTATTAGCGGAATTGTTACAAATAAATTAAGGCAGGAAAAGTTATTCGGGCAGTGAAAGTGAGAGCTGGTTCGAAGCGGCGCTGTTAAACTTACACATGTGTCGCAAGTCCCAGAAACAACTAAATTTATGTATATAGAATCTATATTAGTTTAAAAATAGCATTGTATAAAAAACAACTCGCTAGAGAGTTGAAAAATTAAGAATGAAAAAATTTAATATAAAAAAACAATATGGAACATATCTATGTAATAATCCATCAACTTTAAGCCGGTGCTCGATAATTGTCAGTACATTTTCCTATTTGGCGCCGGTTAAAAATTAGTAGCTTATTTAACACTTATTACGTACACAACTTTTTATTACTGATGTTCCAAACTAACAGCTTTTTGTTAAATTCTTTATAAGCATACGTTTAAAAACGAGCCATCTCTAAAATTTTGTAGTCACATCACTAAAAAAAAAATATGTAAATAAATACGCTAAAATTTTTTGATAGAAAAGTTTTATTACAATTTTAAAACTGACCGCACCATGCATCGTTGCTGTGATAACTTGAAATCAATGATGGAGGCTCTTTCCCTAGGGATGTTTTTTTTTTTTTTTAATTGGCTTACACGGCTTGTGCATCGCCACAACAGGTTAGGGATGATTATATAGGCCTTTACTTATTTTTTTTTATTTAGACTGAAACTCTATAAGAGTGAATTGTCGGATTGGTCAAGCAACATCAAAGGTACCTATCCATTCGTGCTGCCCAGCGGAGAATAATCGCAGCACGTCGAGTCTCCGTGTCACGCCTCCTCCACGTTTGTCTTCTGCTTGCAATGTATCCGTAAATATCGACTTTAACAAATTGAACGCCAGGGCTTAACGTTCCCGTTGGAGTGTACGAATTCAGAGCAGCATCTATCTACCACGCCCAGTACGAGTCGGTCGTTGAGTTATGGCTTCTGAACGGTTTCAGCGCTTTGTTGCAAATCCTTTTTAATCTTTTCAAATGTCGAGTTAAAGGATTTTAAACTTTAGAGATGCGATCTTCAATCACTGTTTACGAAATCGGAGTAAATTTGTTATTTTGATTTTCAGTCCACTATTGTCATATAACAGTAAAAATATTATTACATGGTTGTAGATACGTAATGTGTCGTATGGTGTTAGCATAATAAAATAAATGCACTACCTACCCATTTTCTTCCTAAGGCAGTCGTTATAGACCAACTAAAGAAGCATTATTTGAATACGTCGTCGAAACAGCAAAATCAGTAAAATCTGTTGTATTTCTGCGAATAGGCATCTGCAAGCGCTTTTACACGTCCCCATATTTAACACTAGAGCACTAGTTTAGAATAGACTCACCCAGCGCAATAAACATGAATGTATTTGAAAAACGCATCGTCACAAACTCATGCGCACTCGTGTATTCCTCAAGGACAAAACCCCGCTCCCGCCAGTGCAAGGCCGACTCTTTCAGCATGTGTGAAAAACGACCTGTCAAAGTTGGGGGGTGACAATGGTTCTTGCATTGTTTTTTTATAATGGTGACTTACTTTTAAAGAGGTAAATATGCTTTTATTTTGTGTAAAATTTGATAATAGAATAAATTAATGACTAAATTACTGTTTTTATCGCTATTGCTTATACTTTTACTGAAAAAGTATGTATAATGTTTGCTTTTTCATTTTCGATGGCAGCACAGAGGTCCGAAATAACTAATACAACGATGGTTGGAAGAAGTTGCAGAGGAGGTATTATGAAATATCCCTCTAAATAATCTCTATGCCCGTCAGGGTTGGAAGGGGTTGGTGTTTTTTTTTGTAGCAGAGTTTGAGACCGTACTACCCGTAAACAACTGTAAAAGGTGTAATTTATTTAATTGCCCTGATCATGGAACCAGTTTCTGCCCTGATTGTGCTCAATAACTCAAATAACTCGGTCACTATTGTCAGTCTCTTTAAATAAATAATATGTTTACGTAATTATAATATGTTTATGCCAGTGCGAGCTAGGACAATTAATACCCATTTTTCATTAGCGTCTTTTCACTACCATTATCTTAAAAGAACTGCGATCGCAAACTCGCCAGCTATCAGTGGCAAAAATGGCAATATGCTCCTTTTAGTGAGGCTCAAGTTAAGCATTGGACTAATAACGGCTGCATAATCACGATTATAATAATATATGTTATAACTTTTTTAAGAGGATTTTCCAATAAAAATTTTGAAACTTGTTTTAAGTCTCTCTCAAATTTCACGCTGAGTATATGACTATAGCATCCGAGTACTAAACTGTGGTTCGGCCACAGAGGACCACGCCTTTGAGTCGGTTTAAAAGAAAGTACTACGCGTCAGTGTCTTCTGTCGGAGAAAAGAGGTGCAAGTTTTGTTATTTTATGTGGTCTGACCCAAATGGAAATTTGTAGAAAAAATTGATGCATAAAATAACATACATTTTATGCATCAATTTTTTTCAACTGTAAATGTCACATAGACACAACGTGCAAAGCAAAACTCTTGAACAGATAGCCATATTATCATTCGTTTGCTCCATCTGACCATCCTTAGTTATATGGATGATATGACGTCACGCCTTAACCATTGTCGTACCATGTGACGGATAAGTCTTTGAACGTGAACTCAGCGTTGAGTTTCGAATCGCCCCGGTCATCGCCAGATGATATACCGATGATACGACCGACATAAATCCGGTTACATTTCTGTTGTAAGCCAAAGTGTTTCTGTCGTGACATATTGAATAAAAGCTATTTATCACGGCTATGTTGCCTTGCGCTTAAAGATTGAGTGGTTAAATTTAACGTAGAGTTGGGAGTATTTTCAAAGCAAAAATATTGAGGTTTAAGGCAATCGTTGTCTAAGTACAGTAAATGCAACATCGCCTTAAAAATAAATTTATTCATCTAATTTTTGAGATAGACGATGTTGAACACATAATAGTGCATTAACTATGAATATAAACGCCCCGTTGGTCTAGTGGCTTAAATACCGGGCCAGGATCTCGGGGTCCCAGGTTCAATTCCCGGGTCGGGCAACAAAAAGTTCGTATTTTCGAACGTTGCTCGGGTTTGTGATCACCAACCAGCATTTGGCAAGCGTGGTGACTAAGCCAGTTCCCATCATTGCTGTGGTAACTTAAATTCAATGATGGAGGCCTTTTCCCTGCAGTGGGATGATTATAGGCTGTTACTTACTTTTTTATATATGACCAATATTTTTCAGCTAAATTTTAGGTTCACAAGAAAGAAATCTTCGCGTATTAGAATGTCTTTTCTATCTTTTTAAATAATGAAAATTATAAGTTTACTATAATTATTGTCTTAGCCATATTTTTTGCAAATTTATGATCTTAATTAAAAAAATATGCGTTTATAAAGAGAATGAGATGAGGGAGAACTTGACATTTTTGCGTTCAGCATAATCATTAAATCCGTTTCGCAAATAATGCATTACTTTACGTTACCTTAGACCAATTTAGATTTTACTAAACAAATTATAATGTAAGGTGAAGTTACCGAGTTCAGTCATTTTAAATTACAGGTTCCTACAGAGTAACTTATAATCTATGCAGAGGCCATAATTACATGTCTGTAATAGTTAAGCGCACCTTTGACTCTAAACGACTTATAATCCACGCCTAATTAACATCTCTTGCTAAGCCGAGTCCCTGAGCCATCATTAGTAAACTGTAACCACTGGAGATTAATGCAACTAATTAGTAAAGATATGAATGTCTGCGGGGTAACTAAAAGAAAGATTTGACGTAAAAGCCAGCTTTCTTTTAAAACATTTTGGGAAACGGACAGGTGTAGTGTGAACCTGAAAATGTTATAAAGAGGAAACACTACGGTCGAGAGAATTGAAAAATAGGTATTTGTAAAATCTATTGCTGTCGCGCAGTGCCAAATGCCTGCACCGCAGAGCGCGATAGAGACAACTGCATTTAGGACCGACAATACCTACTAAAAGCACACAAAATCAACGTTTCGTAGTCTCCCGATTTCTTTTCTAAAACTAGACCGATTTAAATTAAAAAAAGGCTTTGGCCGTGTTCGTATGTTTTCATTTTTTTCTAAAATTGAGCGAATTATTTCGATTTTTGAAGGGTTCATATCTTTTTTATTAATTAATTAATAATTTAAAAAAAAACAGAAAACATAGAAACATGCATATAATGGCCTCAGGTTTTTGTAATAAAATTATTGCTCTACTGGCTTTATCCAGGGAGGAGACAGGGGACTACGTTTGTAAGGAAAAACGGCCATTGTGTTTCCTCTTAATAGGTAATACTGATTCAGTCCAGAGTTTCCCGATGGAAAGCAAAATATCCTGACACTCTCTACCCGCCATCGGAAAGTCTCCCTCCGGGCAGGGATCTGCCGTGGCCGACCTGGAAAACCCTTAACAGGCTGCGGACTCAGGTCGGCCGATGCAAGGACAACCTATGCAGGTGGGGATATCTGGACCAGGACCTCAACAACAGTTGCGAGTGCGGTGCTGCTCCTCAAAACATGGCTCACCTTATAACATGTCCCGCGTGTCACCTTATAACATGTCGCGCACACCTGCTCACGCAAAGACCTACTTCGCGCCACCGAAAATGCTGTCCGAGTGGCGGAGTATTGGTCGCATAAAAATATATAGTTCGCCATCGACACGATAAGAAGAAGAAGACTGATTAACTTGACAATACCTTAGAATTGACCAATATAGGAGAAGAAGGGAATTTGATGTAAAAATATGTGTAAATTACTCTTATACCAAACACCGTAGCAGTCACAATGGTTTACGCTTAAAGTTTAGTATTTAAAGCCTTAGTTTTTTTAATATCATGTGGTGTTTAGCTATAAACTAAAAGATGCAAAGTAAATTTATGGGGTGATGGAATCTACCTCCTAGTGGTCCACCCTGGGCAACGTCATCTTTGGTTTTCTAATCAATGATGACGGCTAAAAGATCCCTCTGCAGTGGAAGGCTTCGTAAGAGGCCGTCTAGATGCTACTACCCTCCTGCCGGAGTTCAGCGCCAAACAGTTTTTCTGTGTTCCGCTGGTGTGTGGGAGAACCAGTACCTCTGGGTAAGCTCGCTCCATCTTAGGCTTCTTATTAACCGTATAGTTAAGTATGTAGTCAATAGCAAGCCCACTATATATTAAAAAAAAACTCAAACATTGATAAGCAGTTCTTTCCATTGGGATCTGCAATAAGTTAAATAAGTGACTTTTTGGCTTTGCAGAGTGACTGTTTTAACAAGAAGCCTTTTAGTTAATATCTTCTGGCTTACCTTGACTATATTGTTTAGCATTATCATTATGCCTATTCTGGAGATAGGATCTCCACAACGATCAATCCTACGCCATCCGCTTGCATTGACTTCCCACGAAACGATGTCGTGTCACAGTGATTTTATAGGTTCACTAGCTGACCCGGCAAACGTTGCTTTGCCATAAAAATGATTAAATTACTAAAATGGCTATTAAAAAATAGGGGTTGGTGATAAAGGGGTAAAAATTTAGGGGTGTATGTATTTTTAGGGCCACATTATAGAAAAATAATAACAAAAATGTTGTCCAAAAATTAAAAAAATATATATCCTATCCCTACCTTACCCCTACCCTACCCCTACCCTACTCCTACTCTACTCCTACCCTACTCCTACCCTACTCCTACCATACTCCTACCCTACTCCTACTCTACTCCTACCCTACTCCTACCCTACTCCTACCCTACTCCTACCCTACTCCTACCCTACCCCTAGCCTAAACCCTTCCCTACTCCTACCCTACCCTTACAAAAAAGACGATAATTGATCAGTTATCGAGTGGGATGAAACATGATTAAAGTACTGAAATGGCTATCAAAAAATAAGGGTTGATCGTAGAAGGGTGAAAATTGAGGATTGTATGTATTTTTGTATGTTGTATCATAAAAAAATAGAAATTAAAAATGTTGTCTAAAAAATAAATAAAAAATTTTAGGGGTGGACTACCCCTAACATTCAGGGGGATGAAAAATAGATGTTCGCCGATTTTCATAGATACCGGATAAGCACAAAAAATTTCATCAAAATCGGTCAAGCCGTTTCGGAGGAGTATGGCAACGAAAACCGTGACACGAGAATTTTATTACTATTTTCATCAAACTGAAATAGAGAAATCAAACAAACCCACATTTATCTCTAGTAAACTATCCTCTCTCAGTCAGCGTGCTACTGAGTCCGGCTCTGTGGGTCTAGCACAAAGAACTATCGACTTCGAATCGTTTGCGTATCGAAAGCAAACGACACAAAGTTCGTGCTTTGTTTTGTAGTTCTCGTTTTGACCGCGCGAGCGCTGTTTAAGTTTTCATACTAAATATTTCGATGGCGATACGAAGACGCAAACGATTCGAATTCGATAGTTTTTCGTGCTAGACCCACAGCAAGTCAATATAACGTTTGAGTGGTTTTAATAGCGATCGCAGAGCTAGGTTTGTTCGTAACGCATGTACAGTCTACGAGTATTATAAGGTTTCTAATTATACCACTTTGTCAGTTGTGTCAATTAAGTCTTTGTATTACTTTATTGGAATTTTTAATTACAATTATAATATCAGTATTTATACTTGTTTTTTTTTTTGTCTTAGGCAGCAATTAAACCTGCTTTCCCATGCATATCGGACGCAATGCTTTGTCCATTTAAGCTACCGATAAACTACGTCACAGCGCCAATTTTTCAAGCATATTTTTGTCGCTTAGTTTCATCAAATTTTAGGAGTTTGCACTAATAACACCCGAAAGAAGATGAAACACGTATTTAAGTACTGTATAATTATGATATTTTAGCAATTTAATTGCAAGTATAATAAATTAAATTGCAACTTTGTGGCGGCCTCTCAAAGGGTTTTGCTATAATCACCACGCATTGTATGTGGATGCGAGCGCAGTTTGAGCAAATCGTGGAAAGAAGACGTTGCCCGTTTTCTTTTGTTAGTACTCCTTCAGTCGCTATTAACGATACCCATAGGAGTGTACTTAATTAATTTAATGTGCCAGTACCACTTAACAAGCATAGATCATCCTACCATAATTATTCAAAAAACCAATCCACTATCATCTCAATTTAAATATGCAATCGTGAATGTCAACGAACTCTGTCTGTACCATAAACGTAGAATACAAATCTATGGTCTGTACTGCCCTATATCTATTTACTAATACAGATGCCTACCAGCTCAGCACACAGCAGCGAGCCATTATAACGTTTGAGTGGCTCTAATTGCGATCTCAGCGGAGCCGAGCCTGCCCACGTTGTGTAGTCAGAACTTAGCGGTTACGGAATGAGTGAGCTTTTCAAACAATTTTCAATGTACCATTGTTATGATAAAAAAAATGAGAACACATAGATTTGAACAAATATGCATATTTGTCGTTACCAAAAATATTAGTTGTAGTTTTACTTATGTTACGAGTAAGACCAATAAAATGAAATATCATAAAGCAATTTCCAGGATAAAAAAATTTCGACAGTCCATGGTGGGGTTTGAACTTACAATCTTCCGCTTATCAGGCGACTGCTCCAACCAATTATTAACTTCAGGTTACCTTGGTCAGGTTTGATCGACGTGTGGGAATTATAAGATTTACTTAATAAATAAATAAATAAATAAATAAAGTACCAGAGAGAATACAACCACTGTCATTTTTAGTCTATGTTTTGAGCATAGAGTTTAAAAGTGGTTGTGTTCTCTCTGGTACTTTATTTATTTATTTATTTATTTATTGCATTTTGTTTACAAAATAAATGTAACAAAACCCTGTAAGGGTATAAGCAAACAGCCTTAAATTAGTTTTAAAACATAAGCTTAGACAAAGTTTCAACATTGGCCAGATAAACAGACATAGTACACCTATGTATACATTTGTTTAAAGGTGAGTTAGTTAGTACATACAATTATTAGCCACTTGTTATATATATATATATATATATATCTACTATCTAGACATTATATTGTGTAGGTTAGTACAAAATGTTCTTGTGTTAATTTTCATAGTTTGGTTTAGTTTGTTGCTTGCTGTTTTTTTTTGTTTTCCTGTTTTATTTTTCCTCTTGTTTCTGTTTTTATTTATTTATTTTTGTTTAGTTATTTGTATGTGTTTCTCGTGAATTCAAATTATTGTCTTGTTATATTATGTACTTTTTTTTCTATTTTTATGTTTATATCTTATTATTTTATTTTATTTATTTAAATTCTAGGCTCCCGCAGAATATCAGCGTCGTGGCACGCCTTAAGCAGCCACGACATATGCTGAGCGGGAGTCCTTTTTGATACCTTTAGACGACCATTTGGATCAGCGGTAGTTAACGCTGCTTCTGAGCAATGGGTCGCGGGTTCGATCCCCGCACAGTACAAATATTTGTGTGCATGAACATGTCTGTTTGTACTGGTCTGGGTGTTTTCTATGTATTATAAGTATGTATTTACAAAAAAAAAAAAGTATATAAGTAAGTTTATCGGTTGTCTAGTACGCCATACGACAGGGTACTTAATAGTACCTTAATTTGGGACTAGATGGCGCTGTGTGGCCCAGTGAGGCATGTCTTAAATATTATTATTATTAATTATTTACCTTTTTATTTGTAATGTTTCTGTGTTATTGCTTAATGTGTGTCCAATAAATGTTTCTTTCTTTCTTTCTTTCTTACTTATTTGTCTACATTTGTCTGCTCCGTTTAACTCGTTAACACCTGTTATACATTTTTATAATTTTGTTTTCAATAACAAATAATATTTTTAAAGGAATTCTTGTACAGACAATGGCAGGTCAACCTAACCAATAACTTAAAGGTCATTGAATTGATTTTCAACTTTAAGTCCAACAAGTAGAGATCAATATCAATTGAGAAAATTTGACGTTTTGTGGTAGGTTGACGTGCTGTTGACTGTACATATATTAACTGTGATGTTTTCATTAACATTTAAACTTTTATTGTGTATAATAAGGGAAACCTGTTATTGTCCATCCGTTTTTTCCTAGTAAGTAAAGGACTCGTAAAGTAACAGCCTATAATCATCCCACTGCAGGGAAAAGGCCTCCATCATTGAATTCAAGTTACTACAGCAATGATGGGTGCTGGCATAATCACCACGCTTGCCAAATGCGGGTTGGTGATCACAAACCCGAGCAACGTTCGAAAATTCTAAACTTTTTGTTGCCCGACCAGGGATTCGAACCCGGGACCCCGAGATCTTGGCCCGGTATTTAAACCAATAGACCAACGGGGCGTTGACGTTATTAGGCTAGTAAGTATTCCTAGTAAGTATGCCGCATTATTTAAAGTTGTCTGAATAAATACAAAAACTAAAATATTGTTTAATTTTGCTTGTAAAACCAAAAATTTTTTCGGACATATTATATGCGTAGGCTGCAATAAAAATCATGCAGCTTAGTTCTAAAAACTTCAAAAGCACTTTCGTGGAGTTAACAGTACTTCACAGTCGTACAGTTATATTATATGGATATTGGATGTTCTAGTAACTCGATTGGTAACTTAATATTATAGATACTTTCTAGTCAGTAAATTATGTTTCATCTAAAATTCAACTAAGTTATTTTCGGTCGGGTCAATTTAGGAAACAATGTTTTCTAAATCTATTCAAGTCTGGAAGAAGCAAGACTTTAGTTGGGCTTTAGAAGGCATATTAAGATGAGGGTTTTTTTAATATATTGAAACTTATTGTATTGCTTCCAACGAAAAAAGAAGGATATTAACTACCAATTGAAACTTTACATGGGGTTGACTGTTTTTATTTTCGTTTGTTTGATGAAAATGAAAATATTCAAAGTTAAAAATAAAATCTTTTTGCAGCCTCACTTTCAATAACTACTGATACTTTGATGTTATACAAATTAGTAGAAGCACTAAATGTTACACAGCTTCAAATGAACTAACAACTCAATGATGACAAAGTACTCCTCTCCAAAACTAAAAGCCAAGACAGCTTTCCGTATTAGTCTGTTTACACAACTATTCCAGATCGCTTCGTGCAGTCTGCAAATTTACATCTAAGCATAGCCGCCACTACATACAAGCTTGTACCTAGTATAGTACCTAGTACGGTACCTAGTATGGTACCTAGTACATACTCGTACAGGCAAGCGGAAAGCAATTAGGGCTGTGGGACGTGTAATGAGTGACTCGACGGACACGAAGGGAAACTCAAAAAGATACTTCCACCCCAACCTAAATTCAATGCAGTAAGGCATAAATTTGTACGAGCTAAAGCTTAAGGCACACTGAAATTACCGCGCTCGAAGCTAGTGTGCGCTATTTCTGACTGAATATTGTGCGAACAAAAGATGGAAGTATGTACACAAAGAATGATGTGGAATTAATTTGGATGGCCATGAAAATAATCCGCGTGTCTGTGGAATAGACTGGGGTGTGTTTATGGTTATTTCATGCATAAAAATGAAAAAAAAAGTTAGAGAAATATAAGAGAAACAACAAATGTGGCATGACTTGTTTGAAGGAGGCTTACGTCCAGCAGTGGACGGACAGATGGCTGTTGATTGATTGAAGAGAAACAGCCAAGATAAACTTTTGGATGTGTTAATCTATAGAATTGTAACTATAATCTCATTCGTCTTCACTGATTGTAAATGCAAATCTTTTGCTTAAAGGGTTAGAAAGAAAATATTTTTGACATAGGTTTGCATTATAAGAAAAATACATTGTTTACGATTTATTTTTATTTTTCTCTTTATCCAAAAAACTGCTTTTTCAGCTGAACTACAAATACATTAAGTTAGTCGAGTATTTTCATAAATTTTTGCGTTGTAAGCCGTTATTTGTGAATCAACATGTTCAGGTGCGCAACTTCAACAACAAAACTTTAACAACAAGCAAATTCTGAAACAACTGTTCCAAATTGACTAAAACGTCCTTTAAAATATCTTTTTCCAAAAGATTATTATTTATAACTTTTTGTTGTCTTTGTAATAGGGGTTAAAGTATGAAATTGCCGTTTTGTATGGACGAAATCAAGAAAAGTCATTTTTCCATACAAACAATTTTTCAGTTTTTTTAAAAACGCCTGAACCGTTTTCGATGCAATTAAAGGTGAAAGTTAGATGGTTATAAAGCTACGCATTATAGTATTTAAATTTCTGAAAATCAAAGTATATAATACAAATATACTTAATTGAAGCAAGAAGGTCAGCTGACACATTGTGAGGGGTCTTTTCAACGACTTCCTTTGAAGTAATAGGCACTAGTGTTGCATTTTTTTTTAGTCAAAAGTTACTTAATTTAGTTTTTGATACAATACAAAAACAATTACGCAATAATATGACTATACTTAAGAGCTATAAACAAAATAAACAGTTAGAAAATAATCAGCAATTTCATACTTTAACCCCTATTACGAGTATGTTACGTAAGTAAATTGTAAAACAAAACTGTTAACAATATAATATTTTAAAAGACATCCAATATTCCCAAATTCAATAACTATGATTATGTAGTGATGAATTTTTTCATGTATTTGTAGTAACATATAGCCAAAGGGTATAAAGGCTTGCAATAGTAACATTGCGCCCTCTCAACTCCCACCGGCAGATGATCCGGTCATAATGAGCCGTCCCGGACTGTAATCCGCGATTAATAGAGCCCGGTTTAAGTTTCACAATGCACAAGTTCTATCCATTCCATGTTCTTACCACTACTGCTTGGTACGCCAATAATAGAGAGTTCAACTTACCTGTAACAAAGGAAAAACGAGCATTAATTATTTAATTTGATTTAAGGCGGCGTAGTCCTAAGAAGCAGCGTTTTTGAGGTTTTAAAACCCATCTGAGAACTAAAAAACGGCATTGTAAAAGTCTGAAAAAAATAATATGTATTAGTTAAGAATCTAGTATAGTCACATTCGTTAACGGTTACATGATATTAACTTGACTCGATAGAAAAAATCACAAATCTACTTACATCTTTTCGAAATAATTTTTCTATATGACATTTTAAATTAAATTTTTATGCTTGTTTAAAGTCACCAAAATGTTTATAGAAACGTTTTAATTTGTTGAGTTTGATTTCATTAAATGATAATACTTAATTACTGTGTTTAAATAACTACAATATACGTGAGCGTGGCGGCTTATCAGGCCCGTACTATCGCATAGACGATCGATGGATGTCGATCCATAAATGCGGGTCCAATATAACAACGCATTCAGGGCGCTGTTGCCGCTGCCGCGCTTTTGCAGCGCTTCCTCAATGTTCGCCGAGGCGCGCACGCACGGTTTCGACGCAACCTGGCGCAAAAAATCTGCCTCACTCTTGCGCAAGCTGCGTGGCAGCCCCAACATCATTCTGCGTGCGATAGCAGACCGGCTAGACAGTCTGCTTGTTTGGGCTCTAGCTCAATGCACTATATTTGTTTTAGAAATTAAGTACTAACATAGATTAAGTTATTGTTACTAACGAATTGGGCCTTGTTGTCAAATAAAGAATTGAATTATTATTATTATAAATCCTGAACTACCGGGCCTTAAATTATATATTTCTATGAAAATCACTCTAAACGCACGGCCGCTCAGTAGTCCAAAAAGCGGCCTTTCAAACACATAGGTAAAAATAAAGTGAGATTTACTTAAAATTTACTCTTCTTATTATTAACACATTAAGCGCAATGGTGACCAGTGACATTAAAACAATAACATTTTAATTGTCTAGTTCCGTGGCAGTTATAGGCTTAACATCAGTTTGGTTGGCCATCTCACTATGTGTAAGTTTCTATAAAACAACCTAAAACCGTTGAGTCGAACTATTTCGATTGTTAAATTTTATAGCTATGACTCAGTTAACTAGATTGATGAGTAGAGCGGTGTAATTACGTGACCATAGTTCCCTGACACATGCAATTGATTTGTTTTTTGGCTTTTAGCCAATGATATTCAAAAAGTATAGATAGGTTATACCCTATACAATACAAACATATTACTTTTTAATATCATTGCTTTTAGCTTTATTATCTTTTTTCTTAAATAAAGCAGTTTTACTTGAAAGTATATATTATCTTTCAAATTATTATAATCTCTTAGGATATGTTGAATCAATGAAATAGTAGAAATGTCTGTTATTTTACAGGACGATTTTAATATTCGTTCAAACAGCATATTATTATTGTAAAGACCTGGTATTTGAGACTTTATTTCCAGTTATTGATCATCGCAAGAAAATATTAATGAAAACATAGCTTACCACACGGACCATCTCTAAAATTGTGACACGAATCGAGTGAAGCGGTATAACGACTTTTCGAGTCCGCTCGTATAGCCACCGCTCATGCAATTAAGGATGACTTGCAACCTTTGACCTCTGAGGGTGGACCCTTAAAGTGTGCACATAGCATCTATAGTTTTTCCATTTAAAGTAAAGTACTGTAACAGCCTAAATTCACCCCACTGAAAGGCAAATACCTCCATCATTGCATTCAAGTTACCACAGTAATGATTGGTACAGACTACAGGCATTTAATCATCACGTTAATTTGTCAAATTCGGGTCTTAAACCCAATAATGTTCAAATATTTAATTGAGCTTGGAAGAAAAAGAAAACACAGCTTAACTGTATCAGATATTTTTTTCTGGCATTGCCTTATAAAACCGTCTTACTATATTTTTATTCGCAATAAAATAATACCTTTATTATTAAACTTGTATACATTTCTTTGTTGTATTGATATCATTTTTTTGCAATAATTCAAATAACGTAGACCAATGCCAATAACTGCCAGAGGCTAACATGACTTTTGCGATAAGGGTTACGTCAAATCGCTCCATTATCCGCTACAACTTAATTATATATGAAGTAATACATAACAACATTATACCGAAATAATTCTATATTCAAAATGTTATAATAGTCTTGTGGTGCCAACACACAGTAAGAACAAAACCACCTCTTCTTTTCCCTTATATTTCAAAGAGAAGATTCAATTCAATTAAATTTTTTTATTGATTTCTATAATGTAACAAGGATGTTATAAAGTATGATGTAAACAGTTCATTATAGACCCTGTTCGGGCACAATAATACAATTAGTAGTAGACGGACAGAGAGGAAGACGGACAGCGGCGATTTAGAATAGAATAGATTATAATAAGTTTGTTTGGCATTTCGGCAATTAGATACAATTTACAAAAAGAAGTACCAAAAAAGCCCCTATTTAGTAGGTATTGGTCGCAACAGCCAAAGGCATGCTGCGACGCTGATTTTCAGGGGGAGGGGGAGCCCTTTTCATCACTCCTCTTCATCAGTAGCAAAACTTGTGACCAGCAGTAGACTGATATGTTGGTGATGATGATGACGAGTGTCTTTTAAAGCGATTTGTTTGTTTTATTCAAAAAACAAATTCCCTATTTCAACAGTAGGAATAAACAAAGAATAAACAGCTCTGACCATCTCATACCAAAATCGAATTGGGAAATTCAATTATTTGCGAGATCTCAATAGAGATTTAAGAATTTCTGAGTGCTTTATTATTTATGGAGGTTTTCGGCGTTTCCAATAATTGTTGTCAACTTTGGGCCGACAAGATCGAGGCGAAATTAAATTCAGTAGACGATCCGAGGTTGTTTATAATGCGCGATCACGCCTCTGTTTTATTTACAAACGATGCTGAAATATTTTGAGTGGTGAAAAAGTGCCACTGAGATACCAATGTATCTATATTAAAATGTAAAAGAAATATTATTTGGATAGCAAAACTCTCAAAGAGACCATTATCATCTTTTATCACGATTTTATCTTTTATTTCAGAAACAGAACTCAACAAGAACACTAGCATCTTTATCACTACCTATTTCATCTTTTATGTAGAAAACCAAAATCATGTTTTACCGATGATATTATTTAAAAACGAAGCAGATAATATTATGTCATAAGAGCGCGCGTTGTGAAGATTTAAATACGTCCTCCAAGTGCCCATGCTCTCTTTAAGGAACTGTCGAAAAGGCTTGATCAAAAGGCTGGCAGCTACCTCGGGCAGCGTATAAGCATCGCTATCCAGAGAGGTAATTCTGCCAGCGTTTTGGGCACCATACCCGGAGGCAGCGCTGGGGCTGATGTTTTATATTTTATGACTTTTACGTTACTTTGTTATTAATTTTTCTTTTTTTTACTTTCTTCCTGTCAGATTTTATATAAAAAAATAGTAAAGATTAAATTATAAATATTGTTTGTACAGACAGCCTATTTTAAGTAAGTAAATTATTAATAAAGACGTCCTAATTAGAGAATTTTGTACATAGTCTGCGTCAAGCGCAATCACGAACGGTAATCGTTAAAAATTACAGCTATCTCTTTCATTTGCGTGCTATTTCACATCTTTTGTCATGCTTATCAGGGAAACTTGTTAATGTTTGTTTGGATTGCTCGGAACAAATTTAAAACGCGAATTACTATGAACGTAACACATCTATAAATCATATTATATTATCTACTTTAAAACATCGTTGTCTTCAACTATATCATTTTGTCTTTATAAAGCAGTGCAAAACTTCCAATAGTGCGATTTTAATTATTCATCATCTTTAACGACGATTTCATCTTTTATTTAGAAAACAGAACTCCCAAAAAGACCATTAGGTACGCTCTTTTATCAAGATTTCATTGATTGCTTGCTTAACGTTTTGTCCTTTGGCGTCGCAGTTCATTTCAGTATAACTTTGTCAGTTCCGCCTCGGCGACATCGCTTCTGAACTGCATGGCAAGTAGCTGATCGTGTTGAATAACGAAACATTTTTTATCATTGGCTGACAATTTCAATATTTTCATCTGATTGTTGAGAAGACGTGACTGAAAATTTGTATCGAAAATTGGTAACGACGTAAAAAAAAATGCGTCAGCACCTCACAGTTTTGGTTGATAAGCGACCACTCTGAATTTGTTACCTATTGGTTCCGCTCTCTCAGTGGTTCCGCTCTCAGCGCTCGCACAGGTCGGACGCTCGCTCCGCTGTCGATCCGCTGTCGATCCGTCTCGCAGTTCGCAGCATTTCTATCTTATTTCTTTCTACGTGGTTTCGCCCGCGGCTCTCCAAAGGTTAACCTAACGGTGTCAACTGACCTTTGTTGAGTTAAACGCTTTTTTCAAAGCGGTTCTGTTCGATAGGGAGCGACAGACAGTGCCTTTTTCAAGGCGCTGAAATTTCCCTCCGCCGCCGGTATATCGGGCTGTAAGTCTAGGCCTCCTGGAAGGCACGTTTGAGAGGGTGAGGCGTTCCTCCTCGCCCTAGAGACACTAGAAACTGCAGTCCTTTCCCTGCCGGGCGTGACCCACCCTACCCATCCTTATATTCCATCCCTTAGGGAGCGTATCCCGGGCCATTTCGGTGGCTCGGTCCCTCCCGAAGGACTGCTAGGCGTAGGCCACTCACCCCGCGGCGACATCACATCGTCGTGGGACCACCCAGTGTTAGGGACCTCACATCCTTTTTAGGCACACCCGACTCAACCAACCTTCCTGTGGCAGGTTGGACCACACAGACACCCATCACTCACCGTCACCGAGTTTCTTGCCGATTCTTCTCGGTGAAGGCGCGTTCCGAATCGGTGGTAAATAAAAAATTACTCACTAAAGTCCTCCCTCCACGATGGAGGTACTCTTATTAGAGTACCTCCGATCGTTAGGAGGCGACGCGTTGAAAGGCTTTAATGCCTTTCGTCGCGCTCGTGAAGCCTCCGAGGACTCGCCCGCCTCCCCAGACCCAGAGCCCGTTCCCATGGAGGAAGAGGAAAGCCCTTCAGGCTCCTCCTCTCCTCCCACACCCTCCAGCTCCTCATCAGAGGATAGTAATGAGTCCCCCGTTAGTGACGGCTCCTCTTCGGAGGAAACGTCTCAAACCGAGGAGTCAGATTCCGAAGGGTTCACTCCAGTGACCCACGGAAAACGAGCGCGTAAACCCGCGCGTTCCGAACCCCCGGCGAAAACCGCCAAAATCTCCCACGGGCAACCCAGACCGGCCAAGGCATCCGCCGCCAGCTCCGCCCCTGCCCCAGCCCCAACCTCGCAGTCTGCTTCACAGACAAAAAAGGCCCCCCTTCCCCCGCCCATCGTAGTCCAGGACAAGTCTGCCTGGACAAATATTTCGGCTGCTCTCAATGAGCGCCACATTGCGTTTTCACACGCAAAGTCGGCTTCCGACGGAATCCGCGTGCAAACGCCGGACATCGCCTCCTACAGGCAGCTCCAACATTACCTCAACGTAAGGAAGATCTACTTCCATACGTATACTCCAGTCGAGGAGAAGAAGCTCCGCGTGGTTGTACGCGGAATTCCGAAAGAAGTCGACACAGACTTCATACTTACCGACCTTCAGTCGAAACAGCTTCCAGCTCTGGAAGTCCACCGCTTATTTAAAGCGCGTGGCAAAGCCCCTTACGATTTAGTACAAATCGTACTAGAAAATACCCCTGAAGGCAAAAAGATTTTTAATATAAAATCTATATGCCATATCTCCGGCCTCCGTATCGAGACCCCTCATAAAAAACTCACCCCTGGCCAGTGTCATCGCTGCCAGTTGTACGGGCACTCTGCCCGTAATTGTCACGCACGCCCGCGCTGCGTGAAATGCCTGGGCGACCATGGTACCGCCGACTGTCCTCGTTGTAGGGACACGGCGACTACCCCGCCCGCGTGTGTACTCTGCGGAGAGCAGGGACACACCGCGAATTATCGCGGTTGCCCCCGTGCTCCGCGAGTAAACTCACGGGTGCAGGCGCCAAAGGCCGCGCACTTCCCAGCCCCTTCGTTTCGCCAGTTTCAGGCTCAACCCACAGCCTTCCCAGAGTTGCGTCCTTACGGACACAACGCGTGGTCTCGACCACTATCCTGGGCAAGGAATGCCTACGCCCCTGTCCCGGCCTTAAGCCAAATTACAGCAGTCCCGACGGCCCCTAAGGCCCCAAATATGGCCCCTACGGCCCAATCTGTGGCCCCTAAGGCCCCCACTATGGCCCCTAAGGCCACCACTATTGCCCCTCAGGCACCGCCAGTAGTCCCAAAGGCCCCTCAGGCACTGCAGGCTACAAATGCCCCGGTCACCCTCCGTGACCCGCGCTCTAATGCCCCTAAGGCTTCGCCAACTGTCCCGTACGAGCAGGATGCCATGCTCATATATAATCTCAGCCAAATCAACCCGGCTGAAATTAGATATGTAGCAGCCCAAATCCGTGCGCATCAAAAAGACCCATGCGCAATGCTTTGTCTTTTAGATAAGCACGCCGACCTCCTCCAAAAAGTTAGAAACATTTCCTCACCATGAATAATACACCCTCTAGAACGAAACCCCGGTCCCTTACCATCGCATTTTTTAATGCCTTTGGTCTTCAAAAACAAAAGGTAGAGATATCACTCTTCCTTATGAAGCACCAAGTCGACATCTTTTTGGTACAAGAAACCTTATTAAAACCCTCCATCCTCCCTCGTAGTGCTATGATTGCCAACTATAACGTAGTTCGCAACGATAGGCCCACTAGAGGTGGCGGCACTCTAATTTATTACAAACGCTCCTTGCATTGCGTTCCCCTCGACCCTCCCACGCTCACAAACGTTGAAGCTTCTGTCTGTCGGCTAGCCATGACCGGCCATCAACCAGTCATAATAGCTTCCATTTATCAACCTGGCGACAAGACTCCCTTAAGGAGCGACTATGAGGCTCTTTTTGCTATGGGACCCTCCGTCATTCTCGGCGGAGATTTCAATAGCAAAAATACTCAGTGGAACTGTTTAACAACCTCCAGCAATGGTAGAGAGTTAGCAGATCTCGCTGAAGTCCTCAATTTTGACATCATCGCCCCCCTTTCTCCGACCCACTATCCTTTTAACGTAAACCACAGACCCGATATCTTGGACATGGCGGTTCTAAAGAATGTAGGCCTGCGCCTTCGTTCAATAGAAGTCCACCATGACCTAGATTCTGACCATCGCCCAGTTGTCCTCCAATTAGGTCCCTCTGACCAACAGATATCCATGAAAACAATACTGGACTGGCACAGGCTCGAGAGCAATCTCGGACCTAGTCCCGATTCAGTATTGAACTCAATCCCAGACAGGTTAGGATCGCCTCACGAGACTAACCAAGCGATCGATGCCCTCACTAGCCACATCACGACCGCTATTAGCGATTCGTCTAGGCAAGTTCCAGATATGCCTAGGCATAGATTGAACTTGCCGGATGACGTGAGAGAGCTGTTGAGGGCAAAGAGAGCTGCGACCAGAGCTTATGACTCCTATCCCACCGAATATAACCGAACCCTTCTACGCACTTTACGGACATCTGTAAAGGAACGTATTAAGGCTCTTCGGGAAAGTCAGTGGGATAGCCTACTTGAAACGATCTCACCATCTCACCAAGCCTATTGGAAGTTGGCGAGATCCTTCAAGTCAGATATAGTCACATCTATGCCTCCTCTCTCTAGACCCGACAACTCCGTCGTATTCGACGACGAAGAGAAAGCCGAATGTCTGGCCGACAGCCTAGAGGCCCAGTGCTCTCCTAGCACGCTTCCTATAGACGCTGCCCACCTTAGTATGGTGGACAGCGAAGTCGAACGTCTCTCGGCCCTCCCTCCAACCTGCCCCCTTGCACCCACCACCGCCGATGAGTCGCAAACCATCATCAAAGGTTTCCGTCCAAACAAGGCTCCCGGTCCGGACCGGATCTCCAACAGAGTCTTACGAGTCCTCCCCGCCCAACTGATTTGCCTATTGGTTGCTATCTTCAATAGTGCCATGGCAAACTGCATCTTTCCAACCGCGTGGAAAGAAGCAGACGTCATAGGTATCCCTAAGCCCGGCAAGGACCGCTCCAAGCCCGCCAACTACAGGCCCATCAGTCTCCTCAAGACTATGGGCAAATTATACGAGCGTGTTCTCGTCTCCCGCCTAAGAGATTACATTTTCTCGAACAATCTCTTAATCAACGAACAGTTTGGCTTCAGAGCCTCCCACTCTTGTGTCGAACAGGTGCACCGCCTAACGGAGCACATTCTCGACGGCCTCAACAGATCCAAACCGATGGTAACCGGTGCACTCTTCTTCGATGTAGCGAAAGCATTTGACAAAGTCTGGCACAACGGCTTGATCTACAAGCTGTACCAACTCAAAGTGCCCGACAGTCTCGTGCTCATCCTTCGAGACTTTCTGTCAAATCGTACCTTTCGCTACCGCGTAGAGGGGTCCTATTCATCTCCCCGCCCCATCAGGGCTGGAGTCCCTCAGGGCTCCGTGCTATCCCCTCTTCTCTTTTCAATTTTCATTAACGACATTCCCAGGTCACCGCAAGTAGAGCTAGCTCTATTTGCGGACGACACAGCCCTCTATCACTCTGGCTACCATGCCGGTTACATCATTAAGGCACTACAACGTGCAGCCCAATCCCTAGGTGACTGGTTTAGGATGTGGCGAATAGAGGTAAACCCCGAGAAAAGTGCAGCAGTGTACTTTACTCGAGGTTTCTTCGCTTCAAAACATCCTAAACGATGTCTCACACCTATCACCCTATACGACCGTCCGATCCCTTGGGAGAAGACAGTCAAATACCTAGGTGTCACCTTAGATCGTAGAATGAGCTTTAAACCTCACATAAAACGCGTCCGTCAGACTGCAGCCTTTTACTTTTCAAGGCTCTACTACTATATCGGCAGGAAGAGTAAAATGTCACTTAGAAATAAGTTGACAATTTACAAAGCCTGTATTCGACCCGTGATGACATACGCTAGTCCAGTGTTCGCTCACGCCAGCCCCTCAGAACTAGAAAGACTCCAAATCCTCCAAAACAAATTCTTACGCTCTGCCTCGGACGCCCCGTGGTATGTGCGTAACGATAATTTGCATCGCGACCTTAACATTCCGTCGATTGCCGGCTTTATGAAAGAAGCGTCTCAACACTTCTTTGATAAAGCCGTCAATCATACGAATCCTCTCATAGTCAAAGCCGCCACCTACTTGTGCCAAAAAGATGTCGAAGCCCGTTTCCGCCGACCGAGGAACGTTCTCGAAGATCCCGACGACGAAATCACATCGTTCGTAAAACAATTCACCACTCACAACAGTACACACCCGACAAGCACTAGATCGAATCAGCGCACTCGCCGGCGAGTGCGAGGACCCTTGCATCATTTTGGCAGGTACAGACATGTACCTGGCCGCTTCTCACCAGTCCGCCCTTCGGACGACGGCCCAAGCCGAGGTCCGAGCCTACAGAGGCGCCCTTGAGGCCTAGTCTGCCCCCCTCGATCGGGCCCACTAGAACGGGGCTCGCGTAGATCGGTCTGTATGCACAGACCAGTCTGTGTTGCAGCGCCGAGCTACGCGATGCAACCACTAGTCGGGTTGACCTCTTGGCCGGGTGCCTTCAGCACCCGGCACGGTCCGATCGCGCCGCTAGTACGGGGCCCTTGCGCGGGCGAGCCCTAGGCTTCGCTACGCGAAGCCTAGGACTCGCCTCGCGCTCGAGGTACCCGCTAGCAGGCCGCTTTTGGGCTGAGTGCCTTCCGCACTCGCCTAAAACCCGCCCGGTGAAGCTGTAACGGCCTTCTGCCACAGCATAGGTCCATTAAAAAAAAAAAAAAAAAAAAAAAAAAATGTTACCTATTAATACTATGCATTTTGTTCGGTAGGTTAATTTTTGTAATTCTTTCCTATTTTATGTTATAAGGTCTAGTGGTTTAAATACCGGGCCAAGATCTCGGGGTCCCGGGTTCGATCCCCGGGTCGAGCAACAAAAAGTTTCGAATTTTCGAACGTTGCTCGGGTTTGTGATCACCAACCCGCATTTGGCAAGTGTGGTGATTATGCCAGTTCCCATCATTGCAGAGGTAACTTGAATTCAATGATGGAGGCCTTTTCCCTGCAGTGGGATGTTTATAGGCTGTTCCTTTACTTTTTATGTTTTTTTTTTTATGTTATAAATATCGCGCTGTCGCACAGCGGGCATTGAAGAGAGAGCTGCTTGGTATTTGCCTGCGAGATTAAATCAGAAATTAATATTGTAGTTTAAATACCGGACCAAATTCTCTAGGTCCCGAGTTCGATCCCCGGGTCAAGCAATTAAAAGTTGAAGTTCCGTAAATTGCTCCAGTTGTGATCACCAATCCGCATTTTGCAAGAGTAGTGATTATGCCAGTACCCATCATTGCTGCGGTAACTTAAATTCAATGATGGAGGCCTCTTCCCTGCAGTGGGATGATCTTAGGCTGGGTATCTTAGGATCTACCTTACTGGGTAGCTTTATTCAAATTCAAATTCAAATTCAAATAATTTATTGCATATATGCTTTATGGTTAGAACAGCCCTGTAAGCGGCAGGTTAGTTCGAGTCCCAACTCAGGCAGTCATACATTTGTATTTAAGAAATTGTAATAACCCAACTACGGCAAATACAACATGAAGGGTTATGTATGATTTTAGCAGTCTATGTTTCTATGTAGTTTATATATGTATGTAGGTATTTTTGTGGGTTCCACATTTAAGACATGCCTCACTGGGCCACACAGAGCCATCTAGTCCCAAATTAAGCTACTATTAAGTACCCTGTCGGATGGGGTACTAGACAACCGATAAACTTACTTATATACTTTTTTTTTTTGTAAATACATACTTAAATACATAGAAAACACCCAGACCAGTACAAACAGACATGTTCATGCACACAAATATTTGTACTGAGCGGGGATCGAACCCGCGACCCATGGGTCAGAAGCAGCGTTAACTACCGCTGATCCAAATGGTCGTCAAACATTTGCGGCTAAACTACTGAGATTTTGGTGAATGAGGTATAAATCGATTCCTTATTACATTCTGGGTAACATAGGCTACCTTTTGTTAAAAATAAAACCGGTCAAGTGCGAGTCGGACCCGCGCACGAAGGGTTCCGTACTAAAACGGCAAAAAAAACGTTTTTTTTGTATGGGAGCCCTCCTTAATTTTTTTTTTGTTTTTAGTGTATGTTGGTATTGCGGTAACAGAAATACATAATTTGTGAAAATTTCAACTGTCTAGCTATCGCAGCTCATGAGATACAGCCTGGTGACAGAGCGACGGACAGACGGACAGACAGCGAAGTCCTAGTAATAGGGTCCCGTTTTTACCCTTTGGGTACGGAACCCTAAAATGCTACATGGCGAATGCTACAACAATATGGTGCACTTTGAAAAAAAAGGTTAGCTGTCTTAACTAGTTGGGTATCAAATGAAAGAAGACCAAATTCTTTTTGATTTATTATCATCTCATAAAGAATATAACAATTCACTTACTGAGAATAACTTAAAAATTGGTTGCCTGTAAAGTCGGTATACGGGCGAAAGTTTTACGTGACAACGACTTTGAGTGGTAAAATAATTTTAATGTGAATATTCATTCGTATAGTAGGAAGAAGGATGAAATAATAGTAACAATTTAAAACATTTATTTATACAAAGAATTATATTTAAAACATTAATTTATACAAAGAATCTCGCACTGAATTTCATATTAACAAAATTTTATTGAACTGGATTTTATAGAAGCGCAAGACATGAACCGGTGTGTATGCCTATCTCTCTCACTCTCTCTCTCTCGCTCTGTCTCTCTCGCTCTTAGGCGGGCTAACTGTGCTCGAGTGGAAGGGACGCGTGCCTTTCACTTTTTATGTCTGTCTCTCTCGCTCTTAGGCGGGCTAACCATGCCCGAGTGGAAGGGACGCGTGCCTCTCACTCGCTCTCATTGTGAGCGCATAACGTGAGCGGAGCGTAACGCAGTTTCTTGAAGTGTCACCCGGCAAACCAATTTATAAGACGTTGTCACGTCAACAAATACATAATAGGTAAATTACAGGCGCGACAGTGAGCGTATACAAACAAAGGTAAAAATAAAAATAAAAATAAATATGTCGGGTAGATTTCGCAAATATCTGCGTCCATTGCTTGCTCGACTACTGTTAACAAACCGAGCAACCACGGACGTAAAGCGCACAGAGCGTACTTGCATTCTGGAATTCTGAGAATATATAATAGATATATGATAATAGGGCAGAACCTTGTTGGCACTTGATTTCATTGTCTTGCAAATAAATGTTTGACTTTGACTTTGACTTTGAGTACAAAAATGTTTACACAATACAGGATGACTTTGAAATCATTGTATTTTTGTAGTCTTTAGTTTTTTAAACTATTTAGACCTTTCAGTGTTATTACAAAAAAAAGATAAACAGGTTTAAGCCTTGTCTAATTTTAGGACGACTAATTCGAAAATATGTATCCATGACTTTAGTTCAGTAATATGTCAAACAACTCTAACTGGCCGTCTTATAATAGACACGTTTTAACCCATTTATAGCTACTGTCGTTTTTAAACAACACCTAAGGAATATAAATAGTAATCATTGTGTAGGTATTTATCCATTTTTTATTTATACTTTATATTTTTTTACAAACGTAAATGTTTTTTCGAAATTCAAAACTGAAAAATTTTCCTTTTTCAATATTATTTTTACAAATAATTTAATGGGAATAAACGTTATAATAAAATGTTATGTTCTAGCTACCAAGATTTTCCAGGAGAATCTGGGTTCAATTTTTTTTTTTTAATAACACCGTTTGTATTTATATCTGGCCCCCAATTCGCGTAACCGAATCGTATCACAATCGTGATTAAACGACAGGTTTTTGACAGTTCTAGTATGGGCTAAATGTCAATTCAATCACGATCGAACTGCGATTCGATTACGCGAATTAGGCCCCTGTAGTCTACTCACCATAGGGTAGTAAGTATTTGCTTGATCAAGGGCTAGTTGTATGATGTGATTGTTGAATGAAAAAAACTTACTAATCGAATCGTGACATCTAAATCATGAACTGGCTCTGAATTTCTAATTTATTTCGCCGACAATCCGTTTTGACGCGTATCCTTTGTGGAGCCGAGAAACAACTGACTGCTACTAATTAAAAACAAAACAATATCAATTCTCATTCTCTATTGGTCCGCAATACTTGTTATTTGTATTCGTTTGTTTTTAGCTACTATCATAAGACTAGCCTGTCACTTCTTGTTACCACTGCTATAGGAAGTAACTGATTAAAGAGGAATAAAATTCATCGTTGGGATGTTTTCGTAAACTATTTCGAATTAGTTAACAAATAAAAAAGGTTTCTTCTTATCTAGCTAAGCTATTTATGCTAGTTTTAAATATAAAATTTTATGACGTGGAGATCAGGTACTTGTATACAAAGCTTGTACATATTTGAAAAAATTAGGAAAATTATATACTAAGCTTTTGACTTGTTGTCAAACGAGATTCTCATGAGTCGTGTTGACACAAAACTTGTGACCTAAATCGTGCTTTTATTATTATTTTCTTAATTTTTATTTCTTGTAACCAATTCACTTTTATTCCATCCTTAAAACAAGTAGTCTTTTTAAATAAGTCCAACTTTTAGACGTCAACTCTGGGATGTACCCAATCACAAATATGGAAAACTTTCCAAGCCGTGGAAAGATATGTGTTGTACAATTCCATAAAAACAAGAAAGCTAAATCTGGGAAACTGAAAACCAATTTTTTCTTTGAATGCTATAAGGCTACTAATAATTACAATTAGATGAAGATAAATTTAGTCCTAACAACTAGTTTCAAATACATAAAACAATGGCAGAAGTCGCTCCAGTTTTTTCCTGAAGGTATTCTTACACAGTAACTTATCAGATTCTTTGTAAATTCATTAAAATTAATAAAATTATCAAATCCGCCTGAGTAACTCTTATCAATATACCCTTAGGCAAGCAAGGCTGCTATTTTAATCAAGTCTGCGACGCTGTTTACCGTTTTAATTAATTTCTAACTGGTGTTTATTTGCCTGTAAGTTTTGACGGCTCGCTGATTCGACAATATTTATCTTGATCTGTTTGAGACTAGAGGTTCTTTCATGTGAATATTTTCCTTGAATCTTTGTTATCTTTCACATTCATTTTCATTTTATATTTGTCGTATTTTAATCATTCCAAGCAATCTTAAGGTATATTAATATAATATGAGTGTTTGAAATGTTTTCCGAATTTGTATGTTGTAATCACAATTTAATAATCACGTAAGTAGCAGCCTATAATCAATCCACTGCAGGGCAAAGGCCTCCATCATAAAATTCAAGTTACTACCTATAGCAATGCAGGTGGGTACTGGCATAATCACCACGCATGAACTCCATACCGTTATGGTCAGGCTTCGGAAGGCACTTATCATTAAATTTTCCCTTACTTGTTGCGTCAACATTAGTCTATATTTACTTTATTTGATCCTCCTCGAGGAGATGCGGGTTCGAGTCCCGCCTGAGACAAAATTTTTCAAGTTTATATACTGATATTATTAGTCTATATTGTTATTTTTAACGGGGTTGCCTAAGTAACCTATACTATTTTATTCAGTTGCAATTAATATCTATACCATAACCTACGCTGCGTCACCTACGTCCGCTCGCGATATTTCAGCCGAAGCATTTGGCATTGTGCGCGGCCGTTAGCCGCCATTGTGGACAAAATGCTCGCTTTAACAACGCCAGGAAAACTGCCCAATGGAAAGTGGAATCGAAAAGATATGATGCCGTTTTAATAGTAGATTACTATATGACACAGTTGTAAAGTCATGGTGAAACAATAAATAGTTCATAAATATGCACCAGGAGGAGCGTGGGGCCGAGGATACTTCCCTGGGAAATAGCGTTTTGCATAACTAGCGTCTATTAGCACCAACTGGGAGCAATCTAGGAAGTTTAGGAAAAAAGCTGCTTACATCGAAACCATCCAACCACCGAGTATAAGGAAAGAAACAGTTATGAACTGCTCTGTATTTTATACAATTACCCCAATACCATAAGAATAATAACCATACGATTTACCGAAACATTATGACCCTAAATGTAATTTTTAGGCGTGAATTATTTCACATTTTTGTAAAAAAAAATTGTATTCACTGAAAATTTACCTACAAATCAAAAAACAATGTCAACATGTCCTTTTCTTTAGCTAAATACACATTTTTAAGCTATTGCATAGCTTCTATCGCGGGCCTTGAGCGTGGAGACCGAATCCAAAAATTCCGTAACGAAAATAACCTAACACCACCCACTGCGACCGGCACAGCGGTGATACTTTTTAGTTTTATAATTGCATAAGTTGATAAAAAATGCTATGCAATAGCTTTACCGCGGCAGTCTCCGAGTGCCACACGTCTTTTTTTCAAATCAAATGTACCTCCATACTTTTCCAATAAAATAGAACAGCACAGTGCCGGGAATAGTCGAAATTCTTACAGTAACGTGCCCGCCCTAAATATTTGCTTCAATATTTGGGCTTCGAAACCAAAAACTATTCTTACTTATCGTATTAAAATTGCTTGCACATTTAAATATTGTCGCGGTCATGCTAGAAGGTTCGAGATATCGCTAGAGGAATGTACATAACTACCTAAGTTCGGCCACAAAGTAATAACAAGATGTTGGTGCAAGCGACATTGGACTTTAAGTATACAGATTAAGGCGCAAAATGGTATAGCTCACTGGAGTTGTTTACGTTTAAACGTCCTTGTGATTTATCTGGAAAACGAACATTCTAGTATGTACGACCGGCGTCGATGTTGAGATATATAAATAACAGGACTTGAGACGCCGAGTCAGTTCATTCTGAGCTTTCGGTGCGATACCTGCGAAAAGTGATCTAGTGCGAAGTAACGACGACTTTAGCGATACCAACGGATCTAAGGACTACTCTACGGATTGGCTAATAGTGTTTTGGAACCAACGACCTCAGCGATTTGTTATAGTGTTTGCGACCTGTTCATCGCCTAATAAAATCTTCTAATAAGTCAACGGTGTTTTATCCAAATCCCGAACTCCACGTTCGTAACAATATCATCACCATCAAATCTCATTAGAGCACTGCTAGGCTAAAGTTTGTGCAAAAGTATTTCATGACCATTACATGGTATTACTCCTTATATCATCTCTTGCAACAAGGACAATCGATAGAAAATAATTAAATGGTTAGTACAATGATATTTCATAGTATTCTTTGTAATATCATTGGGTTAGTAGTATACTATAAAAGGCCTAACTTAGTCGTAATCTGGGGGCTCCCGTTAATTACTACTCGCCTGCAAGCTGACACCAAAAGGATCCTTGTTACCTTTACCCTTGTAATAACTTGTAATTGAACATGAAATAACTTCTTAACAAACATCCGATACATACTAAAACGGATAGTCTTGAGCCCTAAAGGAAAGTAAATTCTTCTAAATATAGAACCGACTTAATAAATTCATCAAATGAAAACAGCTGGGCTCTAACTTCAATGTGGGTATTGAATATGATTTAAATATAACGTAATATTACTTAAAAACACGATTACTTGAATAATTTTAAATTTCAAATACAAAAACAGAAACCCAATATTTTTTATTGAGGATTATTATAATTATTCCTAACATTTAGAAAACAACAGAACAAAATATATTTATGAGAAATTGTCTTAGGTGGGACTTGAACCCACAAAATTACAACAAACATAGTCTCGGTGCTGAATTGATATGAGCATTGAACCGATAAGCGAAAGGTAAGTGAGTTCAAGTCCCTCCTAAGGTAGTCAACATTTTAATTCAAGGCATTGAGTTTTTAATTAATTTATCACTGTCATTCATTTTCTTGTTAAATATTATTACACTTGAAAGGAGCATAATATTACTTTTTTTTTACGTAGGTCAAAATGAAAATTCTTTGGCACTTTAATTACTTCCTGCAGTAATTAATTACTTTTGAGTAACATAATATTATCTAACGGCCAGGACACAGCAAAGGTAGTATCAGAGTGCTCAGATTTAATGCGAAAATGAAATTAGCGTTAGCGCAAAAAAAGCCAGTTAAATAAAACGAGGATCAAAGATAGCACCCTTTCTTAAAAGTATGAGTAAGATTATTTGAATAGCTTTGGAAAAACCAAAAATTTGACCAAAAATAATTTTGCATACCTATAAAAGTCTAATTTCTGAATGTGGCAGAGTCACTTCTTTTTCGTATTGTTCATCTAAAGGCAGCTTAGACATGAAAACATGAAAACATGAAAAAACATGAAAACATGAAAAACATTTATTTTCTAGAAGTGCTAAATAACAATTTCTGTTATCTGTAGTCCCCAAACTAGGTAATCCTGTCTTTTGGGAACTAGGTACTTGACAAAGTAATTGAACAGCGGCTTTGTGTGTGTATGTGTGTGTGTGTGTGTGTGTGTGTTGTGTGTGTTTGCACCCCGCCCACTGTTACTACACTACACCCACTAGACACTGCCATGCCTTGTTTAGTTTTGCGATTTTCATCTTGCGACCGAAAAAAGGAATTACTTCAACGAAACTCTAGCAAACCTAAACGAAATTAGAAAAAATCACCATAATAATATATACCAGTACCATGATATCAGAGAGCAAACTGTGGACGTTCAGACTAAATAACAATTATAACAACTTTAGCGTGTAGGTTTCAAGCAACTTTGTTATCTTAATGTAGATAAATGAATATGAATATTATTATTATTTGTAGGTTTTTGAAGATATTGTATTTTAAACTATAAAAACTTTATTCAACTGATTTCTGTTCACAATAAGTTATATGTAAATTAAAAGCGAGTGAAAGCAAAATAACGGCTTAGGTGTTAGTACAATGGAACTTCAGATACCTGAAGGCTAAGGTTAAAATTGATGCACCATACGTGACTCCCAATAATTATGCTAGGCGAAGTGAATATCAAGCGACAATTGCTGAAGTGCAGACCGCGCGGTCTATATATGAGCTAAATGTGCTTACCTACATATTGCACACCTAAATAAAAACATATGAAACTAAAAAAAAATCATACTAACTTGAAGTACTTAAGAAACATTAAGTTCGACTTTTTCTAATACGGCGGTATCTCATGGCATTTGGTTTTGACAGAATTAAAATACAAAATATGACATTGCATTTACTATAAGTAAGTATTACAACAACCAAAAACGGTTTTTTTTTTTATATTTGACTAAAACTGTTAAGATGAATCAAGGGCATCCACGTTATAGAAACAAGTAACATTGTGGGATGGTTATAGGCTGGTACTACTGCTAGTGCAGATGACCGAAGAAAAGTCTACAACTTTCGTTATAATTGTTAAAAATAAAATAGTTAAGCGAGAACACCACATCCACCTGCACTGTAGCCCGGTGTCAGATCATATACCTAGGTAGCGTGTACACGACGAGTGATGTATTAACCATGTGTTGTGTACTCGAGTATTGATCAGTCACTAAGCCGTGGCCTTGAAGGATTGTGAGAACAGCTTCCAGTTCATTAAATCGAGTGTTAACTCACAAATTAAATAACAGTCATTAGTTATAATGATATAAGCTTAAATACTTAATTAAAGGCTATTAATTTATTTCAAACTACCAAAAAGTTAAAAAAAAATCTTTAAGCAATGAAATTGCTAGTGTAATTTGAAAATACAGTTTTTTGAATAAAAATGGATTGCCTGATAAAACTCCGCTGGCTTACAGTGTAAAGCCTTGGTTAATTCTT
The DNA here is from genome assembly GCA_949315895.1 of Anania crocealis. Taxonomy (NCBI): domain Eukaryota; kingdom Metazoa; phylum Arthropoda; class Insecta; order Lepidoptera; family Crambidae; genus Anania; species Anania crocealis. Next base: position 27,175,703 of record OX438882.1, read on the forward strand.
CCGATACAATGTCTAGGTAACGTAATTAATCGTCAAAGCAGTTGCCCGGCAAACCAAAGGTTCTGGGTTCGAGTCCCACCTCAGGCAGTCGAAATGTTTTTTAGAAATTGTATTTTTACTATGAATAGTGTTTTAAACTTTCATGGTCACTGTTAATGTATTGTTATTTTTAACATAAATATTAAGAGGAAACACAAGGGCCGTTTTTCCATACAAACGTAGTCCCCTATTTCCTCCCTGGATAAAGCCAGTAGAGCAATAATTTTTGTCACAAAAATCTATGGCCACTATAAGCATATTTCTATATTTTCATAAATTAATTAATAAAAAAGATATGAGCCCTCAAAAATCGAAAAAATTCGCCAGGTTTTTCGCTGTGTTCAAATATCCAGAAAACAAATTAGGCTTAATTTTAGAAAAAAAAGGAAAACATACGAACACGGCCAAAGCCTTTCTTTAATTTTTAATGAAAAAAATATTTAAATCGTTTCAGTTTTGGAAAAGTAATCGGGGGACTACGGAACGTTGATTTGGTGTGCTTTTAGTAGGTATTTTCGGTCCAAAATGCAGTTGTCTCTATCGCGCTCTGCGGTGGAGACGTTTGGGACTGCGCGACAGCAATAGCTTTTACAAATAACTATTTTTCAATTCTCTAGACCGTAGTGTTTCCTCTTAAATATTAACTTTATGCCCGTGGCTCTGCCTGGGTATACTACACGTTATCTCGCGTGGGTGAAAAGCTATGCCCAGCAGTGGGATACGAAACAGCGTATATCCCTCCCGATTCCTTTGAAAATATGTGCACAAAGTTTCTTTATGATCAGTTAAGCAATATCTGAGTGAAAGCTTATCATACATTCACATTTATAATGTGAAGCAAGGATAATATAAATGTTTTTTTTGAGTTTAGCAGTAAATGCAAATAAATACAGTGTGAGAAAGAAACGGAAAGCACGTAAAAGCAATAAGGAAAACATACTTAACAAATGGCCATTTGAACATTCCGGTTCTTGCCAGCAATTTTAAAGGTTTATAAAATGTTCTAGGCAATTTACACTCTGTAGGGGGTTTTCTAAGAATTCACGTAGAAAAGCCCTTAGTCAGCCAAGGAATGATATTCAATGAGAATCTAAATGACGACTGATGTATCATAATGCGGCTAAATCCTGTTAATATATGTAAATCACAGAGTTCCTTTTTCATGAACATTGCTGCCCGCGACTATGATTCGTACAATCGGATCGAAACGTCGGGAAAGTAAATACGATTTTGCCTATTTATAATTTTCATTATTACTTACTTGACAAATTTGATAGTTCTAGGTCATCGAAAAATACCCAACAAGTTTTGATACCATTGAGATACAAAAACTCCACGCGTTTTCGAAAGACAGACGAACGGGTAAAGTGATTCTGTTTGGATTCCGTTTTTTTCCTTTTGAGGTACGCAACCATAAGTTAAAAAAACCGGCCAAGTTCGAGTCGGACTCGCGTACGAAGGGTTCAGTACCGTTGACTAGGTAAAGAACAGAAGGTACACAAATTTCGAGCAAAAAAGGGCAAAAAATCGCGTTTGTTGTATGGGAGCCCCCCTCAAATATTTATTTTATTTTGTTTTTAGTAGGTGTTGTTATAGTGGTAACAGAACTACATAATTTGTGAAAATTTCAACTGTCTAGCTATCGCGGCTCTTGAGATACATCCTGGTGACAGAGCGACGGACAGACGGACAGACGGACAGACGGACAGACGGACAGAAGGACAGATGGACAGAAGGACAGACGGACAGACGGACAGACAGCGAAGTCTCAGTAATAGGGTCCCGTTTTTACCCTTTGGGTACGGAACCCTAAAAATCAGATAAAATCAGTTTTATTTCTGCAAATAGGCCCCAGGAGGCGCTTTTACACGTCCCAATATTTAAACCTACCAGTGAAGTGAAGTAAAGAAAAAAGAAAAAATATAATGATAGATCTGACAAAGATGAATCACGTTCCTCCTGTGATGTTGGAGCTAGGTAGGTCAAATGATGGACACAACCATTCTAGTAGAAAGTCGTTTATTATCTAACTCAATTACATTAAAGGTATAAAATAGCTAATACAGCAAAATGCATAAAGCTAGTTTCATACTAGACACACTTCACCTCCCGGGGGTGAAAGAAAAAAAAAAGTTAACAACCATTTTTTTTTTACCAATTATATTTAAAGAGTTCTGTATTATAATCTTAAACTTTTTTTTTTACAATTTAAGTTCTTAACTTATATTTATTCATAAAATGGGCGCGTCCTATTTTTATGAACTATATCTACTTTATTATTTTTGCTTATCTTAACATTACATCCTAAATCTTCTATTACAACATATGGACCATTATACAGTACATCTAATTTCCGATTGGCTTCATTTCTTACAAGTATTAAATCATCTTTATTATATTTAATCGAATGAACAGTATTATCATAAATTTCTTTCCTTTTATGTTTACTAGATAACAAATTTTTCTTTGCCTCTGCATGAGCTAATTGTAATCGATATTTAAGTTGCAAAGGATAATCATCATTATTGTATAAAGGTTCTACTTTATCATAGATTTTAGAAGGTATGTGACAAAGTTTACCGAAAACTAGTTCATATGGCGTGTAATTTGTTTCAGAATGTACTATATTATTAAAACTAAAACACCAAAAAGGTAACCAATAACTCCATGTATCTGAATAATTTTCACATTGAATTTTCAAAAATGTACCTAAAGATTTATGAGCATTTTCCAGAGCACCTATTGACTGGTGATGGTAAGCTGTTGATGATAATTTTTCGATATTTAAAATTTTACATACCTGTTCCATGACCGTAGAAATGAACTCTGTCCCTCTGTCAGTTGCTATAGTTTCAGGAATGCCAAATCTTAAAATGAAATGTCGTACAAATGCATCAGCAACAGACACGGTTTCTTTATTTTTCAAAGGAATTGCTTGAATAAATTTAGTTAATTCGCACTGTATGGTCAATATGTAAATATTATTATCTACATCTCTATCTAAAGGTCCTACTAAATCTAAATAAACTTTTTCGAATGGCGACGATGCTGTCGTAGTTATTTCCATCGGTTCTTTAATATAACGAAAGTATTTAGTCTTCTGACATTTAGCACACTTTTTTACAAAGTCTTGGACGTCTCTTTCCATATTTGGCCAATAATATCGTCTTTTAATAGTATTTACCATTCTACGCACTCCAGCATGTCCACTGGACGGCAGTAAATGAAAGTCATTCATAACAATTTTCTTTTCATTATTATCCATAATTCTTTTTACTCCTCGTAAAATACATAAGCGTGGTCCGGACCATTTTTCTAACGACTTTATTTCTTCACAAACATGTTTAATAAAATCAATATTACTAGTATCTTTTATTATGCAAACTTCATCTATATTATTGTCTTTACAAAATAAACTTAATTTCTGCACAAATTCGGCTCGCGAGAAATGCGCCTTAAAATTAAGATTTATGCATAACAACATTTTATCTGAAATCAATGCAAAACATTCATATTCTTCAGTCACTTGATTGTTACATCTCATTTTACTTATTTGTTTCTCTTCCATAAAAATCATTTCAAACGAACTACACGGTTTTCTTAATATATCTACAATTCTTGGTTGATCAGGCCAATCATCAGTAGATTTACTAAGATCCGTATTATCACAGTCATTCACTCTCTCATTCTGGTCAATCCTTTTTCTCTGAGCCCTCGTCAATACATTCACAACTTGTCCATACATATTTTTTAATTCGTCCGATGTTATAGTTATCCTTGATAAAGCATCTGCTACTGTATTGTCCTTTCCTTTAACATATACAATTTTGAAATTATATTCTTCCAATGTTAACCTAAATTTAAGCAGTCTACTAGATGGGTCTTTCATGCCAAAAAGATATATTAATGGTTTATGGTCAGTCATTATTGTAAAGTTTCTACAAAAAACGTATGGCCTAAAATATTTTACAGACCAGACTATTGCGAGAAGTTCTTTTTGTATTGTTGGATAATTCCTCTCAGCTTTATTTAAGGGCCTACTTGCGTAAGCCACTGGTCGCATATCTTTATTGCATAACACAGCACCAATAGCGGTTCCAGATGCATCTGTTTGAATTACAAATTCGTTATCCTCTGAAAAATCCGGGTATTGCAATACAGGGGGTGATATTAAAGCATTTTTCAAGAAAGTAAAGCTTTTTTGACATTCATCCGACCAAATAAATGGTTCTTTTTTTCTAGTTAATCTATTCAACGGTAAAGTTATATCTGCAAATGATTTAATGAATTTACGATAATAATTGCAAAATGCTACAAATCGTTTGACTTCGATAGCGTTTTTCGGGATGGGATATTCTTTTAAAATATTAGTTTTTTCAGGGTCGGGTGAAACTCCTTTTTCTGAAACTACGTGACCAAGATATAAAATTTCCTTTTTTAAAAATTCGCATTTTTGCGTGTTTAATTTTAGATTTACCTTTCGCAGCCTTTCCATTACATTTATTAAATTTTGATTATGAATTTGTAGACTTCTTCCAAATACAATTAAGTCATCTAAATAGATAAAACATTTTTCAAAAGAGAGACCAGACATTGCAACTGACATCATACGACTAAATGCACTTGGACTTATTTTGAGACCCATCGGTAAACGCTTCATTTGGTATTGTCCTGTATTAGTAGTAAAAGCTGTAAATTTACGACTGTCAGGATTTAAGGTCACTTGAAAATAGCCTTGTTGAAGGTCAAGGTGACTAAAATAAATTGCGCCAGAGAGCGAATCAAGAATTTCGTTAATATTGGGTAAAGGGAACTTATCATCGCATACTACTTCGTTTAACTTTCTGTAGTCTACTACAAGCCGCCATTTCTTTTCCTTACTTTCTGTATTTTTCTTTGGTACTAACAGTATTGGACTTGACCATTCACTATTGCATTCCTCTATAATATCGTTTTCTAACATATTATTTATTTGCTCAGCTATTTCCGGTTTTAATGCTTGGGGTAATCTATATGGCTTTACATAAATAGGGGTAGAATTAGATTTGATAGTAATTGATTGCTCGTAAATATTTGTGGTTGTCAGTTTATCTCCAGAAGTATAAAATACGTCTGCATACTTAGCACAAATTGATTCAATTGAATCTTGTTCTTCTTTATTTAGATGGCTTAAATTTAATTCAGATAATATCTTTTGAACTCGATTAACGTCAATATTACAATCATTAAATTCACATATATCGTACTCTTCTAAAAAATTTAAATCTGGAGTGAAAACTGGCAGACATAATTCTTTTTCACTTACGTTCAATATTTTAATGGGTACTCTATTATTTTTAACGTTCACTAAGGTATTTGCTAGAAAAACATCTTTGGCTAATTCTTTCCCACATACAACAAAATCTCCATTTTTACAACTATCTAAGTAAATATAATGTATTGACTCAGATCGTGCCGGAATTGTTAATATTTCGTTAGTCCTATCATGCTCACTTACTAAACCTAAGAAATAATCATACCCATTGTTATTTAATGTCAAAGTATTTGTATTTAAGTTAATGTTTGCTTTATATTTATTTAAAAAATCCAAACCTAAAATTCCATCAGCTTTTAAAGGCAATGAATCAAAAATCAAAAAATTATATTTGAATTTTACATTACTTTTATGATTAAGTGATAATTTCACAGAGCCTCGAGAACGAGTTTGTCCTCCGATGCCATTTATCAAAGTATCATCTTTATGTACTAAAGTGTTACTAGGCAATACTGCACTTTTTACTATAGAAAGTGTCGCACCGGTATCAATGAGCCAATAATATTTGATTTTATTGATATAAAATGTAACATACTTTGCATTACCATTACATGTAAGAACAAAATGTTTAAGATCGAAAAAACTGCACATTTGAATTATGAGTATTGGTTGAATTATGAGTTTCTTCGTTTTTATCAGAGTCGTGTTTGGTGAGAGGTTCCGCAGCATAAACATTTCGGTTAGCGTTACGATTATTAAAATTTACACCTCTACTGCCTCTACCACGCTGTCCTCTATAATAACTCGTGGACTGCTGAAATTGTCTCCTAAAATCATTAAAATTTCCGCGCTTCGATGTTTGCCCTACCTGTCCATGATAATAATTGTTTCCATATTGACCATAATTATTTTGACAGTGACCGCGTTGGTATTGATTACCACGTGCGCGTCTTGCAACATAATAACCTCGTCCTTGCTTAGATGCATGCATGACGTTACCTGACTGAGGAAGGGATGTGATCTCTTCATCCTTAGCTGCCTGAATAGCGTCCTTCAAGCTGCTGTAGTCACGAGCGGCGATGACTGTAGCCAGCCTGGAGCTGCGCAGGCCGTCTGAAAACCGTTTAATGGCAAATTTTTCATTCAAAGGCTTTAGGACCGAAAATGCCTCAGTATTTCCATCGGCTTGTGAAATAGTTAATTCAGTAAATAAATTTTCAATAGCAGTTCCATACTCATCGATGGTCTTTGAGTCTTGTTTGATATTTTGTAACTGCGTTTGTATGGCCATAAACGATTTCTTAATCAAACAATGTTTTTTTAAATCTGTGATTAAATCTTGGATTGATTTATACGTAGCTGATAAACGCATTTTGGCATTTTCAGACAGTCTACTTTTGGTGACAAATGTTATTAATAATAGTTTACCTTTATCATCGATCATATCTGCATACATCTCCACCGCGTCTATTAGCCTTTTTGTGGTTGCTTCCGTACCGTCCATTACTGGAATCAAACTACACGCCTCCTTTAAATCAAACTCCATTTTGTCACACTTTGTTACAGGATTAATACATAAAATATTTATTTCCTCACATAACCTTCTAATTCTTTCAAAAATATCAGTAGCTGACGAGACAAGTTTAGGATCCTTCTTTGTTTCTAAATTAGAAAATATTTGCTCACACTTACTGTAAATTGAATTTGCTTCTTTCAACTTTAATTCAGTAGTCCTACATGTATATCTACTTTTCCCTTTCTTAACTAAGTATTTACGTATCTCTAACAAACTATTACAATATTCAATTAAACTCTCAATCATACCTCACAATATTACATAAATTTAAAACTTACAATTAACATAATGCCAATCTAATATTAGCTTCACTTAAAACACAGTGCTAAAGTACAACAATGTGCAACGCAAACAATTTACGCCCGGGATATCATATTCGCAGTGTATTCGTGCACTCTTTTAGCTACTTTTAAATTACTGTGTTATAAAATGTATTGACCTTGATAAATTTATCGTATTAATGTACATTATTTTACGAGTCACACTCTCTTAATTAGTTTTAAAAAATACTCAGGTTTCACCAATAGACACTAATTGCACGTAACAATGGAAATAAAGATTTTTTCTACGTACATACTTCGTGAGCAGCTTACTTAAGCAGCTGGTTGCTCTTCATGCGCACGTCCTCTCAATGATGCTCGAATTCGCCGTACCGTCTGAAGTCCAATTTCTTCTCGAATCCATTGCTGGTGACATTTCTTGTAGAGTCGGGACGCGAAGTATAGCGCGAACAACATGATGATGGCCAGTACTACCCAGGTCACGACACTAAGGCGGTCCACGTGGCCTCCAATGTCCTTTACAATTGCGTCATTATTGCCACCCGCTGCGTTTTGGTTTAGGAAAACCTCTTCTTTTTCAACCGTAGACCGACACATTTTTCAATTTGTTACCGCAAAGTTATTTAAGCTACTCTCCTGGAGCCCCTTGGCAAAGCCCTATGGCAGGGTCGCCATGTGATGTTGGAGCTAGGTAGGTCAAATGATGGACACAACCATTCTAGTAGAAAGTCGTTTATTATCTAACTCAATTACATTAAAGGTATAAAATAGCTAATACAGCAAAATGCATAAAGCTAGTTTCATACTAGACACACTTCACTCCGCACTTTATGAACTAAAATTTTAGTACAAATTTTGCAACAACAAGCATTAAAATATAAATACAGAACATTAATATTTAATGATATTTTTAAGACATGCCTCACTGGGCCACACAAAGCCATCTAGTCCCAAATTAAGCTACTATTAAGTACCCTGTCGTATGGGGTACTAGACAACCGATAAACTTACTTATATACTTTTTTTTTAAATACTTATAATACATAGAAAACACCCAGACCAGTACAAACAGACATGTTCATGCACACAAATATTTGTACTGTGCGGGGATTGAACCCGCGACCCATGGCTCAGAAGCAGCGTTTACTACCGCTGATCCAAATGGTCGTTGAATGTTAATAGTATACATAATAGTATAAATAATAGTGTAAACATTATATAGTATGTATAACAGTGGCACGTAACTAGCATGTTCTAATTATAATACGCTCAATTTGAGAGAGTTATTGCTGCTTCCACAGAATACAATACTATTGTCGATTCCTAGTATTATTCCACTAATTGATATACATTATTTTGTCCTAAATTAGTTTTGCCATAATTGGTAAAGGCATTTTCGCTATAGTTATGATATTGATAGTACTGCAGCACAATCAATAAATTTCTTAGAAATCTTGCTAACCTATTCACTAGGCTCAAATTTTCACGGCAATGGCTGATTATGATATTTATTTACTTAATAGAGAAGATAAAGCTAGATTTGCATTATATGTAAAATAACAAATACCATAATATTACTCCTTGAAAGTAGCAAAGAAGAGGTACCTACCAATAACATCAAATTCTAGTTGCTTCCCGTTTTTATAATTGGACTAAACTTATGCTCGGTTGGAGTGTACGAAAGGGTGCGCAGGACATAACCTAACCTAAACCTAACCTTTTTTTTTTTTTTTTTTTTTTTGACGCAGGAAAATGCTTTGCGCATACCCGCCGCACCGGGGGGAGCGACGGGTTATGTGGGACTCTCTTGCCGGGTGGCAGCTATAGCGGCTGCCAACCGGCAAGCATACCCACTAAAAACCTGCGGTGTACCCTCAACGCTGTGTGACGTGACGCTGGCTCCCGATTTGGATTCTACAACGTCGCGTCAGCGTATAGCCTCATACCAGACCTTCCACGTGGAGGGACCCATCTGTACACGAGATGGGTCCCCAAGTAATGAGACCGTGCAGTGTGGGTGTCAGGTCCCCCGACCCTTCACCCACTGGTCACCTCATATCTAGGGAGGGGGAAGGAGGCGGTCGAAACGCCTTCTTCTCCTTCCCGGGCGTCTGCGCCGGAGCGCGTGGGCATTAGGATCGTCTTCCCTGGCCCGTTCGTCGGTCTCCTTTTGCAGCATTACCTCTTCGCTGAAGGAGACCATTGCGTCCCACGCGCTTGCGCTCTCGAGCATCGCTCTCACAACGCTCACGAGCTCGAGGTCCAGCCCTACCACCGCAGTCAAGGCCCGACGCTGCTCGACCCAAGCTGAGCACACCTCCAAGGTGTGCTGAGCCGTGTCTTCTACAGCACCGCACCCGTGACATATAGGGGATGGCTCCCTTCCAATCAGGCACAGGTACTGACCGAAGCAACCATGTCCGGTCAGCACCTGCACCAGGCGGTAGGTGAGGGAGCCGTGCTTCCGCGTGACCCATTGGTCCAAGACCGGGCGAATCGCCTCTATGGTTCGGGTTCCATAGCGGGGATTCTCCAGGTCAGCCGCCCATTGGCGCATCAGCTCTTCCTGAGCAAGGAGCCGGGCGCGGTCAACTTCCTCGGGAGGCGGACGCTCCCCAGCTTCACGCCTCGATGCACGAAATTGGTATACGGCGTGGAGGACTTCGGCTTCAAGCTCCCATGGGGGAAGTCCAGCCAGTACGCAAGCCGCTGCATGAGAAACCGTCTGGTAGCCTCTGATGGTCCGCAGCGCGATTGTTCGTTGCGGCTGACGCAACAGACTACGGTTCTCTCTGTCAATAGACCCGGCCCAGATAGGGGCCCCATAAAGTGCCATGCTTTTTATAACCCCAGCATAGAGCTTACGGCACGCTGTACTGGGGCCTCTCAGATTCGGCAATAGCCTACTAAGAGCTGCTGCTGCTCCGACAAGTTTTGGGGCTAGCCCCCTAAAGTGGGAATGAAACGTCCACCGCCCGTCTAGCACAAGGCCCAGGTACTTCATCTGGGCCCCTATTCGTACCCGACTGCCCGCTACGTTGATGTGAGCTCCAGGGGGAGGTCCACGACGTGGCCCATGGAACAGGAGAGCCTCGGTCTTTTCCGGGGCCACCTCCAGGCCCAATCCTCTGATTCGGGCCACAATCATCTCGGTGGCCACCTCAATTCGTGCATATAGCTCGGGAAGAGCCTTGCCTGTGGCCACGATCAGTGTATCGTCCGCATAGCAGAGCACGCTTGTTCTGCTTACAAGTGCACCCCGCAGCACACTGTCGTAGCCAATGTTCCAGAGGATCGGTCCTAGGGCCGACCCCTGTGGGACTCCGCGTACAGTGGGCCATTGGACTAAAGTGCCCCGTCTGTCCACATAGACAACCTGTCTTTCGGCGAGGTAGTCCGCTAGCAATCCGACGAGATAGCCCGGCACGCCGTGGTGGTGGAGCGCAGACACTATCACGCCAGACGGCAGCGAATTAAATGCATTGGCGATGTCAAGTGACACCGCCAGTGCCCTTTCCCCTCGGGATACAGCCTCCTGCGTGTTTGTCTTCAGAGCGGACAGGGCGTCAAGAGTTGAGCGCCCCGCTCTAAAGCCAAATTGTCTCTCCGATAGGTTTGGGCCTACTTCACTGAGCCGCTGGACAAGGCGTAAGACCAGGATCCTCTCCAACACCTTTCCGACCTCGTCCAGCAGAACGATGGGTCTATAGGCGGAGGGAGAGTCAGGAGGACGGCCTTCTTTCTGTAAGAGGCAAAGACGACCCTCTTTCCAGAGCTTAGGGAACCGTCCGGTCCTTAGAATCAGGTCGAACAGTCCCCTCAGCTGGTCCTCGTTCTCCTCGACCTGCGCGTAGAGGCAGAGGATTTGGCCTGGGACCCCGTCTGGGCCCGGAGCAGTCTTTTTGGCCCGCAGATGGTCAAGAGCTGCACCCAGCTCTACCTTCGTGACAGGCGGGATTGCGGCATCATGCGGTTGGACCGCTACGCGATGTCTTTCTGGGGTGTGGGAATTTCCCTGATTGGGGAACAAAGTTTCCACAACCCCCCGGAGGAGATCCGGCTCCATCGTCTCCGTGACAGGTGCTGTTCGGCCGCGCAACTTGTTGCGGGCTACTCGGTACGGGCGCCCCCACGGGTTGCTGTCCAGCTCCGCGAGCATTTCATCGTGGGCTTCGGCCTTTCCTTTAAATATGGCCTCTTTTAGTGCCTTCTTGCATTCCCGATAATGCTCGTGGAGGCGGTCCTCGGCTTGGTCACGCCCATGGCGGCGACGGTGGCGCGTTAAGGCCCTTCTTGCCGCGTTACTGGTGTCACGGAGGCAAGCTATCTCCTGTGACCACCAGTAGACTTGACGTCTTACAGGCACGTGGCGGGCTCTAGGCATAGCTGCGTCGCATATTGTAGTCAGCGATGCCCGAATGTTGCCAGCCCAGGTGTCGACGTCGAGGGGTGGAGTGGATCCCTTGAAGCACCATGCCTGGACAATGGCCGCCTCTTCGGCCATCTCCCTGTCCAGTTTGGATATAGCCCATTTAGGAAAGGCTGAATGGCCGGGTCGCCGGTTTGCCGTAGAGCTGAGGGAGGAGGAGATCTCGAAACGGATGTACATATGGTCCGAGAGGGTCTCCTCCTCCACCACCCGCCAATTGATAACTCGATGAGCAGTGGCAGGGGTGGCGAATGTTACATCCACCCTCGAACTGCCCTGCGGCCTCACACATGTGGGGGCAGTGCCGGTGTTGAGCAGAGACAACCCGACTTCCGCCGCCCATGCCTCAAGGGCCACCCCCTTAGGGTCGGTGGTCACACTGCCCCACGCATGGGACTTCGCGTTCAAGTCACCCATCAAAATGACTTGAAGTGGCGCCAGCCTCCTGACTACCGGGCCAAGAACTCGGAGGTAGGCCTCGAAGTCAGACAGCCGTTTGTTGGGGGAGAAGTATCCGCCGACAACAGCATATTCTCCCCATTTCGCTTCTACGTATCCGGGGCCACTTTCCCTGAGAAGCAGGGGAGTTTTCGTGGGCCCAGTTCGGCAGCACATTGCCACGTCCTTGGTGGGGCTGGCCAACCAGTGTGCCTGAGCTGGGACATAGTAAGGTTCCGACGCCACGGCAACATCAATGTTCCACTCCGCTAGGGCCTGGTGGAAGAGATCCTGTGACCCAGAGGCGTGGTTGAGGTTCCCTTGGAGGAAACGAAGATGGCGACTATCCATCTAGCATTTCCTCCTCGCGCTGTTCGGTGCGCTCTTCTTGGACTCTGGTGAGAGGCGTAGCAGCCAGTTTTCCTCTTACTGGTGGGGGGTTACAATTCCGACCCCCCATTACATGGCCGGCGTCGCGGCCGCTCTCTGCACACAGGGCGCAGTGAGCGTTCGCCGTGCATTCGGCAGATTTGTGCCCCGGGTTTCCACATCGGAAGCACAGGCCGCTACGATCCGCCGGAGATGGGCACAACATCCTTGTGTGTCCAATCCCCATGCACTTAAAGCAGCGCATAGGACGTGCCTCCAGGACTTCTACCCGTGCAGAGGTCCAGCCTATTAAAAAGCGGCCAGCTTCGGATAGATTCCTGGCCACGGCCAGAGGGCAGGAAATTGTGGTTGCACCCAGACCCCGCGTGCCTGAGCGAATCTCTCCCACCTTGACCGCCGCAGGAGAGCATCCGGTTTTGCTGGCCACTGCGGCCGCGACTTCTTCTCTGGTGACTGATTTATCCAGACCAGAGACTCGCACCTCAGCTCGCTTCTCCGGCCTGGAGACAGTCACCTCTCCACCGAGGGCTAGGGTCAACTTGGCGGCCAACTTGTCGGCCTTTTCCCGGCACTCTGCACCTGGGACTTCAATAAGACGGGCCCCAGTCGCAGAGTTATGGACCTTAATGTGCGGAATCTCAAGTTCCGTAAGGTCCACTGCGGCCTTGGCTCTTGTGAGGACGGCCTTGTAAGTGGCCCCCTTCAAGATCGCCTCTGGCTGCAGCGTTAGGACAATCGCTGCAGTGCGGGGAGGGATAAGTTTAGCCTTTGGCTTGGCTACGGCTTGAGTGGTTGTGGCGGCTGAAGCTGCCGAAACTGCTGGGGGCTGAGTAACGCCGGAGGGGGCCAAGGAGTTTTTGCCCTTTTTGCCACGGCGAACGACTGTTGTCCAGTCCTCTACACCGGAAGTAGAGGGGGCTGCCGTCAAATCGGCAGAGGTTCTAGCCGGAGTCTGAGCGGGAGTTGTCTGCCCTCTAGAGGCGCCGCTGCCCGCAGGCACCAGGGTACGGGAGGACAACACTGTGATTCTCGCATCCGACGCCAGCGGGGGGCGGATGTTCTCCCTTGGGAGGCGGCTTTCAATCGCCCCTAGCCTGGCGTCTATCATCTTGGCAGCGGATTCTACGGCTCTTTTGCAGGCCAATTGGAGCAGATCCTCAATTGATTGGGCGCACAAGGCACCCTGGGGGAGAGGGCTGCTACTAGTTGGAGTAGAGTTTCCGCTGCTGAGGCCGTCTCCCTCTCGTTTGCCCTCTGCGATAGGTCAGCCATGCACCTCTTCATGGCCAAGATCTCTTTTTTGACCTAACCTAACCTAATCTAACCTATTTCCAGCACAATCGTTTCTGTCACTAAATATATCATAGTCAGCTTTTTGACAAAAGATTTGCTTTTTTTTCACATATGTCAAATAAAATGCGTTTTATGTATGTTTACACTATTTTCGAAAAAGAAACATTGAATGATATTTAATTCCTTACAAAGTCCAGTAGGTTAGGAAAAGTGTAGGTTAGGTTAGGTTAGAACAGTGACCATACAAAGGCGTGAAGGCGAGAGAGCGGAGCGAGCGTAGCGAACGTGCCGCGGCAGCGGCCGCCGAGCGCCACAAAAATACAAAAAAAAAAGATTAATGATTCCTAACCTCAAAATTCTATTAAAATACTTTTTTTAGCGCGCGCCTCCCTGACTTTACTGAAGGGGTTTCCCGCTTCCCCCCTCACCCTCCCCCGCCTCCAAGTCCTAAACTTTTAGTGACACAAACGATTGCGCTGGTAATAGGTTAGGTTTAGGTTAGGTTTAGCGCCCCCTTTGCGACACTTTGACCTTATGCTCTATTAAAAAAAAAGTTTAATATGTTAAAAAAAATGTGATGATGATTAAGTCTTTTTTGACGGCTAATAGGTAATGTTACAGTTCTGATTTCTAGTAGATGGGTATGTGTTATTGAAGGAATACCATGGTTCTTCTATTTTAACACGTATCGTTTATGAAACCAGTTTAATTTATTTTCATAAGTCAATTTGCAAAATGGCAACCGACTCTCAAAAAGACCGATACACGAATGGGTATCAAAATTATCAGAAGGACCTATTCGCGATAAGACCAATTCTCAAAAATGCAAAAAAAAAAACCTTTTTTTATCGCTACCCGCTATTCAAGAAGACACACTGGGATGTTAACTTAATTGCTCAGGCAAACTGCGAAGTTTAATTAAAACCGAACAATTTATTGTTGACAGAGGCCGCTCGATATCCAAACTGCGAAAACATTCCCTTAGAAACATTATAGGCATTTAATTAAGCAAATCTGAAACTTCCACTTCACAAATTTTTATATTGAGATTTTCTTTGATTATTCTGTATTAAGTTTATCTCATCTTTAATATAGCAATGTACGAGGCAAAAAACAAATGACGTATTTTTTCTTTTGGTATAGCCCAGTACAAAAATGTCAAGATAAAGCACTTAGAAAATGTCTACCAAAAATCTAAAATTTTTGATACGGCATCCTAGTTACACTTTTTTTACGCGATGTGAATCTCATTCATTCATTACAATACTATTCATAAGTTTTTGATTTTCCCTTTATACCTCAACAGGTCTAGGACCGTAAAAATTAAAAACTATATCGCGAAAAATATTTTCGGGTGACCACTTGACATTTTTTTCTTCATAAATAGGCTCTAAATACGGTACTGACCACATATAAAAATTTTGGAAAGTGGTTAAAATTTCATCCAGTATAAGGATCCGATGCTCGTTTATAAAATCAAATCAGAAAAAGGAAAAATACATTTAACAAACTAGCATCATCAGCTAAAAACCTAATAGGATCACATTTTTTTACCTTCACATAGAAGGGTGCACGAAAGAAGCCTCCCCGCGGCGCACCCTGGAAGCAGCTAGTCACCGTAACGGAGTGGCTAGGCTGACTGATTCTTTCACTACAATGGCAAATCTCCAAACACCAAAACAAAGGCTCTTTTCAGACCCAGCAGTCACAGTGGTTTCCATCAATATCGAGGGCTTTTCTAATGTAAAAGCAGACTTCCTTAAAAACCTCTGTGACCAAACCAAGTGTCACGTACTATGTGTACAAGAGACACACAGGGACCAAAATAGCCTGCGCCCCGAAATTCTAGGCATGAAACTAATCTCAGAAGTACCACACTCAAAGCACGGTAGCGCTGTGTTCACTAAACCTGACCTGATTGTTAAATCAGCTTCCGCACAACTGACAGTGAACAACACAGAAATAATCAGTTTGGATCTCGGAAACTGCTCTGTCACCTCAGTATATAGTCCACCGGGTGAAGTTTTCGACTTTCAGTGTAGCAAAGAGTTCAGCAGCCATAACCCTAAAATAGTCATCGGGGATTTTAACAGCCACAGTATTAACTGGGGTTACATCAGTTCAAATGATAGTGGCGATGCAGTTGAAAGTTGGGCTGATCTACATGATCTGACGCTGGTACACAACTCGAAACTCCCCGCATCATTTAACAGCCGACGTTGGAACCGAGGTTACAACCCCGATTTGATTTTCGTAAGTTCAAATATAAGCCCTAACTCATTCAAGCGCGTCTGCTCGCCGATCCCTAGAACCCAACACAGACCAGTTATGTGCTCAGTGCAAGCTTTAGTCAAACCAATTTCTGTTCCATTTAGACGCCGATTCAATTTCTCGAAAGCAAACTGGGAACAATACACAAAGAAAATCGACGAAAAACTGCTCGAAATCACTCCGTCACCAGATAACTATGAAGAGTTCGTAAGGGTTATTCGGCGGGTTTCCCGTCAGTGCATTCCCCGCGGTTGTCGCACCAGCTATGTCCCGGGATTGACAAAGAACGCTGCAGCAAGACTGGTAGAGTACGAAGCCCTCTATACAAAAGATGCTTTCTCAGAGGACACAATCGCAGTCGGCGAGGAGCTTATGGAAATGCTTGCTGAGTGCCGTCGAAACAAGTGGATTACGTTGGTGGAAAACATAGATCTGACGCATAATTCGAAAAAAGCTTGGTGGACGCTTAAAAAACTCACAAGCGACCCTCCTGATGCCACCCATCCTGGCCCAGTTACAGCAAACCAAGTCGCCCACCAACTACTCCTCAACGGAAAACCACCTAATCGGTTACCCAGGTTACGTAACGAGAACTCAGAGTTGACCAACAATGAATGTCCCATAAGCCAGGCTTTCACTATCACCGACATCAAAAAAGCAGTAGGTGCTCTGAAAAATGGGAAAGCTGCTGGAATCGACGACATCACAGTTGAGCAACTCAAACATCTGGGCCCTGTAGCGGTCTCATGGCTCCTACAACTATACAACACGTGCATGGATACAGCTAAAATCCCAAAAATTTGGAGGAAGTCCAAAGTTGTAGCCCTCCTTAAACCTGGAAAACCTGCAGAAGAACCTAAAAACTATCGTCCTATTTCCCTGCTATGTCACACGAACAAACTCCTGGAACGAATGATCTTAAACCGGCTGACTAAATCTATTGACCCACAACTAATTCCGGACCAGGCTGGCTTTCGCCCAGGAAAGTCATGTTGCAGCCAAGTACTTAACCTGACTGAACATATTGAGGATGGATACCAGCAAGGGCTGGTGACTGGCGTCGTATTTGTGGATCTGAGCGCAGCATACGATACCGTGAATATAAGGCGCCTTCTAACAAAAGTAGCTGCCTATACTGAAGATCGCAAATTTGTCACACTGCTTGCTGAATTACTGCAAAACCGTCGCTATCAAGTCCTCCTCAATCATGAAAAAAGTAGATGGCGCATCCAAAAAAATGGCTTGCCTCAGGGAAGTGTACTGGCACCCATTTTATTTAATATATATACAGATGACCAACCTACATACCCGAACACTTCACGATTTCTTTACGCCGACGACCTTGCTTTGACCTGCCAAGCTAAATCATTTCCGGAAATTGAAAAGCACCTTACTGCAGCCCTTGAACAGATCCACATCTACTATGATTCCAACTCCTTGAGACCTAATCCAGCAAAGACGGAGTCCTGTGCATTTCACCTGCGAAACCGAGACACTGCACAACATCTACGCATTACCTGGCGCGGGGTAGAAATTGCCCATAATGACAACCCAAAATACCTAGGGGTTGTATTAGATAGATCTTTGACCTACAAGGTTAACTGCCAAAAAGTGAGGAATAAAGTCAGCGCACGGAACAACATCATCAAGCGTCTGACAACTACACGTTGGGGTGCAGCTCCTGATGTCCTTCGCACTAGCGGCCTGGCGCTGTGCTACTCGGCCGGCGAATACGCTTGCCCTGTTTGGGCGCGCTCAGCACACGCGAAGGTTGTGGATGTCGCCCTCAATGAAACCTGCAGGGTGATAACGGGAACGCTAAAACCTACGCCTTTAAATGTACTCTACTCCCTAGCTGGAATAGCCCCCCCGTGTGTTCGACGCCAGGTTGCATGCTCCATTGAAAGGCTCCATCAAGAAAAAGATAGCAGGCACCCGTTGTATGGACATATACCTTCACCCCCACGTCTTAAGAGTCGCCGCAGCTTTATGCATAACACCGAGCCACTTAGCGTGGACCCACCTAAGGCCAGAGAACAGCTGTGGTCAGATAAATTCGCCTCCAACAACCCATCCATCCCTATGGCTGAGAAGCTGCCGCCTGGTCACAATCTTCCCTGGCCCATTTGGAAGGCGTTAAACAGACTTCGTTCAGGTGTAGGCAGGTGCAATGAACTCAGGAAAAAGTGGGGCTTCACTGAGGACGACACGTGCGAGTGTGGCGCCTTACAGTCTATGCCACACTTAATGTTGACGACCATTTGGAACAGCGGTAGTTAACGCTGCTTCTGAGCCATGGGTCGCGGGTTCGATCCCCGCACAGTACAAATATTTGTGTGCATGAACATGTCTGTTTGTACTGGTCTGGGTGTTTTCTATGTATTATAAGTATGTATTTACAAAAAAAAAGTATATAAGTAATATTATCGGTTGTCTAGTACCCCATACGACAGGGTACTTAATACTACCTTAATTTGGGACTAGATGGCTCTGTGTGGCCCAGTGAGGCATGTCTTAAAATATTTATTTATTTATTTATTTATTTATAATGTCGTGCCCTACTTCTCCTGCCACCTGCAAGCAAGAGGACCTTTACAACGCCAACCAGAGGGCCATTGATGTGGCCACTTTTTGGGCGCAGAGAGTTTAATTGGTTGCCATTGACTCGAGAAGAAGAAGAAGAAGACCTTCACATAATTAGGGTTCCGTACCCAAAGGGTAAAAACGGGACCTTATTACTAAGACTTCGCTGTCTGTCCGTCTGTCCGTCTGTCCGTCGCTCTGTCACCAGGCTGTATCTCAAGAACCGCGATAGTTAGACAGTTGAAATTTTTACAAATTACCACATTTCGTTTCTGTTACCGCAATATCAACAAATACAAAAAAAAAGACGTGTGGCACTCGGAGACTGCCGCGGTAAATCTATTGCATAGCATTTTTTATCAACTTATGCAATCATTTATGCAATAGCTTAATTTTATAATTTTGTGTATTTTCTAATTTTGACATAAGTAATTATTTTTTTCTGTTATTTTGGCAGATATGGTTACCATAGGCAACCATACTGTCAAAATCCTTATTTTCTTCTAAATTCTTTTAAATTTCGGAAATTCAAATGTGTTCGATCGTGCCTCGCTCCGAGTGTTAGGTCAGGTTATTTTCGTTACGGAATTTCTAGATTCGGTCTCCACGCTCAAGGCCCGCGATAGAAGCTATGCAATAGCTTAAAAGATATAAATATTTAAGGGGGGCTCCAATACAACAAACCTGTTTTTTTTGGACTTTTTGGTACGGAACCCATCGTGCGCGTGTCCTACTCGCACTTTGCCGGTTTTTTTGTGATCTCCAACCCGCATCCGCAAGCGTGGTGATTATATTTGTACCCATCATAGTTGTGAGGCCTTTGCTCTGCAGTGGGATCATTATAAGCTGTTAAAATGAAAGCTATGTATACAACTTTTAATTCGCGTTTATTTTTGTTTTAATCTGACGTTTCAAACACTTTACAGCGTTCATGGTCACGGGCAGACTAAGGTGTTATTTGTTATTAAGTAGGTAATTTGAAAAATGTTTTAACCTCTCAGCCTCTAATTTTTATAAACCGTTACTTTATATATCTTTTAATGACACGCAAGAAAGCACAAAGCCTAATTCCTAAAGAATCTCCACAATGACCAGTCCCTTCCACCGGCAAGAGTGGCTTATTGGCATCTTCATTAGATCATCGGTGTAAGTGAGGACCTACCAACAGATTATGGTCCGGTGCGCAGTCGCAAATTCTAACAACTAACCGCCCTAACCATAAGGACTTCGGAAACTTCTTACTATCTGACCAGCCTATGCTACATCAGCTCCGCAATTCTTTTTTGTCGGTTATCTTAGTTCTTCTGCGAATTTTCTCGCATTGCGCAGGGAAATACCAAGCATTTGCTATCTTTATTGTCCGCTATACGACTTTCAAGGCTTAAGGTCATAAGGCAGTGTAAGGACGCAAATTCTACGCAAGCTGTTTTTTTTTGCAGCTTTAATAACATTGTAATTGATTGGGTTTTTCGAACGCCTAGCGACATCTTTTGATGGTTCTTGGTTTCGTCGCTACGGCGCCGTATTGTGATTCAGGTCGTATTGTTCCTTTTTTCCCAATTTCAAGTTTGGAATATCTATTTAATATAATAATTTTCTTCCTGGTTCGTTTCTAATAAAGGAAATAAGGGCTATTTCTTAATTTATTAAGATTCCTTACATTTAAGTGTCATTTGTATGATCGATTACTTTAATGAATCGAAACGCGTAACGGAACGTTATAACAGGAAGGATTAGGTTTTCTTTGGGACACTTGACCTGGGATCGCCGACCCAAATGGCGGATATATTTTTATAGTGGTTGTTAATAACAATCCAAAGATGTCAAGGGCATCTAATGTAACTTATATTTAAAAGTGTAATAGCAAAACAACATGTGGTAAAATATATTGAAATATTGATTTATTTTTTCACCGGTTGACAAATTTCTCGTATGGCGTGGTTATAAAATCGTATATATTTGTTACAGAGGAATTAAGTAAATTATAGTTGGTGGACGAGGGATAATATGTTTTCTGAATCTGATATTCTTCTGTAAACGTAAGTATTTCCTTGGAAAAGTGTGTTTCCATACCTCATGTTTGGTATCAAAAGACAGGTTATTAATTTGATGAATTTCTTTTCAGATGGGTTTAATTCGCATTTTTATATTATTTTTATAAATTCTATATTTTATAGTTTTTAATATTTAATTTTTATATTTACATTTTTATTGATATTTTCATATTTCGTAATCATATTCTTCTAATTCTATCTGGATAAGATTGTTATTCCTTATCAACATTTAACTTGAGGTTCTGTTCCTGATGATGAACCTAGTATTTGTATGGAACGACTTGTGAAGTCGATATATTTTTGGGTTTTCAACGTTGGGTTGTTCTTGGGAACTGACATGAACTTCCATCCGGGAGCTTAGTAGCCACCAGAAGGCTCAGGACCTAACCCGGAATTCCAAGGGATGTTCTGAAGTGAGGCACTGACCGATCCGGATGAGTATTCAACGTCTAAAGGTACCATCTTCTTTCTTTTCCTGTGAGGGCAGCTACTTGAAACCATAGTTCTATTTTAATGTTAATATATTGTAAAGTCGAGTCTTTATATCTGAGCTATTTAGATTATGCAGAACGGATAGCACTGATTTCAATCCCGAACCATTACACACACCCTGAATTAATTATGTTGAGAGTCATATCTCTAGTACTAATTGGTTAAAATATAATATCTTTAGCTACGTGGATTGTCTAGTTAATAGTAGTATATCTATTAAGATTAATTACTCATAATGTGATAACAGTTGGCCATCAAATTTATAAATATATTTAGTAAATACTACTGATTGTTATTATTCAACATCCCGTAGCCAGTCGACAAGGTTCTTTATAAATTTCTGCAAGCCGGGCATAGACTTAACCTAGCCGTTTTAGTCCCAACTTGTCTTCTTATAACACCTAGAAGAAATCACCCTTGCAGCAGTGACAGTTCACTGTTATAACTGCTGCTTATAACTACTGTTTCTCGATTCACTGTAACTCTTATAACCTAACGGAAGAAATGTATTTAAATAAAGAAAATAAGTATTGTTCAGGTCATTGTTTTGTTTTTATTTTCCTAGTAGCTAATTTATTCAGTATTTAATGTTTTCAGAAGATATTATATACGGCGGTGTGACGTCACACCACAGAACAGTTATTCCTGCCTCGTGCCGGGGTCGTTTATCAAAACGATTCAGCCGACACCGGACACACGTTCATTAGTTTAACTCTGAAATGTATTGCGTACTCACTATTTATATGTGTGTGTTTGGTTTACAAATGTATTTGTAATGTTGTCGGCGGTATGAGATGAATATATATTACCTAAACACGATAATTTTGGCGAGTAAAAAATAAACAAATTTAAAGCCTTTTTGGCATTATATTAAAGTATATTTTAACAAGACTTTACAACAAAATTTAATTTTGCATCAATTTATTTAAATCAATGTTCAAATGTAGAACGGCTGACTGTGTATGATTATTTAAACAACGATTAAGAATCGTTGACCGCAATACAAATTTTATGATTTAAAAAATCTAGCAAGCCAATTAATGATTGACTGTGTAAGACATCTAATTTGACTGGGTTAAACTAACTATTTACACTATCTGATAACTCCTTATTTCAGTTTAAACCTAAAAAAGTCCTTATTTCAGTTTCATAGCTTTTGGTAAATATGTATCAAACTTTAGTTTATGTTGATAAATACGAAACATTAGTCTGTGTTGATAAATGTGCCGTGCTCTCACGTTTAGAGATTCGACACATATTAGAGTAGTATATAAGCTAGAATTACGAGTATGTTATAATAAATCAGACATCTACCAACTATCGTCTCATTTTCCCTTATTCATTTCGCGGTTATAATAAACATTATGCTTCCTTCGATAAAATGTCTTCGATGGCGCACAATCTTTTGCTTATCGGGTGGTTTTTCTAATGATGAAATTAAGTTGCATCGACAGTGAAATCCTGTTTCCCTGTGCTAATACGCATTAGAGAAGTCATGGCGAGCCGCGTATGCAAATTCATTATCTTTAGACACATTATAACCCTTGACACAGTTTAAATACACATAAAATAACAAAAATGACTTTACAATTATAATAGTGTTTACAATTATAATAAGGTATAAATAACTTTATACCTTAAAAACTAAACCAGTATGATTATAACGAATAAAGAGATGCACTAAAAAGACAGTAGTAATTTGAAGTCAAGATTGTTTTCATGTACATTCCTACATGAACGCGGCTCAACGCTGTCTGTAAGGCGGCGAATTTCGTACGTAGCTAGCGTAACAGGCTTTCGAGTACGGTTACAGGAAATAGTTTTCATTATGCTTAAGTCACGCAGTCGTTTATCACTACAGTCCAGGAAACGCTTGAGGTGCTTTCATTTCGTTTGTGAGATGCCGGTAAGTAGCACTTTAATTGGATAGTACAATGATATCTTTATTATCCTCTTTACAAAAATTGTACCAACGTTCAAGTATTCGAGTCAGTGCAAGTATAAAACACTAGATTTTTGTCCGTGGCTTTACTGCGTGAATGTTATATCTCGCGGGCAGGAACCTGTGGGATACAAGATACTCTCGCATTTTTAATACTGGTAAGGAATAATGAAGGATTTACACACATTTAGGATCTCCACGATGATTGGAGACACGCCATCTAAATCCAGCAAATTTCCGTCACCTTCACTAGATTGTTGACATGGTAGGAGTCCTACCCACAGATCGTCGTTGAAGAAATGTCGGCTATCTTAGTTCTCCTACGGATTAACTTAATTCTTATTCTTTTACACAACAAACTACCAAGCATTGCTCTCTGCATTTATGATTACTATATGCATGGATATAAAATAAAAAAAATACCAACCAACTGAGCGCCCATAATTGAGTATTAAAATGTTTGTTATTATTTTTATCTATTACTGTAATCTAGAAACAATTTTCAGTACGTTTTTTTAATGTAACTAAATTTTGATACCCTATCATGATTAACTTTACTACGACTTAGACAAAACAAGATAAAACAGACTTCCTTCTGATTTACGGCTACGCAGTAACTAAATATAAATCTGAATGCACGACTAAACAAACCCAATGTCCGCAAAAAATAAATTCAACGCAGATAATATCGTGGAAAATAGCATGTATAAATGCAAAATTTAATGAAACCAAAGGGATTATTGGAGTAGGAGACATGATCATACAGCCTTTATTCGTGGAGGTTATAAATTCACGGAAACCGAATGCCAGGCCCGGGCCAGCTCAACCCGTGATAAACGACCTGACCAGCGAACAACTATGAATATAGCACGTCGGCAACCACATAAATAAAACTATTATGGGATCGTTTAGCTATTTTATTATGATAGATCTTTAGAGAAAGCTATGTAACACCCCGCCAAGATGTCAGACTTTTACTGTTACTTAGATGTGACAAAACGCTAAGAGGAAACATTTTGTCAACATTATCTCCAGCACTATTTAGTCTGCTGCTGGGATGCTTTTCCAAAAACGCTCAGCAGCCGGGTTGACCGATCTTGGTTTGACCATGAAGAAAAGAAGCTATTGCCTGCCCCGTTTTATTTATTACGGTAAAAAATTGAGATTTTTTTTACCAAAAATCTAACCATCAAAAGCATGATACAAGCTACACTCGAATTCAAACAAGAAAATTCCGTCAATCGTCATGTACTAACTCAAAGTGGGCTTATTTCTAGCTTATCCTTTTTTAAAGAAAGTTTTTAGTTGAAATCTGTCAGTTCAAAATTCCATTTGACTGTGATGAATGAACAAAGACACAATTACATGTAACCCTTTCGCCACACAAGTGAACCTTGCTGTGACGTTGGAAGCGACGTGAATAGTTTTCATTATTCCCACGTCGCGTCTCTCTCGTTTATCATCAGACTTCAGCGGACGCGAACCTGACATTCCTCGTCCGAAATTCCGTACAACAGGGCCGCTAGGATTTCGTGGAAACAATTTAAAAGTTAAACAGATATAACATTATAGCGCCCCTGCCGTAGGGGAGCGTTATACAGTTAGCGAGTTATTGTTGGATTTGTCTGTCAGAATTTAAACTGTGTCAGACAATTGCTAGTTGGATGTATGAAGATAAATGGTTGAACTATGTGGAAATAGTAGGAAAATCAATTAACACAAATTTACTTTATTCTGTCTGCGAAAAAAACTAGGCAGCCTAGGCTATTAAATTATTAATTCTAAACATATTATAATGTAAAAAATTGGAAATAAAGGCTCAAAAACAGTAACTTTTTTGAAAACTCATCGAAACATTTTACTTAATATTATTTATTCTGTTTAGTGAACAATTTCGAAATTTATTCTTGCATTACTTAATGTCGCAACTGATAATGAATTTTCTATTAAAACAATACGAAGAATAAATCTCTGAAAACGAACCTACGCTCAAAAAAAGGTTCAACAAAATAGATCCCATGATTTGTAGAGCGTAAAATAGGAATATTGCAGCCGACCTTGAAGCAACCAATTGCATGTAAGATATTTTGTATAATGCTAGCATTAATAAGTCATGTCGTAATTGCTTTCAGTTTGTGCACACATAAGTGGCCCAAAAATAAACATAATATCTATGATGCAGAATTACCTACTATTCGTTTAAACACTAAACCTAAATACGAGATCACACATGTATACAATCTACAACCATACGACCGCTATCCGATGCGGGCTACGTACGACACTGACCAGCAAGCTGACGGAATGTGGCCACATTTTAGAGCAGCCGCTCGGTAGGAGGCAGGGTCAGGAAATTCACAGTTCAGAGTTTCAAAATCACATATTACACGAGAGTCGCAAAGTAACGATAAAGTAATAATAATGCTAGAATTTTAAGGACAATCGGTAAATCTATGGAGAAGAATACAAAGGCATTGTTTTAATTGATTAAATAATTGACTGACATAGTACTTATTTAGACCTAGGCGATACAATGGCGATTGCATAGTATTTAGATAGGCATAATATCATCACGGCTTTATGTTGATCGCAGACAAATTGAGTTCCTGTGATTTTTAATTTGTATTTTGATTTTAGAATTCCGAAAATCTATATCACGATTATTTAATGAAAATTAAATACTTCTGTTTGAAATTAAAACATGAATCCGAAAAACACAGATTTTCATGATTGCAAGAAATGAAGTTGCTGCACTGAAAACAGTTTCGTGATCTTATCCCAGCAAACAAGTTTGTAGTAAGGTTTGCACAGTACATTATCATCATCTTCAGCTCATTCTTCTGTTCTATTCTGGACATACACTTATCCAAAAATAATAATTTACCGACCTTGACAGGCAGCTTGATATTGCAATTTGGTCAGTGATGGGAATATAAAGCTGCTACTCGTCATCTTTTAGTTCTATTTAATTGCCTCTTACGAGACAAATATTCATACAAAGTATCGTATATACAAAATAATTATTAGTAATCTAGTAAATCTCCGTTTGGTCTAGTGGATTTAATATCGGCCCAAGATCTTGGATTTAGTGGTAGGTCTAGTGGTTTGACTCCACGTGTCGGGCAACAAAAAAATTCGAATGTTTGAACATTGCTTAAATTTGTGATCGTATGGTGTATCATATCGTATAATGATATCGATGCATTTGGTAAGCGCGGTGATTACGCTTGTACCCATAATTACTATGGTGACTTTTCCGTTTCTTTATTTTTCGAAGGACATTTCTTTATTTTTAAGATAAGGTTTATCGCCAAACGTTTAACAACTTGCACCACACTCTAGGAATGTCACTCATACGCGACGCGAGCGATGCGCAATGCGCGCGTGTGCTAATGTAGGGTGAATATCGCTGATGTTGAACAAAGCATTGTCTCTACATACCAATGTTGCAGATATTGGGAATACTAAGGCAGATATTAGATTAGACACTCAAATTGAAACTAACCAAACTTGATCGCTTATTACGACAACATTGACTTAATGAAGCAAATTTCTATTTGAATTATTGATTCTTGTGAACTCTACAACTAACAAAATATTGATATTTAATATGGTGCCAGCTTGAAATAGAATAGAACAATTACCTTCTCGTGCTATGGGTGTTGTAAAAAGCGACTTTAAAAATAAATTCTTTGACACCGTAAAATAATGTCTACCTGCATAATAAGTATTTCTAGACTGCTCAACCTCTTAAGGGTGTTGAAAGGGGGTGAAAGTGTGTATGAGGAATCAATATTTTTTATTTACAATAGAAAATCAGCAATAGTGTTTGACAAGGTTTTGAGTGACCTATTAGGGCAGCAATTACCTAGTATGCGGTACAGCCAACACCTACGCGGACGGCTCTATAAAAAAATATATCAAGGCTGAAAAATTTATATTTTATAGTCATTGTATAGTGCAGTCTTCACCCACAGGAGTTACTTTCAACTATTTTTATCTAACATTCAAGCCAAGATACAGTAATTTGAAATGCATACACTCGTGAATCTCAATTTAGAACCGCAAGCTCCTGTCACTTCGGGTGCGGCATCTTCAAACAAACACATGGAGGGGAGTTTACTCGGCCATCTCTAAAATTACAAACGCAGTGCAAGCTTTTAAACTTGAAACTTTAGGCTTATCGCACCTGAATACGAATATTCAAATATATTGATTTTAAGGAAATTATTTGCCATCAGTATTATCAGTATCAACCATCAAAAGGTCTTTAATAGATATGCTTCCTAATTTTAATATACTTACTGTTACTTGCGACCTTATCTACGTGGAATATGAAATGAAAAGCTATGCTAAGCTGTCGGCGATAAGACCGCCTAAGTTGTACATTTTAATGTAAGAATAATTTTTTGTTATTTCTTTGTGGTGTGCAATAAAGAGTATTCATTCATTCATTCATTCAACCCCATTGAATTATAGTTTATTCCGTGAAAACTAGCCTAAAAAACTATGCATGTCAACCATAACCTAGATCCGATCAGTTATGTTGCTTTTACGTGATTGAGTACTTAACACAGTACTTTTTGTCCTAAAAATTTAAAGTAAGAAAAGGTAAGTAAGAAAATGTTTACTTTTTGTAGCTTGCCAATAGTATATTTACTTTAATCTCAAGTACGGTAGTATTTTTTTCTGTTGAAAATCATCCCAAAAACCGATCGGACCTTGCAAAAAATTTTGCGTGACCAAACAAAAAATATATACACGGCTAATAGCGAATTAATTGACTTGATTATATCTTTTTCTGTTACTGGCATCGTTTCAAAGTTCGTTTGGTCAAAAAACACAAACTAGGACATCTGAGTCAACATACTCGTAAAATCAGCTTATCTTCCAAGTATAAGCCAAAACGTTTGTACATTGCACCACGCTCCTCACTGCGCTCTAATACCGCGAGTGATGCGCTCCGCACGTGGGGGGTAAGCGCGCGGAACACCGCACTTCCACAAACGGAACTGTAAAACTGAGAGATTAAGGTCTTCGTGTTCCGTTGATGTAAACATTTTAATATGTATGCACAACACTTCAAATTCAATGCAGATGATGTTTGCGGTACCTAATGTTAACCAGAAATAAAGGCTAAGGCAGATTTAAAGCCCAAAATCATGAAAGCTAGCAGTAATAATACACGAAGAAGAATATAATTAAATAAAAAGGTTTCAAACTACCGATAAGTGTTATGGTAAAATCCTCATTATGAAGAAACCTGTGCCCAGCAGTGGACTGATAAAGGCTGCTGATAATTTATTATAATGATTATTATTTACTTCTAATCTTCTTACTATTATTTCATTTGCTCCTTGTACGAATCAAACACGTTTAAGGAGACTACTAAAGCTATGTGCTGAATTCCAAAGAATGCCAGAATGAGAAGCAGTTAAAGTAACAGCCTATAATCATCCCACTACAGGTAAAAGGCCTCCATCATTGAATTCAAGTTACCACAGCAATGATGGGTGTACTGGCATAATCACCACGCTTTCCAAATGCGGGTTGGTGATCACAAACCCGAGCAACGTTCGAAAATTCGAAACTTTTTGTTGCCCGACCCGGGTTTCGAACCTGGGATCCCGAGATATTGGCCCGGTATTTAGACCACTAGACCAACAGCAAGCATGAAAAGCAGTTAACAGTAATTCAATAAAATAATACTAGAGGTAATTTAATAAAATAATACTGTTCTAGTTTTTTAAGAATTGATTTTGTTTAGAAGTAATAAAACTAAATCAATTGGAGGCAGCACATAGCTCTAGTAGACTCCTTCATATGATATCATTATATCAACTACGTGCAGAACAAAAATGGTGTAAGTTTATTAATCTCAAGTCACATGACTATCAAACCGAAATAAGTTACGTTCCATAATAGAACTTCCTTCACAAACGTTTCCATTTCGCGAGCTCTTTAAAAATTAATACGCACATATTCAGGATATAAATCCTGCTGAAATTCCCTAAAATTACGCTCGCCGCAGTCATACTGAGATTTAGGGGACTCGTGTGACAACGCTTCTGGGCGAACGGAGACAATTATCGGAAGCTTAGGGGGAGGGGAGCGGTAATATTCTTCCGTTCGGAGGACATCGTACCTCTGATACCTACATTATTCATTTTGAATCCTTTCCGAGAGCTCGCCACGTTCGCTCCGGATTTCTCTTCCGACCTTTTTTTGTAATTTTTAGAGGTTATAAGTCACTGGAGGTCTTAGACTGTGGCTTCGGGGGAAAAAATGGCTGCCGATTCAGTTATTAACGGGCCTTATTACGCCTTTAATGTTTGGTGTGTCCATTGAAAATAAAATCGGAGGGATAAGACTTAATACTAGTAATATGGTGCCTGCATATTAAAAGGAAAGGTTTATATCTTACTCTTTGGGGGTATCATTATACACGACTAAAAGAGTTCTGTAGAAGATGACGGGCAGTGGCTTCTCTCTACTATTGGCGAGTGGTGATTTTGACACAAACTTTCATCAAAGAAGGTCTGTGTTCAGCAGTGAACTGATATCAGTTTATGGCTGATGATCATCAGCTTCAGTAGTTATCAATTGTATATAAATACGATTGATTTCAAAATAAAAACTATGGGTACTACTTCAACTAAATCAACGTTTATTTATTTTCTGTCATCTCATCGTAAACGAGATTTTTATCATTGCAGTTGATAATTTGAATCATCATCATCGATTTAAACATTCGCTCTCATTTTTACCTAAAGTACTATATTTTATTTGTCAATGAAACAAGACTTTGAAACTACATCTGCGATAAATGCTGTATCTGGATGTAAAGTGTGGCAGAGGACCAATAATAACGGAAAAAACTTGACTAGCAAAAGTAAAACTTTTAAATTTGATGTTGATGAAGCGATAATAGTGGTTAACGGGGTTGGTTGTAATGTTATACTGACTATTTGAAAAAGGTTAGGTACGCTAGCCAGTGATTGATTCTACAATAAAAATGTCCTAGACCCGGGTCCAAACAGTGTACAGGTAGCGTGTGGCGACCATGCTGGCGGGTATTAATGAAGCCCCACCAGTCGTCTTCGAGTAATAAAGTAAGATTAGAGCCATTGTACGGCTCCGATACCGAGCGTACAGGGGATCTATTCAGAATTTCACGCTGAAAATAATAATATGTCGAACATTTGAAAGCGTGTTTTCAATGTCAGGAAAATTTTGGAATATAGGTATAATAATATAGGTTTTGATCTACCTACTGTAAATGAATCTAATATATGAGCTTTTATAAGTATTAGTAAAAAAAATAGGCGAATATGATTATTACCGCGGTATCTAAAGTTACAAGACTAACTGATTTATATTTTGTTCTGTACAATAAAGTTCTTAATGGTCCTACTTCAATTAAAAGGAAATTGTATCTTTTGAAGAAAAAAAAAAACACTATTTTTAAAGTTTACTCTCGTCATGACACGGATCATACATTTCAAGGAGGCCTTAAGGAATGACTATGCGGAAATATATCTTAAAGTAACAACAATCTTTCCATTTTTCGAACTAAATAAAAAAATTTGTCCATTTTTTCGTTGACCCACGTTTCAATAGACAACACGATTCAACATTGTAATTAAGGTTGCTCATTTGAATAGCTGTGTTACATTTCCCGTAACATTTATCTATCTATGCGTTGCTTGGTAATAATCTAAATACTTCCGCAAAAAAATGTTAATTTATATTGGTTTTCCTAAAAAAGTGCCTTGGTTAGCTTTATAGTTTTAAGGTGGAACTTACTAAGTTTTTTTTTAACTTATCTCAGATCTTCGCAACGTCTAAAATGGTGATAAACACCATGAATCTTATATGATTTGTTAAAAATCATAAACAAATTTTGGGTACTATAAAAACTTTATGGCAAAAGTTAGAGATGCTCCATATAACGCCGCACAACACTGACCACATCCAACTTGTAGGGACAGCGCTATCTACTCATCTCGCTCGCGCACTTTGGGCGCGTGCCAAATCGCACATTGGCCCATATAACCCATTACCTACGTACCATTGGCACTAATTGCTTTTATAGGGGCCCCGACACTCGCAGCTCTGCACTTTAGTTCTAGGAACCCTGATGCATTTTGCATCTGACGCGTGAGGGTGGGAAAATATTAAGTTACTTTGAGGTTTGAACGCCCCGTTGGTCTAGTGGTTTAAATACCGGGCCAAGATCTTGGGGTCCCAGATTCGATCGCCGGGTCGGGCAATAAAAAGTTTCGAATTTCCGAACGTTGCTCGGGTTTGTGATCACCAACCCGCATTTGGCAAGCTTGGTGATTGCTATGGTAACTTGAATTCAATGATGGAGGCCTTTTCCCTGCAGTGGGATGATTATAGGCTGTTACTTTACTTTTTTTTACTGAGGTTATAAGTCTCTTTCAAGAACTAATTGCTCATGATGATAGCATATTGTAAACACATATGGAGATTGTATTGTGTGGTGCCGGCTTATAAAAACCAAAGCTCCAGCAATTTTCTTACTGTGTGTGTCGCAGAAGCGACTATTATTTTGAGATATTTTTGAAAAGATGTATTGCATGTAGGTGTTTTTAACCTAACTGACGAAAACTTTATTTACAATAATTAAAAAGTTTACGTAATTTATTATAATATTTATTGCGTTTGGTTTGGTCTGTCCCGAAGCAAAGGTATCGGTTACATGGTGTAGTAAGATATTATATTTGAAAACAATTACTTTTTCTGATGGGCTTATCTACAAATGTGTTTACAAATTAAAACAAATATATTCAAAGAAGTATTGGTAACGGGCTCCCTTTTCTGAATTTGGGCTCCACTTGGCCCATTATACGTAGGGGGGATTGGGGTTATATTTGAACTAATAATACCTATAAAGAAATTAAAGTCCTCCAGCTTGCAATAGAAAAGTGCTGCAACAGTACACTTAACAACACCATCCAAAGCACGACTTTGACCCGTATGTTTCAGATCCAAGCCATTAGGAATTTTAGAAAAGGCTATTAGTAACATCCATTTAGAAAATATTTAAAAATATCGTTTCCTGAATTGAGCGGGAACCTTAGTCAATGCTCTAAGCCGGGATCCGACCTGAGGTTTTTGGAATTCGTCGGAATTTAATTGTTTTTTACCGTACGATTGAGAAGACGTTTGACCCCGACTTCCAAAAATTTTGATATAAAACTGTCTGAGATCTAAATCCCAGTTCACTATTCATGTTTCGAGCTTAAAGCTCGCACGTTCTCGATTTCATTAAGGCGCGGCTCGCGCGATTTGTCCGGACAAATTAACATTTCGCACCCGCCCGGCGATTTCTTACTATTTTAATTAATCCCGGGATACAAATGGCCGGTGTTCCGATTGAATTCAAATTGCGCAAGTGAGACTGATGTAGCTGCATTAACTGGTAATTAGTTTTTAGCAAAGTTTGCCTAGGGGCCAAGTTCAAGTCGTGACAAATACAATGTAGCAAATATTTCTTAAATCGATTTAAATTTATAACCTTTTCTAGGCCCACGACAAGATTATCGTGTCGCGGAATATAAGTTTTAAGCCATCAGTCATATCTCATAACTACTATCATGCCTGCAGGTACACCAATCGAGTCGTCTAGAAGGGATTTAGAATTAGAAGGAAAGTTTTATGGCCGCTGGTATCAAGTTCTAGTTAGGATGCTAATTTCAATAACTAACCAACCGTCTACACATGACTACAAACGCTATTAACTGTTCAAAAAGTCAGGACAAATCAAAATAATAATCGCAAGTTAAATCCATTACTAAATTATTCATATCCAATTACAATAGTACGACGCCCCGTTTGGTCTAGTGGTTTAAATACCGGACCAAGATCTCGGGTTCCCGGGTTCGATCCCCGGGTCGGGCAACAAAAAGTTTCGAATTTCCGAAAATTGCTCGGTTTTGTGATCACCAACCCGCATTTGGCAAGCGTGGTGATTATGCCAGTACCCATCACTGCTGTAGTAACTTGAATTCAATGATGGAGGCCTTTTCCTTGCAGTGGGATGATTATAGGCTGTTACTTTTTACAATAGTACTTGAGTACACTACATAAGCGACACAATCCATTCTAATCTTAGTATACAATACTACAAACATTATTATAAACACTGGTACGTTATTCCGAGAGTTGAATTTAACACAAGGACAAATAAACGACCCTTAATTAATGCAGTATTTAACTCGATTCAGAAGGAAACATAACCGATACGCACACAAACACAGAATACATATCCGATGTGGGTCAACAGGAATGGCCGAAAAGTCCCGAATGCAGCCGAAAATGGACGAACGCGTTAATCCCTTTGAGCGGTAAGCCTGTTGTACGGAGGCACTCAGCGGTTTATATTGTGTGACACTAAAATCAGTTAAAATCAGTTAAAATCAGTTAAAATCTGTTTTATTTCTGCAAATAGGCCCCTGGAGGCGCTTTTACACGTCCCAATATTTAACCTACCACTGCTTCGGGACAAATGTGGGCTAGTGCCGAGAAGAAGCAGCGCAAGAAACTCGGGCACTATTGTCAGCCTCTTTTTAAATAAACATGTTTACATAAGATATATGCCAGTGCGAGCTGATACAATTTAAAGCCAAACGTTCCTATCATTTATATAATCATCAATAGTGTAATAGCCCTTTTTCATTAAAACAACTTTGATATATGATTTGAATTTATGTACAGGGAGGTCAGCAATTGACAGTGGTAATTTGTTGAAAATACGGATACAATTTCCCATGAACGAATTACCTACTTTTCGCAGTCTGAAAAGCTGAAACTGGGTTCGAATCCTGGATTGAGAAAGGAATTAATATTATACAATGGATAAATTATCATCATTGCATCATTTCAGTCCATTGCTGGGGACTCACTCTCCAAGAGGAGGGTTCGAAATAATCGCCACGCTTGGTTGGTGGTGTGGCGATTGCAGTTTGGTCAATAGCGGAAATTTCCCCTTTAGTCACCTCGTAAGCGATGCTATTTTTTTAATGTGCCAGCAGCACGCGACACAGATCCTTCTTTTTTCTAACTCTGTCTAAATATTTTATGTAAGTAAATGAGTTTCTCATCCAGCAGAAGAAAGAATGTCAATATTTTAACTTATGTTTTGACAAGCTTAATGTTTTTCTTACAATAATGTGTAGCCGAAAAATTCCATTTAAATTCGAATACAAAATTCCACCTTTAGAAAACTTAAATAGGTTGAACACAAGGTATTATATCTTCAATTTACACTAGAAATTTTTTGCTTCAAGAAGATTTTTTTTGAATATAAATAGGTGTTTTTATATACAAAACATTCTTAAAGCTGCCTCTGTGAATGTGGGTCAGCGCAGCGAACACGGCCGAACGGAGCCAAAAGGCGAAATTCCTTTAGGGCCGAATGATGCGACAGCTTTTACACTACTTACTGATTCAGTTAAAATCAGTTAAAATCAGTTTCATTTCTGCACATAGGCCCCAGGAGGCGCTTTTACATGTCCCAATTTAAACCTACCACTGCTTCGGGACAAGTCTGGGCTGGTGCCGAGAAGAAGCAGCGCAAGAAACTCGGTCACTATTGTCAGCCTCATTTTTAAATAATTTTTTGCAAGGCAAGGTAATTTTTACAAGGTTTAAGCAAGTACGAGCTGGGACAATTTTTTAGGAAAGATACGACTATAAGATATTAAACGGTTTATTGCACAAAGCAAGAAATCTTTACAACGTAGTGAGGTGAGAAGAAGTGTCAAGAAACAATAGAATAATAGTGTGTCACCGTAAGCACCCAAAAAGTATATACAACAAAACGTTTCTAATAAAGGCGTTGTTTAATTTCTTCCAACAAATCTAATGCCATACATTTCTATCATTGAAATAATCATTCATAGTCTAATATTCATTTTCATTTTTAATAATTTCAGTCCATTGCTGGACACAAACTTTTCCAAAAGAAACGTTTACCATAATCGCCACGCTTGGTATGTGGGCTGGCGATCGCAGTCTTGTTCTATTTTTACAAAATATTTATTTAACTTAAAAAGGTTTTCATCCAGCATAAAGATATTATGTTTTTTAATGTTTTACCTTGCAAAATGTTTCTGATTCCATAATAATAAACTGAAAATAAAAAAGAGAATTCCATCTCTAAAGAACTTAAATACTTGTTTTAACATACAAAACATTCTCACTGCCATTGCCACTGCAACAAATGTGGGTCAGCGCAGCGAACACGGCCGAACGTCGAAATTCCTTTACCGCCGAACGACGCTACATCCCTCGAGCACACTGTCTGCTGATTCGGCTTATCCCTTTTGTGCCTTTTTAGCGAAAGTGACCGCGATCACAAACGAGCGCTCCACTTGTAAGTGAAACGGTGTTGGACTTTAGATAATCGTCTGCTGAATTCTCAGATCGTTATTAAAAGTTTGGTAAATCAAAAAAAATTTAAACTCGTCTTAAATGTCATTGTTTGATGAAATAAACGGAAAAAAGGTTATTTTTAGAACTTGAAAAACAGGCTATGACCGATCGCTTGGAGTAGGAAACTTGGGTGCAAACCCCATTGAAGCAGTCGCTTTTCGAATAGGTACAGACAACAGCACGTCAAACTGCCACAAAACGTCAAATTTTCTCAATTGATATTGTTATCTACTTGTTGGACTTAATGTTCAAATGACCTGTAACTTTTTGGGTAGGTTGACCTGCCGATGTCTGTACTTCCTATATTTTGAATAGGATTCAGGTACCCATTATGTATGATGGAGTCCTTTATCCTGCAATAGCATGATATAGGATGGTAATAAAATTCATTCTTTAATAAAATAAAATAAAATATTAGTGGGTGAGGTGGGACTTGAGCCCATTTTGCCATTAAATCAAACCCCTTTGTTTGTGGCTTAATTTTTTTATTTATTTGTGATGTAGCTACCAAGAAAACTATAAACATTGACAATAATAAATAAATTTAAAACACAAATCTTCGATATTACTTTGAATTTATTGGTTTTGACAAATTGTCTCAGTTATAATTGGATCACTTTGATTTGGCAGACCGACAATTTTATTGTACCTACAACAACTCACGAAATTGCGATATTTCCCTCAAAATACTTACATCTACAAAAAATCTACCTATTTAAGTCAAAAAAGTTAGTTAGTCAAAAAATGCGAAAGTCGGTACTATTGAGGTTCAAAGCCAAAATCCAGTCAAAGAGAAATTCATTTGTGGATTTTCACAAATCGAGGCGATGAGATCAAAAGCCGATGAGACGGCGTGTACGAATAGTATGGAAGGTGAATATAGGGTGAGAACAAAAGGATTGTACCTATGAATTCTTTAAAAGTCGACAGATATTTAGTCTTTCCATTTTTCAATATCGAACGCTGTAAAACAAACCACAAATAATGACATACGAGACATTATCAAACACTGATAAAAAATATTTTAGAATCTAGTTTGTTTGAAGCCGTTTATCAGTCTTGATAACTTTTCGTCTAACGTCGCAATCACGTATTCTACTGTGTTTACAGTTGACATTAATAGAAATGCTGTGTAGTGATCTATCACCACAACCTACGGCTGACATAATTAAACAAATACGAAAATAAAAAAAAACAATAAAATCTATGCTTCAGCTCCGAAATGTCCGCATGCTATACTATCTTGTTAAGTACTTCTTAGTTTAATTTAATATTGTCAAACTTTGTTTTTTTTTTATATTATTATGTTCACATAAATTATGGTTGCAAATACATTCGTATGTTATCTGATATAAACGCACTTACTTGACTTGACAGCCTGATCAGTATGGTAGCAAGTAAAGTCAAATAAATCTGAAAGATTTCAGGTGTCATAACTTAATCATATCTTATCAAGACTTTCTGAGATCTTTCATACTTACTACGCTTCCACACAATGTGTTTAATATTCACTGTTTGATATTAAAAATGTAGGTAGTTAATATTGTGTCGGTAGACATAACAGTTTCACCCTGTATACGAACACTACGGTCATATCCGGTCAAGCGAGTAAGGAATGCCGTATTGGATTCCGTATGTTACGTGTTCTGGGATCACTTCAAGAATGTGAAATCGAAATTCCTTATAACTCTTTCTTGTCTTTGTTAATCAAGTTTTGTACTAGAAATATTATATAATTGATGTAGGTACTTTGAACAGGGAGGCGAAGATGTATATAACCCTTTGACGATCGGATATTCCAGACACAATTAGAATCAATTGTTATCGTACCAACCGGTTGTCTTTTGGGGTTCAAAGCGTAAATTACAAAAATAGTCGATATATTTTAATTTTTAATAGAAAATACATTTATCTAGAACAGTGGCAGGGGGAGGATAGTAAAATTGTGGGAGGGCATTCTCTTGCCTTTGTTGACAAATAGCAAATTTTTTTTCTATATCAATTAAAATAATGCAGCAATCAATTCAATTAGTATGTGTAATTTCTATTTTTGAGTTAGTACATATAAACTGAGTTTTTTTTATTTACATATAAATTAAAAAAAAAAGCATAATAAAGGCAGTTTATTTACTCAATTAAAATAATGCAGATGCAAAATTACTTACTTTCTTTGGGAACTAAGATGACTTTTTATTTATACTTTATAATATATTTAGGCGCCCGGCATGCGATGAGATGCGGGTTTGAGTCCTGCCTGAGACATAATTTTTCAGTTTTAAATACTGATACTATTTTTTTATCTTCCATACTAATTTCTAACCCCTCAATCACCCCTTTAAGGGATGATTTCTGAATGAACGCCGTCCTAGCTGCAATTCATTGCGCGCTATAAATTATATAAATTTTTTTGGTACCTACTAAAAATTTAAGAATCATTTCACAGCTTCAGTACTAAAAATTTAAGAATCATATCCCAGCGTAAATATTTAGTATTATGACTTGGTTTGATGTTCAGATTGCGTAGCTTCAGGGCCGACATTTGGTTTTTCTACGTCCTGTAGAATAAAATGAAATGGTAGCGTCTTGTCTGTATAATACAAACATAATTATGTCCATCACGCAATAATATTTGTAAAGTGCGGGGACCGAACTCGCACCCAATGCTTAACTCCTAATAAGTTCCACTTGCATAAACAAGGTCCAGTAACTATTTTATTTATTCTGTAAGGCTTTTCCCAAGGAACCAAGATGCCGTAGCTCGTCGTGCCCTAATCCGGGTCTGGTTTACT
Source organism: Anania crocealis (assembly GCA_949315895.1). Taxonomy (NCBI): domain Eukaryota; kingdom Metazoa; phylum Arthropoda; class Insecta; order Lepidoptera; family Crambidae; genus Anania; species Anania crocealis. The sequence continues at coordinate 27,213,996 of OX438882.1, forward strand.
GGCGGGAGTAGAACTTCCGCGAAACCTTTGCGTTTAACGTGATTCCTTTCTCTTTGCTCCTTAATACTGAATTTATTTCTAAACCGTTTACTGAGAAATCCACTGAAGTAACATTGAATCGATGTTAATACTCTAACGGCCATTTCCAATAACCTATCTATCTTCAGTTTTGGCATATCGGAGATAGAAAACAACTTCTGTCTTTGTTTCTCTGGACGGCAAAAACAGAGATAGAAACTGTTTCCTATCTCCGATATGCCAAAACTGAAGATAGATAGGTTATTGGAAATGGCCGTAAGTATAATAATCATGGTAATCATGTCAGAATAAAATTTTAAGTTCTTGTTTACCAATAATAATAATTCAAGACTCTTTCTGTCTTTTACGGTTTTGCGCCTAAACTACACAATCAATTTTGAAGATATTTAATACAAAGAATTGCACAAAAGCTATGCACCGTGCATTGTTGACCACCTGACAAAGAAGAAAATATATCTATACTAATATTATAAAGCTGAAGAGTTTGTTTGTTTGTTTGTTTGAACGCGCTAATCTCTGGAAGTACTGGTTCGATTTGGAAAATTTAGGCTATATAACATCACGCTGCGACCAAAAGGAACGAAGCATCAGTGAAAGATCATAAAAACTGAAATTGACGAGTACGAAGTCGCGGGGAACAGCTAGTTTATTATATACCTAACCATTATGTATAACATCTTGGCAGTGTTATTTTCAATTTTTTATTTATTAAAACAGTCTTTAGAAAAATAGTAAGATTCATTTTGAATGCTGTGACGCTCACGGACGTACTATGCTTCGGCCTGGTCCCGCATAAATGAACCTTACACAGTCAAAATTTTTCAAGTTTATATTATACTGATATTATAAGTGCAATTAAGTTGCTAAAATATCAAATAAAGTATATAAATAGCTGTTTCATCTTGACTGACTGTCAAACATCTGCAAAGATGTTTCTTTCGGGTGTTAAGGGTGCAAACTCCTAACATTTGATGAAACAACGCTGGCTTACAGCGTAAGAATATGCTTGAAAAAAATTCGCGCCGTGTCGCAGTGTCTCGGTGGCCTAATGGTATGGCGCCCGCCCGGCATGCGAGGAGATGTGGGTTCGAGTCCCGCCTGAGACAAAATTTTTCAAGTTTATATACTGACCTTACACAGATACGTCCGTATGCGTCACAGCGTGTTCCAAAATGACCAGCTGAATCAATATTTTATATTTTAATAAGATATTTTTGATAAAATTTAAAACAAACATTGCTTTCTGAGCCATGGGTCGCTGGTTCGATCCCCTCACAGTACAAATATTTGTGTACATGAACATGTCTGTTTGTACTGGTCTGGGTGTTTTTATGTATTATAAGTATGTATTTACAAAACAAGAGTATATAAGTAAGTTTATCGGTTGTCTAGTACCCCATATGACAGGGTACTTAATAGTAGCTTAATTTGGGATTATATGGCTCTGTGTGGCCCAGTGAGGCATGTCTTAAAGGTAGGTTTGTTAGCAGGTTCAAAATGCTTGGTGTATAATATATCCAACTGCTAGGAACAAGTTTCCGCCCTCGCAATGTAACGTGTGGTTTACGCGAGCAAAGCCACGAAAAGCTAGTAATATTCTTGACTTGGACTTGATGACCATACTAAAAGTTCTCGTCTTCTCGATATCATTATACTCAGTAACATTGCAAAATTAGCTGATAAAATTGTCACCATTTTAACTTACAAAACTAGTTCGGCCATATTGTTTTCTTGCATCAAAGCGAATTGTCCCTTCAACCGACTAATAAAATCAAAGAAGTGCAATCTGCACTAGTCGCCGCTGCATCAAACAAAGGGTGAGCTTTGTCAGCGCTTTAAGCGCTTGACGGCGCTCAAACTAAATAGGACAGATTGATTGGAAACTTTGAACACGAGAGGATGTTTAGAAGCGATGTTTTTTCATTTTGCATCTATTTTGAAAGTTTGATTTAAATCGTTTAATTACTGTGGTTTGTTTGATTTTAAGTATTGCTATAGTTTACCGTAATAAATGTGATGTGAGGAGATGCGGGTTCGAGTCCCGCCTGAGACAAAATTTTTCATGTTTGTATACTGGTATTCAAATAAGTTCAATCAAAGTGAGTTAGTATTCATTAAAGTTTTAAAATACTCACAGCCTACGAAAAAAAAACTATTGCCATAAAATTGAACCATTGAAACAATGATATTTAAAAAGTATAGATAGGTTATGCCCTTACAAAACTATCGAAATATATGTGCCGCTTGCGAACAACTGCACACATGCGTAATTCTTATTTTGTCCATGTCATACTCGTGAAAAGAACAATTACTTTCTCTTTCATGGATTTGAAAAGACGTCACAATTGTGACGTTTTAGGGACGCATATTAAGAGCGCATGTAACATATCTATTACTTTTTAAATATCATTGCATTGAAAGGTTACAAACTTTGAGTAACTGGGTATGAGTGCTAAAGTTATTTACTAAACATAGATGTATAGTTAAACCTTAAACAATAGTGTTGGCTTTTATCCAACTGTTATTACTTTTAATGCATGCGTTGCATTAAAAGTTAGATAATATTATATCTAACTTTTATTGCAACTCTTCAATAATAATTACAGCTTGATTTTAGTTTCACTTACACACACTAACACACACGGGTCAATTCTTGTACGTGATTGGTTGCGTCAATGTCGTACGACGCTGCAGCACTATCGCGTCACGCTGTCCTTATTTGTCGCCTTACCCTTCACGGGTCATATACATATAAAACCATTTTTTGGCTCAGTTTTACTTCCTGGTAATTATTATTTAATTTTATAGCTTCATCATCACTATTCCAGTCCACTACTGGACACACTTTTGTCGTAATCGCCACGCTTGTGACGGGTTGGCGATCGCAGTTTGGCCAATAGTAAGGAGAAGACGCTGCTGCTAATCTTCTTCTGGATATGGTTTAGACACCTCTTATGACACTCGCCTTACTCTAGCTTACACTTTCAGTTAACTTCATGTCTGTCAAACCAGGCGACGCGATATGAATGTATGTCTGCTATAGTCTCTTATTCTAAACCGATTTGCATCCAAACCAAATCCGCGATCGTTCAATAGCAATCAGAGCTATACATTCTAGCACAATCCTTATAAGCATACCTAAAGCTTTAATTAATCATACAGTACATACAGTTTTGGACCTAACCACAGATAACTAAAGAATAGACTTGCATAACATTATTTGTTGTGTTGTTCGTGATTGCACTTGAACTAACGGCTCTGATGAAAACAAAACACGTCTTAAAAGCTGTACCAATTAAATGTTAAATACTTAATGATCATTTTAAAAAAAGGATTTATTCATAAACACGGTCCTATAATTTCGAAAACAATGATAGTCTTCTATTGAAGGCGAAAAGCTTCTGTCTTAGAAATGAGCCACTCTTTCATATTTTTAAATATGCTATTGCTAAGCAAAAACCGCTTTTAAGAATATAATATGTGTGTGTGTAAGAGTGTGAGTGAGTAAATTCTAAGCTTTAGAGCCATTCGCGCAAAAGCGTTTATGTCCGATATTTACATTATTATGTTACAATTATACAGTTGATTATGCATCAAAAAAAAAAATTAATTATCAAATCATTTTTATGATTACTACTCGCCCAAAAAGAACGACACCCAAAAACGAATTGATGGCTCTAAAAAAGGCTTGGTCGATTTATTTTTCAAATCGAACACCTAATATTCCAAAGGGCTGACCAAACAAAACGGAAGGGTTTCAATTAAATCGAACGCTGATTATCGCACGCGCACGTCCCATACAAAAACAAACCCGGAATTATGGAATCGTCGTGAAATGTAAATACAATACGTGGTAATAATTGTCTGTCTGTTGCCGAACGGGCATGCGTCACGCCACGCATACATTATGAGTCCAAACTAAGGTGGTATTGATTTTGGATTAATATCCGTCTGTAATTCGTGTAGCTTGATTAAAATGTATTTGTAATTACTATTGGGAATACACTAGGTTGTAATGTGTAGCACGATGTTTGTTTGTGATTGAAAATTCCAATCGCCTACATGCGTTTTGCTTACCATGTATCGAGGTCCATGTAAGGAATCAGCTTCCCTGAGATATAAAAAACCAGACCCAAGACAAGAATATAATCAATTAAATACTTTAAAAATAGGTAATTGACGTTACACATTATAAAATGACTATAAGATGTATAAATAAAATATAATGTTGTAGGGACTTATTGTTAACAATAATTGTAGTTTTTAACTTCTGAAAAATGTAACATCCCCTATTTTGCAATAGAAAAGATTTGTTTCCGTCAATTTATACTAAGTATTTCATTATTTGTATTCATAATAAATAAACCATAGTACCTACGTATTCCATATTAAGAAAGACAAAATATTTAAAACTAAATAATAGCAGCGTTTTACCCTGAAATAAAACGCATATTAAAATACTTACCTCACTGGAAGCTTTATATTGAGATAGCATTTCCGTTTCCCGTCATTTGCCTACCCTTTTTAGTACGTAGTTTCCGGCTAAGTGGCGCCACCTGGCGGTCGTGTGCTTTTGAAGTTTCTTAAAATTTGCGGCACACCATTTTGCTCATTGGCTCAATTGCACCAGGCAGAAATAAAGTGAAAGCTTCCAGTGAGGTAAGTATTTTAATATGCGTTTTATTTCAGGGTAAAACGCTGCTATTAAAACACTGTACCGTAACTGGAAGCTTTATATTGAGATCTGTTTGTTATCGCCTGGTGACGCCACTTAATATTATAACGCCTTGAGCGTAACGCCAATGTGACATTTAAAAATAAAAAAGTATTTATGATAATTGAATACTTTTTATTTTAAGTAAGACAGTATTCTTTTCCGTGTACTACATAGGAGTAACAGTAAAAATTAACATGTAATATAACTATGAAAAGGTAAAAATTCAAACTAAAAAACTTTCTAGGAAATTCTTCTAGCAATCGCATTAGTTGTGTAAAAGTTTATCAATACTAGATTTAATTTCACACATAGGATTGTTGTGATGTTTTAGCCGATTACCAATTCCCATGAGCTAGAAATTCGTCGATGGGGTGATTTTCTAACCAGTTCTTGGAAGCTACACAGATCTTACGCTATCTGGGGTAGCTGTGTAATCAAGAAACGTTTTTACAGTTCCTGCTTTAACAGTAAGGTACCTACGTGACGTAGGTACTGCACCTCAACTGATGAAAATATTGAATAATTTAAAACTTTTTTATCTATCACTCAGCGATGTTTTAACTAATAGTAAATATTATAATTTTAACCACCCAGACAGGAGGCTTATCTACATTTTTATTATTTATATTCAAAATTTATCTGTAGAAAGTCTGTCAGTACCTATGTATTGCTATCGGTTGTAGAACCAAATTCAGGCCATACGGTAAAGTTTTTGTATTATGGTTAGGTAGGTACTTTAGGTTCTATTCTATACTCTACTATATTCTAAGGTCAGGTCATGAATGCATCTGCCTGAACAAATAAGTATTAAAATTGCTGTTTGATGTAATGATTGAAACATTCTTGTGTCGGTTATAAATTTATAAGTACACTGACATCCCATACGGTTTGGGGTTTTTTATTCTTTGTAAAAGCAATTAATTTAAGAATATGTTTTAATAGAACGTGAGTACTTCACTGTTCATGGTTCAGAAATCGCATTATTTTCAGACAGCTAATTTATGTGTACAAGTATTGTATTATGTGATAATGCATATATTAAATGTAAGTCTGATAAGAATTGCGCCAATTGCGGAAAAGTAAGGCTTTTAATCTTTATTGCTATTGAAATTGTCCTTGAACAACAACAATTCTAAGTTACTTGACAAATTTATAAAATAGACTCACCAAGAACTTTTAAGTAAAAGCTTTTCTTTAGAGGTCTAGCCTTCCACCGCCTCACCAACCCCCAGATTTCCTTTTTTCCATCGAGGAAATGTATCTGGAGGTTACTAAGGTAAGTGGTGCTGCAAGTGCTCAGTCTCTGACACGCCAGAACACTTTCTCCCATCATGGCAAAAACAACCATGTTAAAAGATTTAGTTGAGTGAGAGCACCCTGGATATTAGAAATTTTAATGTTTGTAGGAAGATCCAAGTAATGGGTTCGCACCATGAAGAACCGAACGCATTGCCAATGTATCCTGAAATGTATTCGATGCCGATCTAACGTATGATATTTTCATTAGAAATAAAGATTTCGTACTTTCCCTTTGCGAAGATGTAGGTACACCTGTTATTATTTTGTCACACTAAGAATCAAACTGATGTAGTAGTGAATGTGGCTCTGAAGAGCATTTAGTATTGGTAGCATTTCTTTACGGATGCAATGACAACATTTTCTTAAAGAATTTAACTTCCCGCTATCGCAATGCCTTTTAAGTTAAACAGTTTAACTCTTGACCCTCGATTTCTAAACCTTACGTATTTGGCATGCTTAAATGCTACAATTGCGTCAAACTGTATTCCTAGTTACGGCCTATAATCATCCTACTGCATGGAAAAGGCCTCAATCATTGAATTCAAGTAACCAAAGTAATGATGGGTAAAATGAATTGGAAAAGAGCTTGATCCAGGTCCAAGTCAAATCCAGGGTCAAGTGATTGCTGACAATGTGAGCAGTTTTGGAGGCAAATAGGTCTATTATTGGACATTCCCGTTTTATAATCACGAGATCTGTACAATGTGCTAGTCGGTTCGGACTTCGCAGTCGACAGTGCCTATTTGCCGAATATGTGGAATTTAATGGAACTAGTAAGTTCAAAATTCGAAATATAATTATTGAAATCAAGTCTAGGTTTAAGCGCAAACCTGCTTGGTCTAAAGCATCCGTAGTCAAAAAACGCCCCTGGGAAGGGCAATGCAACTGTCGATCTACTACTTCAGTTGTTCGATAACCACCACTAGGGGCTGGAATCTTATCAACTATCTATGATTTATGTGACAATGCGGCACGACAAAAATGACGAAATCCATTCATATCACTAATTCAATTCATCTTTGTAATTATTATTTTACTTGATTGATTTCTTTGTTGCAGTTTTTCTATTCGTTCATGTTTTCACATTATTAAATTTTTCATTATATAGTTAATAATACTTTTTTGGGGACAAAAAACCGATATTTCTAAATTCACTTGCCATCCCAACTTCTGCAATGTTTGAAACATAACTTTTACATGCTCGCGAGCATTTAGATGTAACAGTAAGTGTCAAGTACACTAAGAAGGGTTCTGACATGAAATATTCGATTTGGCCTTATACAGGGATAATAACCAACTGCATGACTACATCCGAGTTCACAAGTTGACTTTTGACACAAAGGAATGCGATACTATAATTCTTTCAAGTCAACTTTTTTAATACCTCTTGGAGTATTAAAACGACCTCGGGTACTTTAATCGAGCCGCAAGCCCTTTTTTATGAAATGAACATCTGGCCATGTTGCAAAAGCAGGTCCATTCCTTTTTGAGGGTAGCTGGTACAAAGCAGGCGAGGTAGCCCCGCAAGGGTGGATAATTTTAGGCGTATCGCTTGCATGAAAAAGCCTAATTTTAAGTCATTGCTTGAATCTCTTTGATCTAGCCGCGAGCCCTGATAATGAAATGAACCTCTAGCAATGTTGCTATAGCAGGTTTATCACTTTTCGAGGGTAGTTCGTGCAAAGTAGGCACCCGCGAGGGTGGATAATTAAAAGGCATAGGCTTACATGGCAGAGCCCGATTTTAAGTCATTGCTTGAACCTCTTTGATCGGGCCGCTAGGGCCCTGGTTATAGAATTAACTTCTAGCAATTTTGCTTTGGCATAACTTACCTTAGGAGGATAGTTTATAAATAATAAGGCACCCCGCGAGGGTGGATAATTAGAGGCATAGGCTTGCATGGCAGAGCCCAATTTTAAGTCATTGCTTGAACCTCCTCGAGCCCTGGCTATAGAATAAACCTTTATTTTTGCTTTGGCAGTACTTACCTTAGGAGGGTAGTTGATACTCGTAAGTAAGTAGGCACCCCGCGAGGGTGGATAATTAAAGGTATAGGCTTGCATGGCAGAGCCCGATTTGTATACCAACTACCCTTAGGAGGGTAGTTAATAAATAAGTAGGCACCCCGCGAGGGTGGATAATTAGAGGCATATGCTTGCATGGCAGAGCCCGATTTGTATATCAACCCTTTGGAGGGTAGTTGTTAATAGGTAGGCACCCCGCGAGGGTGAATAATTAGATACATAGGCTTGCATGGCAGAGCACGATATGTATATTGTAAGTAGGCCCCTTTGGAGGGTAGTTGTTAATAGGTAGGCACCCCGCAAGGGTGAATAATTGATAGCATAGGCTATGAGACTTCTAAATTTTTTATGCCTCGTCCACACGAGAGACGGCGCTTTGATTGATTGTTCTTAGCTGTGTGGATTTTTTGCCCTTTGGAGGTCAAAAAGCTTTACGAATGCCATCTGTTTTCTCCAGAATGCATTTGAGTGGAATGTGGATCTACACTAAATAAGTCGGGTTTGTAAAGGTATGCAGGCTTTAATAAGTGGATCTCTAACTTGACTTATACTGAATTCTCGTCGCGTCTCTGTAAATGCTGCCCGGTGGCCACAAACTAATTGCACTTTATTAGAATCCGATTTTATTTGTGAATAATTCTTTTACCTTCGTGTACAAATTGTTAAAATTAACGTCTGTTTAATTGAAATAAATTTACGACTTAAACTCGCGTTTATCAATACGGACTTACGTAATATTTTGGTAAATTTCTTCCATTTTAATGAATAGGTTGCGTGAATTCAAAAAATCTGTATACTTAGTAATCTGTTGATCAAAAAAGGGGCTCCACTGACCTCAGAGATCTTATATCAATACTGATCATTAGCGGTGTGTAGGTATGCTATTAAACATAACATATTTTATAACAGTAAAATTGCACTCAATTAAATTTTTCAGTATCCTGCTTACCCAAAACATCTTAGCCACTAAAATTAAAAACGATTTCTGTCATATTTCTATTTAACTATCTAAAATACCCCCAGCATCGAGCGACTAGAGTTAATACTCGAAAGATGCCTAATCATCGGGCGGCTAATGTTGACACGCGAGCAAAAAGCGAGCGAGCTTAATGAGCGCGCGGCAATCATACCCGGATCAAACGAATCGAACGCTGTGAATACGGGCCGTCTGTGGATCTCTCGCGCTACTCGTTCAAGAGGTTAATGCATTATACGCTGGGTTCTAAAACCAAATAGGTTCATTTTAAGTGGTATAACTATGTCTGAACCTGTTTGATACTCGTTCACGCTTACATGGTTATGCCGAATGAACTCAAATAATATTTGAGTTCATTCGGCATAACCATAACAAATAATCATATTATGATGTGGATATAGGTCCTATCAAAACTTTTCTTACG